>JAWNOK010000003.1:7500000-8750000 GCA_035046005.1 Drosophila acutilabella
GACGTGTGTCAGTTGTTGTGGTTGCTACTGTTGTTGTTGTGGTTGTTGCTGACGCTGTCAGCTGCCAGTTGCCAGTTGAAAGTTACCAGTTGCCAGTTGGAAAGGGTCCGCATGGTACAAGTTTCTTACCGGAGAGTTAAGGAACACAAAAAATATATATACACACACATACATACATACATACAAATGTTTAAGAAATAAGAGCCCCAGCATTGCGAAATTGGCTTGTCAGTTAGCATTTGTCGCTGTCTCAGCTCAACTTTGCCCGCAAGGAGGTGAAGGCAAAAGCCCAAGTTAAGTTCGTGTCGTCCAAGAAGTTGCGACTGAATTAATATACAATTGCATAGCTGAAGGCGCATTTAAATAAACAAACTAAACACGTCACACAAACGAATAGGGAATGTTAAATTAAGGGAATGCCATTGTTGTATCAACTGCCACAATGGAGAGAGGTACGAAAATCTTTCTGTTCCGAGGGTAGCAAACTTTTGTCGCATTCATAAATATTCATAAATAAGCGCTAAGTAAAACATATTTTCTGTTTGATTGCCTGGGCCAAGTTTTTTGCCTTAACGCTCGCGGGCCCCAAACAAATGGCAGTCAATTTTTGTCAAACTGTCGCGCTGATAAAACTCATTAAAGCGAAACTTTCCAAGTCCCTTCGATATGAGTATGAAAAAAAAAATAACAAATGAGCAGGAAGTGACTGAATGATCGACTAGAAGATACCCGTTAGTCAATTTTAAGCTCCAAACTGTCGGAAATTAGGCCAATCAAACGATAATTTTGTGATGAGGACTTACCACAACCAATGTATAAAAACTATTGCATATTTCGAGGCGCGACAATGATCTATGACTTAAGGAAGACTTGGCCTCAATAATTGTATTCGATATACCCGTTCCTCCCGATATACGCCCGTAAACAGCAACAATTTGAATAGTAAGGAGGGAGGTAGGTGGAGCAGCGTCGTAAAAAGTGAACCGAAATGCTTTGCGCTTCATTACAAGTCACTTCCGTTTTGCTTCTGTCTCCTGCTTGTTGTTGTTGCTGTTTTGTAATGAAGGCGAAATCCGCAGAGCTGATCTCTATCGAAAGTTTTTCGGCTTTGATGATGGCACCCTGACACGCCCCCAAAACCCTCCGGTACTGGGCCAAGTGGGCGCAGCTGTGTGGTAGCAACAACTAAATTAAAATTTACAGCACTTAAAATGAGAACGTGCCTGTTTTATTAAATAAATTTTATGCCAGCGACTGCCCAAAAAGACAGAGCAAAGACAGAGCGAGATGGAAAATGAGAAAGCTGATGATATTGAGCAAGAGAAAATGCGAAATGGAAAATCTTATTGTAATAACGAATTTTCTCGCTCTGCTCAGTTGTTCGCTTTGTTGTTGTTGTTTTGGAAATAAATTAGACATTTAATGATGACCGCAGGCTGTTTTCTGATTGCTCTGCAACGGACAGTCTGGAAATCTATTTATATATGTATGGGTGTGTGTGGGTCTATATATACATAGACAAACAGACTAAAGCAAAATGGAAAAACTTGCCATTTTTACTGAGATTTATTTAATTTAATTGAAGTTTTATTGAACGCATCGTAGCGGAACTAAGTGTTAAAGTACAGACAGAAGCATTAAGCAGCCAGAGCTGCAGCTAAAGCTTTAAGAGAAAATACCAGCAGGAAAATTGGGTGAAAAACTATTGTATGGCACTTGAGTCTGTGCTTAAAAAATCTGTTAAGTTATAGGATTAAATTTGTAAACCTTTCGATTTATTTTAATAAATTCAAGAATTATCTTTTGATATACAATATTTAGCTATCTCTGTTATTAAAACTACAGGTAAGACTTGCACTTTCTACTCTTTATAGCCAACATATTTTACAACAGCTTAAAACTTTTACTTACTTAGCTGTCTGGCAATACAATTTATACTGCCACCTTACCCAACTGTCTCTTTTGGCCTCCCTTTCAAGATTTTTAACTGCTTTTGCATTTTGGTAATTGAATTAGACAACTGAGGAACTAGAGGAACAAAAATAAAAGAGAAACAAAGAAACTTTGTCTTCTTCTATATCGTCGAGGCGATTACTTTCACTCGAGTGCGTCGAAAGCTTTTGACACTTGGCTGAAAAATGTCTGCCGAGCAAAGGATATATGCAGGACATGCAGACGGTGGCCATCAGCCAACGGCCATTGCCCATCAGCTAAGGGACATCAAATGGCCATTGTCGACTAATGAAAATTAGAAGAAAACTGGCGTCCCTAATGCACAGACAGACAGGGAGAGAAACAGAGAGAAAAGTTAAGAGCAAAGAGAGGCACCAACACACATTTGAATATGAATTTCAATTTATGCTTTGGTTGCACATGTCTAAGAGTCGCACCCCAAGGACACACTCACACACATACACACACACACTTACACTCATTCAAGCTTAGGTGTCGCCTCCATCGTCTGGCTGGCAGTCAACAACCTCAGTCAAGTTTAAGGTAATAAGCTGGCTAAAAGAAAAGTTAACTAGTAGCAGTGCGCACCGTAGAGCAGCAACAACTGCTGTTGACTCTGTACTCCAAGTCTTTGAGCAGATTGTAGTTTACTTGCGACTCTTACGCACATTTCACATACCCTTAAACCAGCTCAAGTACAGGGTTCAACAAGACGCAGGCACAAAACTATACATTAAGCATGCACACACATGTGTGTGTGTGAGTGGGGGGCAGGCAACCAACGCAGCATTGCAGCACCTTAAAATTCCTCGGCATTTTCTTGGGGGCAAGTTGCACATGCATAAGTAATGCTAAAGGTAAAGTTCATGCAACTTGCAGGCAGCAGCAAACGTTGTGGCATTTACCTTTTGCTGCTGGCTTTAATGTGTTTCTTGGCTGCCACTTTAATTATGCCTGCGTTGCTCAAGGCTGCTGCAATGTCTGCCTCAAATCATATTAAAACTTTTTCTTTCATTCTTTTTATATTTTTTTTTTGTGCCGAGGACAGAAAGAGAGAAAAATTAAGAAACTTTCTGCGCCGCAAAATGAACTGGTAGTAAGTACAATGATGTGTCTGTCTGGGATTTGTCTTTGTCTCGCATCGCGCGTCTCGAGCCAGGACAACCCCGTCTGCAGGACACCCTCTAATTATTATGCTATATGCGTGCGGGTAGCAAAACAAACGTACAGTCGGAAAAGCCAAAAAAAACGAAGCTGAACAGAAAATATAATAATAAGTAAGAGGAAAAGAAATCGTAGTGGTAGGAAAATGGAGACAGACACAATTCTCTGTGGAAATTGTGGACCAAGAACATAAAGTTTGGAGCATTGTTGTGGCCAGTTCTTCAACTCACTCACTCTCTCTGTCCCACACCGTCCTTACGTCTCTTTCATTTTCTATATATCTGCAGTATTCCCAGGCTCTCTACGCATTTTCGATTTCAAACTGCCCTAGAGAGGCCAAGACAGAGAGGGAGAGAGGGAAAGGAAAGCCATAAATTGGCATTGGCAACCGCAAACTACAGCAACGAGCAAAATAATGGAAAAAAAGAAAATAAACTTTTCCTTTCGGACGCAGCACTTAAGAGCAACAGCAGCAAGCTCTGCTCAGAGCTCAGCTAGAGAATTCACCGAGAAAGAACTTCAAATGCAATTAAGTTTCGAGCATCGAAATCTCCGACTGAATCAAAATCAGCACCAGACGAGTGTAAGCAAGAAAAATAGAAAGCAGGAAAAGCTGGCTCAAAAGAGTTGCCACAGTTTGTCGTCGGCCCACAATAATTTCACGCATTGGCCAGCTCAATAAAAATGGCAAAGGACTTGAGTTAATGCCGCACAGCCACAAAATGCTGCACTTCCTATCCGTCTACCAAACTCCACTATCCCCTCCCATACCCTTTTGACTGCATTGCACAATGTGCGGCATTAAAAATGGCATTAAAAAATACAACACACACACACACAAAAAAAAGGCAGCGAGTAAGAAAAATTATTATTTCACATTTAGCACGTAACGTACATAAATCCTTTTAAATAAACGTTTGGCACGTTTTTTGTAATATTTTCTGACTCCTTCTCCAGGCGACTGTCGAGGTTGCAGTCCATCCTTGTCCACGTTCACGTCCACGGTTTACCTGGCAACCCTAGCAAGGGCGAACTTGAGTCTTATCCCTGGCAACGAAGCGAGAGAGCGCGCTTATTTTTAATTTCTTTGGTTTTCTTAAAAAATTACTTAAAACTGCAGATGGAAAGGAAGTGGGGAGTGAGTGAGGCAGCGCACTGCTGTCTGCAGGCTGAAGGACAACGAGCTGTAGGATTATCCTGTCGCTCGACTCTTAAGCATCGCATGCAAATGGGTTTTTCGCAGGGCGTACAAATTAATCATGCTGCATTATACTTCAGGGCAGGCAGTCACACTTGTGGGCGTGCCCACAGTGCGCGTTTGCCCAGGCCCAACACATTTTGGGCGTTTTAATTGAACGAAATGCGCACATTGGAAAAAAGCGTAGCATACTTTTTAGCGCCACTTGACATGGAGTCCAAAGTGTCGACTAATTGCAGCATTGTCTTGCTTGCTTGCCACAAGAAAATGCAAATGATATTCAAGACATTGTCAGAGTCTAGATTGCATTTGCTAAACACTTTTTGGCTGCGATGCTTGCAGCTGCCAGAGTTGCCGCCTGCATTGCAGATAAAGCCTGTCGCTCTTGTCCTGCAGCCTAACGACTGACGCGTGAAGAACATTTTCAACACGTACATAACTAGTAGACAACAAGAAAGAAAAGTACAGTCGCGCACGCCCGACCGTAAAATACTCTCTGCATTTTTTCCCCGATTAAATTATTAAATTTATGGGAAAAAGGGGCGTGGCAGTCCAAAATTGTAAATGTCAATGTATTTACGCTGTCGCTAGGAACCTCCATACCAAAATTGGTGATCCTAGGTGCCATAGTTACTGAGATATTCGCCGAAAACACCAATTTTTTTTCGAAGTGTGTCTAGTTTTTTGCTTATTGTGGGCGAATGGGGCGTGGCATCGAAAAAAAAAAAGATTCTTGTATTGACTGACTAAATATCTGATCGATTGAGACCAAGCTCGAACTTGTAGCTCTTGCCATCTCTGAAATCTGTTTGTTCATACGGACGGACAGACAGACAGACGGACAGACGGACAGACGGACAGACATTTGCACAAACCCAATATACTCTTGCAGAGAGTATAAAAAGCTGCCAAGGAGTGAACACGACTAGAGTAGACTCTGTACGTGCAATATTTTAAAATTTTACTTAAATTTCTTTTTAGACTGCTGACCACATTTCCTAGCTTAACTTTTAAAGTCTCCTTACAGGGTCTAAATATATGTATTTATCATTATTCAACTGCTACTATCCCGCTCCTACTAGCCCCTCTCGCTCACACTCGCGTCGACTGTGATTTATTTGGCGAGCCAGCGTGAAAACTTTGGTTTAATTCTGGTTTTGGCCAAAATCACTTGACTGCCACTGCCACTGTCTGAAGGTGCCACAAACGTTGCACGCGATAAGACGACGCCGCCGCCGTCGCCGCCGCGCACTCTTGAGAGGCGAAAAACCAAAAGTAGTAGGAAAACAGAGTGTGGAAATGGAGATGGAAAGAACTGAAAGCAATGCACAAGGAAATGCAAAAAATGACACGAAATCGTTAAGAGACTTCGTTGAATTCGTTGCCTTTGCTTTTAACAAGCGCGTGCCCCGGCAACGGAAATGCTTTTCCAAGTAGGTGACTCTCTTCTCCTCCTATTCCTCCTGCTCCTCCTTTTCGTTGCTTTCTTTTTGTGAATGCAGTGCGGCAAGTGTCGCAGCGATAAGCAACACTGCCACGCCCCGTGCCTCAACGCCCCGCCCACAACTGTCTCTGCAAATGATATGCAAATGTGTGAAAAGCCAAAGGACAACTACGTGAGAGTATGAGAGAGCTACCGAGTTCCTGGACTTTTGACTGGTAAGCGATATGCGGGTACATATTTGCAACCCTTTAGAGGCACAGACTTGTGGCACAATCAGAGGCACAGGTAAGGCGGCCAGAAGCAGCACAAGTCAGTGGGCTTTATGAAGGAAACCGACCAGGAGCTACCCGTTACTGAATTTGTTTCTGATGCAACTCTTTAAACAAATTTTTGCACCCAAAAATAAACTTTTCATACACAGTCTTACAGCAAATAGTCTCTACCACAATATACCCTACACTTACCTAGACTAACGGGTATAACAAGTACAAGTACAAGTATGTAAACAAACGAAAAGCTTTTGCAGTGCAAGTTGCATGATTTATGCCTTCGTCTTTTTCGGGCTTCACTTTATTTTCGTTTCTTTTTCGAGGGTCGCATGTGAAGCAACCATTTAAATTTATGAATTTGTCTGGGCAACAAAATCAATAAAAGCCACGTTTATCGATAGACTGAAGTATCTGCTAAAGATGACAGCGATATGGCAGGGATCATCATGCGATATACGTAGAGTATACGTTTCCATATCTCATATATTCCTACATTCAAACTCGTCACGGTGCTGTGAATTTTGCGTTTGGCCGCAGCGCATAAATTTCAATATTCAATAAAAAAAAAAAAAAAAAATTGCTTGTAAAAAATGCGGGTAATTTACGTTTTTTATACTTGCACAGAAAGAGCGCGAAAGGGAGAGAAAAAGGGATAAGAGAGACACACACAGCTGTGCAGCAGCTTTACTCATGTGTAGACATAAAGGATGCGTTGGTATTTTGCATGTGTGTGTGTGTGTGTGTGAGTGTGTGTCGTGTTGAACGCAATGCGATGCTTTTTATGCGGTTGATTTTAAATGGTCTACTTGAAAGTGCTGCACACAAAAAATATAATTGTCATATGAAAAATGCATAATAAATGTGCTTGATTGCCGAACGAAGCGTGTTCTCTATGTGTGTGTGTGTGTGTGTGTGAGCGTGCTTTGTGGCATGTTCACATGCCTTAGGGCATGCCACACATTTAACGGTGGCGGAGAAGGAGTTAGGAGCAGAGACAGCTCAACTTTTTTTATTATCAACGACATTGGCTGATTGATTTTTGGCGTTGGGTGTTATCCCCATGTTATCCAGCAAAAAAACTAAAAAAAAGTAGTAGCAAACTAATAGTTAGATGGATAGTGTTGAAATAGTGACAGCAACAGAAATAAAATAGTAATACGGAAAGCATAAAAAACAACAAAAATGACGCGAAACTTTTGCAAAACGAGTCATAAAATTAAAATGCGACTCTATATGCATATATCATAGGGCGCATAATAAAAGTATCAAACGACTTTGGTCTCTCCCTCTCCCTCTCTCTGTGTGTGTGTGTGTTCCATCATCGTATCCCCTGTTGACTATACAAATAGAATGCTTTTGGAAGCTGTTCCGGAATTTCAATATTCAATTTCAATTTCGACAGTGGACAAACTCTGTTTGTGT
Source organism: Drosophila acutilabella (assembly GCA_035046005.1). Lineage (NCBI taxonomy): Eukaryota > Metazoa > Arthropoda > Insecta > Diptera > Drosophilidae > Drosophila > Drosophila acutilabella. Next base: position 7,507,451 of record JAWNOK010000003.1, read on the forward strand.
AGAGGATACTTTTGGGTTAGTTTTAGCAAGAACGCCAAATATTAATAATGCATGCTAGTAACAGCAGCAAACTAATTTAAACGCCGCTTTAAAAAATATAATTTAAGCACAAGTCTGTTATTTTTGAAATAATTTAAATAAATATTATTTTAATACTAATTAATCCCACTCAAACTCAATCAAAATCGTTGATTGATTTTTTTATGACAAATTCAATAAAAGTAGCACATAAAACACTTAGTTCAATTGTTTTACAAAAAAAGCTAACAAAATTCTGTGAAAATAGCAGTGAAAATGATTTTTGTGGACCACAAAACTTGACGTGTTTGCACATTTAATTAATTTGATGTTAGGCATGTTGATTTTTGGCCATGTTTAAACTATGTTAAAGTGTTGCTTGATGCGTTAATCAGACAGTTGCGTGTGGGTGTAAAAGAGAAAGAAATAGTGCGGGGGGAGAGTGGGGGGAGATAGACTGCTCTGGGCTGTAGCCATGGCCAAGGCAAACAGCAAAAATGTTTGTTTAAAGCGCCTGAAACAATGTTTATACATGTTTCATGTGCCAGCGTTTTAAATATTTAATGTGTTTCTAATTGTGCGGCAATGCACACACTGCACAGACACACACACACACACACTTTGCCCAGCATATGCAGTTTATGCAAATGAAGCAAAGAACATTTGGCATGGCATATTTATTATTATGACATCGCATCCATTGGCCAAAAAATGATTTATTGTTTTGAAAAATTAAAATAGCATTTGTAGTTTTTTGTATAATTTAAATGCTGCTAAGTGCACAGATGGTCCAAACCCTGAAAATCAAGGCTTAGAAAAAACAACAAACACACACATACACACACACATGTATTTAATTGCATTTGAAACTAATTAAAATTTTGTTCGAGTGACACTTACGGCTAACAGTTGTTGTGGTTGTCATTGTTTATTGTGTAATAAGCTTACCTGCAATTAGAAGAATAAATAGAGAAAAAAGTGATTAGTTTGGTTTGTGATTCATTCGTCTCTCTTCTCTGTCTCTTCTTCTTCTACGTCTAGGCATTTCCCGAGGGAAGCAGCACAGTTGCCACTGAGCTGTCAACGCTTCTGTTTGACGCCGAGTGCAGTTTTTCACATGCCGCAGGTAATTTGTTGCACATGGATTGAGGCACAATTGCTATGAGATTGAACGAGTTCTTGGACTTTGTCCAGTCTAGAAAATGCTCGCATAATAACAACTGAACAACAACAGCAACAACAACAACAATGATGATGATGATGATGACAAACAAACAACAATCTCATGGCACGTCAACAAAAGCCCCAAAGGCAACAACCCAAGCCAAAAATGGACAGAGCATGAGCAATTGTTGTTGTTGCTGTTGTTGTTGTTGTTGCTGCATCTTTCAATTTGAACCCTTTTCTTTTTTTAGTCCGTTCGATTCATTTTCGTTTGCCTCTATAAAAACTGAAGGCAGGAAAATTGAAATGACATAAAATGAAAATTCCAATACGTGCTCACAATATAACCCAAACGTCCATTGGGGATCATCTGTGTACATCTCTGGACTTTGGAATTGTTCACTGCACTATACACACACACACATGTGTGTGTGCATGTGCGTGAGTGAGCGGTACATAATGAAAAAGTATCCCTCAGCAATAAGTAATCGAGCAGCAAAAAGGGCTAAAACTCAACATTGTTGTTGTTTCCCATTCCCCACACCCTTTCCCATTCCAATTTTATTCCCAAACCCTTTCTCCTGCTCCATTCAGTGCGTTGTCTGCATTCAAGTTGTGCTTACTCATCGTCTCTCTATTGGGTGCACATATAATCAAGTTAGTAGCCAAAGCATACATATCACAAGTTGTCAAAGTCGCACCTTTAACTCTGAATCCCAAACTCTAACTGCAACCCCCTTCAAATCCCAGTTCCAATCTCAATTCTGAGCATTTAGCGCCCGCACGCCAATTACAATGACAATGAGTAATTATTTGTGCGAAAATCGCTCGACCCTTTGGATTTTAGCCCAAGGAATTTAAATGGTAGTTGCAGCTGTTGCTTTGCCAACAAAACAAAAGAAATCTGAAAAGGCAGCCAGGAAAATGCGGGAAAATTGTAGGCATTATCATTATCATTCACTGACTTGGCCGCAAATTGCTAGCAGATTAATTTTTACTTCAAATTTTAATGAATTTCTATTTCCAGCTAACAAAACGGGGTAGGATTAGGAGGAAGTGCGGCAAGCCAAGAATAGACCAGAAGAGCTAGAGCTGTCCTTAGAGTAGAAGCATTTTACTGTATTCAGAATTTATAGACAGATCGTTTCTTTAACAGAAGGAAGATACTTAAATTATAAAATATATTTTTAACAACGCAGGGTATGTTAAAGTCTAGAGTCCTCTAACTCCTAGTGCTCTTTCTCAACTTTCTACGCTCTGCCTTTATTGTTCAAGGTTTTATTTCCTTTTGTTTAGCTGACAAAAATTTCATAATAGAATTTTCTGTAGCTGTCAAAACTCGACTTTGATTTTCCGTGCTAGTAAAAATGCAAATGCAAAAATGGCAAATGCCAAATGCCATTAAGAATGACGTTTTGCATTAATTACTTTGCGGCGTGAAAAATGACGCGACTTCGTTTAATTGCCAAAAATTTGCACATATGTTTGAATTAATGTGACAATTGTGGGATCCCTCAATGCTGTGATAATTATAATGATGATTCTCCATTCCAATTTGCGAATGCTAATGCGTATGCTTCGATATTGCATTAGAGCACGTTCTGATAAATCGACAATGTCCCTTCAATACACCTCCCTGGGCAGTTCTGCCACGCCCCGTCCCTTCCACCTTCTCGTCTGCCATCCCTTGTGCTGTTCGCTCGTTTGGTCACTAATCCCGTTGACAATTTGGACATTAAGTGGGTGACATGACGCCTGCGTGTGCTGACATTATATCAATTACTCAACACCAACCACCGACGATATAGTGCGTAACTGTAACTGTAATTGTAACTGCCACACCAACTTGCAACTGCAACATTGACTGAAATTGAGCATTGCAATTGCAATTGATGTAATAATTTGACAGACTCGCATTTTTGCTTTTCCTCCATTGTTGTTGATGAGTTCGACAATGGCGCTAACAACAGCAGCAGGAGTCCAACAGCTGCCGTTGCTGTTACGTGCCACGCCCAGCTTAACCGCCCACATTATCAGTCAACCACCCACAGCAGTTGTGATTTAATTTGCTTGCAACATGTGCGACAATTTTGACTAGTTTGCCTGCTCTCTCCCTTAAGTGATTAGAAGTAGTTGTATCTATCAGATACATTTGATACCGTGGCTACTCCTGCACTCAATATCTAATTCGTTTTGGGGTTTTTTCAGTTTTTTATTCATTTATATATATTTTTTTTGGCAGCCCAGTCTAATTAACATTTCAGTTTTTGTAGCAGCATTTCAAATGTGAAATTTGAAAATGACCGCAGATGTTTTGCATATTTTGTTGCAGACATGAGCGCATTTTTTAACATTTTTCGATATTTTATACAAAAAAGTGTGAATATGTTGTTGAATAACGGCCTTCGTATATAGAAATATGTGGAAAGTGTACTGTGCTGTGTGCTGCTTGTAAGTATGGTATCAATTCTATATGGATAGTCCCTTACTCTAACTCATTTCTTCTCTATGTATAAAGATATCTATGTATGAATATATATATTTGTTATATATGTTATACGCTATACTAATACTACGAAATATTTCTCTTTTTTTTGGGATTCTTTTTCGATGACATTTTAAACAATTTTTTTTTTCAACGTACAATACGTAATTTTTAAGTGATTTTTTTTTTGGTGACCCATATTATTTTGGCTAAAATTCGGTTGATTTTATCGTATTTTTTTTTTGTTTGCTTTTCTAGGTTATTTTTAAAATTTTTTTGGTTTGATTTTTAAGGTTGCTTTTTTCTTTAGGGTCATACAATCGCTTGCTACGGATCCATTTAAATGTTTAAGGATCTGGAATCTCGAATGTTAAGTGTCCAACGTAAAATTTAAAAGTGTTAATCCGGTGCAAGCTGAGCAAATATGATTATTATGTTATTTATAGATTACTATGGACTCTCGGAGTATGTTGTAGGGAGGGGGGCGATTATTTTGAAATAAACTGCAGCTGTCTGTCTCTGTCTTAAACTCTATCTCTTCTCTGTCTGTTTCTGTTGCTGTTTCGTTTTCTGTTTTTGCTTTTATCTCTGTCTTACTTTTATCTCATTTTTTTTCGCTATTTCTTCTAACTATTTTATGTTGTTTGATATCTATTTTTAGTTTTTCGTCCTAACTAACACTGGTGAATTACATAGCTGGGAGAGTTTTGAATTGATGGTGTTGTTGTTATTGTCTTTTTGATCATTTTGGTACTTGTTTTCGTTTTGATTCTATTTGTTGGCCCGTGAGTTCTTGGCCACATGATGCAGCTGCTGCTCTGCAATGGTATCGATGCTCGATTGTTCCAATTTACTATTGATATCGCTCCAAATTGCCGTCGTTGCCTTATCAACCATATGCCTCGGTGATGGCTGAGCACTCTCCGACTTGGATGATGCGCCACTTGCCGCTTTTGGAAATAATTCGTTATCAGAATTCTCAGTTATTTGCATGGTCTGAATGACGGGTCCATCGTAGTCCTCAAATATTGAACTTAGATTTCTGGTTGATTCAAGTCTGCGATAGGAGGCCAAAAAGATTGATCTGATGCGGTCAAAGGTCTCGGGATCATACACGGAACGTGCTGTATTTGTCAAATCGAAGGGCTCCTCAATGCACAGTTCGTTCCACTGATGTATATCATTCTTAACCGCCTTGGCGGTCCGACACGTTTCAATGGGCAACACGCCGCCAACTCGTATGGAAATCGCAAACTTTCCGTACTCAAAAATGCTGTAATAATGCAAAAAATTGAGCAATAATTCGCCAAGTGTTTGATTATTATCCGATTGATACGGTGCCATGATCTCGTTCATGTCCACATAACCAAAATCAGTTGGCTGCAAAATGCTAAACTTTTCCGGATACATTTTATGCAGACAGGGCAACACTGGTGGATTGACACCAGCCTGTAGAAAATGTATAACCATCAGCATCAATGAATAGCTTGAAATTGTCATATTCTTGGCATTGTTTATATTATGATACTGTGCCCATTGTTTGATCGTCAAGGCCATCGGTCGCAGACGCCACTCCAACTGCGAGTAGCAGTACAGCAAATGTGTATTCCGTATTCCCACCGAATTATTGAAATTAATATCCACCTCGACCTTGTGACGACGATCGGTGAAACGTAGTATCGGCACACGTGCCTCAATCAAATTGAATTCCTGAAACTGTTCGGTGGCATTCAACATTTCACGCATCAATTGCAAATGATAAACGGCCTCCATGCGAGCATCGATATTGGGATTTGTGCAGGCCAGCATACAAATGTCCATGTCCGAGCACTTGGAGCCAAAGTACGAGATGGACGAGCCCACCAAATAGAGGCCATAACGCGGATAAACAGCCTAAAGATCAAGCACAATTTAATGGCATTACAATTGCTCCACCCCCAACTTACCATAGTCACCTTGTATATGAAACGCCATAGACGCATTTTGGTCTTGTAGATTTGTCGTGTCTGCTGGGCATCGAGAAACTTTTGCCATATCGACAGGGTCAATGGATCCCATTTGGAGCGACTGATCACCGAGGGCGGTGGACGCTTCATTTCAACCAATTTGGCGCGGGTTAGAAAACGATCGGCCGGTGTGTAACCAAAGAATTCATGCCAATAACGATTCTGCATAGTCAACGGTTGATTGTCATCCATCATGAACGCCTCCTGATCGAAGTAAGCATATGTGGTAGTTGGATACACTGACTGAGTTTGGTACCCTACCTTGACACCAGTAGCCTGAACCAAGGCCGCTGCTTCGGCGCCTTCGTTCTCCTCCTGCGGCTTCAGTTCGTTGAGCATATCGCCACAACAATGTGTTGAGCCCTTCAAGCCATTCTTCAAGCCCTGACTGCACTTGCGCTCTGCTTCTTTCAGGTAGTGCATATCGCCAAAGGGCACCAAATTGGGACCTTTCAAGTCGGGCATCTCCGCCTTGGTAGCCATGGCCACACAACTAATGGTAATCTTGCAAACCATTGACTCCAACGAGGCATCACTCTGTTCACTCTCGGTACTGTCACTGGGCGAACTGGGCGCCAAACTTGCGTAGGAAAGTCCATCAAAGTCACCAGAGATGGAGCCATTCGGATGCGCATTTCCCATTGCCTGCTGATCTGCATCAGAGGAAAAGTCTCCCGTTGCCGCCGAGATGCCAGCAGCACCAGCACAGTCCACAAAACTGTCCGAATCATGCTGCAAATCGGCATCGGAGGTGCCACTGCTGGCGGCAGCAGCCAAGCTCAAGGCCTCATGCTCCTCCAGCCCCTCAACACCGTGTAGATCCTGTGCATAGAGCGCTGCTGCATTTGCTGGATAATCCCCATGCTCCATGTTACTCGAATTGTAGCAACGTGAGAGTTGTCGCTGTTGCAAGTCCGGACATTTTACCAAACGTCGCAAAGGAGGCTGATAATTGCTTGATTGCTGCTGCTGCTGCGGCTGCTGTTGTTGCTGTGGTTGTGGTTGCTGCTGTGCGCCGTTTGCACCTGCAACATTGGACATGAAACGCTGACGATTGCGATAACTGCGCTGTGGATTTTGATGATAAGCTGGCACACTGGCCACGCTCTCCATTTGGGGCTGTTCGAACTGTGTCTTTGATGAGGAATGCGATTCAGAGCCAGAGGAATTTGAGCTGTTTGTGTTGACCAATTGGCTCTTGGAGCGCTTGAGGTGTCGTGCTTGAGAGCTGCCACTTGGTTGCAAGCTACGACGATTCATATTCAGCTGTTCCAGGGCGTTGGCGTTGCCACTGCTCAGCTGATTGTTGTGCAGTGCAATGGCTGCTGCGTGTTGCTGTTGTTGCTGCTGTTGTTGCTGCTGCTGTTGCTGTTGTTGTTGTTGCTGCTGATTGCCACGCTGCAGTCCGGTGCGTGGATCAAACGGATGACGTATCCTTGTGCCTGGTGCTCCAATTGTTACATTTCCCGTCGCACTGTTGTAGAAAGTCTTGGACTCGCGGGGAAAGGACATGGGCGCATTCGGGTGTCTGCCGGGCACAAATCTATCACGTGTTTGTGCTGCTGTCGGACGACCAAAACGTGGATCAAGACTCGCATACTCATTGCTGTAGACCTCTGGGGCCGCAGCTGCCACCGGATGTTGCTGCTGATGTGGCAACGCATGCGGATGTGCGTGTGGATGCGAGTGCAGATCTGCACTGTTCGTTTGCTGCTGTTGTTGTTGCTGCTGCTGTTGTTGCTGCTGCTGCTGTTGCTGCTGCTGGTCGGCGACCACCGACAAATTGGGCGTGACATGGCGATAATTACCGCGTGGCATCGCCTGATTATAGTAGCTAGAGTACATGAATCTCTGTGCCCCATAAGCCGGATGCTGATCAAAGCCAAGTGGCACCATCGGTATGCCATATGCCGACGAGGCATAGCCCTGATTATACGGATAGTTGCGATCAAATTGCCACACTGCATTCTCTGCATGCCACAAACGTCGCTGCGGACTTGTGTAACCCGGACAGATAAACGGTTGTGGGCTTAAATTCGGGCTGCCATTTGCTGCCGCCGCTGCTGCTGCGGCGGCTGCTGCAGCTGCCGCTGCGGCCGCTGCTGCTGCGGCAGCTGCCCCAAAACGTGTGCCAGGCGAATTGGTGCCCGAACGCGGCACACTCGCTACACTGGGCAGCAGCGGTAGCTGGGTAGGCGCTGGCGGTGGCATAGTCCGTAACATGCGTGGCATTATCGATGTGGGCGTGGGTATATCCAAAGTAATGCCCGCCATATGACTGCCGATGCTATAGAGAAAGCCCATCGAGTACTTGTAGCCACCGGGTGGGCGTGGATATGTTTGCGTTATGGTCTTGTGCATCTTCTTCTTTCTTCTGCTGCCGGGCTGCGAGAATTCAGTGGGATCGATATACTCCGTTTGGCATTCCAGCCCCGTGTCCGAGTCTGTTTCCTCAACGTCTAACGCTTGCTGCTGTGGATCATGTTGTAGTTTTATTTGTTTGGTTAACAGATTTTTGCTTACATTTTCGTTCTCCTCAATTTCAGCTAATTGATCTATCGTTGCTACTGTTGTTGCCTGCTCCAAGAGCTGTGGCAAATTTGCTTCTAGCAACATTGGCATTGTGTTAATGGCAGCGGTTCCTGTCGTACTCGTACCTGTTCCTGTTGTTGCTACTGCTGCTGCTGCTGATACTGTTGCTGGTGTCGTAACTGCTGCTGCTGGTGGTGGTGCGGTTGTTGTCGTTGTTGCTGTGGCCGTGCTTGTTGCACTTGCCGCCGTTGCCAGCGCAGTTGACATTGCTACCAATGCGGCACAATTACAGATTCAAATACATATATATATATATAGATTGTCCCAATGTTCTCACGCAAAATACAGAAATTGACGAAAAAATCCTATAGAATCTAATGCGCGGGCGTGTGATTAACCAAATTGCTCTAGGCTTGTGTGTTTTATGTTCCTCAAAATGAGCAAATATTTGACAGCAAACTAAACGCCCGGCAACAAAAAATAACACGACCCAAGACTCAACTGTCACTTGGCTTTCTCTTCTACTAAATCGAAATAAAACACGAAACACACAAAATATATAAAAATTCATTTAAAACTCAGAGAGAAACACTTCAAACGATGTGTAGTTTTGTTGTGGCTCTCTTTAACCATATCATTGTTACTTGTTGGTTTTTTTTTAAAACTTTTTCACTTTTGTTTCCACGGAATTCACTTTAAATTATTATATAAATTTTTTAGACAAATGGTTTCCAAAATTAGCACAGAGAACACACGACAAGTTAATTGTCATTTAGTGCAATGGGTTTGACTTTGACTTATGGAACAGTGTTGGTAAACGCTCCAAAGCCAATCGATAAATCAGGTATCACTAAGGTTAAGTACAGTTTGAAATTAAGTTTAGTCATAGTAAATAATTTACTTAATATTAAATAGATTTTAAGACTTTCTGCGCAGTTTCCCCTCTCTACACCTTTGTCTAATCCCATATGTATTTCCCACTAAATTCCTTCTTTCTTTATTCCCAGACATATTTGTGAAAAGCAAGTAAAGCATCTCTTGAGCCAAATTCTTTGACGCATCGACAACAAAAGACACACACAAAGACGCAGCCACGACAAAAGTGAAGCCAAAGCTGACACAATTTGTGGCATGAAAGCAAAAATGCGAATGGCAAATCTACGTCAGACACTCAACATAGTTCCATTTTACATTTCCCATTTTCTTTTTGCCACGACTCATTCATTCGTATCTCTAGCATGATATGAGAGCTTTAGCTTTTCCCCTAAACTGCTACTGCTACTGCTCCTGTTACTGTTGCTGTTACTCCTGTTACTGTTACTCGCACACAAATTCCATTTACAATTTGATTTGCTTATGTAAATTATGAAAATTGCCCGCAGAGAGTAACCACAAGTAAGATTCGATTTGGCGGCTTAACAAAATGCAGCCAAAAAAAGCTACAAAAAAAAAAACTGAATGAAAGAACGTAGAGAATAAAATTGTTCATTGCTTTTTGGCTGTAATTTGAAACAAATCAAATTTATTGCCCAGACGCACAGGCGCCGCAGCCATTGGCAATTTTCAGTTGAATTCAGTTCAGCTCAGTTCGGATTCTGGATGCGGCCAGATGCGTTGAGCATATGAAATGAGCAGCAACGAGCAGACAAAAAGATATGGCCATATAGATATAGAATGAGATATGGAGTTATGGAGATTTAAACGCATATTCAGCTATGGGTCGCACACATTCTAATTAGATTTTGAAACATTTTTTTTAAATTATGCTCAACGTGAACTGATGACAGTGCGTAGTGCCAAAAAAGGGGTGGAAATTGCCAATTGCAGAACTAATTCCACAGCAGATAAAGGTAGAAAGAGAGAGAGAGAGAGGGAAGGTGGGTAGCTGTGAGTCATAGGCGGTTTCCATATTTTTTGTTGCTCCCTCAACGTCACAATTTTCTTTTGGGCAATGCGTGACGCGTGTTTCGGATTTTCGATTTGCCACAGGGACGCCAATTTCTTGCAGTAACTGTGACTCATTGCCAGCAAACTTAAAATTAGCCAAATAAAGTTTCATATTACATGGCAAGCAAGCAATTTGCCAAATAAACTGTCAGCAACTGTGTCCAGGCCCAAGCAAAAAAGGAGCAAAAACATAAAGTAGATGCCATTGGTTTTAGCTATCAATGCTGCACTGAATAATTCACCCAACACGGAGAGGAAAATATATATGAGAATAGAGAAAGGTAGAGACAGGGAGAGAGAGTGACTGTGAAAATGGCTACAGCTTTTTCCAGCAGTTGGCATTCCCCAGGGCACGCACAATAAATAAGCAAAGACAAGAGGGTTGTTCAGGTCCGTTCGTTCGTTCGTTCGCTCATTCGAGATCTACCTACCAAATCCAATACAATTCAAAGCAATTCGAGAGCAAAACCAAAACCAAAACTCAACCATTGCATTCCCTTGAGGGTGCTCGTGAAGCAAAAATCGAGGCAGCTGAAATTTTATTTCAAGGCACATTTTGATCAAACTTTTGCTCTGACTTTTCGTTACGTTTCGTTACGAAATAATGTGTGACAGGTAATTAGATTAAGCTAATTTTGCTTTTATTACCAATCAGCAGACTTTTTGCCCAATTTCTACGCATTTTGGTTAATAATTTCATTAGGACGTTGAGAAGTGGAGAAGTGTTTGGTGGTATGGCAAAATTTTTGCTGCTTTTGGCGTGTCAAATTGATGTACATTACGGTGTATATGTGTGTGTGTTTATCTCTGTGTTTGTGTGTGTTGCAAGGCTGTCAAAGTGTCAACTGACCATTTGCCGCAATGCAACACTGCAGAGTGTGGAAAAATCAAATAATTAATAATTCATGCCACACGATTGACAGACAGTAGGTTCAGCTGAACCAGAACCAGAGCGAGTAACAGAACCAGAACCAGAGCTCTATGCTGAGTACTCGCCTTTAATACCTGGTACTAGTTGTAAAAAGGGTAACAAAGGCGTGTAAAAGGGAAAGACGTTAAATTGTGGACAATAACGTATGGAAAGTCTTAGTCTATAAGTAGGTTTTTTTAAAGACACACTACTCCATTGAATCTGAACTCTTTTAATGATTTGCCCTGCTGTTATGCAATAGTTTTGATACCCTGAAAGTTTCAACTGCCTGACTCACGGGTATTTTGTAGTCTTGTCGCCTCTTGCTCGCTTTTTTTTTTGCTGTTCCAGCTTGTCTTTATTTGTACTTTTTGCAAGCCGCCTCATAAATTTACAATTACAGATGCGAGCGATGCGAGTTTTCCACGCTGTCGTTGCTCCCTTTTTTTTGTGCGTTGTTTTTGTGTTTTTGTTTTAATTTAATAAATTAATAAAACAGCAAACGTGACAACACTGGCGATGTCGAGGCCATCAAAGTGGCAAAGTGTTGCCATTTACATTTTTAATGCACTTGCTGCGTCGCGTAAAAATAATTATCAACTGAATTGATGATGAGTCCACAGTATGGAATGGAGTGCTATGGTTTTTGGTATGGAAAAACGGAATGCCTGAGAGACTTCGAGAGCCTGATGATGGCACGTGTGTGTGCCGTGTCAACACGGCCGTACTCCCAATCACGCCCCCTCCCGCCTGCCAACCAGCGTAGGGGTCCGGAAAAAAAACTTTTATTTTTCTTAATTGAATTTCTCAATTTGCGTGTCAACTTTCTGGCTGACTTTTTGAATAGGAAAAATTGTTTTAGGCAATTTTGGTGGAAAATTCACAGCTGCATTTTCACTTTCAATTGCCGTTAATTGCAAGCGAGAATTTAACAAAAAAAAGAAACACCAGAACGAAAGAAGAAATAATAATAATGAAAGCACAACTTTAGCCGACAATTTATAAGTGCGGCAAATAAAAAATTTTTACTTTTCCTTTTTAGCACACTTCTGGAGCACACAATGGCCGTGCCGTGTCTGGTCGGGAACCGGAACTGGGTACCGCTTGGGCATAACTGCACCAACGTCGCACCTGACCGTAGTTAACCCCTATTATGCGCACAAAGCCCAAACAGTAAAGCAGAGCGTATAGAGGAGCACAGACAACAAGAAAAGCAACAACTAGACAACGTCAGGTAGTTGAAAATATTTAAGCTAAGGAAAATGCCATAAAAAAAAAATGAAAACAAGAAAAGAAACAAAATAAACGAAAGGAAAACGAGCAAAAGTTGGGGAAAAATGTAAGTAAGATGAAATGCTGCCGCAGGCATTAAAATAATAAGGATAAGGAAGCGCTTGTTAACCACGAAACCGCTCAAAAATGAATGAAAGCCAGTCAGAGTCGCAGTCAGAAATGAAATTGGAGTTGGAGTTGGAGTCAGTGCTGAAGTCGGAGTTAACGTCTGCAGTTTGGAGTCAAAAACTGTTCTAGGTTTTGGCACAGGAATGAGAGAGTTAGTGTGCCGCTGACGCAATACTTGCCGGACTGACTGTGCCGCGTGTTCATTATGCATTTCCTGTTTGCATAAGCCCAACTCAAACCAACTCAGACCAATTCAGAGCCCAACCCTCTGTTCTGCCCGAGGACTCGCTAGTTGTAATTGTTCTCCTGTTTGTTGTAACTATGGCGTCTAGCGGGAAAGTACCCACCGCCCCACTAAAAAAAAAGCCAAGAAAAATGCTTAACCAAACCCAAGAACCATTGTGCAGAGCGTTAAATTTGGAAAGTTTTCCCTTCGCTGTTGTTGTAGCCTGCGGCCTATTGACAGAATTTGAGTCGACTCGACCCGAGCACAATGCAATGCAGTGCGATCCAAAAAAAATAAAAGTGAAATTGCCAAGACGAGCATAAAATATAGCAAGAATTTTAATTATGCAAAACAAATAGCAAAGGGCGCGTATCGGGTATAGTTTGTAGCGAGTAACTTTGCTTTGAACAACACTGGAAACTGATGAATTGATGAACAGCACTCAGTAGTTGGAATATACATAAGTTCTATATATATTCTATAGCTGTAGCTTGAAGATGGTAGAGCAGAGAGTAAAGGACTTTTCCTTAAAGCTACAGTGCGTAGCTTAGCAGAGTACAAGTCTAGTAGTTACATCAGCAATTGGCACCTGTTCTGGACTGCTCGTTAACCAACACTGCCAAGGGACACACAAAATCGCATAATTATGACTTCAATGGTTACAGTCTGGCAAATTTTCCATATGAATGAATTTCGCACAATTAACTACCAGACAGACAGTAAGACAAAGCGCCGAAGTGGGGCCAAGAAAACGGGATGCGTCACATGTCAGCACATGTAAAAAAGAGCGAGTAAACCAAAACATCTTCTGCTCTGATCTTCATTCACAATTAAGCTAAAAATACGACAAAAGACAAGCAAATTTTGTAGACATGCTGCGTATAGCGCGAGAGCTACAATAAAATTTATTGTCAAGTGCAGTCGTCACACAGTAGCTCAAGAAATGCTAACGGAAAGAGACGGAGCGGCACGTCTAAGGTGTGTGCCGGGTGAGGGGGTACAATAGGGCCGACCGCCTAGGTGTACACAACAACAGGGAGGAGGAGTAGCGGTACGGTGGGGGGAAAAATCACGCTGTCGCTCATGTTGTGACTGGCAGCAGCCTGTGACGAGGAGTATTAAAAAAAAAACCCCTAGAAGAGGAAGAATAAAAGGAAGAAATCAACAACGCAATCTTAATGAAGGCAATAATTCAAACAAAATGCAAAATTCCCTTAACAAACTGTAGGAAGTCAGCGAAGTCAGCCAAATCAGTCAGTCAGTCAGTCAGTCATTCAGGCAGTCAGTCATCCAGTCACTCACTCACTCACTCACTCAGTGGCTCTTCCGCTGAGCTTCAGCTCATTCATTTCATTACATTTTCTCTTCGAGACAACGTTGAGAAATTGCCACCTAGTGTTGATGTTTGTTTTTCCTACTCGCGCTGACAAGAATTCCTTGTTGAAATTAAATTTTTACAAAATCAAATAAAATTCAATGCGTGCCAAAGTTGCCACGTCAGTTCAATTGTGGCAATGTGGCAACATGGGGAAAACGTCCCCTGACGTTTTTCATATTAATTAGTTTGTATTTTTCGGGGCATACAAAAATAACAGAAAATTGTTTAACATTTGCCCTCACACACACACAGACCGAAACACTCACACCGAGAGAGAGAGAGAGTCACATTAAGTGGCCACATTTGTCAATTTGCCGTTTTGCTGTTTTGGGTCAACAAAAATTCTCCTGCTCTCTGTCTCACTTGCCCCTCTGGAGAGCAACGCACTGTAGTTAATGGCTGAACATTTGCCTAAATAATGAGGCACCGGTGTATTGCCTTGAATTCGATTTGGCTTGATTAAAAATATATTTCATTGTTGGACTCCAAACTGCTTTCTCTCTTTCACTCTCTTTGCCTCTTCTAAGTGGCTATAAGTGGGCGTTTGATGGCCCTCAACAGACGGACAGAAGAAGACCGATTGCATTTGCCAGCTGAGAAGCTAATCAACAAAATGTGGCACAGGGGGCAAATCACATAAGCAGACTTTGTGTTTCTATTGATTAGCAGCACTTGAAGCTGCCTAAAGCAAGGTGGGAGCAGGAGGGCAGTGAAAAGTGTGGAATAAATAAACAGTTTGTAGGAAAATTCACTTGAATTTGTCTATTCTTATCTGGTTCGAGTTATAGACAATTAAACATACGCTTTGTTTCATGTACTTGCCTTTCAGCCTTATTTGTGGCCATATATTTATTGGGTTTAATTGTGTTTTTGTAATCTGATCATGATGAAATATTGGTTATGGAAAGTTAAATCAATTTTTAAAGGTTTTCTCTGAAGGACTCAAGGCTTTAAATGATATATTAGAAGTTTGGATAAATGTTTTGATTATTTTTAAAGTTTAGACCGCAAGTTGTACAAATATTAGCTACAATAAATTGTATTTCTTTAACCACTACTTTTCTCACAAGTTACACAAATCAATAATAGTTTTTCCATTCCAGAATAAAAACACTTTCCACACATTGTCCGGTCTCGTACTGTTAAGCAGCTTACTCTGAACCAAAACTGTGATTCAATCGGGAAAATGCAGCAAAGCGCAACGTGTTGTAAAGTGAAAATACTACAAAGAATTGCCATTAAGCTACTCATAACCTAAATTTTGTTTAAAAGCAAGAGGGAGCAGGGTAGGAGAAAGGGAAAAGGAAAGGGAGGAGCGGCACTTATGTCAAATGCGTTTGCGATTTGTGTCAATAAACTGGCAGCAGATGCGGCAAATAGCAGTTGCAACATCAGGAGGAAAGAAAGAAATTTCTATTATCTGTGCAAAGTGTGCGCGAAATTGAAAATTGCAGTCTTGTCGTCGGCGTCATTCCTATCTACTACACTCCCGCCTGCTCTCTCACTCAATCTATAGGGCTCTCACACTCTGGTAAATTTTCATAGCCCCGCTAGTTGATAAACTCTAATATGACATTGTAGAGCAGGCGATGCGCCTTGGCTTATGCAAGCATTTTGTGAAATTGCATTTCAAGTTGCCTTTTGCTGATGCCAGCGCATTATTGCACATCAGGGATAACCCAGTAGGAGTTAGTAAGAGACGGGGACATAGATACATATATATAAGTATATATATACATATATAGAGAGATGGCAACAAGTTTACCAACACATTGCGGTTTACGCGAAAAAGTCAATTACCATTTTAACTGAAAGAGCGCTGGAGGAAACTGTAGGAACTTCCGACTCTCGATTCCCAACTCACAACTCCCAAACGCTCCACCGCTGCTGCCAACTGATCATCATCATCATAGCATACAGTCAATCAGTTGGTAATCGATTTTGTCTGGCTGCTTTTTGGGTTTGAGTTTGGTTTACGGTTTGCTTTGCTTTCGGTTTGGTTTGGATTCTGTTGCTTGAGGTTAACAAATATGCAAACGCTTTTTACGCACAATTTTCCTTTGCTCGCGCGAATTGCCGTTTGCCAAATGGAATGTAAATATTTATTTTTATTTTGCAACCGGCAACATCATGGGCGGAAAATTTGTTTGCAACTTTTGCTCGACATAATTAGACGTCTGTGCTGCTCACTCTTCCTCTCTCTCTCTCTCTCTGTCTTCCTGTCCCTCTCTTTTCTCGCTCTGCTGGTGAGTGTGTGTACTCGAATGCAAATGATAGTCTCGGTTCGAATAGATTTGCAATATTTGCACATGCAAATTGCCTTAAGCCACAGACTTGGCTTACACTCGTTGTTGATTTCAACTGGCAAATAGTGGACAAGCCAAGAGTAGGGGAAGTACAGAGTGGAGTGCAGCGGGAAGGCGGGGAAAAACGGTTAACGAGTGCTTTAACCTTCTAAGTATTCATAATTGAATTTTCATGTTTGTTTGCTGCATTTATGAGCTGCTCGTTGCTGTATTTGCCCGATAACCGAAATGCTTTAAAAACAAAAACAGGAATGAAAAAAGGAAAAACAATTTAAACACGCAATGTTCGCCACAGTTCGTTTGTTTGTGGCTTGCAGCATTTGGTGGCAAGTGCGGCGCCTTGTTTTAATAACATAATTGAAAAATGACTGTATGAAAAATGAGGGGAGCAACAGAAAGAATGCAAACCGCATGTCCACCTGCCCAGCGACTGTTGGACCCTGTTGTATCGCGTGCAACTTGCCGTTTGTCCCTTATGCTTTACTTGGCCCAAAAGCCTTAGCCTTCGTCTTAGCAGTTATTACGCTGAATCAATATGAAACACATACCAATTGAGAAATTGTTGACCAATAATTACCAGCAATTTCCTTAGTAAAATCGTATCGAACAACGATTGAAATCGATTCGAATATCTTCATTTGCTGCCTGTCATTTCGCTGTCGTCACACTGCAAATTTCGCTTTATCTTTTTATCGTTTTATTTCTCATTATTTATTTTTTTTTTTATTCTTTTGTGCAATTGTTTACCTCCCAGCCATGGCTGCTGCTGCTGCTGCTCCTACAGCTGTTGCCTGATGAGTAATGAGCATTCCGCGCTGGCACAAAATTGAAACTATTTTTGCATAGCATTCGAAGCATTTTAATTTGAATTTTCTTTTGCAAGTGATCAACGTTGAATTCGAGCTGGACCAAAGCACAGCTGGACTGTGAGGAGCAGCAGGGAAAAGTTGAAGAGCGGGAGTAGTAGTAGTAGGAGAGAACTCCCCTAATGGCATTCATAGTTGCTGGCAACATTAAGGATAATTGTTGTAGTTAGCATGTACTTTTGCATTTATAATGTGCCTCATTTATTTCATTCTCGCATTGCGTTCATTTTCCATCTCTTTCTTTTCCCGCTCCCAATTTATTCACACATTTTTGCATATCTATTGCCAGCGATAAAAAATTATACAAAAAATTGGAAATAAAGTGGGAAAAAAATATAGAAATGTTGATTATGCATTTTATTGCTTTGGGGCACTGTGGTGTTGATTGTATCTGATTGCGTTAAGAAGAAGCTGTAGACGAACTTTATGCCCCCTACTCCTCACAGCTGCCTGTGAAATATGACATGTCTAAGTTCGATATGTAGCAGATAATTCAGCTTTATAATGAGAAAACTTCTCTCATTTACGTAGCAGTTATTGAACTTTAACCTTGCCAATATATATGCTATTTACATCTAAGTAACAACAACATATAATGCTGATCAGTAGGTCTTTCAGCTCTGTCTCTAATTCCCTTACACTCATTGTGCTACAACTGTGTCAGAATCTATTATTTCATGGCATTATTATAATGCAAACAAGTTGAAATGTAATTATGACTACACTCGTAAATTAAATTCTCTAAAGACCACAATCCAACTTGAAAATTTAACCTGTTCGCAATCAGGAAAATTCAGCAGCAATTTCCATTAGACGAGACACATACATGTGTAAACGTGTGTGCTTTTGTCTGTCCACTAATTGCCAGAAATGAACTCATACCGTTGCAATCACTTATTAGCCACAATACGAACTGCTCGCAGCATATCATAATTTCAACACTGTGAGAGAGACAGAGAGAGAGGTCTGAGGTAGACAGACAGACAAACAAATTGACGTGCCGACACTTCTACCATATCCAGAGGGAATGGCCTAGCTTGTGTGTGAGCGAGACAGCATTGCATTTCAGCGCAAAACTGATAGACAGACAGACAGCATGGAAAAACAAATTGTTAGCCAGTGCCAAAATGATAGACAAATGTCAGTAGTAGTAAAGCGAGGGAGGAAAAAGCGGACTAAAACGAAGGACTAAAAATTGCATAAATAAATCATGTTCTAATATTGCACTTGCCTTTCGCAGACAATCTGTCAAAACAGCCAATACCCAATACCCTCCAATACCAATGCCAATGCTAGCCAAAAAGCGTGAATGAGTTGGCTGGAAAATGGCGTTAAAGGCCGTTAGAGTTAACGGCCAGAAAACGCGAACAGCAAACGGGCTAACGAACAATGGTTTCTACCCCTGCTACTCCACTCTAAAAAACCAATCGATGACTGGTCATAGATAGTCAGAACGGGCGCACATCTAAGCCCAGTTGTTCGCTTTTGGCCGTGTTGCAATTTGTTTTTGTTGCTGCACTTGACAATGCCAAGGCTAAAACCAGTTAAGGGTAGGGGTTGGGACATGCCTGATAGGCTGCTGGTCTGGCACTCGTCTGGACTGTCTGACATACTGAATCGCCTGTCTGTTTTGGCGCTTAATTCGTCACTAAATGAGATTTTTGGGTCTACGTTTTGTTCGCTGTTTGCCATTTTGGGCCATTGTTGTTTTCGCCCAGTTACCAAAAATTGCTATTCCTGCCACTGGCAGTTGTAGGTTGTAGTAGGTGGTTTCAGTGGTCCACTGTTTCACTGTTTTACGATTTCACAACTTTAGACCAGTCGAGTTGCTGCAGCCACTTTGCAGTAACACAGCGTGAAATTGCAACGCCAAATCGAATCAGTCCGTACAGGAAATTCGATTCTTTTTTCCTTCTTTATTTTCTTTTTGCCTTATCTGCTGTTGTTGCCACCGCCGCCGTTTGCCTTTTGCGGGCAATCAGACAACAACAAATACCTCCGAATCAAGCAGATACAACGGGAAAAGGGACAGCACTACTGTAGGAACTGCTACTGTGTACTTCTAATTCCTGAATCTTTTTTGTTCTATTTGGTGCCACACTGCCCAAAATTTCTTTAATAGCTCTGAATTTACTAATGAGCACTTAGAAAATGTTTAATTTCTAATACTTAACAGTTTTTATGTCTATAGCTCAGCAGTTCTTGCTCTTAACCATCACTTATCATTGTAAGTTTGTGCTAATCACTTGTTAACCATTCTCATAGCCTTCTTTAGTAACATCTCATGTTTACACACTAAAATTGCAGTGCTCAAAGCTACACAGAAACTGCGCTTATAGATTAAACTACCGTGAGTTTTTCAACCAAAAATCATTGGACACTTGAGCAGAAAAAGTTGTTAGCAGCGGAACAGAGCTAAATTAAGCACGCTGCCAAGTGGCACAGTCCCATAGTGTCCTGCCACACTCCCACCCACACACACACACACTGAAACTATTCAACTAGTCATCGAATTGTCCATCCATCCATCCATCAATCCATGCGTCCATCAGTTCGACTTTTTGGTGGCATAATGAAATGAAATTACAAAATGTGTTGCAAGTGTGCGCTGAGCGCTTTTGTGGCGCTTCAGTGTAGCATGCCACACACATCCAGTCACAAATTGCTTATTTATTGTTTAATGGTGCGATTGCTAACAATATTTGTCTATGCAACAACTAAAAAAACCTTTCATTGTTCGAACATTTGAATTTTTGACGGAAAATACTTTTCGTGTAGTCAAATTATCAATCAATGAGGTAACTCAACACCTGGCAAACAGTTTTGTTGCTCTTATTTATTGATTTCTGACTGAATAAGTTCTTTATTTCCATGTGAATTGCATAGTTGAATAAACCGTATAGTGAAGCGAATTCCAATGAGAATTCTACGCTCAAATGGAGCATTTAGTTAATACACTGAACACTCAGCTAAGTGTAACTCAACTCAAGTGTAATATGCAAAATTGTGACTTAAATTTGCATTAAATTCAATTAAATAATAACAATGCCATATTGACAATTGGTAATCGTTTGGGCCATCAGAAGAAGAAGAAACGAAGTGTCCCACACAGCTCTGACAGCTCGATTGCTCTGTTCTTTTGTGGCAAGTTCCAAATTTGGTCATTGTCGTTGACAACATCGCACACACATATTTGGCGTCCATCAGTCAAGCTGCCGTTGAGGGAATGACAATCACACAAAGAGTATAAAACAACAAAAACAACTGCATAACGATATGCAAAATATGCAACAAACTGACAGCACAGAGGAGTCAGCTCCTGTGGCAGCAACAAAAACAACAACAACAGCAGCAACTGCAACCACATCAAGAGCTTCCTTTAGATTGCGGTTGCTGTCGCTTTGCGCCCAATTACGCCTTCAAATTGAGTGATAAATGTCTTGAAGATAGCACATAAATAAACTTGAGTTAAATTTATTACACAACCCACACAAAGACTTCATAAAAATGCAAACTAAATGAACTATTAAGAGGCGGCAGCGGCAAACATGAGAAACAAACAAATAAACAAAAGCAAACAAAACAAAAACAGCAAAGAAGAAAATAAACAAAAGCCAAAATAAAGCAGAAACTGAGCCAAAGTCAAGATCCAGACAATTGAATTGCATTGCAGCTTAAGAGAAAAAGCAAACAAGTTCGCAAATCTGAAGGTTTCTGTGGCAGTTGCATGTGGCAAGCGGCAAAAGGGGCAGAGTGAGACGAACCGAGTGCTAAACGCGACTGCCGTGTGAGAAAATATGCAAATAAATGCGCAAATAAAATGTGCAATCAACTGGAGATGGCGCACTGAGATGCCAGCTTGCAACGTGCAACGTGCAACATGCTGCAAACTCAAATACGAAGGCAAAAGTGTGAATGTTGCGCATGCGCAGCAAACACAGGGCATCAATTAGGCCGCCAGGCGGCCAGAAACCAACAGAAAACGGCAGCCACAGTGGTTTAAAGATAAGGCTAAGAACACGAAGAAGTCGGCGACACAGACACCCGAATGAGAGCGGGACAGTGAGTAACTAAAAGAGAGTGAGAGACAGCGTATACTTCAGCGAGAAATGAATAAAACGTTTAGATAAACAAATACAGAAGAATGCTGAAATGCTGTTAAAAGCTACAAAATGAAGTGGCCGTTGGCGGGTTTTGGAATTGCAGAATAAACATGGGCAAGAAGGGGGGTAGGGGCAGTGTGATGGTTCGGGTGTTTGGCAGTAGCAAGGCTAAACGAGGGGGATTCTACACACTACACTGTTAAAAAGTCAGTAAGTAACAAATAATATTCAGTTTAAAATAACAAAGTTTTTAAGGAAACAGAATTCAGTTCCACAGACACGATTAAACTTTAAAATATGTAAAGTACCTTAGCTTAAGAAACAAAATAGTTTAGCTCCAAATATTCTTCAGAAATGACAATTCCCTAGGCACAAATTTGTATGTCTTAATGGTGTTAGATTTGTTACAGTGTAGGGATTTGTATTGGATATCACTGAGCTCTGCTTTAAAGCAAACGAAGCCAGCAACAAATTCAATGAACATGAGCGCGCACAGTTGAAGAGCAAACAAATTTATTACGCGCCGTTTGAACAGCGCATAAATTTAAGAGCAGCAGCAACAGCGGCAGTGGCAGAGGCAGAGGCAGCGGCAGCAGCAGCAGTGGCAGGTAGAGAGTTAGCTGTGGCAGCATCCGACTTAGTCAGCCGTGCCACAAGATTAACATACTTGGCCAAAACGACTGACACAAGAGTCGTTGCGTCTGACTTGGCCAATCGATCGACGCATCGGCAAAGCGACTCGCCTCGACGCTTGCGTGCAGCTTGCAACGTGCAACGTGTTGCTGCTACGTGGCGGCTTTTGGGCAGAGAGCGTGCGTGATTTACAAACAGCGCCACATTTGGCAAACATATTTACCGTGGACTTGTCTCGCAAAACTACGTAAAACGATTTAAAGCCTGAACACGAGCAATTTGTGGATAGCTTTTGGATGCAATCACAGAGAACAGAACTGGATTCTCCAGGCCAGGCCACAAAGGAAGACACTACGAACTCTCTGCCCACCCGCTGGCCCGGCTTTTGCTGGTTACAATATGTGGCAACAACTGTGGCAGCGGCCGTGTGTGTGTCTGTCTCCACCTCCATTCCCAACTCCACCTTCACCTTCGGCTCCACCTCCTGTGTCACATTTCTCATTTCGAAAATTTATGCGCACATTCAATTGATTGTTGATTTTCGAATCTTTGAATCGTGCTCAAGTGATTTTTCGATATTGTTTTTTTTTTTTTTTTTTTTTTTTGGTTTTTTCTTTACTTTTGAGTCTTGCGGCTCGACCTTATGAAATTTAATATCTATAAGTGCGCTCTGAATGTAATAAGCAATGTACACTGCTCAAAATCGTTGAGCGGAAGACTAGAAAAGTTTAAATAGATTAAATAAGTTTATGAAAATCAACTAGAGTATTTCTATATTCTATTCTATAGTTAAGAATATGTATAATATACATTTTTACTATATGGATTCATTATTAAAAAATTAATTCCTTTGTTCAATTATAATACATCCTTTTCTCCTTTTATCAGTGTATTTAGCTTTATAGCTGTATGTTAATTTCTAGCTACTTCCACTGAATTCCCTCCAAGCTCCAACTGTCCACAATGTCATTTACAGTTTTTTTTCTCTCTCCCTAAAGAAGAGTAGCTGCGGGACCCCACACTTATTACCAAAAAAATAAGTCGAAGAGACGAAAAAAATTAAAATAAAGAAAAACATGCAGCGCTTTGACATTTCGATTTATTTTTATTGATTCTCCAGAGCAAAGTTGGTCGTCGAGACGCGTCTGAAATGCAAGTCAGGCGCCGCTGGCACGCAAGTGATCATCACACCTTGATAAGGTAACACACACACACACTTACACACAGAGACCCCAAGTGGGATGCCGACCAAATGGGATCTTCGATTTGGTACCCCCGTGCCCAAAGTCATGCCCCGAAACCACATTCGATGTCCAGGTTATGCCCCCAAGAAGAAAACGTATCGAATTTTATTGAAATGCAGCGCTGCATATTGTATATCATTCTGTCGGTCTGTCTGGCAGTCTGCCTGTGTGTTTGTGTTCGTTATCGTGAGTGTTGCCTGTGCATTTGTTACTTTTATGCTTGATTTATTGACTTTATTTTATGGCCGCTTGATTGGACACTAAATGAGTTTTTAAACTGCATACGAAGCGGGGCGGGCCCTTATCAATTTTTGTTGTTGTTGTTGTTGTTGTTGTTGTTGCAGTTGCACATTTGAACAGTTAATGCCACTTACTTCTTATAGACAGACAAACAAATGTATATAAACATTTATGCGTTTAAAATGTTTAACCCACGTCAGAGACAAAACGTTTCGATTTTGATAGCAGATATCAACTTGTTACTGGTTGCTGGTAACTTACCTGAAATGACAAGAGTTGAGTGAAGAAAAATGTTAATTAAATGGTTTAAAAACAAATAAAAAAGACTTTAGTTTTATTGCCAACGATCAACAATAGATCATTAGCCAAAATAGACTTAAAACTAAATATATTTCTGTGTTACAGTTTCGAACAAAAATCAGTCTATAATTATATGCAATTAACTATGTGTATCAGAGTTACCCAATATCCAAATTATGTAAATTTTAATCGGTATAATCGCAATTTCCTGCTTAGCCATGGATTACGTTAATTTGTTGTGTTTGATACGCTGATCATCGCATCTTCTCGCCTCTCAAGCGAGTAACTGATAAGTTTTAACAACTCTGTCTAGCTCTATCTCCGTCTCCCTCTTAAATCTTTGAGAGAAACTGCAACTCATGTCAAACTGATTTGAATATTGCCCACGCAGCGTACATCAAAGTCGTGCACACACAGTCTTCAAAAAAATCACGTTAACTATTATTAAATATAAACAGAGAAAAAGGAGAGAGAAAAAAGATAAAAAGAAAAACAAATAACAAGATGAATAGCACAAAATGCCCATCAAGTCAGCAGAGGCAGAATTCTTTTTAATTAAACATAAAATTACTTTGGCAATGCCAGACTGAGAGACTGACAAGGCAGACACAACACAACACAGCACTACACATCACTACACTACACTACAGAGCACAACATGGCACTGCACTCGAGCAATAAATCATGAAATCTACTTTGCAAATAAAACCCAGGGTAGGGGATTGGGGGGGTGAGTCGGCACGTAATAATCATTTACATGAACACTCGCATAAATGTCACGTTGTTGCGTTTATAAAAATAACTTGCAACTTTAAAACTGAAACTCAACTAATGGACCTGTGGCAACAGCTCGCTAGAGATGGGGAAGTGGTAGGTGGAAGGGGCAGGGTGGTGCCGAGACTGTTGGTGGTTTTGAATTGTGGTTCTGTGTCTTGGCAGCCGTTGGCAATCATAAATTAATGAAATTTTATTTGCTTATGCAATGGAGAAAATTACATCGTCTGTGTGTCTGTCTCTGGCATGTTGCATGCCACAACGCGTATAGCCTATCGTATCTATAATAATGAAAGCATATCCTGCTTAAAAGCGCGCCTTCGTACTCCATACAGCGCCAGGTGGAAAAATTCAATTTCCAGGCCATGCCGTACTGCGCTGAGGTTTTGGAAAACAAGTTGCATCCGCAATTAAGTCATCAAGTTGCAATTATTGCCATAAAAACGAACAAAACGCAGCCAACTCACAGCAACAACAACTACAACAGCAAAAAATATGTGGACACGCATGAACGTGATGCTGCCTGACTGTGGACAAAGAGTGGGTTGGGCGGGGTTAGAGGCACAACTGGGGCTGGGAGGCAGGGACTGTGTGCGCTGAGTGGATCTGTGACTGCGACTGTGACTACGGTTGTGGCTGGGGTGTTGACGCTCAGCGGGTTGCAGCCACAGTTTGCCGTCGAGTCGTGAGAGACTTTTAAAGCAAACACAAGGCGAGCAGCAGATACATATTGCAGTTACAGATACAGATACAGATACAGTCGAAAGATACAGCCCAAGCGATACAGATACAGATACACATGCGGCTTACGCGCAGATAAATTATTTTTGATACTCTAGCCAAGGGTATGACAAGTTCTTGGGCAGCTTGTACCAGGTAGTAGCAGGCGTGGCAGAGTCTAGAATATTTTGAGGCTTAAGAAAGGAGTTGAGTGTCTAGTCTATAAGAGGTAGAGCAATTTATATACCCCCACATAAATTATATATTGATCTAATATGTCTAAACTCAAGATTTCTACCAGCAGTTAAGAATTCATTCATAATGTGGAGTAACTTTTAGTCTATCAACGACTTGAGCCTTTCTTTGTTCCCACTTTTGTTGTTGTGCTTCAAGGTGAGTAAGAGTATGAAACTAAAGTCCATTCTGTTGGCAACCAGTTGCTCTTTGGGCTTAATTAAAAGCTGCAGCAAGCTGAATTGTTACACGGATTGGGATCAGTTCAGTTTGGATACAGTTTGACTTTTTGGTTGCCATCGTCTCATGTAGCTTTTTATTTGCTTTTCATGCTGCGGTCGGCTGGACAAGTCGTTGCTGAAATGACACTACAATGTCTTCAAAATGAAAATAAATACGGAGACTGCGACGACGACAACAGCAACTTGGCTACATGTTACACATTAAAGTTGCGGCAACATTGAGAGAGTCCAAGTCGGAGTCCGAGTCTGATGCCGATTCAAAGAGTGCTTTGCCACAATTTCTGTGGAACCTTTTGTTTTGTTTGCTTTTCTGATTTCGCAGCCAAGCGCAACGCTGACAATGACTTTGCGCTTTTTTCTCTCCTTTATTTTCCCTTTTTTTTCCATTTTTTTTTTTTTTTTTTGCTGCGTCTGCTCAGTGTTTTATAAATCTCATTTCAAGAGGATTTGTGTGCCTGTCAAAATGTTGATGTTTCACAAAACACTTGGAACGACTCACACTCAGTCGCTAGCTGTGTGTATGGGTGTGCGTGTGTGTGTTGTTGTTGTTGTTGCTGCCTCTGCTCGATTTCAATCATGATCGATTTCAGTTTGTTTTACTTTAGTTCACTTTTGATCTGTGTCTGCGGCTGCAACTTCAACTGAACAACAACTGGGAATTAAACTACAAGATTTATACGATTTCTCTCAAGCGCATTGAATTACCCACCATCAACAACAATGCGAACAGCAACAACAACAATTTGTTTGCCTTATAAAGTTAATGCCACAACAAAGGCAAAACAATCATCATTATCGAAATGTCATAAAACCAAATGGGCGTACATTATTCAATTTTAAACTGCAGACGAGCAGCAGCAACAGCTGCCAAACAACTTAATACAAAGCCTCCAAAAAGGCAGCCTCTAAATGGCCAAAAAGATAGAAGGAGATGAAGCGTAAAGACAGGGCAAGAAACAGACTCGAAGTAAGTGGAATTGTGGATTCTGCAGTTCAGCAAATAAATATAAAAATAAACCAACAGCCAAAAATTAAGCATAATTACTGACAGCAATTCGTTTCAGGCCCCACACAGCTCTCAAGATGCTCAAAGGTATGAGAGAGTACTACGTGCTGGCAGCCAGCAAGTCCCTCCGTCTGCCTGTCTCTCTGTCCTTTAGTCTGACAACGATTTCATTAAAATTGCCGGCCCCAATCTTCGTTTGGCCCCCAAAAATTGCAATCTGCAATTTGGCCGAGTGAGACAATTATAAGCATGACAAATGAATTTCGCATTTAAAGCCAAGTCGAAACGCAGGCAAAACTGTCAGTCAATTGCAGTCCCTTCCTTTCGTTCTCCCTCTCTTCTACCCACTGTTTCTCTCTCTGTCTTACTTTTTGGCAGCAGCTGTTGCCATCGGGCATACACCTTCGCCTTAGCATTTGGACTGTGCGTGTTATATGTGTATGAATAATTGCATCAAGATATTTCGCTTTTCGTTGTTATTATACCCGTTACTTTTGGCGGAGGGGTATATATGGATACTGAGCTAAGAAGGAGAAGTCAAGGGACTTACACTTATTTTTAATCTACATCAAAAACCTAGTGAATTGAGTGTTATTTGGAAAACATATAAAGGAAATCAGTTAACACCTGAAACTTCTTGATAGCTTTGCCTTCCAAATGACTAACGGGTATGTTCAAGTCTAGCAATTCATAATTTGCTTGTACTTGCTTAAATTTCGTTTCGTTTTTTTCCGACTGCGGTTTCTTTTTGGCCACCACAGCATCAGCTGGCTGTCGAGCTTGGCTGACTGCGTTCAAGGTGAATTTGCAGCAGCAGCAATAGCAACAGCATAAACCGCAGTCGACGTGACATGCGGCGACCACCATGAGAGTGCAACAACTGCCACGGCAACGGGTTACGGGCAACAAACTCATTTAAATTTAATTTTAAATATCAGCGCGCACTTTAAAGTCTTTTTTTGCTACAGCGACGGCTTTCATTGAAATGTAAATTCTTGCAACAACAGCAAAGGGAACAAAAGCAACAACAATCACGTGCTACTGTATGCTGCATTTATGGAATTTTACAAATATGAGCTGCTATCATGCAACAAATAGCACTCCGTTTTACCACATTTGTCTGACGCTGCGTATACTTAATGTTTTTTTTCAGCTGCTCTTTGTAGCTTGCCATTATTTTGCTGTTTCTTTTGCGAGTTGATTTTCATGTCAAATATTTTGTGCACATTCTCGTTCTTTTTTGTAAAAAACATTTCTCGGCTTTTTGGGGATTTGGTGAGAAACCAAATTTGTACATATTTTTGGCATTGAATGCGGCCAAGTAACACAAACAGAAACAGTCAAACGAGAGCATGTATGTAAACGCATATTAACCCCATTTTTTGCACACTTTACATGGGGTGTGTCTATTTAAATTTAATAATTTTTGACAAAGTTTTTTTTAAGACTTGTACTAAATAAGTCTTAGGATTTTAAAGGCATTTGATCGCCAAATTTTATATTTTTATTCAATAAATATTTAGTTTTGTTTGCTGAAACACCCTCATGCATATCACTTATGCCCGAACACACACATTTTCCAGCCAGCCACAAAATTCTGCGCTATTACCAACAACAAGAGCACAGTAACAACTTGTAGAAAAAGCTACAGTTGCGCGTGATCGACTAACAGTTACTATCTACTTAAACTATATGAAAAATTCAACCAACTTTCTCTTCTATCACAATTCCGTCATACCCTCTTAGTGCGCTTCATAGGCACAGGGTATGCGCACAAAAAGGGCACAGTATATGAAATTGTTTTCTACATAACGTCCTGCAGCAAAACAAACACAGAGCAGCGGGAAAGTGAAATGGGAAATGTGAAAATAAAGGCAGACTCGTAACAAAAAAAAAGAAGAAGCAGCAGCAAGAAACAAATAGCAAAAAAATGGCACACAATTTCAGTTATGCTGAAGCAACGCAAACAAACCAACATAAAGTTCACATAGATGTAAACACCAGCTATGTGTCCCATTCCGCCACGCCCCCTTACCCATTTTCCTCCTTGTTCCCTCTCTGCTTGTTTCGCATTTTTTGCATTTCTACCATAGCCATATTCGAACCCTTTCCCAACCCTTTTACTCGCTTGCTTCGTCAAACAAAAGTAAAAGCCAAATTGCAGCGGCCTTTACAATTTTGGTAACCAAATTTACAGTAATGTAATGAAAACGCGGCGTTAAAAGGATTAAACTCACATTGCATTTATCTGCGACAACATGTGAAAATTCTGTGGGGAGTGTGAGCACGACGGTGAGTTATCCTGTAGGACATGACTTAAGTGTGACTCAAAGCTCCTTTAGTTGGCAGAAAGCAATAATAAGCTTAATCTTTAGATACCCTGCAGTCCACTAGGCTTCACTAAATAGTTGAATCAATCATAGTCTAGGATACCCTTTACAAATGTTTTACTCTAACACATCTTTTTAGCTTCCTTTTACAACAAACCCCTTTCCATAACTGTGCATACTTCACGCAAACATTACAGGGTATTCACGAAAAAAATATATGTTTGTTATATCACAAATGGTGTCGTGCAAAATGTTGCTGCTGCTGATTTCATTGCCACCGCGCGCCTTTTTCCTTGTAGCCCAGCAAAAATTGTGTTAAATTTTTTATTCGCTTTGCACGTGTTTGTGTTTTAATTAACAAAAGGCAAAGCAGCAGCAGCAGCAGCAAGAACAAAACAATAAAAATGGAATATTAAATTGGGCTATTTCTAAGTGAGTGACTGTGTGTGTGTGTGTGTGTGTGTGCGAGTGTGTGTGTAGCGATTTCTGTGAAGTGCTTCACCTTAGCGCTCATAAAAATGTAACAAAATGTTTACCAATTAAGTAAACAAAAAGTAAACAGAGTACAAACGTTGAATTAATTGCGTGGGAACATTTTAGTGCGTTTTTATGCATTACGACAATGAGACCAGCGCCCACATAAAGAATTGTGGGGGCGTGGTAATGTGGCAGTGTGTAGCAGTGGCAATGTGGCAGCTACTTGCTGCACATTAAATGTTAGTTTATAGCTTGGCTATATAAAAAGTCAGCGGGAATGAGAATGTGAAATTCCCAACTTAACTTTATTTCACTGCAGATTTGACAGGCCATGTGTGAATTTCTGTCAGTGCATGTGTGTGTTTGTTGTGCTGCCTCATAAATCAAGTCGCGTAGGTGTTGCGTTGTAGACAAGTTAACGGTTTTACGCCACAGCCTGCGTGAGTCAGAAAATTAAAATTCATAGAAAGTGTTGCCTACTTTCCAGCTGACATCGTTAAAGCTCATTAGCAAAACACACAACGAAAGTGAGCGGAGTAGTGTTAGTTGTGTGCCTTTTGTCACAGCCAATTGATGAATGGTTTTGCCAAGCTGCCAAAAGACCATAACATACCCTGTAACCCATCAATTGGCACTCACAGCTGCCCAAGTGTCATAAGTGGCAACAGAAATGTTGTTAAGCTTTGGCTAAAACCATTTATCTTCGAACCAAATCCTTAACACGAGTAATTATCGCAACAAAATCAATAAAATTAATTATTAATTGCTGTAGGAATCGTAAACGATATATTATCATAATCAATTCAAAAGCAGTTAGATTTTTTTTCTCTCCTCTTTTTTGTTTGGAAATTTTTCCAGCTGAACACCGCATTAATTTGCCATTTCAATTAATAATTTAATGCTTAAATTATTAACCAATCAAAAAAGCAGCAAAACCTGCATAGAAAAAATTTAATACGACAACTAATCCTATGTGCGATTTGCACATTTTCATTAATCCGCTTACAGTGGGCACCCGGTTAATGGATGTGTCGGTTTAGTTTCGAGTATGCGCTGCAATTTAAATGCGCATTTTTGTGGTCATGCATGCTTAATTACAAAACTGTTTTCAATATTTATAATTGTTCTGTAATATTCGGCAACAACCAAATAGGAAATGCATAACTCCAACCAGTTGGTTGGTAAAAAAAAAACTATTACCAATCGATAGTTAATTAGCGTTTATTTTTTTCAACCATTTTTCATAGCAATTAAAAACGTTTTTATGTGCTTAGTGAAGTAATTAAGTGGCATTTTAATGCTACTTTATGCTGAGTTTATTCAGCAAGCGAATAATCTAAATTCCCAGCTTAGTTAAAGATGTGTGCATTTTAAATTGAAATAAAAACCGAGTTTTAAACCAGAAGTTAGTTTGCACATTTGCAGTTAGCTTTTTATTTCGATTTTTACATGACCAACAACTAAATGTTGATTTCGATTTGTTGCCTGTTTTATTTGCCATTTTGACAGCTTTATTTAGCCGCTGGCGCTTCATTTGTTCGCATTCAATTTCGCTTGCAAAGTGAAAGCATTTTCAATTAAGTCAAATACTTCAACGGAAATTGCACTAAAATGCAATACAAAGCTAAAGTCGTAACTAGCTAAATGCAACTAAATATATATCATTTGAATTTAACATTTGTAAATTTAATTTAAATTGAAATTACTGCAAGTTAAATTTTGTGTTTTATTTTGGAGTCTCTAGTCGCCTTTAGGCACAAACTACTGTACTTGTAGAGCAACCGCACACAGCTGCCAATTCGCACACCCTTGGCCCAACGAGGGGAGCTTCAAACATTTCAGTGGCTCGCTTCATTGACGCTCATCATTCTGTTTGTTTAGGCCATTGACTGTGTAAATCGATATGAAATTTTGCGCCTTCACTTGCAATTTTTGTGCTTTTTTCTCTTTTTCCCCTCTAGTCTTTTTTATTATTGTTATTGGCGAGTTTTTTGCGGCTGGCACTCATAATGAAAATGGTTTTCACAAGTACCACCGAAAAACGATATAAAAGTAAATACAAAATTGGCTAAAAATTGAAATAAAATGTTGATATTTGGCCACGTAATATGCGCCTTAACGCTCAAATACGCTCTCAATTGTCCAAATTTTATTTATATTTGCCATCTCATCTCAAGTGTCTGACGTGCAAATAAAAAATTGTTATACAATATAAATAGAAAATACAATTTATTTGCGGCACTGCAATTTCAAGTTGTCTGCACAAGTTCGAACAATTTTTTTTTTTTCACTCTCTCCCTCTCCCTTTCTCTCCTCGTAATTTACTCGTCAGAGAATCTGCAAATTCGCTTTGCCATTGTTATGACTCTGTATGTGCTTACCAAAAAAATTCCACAAGAAAAACAACAAGAATTGTGTTGTTTCTAGACCATAGAATACCCATTACATGGCTTGAACTATTTAATATTTACGAGCTTTAAAATTTACTGATTTTAATTAGCTTATGGACCACCATAACTTAGTTTAACTATATTAATTAAATAATTAATTAGAACAGTCTGAAAATTTGTTGTTGAGGGACGCTGGTTCAAAATTGAGTGACTTTTATGATTCCGTCTGCAGTTTCGTTTTTAAAATCGCTATGCCAACTAAACTCTTTATGATTTAAGACTTCTGCCGAGCCGCCTTTTGTACAATATACCCTCAGCATACAAGTAACGGGTATAATAAAGGAAGTGAAGCTGAACTGAAGCTGCCTTTGAGCCGCTGTTGCCGCCGGTGCTGCTGCTGTTGCTGATGATGATGTGGTTTCATTGCTTCGTTGCTTCAGTGTGGGAGTTTCTTTATGCGCCATAATTATGTCATTTAAATGCAACAAGCTATGGAGTCTCTCTGTCAGTCACTCAGTCAGTCAGTCAGTTAACCAGTCTGTCAGTCACTGACTCAGGCAGTCGGTGTAAGCCAAAGAGCACAACGATAATTCATAATTAAAAACATGCAAGTTTGCCGGAGATGAGCCCAGCGAAACAAAGCAAAAAGCGAATGCAAAAACAACTTGAAAGAATTCATAATCAAGTTAAAAAGAAGTCTGTATACCCTGTAGATTTTGCAGCTTTTAAAATGGGTGAATGTAAATTTATAAAAATAAGTCTTATATTTAATTTAGTTAGGTAATAATCTTAACTCAAATCACTCTAAATATAAATAACCAATTGTCTCCCTTATTCCACTTAAATTAACTTCTTTATCTGATTGTTTTTTATGCCTCAAAATTCTTCACACATTTGGCATGCCCATTGTTAGCGCAACTAAAAAGTACAACACAAAAAAATTACTGCCGCGCCCGCCCAAAGATGCAACACGCCTCCTTGTCTGCCCTTTGCGCCTCACTACGGCCCCTTTGCCAAGCCTGCCACATCAGTTTGAAGCCACAGATCTCTTTCAGCTTCTACTTGGTTCTGGATCTGGAACTCTGTGTCTCCATTCCTGACTCAGTTGCAGTCCTTGTCTCTTAGTCTCACTGTTTCTGGGTCTGGCGTGGCTCGCGACTGTTAATTAAATGAGCGCGCAGGCAAACGAGCAAACGACTGATGGACGTATCGCATGGGGGCCCTCATGGCAAAAGGCATTTTGAGGCTGGCTGGAATGAGTGTGGGTGTGTGGCTAAATTGCTAAATGGATACGACCAGGCCAGAACACCAGGACACCCGCAAAAAAAAGAGGAGAAGAAAAAAAAACCAACAAATAATGCATATATGTAGGCAGAGCAGAAATGTGAGCTTGAGGCTGGGGCAATAAAGGGTTAATAGTGCAAACTGCATAGTGCCACTGTGCGAAGGCAACTTGTCTGGGGCGTCTAACTAACTTAAGCTTCTAATTAAGCTAGTCGAGGCAGAGTTGAAGTCGGAGTCAGAGTTGGAGCTAGAGTTGCAGTTGCATGTGGCAAGTGTGAATGTCTGTCTGCATACCATGCCACACACTAACCCCCACTCTTTCCTCCTCTTTTATTCTCTCTGTCTTGCTCTCTGTGTATGTGTCTGGGTTTTTGCATTTTGTCGCTCATTAGTTTATTGCCGAAAAAAAGCTGCAGCAGCAGACAAACACAGCTGGGATAAAATTCAGCATGCGAGTTCGTGTTGGGGTTCAAGTACACTGTTCAAAATGTCTTCAAAAACTAAGATTTGTTTTCTTTAAATGAAATTAATAAGATAATTACTACTTTAACTATGTTTCAATAAAAGAAAACTATGAAAACTTAAATTACTATTTCATTTTTCCCTAGTTCCAAAAGAATTAATTTCGTAGTTCAATTTGTTTAAAAGAAAAATAGTTTAAGTTTACTTAGAAACTCTTTCTGGTTTAAAAGGCTGTTTTTTCTTACAGTGTAGTCAGGATGCGACTTGCAACTGCAATTGTAACTGGAGTTGGGGCTCAGCTAGAGGAGGCAAGTGGACAAAAGGCTTGCAACGTCAACTAAGTTGGTCGCAGTCCCCTTCGTAGTCTCTTCCCAGCCCCCCTTCTTATCACTAACTCCTTTCCCACACCTTCTCCCGCTCTCATTTCCAGCTTTGTCTCATTCGGTGTCTCCGCTGTGTTATGGGGTTAATTGCGTGCACCTTTTGCAATGCTCAGCCAATTAGTTGCACGCGGAAGTTGCCACTTTGCTGCCTCAGTGGCTGCAGCAAGCAAACATTTGCTGCCATTTTAAATTGAGTTTCCACTTAAAGACTTGTCAAATTACGCATACGCGGCGTTGTCAACGCATTGCCATTTGCCAATCAAACGACGTCTTGTCAGCATAAATCTATCCCAAAAGAGCAGAGCGAAAAAAAACAAAAGGAAAGAATATGGTAAGGAAACGTGGCATGCCACAACATGTAGTGCCTTTGGCATGCTGCTGACAGCGCCAGGGCCAAAAGCAAACATGGGGCGTTGATGCACATATGTCACATGATAACAACATGGGGCTTGTCTCCCAAGTAATATAAATTTTGCGCAAAAATCAGCAAAGCTGTGTAGGCGGTCGCAATGACAGACAATGAAGGCGGCAGGGCAGTAGAGTGTAAGCAGGGGCAGAGGCAGAAGCAGGCGGTATGACCAATAACCACAAACGATGGACTCAACTGTCTGGACGCTGAATGACTGAGAGCTAGTCCCTGTCTCTCGCTCTCCCTCTCTCTCTCTCTTAGCCTTGTCTCTGTGTCTGTTGACTGAAAGGTGTTGCAAATGTTGCCATGTAATGCGACGGAGCCTTGGCTTTGACTCCAAACAACAACAACAACAATGGCAGTGGCTGTGGCAGCAATAACTGCAGAAAAGCTGGCTCATACTAGCTTGCCACATTGCCTGTTTTGGCATGTGTCAAGGCTTGCAACAAGCTGCGTTGCTGGCCAGTCAGCAGCATGTCCATCAATTGAGGCTGCCACAGACAAGACTCTGGCGCCGTTGTCCTTCACTCTCTCTCCCTCTCTCTTTCTGTCTATCCTCTTCTCTTTCTCACTGTGCGTGTGTGTTTTGGTTTTTGCAATTATTTTCTAATTAAAGACGTGCTCGGCAAACCGAAGCAACTCTTCACAATCCACACGCTATTTAATCACTCTTGACTCTTTAAGTAAATGGGAAATGGGTCAATGAGACATGGCCCAAAAATGGAAAATGAAAAGTGCTCTACCCAAAAAAAAAAAACGAAAACTGTTACACGTGATGGCTTGTGGCATGATTAGCCAGCAAGAACAACAAGAGTTGCAACTGCAACACAGCACTTCATTAAATATTTAAATGAGCATCCTGTTATTTTTTTGTGCCACAGCACCGCAACAAGCAGCACCTACACAAGACACGAATAGGGAGTTGAGGGTGTGGCAACAACAGCAACAACAACAAAAACAACGACTGCGACTACGACAACTGCATATGCAGATTCATAAGCAGTTAATTAAGGCCGAACTGGGGTCGTTGCTGCTGCTGCTGCTGGGCAAGCAACATGGGGCAACTACATCTACAAATTCATGCAACAAGCATTTTTTTCTCCTTGAAAAAACAGTTTCTCCCTAAGCCGAAAGCTTGATACACTTGTGTACAAACTAGACACAATTTACATTAAATATTTTTGAGTCTTTAAAAGTATTTTAAATGAAGTTTTTATTTCCAAACGAATCATTATTTTGACATTAATTCATTTCCTTTCGATTAGTAGTTAGTAACAGGTCTAAAGTAAAGCTTTTTGTTTTGTGCTCCACAGTAAAAGTCTCACACATCTTTGCTTAACTGTAAGACCCTTTCGTTAAGTGTATAAAAAAGTGAAAACCATATAAAAATGCCAAGCAAAACTGGCCAGAGCTGAAAAAGAGTCAACGGGAATATGAAGCAACGACTGTGTCTCAGTCTTGTAGTTTTTGAGGCGCACACACTCACACACACACACAGACAGAGCCATGCTACATATTTTACACATTTCATTTTCGTTGCTGCACGAATTTATTTGGCAATAAGAGAGAGGGGAGAGGCGGTTGGCGTGGCAGAGGCAGAAAGCAAGTCAGACATTCAGATGGCAGAGAAATAGGCTGGCAGTCGAAAAAAAAGCACAGAAAAAAGATACTAAAGGGGGCAATGAATACGAATGGTTATATATTCGTGTCTGCTATAGTATAGTTAGTCTGTCTGTCTGTCTGTCTATACGTCCCGGTGTGTGTTTGTGCGTGGGGCATGTTGGTAATTTTGTACAAGTGGAATTATTATTTATAATTTTTAGCGACGTCAGTTGGGTGGGCGGTAACGGGCGCTGCACTGTGCCGTAAATTATGTCATTTAAGACAAGTGCCGAGCGGCACTGTGGTGGTGCTGCTGCCGCTGCGGATACGTATCCCCCAAACGACATAACTTCCACTATGCCATACATATGCATATGGAATTGGGTTGAGCAGCGTCGCGCACTTGTATAGAGCGAAAGGAATCATGGGGCATAGCGGGGCATAGTGGGCGGCTGTGATGTGACAGTGGGTGTGGATGTGTGCATGAAGATTTCTTTGCTTTGGTGTGAAGTTACCATATGCATTTTATTCCCGACATCAGCAGCCACTTCCAACCCCCTCAAGTGCCACAAACATGCGAAATTAGTTAGCGTTGAGTGCTGGGAATGTTTTGTTGAGAAAGAGACAGCGGAGTGAAAGAGAGAGAAAGAGGGAGAGTGGGTGGAAGAGACTGGCGACCCACTGCCATAAAATTGATATAAATTGTTTTGAGCTGCAGATCAGACAGATCTTCTTGACAGGGTCAAACAGTTGCAACGCAGCTCTTTAATGGAAATTCTTGGCGAGCTGTGAAGAATCGTATCGAAATTTTTCAGCTGCAAATTTCTGAGAAATTTAAAAACATTTCCTCGTATGCTAAATGCTTTCAGTGTGAGTTTTAAGACTAAGTGAGCAGTTTAAATTTAATGCTTAATTAGGTCTGCATTTTTGTAGGCAGAAACTTAAGCCCATTAATGACTCATTTGAGTTAACTTTTTAATAAGATTGTTCTAAATGGAATAGTTATTATTATTGCTCAGCTTAGAGTGAAGTTTATTACAAAATCCTCTTGCAAATTATTTCTTTTTATCTTTTCTTTATCATACTCCCTCTATTATCTGTTATTTTGTGTATTAATTTCATGTGTTCGCTTTGCTTTGTTTTCATTATTTCCACTCAATTTCTTATTTTTTGTATGGCAAACATTTCTATGCCGTTTCCATAACAATCCGACGTATATACCCCCATTAATAGGAGCTCAGCTGCTGTTGTTGTCTGCAATCCTCACACCTTTTGGCCAACAACTTTGTCATCTACAATTTCAGTTGCAGCCGTAGCAGCAACAGCAACAATAACAACAACCACTGATGAGTAACAACAACTAATGTCAAGCAATTCATTTTATTGAGTGCAATGCGTTGGCCGAACAACACTCCATAGAGTAGAGTCTAAAGTTGTGGCATTTAAGGCGCATGTTCAACGCCTGCCTTAGCCCCAGGGTCAAGTTCAGGCAACCGAGAGGAAAGGGCCAGGCGAAGGGGGCGTGGCAAGCGGAGTTGTAGAGCCAAGTGTCTGGGAGTTTTGTGGAGAAGAAGAAGCTGCAAAAGGTTTGCATATCGCATATCTAAATGAGGTGATGATGCTGCTACATGCGAGTATCAGTCGCAGATACAACAAACAAAGAGAAGGAGGGAGAGGGGGAGGCAGATACATGGACACGGATACAGATACAGATACTTTATATACATGCATTGCAAGTGGCAATGGCAATGGCAATGGCTATGGCTTAAATATAAAGACCAAGGCTCAAATGTCCACTCGAGTGGGTAGCATGAACATGAAGTGTTTGCCCAGCAACAACAATAAGAAAAAGCTGAAGAAGCAGAGACAGCAGTGTTGGGAAGTGGCAGGATATGTGTGTGGCTGTGTGTGCGTGTGTGTTTGTATGCTGCCAGTGCCAATTATGAAAACTGATATGCCTTGTGAAAACCCGTTGATGTGCGCGCTTCAAAGTGCTGTCCAGCAGCCAACGACAGAGACAGTCCAGTGAGTGAAAGAGATAAGAAAACGATGCCCCTTCCATTCCATACCATTCACTCACTCATTCATTCAACCAACGAACCAACCAAGCAACCAACAATCTGTCCATCCATCCGACTGGCGCTTAAGCACATTGTGGTTGCAGTTTTGATTGCATACGGATATTGGACACTCACACGTGGCACTCGGAAATTAATTAAGCAGAGGCTGCTTGCTGCTTTCTGCTTGCAACCTGCTGCAGTCTATATCTTATCCATCAACTATACACATATATGTATAAGCATATATATGTATTGTGTATAAGTAGTGTGTCTGTGCAACTGGAGACACACTCCGGCTAATGAAAATGTAATACCAAGACTGAGCTGCTGTGGGGTGTGGCCTAAAACATTGAGGCTTATTTGCAAGTAATTAGATTGAAACAGTCACTGATTCTCGGACTTGATGATGCATCATCATCACTTCTGGATTACCTCTCTCACTGCAAACGGGTAATTTTCGGTAGGCGTGGCTGGGTTTGGGTTTTAGGTCTGTACTGGCCAAAAACGGGGAGCTGTAGGTGCGGTTGTTATCTGCAAGTAATTAAGCACCGCAGGGCGGCATGACAGATAATGATATACATCTACATTTGTATCTGTAGCTGTTGCTGCAGCTACACTGCTACAAAAGCAGACAAGAAACAGGCAGCTTTAAGCATCAGCTCTTAAGAGAGCCCTTTGAGACAAGTTCTTGTGTTGTCTGTGCAATTATAAGAAAACTTCTTTTATTTCTCTCTGTATCTTCTATTTAATTTATCTGCTTGCCACATTATTCAAGCTGCTGGAAAAATGCCGCCGCTTTGTGAAATTTATGACCCAAAATGTGGCGACTTCAAGTTCGTAAATGGGGGAAATTGCAATGAATTAAAGTTCACCTTGTTGTTGTCGTTGAGAGGGAGAAAAAGCAGAACAATTTGCAACTTGCAACTGCAACTGCGACAGCAATTTATGCACAGAAATATTGTCTGAAATTGTTTGACTTTAACAACTAAATTTTGCAGTTGTCGTCGGTGTTCGGTTGTGTGTAAGTCTGTGTGTGTGTGTGTGTGTGTGTGTAGCTTTGTGTAGGTGGCAAAACAGTGCTCCAAATTGGTTTCTACTCGTTTGCAAAGCCAAAGTGATAAACTGTTCAGCTGCTGCTGCTGCCGAGTCTCATGATTTGTGTGCTTCTAATGGCCACAGGTATTTAGTGGCAAGGTGTGGTTGTAACTACAACATGCTGACTCTGCATGATTAGCTCA
The DNA here is from genome assembly GCA_035046005.1 of Drosophila acutilabella. NCBI lineage: Eukaryota > Metazoa > Arthropoda > Insecta > Diptera > Drosophilidae > Drosophila > Drosophila acutilabella. The sequence continues at coordinate 7,546,821 of JAWNOK010000003.1, forward strand.
GTTACAGTTGTTGAACGATTCTTTTGCAGCTGGCTTTATGACCAAACCGTGTCGTTTCTAAAGATGCTGCCAATTTTGCTTTTTCGACCACACACACACACACGAAAGCCGGCTCATCTGTTAGTCTAGACCACAGAGCCCTCATCATTAAAACGGTACATACAAATTATGCAAATTTCTGTTTGGCATGACACGGCCAACTCAATCACTTTCGAGTACCATTTCCATTTCCATAGCCATCACCATCTCTCTCCACTTCCATCTACATTTCCACTTTGGCTAAGCGTTCAACATTTATATCAAATGTCATACGCCTTAAATTGCCTAATGAATCATAAGAAGCGAGCAGGACCACCATCAAACAGGAAATAAACACAAATGCGATGGGTACACCTACCCAAAAAAATCATGAGAAAAGCTAGAGTGAAGCGTGCTAGACTAAGGAATACCCTAAAGCTTTGGCAGTGCTTTAATAAATATTTTAGAAAATGTTTATATTATTTTTATAAAATATTCATTACACTTATTTTATTTTATATTTATTCTCTAACTTTTAATTACCACCAACCTATAACACCCTTCTCGCTAGCAACGCTGCTACTACGCCTACGGTCTGAGAACTCCAGACCCCAAAAGACCCACAGATCTGCAGACAGACAGCCAGATAGACGACAGGGCAATGTGTCTGCACATGCAAAAATCAAAGGAGAAGCACCCACACCAAAAACCGCTCCAACTTTCAACTGAAAACTCTGAGCTGCAACTTCAAGTAGAGCTCCAAGTCGAACCGTAAGCGGTTGACCAACATAAATGGCGCAAAGTTGAAATGCTGACAGGCGCACATTCGTTATGAGGCATGAGCTATGTGGCATGAATGTTGGCCAGGCCAACAGACAAGAGACAACCAACAACTGACTACAGAGTACTGAGTATATAGCATGCAGTGAGTAAATCAAGTTGTAGGTAAGTGAGATTTATGCTTATGTCGTTTAGTGTAAGCCAAACAACATCGTCGACTTTGACTCGTACTCCCCTTTATACATCCATCTCCATCTAAATTTCTGTCTCATCGTTGCGGTTGTCGTGCAGTGCATGCAAAATATGACAACATGACCTGGACGAATCAAAAAAAAAAAAAATTCAAACCAAAAAAGGGGGAATAGGGAAACAACATTGTTGCAAATGTTGCAACTCTGAACTTTTTTCTTTTTTTGGGCTGCCTCGGGCAACGCTTGCACCATTTTCGGTGTCTATTTGCACGGCAGTTGTATCAAGTTTGCCAACTCTCACTATCACTCTTACTCTCACACTAAACAGACAGCTCCCTGTCTCGCTCTATATCGCCCCATTGTGACAGAGAAAGTGTTTCCTGACAGCTTTATAAATCGCTATCTTTTAGCCTGAGCATCTATTTCCTAGCTACATTTATTGACTCAAAAAGGCTAGAAAAAAGCAAAGCGAAAAAGTCAAATAATGACTACATTTAACAGCGTCAGTTTAATGGATATGTTTTGAGTAAATTAAGCTAAAAAGCAGTTAAGAGTTGATATTAACGAGATGTTTTAAGTGGGTTGGACAAAGCGAAGTTTGATAAACATTAACTATTTTGAAACTATAATTTTTAACAAAATTAGTTAGATTAAAGTCCTGTAAACGTAACTCTCTAATGAAAATCTGTATCTCCTCTCTCTATCTGTATCATTTATCAATACTTTATTTTACTTAGCTTTCGAGTAGTTTAACTCAATCTTCTCTACACCTTATTTAGGTTGTCAAAAGCTACTTTTAAAGCTGCTTTCTTTTGATTTAGACTCATTTTAAAGAAATTCCTTTAAAGCGCATACTCCTAGTTGCTGTGACCCTTTTATTTCTTCTTTTGGCAAATTCTTTCGAATCGCCGCTGCAGCTGCATGTTAATTACTGCAAACAAGTTGCATCCTAATTCCCTATTTTTCCATTTCCACATTTTCCTGGCACTTTCCTCACACTTTCCCCTGCTCCCCTTGCAATGCTTTCAACCAGTTTTTGATGCTGTTGCTGATGATGCACTTGTGCAATGTTTGATCTATGCACGTCCTTCCCTTGGATGTGTTACGCTGATGTTACTGATGATGATGATGATAACGTTGATAATGACGATGTTGCTCTTTGCTCTAATTAGCTGGATTTGTAAAGGCTTCAATGGTTGGCTAAATGTGTCAGCAGCATTTGCCACGAGCCAATGCAAACAACTTTCACTGAAACTGGGAAATAAAATGGCAGCTGAAAACCGAGTCGAGTCCAAGAATCCGTTTAACTGCTGAAAGCAAAGGCAAAAAAAAATTCTATGCTTTTATGGCAGAGTCAAGAGCATGTTGTGCCACCGCCCACAATAATAAACCCAAAAGTGGGCGGACTGAGGCAGTGGGCAGTCAGTAGCGGCAAAAGAGCTGGGATGCCAATTAAAAGCGAAAACGTTGCAAAAATAGTTGATGACATTAATTGACATTTAGCAGCGACGGGGCATATCAATGCGCCTCTCTGGACAGCACAATCACCCCAAGGCAAGGAGTGGGGCACAAAGAGAGAGGAAGAGAGAGGGGTTGTAATAGACCGTACCAATGTTGCCTAGGATCGCCTAGTGGCGCGTCGCCTTTCACTGCCAATCCACGCAATTGTACAATTGGCAAAAATGTCACAAAATCCAAAGAGGCTGAGAGTTGTCAGCGTTTGTTTCGGACGTTTTGTGGGGACTCCCATCATTAGCGTGGCACAATTGTGAGATGTGTAATTGCTACAACAACAGCAAATAACAACAACAACTATGAGACATGCAGACGACACATTGACAGCGAGTTATGTCAAGTTGAGCGCGATTTGTTTAGCTGCTGTCTCTGTCGCTGTCCTCAGTCGCTGTCCTCAGTCGCTGCCTCTGCCACTGCCAATGAGAATGTTGCAACATAAATAAAAGCTGAGCAACAAATTGAAAGAGGGAAATAACAACAGCAATAACAACTGCAGCCAAGAGTTCGACTTCGACTACGACTTTGACTTCGATTTCGCGTCGCAGTGCAAGTCGCTGCCTCGCAGTCATTTTAGACCCTGTACAGTTATCAACAGCAGCTGAGCATTTAAATTTTCAGGCCTTATTAACATTTATGTCATAAAATTTATAACTTTCTGCGGCTTTAGGCAGATTTAACTACCTTTGTACACTGCCAGTACAGGCTGCTTTGCAGTTGTGCTTGCTCTACTCCACACTTTGCTACTAGTTGTAATTGGTTACACAAAACGCACAAGTTAACCTGCAACGAGCAGCAGTAAGTAGTCATTTTCCTGGTCAACAGTTGTGCCTCTCCACCAATTCTTCCGCTCTGCTCTGCTCTTTCTGCTGTTTAGTTCAGTGCTGGTGTCCTCCAGTGCTGCAGTTCTTCAGTGTGCGGTGGAAAAGTGCGCGACAAGATTTATAAGCGGCTGTCAACGTAGCTGCAAGTGAACGTTGTGGCCATTTTTTGATTTATAAGCAAAATGTAGCCGCCGCAGAGCGTGGACTTCGACTTGGAGTACGAGTACGACTACGAGTAAGAGGAGTATTTATGAAACATTTGCAGGCAGAAGTAGCAGCAGCAGCAGCAGAAGTCAGGCTACTTGTGTAGGCAGTTGACATAGCCAGAAAAGTGTGGTGCTGTGGTGCAGCATAGTGGTGCAGCTGGTCAGTAAGTAGCCGCCGTGGCGGCAGTAATTGCGGCGGCATGTGAAATATGAGATAAACTCCAAGTAGGGCTCGCTCTGACTCTCTCTTTCCCCCTCTCTCCATACCACTCCCTCTCTTGCTCTTCAGCTTAGTGGCATCCAGCGTTAAACAGCGCAACTGCGACAGCGGAAACTTGCAAGCATGTGGCAAGTTGTTTAGAATCCCAACTAGTCGACAGGCGACAGGAGTTGACTTTCGCATTTTGAGGGGCACAAGCAGCCGGGACAGAGCAGCAGCCAAAGACGACAACAGCATTTTGGTGCCACTTTTGCGGCATGCGAAATAACTTCGCACAATTGAGCATGCCGACGAAACACACACAGCACAATCACACCACACACACACCAACCGAGCGAAGACTTTCAAACAAGCAGAGTCCGACTAGCGACACCAAACTTGGACATTCTATTAAATTAATCGTCAATTATCAACGGAACAGGGAATAGCTATAAATTCTCGCTGCTCTTAGCGCTTGTGCTTTGTGTGACTGCCGCAGCGCACATATTGGCCAAGTTGTTATACAGGGCCAATAGAGGCTAACGGCAAATCAATTTAACTGCATGTCTAATTAAGCCACAATTGCCGAAACTACAAGTACTCGAATTTGTCTATCACTAGCTCACAACTCCACTTCCTCTCTCTCTCTCCCTTTCTCTTTCTCCCTGTTGATTTTGTTTCGAGTGCTGGTAGGAAAAACTTTGCATGCAATTTGCACGAACGCCTCCTTCGTTTGCCAATGTGTTTAATTAAATAGCAAGCGTAATTAAATTGCAATTAAATTAATTAAAAAGCACGCAGCCCTCTTTCGGCTATGAAGAGGGTTGAATGTCGATACCGTTGCCGTTGCCGATGCCTTTTGCCCAAAAACTTCAGCGTTTAGTTTAGGGCTCTCACTTTTCCCTCATTTTCCCCCGCTTCGAAAAGAAAAACAAAAACCTGTAGCCGCCCCGTTGACTCTGCACCACAGCAAAAAAAAAAGGACGTGGGAATTGTAGCAATGTGAAAAGTGAATGTGCTTCGCTTTGAAAGTTTCTGCCTTTACTCGCTCTTTGTCTACAATTAGAGTTTAATTTTTTATGAGCAATGAATGGTTTTGCAGTTTTCTATTTTTTTGGTGTTAAATGCTTGATTAAGTTCCATGGCTTCAAGTCCTTCTGGTCCTGGACAATGCAAATGTTGCTGGGGGGTCATCTGCTTTAATTGGCTTTCATGTCGTGCAAAAGGGCGTGCATAATGCTTATGTCTTAATTTATGCCATGATAATGGTCAAGTTTAGTGTAGAAATGCTGGCTAATTATACTACCCGCTTTGTATACAAATTTGTTATTTATTATAATAACAAATGTCAAATGAAATTTGTGGTAAATTTTATGGCAAAGTTTCATTAATTAAGCAAGTGAAATTGTATAAATTTGTAAAGTTTTACCATCATTTGATAAGTTTATAAATCAATCAAGCAATGAACTTATACTACTTTCTAGCTCAAAACAGATTTTTGCTAAACTTTCTGTTGTCTTTCAATCGATATTCTAATTATGTTTGCTTTTAGCTAATTAAAATTTATAAATACGCATTAAAACAAGCAAATTTTGGCCTGGCTTCTTGTAATATTCAATAATGTACATCATTTTTAGCGTATGCTACAGTTCAGCACTGAGTCAGCAAGGTTATTGGCTAATTTATGGGCATGAATAATAAAGCCACATTGCACGTAGGCAAAATGAACAAATTGAATTGCGGCAATTACTTGCCACGATACGCAGAAAATGGCCAAACAAAGCAGAGAAGACAAAAAACACAAGAGGAGGCTGAAAGGTACAAAGAATGGAATGGAAGGATGAAAGGAAGGTAGGAACGCAGGAAGACAGGAAAGACGGAAATGCACAAAAGTCAAGTTCATAAAAATGAAATCATGCCACAGCTCAGGCAGAAGATCAAAGAGGACAAATCAATAAAGCTCAAGCGTTGAAATAACTTAAAGTCAGCCAAACTCAAACTGAAACTCAAACTCAAAGGCAGACACGACTTCAGTTGAGTTCAGTTGAGTTGAAGGCAGTGTCTAGGCTGTGTGCGACCCCAACAACAACTTGACCTGGTCAAGGCTACAAGCACATAAAATAAAATTATACAACAAACGGCACAGTAAAAGAAACAGAACGGAAAGGGAGAGAGAGAAAACTAAAGCAAAACTGTCTTTTGATCTATGGCAAAAGCGAGCGATGCCGCTGTTAAAGATAATAATGATGTTGTGAAGGCAGGGGCAGCGCACGATGATGATGATGATGATAGGTCTGAGGTCTGTGACTGTGACTGAGAAGATGTGGAGCAGGCTGGCAGCTTGGTCGAGAGTAAATTGGCATAAGAAATCAGAAATCACAGAAGGTTGCTGTCCACACACACACACACACACACACACAAATGCGGAGATAAATGGACATACAGATGGACTGTAAGCACACACACATACATACACTTGCAGAAAATATAAGCTACTATTTTTTTTTTGAGTTAAACATTTAAGAAATTGAATTAAAATGAAATTCAGCTGACTTTAAAGTAAAATTCTAAGTTTTGCTAAGCAAATATTATGCTTAACCCTTTCTATCTTTAGTCAAAGCTTTTTTTACAGTGTACGCACTGCAGCAAGCAGCATTGCAATATTAAGTAAATATACAAAACGTTGTCGGCGCGGCGCACAAAACTAATGATGTCGATGATGCTGCTGAAGGAGAAGTTTAAGCAGATGGATAAGGGGAGGCAGGGAAACGGAGCAGGGGGTCAGCGCAAAGGAACAGTCTTCAACTGGGAAGACGGGGCTGATAATGATGCGGCAGCAAAAGTTTTAGGACGTTGTCTGCTGTCTGTTCGGCTGCTGCTGCTTGGCAATCGAGAAACCGAGAAACTGAGAAACTGGCACTGACTTGGACTTGGAGTTGGACGTGGACGTGGACTCGGTTTCGGACTGTGCTGCGATATACACACACGCCAGGTAATAAATTTCATTTCTCAGCTGATATGGGCAATTAAGGAACAATTTTGCAGCTGAATGAGTAATAAATAAAAATTGTATGCCAAGCAAGATACGCAGATACAAAACTGCAAGAAGCCGTCGTCGTTGCTGTCGCTGTCGACGTCGTCGTCAGGCAGCCAAGATAGTTTTTCGGATAAAAATACACAAACGAGACGAGAACGAGACGATAGCACGGACAGCAGGACGGAACGATGTTGAGCAAATGAATGAATGAGACTGAAACTTGGCAACTGGTGATTGCACTAAAGACTGAAACTCATCAGCAAGCAGAAAGAGATAGACATACCCAACCATAGGTAGTTGGTAGAGTAAGAGGCAAACAGCTAGATGCTTGCCCTTTTGATGAAAACAACTCAATGACGTGATTTGTGTGTTGGTGTCCCAGCAAAAAGCCGCCAACGAAGCTGCAAACGATATTGGGTCAGAATGTGCTGCCCTGTAAATACCAACAAACACACACACAGTCATATATTTTATATATATCTGCCTGTGTATATATAAATCACAGTTCTGCCGAGATTGACGTGCAAAATTCCATGTTTATAATTTCAGCTTTGGCATAATAAATCAACAAGGGCTTAAGTTTTGTGATCCGAAACTTTGCTGCTGAATCATTCAAGTTGTGGTCACTGTTTTTGGTTAACTTTGGGGCATTACTTTAATTACACAAAGTTTAAGCCGGTAAAGGGCCCAAAAAAGGCTGAGAAAGAAAGGTAAGCAAGTTTTAGGTATTTTTTAAATGTTGTCCAGCAAAATAAAGGAAACAAGAAGTAAAACTGTTCCAAGAACATTGGCTCTACAATTGTTTTGGCCAAAAATAAACACCGCTGCGTTACGTCGGTGCCTTTGGTACAAACACACACACACATACACTTGAAATATATACATATATAATGGCACATGATATGTCGCCTACCTGAAACGGAGCTCCCCGAAAATGCGTCCTTCGGACTTTAGAACAATGGAGCTACATCATGACACTCGAGACGGCATCAAAGCCAAAAAGCTGCATACGCAAAAGCCCAACATTTGGCCAATTCACTGAGAGAGAGAATCAGCAAACCAACGAACCACCGAACCAGTGGAACCACCAAGGCAGTGAACCACCGAAAACAGTGAAACGACAGACGAGAGACAACAACCACCGGCACTGCCGTTTAAATGTACTCCATTTTACTGTCAAGTGTAGAGCAGGTTGACATTTGAAAACGATGCCATGCACTGCACACACTCCCTATAGCTATCTCTATCGCACACATCCCCATTCCTTTCTCTCACACTCTGTCTCACCCTTGTGACTGTCGGGGAATTTTAATTTAAGTATGTAAACTGACATTGAATAGTTTTTCGGGCTTTGAATTCAGCTTTTGTTGTGGGTGTCTAGAAACTAAACTGAATTAAACTAAAACTCAGGTGAGATGAGTTACCAAAGGCAGCTGAGAACAGGAGCAGAGACAGTTAGAAAGGGCTGCTGCAATTTTAAGTTTTTGGAATTGGATTCTGTAATAAAAACCCGACTAAAACTTGTGCAGGAAATAGAGTTTTGCTTCATCCGAAATAGTAGCTATAAGGTAGGCTAAATGTTAATGACAGGCCAGTAGATACCCATTGCTTAAACACTAGCAAAACTATGGCACAAAAGTCTTTAAGAACATGTAACTTGTGATTAAAATAAAACGACTTTAATGCTATACCCTACAATTAAGAGTAATCAGCATTAAAAATGTACAAAATGTGAGTAACATTTAATGAAAACAGTGAAAGAGGCGTGTGAGATTTGGGGCGGTCTATCAATGGAGTTGTAAGACTTCGACATATGTATATAAACTTTATTGTCTTTTCTCTTACAACTAACAATTGTAATGATGATGCTTGCTTCTTCTAAGACTCTTCTTCTTCATGAGTGAGTCGCTTCTATTCTTAAGAGCTGAACTGAACTAAGTGAATTACTCAAATGAACGAATATAACAAATTAAAGCTATCGATATTTCAGTATGTATGTATTGAGTCGACGAGACTGCCACAGAGTTGATAGACCTGCTGTTGAAGTTGACAGCCACAACGGGTGGTCGGTCTGTCCCAAAAGGGACTTGAGACGCTCGTTAACTAATCAACAAACTTATCAAACAACCCTCCGTTATTTGGCATATACTACTACTACTTATAGATTTTTCACTTACCGGTGTTGAATATGGATGCGCTGTCAAACGCACGCCGTCCGTCTCCAGCTGTTCGGCTAGCACAAGTTCCAGTTCATTGCTGGGCGGGGTCTCGCAAAGAATTTCCATGCTGCCCGATAACGAATTCGGATCGTTGAGCATAAAGTAAACAGAGGCAGCTCCCTTTTCACGCAACGATCGTATGCTCTTGAGTAGCTTGTGTCGATGCGAGGGATTATCAACGCCGATGGCATCCAAATCGGGATCACCAACTTGTTTGCAAATCTCCAGATCATCGTAGCCATTGTCGAGAAAACTTTCCGCGTATTGAGCGAGGCCAAGAGCACGCAGCCATTCACAAACAATATTGCTAACGGCCATTTTTGCCAACTTGTGTTAGTTTTAGCCCAGGCAAGTGCGCTCGTTTGGCTGGCTAACTGTCTAGAGGAGGTGGGTGGTGGGTTATTTGGATGGAGCTAGGTGTGAGTTAACACGTGTGTACCTTCAATTACCGTTACAGAATGGCTTTGCGTCACGTTTCCACAAGCTGTTTATGTTCTCCTCGTTCTCCACTTTTCTTGCTTTTCTTTTTTGCTGTTGGCAATTTCCTTTACACTCTTTACTTGCGTATTGTTTTAAATGTTGTCGTTAAAATTCAATGTCTCTGCCGCATTAACATTTATTCGCATTTTTTCTGTAGCATTTTCAGTTGCCGCGTTGCGCTTTTCCGCTTGTTTTCCACACTAACAGCTGCTCCGCCGCTCGCCATTTTCAGTTTCCTTGGCATTCTGCGAAAAGAAAAAAATCAATTGCAGGAAATGTTAGTTTTTCAGTTAAATCTTAAATGGTTAAAGTGTTTAATCATATGGAATTGTTGTTTAACATAAGTAAAGAGATGATTGCATAAATTCTAATCAAGTGACGTGCCCGCATTTTCCACATTTTCCCACAGAAAAACCCTCGACAATTTCCATGGCCAAATCAATACAGTTGTTGAGATTCAAATCAAAATCGGAATTCTGGAAAATTAATTAAAGCAATGGCAGCTGATGTGGTTTTCATTTGCACTACAAATACACCAACACAAACACACGCACACATTCATATACTCTTAGCACACACACATTGGTCAATAATTCCGACATACTGAGCGCATCTTATCAGTCACTCAGGCAACAACTGAGGCACACCACAGCGTATAATGCGTGCCACACTCACAAGCACACACATGCACATATATCACTTTATCATAGACACACTGACGTCTCCCATGTGGGCTGCGCCCTCTCTGCCTCTCCCTTTGATTTACCCCCCCCTTTCTCACACACACTGCGCTTTAGAGAATCTATGAGGCGTTAAACGCAAACTAAAAGCTTAGAGCAACCAATCAACAGCAGCAACAACAACAACCACTACAACAACAACACTCACAACAACTACTACATATCACATGGAGTGCAGTTTTTGGGGCGTGTGCTGTCGCTTATTGATAAATGATTGATTATCAGAGTTGTGGGTGCGTTGCGGTTTTCCTTTAGCACAAGACTTTAGTGTTTGCTTTTAGTTTATCTTTAATGGATTATTTTAGCGGTTGCCAGCAGCAGCACCACCAGTGTTGCCTGTGTGAATTACAAAAATCATTGCCATAATCCACAACGACTTGCCACTCCTCCTCCCCCACGCCTCTACGCCCACATCAAGCAAGCCATCATATAAATTACTTAGACATATGTGTCCGTCCTTCCATCCGTGTGACTGTCAGTCAGTTCGTCTGTCTGCTGACTAAGCTGTCCGCTTTTTTATTGTTTTTCTTTACTGGCAGCTGGTTTATTTCGTTTTCATTTTGATTTTCATTGGCAGCGAGTAGATCAATCATGGATAGGTCGACAGGCCATACAAATTGTTTAATCATACGCAATTATTCACCAATAAAACTGTCGGCCAAATGTCAAGAGTTTTAGCCATATAAACACCAGTGAGTGGCAAGAACTTCTCACCAAATGAAGTGGATCTTTATGTGTTAGGCAGTGACTGACTCATAGATACCCTAAAATAAGTTTTAATTTAACTTTTAAACAGTTTATGGCCCTACAATTAAATCACTTTTCTTTTATACCATTCGACTCGACTCGCTTCAGTATAAATCTGCTTACAATGCGTACTTAAGTAAAGATCTTTCTGCTTTTTAGCTGTCAATAAAACGCATTCAATTTCCACTGAAATCACAATTGAAGTTTGTAGTTTTCGAGTCACGCATTCTTTAACTATGCCCATTGTATTGCTCAACGGGCGGCATGTTTTGAAATGATCTTCAAATCTATTTTGAAATTAAAATAAATAATCGTATTTTTTTTTTTGAGCAGGGGGCGCGCCTCGTGTACAACTTAAATGCCACAAATTGTGGCGCTGTCAGCGGCAACACGCTGGTATAAAACCCTTTCACTTCCGACCTATTACCTATGCAGTTTTTGGGTCAAAGTTTGTCAGTCAACAGTGGATGTAGTTGTTGCTATCTTCCCCCAAAAATTCAACGCCAACGCAAGCGAGCACAGCAGGGAAAACAAATTTAATGCAACATCATCGACATCGACATCGACCGCAAACAGGCAACAACAATAAATTGTTGACTTGTTGCTGTTGTTCTTATTGCTGTTGTTGTCGTTGCAGTTGTTGCCTTCATTCACATTGAATTCGTTGTTCAATTCGTGGGCGTTGTCGGCACGCATTATGTTCCGCGTTTAAACAAATTTATTTTTTTTTCTTTTTGCTGTTGCTGTGGCAAGTTTAATTTGTTTATGGCCCGTTCATTTATTTTAAACGCTTAGCAATTGGAAAAGATTAAATGGTGTTGTTCGCCGAAGTTGTTGTAGATCGTGTTGACTTTTGGCCCAAACGCAAAACAATTGTGAGAGGCTTGGACAGCCAAAAATGACACCAAATCGAATTGAGCGTCAATAAAACTGGCAACAGTAAATTCATTATGTTGTTGTAGTTAAAGTTGTCGTTATTGTTGTCGTTATTGTTGTTGTTGTTGTTGTCATGCTTGTTGCAACACGTTGTGCTGTGGCGTCGCCAAACAGCTGTCAGCTGGCACCTTACTTCCTTTCGTATCGCTTTATCTGCCATCTGCGGCGTGCAACGCGGCGTATGCGCAATTGCCATTTAATTAAAATTGTTTGCACAGCATCGACATTTTTTCTTGATTTTTATTTCGCTATTATTTAATTTTATTTTTTATTTTTTGTTGGTTTAAGCTCCGCAGGTGCGCAATAAAAACAACAACATTTTCACACGCTACTCACAGCTCACAACTCGCAGCTAATTAATATGCATAACTCAGACCCGAAGTGAACGCACTTGAGCATTTAATTATTGTCATTAGTTGAACAAACACACAAAACGTCTTCTTCATCTGCTTCTCCTACTACTTCATGTGCTGTTGTTTTTTTAGTTTTTTGGCCCAAAGGAAGCGACCAACTGGAGCAGCAATAAAAATTAAATAAGCAAATTAAATTAAGCAACAAAAGCAGATGAGAAAAATGTATAAAAAACGCAGACACTCGACCACAGAATACCCGATAATCTAATTTATTTTTGAGTAATAAAAGAAGTTTCTTAAAAATCTTTATACATCTTATTATGAACAATTGTTCAGCCAAACATTGCTAATTGTTTTTTGACAGCTTTATAAAGCAAACAACTTCATGGGAACCTTTTGTGCTCAAACTTACTAATTTTCTATATTTATTTTATGATTTCTATGCACGACAACTTTGAAAATACATCATTACACTAAAAGTTACGGGTATTAAAAAGAATAAAGACACAGAGAGAGCAAAGGCGTCTTCATTAATGATAGGAAGTTGGCCAAGACAAAGTCGATTTGGTCGGCGGGGCAGCTAAAATAAAAGTCAAATACATTTGACAACATGAAATTTTTGTTTCAGCCAACTGTTTTTTGTGGTCCGCCTTTTGGACCGCATTAATACCAACGGCTAATTAACTTGTTGTCGAGCTCGTAAAATAGTTTGGGCGCTCATCAAGATAATAAAGGCCAACTTGTTGTTGTTTTTACTTTATTTTTTTTCTCTTTCGTATCCTCTATCTGTTTTGGCCACCTTAAGAGCTGGCCAAAAGCGTAGTCAGCTGCAAGGCAAGCAGGTCACACACACGCACACACACACACTCATGTATCGCCTCCTTAGAATGTTCAACTTGACGCTGCCGTGCAGTCACTTTTGGTAATTAGATTCTCAAGTTGAGATAATGAATGGCAACATTAAAATTTTACAACCACAACTAAAACTGATTGTCTAAGCAATCGAACTGAAATTGAAAGCAACTCGAATGCTTATTCAATAAATTAATTACAAGCCAACTTAAATGACAAGACAGTCAGACAAGTCTTACCAACATTTTGGGGCGTATACGTGTTTTCAAGCAATTTGACAGCATTAAACTTAACATAGCCACAAACATATAAGCGTATATAAATATATATAAATTTATATACACATTTATGTGTCGGTCTGTCTGTCGGTCTGTTCATCGAAGCATTTCGCTTCGTTAAACTCTAATTAAAGTCGCAATTGTAGTCGGCTGTCTATAATTGGCCAACACTTAAGAGTCCAAATTATCTGCACTTAAAGTCAACTTTAATTTAAGCCATAGGCAATTTTAACATTTATTTTAAGCAAGTGCGGTAATAATTATAATTAAATTTAATTTTCTTTTATTTGTTAAGCTTTTTTACTCGACTGGAGAGTCTTGCAAAAGTTTTTAGCTTATAATTTCATTTGCATAATTTATCACATTTAATTCGCCTAATATTAATTTTAACAAATAAATTGTTGGTAAGCTTAAAACCTCCGTTTTTTGTTTACTTTAACTTTTGTGCTGTGGAAATTTAATGTTCTTTGTGAAGCTGCCACATTCTTAATGGAATTCATTTTAATTATTTTTAGTTGTCATAAAAAACTGATATATTGACGTATTTTTAATATAAAAACGTGAGAAATTAAATGTGTGGACTACAAAGCAATTAAATTAAACTTGTATTGAGCATAATGTCAGCCAAGAGTCGATCCATTAACTGTTTTTTTGATTACAGTTTTACTGTAACATTTTTGCAAAATTTTATTGATTTATTTGCATGAACAAAAGGTCAATTTGTTACAAAGAGTTGAAGAAATTAATTAATTTAATGCATAAACTGGAACCAATTGAAGTCACGTCTACGGCCAACTGTGTAGACCAGGCCAAGACATAATATTTTTATTTGGGTGTGCACAACTCAAGCTAAAACTCAAAAGTGTTGCAATTTTGAACGCCTTCTCAGAGATGAAGTCCAAAAAAACGAAAAAAGTTAAAAGTTTCACGCTGCGCAGCAACAAGACGACGACCTTTTGCCATTTTGCATTTCCAGTTAACACACACACACACACACACTTACACACCCATATATGTTTATTGGCAATGCCTGGGGGGCTCTGCACAAGTCAAGTTTTAAAAATTTATAAATTTATATCATTTGTTTTTGAGAGACAGCAGCAACAAGATAGAGCAAGAGAGAGGGGTAGACAGCAGCGGGTGGCCTAAAGAGCGCAGGTGGCTTCATTGCTTTTTTATACATTTTTTTGTTGTGTCTTTTGTTTTTGTTGTTTTGTTTCTTGGCTTTAAGCGTGTTTTCTGCTTAATGTTTAATGCCCGATAATTTATATTTGTTGTTTCCTTTTTCTACAATTTGTTATGCAAACAAACGGAGCCACAGTTTACTTAACATTCGCTTATAAATCATCATCATCATCATCATCAACATCAACTTTATCTTTATCGGTTCCCTCACAAATGCGGATTGAAACCGTTGTAACCATCGATATTATCGCCATTGTTTAAACAATGAAAAATGTGCGATATGCCCTCATAATATTTTTATTTGGCCAGCCTACAACTACACATCATTATCATGATTATCATCATTGGCATCCCCATCACAATTATTGTCTTCATCAAGCAAATGTGGGCATTGATTTTGAAGATTGATTTTAAGAGACGGGCATATGCCTTGGCTTGTTTATTTTGGGGATCTCCTTCAACTGTTGACCCTGTAGTGGGAATGAGTTGTGGGTCTTAAAAGCTAGTTGCATGTAAAGGGAAGTAAAAGATGTGTGAGACCTTACAAAACCGAGTTTATGAGCTTTATGAAACTTTAAAAAGTATAAATAAATTATTGTGTACAGGGTCTCCCCCTGTCGGTTCGTTATGCTTGCACTTTTATCAACTATTTAGTTATTGATTGTTGGGTTCTTCCCCAAAATTTCTTCATTGCGGCTCATTATGGCCAGTGCCCCAAACTCCAAGCGGTCCGTGGTGAGTCGTGAGTTGCGAGCTGTGAGTTGAGTGAAATGCAATAAATTCACATTAAGCCGATCACATAAAACGCCTGATTGCACACAGCGCGTTGTAAAGCTCTCGGCTTTCGATTCAGCTGGGAACGCGCTGAAGCCAACATCCTGTTGACAGTTGCAGCGGCAGTTGTGGCAGTGTCGGAGTGTGGCACTGCCAGCTATCAATATTAAAAGCGCTTATTTGACAGAAATATGACAAATGCTTGACAGCAAAGCTGAAAATAAGCGAAGCGCACACAGGTTGCTGCCAGAGTTCTCAAAATGTTGAAGGGATTCGCATACTTGCTTCGTTTCATTCATTTTTATTATGTTATTTTGGGTGGCTTCGTCTCATTTGTGGCACACATCCGCCCCAGACTGTTGTCCCGCTGTCCTGACGCTGACGCTGACGCTGCTGTTGCAAAGTGCCAAGTCATTAGTTAGAGGCGAGAGCAAATGTCAGAAATGCTTTTTGGATTAGTCAATTCAAATTGCGTGTGAGTATTGAACTGTGGCAGTTGCAAGTGGCAAATGATTTTGCTGCCACTGCCACTGCCACTGTTACTGTCGCCTTTGGCTCTCCCTCCCTCTCTCTGTCTCTTTCTATATCTGTGTGTGTTAACTTGGTCCTCAACCTTGCCACATGCTGTGCAAGGCATTCAGTTCGCGGTGTCGCTGCTGCTGCTGTTGACAACGCGCATGGGGGAGAGCGCATGAGACACGTGCAACACTCACGCAATTTTAGCTGCCCCAATGCCACGCCCTACTTCTACTCCACGCCCCTCTACCCCTCTCACATATTCTTTCCGGCTTGTGTTCAATGAAATAAGTAAGCATTGAAAATGTGCTCAACTGTCAAAGTGCTGCATCCACCGATTGCTATATCGCATGTAGGTGTGTGTGAGTGAGGGGGTAACTTTACCTTTATGGTGGCATGCAACGAAGCGTGCCGCGGTTACAATCCAATCACAGCCAAAATGGGCATACCCAAATTGTTGGATAGCTTATCAAACTCTGTACATGTGTTGGGTTGTGTGTGGTTGTGTGTGTGTGGCATGCCTCATCTGCCGCTTTCTCTCTTGGCCTTTTTCAATTGAAAATTGAAATGCGCTCGCGCTCTGAGTTAGTGTTAATCAAAGGTGAGTGCATCAAACAGTTTGCGGCAAAATGAACTTTTTACCCAAAATAATTCCACGTAATGGAATGCCTTTGAAAATTCACCTGCCTTAGAGCTGTACGCAATTATGTTTTCACCTACTTCACCGCTACTCCAAATTAAACATTCCCAGAGTTGGATAAATTATTAAAACTTTTCATTACAAAATTCTTTTAAATTCTAGCCAAAGTTTTATTAATGGCATTTTATTGAAAAAGTATGTTAAAGATTTCTCGCTTTTATCTTTATTAATGCCAATGATTATCCAGCAAATTCTTGTTCAATTATTTAATCCCGCTTACGCAAAATATTTTTCTTTGTTATCACTTTTAAAGTTATTCATGGAATATTTGAATTCCTTAAATAGGAATTATTTTTCGAAATATTTATTTGTTAACAAAAATCACATTTTCTTAATTCTTTTTGGGTGAAAAACATGTGATTTGTTAGTATTTCTTTAAATACTAAAAGCAGCTTAAGTTTATTAGAATTTATGAGATTTTTTCTAAGAAAAGATCTTTAAAAAGTCTCCCTGAAAACATTTAATATCTAGCAAATAATTAAAATTTTAAATTAATAACTCTTTACCATGTTTATTTAATTTCATTTATATTATTTGTTAATTTGCCTATCTGGAAAGCATCAGGTTATTTGCAATGCTGTGTTGAGCGTGTTATTTGCTGAATTATCAGTCGAGATATTTCGCATAATTTTTGCGTTATTTTAAAATGCACAACACACACACACTCACTTAAACACTGAGTAAACAAACCGATGCTTTGCGCCAATTTCATAAATATTTTTATGGCGTTTAATAAAATTTTATTGGTCAAGGAATGGGGGGATTGCTGCTGGTGCTGCTGTTGCTGCATGTTTTATCGCTCGTCGTCGCGTCGTCTGCTCACTTGCCCCTGCAACACGCAGCAACTACTGCTGCAATTTGTCGCCGCCGCTGTTGCTGCTGCTGCAGTTGATCAACTTCGTTTTTGCCCCCATTGCCTCATTGCCCGCGACTGCTTTGCTGTTGCATGCAATTTTTTGCGTATTTTAACGCTTCATTGTCAATGCAACTGACAGGCACTTGGCACAGCCACTGCCACTGCCACTGGAGATGCACAACACATAGCAGCAGCAGCTACGTTGCGGCGTTGTCATCGGTTGCAACAATTACTTAAATGCAGCTATAATTTTTATGCAGACGGGTGGGCAATTTACTCAGACAACTAACAGACGGACGGACGGACAGACAGCTCTTATGGCTATGTTTTTTTCACTCTTTCTTTTTACAATTTTCACAATTTTATTGTTATTATTACGAGTCCAACTATTATTATTACGCCATTGATGATAATGCTGCAATGTCCCGCATGCTTAAAAAACAAGAAAATATAACGAATATAAAAAATACCTCAACATACTATAGTATAAAGTACTATCTGCATATGTATGTGTGTGTGTGTGAAAAAATACCAAATGCCAGTGATAAAATAATTGCATTATTGCTTTTCATGTCGTCATCGTTGTGTCGTCATTGTCGAATGTCAACCCATTAACATCGATGGCGACGATTTAAAAAATATTTGTGGTCCATTAACTTGCGACATTGTTATAATTCTACCCGCTGCGTATTCTCAATTCCCACTTACATATATTTTTATTAAACTTAAAGTTAAAAAACAAAATTATATTTTACACATGACAGCAGTGATAAGAGCAGACATTAAGTTACCCTTTAAAAGAGAGTCGAGCAAATTGTGTATGCAAACTGACAGCTCAAGTTCAAGGCAATTTTATGTACTGGTAATAACAGTTGACAAAACTGTTCCATTTGTGTGGCAACTAAGGCAATCGGTTACTAAACTGTCAACTGTGTATTTTCCCAACATTTTTAGCTCAATTAAAGAGTCCTCCCTGCCCTTGCAGGGTATGAAAAGTGTCCACACAGCCCACAACTTCTCTCGTTCATTAATTAAGCTTCGACAAGCAATTTCCCATAATATTCCCATAAATATTAATTTTGCATTCAATTAAGCGCGTCACAAGGCACTTTTAAAGCTACCAGTTGGAGTGTGCCCAACGTGTAATACCCTGTATTTCAGCAAGTATAAAGAGTCATTTTCATCCCAACTATATATTTTATAATAATATTTTAAGTTAAGTTAACTTTATTTATGAGAAATACACTTTCGATGACGCACTACACTCATTTCATTTCGCATTTATGTAGTTTAGTCATGACTCTGTTTTTATACGCTAGATAAACTTAAGTCAAGTGCCATAAAGTTTGAAGTAAGCCATAAAATTTGTGCCATTGTGGATTTTAGCCATCATTTGGCTAGAGTGTGTAGCAAGCCCTTTGGTTGCTTCTACTGAATGATGGGTATTTATAATGAATCAGCGACGACTTTCATTGATCAATTTAGCGTTTAGCTTTTTAGCATTTTGTCAATGTGTCAGTTTGGGTCTGACATGGCTTTTACCATTCACGAGAGGCGAATAAAACAAATTTTTACAGCATCGTTTTTGGCATTGGGACTGTGATTGTCGAACAATGGCAATTAACCCATAAAATGAAAATGCCCACATTTAATCGTAACTCTCGACTGTCTTTATTTTTTCCCCTTTTTGCCATCTTTGCCCACATCGGTTAGTCCCAATTAATTGAAATTCAAAGCTTTGAATTTGCCTCTTGCAGAGTTTTATGAGATGATTTTTCTGTTTAATTTCTGTGCGCGCAACAGCATCATCATCATCATCGTCATCGTCATCATCATTATTGACTTGTGTTTCCAATGAATAATAAAGTAGAGTGAAGTACATTGAGACGCTGCCGACACTGCCACAGATATAAATCAATTCCAGAGAAGCGACAAAATTTACATTCCGTTTTTCTCCCCTCTTTGAAGTGAGAGAAACTGGAGTTGGAGCTGGAAATGGGGATCAAAGCCATTTGGCTTATTGAGATTTCATCGGAAGTTTTGTGCGCATTGTGTCACAGGCGCATGCGTATACAAAATTTATGGGAACGGTAAACTCAAATGGCATTGTATTAATAAAAAAAACCCAAGGAAAAAGAAACAAAACGCAAATAATAATAAATAATCGTAGAAATCAAAATCGACAACGGAATCGGTATCGTTATCGTTGAAATCGTGCGAGGCGATACAATTCGTAAGCGTTTAACTTTAAGTGGGCCTTGATTAATGACTTTGAAGTGCGTTGCGATCACCGCTCCAACGATCGCTCCACAGGAGTCTGACAGTTGGGCTAAAAAGTTACCGCAGGGGTTCATAAAGCTAACATACTCTATTGAATATCGGCATAGACCTTGTACAAAGCCCTGCTTTATTTCTTTTTCTTTGGTTTTTGCCAAGTAACAAGCTGGACCTCAAGCTGTGTGTCTATGCTGATCTACATAAAGTCTTCACACTAGATCGATGTGTAGACACACAGATACAGACACACAAGATCATTCGATATGTGCTCTTAATGGACTGTCTGCATCTTTGAATAACCTGTCACAACTTTAAGACTTGAGCAACATATCCAATCAATGTCATTCCCATTACCTTTAAACAATAAGAAACCCATCAGCACAATGGACAAAGTAGCTCAAATTTCACATAACAAAGACACAACTCAACAAAAATATAAATATATAAAAAAATATCTTTATGAGCAAAGAATTGAAATTTCATCGTTCTGATTAGACTGTCGCCAAGAGCGTCTAGCATTTTTGTGGTCTATGGTGGTGTATGCCATAAAAAACAAATGAGTATAAATAAATAAATGTGGCAGAAGAAGAACTCAGTCCATTAATGAAAATTACAGACCATCATCATCATCATCGTCATCTTCCAGCACATCATCTAAAAGGCGCATAAAAATTTTCCAACTGACTGCACGATCAGATAAAACTTGAGAATGTCATGTCAAAATGTGGCGCTCCTCGCTACAACAATATGACAGCGAAAGAGAGGGCCAAATGAGTGAGAGGTAGAGAGGGGAGAGAGAGCGAGTAGCATCTTCTGCAGGATCATTGATTGTCCAGCTCTCTTGTAAGCTGATCCTCCCCACGCGGCTCACAATCCAATTTCAGTTGAAATGAAAAATTGAAAAGGAACCCAAAAAAAGTAAAAGACGGACACAAAACATGGATAAGGACGACGACAACAATTACACAAAAATAAAATGCACAATATTATATTCTATAACAGCAGTACATATAGATTGAGTGAGTGTGCGTATGTGTGTGTGTGTGTGTGTTTGTGGGTACTTCCCCTTACAGCTCAGCTGGCAGACAAACGACACAACAAAGGCCAACGGCGGCATAAAACAAAAGGGCCCAAAGGCAAAAGGCTGACAAGGCAGCTGCCTCGGTGCCTACCTATACCTGTACCTATCTCTTTCGCTCTTACCTTTACGCCTCTCTCTCGCTCGCGCTGTCCCTCTTCCTCACTGTCTCTGACGGCCTTTGTCGCTTGTGCCTGCAGCGAGTTTTATGTATCATTTTTCATGACAGGCAGCTACTCAAACACACACACACACGCATCACACACACTCGTACACACACTCTCTCAGTTGATATGTCCGCTCGTTTGACAGTCGCACAGTTGGCAGACCACTTCAAAGTGCAATTGCTCTGCAGCTAATTAGCCCTAAATATACCTCACTCCCTCCCACTTGGCTCCTTTTTCTTCGCTCTCTATCTCTTTCTCTTCCGCCTTCTCTGTCACACTGCCGCCTTCAGCTGTCTGTCTATCTGTCTCAATAATCTGTGTACTTATCTTTTTTTCTGTCTTTATTTGGAAAACCCATTTGAAGAAAATTTGTTAAATTCTCTTGCATTACTCGACTGCACTTAGCCAGACATTAATCAACACGTGGTCAATGCTAATGAAGACACATCTCACACTCCCTCACACACTCTTTGCTCACTCTATCTTCAACTCCATCTCTGGCTATCTCTCTCTCTCTCTCTCTCTCTCTCTGTGAGTCACTCCCTTTCTCTGTTTCTTTCTTAAATTTTGATTTAACGCAGCCACCCAAATATGTGCCCCAAAATATACATAAGTCATTATATTCGAGTTCATATACAGAACTCCAAGGGTACACAAGTGTGTGTGTGTGTATGTGGTGTGTCATGGAGTGTGTGTGTGTTTGTGCGTGTGTACTTGTCCTGGGCAAAAGAAGACTTCATCATTTAACGATTATTTCTAGCAATTTCAATGCACTCACTCAAACTCTACTTCATTCACTCTGCCCATCTCTTTCTACCAGCATGCCCTCTCTCTCTTACTCTCTCTCCTGCTTGGTTTGCTGCAACATTGCAATGAAATTTACGATGCCTGTGACACAGTTAACTCATGCTCGACACCAAAACATATATCAAATGTGTGGCACGACTTGGAATGGCATGGCAAAGGCGCAGAATGAGGCAGCTGAGGGGGGCAGTGGAAGGAGCAGAGGCCGTACGGAGTCAGTTGACACAGCCTGTGAGGGTAAAGGCTGCGTTACCTGCTAACTGATCCCCTGTCTCTCCGCCCAATCCCATCAATTCTACACCACCTTTACCACCATCATCGACTCGGTCAAGTGTTGGCAACTCTACAGAGCTCGAGAAGAAAATAGCTATATTTAAAAGGCCAAGAAACATACTAGAAACATTAGATCCTATATTATAACTACAATATTAATCATAGCTTTATTTTGATTTTTACGCTCAAGTGATACCAATTTACACTTTTTTAATGTCTTTTGCTACTTTAATGTTCGCTACTAACACGCAATTTGTTGCTCCGTTAAAACCGCTAAAGCCTCAACACTGTTTTGGCCATTGACATCTCTCAGTTGCAGTTCCAGTTTCTGGCTGGCAAACAATAACGTGAAATATGTGCGGCGTTTTGCAATTCATACGCAAAAATGGATGAGCGGCGCATTTGAATCGCAATGTGGAGGGCAAATCGGTAGCCACTGTATCCACTATACGGTGTATACGCACATACACAACCACTGGTCACTGTGTGGGTAGTGGCAACCAAGGACACCATATTCTTGTTGTCCAGGCACAATAACACATTGTATGTCGCTGTCGCTGTTGTTGCTTGTGTTGTTGGCAATGGCAAAAACATAAAATTAAAGTGTCGTCGTCTCGTCGAAAAGTGTCTCTGGACAGTGGAAAGTGGACGGCGGACGGTGGACAGTGTACAGTGTAGCCGAAAGTAACCATACCAGGGCTGGTGCATTTAATCTTCCAATTGAGTGCGTGCTGTGGTGCGCTGACATAGATAAACTGGTCTACCCATATCCTGGACTGACTACACTTTGTTTCCTCATTCACTTTTTCCAACTCCATTTTTTTGGTTGCTGTTTCCGGATTGCATTGCCAACATTTTTTTGCTTTTAAAAAACAATTAATCTTTATTAGCAACTTTGTCGATGGCTCAAAAGCCAATTAAAAGTGTTTTGGCTGTGCAACAATCAAGGACAATTCAAGACCCAAAAAAAAGTAAGGGAAAAGTAGAATTGGTAGTGAAATAACTCACGCCCTTTTTAACCCAAAATTCAGGATAATTAATCATTTTTCCTGATTTCATATTACTTTCCCTTCAACTCAAGTACTTTTGCCCACTCTCTATCTATCGTTGTCTCCCCCTGCTGTTGCTGTCTCTTTCATGTACCGCGTAGCATTAAAAGTCAACGCTTGCTGCCCTCGTGGGCCAAAAGGAATTGTGCAATATCCGTAAAATGCGCAAAAGTTGCCATCAATATGCTACGCTCGGATACGTCCATCAGAAATGCATTGAAGCGTAGATCCTTTCGTGTTGCCTGCCCCATGTTGTTGTTGCTGTTGCTGCCGCTTCGACAAAGGATTCGTTACGGATTTATTGGCAACTTGATGCCACATTGGCCCTTCGGCTTTACCTCTCCTTCTCCATCTCCTTGCTGCTTTCTTCTTCATTGTGGGCTCGTGCTATAAATTGACTTTTTTAGTTCTGATTTGTTCGGCCGAGACTTACAAAAAACTCTCCCATTTGAGTTTCTTTCATTTTGTCGATAAAATTAGAAAATATCTTAAAACTGTCGTAAAAGTTTTGTCTTTTTACGTTCATTTTAATCAAATAAATTAAGGTATCGAAAAAGTTTTATGTAGCCAAAATTAAAACACAGACAAATCATTGCGGCTCATAAAAAAAGGACTTTCTGTGCTTGAAAGGGATTAGCTGTTGACTGAAACAAAGGCATACAATAAAAAAGCCAGAATTAGAAGTAGACAAATAGCAGACACACTTTCTACAAGAGCTGCATAATAAATTTTATAAAAAGGTATAAAAATTAAGCTGCCTAAAATATTTTTCATACAAGCGCAAAATATTAATAAAAATTGTCCAAAACTAACATGATTTTCATAAAGCCAATAAGCATGTCTCAATCCAAACCTTTGCGGGGCATGACAAACGCATTTGTATATGTCTAATGGCCTAAATGAAAAAGGGCATTTACATTGCCAGACACACACACAATAAATTGTTAATCATCCCCCTGTTTTTTCCCTAAATTTCAGGGTGTGCAAAACTGGAATCGAGCAATAATACAATGCATGAACATCCCTAAATGCTGTTAAACAGAAAATAAATGAAGTCGACGCGAAACGTG
The DNA here is from genome assembly GCA_035046005.1 of Drosophila acutilabella. Taxonomy (NCBI): domain Eukaryota; kingdom Metazoa; phylum Arthropoda; class Insecta; order Diptera; family Drosophilidae; genus Drosophila; species Drosophila acutilabella. The sequence continues at coordinate 7,570,942 of JAWNOK010000003.1, forward strand.
CGGGGTGCAAAGGATTTGTGCATTAGAGATGGCGACAAGTATTGATGGCTGGACATGGCCTACAGCTGGGCAGACAGACAAATAGACAGAGCCATATAGAAAATCAGTTGCAATGCATATTTTTATTGTTAGGGTTAGTTCTAGAGTCAGACAGAGAAAGAGAGAGCGAGAGAGTGGGAGAGCAAAGAAAGGTCAACAAATTTCACTTTTGGTGGTTGCAACAAAACAACGAATTCTTTGTTTGTTGTCAACATTTGCAGTTGTTGTTTATTTACATGCATATACAGTTGTTGTTGTCGAAAATTAGCAGCACCCCGAAAATGTGAACGTGTCTTGAAATCAGTTTATCAAAAATATTTACTTAAATGCTTAGCTCTCAAACATAAATATATTCCAAAAGTGTTGACACTAAACACAATGTTTATTTAGGTCGTCGAAGGAGAATATTTGATTGAGTTTGCAAGGCTGTGAACGCTATTAATTTGCTGCTAGATTTTTTGGCCCCTCAAATGGCAAACAACAGCAGTACATAGATATAAGATGAAAAACAGTCAACACAGCCTTGCAACACACAGTAGGGAATCAGGTCAAATGCACAATGTGCAAAAAGCATGTTCGACTATTGTACAACATGGAGCGCAACAATGCACACAACTTGTTAAAATGTTTTTTAATATATATCGTTGCAACAGGAACAAGAACAAGAAGAACATGCACACAAACAGCCAATGGAAATGGTAATGGTCGAAAAAGGCGGCTTAAACAAAAAGCAGCGCCAAGTGCAACTTGCTGTGCTGGCCAAGACAATGCCACCAATACCGACCAGACAGACAGTGGGACACAGAGCGTACGCGAACCAGTTACCAGCCCACCAGCAGATTGTGGCCAGGAAGAGTCAATGGGCTAACAAAACAGTCCAACAGACTGTCATGGTCGATTCCAACTGCCGCTTTGGCTATAACAACGACTATGGCTATTACTACGGCTATGAATATGGCTATAACTTTAACTACAGCCAAGACTGTGACTCTGACTCTGAGTCTGCCTCAGCTTCACTTTTGCCACAACAGTTTCTAATTTAGGTTTATTTTTTCCTGCATTTGCATTATAGCAATTTAGTGATGCAATTTTTATATGCCTTAAACATATGACTCCACAAAATAAGCTGAACTAAACTAGTAAACAAGCAATGGAAACTTGTAAATTTTTAAGAGTATTTAAGATATTAAAAAAGCTTAGAAGATATGTTTATATAAAGCCAAAAATGCAGTTTTAGTAGCTTTTATTTCTGATAAATATTCAAGGTTTAAAAACGAGCTGCAGAAAATGCAGCTAGCTTAAAATTCTGGCAACTGTCGAGTTGTTTGCTCGATAAATTCGATAGATAAGTGTAAATTGCAGTTCATCCAAACATCGATGAGGCTTTCTTTATGGAACACTACACATCTCTCTCACTCGGTATATTTGGCAGCACACCTCCGCCCTCGGCAGTCTAACTATATATACAAAAGCAAAGTTTATTCAACGAATTTTTACTGGCATTTTTTTTTTCTCTTTTTTGAGAATTTTGTTGCACGTTTATATTTGCTGTAAGCCTTTTTTCGATTTCAAGAGTGCAGCATGCATAAAAACCAGTTGCAATTGCAACTTGCAAGGTTGAATAGAGGGAGAGTACCAACAACAACAACAACAACAACAACAATAATAGCAATAACAAATAGTTGCACAGTGCAAAGTGCATTGAGGCATAAGAGTTTCGTTGGGATTCCGCTCGATGGTTTGTTTTTGAATAACGAAAACGTAAAACTGCGAAATGCGAAGGATTTCCAAATGCATAATACATAACTCAATCTACGACTACATTTCTGTTGCCCTTTAGTCACTACTAATACTACCTTTACTACTACCACTACCACTGCTGTATTATTATTTGTATTTTCATGCCGACCGCCCAACTGTGAAATTGTGTCAAAAATTGAATGCTGCAGGCTCCAATGGGGCAGCACGGGGCAGAGGATTGTGGGAAAAATGGGTGCATTAAGAGTTAAAAATTTATAGACTTCACTGCTGCAATTTTCCTAACGTACCTGGCAATTTAACGGTATATTGTAAATTTTCCTTTAATTTGACAGCAAATGCAAACGCTCATAATAAAGTTATGCTGCACTTTTGCCATCCCCAAGTCAACAAAAAGTAATTAGATGCGCTGCGATCAGCAGTTAGAGACTTACCTAAAAAGAGAAAGAAAGAAAGAGATAGAGCATGAGTATATGATTTAATAAGCAATTAAATTATTTTAATAACAACGTCGGACAGCAACAGCAGCAGCAGCAGCGCCGGGCAAAACAAACTGCACATAAAATTGCAATTTTCCAGCAAATTCATAACACAAAAAATTATAAAAAACCAGGCCTCCGGCCAGTTTGGCAACACAAACTGGCATTAAACAAAAATTAAGCAAGGCAGCACCAAGAAAAACTAGAATAAGAAAAAAACTTAGAAAAAAGGAGAAGGCAAAGGGTTGGTAGCAAGCGAGCAGGGAGAGAAGAGATAGCAAAGATTCAACAGCTGCCAAACAGGGCCAAGTCTTCGACGTCTGAGTCGTCGTCGTCATCGTCATCAGCTGAGATAGCAACAAACTCAAGTGGCACAACAGAGATTGCAGGCAGAGCATGTGGCAAGGACGGGAAGGAAGGGACAAATTCTCAGGGGCAGTAGCTGTGGCAGACAACCCAACTAATGCCATCAAGCTGATGCATATAGTGATTAGAGTGGACGTACTACTGACTCTCTTTGGCTGCAGATGACGATGACGATAAGTGCAGTTTGCAGTGTAATAGAAAAGTTACCAACACACATACGCACACTCACACAGCTGTACATTACTGATGATAATGATAGATAAGTGTGCGCCAAGTGCACTAACGTAACTTTACTCTAACTTCAAAAGCTATCAGCAGTTAAATCGAAAAGCTGAGCGCTGCCAACTTGCAGCCAACGGGCAAGAACTGTAAATGTGGCGCAGCTTAATGACAAGAGCGCCAAAAGGAAGCTGCACATACACTTGCTGCTGCTACTCGACTAGGGACTGCATCATTAGCAATAGTGGGCGTGGGCCCAAAAAGGGGCGGGCGAAGGCTAGCAAGCGCGTGGGCTTCAGCTGCAGCCTGAACCTGAGCTTGAGCATGGGAAATATTTGCTATAAATGCATGCAACATTAAGTAGAACGCATTTTTGCCGCAACCTGACTGCCGCCAACGCCACACGCCACTTCACTTGACTGCAGCTCCTTGTGCACATTATTGTTGTTGTTGTTCTTGTTTTCCTTCTTATTGTTATTGTTGTTGTTGTTTTTGTGCCTTTTCACAGCTCAACGCTTGCGCGCTTTTGCCAGCCATAAACAGACCAAAGTTTTGCCAGCTCAAACTGCAACTGCGACTTGAGCCTGTTGAAAAAAAGGGTTCTATACTGTTTTTTTCAACTCTTTCTTTTTTTTTGGTTTTTTTTCAACGCTTGCTTTATATTTTTTCCAAGAATCTTGACGGCTATTAAGAAAAAGCAGGCAAGCCAAGCTGAACGCTGCAGAATATGGCCAGAACTGGTCACTGTGCTCGGCTTTGGACAAGCGTTCAGCGAGCTGCTGTAAAATACAATTATTATTATTTTCTTTTCGTGCTCATAATTTCAGTTTTGTGATATATTTTTTTTAACTGATTTTTTTTTTGTATTTTTCTCTTGTTTGTCAGGAATTTTCTTTCGTTTTCTGCTGCTCCTGATTCCAGTTTTTGTTTTCTGTTTTTTTCATTGCCCCCAATTAGTAAAAGTCTTTTTTCGTATTTTATTTCTTTAGCCTTGGCTTTTGCTCTCGGCGCCGCGTATATAAATTGAAAATCAGCATAAGTTTTTGCGCTTATCAAGCAATTAAATTATTTAATAAATTTTTAGATAACCTCTATGAGAGTTTAAGAGAGAAAAGAGCTTTAAAAAGCTAGTAAGCCATAAATATTTTCTTATCGTCGGCAGCATTTTAATTTAAACTGTTTATTAAACGATTTATTAGTTTACATCTTACTGCAGTCGTTACTGTTGTCATCATATGATTCATCCTACTGAGTGTTCACTGTCTTTATTCGCATGTCTTTAATGTTTTTAATGTCGCCCACTTGAAAAGCGTTTACTTCCAGACAATTTATTTTATTTAACTGCACGCAAAATCAACCGACATTTAGTTGCGATAAAAAAACCAAAATTTATGACGAGCAGAGGAAAAGAAGAAGAATAATATATAAATAATCATAAAATGAGCGGGGCACAAAAATTCTATTTACTCGAGCAATAAAAATGTCAACAGTTTGGACAGTGGACTTGGGAATTGCTGCTGCAAGTCTCAGCTGATGCAGCAGCAGCAGCCGCAACTGCTGTGGGTCGAAATTCTGTCTTGATTTATGCATTTAGCATGCAAAACGCTAATCAGTGTGGACCACAGAGTCCCTTTTGCAGCAGCTCCACAGACAGACAGACGTACCAATAAAAAAGTCGAGAAAAACAACGAAATGAAGACTGTAATGCAAAACTCTCAAAGCAGCGTTTAGCCAAAGATGACTAATGGCAACTGGTAACTGCTAACTGGTAACTGCAGCATGTGGCATGTGGCAAGCATTGGTCAACTGCATGTGGAGGCAGTTAAATGAATGTTAACAGCAACAACAATAGTTTAGCTGAATACTCCATAAATTTGCATGGCATTTTGTGGCAACTGTGCAGATTGACATGCAACATGCCACGCATCAGATACAACAGCTTACAATCGCACTTGCACTAAATGCACTGAAAAAAACTACATTTAATTTGTATTTTTTAAGAGCTACAGTAATTAATTTAACACATTTAACTGCAGTTTAAAGACTGTTAGCTGTAGCACAATTTTGCGTAGTTTAACCGCTTTTCCACTCCAATTTTTCGCAGTGTAGCTGTGCATATTTGCTTGCTCGTAGTGGTGCTCAATTAATTTTCCTTTTTACGCATTGACTGATGGACAAACTGAACCCAACTCTAGTTGTTGCAGCTTGTTGAATATTTTGCGCTTCAATAAGTTTTAACCCCAATTGAATTCCGGGTCAACGCAGTAGGGTTGATGGCTAACTGTAGTTGTTGCTGTTGCTAATAGCATATTGAAAAGTTGTTGAAAATACGCGCATATGCCCTGCATAATTACAACATTTTAAGCCCGAAATGTTGTAAAATTTTGTAACTTTTGTAAAGTGTTTTAATAAATAATGAGAGCCTTGCTTGTGCTTCAAGTAAGCTTAACATTTTGGCCTCGTTCTATATCCTATAATCCTGACAAAGGGGTGACTCATAAGCAAAATTACTACTGGAAATATATACGCAATTGGAAAGTGCAAAGATTTTTGTATCCTTTAGAAAAAAACTTGCACAAGTTCAACTAATTAGCATATTTCTATTTGCTTTTTTGATTTCTCCAGCCAGTTTACAGTGTATGCTATGGTAGTTAAGCCATTACTATGAAAAGTTATGAAGGACGCTATAAAATTACTAATGAAGTATCTTCATTGATCAATATAAAAGCTCTTTCGAGTTAGTTTAACTAAGTAACTCAACAATAAACAAATGCTTTGAGTTTGGCATCCCCATTCAAATAAAATTCTTAACTCTAAGCTACAGTCAGCAGCTTTTTACCTCTTAGACTGGATTGCTAGAAAGTGTCAACATATTGTTTATGTAAATTTCATGAAATCTGATCAAGGTTAGCTATAAAAACAAGTCACAAAAGTCTGTGGACAACACCTTAGCACCTTCCGATGAGTTATGTTAACTACAAGTTAATAAAATGTAGTTTTTGCTTTCAATCGCCAACATTTGATACTGTAACTCAAAACCTTTGAACATAAATTAAACTTTACTATAGAAAACTGTATTTTAAGCTAATTTACATGATTATGCTGAAGACAGTGCCGTCAAGCAGTATGCAAACACTTGACATGAGTTCAACAAAGTGCATTTGAGGTGTTGTATGCTAGAAAATTAAATTGTTACCATATTAAACTTGCAAACTTTGTTGCGCAATAGATTATTCGGAGTCTCTTTGGCAAACAACATGAAATTAATATATATTGATCAAATATTTAAGTTGAATATGAAATTCATTTGTGCAAATATATATACATGCACTATATATGCACAAGGACTCACTGCAGGGATTTAATCAAAATTCAGCTGAAAATTGCATATCACTTGTCAATCATAAGCCCAATCAAAGTCATATCAATTGAAGTGTGGTGCGGCAACAAAGGGAAATGAGTGAAATTTACCACAAAATTAATTAACTTAAATACTTACATATATTTGCGCAATATATGCGAAACTCGAGTGGCCAAAAGGACACACACTCCCACACACACAGAGATACAGCACACACTTAAACAGAGTTATCCAAAACCGAGAAATATGAATCGCACATGTGGTCTATGGGGAGGCAGTAGGCACTGCCGGGTAGGGAGCAGGAAAGAGAGACAGGACAACAACTGCGACAAATGTCACTTAAGCGGTCATGTCCTGTGCTCCAACTAGTGACTATTTTCATACCCGTTGTGTGTGTAAAAAGGGTATATTCAACTTATGGGACTGTTTGAAGTCTGATACAACTTTAAGCAGGTCAAAACCCAATAAGACAAAATATATATAGCGCTAGTTATGATTGTTTAAAGGCTAAATGCCGTCACTTTAGTTTAAGCACCCAAGTGAAACCCCTAGGATGAGTACCGGGTATATCTTGAGCGTCTGCTCGTCCTCACTGTGTTTGTGTGTGTGTGCACAACACATGGGCTTAGTTATTGGGCATAGGCAATGCTCATGTCCTGCTGCCACAATTAACTAAAAGCGCGCATCAAATTACAAACAAACAGAAGCAGCAACAACAGCAACAGCAACAACGACAGCAACAGACACAGTGACAACGACATGAAACGGAAGTAACAACTGTCTGTGAATGTGTGCTGAGAGTGTGTACTGTGTGTGTGTGTTGGGTGCATGTGTGTGTGTCTGTGTATGCATTATTGTTATTTCAGTCGAACGCTTGTAGATTTGTCGCCAACAGCTGTGTAGCTTTTGTTTGTGGCTCCTTTAACTCCCCACCCGACGGTCATTTTGTCAAATACGCTTTCTAACTGTACAACTAGACATTAGTATTAGTGTAACTGCCTATGTGTATCTATGTGCTTGTATCTACATATGTATCTTTATGTATGTATGTATCCCACTGTCTGTGCACGCCTGCAATTTATGTATCTTTTGGCTTACAAGGCGAAGGTCTGGTCAAAGAGGCCTCAATCATTTGCGGCCCATAGGCTAAGCCAGTATACCAGTATAAGCCAACTGAGTTGCAACGTTCCTCATAGTAAGCTACTTAAGATTTTGCACAGATTATATTTATATATGCTAAAATAGACGCGGCAAATTGAGTGTGAGTTTTGCCATAGATAATCTTTTACAAGCAATTTAAGGCACTAGACAAGTGCTAATATAACAGCAGCTACAGATCTCAGCCACAGCAGGAACAACAGTCAGAACAACAGCAACAACAATTGCCAATGGCAAATTAAAGGCTTAAGCTACTTTGTTGCCACTAAGGCCAAGAGCTGGAGAAGGTCGAATGCCAGTTTCATATCACGTGCGATCAACTAATTAAAGCAAAAAACCGTAAAAACAGGAAGCCGCACATTAGGCAACAACAAAGGCCAAAAAGGCCGAGTAGAGTAAGAGTTTTGTACTTCAGTTGTTGTGCGAGTGTATAGTTGAGTGATTACACGACTGAGCTGTTGAATACACTGCTCAAAAATGAGCAGTAAGAATACTGTTAGAAAAAAAGTTGAATGAGAGTTAATTATATTCATAAAACTCTCATTTTAGAGGTCTAGAAATTATGACTTTTAACGTTTTCTTGTCAAGCCCTCAAGACCTTATTTTTCTCAGTGCACATTCTTTGCTTTTCTCTTTTCCTCTCACTCTCCCTCTCACACCCTTTGCAACATTAATGAGCTGCTGTTGTGGAAGCAGCTTCCTGGCCGCACTTGCCGTATTCAATTATGAATGAGTGCCTCAAATTACAGTTAACAATGCTGTAAAGTTAAGCCTATTGACTGAGAATTCTCAAAACTGTCTGCTCCCCATACCCCCACTCCCCGTTATCCGTTAGCCCAAGACGTGCGGGGTTAAAGAGCAAGCCTTAAATCAGGGAATAGCTGTAATACTCTATATAAAAAAAAATCGTTGACAAGTAGCAAAGCCAACTTGAAGGTGGCTATGTAAAAGATAGCTAAAGAAGACCAGCATTGATAGATGGCGCAAAAGCAAGTGATAGGTAAATGAATGAAATGGGAGAAGGGAGAAGGGAGAGGGGGAGAACTGCCTGCCTGCCTGACTGGCGTAGATAAATTGAATTGAATGGAGACACACTGATTGGGTAGCTGGCATCGAAATTTCCATCAGCATCTTCTAGCAGCTACAGTAGTCAATGTCGAGCTGTCAGTTTGCCTTTAGCATTTGCCGCTTTCACATTTTCAATTATGGTTAATCATGCAAATGTTTGTCGCCTGCGAAAATGTTTTACATAATGCAAAGTGAAATGATGCTGATGTTGCCACTGCCACACACACACACACACATACATACAAAGGGGAGCCAAAAACATTGCTGCCTTCTTGCTGCATATATGAATAATTGTATGGCCTGCTGGACTTACAGCTGGTACCCAATACACACACACACACACTCATACCCAGAATCACAGGTAACACAAACAATTTTTGCTGCTTCATTTCACACAGTGAACTACTATGTTACCTAGACTCTAGACTCTGGTATTGTGTGTATCTTTTGCTACGTTTTGGGATTAGAAAACAACCCCGAAAACGTGTCACATTATGCGTGCGAACACAAAGCGCACAAAGAATCCTTCAAACTCTGACCATGTCATGGAGTGAGAGAGGAGTGGAGAAGAGAGTGTCCTGTATGGCCAACAAATGCAAAATACCTGCGGGCCAAAGGATTTAACCAGCGGAAATACCTACAAATTCAGTTGTTAAGTGTTTCCGTAACATTTGCCCAAAACTGAGCTGTATTTAAGCATATTTTGAAACGAGCTGATTATCAGCTGAAATAGCTACAGTTATGGTTAGGTTGGTTAAGTTTATGTAGACCAAATTAGTAGTTGAAATGGCAGTTAAGCCACAAGCAGTTTTTAAGATACGTTTGGAAAAATCTGTTCACTTTCACTACTACTTAAAGTGACTAATAATTCGACTGATTAATTACATAAATTTTATTTTCTTAAGTTTCAATCCCTTTAAAAATTTTTGTCGAATATTTGATTAAATTCCCCTTTGATAAATCAGTTAATTTTCCCAATTCCAATCCCAATTCTATTTTTTCAAGGCTAGTAAAATTCTTAAAGTTCATTATTCATTGCATTCATTTACGCTTTGCTGTGCGGTATTAATTTAGTCATGCAAAAACTGAGCAATTCATCAAAGTTTTTCCCCGAGACATTGCTATAATAATATATGGTACATTCACATGACATAACCATGAGTGTTGTGTGTGTGTGTGTGTGTGTGACTGTGTGTGTGCGTGTCTGTAATGCCCACATAATTTCAATTCGGTTACGCACCCTGTTATATAGCTGCTCATTCCCTTGGAAAGCAATTCCCATGCGTAAACCAGACTATTTATGTCTCTAGATGTGTGAGTGTGTGTGTGTAGCTGTGTGTGTGTATGCCATTTGGTCATAAATTCAAAAAGCTGTCCAGCTTAAATTTTGGTTTTTCAATTTTTGAATGTGTTAGACCTCTGGCAGTAACCCAAACCCAAATTCGCCGCCCTCCCTCCCACTCACACACATACACTCCCTCACACACACAGACAGCGGCAGATGAGGTCCTTGCATAGTTGTGCGTGTAACTGTAAAACGTGTGTGTAACAAGGAGTCAACGCACGGAACTCGACGTAGTTCGAAGAGCGTCACAAAAACCATGAGATTTCATTTAATTAAAGCCACTTTTTGTGCGGGGGGGGTTACATGGGGAAAAGGCAAAGAAAGCGGGCCAAGGGGGAGCAGGGGAAATAGATGGAAAATCCTTGCATGCATGTTGAATTTTTGACGCCATATGTGCGTGGAATATATTAAATATATACAAACAAGCCCCTTTAAAGGATCAAGCATTTGAAATATTTGTAGTTCTATTTACTTTTTTATTTTATTTTATTACATTTTCTACTTTTTATATATTTCGTTTTACTATTTTACATATGGGCCTAAACAAATATGTGTATGTGTGTTTGGTTTTGGCCACAAAAATGGTTTGCTTACTGGATTATGTGTGATTAGCTGGGCAAGAACTTTGGCAGGCCTTTGGCATGCAAAATATGAAATTGATGTTTCTGTTGTGGTTTGAGCCAGAAGGTTAAAAAAAGGTTAAACAAAGGTTAAGCTCAGGCTGACTCCCACTCCCACCCTGTCCTGTGCCCACTTGGGTTATGGCTTTAGTCAGTCATCAGAGTTATTTAGTTAAAATTAGTGCTGTCGAGGATGTCTTTTCAATAAAGCAAAGCAAACAGGCGACAGACACCCAAGACTCCAAAATTGCGCTTAAGGGCAACACAGCGCAAAGGATAGCAGGCAATAAAGGGGGGGGGGGGTAGACGGGGTGAAAGGGCTAGAGGGGAGGAAAATTGTAGGAAAATAGAGGATGTTGTGTGGCTGACAACTGCGAGTGCGACGACGACATCGACAACGACGACGACGACGACGTCAAAGAGCCAAGTTGCTTGCAGGCATCTGGCGTTGCAAGACGAAGACGCTCAGCTGGAAAATCAAGTTGGCCACCCATCAGGGAGCTATGAGAATGGAAGCCTCAAATCATGAAATAAACTCTTTAATTACGCCTCACGACTTGCAACGCAGTAAAAGCAACTAAAAACAACAGCTAAATGGGAAATTATGCAAAATGCTGTTGCTGCCGCTGCTGCTGCTACAGCGAAAGCAGCAGCTAAAACTGTGCAAGTTTCAGCTACCGAAAAAATGTAAGTAAAAATTATAAAATCTTTGGCACGACGTCGACGCTGGCAACGACAAAACTGCAAATTACCAAATTATAAACAAAAAGCAATGCTGCTGCTGATGATGATGATGATGATGATGAGAACGACGACGATGTTGTTGTTGTTGTTGTTGTTGTTGCAGGCAAACCATAAAAACCCTGAGGATGCTGTGAGAGTTGCAGAGTTGCCGAGTTGCAGGCAGACACAGACCGCACACAGCATGGTGCCACATGCCCCTCTTTCTCTCTACCTTTTCTTTGCTTCTCTGTTGTCCACCTCTTTACCTCCAGTGTAAGCGCATTTAAACAACCTGATTGCTCGACCAACCAACAAACTGACCCTCTACCTTCTGTCTCCCTCTGCTACTACCAACTAGCTCTGTCTCTCCTTCTCTCCCTTCTGGCGGCGAGCTGGAAACCTGTGCAATGCTTTGGCACCCACTCGATTATCACCGAAAAACGATTGACCTCACGAATTCGTAATTAATTTTCACAAAAGTTTTCCATTCGAAGACAAACTTCAAACAAAAGACACACACACACAACAGACATACACATACACACACACCCACGAACACACACACGCCACACATTCAATGGGAAAACGTGGAGACGACATGCAGTGGAATTGCACTTGGGTTTGTTTCAGTTTACTTTGCTTTTTTGGAATTGCTTTTGCTGCAGATACAAATGTATCTCCATATGTATATGCACTGTTCAAAAAATATACCCACTAAATAGCGAGAGGAAATTCAGATTTAAATTAAATACAAATAAGAAATATCTATTTAAACATAATTTTAAAGACTAGAGTGAAAAAACTCTTTTAAAAATGTTATTAAACAGTGAGATGGTTTCAAAAACTACTTAAATATGTTAAAAGACTGAATATAATTACATTAAGAACAATTTATTTTCTATGTTTACTTATAGTCGTTTAAAAAATAAACTAGATAGGAGTTTACCACTATTAAAAGTAGTTCTAAAACTTTGATTAATTCTTAAGCTAACAACTCTGAGTTTACACAACGAAATTGTTTATAAAAGCACCCTTACTACTCTTATTTCTTTGAGTGTACGTATGTGCACACAATGTTTAAACATTTGAACGTTGACGCTGTGGGGGGGCATGAAAGTGACTCCGATCCGCCTTCAATCTTTTCCATTCGTTCGTTCGCTAGTTGTGCGCATGATGTCGCTTAAGTGCTGAAACAATGTTCCAAGTTGTAAGAGCAGCAGCAACAACAACAACAACAGGAGGAGGCACAACAGCAACAACAAAAACAATCGCCTGTCGTTGCACCAAAAATAAAGTGTGTAAAAATGAGCAACTTTTTCAAGTGAGAAGCAACTTTGTGGCACACACTCACACACACACATGTATTTGGTAGGCAGAGACTACGACAACAACATCGATGGCAACGGTGACTCGTAGATACTCGCACATCTTTCAGACTCTTTCTCTCTCTCTGCACCAGAAAACTGGCAAAAGATACAATTTTACTGAACCTCAGACTGCCGCAATTTAAGATTGTCAGCGTGTGCGTGTTCGTGTGTGTGTTAGTCTGTGACACACACACGTACACACAATTTTCAACTGGCAGCGTAAAGTGCACAAATTGCAATTTCAGCTGAGCGCGGGAATCAGGACAAGAGCAGACAAGCACAGACAAGAGCAAAAGCCTGTTGAAAGGCGCAACAAAAGGCAAGCAAATTGTGGCTCATACACTTTATAGACCAGGCTCTACATAAGCAGTCGATAAGGGTCTAAAAGATCGCCAAGTGCGACAGTTGATCACAATCTGGAGTAAAAAATTGTGAAGAATTTTTAAGGGAATTTTTAGAAAAATGTGTCAAACTGTAAAAGATAAAAAGGATCGTTAAGAGAAGATTATGAGATAATTAGAAGGTTTTAACGAACATTAAGAACATTTTTTAAAGTAAGAGTTCTTAAACTGGTCTATAAATGAGTGTTTTAGCAGATTAGTTTATTTTATTGATTATTATTATATTTTATTTATTATTTAAGGCTTTTTGATACTTTATACAAATATTTTGGGTAATCCTTAGAAATAACTTGAGTTTTCACATATAAGCTAAAAAAAACAAGAAAGAAAAGTACAGTCGAGCACGCCCGACCGTAGTATACTCTCTGCATTTTTTCGCGATTTAATTATTAAAATCGGTCTAGAGATATTACAATGTGCAATACGTGCATTAAAACACGTTGAAACAAAAACAATCTAAGCATAATCACACATACATCTGTTTGTCTGTATGGGAATACACATACGAAAGACAATATATTATGCATATACATGTATGTATGTATGTATGTGTGTATTCAGCGCGGCCAGCGACTGCGGGCAGCGCTGCCGCCACACAGGCAGCGAAAACATTCGAACATGTGCTTGTATGTTTCTGTCTCGCTTGCACTCATACATGATATTGCATTCAGTTATCAATATTGTAACGCTTCTAGTTTTCTTGTTTATCGTGCGATTTCAATGCGCCTTTCAGGATAGTTGGATATAGTTAGTCTCCACACGAATTATAAATAACAATACTGTACTATATAAACAAAAGCCAAAAAATGGAACGAAAGTTGAGGACAATTTTTATTAATTGTGGGAGAAAGGGGCGTGGCAGTCAAAAATTTTAAATGTCAATGCATTTACGCTGTCACTAGAAACCTTCATACCAAAATTGGTGATCATAAGTACCATAGTTACTGAGATATTCGCCGAAAACACCGATTTTTTCCGAGGTGTGTCTAGTTTTTTGCTCATTGTGGGCGAATGGGGCGTGGCATCGAAAAAAAAAAAGATTCTTGTATTGACTGACTAAATATCTGATCGATTGAGACCAAGCTCGAACTTGTAGCTCTTACCATCTCTGAAATCTGTTTGTTCATACGGACAGACGGACAGACGGACAGACGGACAGACGGACAGACAGACAGACGGACAGACGGAGAGACGGACATGGCTATATCGACTCGGCTTGTGATGCTGATCAAGAATATATATACTTTATGGGGTCTGCCACGCCTCCTTCTGCCTGTTACATACATTTGCACAAACCCAATATACTCTTGCAGAGAGTATAAAAATATTGTTAGGATTAACAAATTCTTCCAGATCATTTTAAGTTATAACCTCTTTCTTTTATGTACTTTACCCCCAGTCTCATTCTAATTTTGCCACAAATGCCAACATTTCCTCAATTTCTATCTGCTTTGTTTGGCTTTTAAAGCGCTCACTGTAAATGTAGTGGCTTAGATTAACGTCATTTCAGCTTGTCAACAAGAAATTCCAACACACTTTGACTCCAACACAACACAGATGGTATTTTAATGCAGACCTGTTTTTGGGGTTTGTCTCAACCCCTAACAGATTGCAAAGTGCAACTCAAAGAGGCACCCGGAGATGACCACAAAAACACAACCAACCTGCCAGTTGATAGTTTTACAGTTAAAGCGACAGCAAGAGGGGGAGAAGAGGAGGCAGAGATACACACACATTGACACTTTGATATGATTGCAGTCCAGAAAATGTCAGAGCAGTCTGATCTGCGGTCATTCCTTCATGGACAACTGCTCCTTCTGTGCTGCCAAACTTCAATTTAAGCCTGCTTTGTGTGGCAGCACTGCCTGTGGTCTTTCATGAAAGACAAGCACACACCCCTTAGGGCCAACTTTGAGCCCACAATCCCCCCGATATCGGGTTAAAATTCGAACTCATACCATATCAATTTGGAGACTCAAACTGATGTCAGAAATGCGGCAAGTGTAAATAAGATTGTGTGTAACTCGAAAACTTAAATTGAGGCACAAACTTTGAGACTCAAAACTCGAAAGTATTTTCATATGGATTTTCATTCTTTTCCAAAAATTTCCCGTTACTTTTTTTTTGGTGTAGGAAAATGTGAGAATTTAGTAAGAAATATCTTGAATGTTGAAGGATTTTCTCGTGCTTGTTTTTGCCGTTGATATTGAAATTAATTTTTGGCCTGTTGGCGACAACGCTACAATGCCACGCCTCTCTACCCGCACTACTAGAAGGGGAGCCTTGAGGCGTTCGCCTTTTGTCGTGTGACTTGTAACTTTCGTGAAGCATTTTGCGCTCAAGTTTAAGTTTAATTTCAACGCTTGACTTGGGAAAGTTTCTGCCAAGGCGTTCGCGCGAGTGACAGTTGCAAGTTGTTGTTGTTGTTGCCTCAAGTTGTTGTTGTTGTTGTTGTTGTTATTTAGTGCTTGTTGCAGTAAAGTTACAACGGCCTTTTAAACGTCGTAAAATTACTTCAAGTTCCTTTACATTACATTTTTCTTGTATCTTTTTGGCATTCAAGTGCTTAAATGTCTCACGAGTCGTCGCTGGCATTTTACACGTCATTTGAGTGCGCACTCGACAAAACTAAAGCCATGAATTAATCAGAAAACAGCAGCAGCAGCGGCAGCAGCGGCAGCTGCAACTATATCTTTTGGCATTAAGTATCTTTTGCAACTCTTGTTGACTGTTGTTTGGTTAGGGAAAAAGACAAACCACGAAAGCGCGGCAAAATGCTAGACAAGTTCAACTTAATCAATTTAAAGTGCTTTACCGCAAAGTCAACAGTTCAAACTAACCGCAAGGCGGTAAACAAACACTCACACACCCACACACACACCACTTGCCACGCCTCTTTACTTCCACTGTCTATAGTCAAGCCATGGCTTGTGGGTCTTGGGTTATTAGGCAAATTGCCGCACATAGACACTCAGCAGGTTGTCGTTTTGACCAACAAGTGTCCACTGTCCACCGTCCACCGTCCACTGTCCACTTTCGAGTGTCCACTGTGTCTCTTGTAGCCAGTGTTGAATTACCTACCCCCCATTGTCCTACTGTCTGCCTCATAAAGTATCCTTTTCTCACTGTCCTTTTGTTTTTATTTTTCACATTTTCCTTCTATTTCCTACTTGCTTTTCTTGCCTTTCCCGCTGCTTGTGTTGTCAACAGTTTTCCCTTCCCCTTTCCCTTTGTTTACCAACGTGTATTCATATTTACACTGTTGTCAGCATAGGAAAATTATGAAAATTAATATGAAAATTGTTGCTATTATGTGTGTGCACACACACAAACACGTAAACATGTATTGCGACCCTCGTATTTAAGCAGTCAATTGTTAGTTTTAGATTTAATTACTTGCATCAACTTCAAACCTAATTTGATTGAGTATTATATGACACAATTGAGCCTGCTGCACTTTAAAGCGAGCTCTTAACCCATTTCCCCTAGTCCTCTACACGCCTCTAATAATAAAGGGTCTGCTCTGCAGTTTTTCCAGCTTCAACTTCAACTTGAGCTTCGGCTTCGGCATTTGTCAAAAGAAATCCCATGTGCACCCGTCTGGGCAAATCAATTGCTCGACTGCATTCGCCCCTGTGCCTCTCCCCTTTACTCCTGTTGTTCCCTCTTCTCTCTACTTCCCTCCCCACATTTGCATCTCTTCTTGAGTTTTGTTGTTATTGCTCTATTTGCATTGGCATTATGCAATCAGCTCTCACCCGTACACACACACTCTCACTCACACACACTCTCGCATTACATATGCAAAAGTGGCAGAAAAAAAACGGGGTAAAAATAGGGGGAACTGCAAGGATATGCAAAATAAGGCAATCGGTTGCTGAACAGCCGCATTAAAAGACAGTTCAATCTGAAAATTGTATGCACTTGCAGCTCTCTGGCTATAGATACATATATATATTATCCAAATAAGCCTCATAAATTGCGGAATTATAGCTAAACATAATCCATAAGCTCTAAATGCTGCATAAATTGTAATAAGAAATGGAATTGGTTATAAAATTAAGACTAAATTTGAGAAGAACTGTATTCGGCTTAAGTTTTACTGAGTATATTTTAAGTTATGTATCTAAAAGTAGCTATTTAAATCATAAACTTAACTTAGCTTAAGCACAAAAATCCCTATACTATTTAAAGCCCCTTTTTACTGCCAATTTACGCGCTTATTTCCACTACAAACTATGTCAATATTTACAAAATTAATGGAGTCACTCGTATATAGCACAGAAATATCATTTTTAATCAATTAGCAAGCACTTAAAAAACAAAACAAACGAACACACACGCAAAACGTTAAACTACAGTTAACCTATGTCAATGAAAATGCCATAAAAAAAAAAAAATGCTCAATTATGGGGAAAAGTCTAATGTCGAATGAAAATCGACAGTGGCTATAAAAGAAAATAAAATTGGAAATTGCCCGAAAATTAACCAGCTGCCAGTTAAGCTTTGCTGACCCCTTTCCCCAGTCCGTGCCCCTTTTTTTTCAGCTACTTTTGATCAGCATTTATAGATACAGTTATAGTTTTATGTGAGCCATAATTCATATGCATTAATAAAGGGGGTGGAGTGGAGAAGGGGCTGCGATGCGGCAGCCATGACAGTTTTTATGACACTTTTTATTTCCTGTAGGCAAATAAAGCAGCAACTTCAACAACGACAACAACTGCAACTCGTGCAGTCAAAATTCAACTTCATTATCATGATTGCCTGCAGTAAATGCTTATCATATATTATTACTATTATTATTATTATTATTTACACATGCATTAAACACCATATTTAATTGCATCATAAAAAAGCAACTCGTCGTTCGACAGACTGTCTGTCTGGCTGTCCGCCCGTCTGTCCACCAAACCAGCAGCAATCCACCGAATTGTATCTACACTTGTAGCCACAGATACAGACATATAAGTATCTATATCTATAGCTCAGTCACAGTCACAGTATCTGTATTTGTTTATTTAGTTGCATTGCTTATCGTAAATGCATTTTCCTATATATGCGTGAGATATTTTTATGGGCTTTTCCTCACACACACTCGCACACACTCTCACACTTACTACTGATAGACAAGTTACCATTTCGGATTGTTGTTGTTGTTATTGTTATTTGCTGTTCACAGTTCTTTCGTTATTATTTACACAATTGACCCTTTCACACCAAAAACTCATTGAACTTCGACAACAGCAGCAATTCACGTATGTGCTCCGAGTTCTTAGTGCTTAGTCGAGTGTATCTGTATCTTAGAGTGTGGAAGTGTGTGTGTGTGTGTGTTTGGTTGTGTATACCTTCGCTCAACTGTAAATAGTCATAAATGTTTTGTTTATGTTTACAATTTAGCTGCTGTGTTGTAGTTGCTGTTGCAAGTTCGTGACTTCTCTAATGTTGTCGACGTGTTCCACAGTTGTTGTTGTTGTCGTTGCTGTTGTTGCTGCTGTTGTTGCTGCTGCTGCCGCTGTTGAAGCCAAGATTTCTGAATTGGTAATGGAGCATGTGCAGTTCAAAGAGGTGAGCAAGCAAACTGCATTTTATTGCTATCTAAATCGCTGTCCAACCATTTACGTATGCTCTTAAGTCTTGTCTCCGGATTTTATTTGCTTTTAATTTGACTGTGCTCCTAAAATGTCAGACTCACAAACTAACATGCCTCTAATCTACATATATAAACTAGCTAACTAAACCATACCCCCTCTCTTACTCTCCCCCCCCCCCCACTCTAAGTGCATAAATAAATCATTTGGCATTTGTAAAATTAATGCATTCAATTAAGTACCATAACAATTAACAATTAAACTCATTATGTTTGCATAGACCTATAAACAAACTACGACTACCATGGCAATAATGAAAATAGCCTAAAGCTATGCAAATCGCTTTTGTAATTATTATTGTTTATTGTTGTTGTTGTTGCTGTTGCTTTGATAATTATAATGCCAAACAACAACAAAAGTTTTTGAGCGCATTAAGAGCATCATTAAATAATTTACAGTACCACAAAAAAAGTGAATTTAATGAAGCAATAAAAAACTGGCATTCAATATAATTGTAAACAAAACCTAAACATCATTATAATTTATTTATTTATTAGTACTTGCTGTTGTTTTTGTTGACATTTTTAGTGCTGTGCGTAATGAAGAGTTTTGTCTAAAAAGTGTGCTTCTAAAAAACTGTTTAAAGTGTATTTGTTTAATTGATTAAACTTAAATGAAATAAAATCAATTAACAGTGAATGAAACTATTAAAATTTGTGTAGAACAGAAAACTAATCGGCAGGGAAAAATTTAATTTTTAGTTTATATTTAATACATCATAAAAGTATATTAAAAACAGCCCCATAAGTTGTATAATTAATTAAAATTATGCCAAATGACACTGATTAATCTTAGTAGCAAGTTTTAACCTACCTACAAACCTTGAACTGCTGATCTAATAGCCTATTCTTGCCCTCAAAATTCAATTTAAGCCTAAGCGACAAGTTCTCATTAATTGTCATTAAAGCAGAAGAAAAGTTCATCAAATTCAGTATTTTTTTGTAGGTATTTCCAATACCTGAAACCGGTTGAACTTCTACAGTTTGAACCTGAAACTTCAGGCTAATCAGATGGACACAATAACTAAATTAGATTAGAGCAAATTAATTTGTCTGGAAGTCAGAGTTAGAGTTGGGTTTTTGGTAGGGCATTTAAATCTTCCGACAAAAAAAAAATACCAAACAAATGTGAACAACATTAATTATGTCAAAGAAAGAGAACTGAAGAAGTAGTAGAAGAAATAAAAGGGGAATTAACTAAATCATTCAGTTGTCTTTGGAGTCGAGCATTTTAAAGGCCATTTATCATGGGGACTGATGAGCTAAAAGCCAAATAGATAAAAACCATATGAGAAATGCCGACAAATAAATAAAAACAATCAAACAATAAAACAAACATGTCAGTTTAGCATAAATTAAATTATGCAAAAGCCTAAATTAAATAGTAATAAAAAGCGTTGTAAAATTGTCGCAGTTGAAATGCATTGAACCGAATTCACTAAATTAATTAATTTATGTGCCAAAAAAAATATAGAAAAGCCAAGTGATTTGCTGTAATTTGAAATGCGCATAAATTAAATATATACAACGCTGACAATATTGGTTTTTAATTGCAATATAAATTAGAAATAAATAAATGAGAGCAAAGAGAAAATAGTTTTGCATAAATTACAAAGTACCTAGGAGTGAATAATTATGAATACACTCAAAACATTCGTAGTTAGCACTCGGCATTAATCTTGCAAATCTCCAGAGAAAGCATTAACAAACAATGAAAGTTAATTAAAATATTCATAAGTCAGCGCAGAACTCGTCAAAAACTGACTATTAAATGTCAGCTGCACGCACCAGGAACACAGCAACAACAATAACAACAAATTAACAACTTTTCTGCATTAAATAATGTAGTTTAACTACACTTTTATTATCGTCTTATTACTGTAACTAACTTTTTAGTGTACTTTGTGTAGTCAAATAACTGCTCAACTTTACGGCTTTAATTAAGTTTCTGCTGGAATCGTCTTGATCTGGTTTTATTTGTCAATTTCTAGATTTATTTTTATGTAGGCCAAGAATGACTCGATTAAGTCGAATGAGTACAGTAAGGACTAGCTAAGGCGCAAAGGCAGCAATATATAAGAATAAAAGTAGTATACAGAAATATCCATGTTTCAAACATTTTTTTAAGATTTGAAAAATTTAGTTTTCGTTTAAAATACTTAGGAAATAAAATTATTATGTGTTCAAAATTTATTTAAGTAACTTTTCAAGTGCATTATTGATTTTTTAAGAATTTTTAAAGTCCATAAAAATCTTAGCAAATATTCAGAAAATTATACAAAGATTTTACTTAGAGTTTAAGATCAGTACTTGGTTTTTTGAATGAAAAACTTAATAATTAATTGTGAAATAAATATAATTAAACCGTTTGGAAACTGATTTTTATAGTTAAAAAATATTTTTTTTCAAATATATTTTAGTGTAGTACTGACAAACTTTTTAATAGTTTTTTTAAGGTTTAGCTTAACTAAATTATGTATTTAACTGGTCTATGATGCCCAAAGTTTAGTAAAGTAAGTTCAAGAAAATTTGTGACTTTAATCGATAATTAAACGCTTTATAATGACACTTAGTTTAAGCCAGACTGGCTGATTTATGTTTTACTGTGAAAGGCGTGTTAGCCAAGTGTGAAATAAAATTTATTTTCTAATTAATATTGCAGTCGATGAACTTGAAGAAGCCAGCCCAAAAAAAACAACAAAAAATTCCAAAGTTGTTACAGTTGCTGTTGTTGTGTTGTTCGTGGTGTTTGGCATTTCCTGTAATTTGTCGAGCTGGGAAAATTGCTAGCTGCCTCAGCTTGGCACTGAACGGATCGGTCAAGTCTGTTGCTGTTTTGGGATGCCTTGCATATTAATTTAAATATAATTATGATAATTTTTATTGTCAAGGCAGCGAACGACGACGACGTCGACGTTGTTGTTCTCTTTGTTGTTGTTCTTGCCACATGTTGATGTTTTACTGGACCCCTTTTTGGCCCCGAGCAAACAACCCTTTTTCGTGGCAGGAGCGTCCTTAGCCATCCGATTGGATTAGTTATTGAGTTATTTTAAAACTAAAATAAAAAAAAAATAAACAACGATCCAACAACTGACGCGCCTTTGGTTCAAACAACTTGTGACTGACATTTGTGCGTCAAATTAAGTGAACTCTTTTAACTCTATGCTCCTCTCTCTCGCTCTCTCTTTGTCTCACTTTAGTGCCCAGAAGTTGGCAGTGGCACATGGTCAACAAACAATGCTGCTTCCTGCCTTGCCTGCCTGCCTCTGCGACTCACTGACTGACTGACTGACAGGGTTTGACTCTTGTTCCTCTGCTGCTGCTACCCATTGTTGTTGTTGTTGTTGTCTTCGGCCTGTCCCATGGATTGCGTAAACTATAATTAATAACAAAACATGTTATGGTTATGGCTGCTGTCCCGTCTCTGAAAATTGTTTCTTGTGTCCCGCGCCGCAGGCAAAAGTTGCTTTTGATTCTGTTTCAGTTTTTTTTTGAATCTCTTTCTTTTTTTTTGTGTTGTGGCAACTGTTCAGCATATGTTATGCATTTTTTAGCTGTCTTTGGCATTCGTAAAAATTATGTAGCATTTAATTAGCGCATAATTGCAGCAGCAGCGAGCGGTAGAGACAAAAGGCGCTAACTTAATCCCACAACAGTTGAGCTACATGGCGGCAGTTGGAGAAATGTCTGTCTTCACTCAGTGCCCCACTCTCTCTCACTGTCTCTCTGTCTCTTTCTCCAAGGATGCAGCCAACGTCTGCCACAAGCAGCGCAACTCCATCTTGCCACGTTCTAAACAACGTCATCCATCCTGTTAGCCAGTTTTGCTGCCGCCTTGTGGTTTGGCAAATACTCAACAAACCATGAAAGTAAATAAATGTTTTGCAACGTTGCAGAAATAAAATGCAATTTAAGTCCCACCAAAAATGGCTAACAAAACCAACAACAGCAACAACAACAACCATGAAATATACAAATAAAAGTTAAAAAACAAATTTCTAGTTGCACAAAAAACACAGAGCGAGAAAAAACTGGCAAATATCTAGAACGTTGCATTACGAGACCCTAGAAAAAGAAAAAAAATAAAATATAAAATACAAGCACACAGCAGGGCTGTCTGCGCTGCATGCTGCATGTTGCATACACATTTTCCGACTTTGTTTTTCATATTTATTTTCCTCTTTTTCGTTAGAATTTGTTGTTGTTGTTGTTGTTTTTTTTAGAGGAGAGGCCTTTAAAGTAACCGTTGGAGTGTTTTTTGGGGGCTTCGAACTTTGCATTCGGCACAAAAGAAAGTGAAATGGAAGAGAGTGAAAGAGCAACAGAGGGAGAGAGTGGGTGAAGTGGGGAAAAAAGAGAGGAAGAATTGTGGCTTAGGCTTGGGCAATTTCAATTTAATTACATAAAGGTTTGAGAAGAATAATAAAATTGATTTGATTTGTGTGCACTGACGAACTTTAAATACTCTGGACTTTGAATATTCTTTACATTGGAGCTTTAAAAAATGTATTAATATTAAGCTCATTCTGTTACCAATTTCAGTTGACAATTTTTTAGATTTGCCTAGTTTAAAAATTCTATAAATTAAAATTCCTTCTTTCAATCAAAGCTTTTGATTTTTACAGCGCATAACTGCTTCGATTTATCGAGTGTTTTTAAGTTCCCCTCAGTGAAAATCGAATTCGAAATCAAAA
Source organism: Drosophila acutilabella (assembly GCA_035046005.1). NCBI lineage: Eukaryota > Metazoa > Arthropoda > Insecta > Diptera > Drosophilidae > Drosophila > Drosophila acutilabella. The sequence continues at coordinate 7,594,190 of JAWNOK010000003.1, forward strand.
CAAAAATAAAAGCAAATAAACAACAATCAAAAACAACAACAAGAAGCGTAGTTAATGGCAGACGAAACGGAACAATAATTAAAGCAAAGTCAACAACAACAACAACAAAACGAGGACACAACGTGAAGGAAAAATCATGGCGAAAAAAAAGGAAAGAAAAATGAAATCAAAAGAACGCAGCTCAAACTTTGAATGGCTGATGATGTGCGCCTGCTGGCTGCATGCTCCTTACCTCTTGCCTTCTACCCTAACCCTTACCCCTTGTTCCTTGCCACCTGCCCCTTTTGTACCCCTACTTAACCCCCTTTGAGCCAAGCTGCCACCTCTTGCCACAAAATGTTGTCATTGCTCTTGTGGGACGGTTGTCGGTTGTTGTTCCTGTTGATGTTGGACTGTCTGTCATTGATGCCGCTGCAGATTTGTTGCCTTTGCTGATGAGACACAGAAAAAAAACAAGCAAGATCACGGCTGACAAGCAGAACCAACTTAGAAATACCTGTTAAGAAGGAGGCAGCTCATATAAACACACATTGGCAGTCTCTAGCTCTTATAGTGTAGATTCTAAGCCAAATCCAAACCAATTCGGAGCCAACTTTATCTTTCTGTTATCTGAAACACTTTTAATATAACCACAGCCCACTTTTACAGGGTATGGCAAGCAAAGTAAAGGCTGAAGAAATCCTTCTCAACGTCATCATCCTGCAGCTCAGCTGGTTGGGTGTTATACCAGACCAAGTGCTTGAAAATAGGAGACAAGCAGCGGGACAAAGTGAAAAGAAGAAGCTGCCAAAGCCTCTTGCGCCCACTCTCTCTCCCTTTCTCCCTGTCTCTGGGCTAAAAGGAGGCATGCCACGTCAGTTGACAGTCACGTCATTTTAGTCAAGCGGAACACACACGCAGCTCACAGAGGCCCACAGATTTCCCAGACAAGCAGGTGGCAATGCAAAAACAGCAACAACAGCTTGCAACAACAACGAGAACTTGCAACAAGCACTCAATTGATATGCCCCGCAGTAGCAGCGGTAATTGCACTGCGATCTCCTCGAGAGCCATGCAAATTTTGCTTTTGCGTGTCTAGGCGAGGCAGCCAAACTCTACCACTTCCCCTTGGCTAACAACTCCTCTGCTCCTAGACCAACTCCTCCGCTGCCTCAACCTTTCCACTTGCCTCTTGCGGCAAATCAGTTGCAAGTTTGTTTTGCTGCCTGTAAATTATGTTGTATTTTTGTAGAATTTAGTTGGACCATTTAGGCTTTTCAATTAGTCATAAAACCGAGTGGGGGCACAGACGTGGGGCGTGGGGAAGTCTAAGAATTATGGCTTTAATAAATTTATTTATAACACAAATGAAATAATCCCAAGCAAACACGAATGCAATTTGCAGATTTAACTACTGCAAAGGAATCCACTTTCGAGAAACCAGAAAAAATGGAAACTCATCTAGCTAAACTGACGACGGTTTGACTGGATGACCAAATGACGGACTGACAAACTGACAGACTGTCAGAGGGTCCAGAGGCTTGGATGCGCTGTAGCCATGGCTGTGGCGGCGACTGCGGCTTTTGGCCAAATTGCAATTGCAATTACCAATGGGCCAGCGAATCGCAGCGGCGTGGAGTATAAAACAACTAAACAACGCCAAAAGCCGACGACAGTTTGACTTGCAATTTTGCAGCGCCCATCGAGCTGTGGCATCATCACGAGGCACCGCATCCCATCGCATTGCATCGCGAAGCGAGCGCGCGCCTGTGCCGCCCGTATCCATTACTACACGTTGCAAGAACAACAACAGTAACGGCTAAAACAAAAACAGAAAAAAAGGAGGCCGAAAATGCGCGCGTTTTAAGCCCTGCGGCTTTCTGGTATGACTCTGGCCAAGTTTGCGAGAAAATCGATTTCAGTTGCTACGCTTGGGCCAGGCCCAAAAGCGAGCACCGCGTCCAGAGTCTACCGCCCCCCGCATGACCTCCGCACACACACACACAGTGGGCTCTCCCTTCGCGTGGGTCCAGGCAGAGCCTAGTCGTGGTCCTGCTGCACGTAGTAGGCCTGCTTCTTGCAACGTTTGTTTGTTGCTTTGTTTGTTTGTTTGTCTGTTTGTTTGTCGCTTTTAATGTTCGCGCAGAGGCGACTCTTGACTGATTTTTACTGCTTTTGGCCCAATTGCCCCGCAGTAGCCCAAGCGTTCGAGGCAACTGCAACTGCAACTACAACAGAATCACAGTCAGCAGAGGCTGTGGCAGCGGCAGTGGCAGCACCAGAGTCTGTGGCACAGTCGACCGGTTTGGTATTGCGTTGATCTCTTCTGCCGTCAACAGCATCGAATGCAACTGACCAACGGTGTAACTCTTCCGACTCCCTTAGATGCCCCCTACCTCTCTCTTTAACTACACCTCACTCACTCACTCACTGGCTCGCTCTCTTTAAAGCCTCCCGCTCTTTGCTTACGTCCGCTCTCCACGTCCCATTAGCGGCTCTTTGTTTGCCTTGCAGTTTTGCAATGTATAAGGTCATTCCCTTTGCTCTTGTTATTCCGCTTCTTCTTGTTTCTCTTCCTCTTGTTCATCCTCTTCCTCTGTAGTCGTAGTTGTTGTTGTTGCTGTTGCTGCTGCTGCACGCTTTTCGTTTCGTTTGATGGTCGCGCGCACGCGGCCTTTTGTTAGTTTTTCCAGTCGCATTTTCATTATTATTGCCATGTGCAATACCCTAACCACAAATACGGCCTAATTACTAACACATGACACTTGTCATTTCGAGATGATTAAGCGCTTAAAACCATCAAATGTTCCAAATTAAGTGATTAATTAATGCATTAACAACTAGTTTGGGGTTTACCCTGCCTCACAGCTGTTTAGATTCACTAATCATCTCTATTTGTTTAGAGCTTGTTTCTGTTATTTTATAGACCAATTAAATTTTTATTGATGGATCTTTTTTTTCTTAATTTTACATTTGACGCAGCTCATTAGGGCATTGAAAAATCTGTCAAAATGTTTAAAATTAAGTGTTTTCCAATAGGTAGTTTTACTTTATATTGAAGCAAGTTAATTTATATATGTATAATCCATACTAATGTTGTTGAAATTATGGTTTAATTTATTAAGAATTGATTGCTATGAATTTTTTTGAAAGCTCAAAAATATTTAAATTAGTTAAAAGAATTCTTATTTTTGTTAATGCTTTTTTCCGGATTCTTTTAAAAAAATAAATCGAGTAAGTTGATGTTTAAATTATGTGAAAATGTACTGTTTTTAAATTTTTTAAATGAGATTCAGCAGAAAACTAAAATTTTGAAAGAACATCTAAAATTTCTTTAAAACTCCAATACTAAAGGATTCAAATATTAAATAAAAGTAGAAAATATTCACGAATTTAATTCTTAGCGATTTTTTTAATATTAATTAAGGACCTATTTTTTAAAAAACATTTTAGTAGAGTATTAAAAGTAATTTAGGCCTTAAAAAAACCGTCTTCACTCACAGAGAATGAATATTCGAGTATTCACTATTTTTATTCATTTTGCACTCACAATTTTATGCTCGCCAAGAGTTACGAGTATTTTGTGTTCCGGCCTTAAAGTTCTTACAATTTTTTTTTTACGCTGCTTTTGGCCAAGTTTAAAGTACGAGTGCACAGCGTTGGGCCAAAAGGCAGCGAGCACTGCTTATCGCATAATTGGTAGCAATGTTGACTGCCACTTTTTGTAGCTGGCAGTTTTTTGTTGTTGCTGGCACTGCTGTTGTTGCTAGTGTGGCTCGAACGCATTCCGGACATGCCGGCAAAACACTTGTCAGCGACTTAAATGGCGCGCAGCTGTGCAGCATTAGCTGGTGGCAAGTTGGAGACGGACACCACACCTTTGTGTTGCAATACAAGGTGTTGCAAGTAGTGATGTTGCTGCTGCTGCTGCCGTTGCCGAGTGAGACATTTGATGTGATTATTGAGTTATGCCCAACGGAGGCAGCTGCTTGGCATATTTCTCTTAATTTTTTGATGAAGTTATTTCACACAAGAGAGCACCAAAAACACCAACAAAATCAAAAAGAGATCAATTTGAGAGATGACAAAAAATAAAGCACGAGGAGCAGAATGAAACTTTTTACAGTTGCTTAAATTCGCCTACGAAAACGTAGCAGCTGATGAAAACAGAGAATGACAAAAGTAGGAAAAGTAGCAAAGTCAGCAAAAACAGCAAACAGCTAAAGAGAACTGAAGCTGAGAACAAGCAACAACAACCCCAAATGAGTAGAGCAGCCCAAAAAAAAACGTAGAAGTAAAAACATAGAACATAAAAAAATAAAGCAACACAGATTTCAAATACAGCTACAAACGAACTACACTCACACTCTCTTACACACACGCTCTCTCACAAACACACACACATAAGAGCACTCCAGCTGTGCTGCCTGCAATCAATAAAACGGATTAGGAATATCCTTAAATGCGACGCGCTCAATGGAGGCTGACGAGCGAGTAAGCGAGACACAGCTATAGGGAGTCAGTGAGTGAGTGCGGGCAGGCGAGTTTGAGAGCAAAGAGTGAGAGTGTATTAGAAAAACAGGCGTAGGCAGAGTAAGGTGACTGCAAATCTTTTACAATAACAACAAATGCCATAAAACGAAACGAAATAAAAGTAACGGCACTTACATTCGATTTTGTAGCTGCGTTGACGTTGTGTTGGCCGCGACTTCTGCTGCTTCCACTTCTGCTTATTGTGATTTAAAAACTTAAACACTTTGTTGTTGATGTTATTGTTGTTGTTGCCACACTTGCAACACAAATTTTGTTTCACTGTGAATGCGACTGTGACTGTGACCTTAACGCCAACGACCTTTTGGGGCGGAGGCCTCGTCTGCGTCAACCGGCAAAACAACATACACACACATATACACACTTAAAATTTCGTATTCGTATTCGTTGTTGTTGTTGTCGTTATTTATGTATGCAAAAAAAACTGTGTACATTAATTGCAGGCAAAGAGGCAGTGGCAGCTTCTGCTCGTCGTTGCTGTCTACCTTTTATTTAAAACGTCGCGTCGCTGCTGCTACACATAATTGCAGCAGCCGGCAGCAGCGGCGTCGACGCTAGCGACGACGCACGAAAATTGCTCGTTTGTTTTTGTTGCTGCTTTTGCTGATGCTGCCGCTGCTGCTTGGAACACACACGATGTTAACGGCGATTGAGCGTGCATACAAGAACAACAACAACAAAATACTGATGCTGCTGTCTGTTACTTTTTTTTCTCTTTCGTTTTTCTTCTTATCACGATTTCTTATGCTTCACGTGAAGCTCTTGAGCTTGTCATACTTCTATTCTAATTCGTTGATTGTCTTCTATTATTATTTGCTTATCTCACTCGCGCACTGTCAATATATATTTGTATTTAATTGCTTCATTTAGTTAGCAGCATTTTATTTTCCTGTTCAATTGCATTTCGTTGAACACGCGCGCAATAAAATTGAACATAAAACCGAAACAGAAACAGAAAACCAAAAGGTGCAGCATATAAATTAGATACTCTCTCTTCACTTGAGCAACAAATTAAATGGAAACAAGTATTGCATTTGTATTCTCATGCTGTTGTAATCAATGTTCTTCTGCACTTCTTTTATTTTCCGACTTTACCGTCTTATTTGGTAAAAGTTTTCGCAGTTATTTTAAGCCGCAGCGATGAAATACACGTCCGTTTACTTCGAGAGTTGCTCGGCAACAGCAACGAAACGGCGAAACGAAACGATGCAAGAGCAAAACAGAAACGAAACGGAACGAAACGAAAGGCAGCATCGGAACGAAACATTGGTGCGGCACAGGCGGTAATGAAACGAGATGAAGAGAGCGGTTTGACCAAGCAAAGAGTGCGAAATGCAGGAAACTGAAATGTTGACATCACTTGAAACAAAGTGAAATGAGTTTAAGAGAGCGCAAAAGGTGGCGCAAGGCGCAGGCAATGCTGTACGTGCTAATACGCTGTAAATGCAGTGAAAATGGGTGTTTGGTAGTGAAGGTAGGAAGGAGGCGTAATTTAAAATGCAATGGTTTAAAGAGTTGTTAAAACTGTCAACTGTTTAGCTGTTATCGCATTGCTGATTTGACAGGCAGTTTATAGATACATTTGTATCTTAAGACAGCAAATGTCGCAGGTGGCGTTAATTTAATTAATTTCAATAAGTAACAAAATTTAGAAGACTGTAAAATGCGAATTCGACTTTAGTTGCTCGTTCGTACTTGACTCACAATGTTGTCTAAACGTGGCTATAAACTACTTCTACTGCTGCTAATGGTGCCTGAAATTCGGCCAAGCATTCCCACTGTCTCCGAGCCAGAAGCTGTACGCCTGCAGTACCTAAAGGACACCGTTGAAAGAGCTATCCAACAGAGGCCTCCCGAAACTCTACTCTTTCTACAGCGCAGACAGGATCTCAGTTGTGCCTTGAAAGATGTAAATTCGGTGAGGGTGGCAACTCTACGCCTGAATGAATTCAAAGCTATTCATATTCGGGAACACTTTAGCAGCAGCGTAATTGCTGTGGTTTGCCTCACCGAAATTGCAGATTCGATGCTGCTGACAACCCTGGCGAGAAGTCTGAATCGCATCAGAAGACAGCGGATTATAATCTGGTTACAGTGTGACCAGAGTGAACTAGAAACCTTTAAGAGAATAATCACGCAATACGCGAGTAACTATAACTTTGTCAATCTAATCGTCGTACACTCAACTTTAAGTGCAAATTTATCGATTGCTGCCTATCGAAATAATCCCTTTCCCAATCCAAAACTCAAGCTCATCAAGGACCTAAATAAAGGACGATTCTTTGCCAATTTCTGGAGGGATTTTCAAAACAAAACCGCTATAGCAGTTCCCAGCCTATTTCCGCCCGATAGTTTCAGAAGTCGCGATAAGAAAATGGGAAAGGAAGTGCTCAGTGGGTTTTCAGACAGTCTGATACTGGAGTTTGCAAAGAAACGTAACATTCATCTGAAAATAAATGAAACTATGGGCAGTGTCAACGATCAAAATATCTTGAGAATGACACTCAAAGGAGAACTGGATCTATCGATGCATGCACGCATATGGACATCGGAACTGGAATGTACTGCGCCCGTGGACGTATCCCAATTGCTCATGGTTGTACCCTGTAAACAGGCCATGAGCACTGGCGACGTCTTTCGTGGTCTCAAGTGGAATCTACTGATCGTTTTCGGAGTGTACCTAACATTTTCGATAGTCAAAACTTTTGTGGTAGCTGTATCCTGTCGGTTCTTAGACAGAACTTATAGATTCAGTTATGGAAATTTGTTAGTAAGTCTAGACGCATTTCGAGGGGGTTTGGTTTACCCATACAACTGAACCGAACTCACCAGAGTATCTCTATGCATCAGATTATAATGGTCATGAGTATCTTTAGCCTGATTCTAAACTGTTATTTCAATGCCAATTTGAGTACGCTGCTCACGGAACATCCCAAGACACAACTAATTACCAATCCCAAGGAACTAAAGGAGTCGGGTATTAAGGTCATTTTTAGTAGTAACTATCGGGAGGTTATAGAACAACAAATCAAATACAAGATTATAGATCTGCACAGAGATCAGGTGGTGTTTATGAAAAGCGACGAAAGAGTGAAGATTTTATTCAGCCTGAACAGTAGTTATGCCTATTATATGCACTCCATTTTGTGGAGTGCCTTGGACAGTTATCAGAAGTATTATCCCCACAAGATTCTATGTACTTCTCCTGGTCTTGTACTAGCTGGCATTTATCCTTCTTATGCCATTCTGAATTTCAACTCGGTTTATGGCAAGGCCTTGAATGATTTCATCATTTGGTCCAGGAACATGGGTCTGGACAGGCACTGGTCTATGGAGGCAGTTAGAAAATTTGTGCAATTTAGAAATCCTACTTATTATCATTGTCAACGGTCGTTGAAGTTAACTGATCTGCAATGGATTTGGAATACTCTTGGACTCGGTTATACCCTGTCTTTTATGGTGTTTCTGGGCGAAATTTGTGCGAGGTATTGGCAAAAGAGGCGACGAGTTGGAGTTGCTTTTGCTGTCTGAAAAAAGTTGATTGAAGCATATGAAATAAATTTAGATTTTAAGTACTTATCTCTCAGATTATATGTTAACTACTGCTCACTATAAATGTTGCTTAATAAATAATCTAATTGTTCGTCTCACATATTGTTGTTTTATTTAAAACAGTTTGTAGATAATTTGCTTTTAAAGTCATTACCTGATAACTTTCATATGTAACACTTAGATATTTAAAGGACTTACTGGCGCCATCTAGCGTTCATTGCTGCTTTTAAAGCTATTGCTGCTTGCTTCAAATTGTCAGCCAAAATTAAGAATTCTTTCATATGAAATATTTTAATGGATATTAGTATGACCCCAAAATGCCTAACTGGCGCCATCTAGCGTTCATTGCTCGTTTTAAAGTTGTTCCTATTGATTTTAAATCCACTTTTCTTGTATAAGTATGAAATATTTAAGAGAATTAATCAATTTTAAATAATTTTACACAAATTTCATACTGGAAATGTGCCACAAAAGTCTTGCTGCCGCCATCTAGTGTTTGTAGCTGGACTATAAATATTTTCTACTTAGAATCAATAAACTGTTTCTCTCTAAATTACCTCAAAATGAGTTTAAAATGATTTTAATTTTATGAAATTTAATATCTAATTTATGAAATTTCATAAAAAATCAGATCTTCCGAAATTTGTTTAAAATATTTACATTTATTTCGTGTTTGTTGCGGTTTCAAAAACCAATCAAAATGAATTTTGTTTTATTTTACAATTTTTATAGAGTTTTTTTTTTTTTGGGTTTAATTGTGCGTGAGTTGAAGTGCTGAAAAACTCTCAGTAGTGCAATTACAGGGTATGCTGCAATAGTTTGAGTATTTGTTAGTCGTTAACACTGTGAATAGGTGCTACTAACTGCACCTTTGGTGCATAGCGAGTATTTTGCAAGAATTAAAAGCGATCCAAGTTGGGAGATGATCACACAGCTGAGATCATGTGAGCATCGTCCTCATTGATGCGATCGTTTGTGTTGCACTTTTGATTGACTTCAATCGTATGATTCGATTCGGTATCGCTGGGTTCCAGTTCCAGTTGTTCCTCCTCGTTGTCGCCCTCCGAATAGCCCTCCTGCTCCTGTTCGGGTGACTCCCGCTCTTCGTTCTCCTCGTAGATGACGTCACAGCTGGTGGGTATCGTTTTCGATGGCGGTTTCTTTCTCAGCGCTGCCGGCTCTCCGCTGCCATTTTGTTGCAGCTCCGACATTTGTATCTGCATCTCTCTCAAGCGATCGGTGAGCACAAAAAGATCGCGCTCTTGACTATCGCAGCGTGTACGCAATTCGGAGATTTCTCTTAGATCCTCCGCTCGCGGATCTCGGCGCTCATAACGCATGCGCATCTCCTCGAATCTGCAATGTGTAGAGTCATCAAATTAGTTGCAGTTGTTGTAGTCGATCAATCAGAGTTGATTGAGTACAGCAAATCACAACATGGCTAAGCAACAGTAAATCGAGTTATATGTTGAGTTACAAAAACTTACAGATTCGTTAGACAGCGACACTTGCGATGCAGCTGCTCGATCTCATTCGCATTGCTGATATCGCGATTATCCAGCGCCGCCTTCTCGGCATCGTATGCCGCCTTCAAGTCCTTCAGATTTCGCTGATGCCGAAGCTCTACATCGCTGTATTGGTTTCATTTGTTGTTTGTTTTCGGAATTTCGGTATTTTTTGTTGGTATTTTTATTGGGTGTTAGGTATACACAAGCATATAGAGCGGTGGGTGGTACGAGTTGGGTGGTGGGTGGTGGGGTATATAGCGAAAAAGAGAAAGTAAAAGATATATAATTTCGTAAAATTTGTGCTTGGTTTGCTGGGAGCAAAAGCAGGCAAGCAAACTTGATTGATGCAAAGGTAAATTGATTGATGACTGATTGCTAACTAGTTTAATGCGGATATCTGACCTAGTGATTGATTGATTGATTGACAGTTTGATTGAATACGATTTTTTCTCCTTAAATAATGCTAGAATTTGTTTAGGTCTTTAGTTTATCAAAAAAGGAAATAAAAATGATTGATTGATTGACATAAAGCACCAAAGTAAATGTTTAAAAATCTATAGACCTATTTTTTATAAACTAAATTACATCATGGAAATTACACATTAATAAACTTCTTTCGTTAAATGATTGTAAGGAATTTTATAACTGATAACTGAACGCAATTTTAAATTTAAAATTATAAGTGTATTTGTGATTGATGGACCGATTGGCGAAGTTCAATAAATTCGCAGAGTTAGCACAACTAATTACATGCGTATAAAATATGGAAAAGTTAACCTAATGATTGATAGATTGATATAAAAACTAAACAACCAATTTATAAAGTTTTTTAAGGAGATTTAAAACAACAAATAACTGCTTAACCTTTGGGTTGATAGACTTTGAAAAGAGTTTTTAATTAAAATTGATTTATGAAAGAATAAAAATAAATCAAATAAAACTTGGGGTATATTTAAAAGTAACTTTGGTTTTAGTTCAAGTAATTAACACTTTGATAGCAGGTGACGATATTTGATATAGAGCACAGCGATTATATTAAACACTAAGCATGCTAAGGCAATCAATGGCGACATGGTCAGATATAGCACATATAGTGTTGGCATATACGGACACGCCCCCTTCGCAAGCACACACAAGGCGCTCGCCGATGTTGAACAATCTAAACCAATGCAGCTGATCGTCGTGAAAGAAAGAACAAAATACAAGAATCTGTAAATGAATCTGAGGCAGGCAAATGAAAATGATTTCAAGTGTGGGAAATGCAAATGGAACTTTAGAGAGCACTACAACAGTTAACAGTTGAATTTGAGGGGGAGAGAACCGTAGGCAGGCAGTCAAGCAGGCAGGCAGGCAACTAGTAGTATCCATCTAGGATTAATACTCACTTCATTCGTTCCTCGGCAGCGGCGATTTTGGCGCGATGTCGCTCCACAAGTCCTTGTAGTGCTTCATCCTTTTCGGCTTGCAGTTTAGCTCGTTGTGTTTCTGATAAAATCAATCACTTTTAGTATCTGTTTTAATTTAGTTAGGTACTTTCCTACCCAGTTCTTTGCGATGCGTTTCCACCATGTCCTGTGTGGACAACTGCAGTTCCTTGGCAAATTCCTCTTTGACTTGTCCCAAGCGTTCACGGAATTTCTCCTCCATTTCCTCCTTCTCTGCCTCGAATTCCTTTTTGAGCTTCTCCTCCAGCTCCACGCGTCGATCATCCTCCCGACACATGGCATTTTGATACTCCCGATCGGCACGATCCAGATGCATGCGTGTCTGCAGCAGTGCATTATCGGAGCGTTCTCGCAGCGCCAAAAAGTCCTGTTTCTTCAGCTCCAGATTCTCATGCAGCTCATCGATCTGTCAAAGAAGTTAGTGAGTTGTCTGTTTTTATTGGTGTATCAGGTTTTTTGTGCAGCACCTCTGCACGCAGCTCGTCCTCGTTGGCTGTGTAGCGATTGGTCAGTGCGCGCAGTTCCTCGATGTGCTCGGCCTGAAGTTTGTCCAGGGCTTCACGTCGCTCATCCACATAAACGGATTCCAGTTCGTTTGTCAGTCTTGTCATCTCTGTGCTGTAATTGAGAAAGGAGGAAAATTTGTGATTGATTGATTGAAAGAAGCTATAGATATGCTGTATTTAAAAGTCTGAATAACTTTCCGGGAAACAAAATTAAAATTCTTTTCAAATTAACTGATTGATTGATTGACTGATTGATTGATGCTATAGGTATGCTATATTTGAAAGTCTAAATGACTTTCCGGGAAACAAAAACAATAATAATTCTGATTGATTGACTGGTTGATTGACTGATTGTTTGATTAAACCATTTGAAATGACGTACTAAAAAGTCTAAGTAACTTCCGGGTAGACAAAAATTATCTCCCCTAAAATTAACTGATTGATTGACTGATTGATTGATTGAAGCTTAAGATATCCTGTACTTAAGAGTCTAAGTGACTTTCGGGGAAACAAAAACAGTTCTTGTGAAGTTTACACTAAAAAAATTTCAATCTAAATCAATCATTATGTTGATTGACCGTCAGAACCACTTACTATAGTTTATTTTCCCAAAAGGCGGCAGCTTCGTTGCGCACCTCATCGATGCGATAAATCATTTGGCGTTCCTTGTCATAAATGGCACTAAAAAAGGGAATAGAAACCCCAAATTAATGACAGTTATCAATCATAAATGATTGATGAGCATACTTATCACACTGGTATTTGATCTTGCGCACAGCTTCGATCTGTGTCTCGAGATTCTCGTTGGCCATTTCAAGTTCACCCTTGAGATTCTCAATGCGCTCCATGAGCGTGTGTATGGAACGCTCCTGTTCACTGACCACACCGCTCAAGGACTTGACCTGAGCCTGGCAAATGCGTAGATTTTCCGCCTCCTTGCGACGCGATTGCAATTCCAATTCGAGCTCCTCGGCCTTGGCCGATGCCTGTTTGCGTTCATAATTGGATTTGTCCAGTTTATCCTTGCATTGTCGTTGCATTTGCCGCATCTGCCACTCACAGTCGGACATCAATGTCTCCTCGCGCTCTATCAATCAATCAATCAATCAGAAATCACACTACTGTTGGTCTCTCTCTCTCTCTCTCTGTTTCTTACCTCTGTTGTGTGTTCTGAGCATTTCGAATTCCTTTTGCCATTTATCCTCACAGATTTTACGCTCTGCCTCGGAATATTCCAACGCATTCTTCAGTATGCGAATTTGTTCATCCAACTCGGCTCTGATTTTGTTCACCTCATTGCGCCAATCTTCAACCTCGACCTTTGCACTCGCCAGCTGCTTTTGCAAATTATTCGCCAGATTCTGCGTTTCTTTGTACTTTTCGGTAAGTTCGTTGTACTGCGCTTGCAATGCATCTGCGAATTTGGCAACAAAATTAGTCACTTTAGACGTATTTTGATCTATGGTTTAAAGTACTTACCAAATTTGCGTCGGAATTCATCTTCATCGTCGCTGTACTTGTGTCGCAGATGTATCTTTTCATCCTCGAGCAGTTTCAGCTTCTTGCGCACATATTCATCATCCTTTTGAGCGGCACTTAGCTCTCCTTGGAGTCCTGGAAATTAGCATTATATTTAAATCAGTTTAATTATTTTTTAAAAACTCTCTGCTTATCTTACTATCTACATTCCATTGTTTGAGCGACAGTTCCTGTTCGAGATTCTGTATCTTTAGCTGCATATCGGCCACTTTCGTCTCCAGATTTTGAACATTTCTGTGTGCATCTTCGAGTTGTGTGCTGAAACGTGCCTTCTGAAGCTTAAGCTCTTTTCTAAAAAAATATATAGAGACAGATGTGAATGAAAGGGAAATTGTCATTAATATTTATTTTGGCAGATCTTAAGAGCTTAACAGATAGACAAAAACATAAATACTATATATATATGTACAGTTAGTCAACAAAAAAAAGTGTCTAGAAGAGATCAAATGAAAACAAAATGACTCACAGACGTGAGCAGCGCACGCAGCGCGGACTTAACTTAAAGCATGTACAAAAACCATTAAATAAATTTATTAAATGCTAAAAAATAAAATATTATAATATTTAATTAACACAAGTAGAAAAGAAAACGAGGTGTAAACAACACTTGGGCAAGTCTTGCACGCAGTTACCCATTAATTGTTGGCACGACGCAGGGAATGCCAAACTTTTTCTGATTTGTTTGGGTTGCGTTTCGTTCTGTTTTAATTGTATCTATGCATCTATCTAGCTAGCTAGCTATCTGACTATTTGACTGTTTATCTATACAGTTTCTATGTGTATCTTTTTTGATTTGCGCAAAATGCGCAATTCTATTTTTAATGTTTTTGCTTTTGTATCTGCAATTTGGCAAAAGTGTTTGGGATAGCAAAACAGAGACAGCAACAGAGCGGGAGCGACACAATGAGCGGCAGATTTATCAAAATTGTGACACGCGATTTAACGTTGCGTTTGCTGAGAGTGCTATACATGACACAAGATACAAGATACAACATAGAAGATACAAAATGTATCTTGCAAGTTATTTCAATTATTTTTGGCATAAGTTTTCGTATTGTGCCTGAACTTTGACGAGGAATGTTTTTGCTTGATGTTAATCCACCACTTCCCCGCTGCTATTTATGCCCAAGTTTCCAACTTGTTCATGAAATTACTTAAGCGAGTAGTTTAGCAGATATTACGCATACGCCCCGCTGTACATGTGTGTGCGTACTTAGCATAAACATTACTTTCGATCAATGTTAAGTGTGTAATTGATGTGCCCGAAAAAAAGTGTTTATTTTCGCTTAACTCCATGTGTTAGCTGCTAAATCAAGTGCACCTTCTAAGCATTTGTTCTAATTACGCGCAATTCACGAAACAATTTTCAAAATTTTCTCACACACACGAAAATAAACCGGAAAAACTAGAGCAGTCGGCTCGATTCTACTATGCACATTTGACGCAGACGCCGTTTTGCAAATATGAAAACAAAAAATTAAAATAAAATTAAATAAACCAACTTGTCTGTGTAGCAAAAGGAAGCGGAGAGAAAGGAGGAGGAAGAGTAGGAGGGGCAGGCATAAGAAACGAGCGTGGGAAACGCAAACATGTTGCCAAGAAATGACGAAGGGAATTTATTTAAAAATAATTTACGTTGGACAAAAATTCGTTGGAAAACCTGCTAGTGATAAATGTTATTAAATGCCTTCATATTTGGGTTCTTTTTTTCTACTAAAATAAATACATATATTAAACAAAATGTATGTGCATAATTAGTGGATTGCCAAGTATTTTATTTGGCAAGACACTTGTCGAACCGGCTGTCACAATCCGTCATCGTTTTGAAGGACAAACAATGGGGCAGTGGTTAATACAGAATAGTTGCCATATTACGTATACGTAATGTGAGTAATGTACGCTTGGCTGAGTGCAGGGAATACCGGGGAAAAGTATTATTTAAATTAGTGTTGGGTTGCTCATGAGTGAGTGAACAAAAAAGAGTTGTTCACTGAAGTGAGCAACTGAACATGTTCCTTCCAAGTTGTTCAGTTTTGCTCACTTGTTCAGTTTTGCTCACTTGCTCAGATTTGCTCACTTGTTCAGTTTTGCTCACTTGCTCAAATTTGCTCACTTGATCACTCCCTTGCTCATTTTTGCGCATCGAGGGCATTTTGCGCAATAATTTATCGCTTAAACCGTTAATGCTCATGTTAAGACGCAAACGGCGCTCGCTTTTAAAATCATCAACAGTTGAAAATTCAATATTTTTGCATAACAACATGTAAATTTGAAGTAAGTACAACCTAATTTCTAAAAAGTTTGCTTGTTTAAACATTTTTATAGCGCTTAAAAGAAGAAAACATAATGTTTAAGAAGTCCTATGAAAGAAAGAAATGTAATAACAATTCTTATGAAAAGAACATTGTTATTTTTTTTTGTTATATAAATTTGTTTATTTAAAAATATTTGTTTACAATTGAAATGTAACGTATTTTATATTTGTCAAAATATGTGGTGCTTAGGGATCTGAGCATGAACAGTGAACAAGTGAGTTGGTGAGCAACTGAGCAATCTAAGTGAGTTGGTGAGCAACTGAGCAATCTAAGTGAACAAGTGAGCAACTGAGCAATAAGAGTGAGTTGACTCTTTCAATAAAAAAGAACAAGTGAACATGTTCACTAAACTGAGCAATGTTTACACAACACTAATTTAAATTAAATATAAAGCAATTAAGTATTTACTTTGATTTTAAAGATTTATATTCAACTAAAGAATGTTCCTAAGTTGCTTTCTATTTAAATCTCTGAAAAGCTACAAAAATCACAAATAAAACAAAGGAATTTATACAAAATAAATATACAAAAAGGTAGATAAAAGTATAGAAATCCAGAAGGAAATGAATTCAATAAGTGTGAACTGAATAAATTTAAAACTCAGTAGAAAAACCACCGAATAAATACCTAAAATTGTTTAAACTATAAGTATAAGTTATAAATAACTGCATTGATTTATGAAAGCATTAATGAATTTGCTACTTTTGCCCTCTCTTGATTGATAAACAAATATAAAACGACGTAAATTACGTATACGTAAAATATAAACGTGATGTGGAAAACTTTAGCAACGGAAATAACAAAGGAATTAGAAACCGCAGCACAAATAACATACATAAGATAAATATAAGTAAGATATATTATATATACACTCGATTAACAGTACATATAAAATAATTGCCCATTTCCGCCATTGATATTAAACTTATGCTCTTTAAACATAAATGATTGGCAGATGTATGCCAAAAAGCAAAGCCAATTCGCTAGATAAAAGATATATATACTATATAGCTATTCGGCATCTGCTTTATAAGCAAAAACATTAGCTATTGCCAAGGCTTTGTTTGTGTGAATTTTCTATACTGGAAAAATGTCGTGAAAAATCAGAGAGAACAGAGGGAACAACGCAGATCAAGATGAATGGCTGACAAGATACAGCGTCAGCAAACAACGCAAATGGCATGGAAAATAGCAAAGTAGGAAAATTGGAAAATTTTGTACAAGTGAAAACTGATTAATTAAACGCGTCACAAAATTTGATGGCACAAAGGAAACGTCCATTGCAGCTGGCAGCGCACACAAAACATGTTAGTAGCACAATTAGAATATTACGCATACGTCGCGTTGCACACACACACACGCTCACAAACCGACACTGATTTTGTAAACAAAAGGCTGCTAAGCAGATGAGTCGACTTGAGTTTAGATCATCTCGTTTTGGCATTAGTACAGAGCTGTTTAGCTGGTAAGACATGGCGTATACGTTACTTGAGCTCCTGGGCCTGCTCCTGCGCGGAATTATTGAGCACACTGCTATCCTCGACTATTTCAACGGTATTGCGTCCGAGGCAACTGTCATCAAAACTGCGCTGCATTGGACTGCCGCTGCGACTGCGTGCCGAGGCGGCTGAGCTGCTGGCACCACCCTCAATGTGTATGGGTATAAAATGCACATTGCCGAGGCTATTGCCACCGGCGCCATTTGTAATATTGATATTGAGATGGCCATCATTGCAGCCATTTGTGGCAGCTGACGATGCTGTTCCTGTCCCTGTTGTTGTTGCTGTTGCTGCGCCTGCTGCTGCTGCTGATGTCGTTGTTGTGGCGGTCGTTGACTCGACGACAACATCGGGCAGGCTAATGCTCTCGATGCAGACCAAACGCTCGCTAAAATGTTGCTGCTGCTCATCATCGAGTTCGTCGCACTGCAGCAGCATCTCCTCGCAATCGTAATCGCAATCGGTTGACGTTGAATGTGCATCCCGTACGAATGGCATGCGCAGCGGCAGCGTTGCACTGCGCGGCGACGACTGTGACAGCGGTGAATGCTGCTGCTGCGGCTGTGATGGCTGCAGTGGCGACTGCTGCTGCTGCAAGTCATGGCCAATGCCCGAGTCCGCGTAGCTGCTGCTTAAATTGGAATCGCTTTTAAGGGCGCTGCGTTCGCTGCTCGCCGACTGCCTTGAGCCATTGGGCGTGGCACGTGGCTCCATGTCATCGCATTCCATGCCAAGTGCCTCGTCCAGTTCATCGTCCTCCGGTTCGGGTTCAGCATCCTCTTCGGCCTCCTCTTGCACATTCTCGAGCTTGACATTGGTCAAACGTGTCCAGGGTCGCGCAATACCGTTATTTGCCTGCTGATATATAGTTGTGGGTATATCGGCTGCAAATACCTCATCCTCTAGTGTCTCCACCTGTGCTTCATTCAGTTCCTCAATGTTGATGCCATCGAAATCATAGAAAACTTCGCGTTGCTTTGGACTTGAACTCTGCGTCTCAACTTCATCCTGCTGCAACTCTTCCTCTTCCTCTTCATCGAAACTGCAGTCAACTACTGTTATTTTGGGTAGTTCCTGTTGCTGTTGTCGCTGATGATGACGCGGTGGCGCCACTGGCACACACTGTGGCTCACTCACGATCGACTCACGAAACTCACGCGGTGTGCTCGATCGTGAGCTGTGCGCCGATTGCTGTTGGCATTCATTGGGCTTGGCGCTGGTTTGGCCCATGCTAGTTATGCTTATATCACCTAAGTTGTTATTGTTACTGTTGTTGTTGTTGTTACTGCTGCTGTTGTTGTAGTCACTGCTGTTGCTGTTGCTGCGGCTGCGCTGCCGAGTTGCATCGCCGTGCTGCTGATCTTCCGCGACAGTGCACAGTTCGACGTTTGCCGCTTGAATAAATTCAGCGCACACATCTCTATTCCCATCTAGCTGTTTTTGGCTCTCTTTTGCCAGCTGCTGCTGCGACTGCGACTGCTGCTGCTCCTGTCCAGCTGAATTACTGCCACTACGCTCTCTCTGTCGCTCTTCGTTACCAAGCAGTTGCTCTTGCTCTTTAATGTCGCATCTGCGTCGACAGTGCTGCGTTGTGTCGATTCTGTGTGCTATTTTTAGACATAGTCATTTGATAACTATTTGTGGACACGGTCGCGGGGTCGGAGTTCGTTTCAAGGTGTGCTGTTGCCAATGCTGTTGGTCGTGTTATTAACGCCTGCCCAATGTCGATTACGTCGGTGTTTTGGACTGTTTTGGATTTGGTCAAAGGCTGCTCTTGTTGTTGCTGTTGTAGTTGCTGCTGTTGTTGTTGCTGTTGTTGGTTTCGCTGCTGACGCTGATGATTACGTCCACGCGCCATGAAAATATCAGTGAGAAATTCGCGACTTCTTTGCAACGTTTTGCGTTTCTTTTGCACACACTCTTCGCTTGCACTCTCACAGTCCCTGTTATTATTATTATTATTATTACTGTTATTATTACTGTTGGTTAGATGCAAATTGTTTGCAATGCTTCCAAGCGATAGACGCGATACTCGTTTCTGTTCGTTCGATAGTTTCGATTGCCGATATTTCACTGGCTTCTTTTCCTCTTCCGTCTCTGTCGCTGTCGCTGTCTTCGTGTTCGTACTTGTCCGTGTCTTTGCATCAATTACCGTGCCAGCGTTTTGTAATTGTTGTGCATTGCCATCGATTATTGGCCCGATACGATTACGATGGCAATCCGTTTGGCCAATATTATTATAGCTGCTGCCGCTGCCAATTAGCCAATGACCGCCTTCGTTGTTTGCTTTTGCGTTCGCGGTGGCTGCCTCGTTTTGACTGCCTGTAGTGGTCTGCCCAACAGCAATTCTATCATGATGTTCATCAACAACTTTCGTTGTCCCCCGCACCACTGTCACCGCATTGCCGCCTCTACCCATGTTATTTATATACAAATTGTCGGAGCGCCAAGAGATCGCTGAATGGCCATTAGCAGCAGCATCAGCAGCAGCATCAGCAGCAGCAGCAGCGACGTCGCCGTCAGCAGCTGTTTTTGCTAATTTTACACATTGTGTCTCTTCGTCGCTGCCAAAGTCCTCCAGCTCTTCGATCACAGCGCGTCGCGGCCCTACAACACGCTCTCTTTGACTGCCGCTCTCTGCAGCGCTGAATAAGTAACGGCACTCAGCGCTCTCACTGCTCCTGCCAGCAGCGCTCTCTGCTGCTGTTGTTGTTCTTGTTGCTGCTGCTGCTACCGTTGTCTCTTCTTCGTCACTTACATCGTAGTTTCTGCTTTTCTGCGCCTTTCTCTGACGCGAGCGTCGCAGCAAATTAAACATTTTTTCTTTCCTCAATTTTTGTTTTTCTTCGCTCTTCCGCTTGCCGCTCTACAGTTATTTATATATTTATTTTGTTGTCAAAATTTATCCATCGTTTCTTGTTGTTTGCTTTCTTTTCTATTTGGCAAATCAATTGTTTTAATTCTTTTTCGTTGTTTCGTTTTATTGGGTAAACAAATCGTTTCAACCTGTTGATAGATTTTTGCATATTATAAAAATGTATTTACATTTATGACACATTCGTTGTGCTAATTAACATACTCATTAACATTCATTAACATTTATCAATTGTTTATTGCACTTACCGCAATTGTCGAACAGAGAGAGAGAAAGATACGAACTGTCTGACGCCTGAACTGGAACTACTTAGAACTGCGATTGCTCCACCCGATGACAAACGCTGGACAAATACACATGCACATCAGTTAGTGTGCGTGTGTGTGTGTGAGGTGTGTACAGCCACTCAAATACACTTGACAAAAAGACACATGGCATAATTAATTTTAATTGCGTTTGTATTCAGCTTTTGTTTTTATGGAAAGCTTATGGTAAAGTTTGCATTTCACTGTGTTAACTATGTAGTAGCTGTGTGTGTGTGGTGTGTGTGTGCGTGTGTATGCTTATGAATATTTATTGATGTGTAGCAAGCTAATTGTTAATTATTATTGTATTCTATCATTATGTGTCATCGGATACAACAATACAGTGTCGATTAACAGTCCAATCTGTACGTGTCTTTAGCTACACATAAATTACTCATGACTGAGCAACTGCTGCTAAATGTTGGTTAAATGTTGTTAAAACAGAAATTAATATCAAGTGTGAATAATGATTTAATTAACGAGTATTTTTTAAATGCTTTGGAAAAGTAGAAACCTAAAAAATTTAACAAATTAATTATACATTTTTTCAATTTAATTTTTACTACATTAAACTGTTTAACAATTGATCAATTAATTTTCACACCATTTTTTGTCTCAAAGTAAAATTCAGAGTTGTGTTTAAAGTCGATTATAGTCAATGTTCCAAGTTAAAAATGTGTGGCTTCTATGTATTTATTATTATATTGTAATAAATAAATTTAAAAAATACATATTAAAAATTATTTATGAAGGTCTTTTTTTGTTTCAACTTTTCACTTTATATTTAAATACATGATATAAAATACACAAAGAAATTATTTTAAGTATTTAAATTGATATCTAAGTGTTTCTCAGATGCTAGAATATTTTATAAACTCCTCAAAGTCTTTAAAATGTTTAACTATTATTTTTAATATTATTTTTTATATTTTTGCTACTTTTATATAAGCGAAAATTATTTTATTTTATAAAAATTAATTCCAACTTCGCATTGCTGCCCCTTTATTTCTCTCAGTGTCTGCTAGCTGCACTGAGTCAGCGGATGCTTCATGACTTTGCCAAAGTTCAAATTGCAGCAACGTGACAAAAATAAACTAATCAGAGCCCCGTGTAGAACATCATCATAATCCGAAGTAAAAGTGCGAATTAGTGCAGGAAAATACCACAGCACAGGGCAGGTGGGGATGTAAAGGGGCAGGTAACTCCCAGATAATTTCTAGCGACAGCTACCAAATGGAAGAATAGTTTCAAGTTCAGACAAATGCTCTGAGTTCTCGTTTCTTGGTGCTCGGCATAAACAGACCAATTATAGACAGCAATAAAAATGGCAATTTCCAAGTTCCGCAAAGAGCAATAAAGCAAAGATCGCTAAAATTAGAATTCCCCATAGACGTAGCTATGTATTATGTATGCTACCTATGTTGTAGGGCTGACTGAGCTGCTGCGGGGGGAAATCCTCAATTGACGTCACCGCAAATGATGCGAAAATACGGCGCGTTTTACAAGTTTAGCAAAACAGATCCCGAGTTTCTCTTGTTTGTGTCCAATGCATTTGATTGTTCCACAATACTAATTGATGTTGCAGGGCAAAGTGTTGTGTGGTGCCATGTGTGTGTTTCAAAGGGGTGTGTGCTTGCTATTTTCACCATTTTCCTCGAGTTCACAAAACATCTGCGGCGCAATTCGCTTCCATTGAAATTCATTAATTTTCGAAATAGATAAAAATACAGCGAATTTTTGCCTGCAATTTTCGCAAAATTTGGAAAACGTCAATCGGTTGGCATCGAATGGGAATAGAAAGCGCAAATTCCCCCGTTACTGGCTATAAATTTTGCAGCTAAGCAAAGCTGAAAATAAACAATGATACCCATTAAAGTTGAGGGGCATTTGGAACTATGCACTTTGTTTACCTGGCAATTAAATATGGCTAAAAGTTTACTTTAAATATGCTAAATAATTATTTACAAAATTAATGTATTTCACTGTCTATATACAGCAACAAAATGCCCTTTTTGCCCAGTGATCACACAGTATACAAACGGAAACGATGCAGCAAAAATTCAAAGGCGCTAATTTCAAATGAACAGAAATTTTAATTCAATTTATGAATGGATTTTCATACTAGAAACAAACCACAAAAAATACTTAAATAATATGCAAATTTAACAATATTTCTGTGGAAAATTTTATAACATATTTTCGGAGACTATTTGACTTGAACTAAACCACTAGAAAGCAAACAAAACCAACGACCTAATTTAAAAGTCGTTCAAGTTTGCAACCTTCGCCATCAGTTGCTGTTATTAAATAAGTTTTATTTACATGCCAATTATTGCACAATGAAAAACCAAAAAGATTTCTGTTTAAACTTGAAAAGTTTGAACGTCTGAACAGCCATAAAGTAAAGCAAATAATAAATGTAGCTATAAATTCTGCACTTGGGCCAATGCCATTTGATCCACAGGCGTTTCAGCTAAAAAATTAAACTTTTTTTTGGTTTCCTTTTGCTTATAAAAAATGTGAATAATTAATATATAATCGCTTGAATATTTCGCATACTTTTGTCGTGCTGTTTAACACATGTTCTCGATATGGGGAATATTTTATGTGGTTCAAGAGCACTCGAAAACTGCCACTTGATGCTTGACGTTTGGAAAAACAATTGAAAATGATTCGGGGAAAATGAGAAAACATAAATGGTGGAGAAAGCAGTGCATAGGGACTGGCAAAGACCCTGTAGGAAAGCTGACAGAGATAGCAGAGTTTATTTATTTAAGAGTAGTTTATAAGTGATCGAGACTTAATCAGTTATGAAATATTTATTAAAATCTAAACAAATTAGCATAAAATAATCTACATATATGTGAAGCTTTTAGTAGAATTAAATTGCTGGCTTTTTAGCCAATTTTTATCTATTTTTGATGGTTTTAAAGAGATAAATTAGAATGAGTCAGCTAATTCAACTTAAATATGATGAAATGAATATATAATTAATTCATTTCTAGTTTATTTAAACAATTCTTAGTGTATAAGCCTCTTCTTCTATCCGATTTATTGAGCTATTAATTTATTTTCCACAAAATCTCCCCACAGACAGAGATTTAACCTTTGACAAGCTCAACAGTCACTTTTATTTAAAGTACAGGGTCTAAAAGTCGTGTTGTGTACTACACGAGTTGAGCAACTTTTCCTAGTAACAGTTTCACTCTTTCTCCCTCCTCTCTGTCTCTTCCCATCTCTCTTCTCATCTCTTTCAGCTGCAGCTCACTTTCCCTTTTCGTGCTCTTTGTCTACGCCCCCGCCGATCTGGCACTGAGCCAACTGACATTGACTGATGCCAGACCGGGGCACAGCAGATTGAAAGAATGGAAAACCAGCCAGCAGCAGCAGGCAGAGTATTAATTTTTTCTACAAATTCTACAATTCCATTTTCTATTCTTGTTGCTTTGTTCTCCATGTGAGTTTAAATGTTTTGCTTTTTTGACTTTTTGTTAAGCGGCAAAAGCTTTTGGATTTTGTTATTTTATAAACAGTTTTACATCTCTCTGCGCTGGCTAAATAAACCGTGGAAGTAGGTGATAAAAATTGTTGTTATTGCCCAAATTATGAATGCGCATTAAAAGCGATTTAGTCAAGGGACAGACAGTAAGGGGGGGTCGAAAGGGCTGAACATAAATATTAGAATATTTTATAAAATTAGTTAGTGGAAAACATTTTTGGGCTATTAGAGCATGTGACAGGCGGCTAAATTATTGCGACATGCGGCTTTAAATTGCCTTTTGGGTGTTGACTAAATTAATTGAGCATATGCCGTGGTCAATGCAAAAATTAATCGTACATCATTTAATACAAATTTTCTAAACCTACACAGACAACTTGCAGCCACTTTTGTTTAGTTCACAACTAGTGAATTTACACACATTATTTTATTATAATTTTTCAATTTCAATTTCAATTTGTACAACACCAAAAATTAGCACAGTAAAATTTTATCTACGTATATTATTTAATAGTTGTTGATTGCTGTTATTTATTTAAATTTTTTCATTTTGTTTAGCACTTTAGTCGCTTGTGACACTTGTTATGTCGGCACATGCGGCGTATGCGCAATAAATGTTCACTACGAACACATTACTCGTTCACGCGCACGTTTAAAGCACTCGGCGCTTTGCTTGCAAGCGGCGCAACAAACTTTTCACGACTGAATAACACAGCTGTCTCTATCTCCGTCGACATCGTCGCCGTCGTCGTCTCGGCCGGAAAATTTGTCGTTCTGGGAAAAAATTCGTTGCCGCAATAATCGCTCTTTATCGATAGGCAAAAAGATCAAGGCTTATTAATGTGGAAATCATTTAAATATAATATTTATTTAGCCAGAGAATTATAAAATCTTTGTTTCATGTTGCGGTGTTAAAAATTTATAGAAGTAGAAGAAGTGTTAAAAGATTAAAGAATAGAAATGAAATTAAAATACAAATTTTATGTTGAGTTTTTCAAATTGAGTAATTATTTTTAGTTCATGTATTTATAAGCTTAATGTTAGCTAGTTTTGTTTAATAATTTATTAAATTTTATTTATGAAAAATACCACAATATTTAGACTCTTAAATTAATAATTCTATAGTGTACTCAAGTAAACTGAAGTGACCATGTTTCAAAATTATTAAGAGTTCATTGTGGACAACTAGATATTTTTTTTGTGATGTAAAGAATAAATGCACAAAAATATGTGACATTTTTAAAACGTTTCTTTATTAATTTAGCAGCATTATTAACATGTTTTAAGCTTAAAATAAATGTTTAAAATTATTTCCTTTATTTATGCTGTTTTAAAATTATTTTGTCGAAGAATACAAGACATTTTAAAAGTAGATTAGGTAGTTAAATATTTCCTATTTAGTTTTAAACAATAATAACTCTTTGAATCCCCTTTTTAACCGAACGTACCGTCAAGATTTCCAGTCCAAAAATAAGTATAGATACCAAGTAAAAATATGCGATTAATTTCCAAACCCAAGCCAGATCCCACACACTTAATGCCACTGCTTCTTGACTATGCAACTGTTTGTGTGTAGCATAAGAAAGCTGAAGTTTACGATAAGCCACACTAGACCAGTGCTTATAAATACCCACGCTCTGAGTCCAGTGCATATACTCCTCCAAAGCAATCTTATAGATAGAGTTGTGTTTGAGTATACCACTGAGTATCATACCACTGTACAGTATAAGCTTTGGTGCGGTACAAAGAACTTTATGTTTATACTGTTTCTGATATTGATTTAGAGTACCCAACATGGTGGTGTAGACATGATGGGCATAACTGGTGTTCAAGGAGAACATTAATCACTGTAGCTCTTTAACAGGCAATATTTGTGTGTTGGGCATCACTTTTGTAAAGAAATCTTTACCCATTGCGTTCTCTACAACTGCATACAATCGATCATCGAATACAACTGTTAAATTACTTTCACGCAGTTCCTTAAGGTTTTTAATCTGTTTATCATGCGGTTGTTTAATCAATAGTGTGCTTAAGTTTGCATTAAAGAAGCAGCTGAAGATCAGACTGAAGAAACTCATGATCATGACCAGCTGTTGTAACGAGCAACTGCTACGATACCTGGCAATTGAAAAGGGCAATCCCAAAACGCCACGAAATGCCGAAAGGTTTACCAAAATGTTGCCAAAACTAAATCAATATTTTCTTTTTAGAATTCTGTGTGCTTATTGCTACAAACAGTGTCTCCAGCAGAGCAAATATGAAATAAGCTGCCAAGACGATGAATGAGTAGGTTCTTAAGCCCCTGTAGACATATCCTATGCAAATGTTCCTTGCACAGGGCACCAATATGTAAAAGCTGCCAAAATCAGTCACGGATACAAAGTTAATATAATTTTTGCGCACTTTTAGTGAGCGTGAAAACACAGCTATGGGCAGATCAAGTTCCCCATTGAATGTCATTTGAAACACATCCTGATTTGTTATGTTGCCCACTTCACTAAGAGGTAATCTTAGTCGCAGTTTTATATGGTACTTCGTAGCAAACTCTGCTATAAGTCTGTCCGAGAGTCCAAATAGCTTTGATTGACCCGTTAACAAATCATTCGTCAATAGACTAAAAGGTGGCCTCAAGTCTGCCAATATTACGGCCGTTGTGCCATTGTAGTTACGCCAGACATTCACAAAGATTTCACCATCTCTCACATTCGAGATCAGGCTCTAGGGTTGGAGTGGGAAAGGGCTGCAGTCGATAGGCAGCAATCGAGTCGAATCCAGTAGTAAAATGCAGCACGATTAATCTCAGAAAATTATATTTACTTGCGTGTTCGGTTATGATATCTGCGAAGTATCTAAGACTAGTCAGTGGCGCCTGCAAACAGATTATAATTCTTGCTTCTCTCATGCGATGCAGATTCTTGGCCAGAGTTGTCAACAGCATGAAATCTCTAAGCTCAGACAGGCAAACCAGCGCAATCAACTCGCTATTAAAGTTTTCTTTAAGATTGATCAAAGACGTTTCACTTAGACGTAGCACAGGTAATCCATTCACATTCAACTCATTCAAAGGACAATTGAGGTCCATTTGACGTTGCATTATCAGCAGAGTATCAGCTGGAGCTTCCTTGAGTACTTTGTACATTATATCCCTGAGATTTTCTAGCTGCCAAGTGTTAGTTTGCAGTGTTGTGGGATAAGTAAGCGATATGTTCGGCAAAAGCAGCAAAAACAGGAGTTTAACGAACATTTTAAGCCAAGAATTTACTATAAACTAAGTTAGCAACACTTGTTTACAGTCTGGCACATTTTTTAATTATTTTAATGGCTACAAATTAATTTTTGATATTTATGCTTAGCTCGACAGCTGGAGTTACAAGCAAAAAGATAATTTTAAAAGGTGCATAGCTTAAATCAACTGAATCGATAGTTAAAATCAACAGCAATTTATAAATAAATAAAACTTAAAGTAATAATAAGAAGTTTCGCATAATTTAAGCATAAATTTTAAGCTTCTTTCTTAGAAGACTCCTTCTCCTCTTCCTAAAGCAAAAACTCTTTTCGATTAGCTGAAATGACACGTGTGAGAAAGTCATTCATTTAGTTTAATTAAGCGATTTACAATTGTTTATGTTTTGGTTGAATGTTCAATGTCAATTACAGTTCGCATGTCCCATGTCTTAACGATGTTAATTTGATTAATTTGCAATGTTCGTATAGAGAGGCTGTCACACGTGTCGGATGCGTAATGTTCGTACTTGTGCTTATAATGTGCGGCGCTCAAGCAGTATATTAACCGTTAATTATCGCTTGTTATTGTCGGTGAAAGTCAAGTTAATTGAAGAGACGCGCGTCCTTTTCATTATGCTGATTGAACGCGAAATGTCGAAATGTCTTGTTGAACTTAAAGACAGTCAAAGTCAAGTGACAGCTCAAATTCTGCCATCAACTTGAACATTAAGCAACTGTTTAAATTATTTAATGCAATTTAACACAGTTTTTTCTTAATCTAGGTTTTGTTTTTTAAATTTTTAAATTATTTTAATTTATTTTTCTATCAGTCCGCTGTCAAGTCTAGTTAGAGTTCGGTTCAAGAAGCTAAAAGGAAATTTGCACGTGGATCCAGGAGGAGTGGAAGAATATTTCGTACAAAATTCTATAGAATATGGTAGACAACATGACAAATTGCATAACACATATTTTAAAAAAATGTTTCCTTATGGAATAAGCATTCAAAAACGATATCTTTTGACTTATCTTCAAAATGCGGAAAATTGAGTACATGTGACTATTTTTAGTTTTGAAATTTTTGCATCCAAAATTATATATGATTTAGAAAATGTAACTATGCACACTTGTTAACAATTGTTTAATAAGAATAAATATGTTTTTTTTGTTTGATTTGCTCTGTATTTGTGACTGCTGTGCACTGTTATATGCACTACAACCAAACATGTACTCACTTTTGCTCCCCACTGTAAATTTAATATAACTAAAGTTTATATAAACTACAATTACCACCAATTCTCAGCTTTAAGTACTTTTTTGTTTACATTTTAGTTAGCTACTTTTTCTAAGCTGTTTATTGTACACTTGAGGTACTTTTAAATTAACTGCTTGTTAATAAAATTAATGTCGGCATGCACAGTAGGGTAAAGTCATTAGCATTCAGCATACAATCAGATTTTCGCCAGCATTTCCTTGGCCTGCTTCACATAAAGAAAATTGAATAATGAAATCTGATTATGCGTCAAATGCACACACACACACACACACACACCCAAACTAGCATTTTCAATCTAGAAACCACAATTTGTATTTTTGCCTCAAATTCGCTTTTTTTTTGTATTTTCGTTGTTGTTGTGTTTGTTTTTTTGAGTATTTTTCCAATTTCCATTTGCTGACAGTTGCAAAAACTCGCGTGTGCTAAATGTTATTTATAATAGAATTTATGCCTAGAACCAAACCAAACTATGGACCAATGCAAATGGCAGGCCGTCGCAGCCGCTCCAGTTTCAGCTTAAGAGCGGCAAATGATCCAGAGTTTTTTGAGGGGGGCGTGGCAACCGCAAAAACTCAACAACAGCAGCAGTGGCGTTGGCAGCAGCGGTGGCGACGGCGTTATAATAAACCATTTTGTGGCTGCAACGAAAGTGCTTGAAAATGGTACCGAAAAATAGCTAAAATAAATTTGCGAGTGTTATTCGTGTTTGAATGAATGTATTCATTATTGAATGTGAAATTGAATGTGGCATATTGGGCAAACAATGTTTGACGTTATATTAAAATGCAGTCATAAACTGGTTATGTTTCTGTTGCTGTTGCTGTTTCAGTTTCAGTGCTTTGAGGCGTGCAAATTGCATATCTCAATGCCAATGCGAGTGTATCACGCTCTCTCCCTCTCTGCCACTCTCTGCCTCTCTCTGTCTCTCTTCTCTGCTGTCTCTTTCTTTTACGCTTGCTGTCTGACTGTTGGCGTGTCAGCATACTGGCTATGAAATAGCCGCTAGCGGGATGTGTCAACAGCTGTTCACGCATTGCAAATGTGTTGCATAATTTTTGGGGTTGGGTTAACGAATGCACAAAATACAAGAAAAAATTATGAAGGACGGCAAGGAGTTGTTAGAACTAAAGAATACCCTGTAAAGAGCGCTTTGAGAGCTTTTAAAATTAAAGTTTGGTACTAAAATTGAGTTTAATTTAGCGTATAACAGAAGTTTCCTAAACTTATAGTAAACTGCATTTTCAAATGATTTTTATTGTTAACCGATCGAACAATTCAAGCTGTTTTCGATTATAAAAGTATCTTTATTTATATCGTTTAGCCCAAACTCATTGTACTCTTTTGGCCTCACTGCCAGGCAGCAAAGTCAATTTAATTACAACACGCGCATTTAAATTTAAATCAGCTGTCGCTGTGTGTGCGTGTGTGTGTGATTTACAATGTCAGCAGCCAGCGACATGGTCAATGGTATTTGTAATAAAAGCTTTAAATGGGTTTAAATGCCTTTAAAAATGATAAATCTAGCTGCTTTTAGTGTACTTTTTTTTTGTGTGCGCTGTAAATAGTTCACACGGCCAACTAAACGGAAACCGCGTTGCACACACAGACACAGGCAGGCACTATGTGTTAGTGTGCCGCAAAGTATGCTACAACATTTTCAGTTTCATGCGCCCAACGAACAGTTTTACATTTATTGCACATACGCACACACACACACAACACGGCTGCTGTCCTTGCCACGCCTCCCCAACTGCCTCTCGCACATGCACTGGCCAGCAAGAAAAATAGAATTGTTTATTTGGCTTCGCCCTTTCTTATTTAAAACTATTTTATGTGCCGCTGTCCCAGCGTAAACTTTTGGCCAACAAAATGGCAGCAGTTAGAGGCAGAGAGAGGGGCGTAAAGGGAAAGTGGAATGGAAATGGAGCAATTGGAGTGTGAAACGTTTTCACTTCCGTGTGTTGCTGCTTAAGCTCACTCTCCGCCTCTGCCTCAGCTTCAGCTGTTTTCCCTGCACTTTTCCTAACATGCACATAAAGTTTACTCGATTTTCTGCAGTTTTCTCCTTTTGTTGTTGCTGCTGTTGGCCCAAAATCCCATTTGGCACTGAATTGTGTGCACACATTGAATTTGTAGCTAGCTTAAGACCCATAGAATATATGAGCATTAATAGATTTTTTTTTTATATAATATATTTTTCTCTGTGCTTTCAGTTACTTCTGATTGTTGCATAGTTAAAGGAACCCGGCAGATTTGAGGTTTCGTGCAACACATTCGTGCCACATGCAGTGTGACATTTGTGGTTCCCAAAAACGTTGCCAATGGTCAACACTTGTCTATGAGTTATGACTTTTAAAGAAAAACACCAGCAGTGCTTTGAAATGTTGACCCATTTGAGTCCCACTGTGAGTGACAAATGAAGCCATGGAAATTCCTCAAAATTTAAGCTTAAAATTTATTTAAATTTGAAGTTATTATTTTGAATACATAGCTGAAATCTTATTTAATTTATGTCCTATTACATAAAATACAGTATTAGGGTTACAATTTGAAAGAAGCTTAATTAAAATATTATTATAAAACAATTTTAAAAATATAAATAAATAAATTGTGGTATATATAGTGAGTTAATTATAAATATTTTAGTGATTTAAGGGACTTTAACAATAAAATTTTATATATCATAATTGGGCTGGTCAAAAAGCTCATTGTGGTAAGCTGCCAACATGTCACAATGAGAACATATCATCTGAGACAAGTTCAAATCTGGATGGTGGACCCTGAACCCCAATCATCTCTGGCCTGTATCACTTTTAACTTATACTTACTAACATTTCTTTTCAATATTTATAAATTCAAGACATAACATTAGAAAACTTTACTTCTCCTAATGTGTACTTATTAGTAAAAGTACACTGGGAAAAACATTTGTAAATAAAATAAATTTATTTAAAATAAATGTAAAATATGTGATAAAAACCTTGATGTAATCATAAGAGTAAAGAATTTTCAAATGATCCTCATTTTAACAACATCAGCCGTACATTTAATGCTCATATTAATTAAAGCATTGTAGTTTTAAAATCAGGTGTTTATTTATTTCTTATTATATAACAAATTACATTTTATAATCCAACGTTTATTTCTTTCTTACTTAGTCACAAGTTAATTCAATCACAAACGTTATTTTGTAATGCTTGTGCTTCTCTCGTGGTTTTGTAGTGAACCAGTGGTGACTTTCCCACTAGAGAGCGTCCATTTCTTTCTCCTGGAACTGCCTAATGAGTTTTGCTACCATTCGATATCGAGCAGGTCACGGTGTATTAGATGGGGTGTGGTTCTTGCCTGTTCTATTATCTTAAGCGAGGTCACCTAACCCAGATCACTAACAGCTTTCGCTCAGCGTGTAAAAGCTTACTACTGTTCTCACTTAGCCGAGTCTCGATCCAAATTTAAAGCAACACCTAAGTCAAGACTCAAACCAAGTTTAAAGTTGTACTCAAAATTCGACTGCACACTACAGTTTGCTCTAAACTAACTTCATTCACATTCTCCTCTACTTATTGCTCACGATTCTTCTGATCATCTATGTACTCTTATACTTACTTCTGTGTACTTTTACTTATATTCTAACAGCTGATTGAGTTTGACCGTGTGATGCCTGGCTTACTAAAACATTTTATTAAAAGTGTTTTCAAAGTCTTAAAAATCATTTTAATCTAAACTACAAAAGAAAGTTGATGTGCACGCCTCCTCTGCCAATAGTTCACACACATTTCTCCTAGAAAAACCAAAATACAAATTACTAAACAAAGTCCAAAAACATTCCAAATCCACTGAAGATCCTTAACATTGAATGGGGTGGGAGAATGAAACAAATATTGAGGATTTGTTAATTTCACCATTTTTCTAAGTGCACTTTGAAACCAATGAATGGGTAAGCCAGCATCATGAGACCTTTCCATAAACTCATTGATTGCTTGAAGGTATACTGAGTTATGTCTTAAAATACCGGTAACTGGCCAGAAGTTTACAATTTGTAGATCAGGAAAAGTGCAGAAATTTTTGACATTGTAACGTATTTGACTTAATCTCACAGCTATCCAACTATTAGAGGTCAACACATAGGCATTACTGGTATTCCTGGTCTTTAACATTTGCATAGTTTCCACCATCGTTTTATAAATAAGTTGTGGCTTTAATTTTTTGAAATCGCTGAAAATTGTTTCATCAAGTGAACTGCGATACGTTTTATCAACCACAACAGGTAGTCCACTTTTCCTCAATTCCTCACAGTTTGTAATGTGCTGATGCTGTGGACGATTTGTTAATAGAGTGCTAAGATTGGCATTGAAGAAACAGTTAACAATCAGGCTAAATACGCTCATTAACATGACTATAGTATGCAGGGAAAAGCTACGTCTATTTGTCAACAATACCATGGGTAGTCCCAGCACTCCGCGAAAAACTCTAAGATTTATAAAAAGTTGCATAAAACTAAACCTAAAGCTACCACCAAAGATACGACAAGTTGTGGCCACAAAAAGTGTCTCAGCCACTGTAAAAACTATGTAGACACTTAAAACATATATTAGAAATATTTTAAAACCTTTGTAGACATCTCCAATTGCCCATACCCTTCCACATGGCACTACTATCAACAACTTGGACACTGAAAACACAATTGTGCATTCCACATCCGGTGTGCAAAATCTGCGATGCATTGAAAGATCAATTTGTCCACTTGTAGTTAACTGTACGATTTCGTCATCTCCAATGTGCGTCATTGTTCCCTTTTCCAGTTGAATTTGTAGATGAATGTTGTATTTCTTAGCAAACTCTATTATAACTTGATCCATGATGCCACTCAATACTTTTCGGCCTGTTTTACGATCTCTGCTAAAGAAACTGGTGGGTGGAAATAGGTTTGGTATGGCAATAGCCGTTTTGTTTCCAAAGTTTTTCCAGTAAATGGGGTATATCTGACTCTGCTGCTGGTTTTCGATGGGGTATAAGGTTGGCCTGGGAAACGGCTGTAGTCGATAGGCAGCAATCGAGTCACTTCCAGTAGTAAAATGCAGCACGATTAGTCTGAGAAAGTTATATTTACTTGCGTGATCGGTTATGATATCTGCGAAGTATCTAAGACTAGTCTGTGAAGTCTGCAAACAGATTATAATTCTTGCTTCTCTCATGCGATGCAGATTCTTGGCCAGAGTTGTCAACAGCATGAAATCTCTAAGCTCAGACAGGCAGAGCAGAGCAATCAACTCGCTATTAAAGTTTTCTTTAAGATTGATCAAAGACGTTTCACTTAGACGTAGCACAGGTAATCCTTTCACATTAAACTCCCTCAAGGGACAATTGAGGTCCATTTGACGTTGCATTATCAGCAGAGTGTCAGCAGGTTTTTCCCTGCGTACTTTAAACACAAAGTCGTTGAGGTAATTTAGCTGAAAACTTTCAGTTTCAGTTTTAAAGGCACCATAACTTTCAGCCAAAAACCACACAAACAGCAGCAGCAAACAGCTAAATTTACACGCGGTTATGACGAACATTTTAAGCCCAGTCAATACAAGTTACTGAAGTCACGTTACCGTTTTACAGTCTTATGAATTTTTTAATCATTTTAATTGTTTCAACGCTTTAATCGATAGTCGTACAAACACTGTCAGACTTAAGCAGATTACATCAAGCTGAATTTTCCATTTGAAAGGCACTCCTTTAATTTGTTTTATTGTCCGCAATCAATGGAATACTTTTTGTTAATATTGAGCTTATTTCAACTTTGGCAAACAGTTTAAAACATTGTGCCTGTGTCTGTGTGCATTTATTTATGGCCACAAAAACGACAAAATTTCAAGTACATAAATTAAAAGCAAGTAAATAAATAAAAACATATTAAACTAAAGTAAAATAAGTCAAAAAAAGTGGCTAAAATGCTAAATCCTTTTACGCCATGTGACAGCTGGCAAACCGAAATTACTCAAAAGCTATAAGAACTGCAAAAGGAACAAAAGCAACAACAACAACACTAACAACTGTCTCGATTTACGTTGAACGCCTTTGCTACAGTTTTATATGGCTAACAATTACGGTAAGTAATTTATTTCTGCTCAACTGAATTAGAAATCTCTTAGCACTAAGCCAATGCCAAAACACAGAGGGTTGTATGCCTGTGTGTGTGTGTGTGTATGTGGGGGTGTGCGTGTGTTTGTGTATACGTTGCTGTTTATGAAGATACAATAAGATATGCAAGAAAATTAATAGTACTACATTTTTTACAACACGTTTGTCTCGACTACTCGACGCTGTTAGTGCGATAATTCATTGCCAGTTTTGCACTCTCCTCTCCCACCTCTCCCCCTGCTTCTGCTTGTCTTCTGTTTTTGCCTGCCACGCACTTCCTGCCCCGTCACACCTCCCCAAACACCTTGCCTACAGTTACTTTCGTTACATTCCTGTTATAATCGGCTTAGTCTACGCTTTTGGTTTGCTTTTCGCATTTGTAGCTAGGAACATAGTTCCCTTTATGGTCTCACAGTTGCTCTCTTCTCGCTCAGTCTCTGTGTCTATGTCTCTAGTGCTGTTTATTTGCGCTAAAGGTGTTAAGTTGTTATTTTATTGCATTTTATTTCGTTTAGCTCAGAGCCTTTTATATACTTTCTTAGAAAAGCAACGAGTATAATGAATTTCTTCTGCCAAAGTTGCAAAACCAGTTTAATTGCTGCCTTTAACTCATTTTTCTTACCCTTAATATAAAGTAAAACATTTAAGCTAATTTGGTTTTACCCTTGCTTGCTTTTTACTACTTTAAAAATGCATTTTTGTTGTTACATTTATTTACTTGTTTGCTTTTAATTTATCTACTGTACACTTATAGTTGACATCAGAAAATTATTGCCGTTTAATTTTGTGCTTTATGTTGCCATAAATAATTGCGCAAAGGCAGGCACAAAATTTGCCACGTCGATTACAATTTTTAATTATTTTTTAATGAAGTAAAAGCGAAAAAAACACAACACACAAACAAACACACAAAACCAACATTCACTTTTGAATTTATGCGCGCTTCAAGTGAATTTATTGCCTGTGTAATACGCATAATACACGTTATTACATATTAACTGTGCATTTAATATGCTTAGCCTACAAGTATGCAATGCAAATTTCACTTTTGGTTTTCCACTCACTTGTTGAAGGAATTCGTATTTGTAAATTACAGAACGTATTTATAGGCTGTAAATACTTCTGACAAGCATACAATTAATAAATTAGTATAAATGCTAGGAATCCAAATAAACTTGTAAATATTTCATTAACAGCAGCTGAAATGAATTTTATACGCACAGCCTAGAAGTATGCAATGGAATATTTGTAAAATGTATCAGCTAAGCAGCAATGCGACTAATTGTTAATTATTTAACAAGCCACACAAAATGTAGTTAATTTCTTCACAAAGTACAAGAAATTAAGTATATGATTTGCATTTAAAATTCAGCTTCCGTTGAGAGCATATCTTCTTACCAACAGTTCAATCACAGTGCCTGCGTGTGGCTTTTATCTATGTGTGTGTGGCAGCCACAAGTCACGTGTATGCTGCAACATGTCCAACGGCGTTTGGCTCGTTAAAACTCCAAAAATCACGCATTAGCTGCCAGTTTGCACTTAAAGTCATAAATTTATTCAAATATATGGTTGTAAAGCATCGCATTGCAATGAACGCATAAGCCTCACACGTTTTTTGAGTTGGGGCGGTGCTTTAAAGTACAATTTATATTAACTTCATTGCCGTGCTGGGCTGCCACGCAGTCATTGCATAACTCATACGCACCGTGTGCAGCCGCAAATGGCAAAGACTCTGACTCTGAGTCTGAATCAGACCAGGAGTTGGGCGAGACGCGTGTCGGCAGCACCAACTTTTCCAACAGGCATATCACTGACGCCAGACCCAAAGAAAGGTGGCATGCAGCAAAGAGAGACAGGACAGAGTAGTAGTAGATCTACGGTCCAAATGGCAGCCAAGAGAATTTTAAATTACGCTTTTGAGTGGCGACGCGAATGAAGTCGATGCCGAAATGCAACAGCAACAGCAGCAGCTGCAGTTCCCGTTGCATTTGCAGTTGCTGCATTCATCAGTTGGCTTTTTATCATGCATTTAATTGCAAATGAAGCAGCAACAGCGGCGGCAGTGGCAACTCACTGACAACTGCAGCAACAATTCTCACACTTGCCACCAAATCTCAGCTGGAAGTGGAAACGTCAGCTCGTGGCAAACTGTAAATGACGTTTAATCAAAGTTGTTGAAATTGATCGCATTGTTTGTGTGTGCCGCATAAATTGCGTGTTGCATGCATCTTAAAGTGGCTCCACGAAATGTGTTAATTAAAGCGCAAATTGCGGCTTTACATTCACATTTAGACCCTCCACACCTAGTTCCTTTCAGATCTCATTAGAAATAATTATTTTATCATTCCCTCGCTCGCTGAGAAGCCATAAATACTCGTACATAAATAAGCTCAACCGCAGCTTTGCATTAGAAAATCCGTGGGAAATGCGGCAAGGAGCGTACAATAGCAAAAGGTAACTGTCTCTGCCAGTGCCACTCGCTCAGTGTGTGTGTGTGTGTGGCACTCTTTGCCTGTGTGGCTGCAACACAACGCACATTGCTGCAACTTAGTTGTGGCAGGCAATAAAATAAAGTCTTAGCTCCCAGTTCAACGCAACCCGACACATTTAATTTGTTGTGCAACAAATTAGCATTTATTTTCATTTGGACTGGCTACTTTTTATTATACATATATATATATTTTTTTTGTCGCCTTCTTCTTCTTCTTTAGTCACTGTCTACATTGTTTGCTTTTAATTATAACAACAGCAAAACCAACTGAAATAATAAATACATTAAAATGTGCACTCTGCACTTTTAAGCGAGTAATTTTTTTATAAAGATATTTTTAATTAATAGTGTTTACAGTTTTATATTGTTAACCAGCAAAAAGAATATTTTTTAAGCCCCTAAAGACAATGTTCTCCGACTGTTTCTTTAGTTCCAGTTTGGAAACGCATTTAAAAATCATTTGAATCATTTCAAGCAGCAGCTAAAAGCGTTTAACAGCTAAGCAGAAATTTGCATATTGTTTGAGCTGCTTTAATGGCTAATAATGGGTTAAGTGCAGTTTTGCATAGCGAATTGCAGGGATAAAGAAAATGTATAGCATACATTTGTGCGCATTCAGTTATTGCTTAGTGCGTGTGGAAATCAAGGCGTCGACGATGCGTCTGAGCGCCAGCATTATCAACATTACGAAGTCCATCATCATGAATGATGTTGTAGCTATGTTGATCATCATCATCATCATCAACAGCATAGTCAGGATTATGATGTTCCCTATACCGCGCATTATTCGAGTAAGAGCTTACGCCCGACTGAGCGCCCAACGAAGCTGAAGATGAGTAACGTTTGCTGCCAACTCCATGTGAATGGGTATGCGACTGCGAGGGTGTATACGACCAGGGATAGCCAGTGTCCAAATGGTTGGGCGGTCGGTCCCTTTCGTGGTAATACGTATGCTGATAATAGTCAGAGTCGGGACGCGACGATTGGTCAATGTGTGTGCGATTAGGATAGAAATCAGCAGTAGCAGTCAATGTGGGTGGATTGGAGTATGGCTTGCGATGTACGTAATTATAATCATCATCGTGTTGTTGTTGTTGTTGTTGTTGCTGGTGCGGCAGTGATTGCTGATACGTATGAGACTGCAAGGCTGGCTTATTAGTCACCATTGCAATGCTGTACGGTGTATGTAACGTCACAGCAGGCGTAACAATCACCGGCACGATAGCGGAACTAGCAATGGACCAAGATGCCACCGCAGCTGCCGACTCTGATGCTGTGGTCGATGCCGGCGATGAGGTTTGCTCGCGTGAGTTCATTTCAGCTAATTTATTGAAACGATTCCGACTACCGCTCGATGTGAGCACCATAACGGTGGGGTTTATGTCAGCGATATGCTCCTTAATGCAACTCTGCAGCATATTCACAAAAAAGAAGAACGAGAGCAGTGTCAATGCAGACATTACTGAGCTCGAACTCGAGCTCTTTTTCTTCTTTGAGGCAGCCGTTGTTGGCGCTGATTTCGGTGCTGAATGATGATGATGATGTGCATGATGTTGAGGAGGATGAGGTGGCAATGGTGGATATGCGGGATCATTGCTGCTGCCACTGGGATGATAGGAGCTGTAACCACCCGATGGTGGCGTCTGCTGCACTTCATACTCCACCGATGGCTCTATGCTGTACATTTAAAGTTGCATTAGTGTGCGGTCGTCTAAAGGGCGGCCAAAGAGATGCTACAATTCTTACCTATCGTAGCCAGAGTGACCGCCAGTGGCACTGGCATAAGCACCGTTGTGGCTGCTTGCCGCAGCGAGCAGCGGACGACCGTGTTGCAAGTAAGGATTCGGTGGAAAGTGATGTGGTGCATGCCAGGGATAATGCGCTCGCTGTGTCTCGCTGCAAGTAAGAAATTTGAGTATGAGTAAGTGCAACAAATGGCGAGGCAAGTGGCAAGTGGCATAAATTTCGCGCTGTCATTTTGCTTACGCATAATTATTGCCGGAAATGGCTGACAGCAGCGGATGTTGCTGTTGCTGTAGTTGCTGTTGTAACTGTTGCTGATGCTGCACATTACCAAAGGGCATTTTGACGTTTTGATTTTACAATTTTATTGCTAATTGATTTCCGCGCTGAACTGTCTCCCACTACCACTCCCTTTCCCTCTTCTCCTCTCTCCTTCTCTGTGCCTCTGTCTATGCTGCTGCCGAGTGTAGCTCAACCGCAAGTGACAGAGTTGCTTTGGCCACTGACAGTCTTAAGTCTGTTGCAACTATTAAGAGCTGCAGTAGCAGCAGCAGCAGCTTGCCCACTGTCACATACACGCACACACGCACACCCACACAACACTTACAACACACCCACAACACTTGCAAACTGACAATTGCCCGTAAAGTGTTTTGCGGTGTTGTCGGTGTCGACCAACTGACATACACCTGAATTGGAGCATGGCCAGCACTGCACATTTTGGCCAAGCACCAGAGAGTGAGTGAGAGAGAGAGTGGTGTAACAATTAGTGCACGACAAAAGCTAGCCACGCCCAGCTTACAACCCCTTACGCCCCCCTGCTGTCAGTGTTAATGACGGTGCTGCTGCTGCTACTGCAGTCGCTGGCTTTATTGCATTAAAATCGCTATGCAACGTTTATGCATCAGAAATTGTCATAATTGTGACATGTCTGGGCGTGCTGTGGTTGCATGCAACGACAATGTGCCACCAGACGCCTGTGGTTGCAACCGACTGAGCAGCAGAGACTGCACAAGTCAAGAGAGAGAGAGGCAGTGGCAGCGGAGGAGACAGAGAGTGAGTAAGAGCACTTGGATTTATAGCAACAGCTAATAGTTTTCATTGCCAACAACATACGACATGTGTGTGTGTGTGTGTGTGTGTGTGTGTGTGTGTTGTTTTTGTCTTAGTGCAAACAGGAAGACATTAGACTGCAATAACAAATATTTAACATTTCCGCAGCCAAAGTCGAAGAGCACATAATAAATTGTCAAATTTCTGCGTTGCAACGTTGCCTTTGTTACGGCTTTGATTTGTTGTTCGCCCCGCGACGCCCGCAGGAAGCGAGCACCAAAAAAAAAACAGCCAAAAAGTGGCTGATGAGTAGGCTAGACTTGCAGATACCCAGTGTGGAGTTTGGTTAAGAGGCAGAGGCAGCAGATTTACTTAAAATGTTTATAAAGCGTGTGAACAAAATGAATTTTTAATAATTTTTGTAGATGTCAGGGACTCACTTACTTCTAATACACACCGTTTGGCAATCAATAGTAACACAGCAAAGAGCACAACTGAATTGAATTTGTTCTTATTTATAACGTTTAACAATCAAATATTCTACTTTTACTATTGGTTTCACTCTTTTGCACAAATTTATAATACCCTTGCAGCGCATTTGCACTGGGTACAGCACGATAACCAAAGAGCCAAACTTTTGCTGATGTCCTCAAAAATAACCAAAAATGAAATGGGAAAAAAAAAGCGAAGCCATCGCCAAGCAAATCAAAAAGTCAAATGCCGCGAGGGGCTAACAAAAATAAAAAACTGCGAAGGAAATCAGGAAAATGTCTGCAGGAAAGCACGCAATATGGAAGAAGATGGAGTGGGTAAGTGCATGAGGGACGTGGAGTGTAGCGGGTGTTTTGGGTAATTCCAGTGGTTGGACAATTTTGTGTGGTTGGGTGGGTGCGTCGACTTGTGGCTGCCTTTTGTTGCTGGCGCCATTGTCAACATATTTCAATTCAGCCTTTAGACTCAATAATAAGCTGCGAATGTTTGACTACCATATTGTAGTTTACTCCTCAATATTTTGACTATACACAATTTTTATAAGCTTTTATGGCGCCCTCGAGAAAATTGGTCAGTGCCCAACAATATTTAATGACTGGAAAATGAGGCATTTAAGCTGAGTGCTAGCCAAGTTTTCGTACACCAAAGAAAAAAAAAACAAGAAAAGATGAACGTGCCGCAGCCAAAACATTTGTATATTTATATGTTGCTGTCTTCGAACTCGAAGAAGTTCTGCGATTTCTATCTGCGACTGTCTGTAAACGTGGCAGTTCATTTGGGGTTGTATATACATTAAATGCCATGATTAACACGTAGACACATTAAATTATAGAAAAAGCCATGGCCTAGACGCGACGCGTCGCATTCATTGGGCACATCAATTATCGTTTTCTTAAAAATTGCAGCATGCTTTTAGGCGGCCGCTGTAAATATTTCTCGCATGCTGTGCGTGTATGTGGGTGTGTGTGTATATGCTTGTTACATTGCATAAATCATTGGGGCTACATTAAGCAAGCTGAAACAAAACTTTTGGAGGCCAAACATAAAAACTCGTTAACACAGCAAGAGAGTGGGAGACGTAGAAGCCTTGGGAGTGGAACAGAGAGAAACGGTAGGGAGTGTAGCGAGTTCTCGTCCGAGTCGTGTTTGCTGCCAACTCTGTGCTACGTGCTTGGACTGTCTGGCCAAGAAGTGACTGTCTTTCGGGTAACTACAGAGTGTCAAGTGTAAAGAAGAACTACTAATCAGCAGTTAATTCTTATCTTTAATTAAGTGCACGTTCCCACTACGACGAGTCAAGTCAACTCAAAGAAGAAGAAGAAGCAGCAGCAGAAGACGCCGCCGCGTTTATGGCAGCAGTTGTTGTACTTCCCTTTGCCCTCCCCCCCTTTACTTTTCAGCTCTTCATTTTGGCCAACATCGTTTCTAGTTAGTTCAACACTTTTGTTTGTCTCGCTTTTTCGGCATTGTTCTGCACAAAAGGCCAGGCAAAGACAACGCCCCCATCCCGTTCAATTTAATGAAATAATCTAAGCAAACACTCTCGAAAATTAAGCAGTATTTTTGTTATATTTTTTGTATGCTTCGTATCAACTGTTTTTTTTTTTTTATTTATGCTAGGAAATTAAAAATGTAAAGCGGTTTTTGCACATAATTAAATGCGGATTTTGTCGGCATTTGCGGGCCAATTAAAAAGGCCACGCAACAATGGCCAAGACGAAGCGGCCATGCATCGCTTATCAGCGCCAACTCAGACGCAGAGTCTTTAAGCCAAAAAAAAAGAAAATAGAAAAGAGTTAAAAGAAAGTACTGAAAGGGTTTTGGCTGTAATGAGCTGCAGCTGTTTTGGCCACGAAGATGTGCTGGCCAAAAACTCTCGAGTGTTCAGTCAACTCATGAGTTTTTCTCCCTCTTGCCAACAGGTAGCCATAAGTCATTACCCCCATTCTAAATGCCTGCAGGACTTGCAACACGCAGCGTCAAGTTGTTTGACAAACAATACCCAAAACACACACACACACACACACACACACACACACATACACCGAGTGTGTGGGGGGCACTCAAGCGTACACGTCACATTTTTTGCAGCTCCATTCCCCACTTTGACAAAGTCCAAAAGTTACATCAGATACATGAAAACATTTTTCAAAAGCTTCACTAAAAATAAAATAAAGAACATTTTATTGAAGTGCCAAGGTGGCTGCCACGCCCCCACTGCCCACTGCTGTGTATGTTTTTTTCGGGATGGCAGTTAAAACCGGAGGCGTTCGCATCCCGGCCACACAAATTAATTATGCATCGCAAAATGCTAAGCCAGGTAGCACCACAAACCAAGGCACCAGCACTAGAAGCTAGCACCACCAAGCAGCTCTCAGCCCCCACTGCAACCAAAAACAGAACACAACTAAAAAAGAAGCAGAGCAGAGAACACACACACACACACACACACACACAGACACACACGTGGGTATGTCTGTGCATGTAAAAGCCAAGTACAAGCCACATCAAAATAAAAGAAGAATAAAAGTCAAGTAAAAATAAAACAAGAATTAAGTGCAATTTCATAAGCAACGCAACGACTTTTATGTACTCTAAGTTCGTGTGTTCTACACTCAAATATTTCTATAACTTTAACGTATTTTGTGCAATTGATAAATTTTATTTTATTTATGCTTATCAAAGGGGTGATACAAACAGTTTCCTATTTACAATTTTGTATATTTTATAACACTTAAAAAACATCTTCTAAACAAGCTTCAAAAAGCAACGTAAAAAAATGTTACAAAATTTTAAAAAATATTTAATAAATAAAAAAATATAAATTTGGTAAGATTGGAAAAGATATTTAAATATTTTTGTACGCAAACTTGATTTATCTTTAGTAAAAATTGTACATGGTTTTTAGAACTAAAGCAATTTTTCTTATATTCTTCTTTCCTGTCCTAAAATATTAACTTAATATAGACCTTTCTTCCTCCAAAATCTTAACAGCAGTATTAGAACACGACTACCGAACTTTATGCCATATTCTGAAAGGTAAATATTATTCCCAGATTAACTATTAACTATTAATT
Organism: Drosophila acutilabella; assembly: GCA_035046005.1. Lineage (NCBI taxonomy): Eukaryota > Metazoa > Arthropoda > Insecta > Diptera > Drosophilidae > Drosophila > Drosophila acutilabella. The sequence continues at coordinate 7,637,246 of JAWNOK010000003.1, forward strand.
AATTGATCAATTTATTAACTAAATTTTTTAAATATTTTCAGTTAAAACAAACTTTAAAAATTTCTTTTTTAAATTTTATTTTATTTTTTAATTATTTTTTATAAAAAAAAAAATTTAGATTTCCCTAATTTATTAATTATCATAACTAATTTATCTTTTGTTTCAATTGAGCACTTTCAAAATTCAATCAAATACGTTTTAAAACACTGAAATTGTTATTTAAAAAATGTATAAAATCTGTGAAAATTAAATCTACCACATACGATAGACGAATCGAAACTCTGCTGTCGTCTCGAGTGACAGTGTCAGTCACTGGCTCGTCAATAATTGGCTTATTAGCATGAAGGAGCCTCAAAGTCAGTGGCGTTGTTCGGCTGTCGCAAACAGAGCAATGGAATTAACATATTCCAAACGCGAAGCATCCATAAAAATGTGCATATCAAAAAATTAAAATAAAAATACAAAATTAAAAGCTGCTGCTAAAAATCAAGCCCCAAAGTCGACATCAACAACATCAGCGTCAAAAGCCAAAAAGCGCGACGACAACGTTGTTGTTGTTGTTGTTGTTGCAGTTGTGGTTGTTGTTGTCGCCGTGTCACTGCACCCATGGCTAAAGTGCGGAGTACTGGCAATTGGTGGCACATATGAGGTGTTCTGCAACACACACACACACACACACACAGAGACACGCCCTCCAGAGAGACACGGAGCGAGCAAGAGTGACAGAGAAAGGTGTGAGCGAGTGAGTGAGTGAGTGAGTGAGCGAGTGAGTGAGTGGAAGCAAAAAGCTCGACGACATCATAGTACCCACTTGAAGCGCTTTTTAACAAAAATTCTTTTAATTTTTTGAGCTTCTTTTCTCTACTTTTTTTTGGGACATCAACATAGTGAAGAAAAAAAATCAACGAAAAAGAGCAAAATTAAAGAAAAAAATTCAGCGAGGAGTTTGGTTGAAAGCGCAACTGGAAGCTGCCACAGCGATGTTGCTGCCACTGCAGCGTTGTTGCTTGTATATTTGCGCAACCCTCACTGAAAATGAAATCTTCCTACAAGACGACGACAACGACGACGACGACGCTGACGACAACAACGTCGCATTGTTGATGAACATGAACAAGCGGCACGCTAACAAGTTGCCACCACCCCCAGCCCACGCCCACAACGCCTGCCCAGCCCCCACTCGGCTGACAAGCCGCTGCCTTGATGCACCTTTCAGCGCTGGCGTTGCTACGTGGGCACTGTTGCTGCTGCTACTGCTGCGGATGCACATGCCACACCCATACCACCCCCTCCCTCTATACTGCCACCTACAAACGCTGTGGCACCTAGAGAAATTATGATGTTTGAGTTGTTTCTCGTTTACTGCCTCCGCTCATTTTTAATTTCCATTTCTCGTATTTGGTTTGGTTTTTACTTTTTGTTTTCTGTGAGCTCCTCTTTTTTTTGGCCTTCGAAAATTACAACAAACAAAAGGCGCAGCAGGGGAAAAACTGCAGCTAAGGAAAAAACGACAACGTAAAAAAAGACCAACAAGAACGGATTAAACAGTTAGGAAAAATAGAAAAATTCAAGTGCATTTTTCACTTCACTTTACGGTGCATTCACATTTCCGTTGCATTGCATTTCGGTTTTGCTTTATTTTGTCCTCCAAGGGGGGTAGGGGGGAACAGTAAGGGAAACGGCAAGGGGTTTTCCAAGAGCTGGTTGGTATCGCCCTTTTGTTGTGTCGCCTCCTTCAGCCCCTAACCAAACAACCATTGGAGCGGCATTTGTACCTATGCATTGTCATTTGGGGCTTGTTTTTGTTGGGTTAGGGTCAGTCTGCGAACTGAAATCTCCAATCTCCGTTTGAGGACGTTGCAAGCTGCATTGAGTTGCACATTGTTGCACATTTACAGCCTGGCCACAAACGCTGTTTGTTGTTGCTTAATTTTTTATACAAAAAAGAAATCGGCATGAAAAGTGCATTTCCCTTCACTTTTTATTCTACACTTGCTAAGGGTATTTCAAAATTGTCATTCAAACTGTTTACTATGAAAGTATAAAGATATTTCCTTTAAAACAAAGAACTTTAATGGTTGTTTTCGGTATGATCAGCTGCATTTTAGTTCACTTCAGTTTACTAAAAATTTAATTAGTTTCTAAGAGGCAGTTTTAAGTGGTAGTAGTACCAATTCGATTGGAGCATTTCGATCTTTGGGCTCCCGCAGTCAATTAATTTAGTTTCTCTTATAAAAATTCTGTTTTGCCAAAGGCCACAGCACACATAAAGATTATTCTTCTGATGTATCTAGTCCTACCAAATGTTGCCCAATCAACAAATACTTTCCTATATAAATTACTATTTCTAAGCTGTTACTAAAACTATAAATTATTTAAAAATGATCAGATTCAATACAGCTGTTCTGCTTATTAAAAACTCAGCGAAGTTTTGAGCAGTGTCTTAAATATCTTTAATCCAAATTCATTGAGTAATAAATAAGTAAATATTTAAAAACTATTCATAAAAATTATTTACTATAATTTAAGTTAAATTGCCAAAAATTTCTTATATTGAGTGACATTCCAATACACTTTTGCCATTTGTGTCATAAACATAAACATCGATTAAACAAAAGTCTTAAGTCTAACTAATTTGATATTGTTCGAGTCTCTGAAATTGTGTCTCGCATCTAAACCAGTGTTAGAAAAATAAATTTCAAAGTTGACTGTAGAGATTCAAGAACTAAACTCAAAAACTGTCTGTATGCTAATAACACTCAAATTTAAACAAACTCTAACAAAAAGTATTATCAAAACTTGTTAACAATGCTCAGTTAGTGTATCACACAGTCTGTCTGTTAAATACATTTTCTACTTAACAACTTTCTTCAACGTTATTTTATTTTATTTTGGCATTTTATTTATTTTAATTTGTTAATTAGTAGCCCCCTCTTGGGGCATGCAACACTCGTGGGGTGGCAAGCACAAGGGTTGCAAAGCTGCAAACTGCAACTTGTAGCAGCTTTAAAAGCATTGCAAATTAGCCAAATTGAAATGGCTGACAAATAAAATGAAATAGAAATTAAATTGGAAATGTAAGTAGTAGTGTGTGTGTGTGTGTGTGTGCCTTTTGGTTAGCCTGATATGATATTGGCTCTTTGATCCAGTCCATGCAATCAGAATGCACAAACTACATTTAAAATCTAATTTGAAATTCAACTTTTGCAGCTGAAAAGTCGACTCGCATAATCACAAAATTTGTCATAAAACTTTCACAGACAGCACCAAAAAAAAATAAGGCCAAAAAAAAGGCTGACAGCTGGCAGCAGTTTTTGTTGTTGTTATTGTCTATGCAAAAATTAGCCAAAAATCAAGAGAGACTGGCAAGTTTGGCAAACAAACGCAAAGTTAGTGTGTCTTATTTATGCTTGGCATGATGCATGTCGATTCTCTTCTTTGCAGCGCTTTTCCAACTCAAACTTATGCATTTATTACTGCAGTTTTCCACCCCCAACTCCTACCATTAACAGTGCAGTATGTGTGTGTGTGTGTGTGGGGAAGAGAGTACGCTGTTCTAAAACTTTTTAATTACCCTCATCAGCGAAATGCAATGTGCACTCACAAGTCTATGAGCCTGGGAAATTCACTTTGTGGTCGACTTTACAGTTGCAGCAGCTGAGTCTTGTGGCGCCACAAGATGTGGCATGAATTTGTGAACGACTGCGACTTTTTGTGTTTATATTATGATAATTACATTTCAAAAACTATACATGTATCAAACTGAGAGTGCTGTTTAATTAATATTAATGCGCATTTATTGGCAGCTCAGTTCATCGACTGCACCTTGAGCCTTGCACTTCCTGTTTTCCGGATTAGGGATGCAGCCGCACAACACACACACACACACACACACACACACACACACTACACGTAGCACACTCTTATGCGCCTACTTGTTATCTGTTTGTTGCAATCTAAGTGTGTCACTGTGCAACAAACGGAAAGCGAAACTCAATGCAACCTGATGACGTTGATGCCTATCTCAAGTGTTTGAAAGTGTGAAAAGCGAAAACTCATAGCAAACAGACGGACGGACAGACAAACAGCTGGACACAGCTTGTTGCCACAAAATGAGGCGATCTTATCTGTAATTGCTTTTCTCGCCAAAGCAACCAAATTCTTGTACGTTTTCTTAAGGATTCCGAGTGCCCAAATGACTTTAAGGAAATGACCCAAATTAGGCGTTGAGTTGAAAAGTTTTGCGCATTAGCATGCGACGTGCAGCATGTGGCATGCAACATGCAACACGCAAGATGCTAGATGCGTTCCTGCCACTTTGTCTTTAGTTTTGTGGCAAACTTCAAGAAATCGACATTTACTTAACATTTCTCTCTGCAACTGCAGAAATCACGTAGCTGCCACGCCCACACCCACGCCAGCCAGGTGGGCATGGGGTACTGCATATTTTGCTCACACACTTTATCTGCAAACATATCTCTCATACACATATCTACACACAGGCACACACACGTCGTCTCTGTCAAACACAAACATGAGAAGTTGAATTTGTACTTCCGCTTCTCCATTTTATTTTCTCCTCCGTCTTCTTTCTCTTCCTCTTCTACTAGTGCTGCTTGCCCCGCGGCCAGAAAATCAGTTTTTCATATTTTTCTCATTTTTATTTTGTCTCTACTGATTTGTCGCACGAGTTGAATTCTTGATTATGCTTCATGAACATGTGTTAAAATCTTTTTTTTCCTACTTTTTGTTTTTGAAAATAAAAAACGAAATAGAATTCAAACACACGCATTGAAGTGGCACATTAATTATGCGTAAATGAGCTTAATGCATCAATTAATCAAATCAAAGCCCACTCGCCAGCAAACTGCAGTGCTCTCTGCCACGCCCCGTAACGGCTATCCCATCCTAGGGCCCCGTCAGCGAGTGCAGTTTTGCCCATTGCCTTTGTAGTGTCACACAAAAGCGCGAACTCGCTCGTCGTAAAAACTCAAAACTCCCAAACCCTCCATCTATTTCTCCCTCTATCTCTCTCACACTGTCTCCCCAGTTGGTCATTTTACGGCTGTATTTTCTGACCTTCTCCCACTTTCTCATAGTCTCACCGAGTCGAATGTTACCTTTTACCTACGCGACCAATAGATGGCGGTAGCAAACGCCAGCTAGTGTTCATTTAGGCAAACTTTGTATTGGGTGTGTGTCTTGAATAAACGAAACTGCTCCACACTTGACGGAGCCGTGACACTGTTAAGTGTCAGTGTGTCTTTGCTAACTGAACGAAAGACGAAATCAAAATAAGTCAGCAAGATTGTCTTAGCTGATCGGCAATATGAATTCCAAGTTGTACAAATATTATACTTTATGTTAAATCATATACATTAATAGTTTTATTGATTGAGTATTTATTAACAAACTTTCCTTTATTTATACACAATTTTATCAGTCAAAGTATAAACTCAAATAGTGTTGAGTGCTTAAATAAAAATTATTAGTTGATTAATTACTTGATCAAGTGAAATTTCCCTTTCATTTTATCTGCTTAGGCGTGTGTGCGTGTGATTTATTATACAATTTGAATAACATGAAATGAGTAATAATTTTTATTGTGCATCTGCAGACTTGGATTTAGCGGATTTTCCTTTCTTGGGCAGTAATTTCATAAGTATATTAGTCGCCGACGCACTGTCCAAGGGACAGGACACATAGAGCTCCTCGCAGGGTCTATTGGTCAGTTCCTTGCCATGTTCCAGTGCTTCCTTTATCGCAGTACCATCTAGTAGATAGTCCACCAGAGAATTTCTGTCAGAAAGAAATGACAGATAAAAATATTCATAAAGGGTATGGCCTAGTGTGTCAGCTACTAAAAACATGTTTAGAGCTACTTATGTAGCAGACTAAATGCTATGGCAAATCCAGTGTATACATGACTATATAATAACAACATTGAAGATCTTGAAAATGTATATATAAATAAGTATATGATTTTCTTGTTGTTATTCTTCTGTCTTTAAAAATAGCTAACACATTAATTCGCTGTGATTGAACTAAACAGTTTATATTTAGCTAAATGTTTCACCCACAAAAAAAAAGTAGTGAAATAAACAAATAAAAATATGAATAAATTCCACGACTCACTCCGATAACATGTGAATGAATTCGTCCATTTGATCCGATACTCCGGACTTCATGTTCTTCTCCGTAGACCGGACGTAGCCGCAGACCGCACGTTGCATGCAACTAGTTGAGTCGATGTTATTTTGGCCCAGAACGTCATCAATTTTGTTTATCATATTGCTAATGGACGTCAGATCATTTTGATCATCACCTGTGTTCAGTGTAAAATTAAGTGTTTGCTGAAGAAATCGTTGCACCGACTAGCAGATACTCTATACTACTCACTGCGTCCGTAGCCACCGTAACCACCGTGAAAGGCAGACAACAATTTGGGTATGAGTATAATCGCTCCAATGCCCACCAGAGTGCCCAGCACAACTCCTCCCAGATCCAATTTGATGGGATTGTAGGCTGAGAGGCCGGTGCCACCCGGATAACCCTAAAGTTTATTTGGCACTAGAGTTGTAGCATTCTGATAACTCATCATTAGCACTCACATTCAAACTGCCATAACCTGTCGTAAAGCCCAGTCGCTCCAATCTTTCCTTGGTGGAGGCTGTCTGCGGTTCATTGAGTTGAGTCTTGTTTTCACTTGGATATGCTCGATTCCACTGCGACTTGTCTACGTACCCCCTGAAAGTGAGCACGAAAGTGAATTTTGTGTTAGTGTAAAAAATTGCATTGGGGTGATGTGGTTTTGCTCAAGACACTTCGAGGCCGCTTTTTCGGAATGCAAAATATTTATAACAAAATATTTTTCAAAACTAAAATTTTCTGCGATATTTCAACTTACTTTTGATTGCCTTCATATTTGGGAATCGCTACAGCGTAGCTCAGTAAGACTATCAATCCAAGGAACTGCAACAAGGCGACGTATTTGGTATCCATTTGAAAAATAAGTGGTAAAGGAAATATTTTAATCCTGGTTTTCTAGTCTTGATTTTCCGTCTTAAGCTCCGACACTTCAGCTTGGCTTGAAACTTCAAAATAATGCGTTTTAATATGTCCACAATCATATTTATATACCATACGTTACTTGAGCTCAACGAAACTGAAATTGTACCAAAAACAGAGACACAAATTAAAGTATTCAGCAATTTGTTCAAATTATGAATTGTCAAGCGAGTGTTATTATGCGCTTCATGCATGCTTAAGTGTGCACACACACACATTATGTATTTGCACTTATGTTTCTTTGTAGGTATGAAAACATACCTGAAATCATTCTAGCACAACGGAAACCTTTTGAAGAAATACTGTATGTATTGAGTGAGCTTTTAAGACCCTGTATAGAGATAAACATCTGTGATCTCAGAGACTGTAGGAGTTGGGGCTACCACATTTGGCATAAAGTTCATATGCAGTTTATTGAAGCCCTAGATAAACGTAAAGTTCAGTTTACAAAATGGAATAACTAGAGAAATAGTTAAAATAACAATATTAAACTCGCTCTAAACTTATGATGTGGGATTTACTACATATTGAATACAGTTTTGTTAGAATCAGATATTTATTTGCTTAAGAAAGTATTGGGTAAAAATAACTAGCACTGAATACTTTGATATTATTTTAGATATTTTATCCAAACACGCAAATGGCCGGATGGCGTATATAACCCAAAGTTTTTAACCACAATCTTCTGCAGAGTGACCAACGGTTCACCAATGCTTACAATGCTCGTCGTGTTATGTATCTGATTTTACTGTACATACAGAAAACGTACAGGGTGTTTTACTGCCGGCATAAAGTAGGTACTTCATGCTTTTCTTACATGTTTTCATAAGTGTCGTTGTTAAATCCAAACTCAATTATTTACGAAAATTGTATCAGCGACCTAACGCAATACATTTACAAATTTCAAATACGACACACACACACAAACTCATACACCCACACATGCATACAGTTATAAACAACTTACAACATATTTAACTATGGATTTGCAACTATTTTGGTGTAGTATAATAATGCTGACAACAGACTCTGTCTTCGAATGCGACTGAAATTCATGGAAGTCTTTTTGCACCTGTAACTCACGCAATCATTGGATGCACTAGACCAGGAAATTTCTGGTATTAAGTCACTGACTGCTCCGTCATTGGGTTTCCTATTGTGTGTGAGTGGATAAATCCCTAACGTAGCTGTGATCTGATGATCAGGAATAGAGGCAAACTTTTCTGAGCATTCAATGTCATTTCATTAATTCCTTATTTCAAAATTAGAAGCTATTAAAGTTATATTAAAAAAAAAATGAATATTTTAATAACATGGGGTTTAATTTAGCGCAGATATGTTGTGATCCACCATCGAGGTAAGAATTGTGCTATCTATAAACCCAAAAAATTTGTGTATTTATTTTGTAGATATATGTTTATATATCTTCTTCTCTTTCCCAATCAGTTCATCAAGCACAACCCAAATTTTTTGTAACGAAAATTATAATAATTGTAGTCCTTGTCGAGTTCCCTGCTGTTGTCGAAACTCAATCCTAAATGATCATACTTATTCTATACTTAAGAGGATATGCCATAAAATTATCAAAAGCTATAACCGACAACAGTGTCGGGAGAGATACTCAGTGTTCGATGGTGGCAATAGCTTAACTCCACGATGCTCCGAAAGGCAGTACAAAGGTAACCACATATGTTATATATATAAACTGATAGAATAGTTGTTAGTTATTTTCAGACGATGGAAGTGAGTTCAGCAATACTTCTAGGCATCGCGGAAGAGACTATTATAACGATCCATCGAATCCTCAGAAGACTAGGGGTTACAAAGGTGATGGGGGGGACTCTTTTAATAATGATAGAGGAAATATAAAAGATACAAGTGATAAATATAAAGGAAAATCGTCGGGAAGGCCCCTCCATGGCGGTGATTCTGATTATGGCGACAGTGCCAGACGGGGCTCTAGAGGATCGAGAAAAGGCAAACGTCGCTCTGAAGAAGCTGAAGGAAAAGGACGCGGCGAGCGACGAAGATCGAGGGGTTCTCGTAGTAGAAAGGTCGATAATGAACCATCAGCCGATAGATCGAAAAAAAGAGGAGACGGTAAGGACGAGCGAACGGCTGACGAGAAGGCGAAAGGAAAGGGTCGTAAATCGAAAAGTCGCCGAGAGGGCAGAGATTCGGTTACATCGGATGGCAAGGGAAAAGAGCGAAAATCAAAAACTCGAAAGGATAAAAATGCGGGTGGAACTGCGGAAGCCTCTGGAGATAAGGAACTTAAAGGAAAAGGCCGCGGAGATAAGAAAGCTGGTGGAGCTGCCGGCTTGGAAGAGAAAAGTCGAAGCGATAAGGAAATTACAGAAGCTGGTAGGGACAAGGAACGAGTCGACAAAAACAAATCCGATAAGAAAGTTATGGGCGGCGACGAAGCAACCAATGCCAAGGCCCGTAGCGATAAGAAACCGGGCGCTTCATCGAAAGACACCGACGATGATAAAAAAGCTACTGCATCCGGAAAGGCAACTGAGGAGAAGATGAAAAATTCTGGTGATAAGAAACCTGGTGAATCCTCGAAGTCAACCGAGGAGAAGGATAAAAGTTCTAGTGATAAGAAACCAGGCGCAGGAGCAACCTCGAAGTCAACCGAGGAGAAGGATAAAAGTTCTAGTGATAAGAAACCAGGCGCAGGAGCAACCTCGAAGTCAACCGAGGAGAAGAAACCTGGAATCTCCTCAAAACCAAGCGATGATAAGGAGCGTAGTGATACTGCGGAGAAGGGAAAACAAGGAAAAGTTGGAGGTTCTGATAAAAAGGGTGATTTACCCCAAGGCAGCAGGGATCAAGTAACCGAAGAAAAGGGTTCTAAGCCCGATAAAAGGGATAAAGATGGAAAAGCTGGAACGTCTGATGATAAAAGAGCCAAAGATTCAAAGGGCTTAAAGTCCGATCGAGACTCAGGTTTGAGTCTTGAGAGCGGCAAGAAAACCAAAAGCTCCAAGAAAACGGGCTCAAGAAAATCGCATAAAGATAGTACTGGCAAAAGTCGACGAGACAGTGACAGTGATCAAGAATACAGCAAAAAAGGTGGAAAGCATGGTCAAGGCAAGGGCAAGGGCAAAGGTCGGGGCCGAGACGATGGTTCCGGTTCGGATAGATCGTCGGGTCGAAGGGGTAGAAACGGTGCAGCGTCTGGTTCAAGTGGCAAGAAGAAACGTCACGGAAGTCAATCAGTATTCGGAGAGAATTCATCCATGGAACGCAATGGTTTCAAAGGGTCGAAGTTCATTCAATACGAAAGACGGTCAAGAACTCGTGGCGATGAAGTTCGGGCCTGTGATATCTTACGTGTCCACTTGGAGCAGCGCGACCTCGCCAGATGGTAAGACTACTAAACTATACTACGTGATAAACTTTTATTAATTTAATCTCATTACAGCTGCCCTAGCGGACCATGCCGACCATGCCGACCATGCCCACCATGCCGACCATGCCCATGCCATGTCTGCGAAACCTGTATGCCGTGTTCGCCTAATTGTTGTTGAGCATCCTGCTAAACTTAATCAATATTTTAAATGGGATATTGTTAATTTCATGATGCTCAATCGTTATTGACAACGTGCTCATATTGAAATTGAAAACCTTTTAAATACATTCCAATGAGGAGCTTTACTCTTTATCTTATAAAAGATTGACGATTTTTTCTTTCAATTTTCATTCAATGGAGACTGAAATAACAACTGGACATGGAATTAAGATTTTTTACCTTTTTGGAACATACATTTTCTATTATTTTGTACAATATAGACTAGTACCTTAACTAAACGAACACAATCATGAGTTTAATGACTGCACTCAATTCAAAACTATATCGACTATATGAACTCGTGATCCATCTCAAGGCGGCGACAGCTTTCTGCTATCTTCTTCTTTATTCTATCTGGCTGTTGGATATTGAGCATTTCAATTCAATTTATGACAATTTTTTTGGTGTGAACTTGTTTTTCTATTCATGGACGTTCATTAAGGTTAATGCCATAAAAAAATTTGGCTTTTCGCCTTGTATTTATTTATATTTTTACATATACATATGAATCTAATTGTTTGTATATTTGAATTTGAATAACGTATAAAGTGGAAACGTTCAGCTGCACACATAAATCAATTAACTGATTTTCCACTGACTTATGAGAAAAATTTGACCACAATTATTATGAGAGGTCTTTACAGAACAGGATTTAATATTTATGGGGTATGACAATGAACTTTCTAGAACTTTCTCAAAATCTGTTTGGTATTAACTGTGTATATATGGATAGAGACTATGTCAGTTTCAGTTTGGCTCTACCAAATTCCTGCTGTGGGATAGGTCAAGGACAAGTTTTGAAGGCCAGCAAGTTGGTTTTGAACATTAAAATATACTAAGTTAATTACTTTGTTTATATTTTCAGATATATTTTGAAAAATGTACTGAACTGGAAAACAAGTTCAGAAATTTTTGGTAATACAATACGAATTACTGTAAATATATTTAAATTCAAAACAAATGATGAGTCAAATTGCGAAAACATATTTTGCTTAATACTGTAAAAATACGTACTCAGTATAATGATGAGCACGTAGGTTTTGTGGGATCTGTAAACACGTATAGAAACACATATGTATAAAATATTAGATTTATGTGTGTAGACGTAGATATAGATGAACATGGGTATGTATATTTGGATGTATGTATGTAAAGGAAAATTGCGCGCTCTTTTGTGTGTGGGGAGAGATTTGAATGTTTGTTATTCCAAAAATAAATACATCTCTAGTCATAGAAAAGAGAATGAGAAAGAGCGAAGGCTATTCAGAAAATATTCGATGTATTTTGAACAAAAATTATAAGAAAGTGTTCCATGCAATTCTCGAGTCAGAACAACTCGAACGGGCGTCAAGTGAAGAACTCGACTAGACGAATAGATTCGAAATTCGAAAAAAAACGAATAAGTGATTTTCAATTAAATTTACATACATCGAAATAATCATTTAAATAAAAAAATTCAAAATGGTTTACGAAAGTGGATTTACAACCCGTAGAACCTACAGCTCCAGCAGACCAGTCACTACATCGTACGCCGTGACGGTAAGTTTCAATATTTTCGATACGATGCGATTACGATACATCAAAATTATATATAAATTTTCGAGTTACGAATAGTACAATTTCTATATACTACTTAGTAGTGTGGTGCTCGTTTTATAAAAACCGTGAAATTCATCTGTGCAATGCAAATAATTTAAAAAAAAATAAAATACAATTTTAAAAAAAATCTGAAATAATGTTTTAAAAGTCACATAACATTTTCGAATGCAAGCAAATGCGGCAGATTGATTTGACTGATTTTATGAAAAGAGTTTCATTAAAACCAATAATTATTTAACCATTTAATGCAATGTACTCACTTTCGAAGTACGTTGTCGAAAATTCAAATAAATCGCTTAAATCCCACTTGCTGTATTCCGTAATATCGTTTCTAAATGAGAGTGCAAACAGTTTTGAAGAAATTGAAACACGTTTGAGTAACACACACACACACACAAACACACACACACTTGCATATGAATATCGTATCTGCATTTAACTACTGTTAGTCCAATGTACGTGTACGTACTGTATTCACTGTACTCATATTTAATGATGTACCATATTTGTACTGGAATTTAGGATGCCATTGTTATTTATACAATAATTCTTTATATTTTGTCATAAGTAAATAAAATACACATAGTGAGTTTATTTATATTCGTACATCCAATGATGTACATGTCTACGTATATATGCATAGCTAGTGGACATGGAATGTACGTTATATTTTCAAATGAGTACTTAATACTTAATGTCCAATATTTTTTTTTGTTCGTCTAACAACTATAAAGTGTACAGGGATAGGGGAAAACATCCGGCCCACTTACAAATAAACATATATCTTATATAGTCACACATACATAGGTACTACATTCGTATTTGTGAGAGCCTAAAAATATTTATTCTTGAGATACTCGGAGACAGTTCGGATTGAGTACTCAACTCAGGCAACCCATGAGTAATATTTGTTCATATTTTTGTTTTCGAATAGATTTATCTGCCTTGATTCCGAAAATCGACTGATGCACAAAACATCCCAAGGTTATGGCTATTTTCTTTTCTATTCTTTTTCCTTTTTATCATAATAATTTTGTTTAATTTTTATGCCTTGTCATAAACTGAGCGTATTTGCTCGCAAATTCCAAATATAACCTTCTACTCTTTACAAATTATATATAATTAACATATTGGTATAGGTATATACAAATTTATTTTATAAACAATTTTGAGCTGGATTGCTCACAAAATCATACGACATTCATGAATATTTTCTGTTGATCTCTCTCCTGAGAGATACAGGAGAAACATTTGGATTTGATTATAAAACACATTATGTGTTATTTATTATAGGTTAAAAGAATTTCGAATTTTAATTTTTTTTTATTTTCGTTTTCGAAATTTGCAAATTAGTGTTTGAATAATTTTTGAGCAAAGGCTGTCCAATGTTTTTGGTGTGATCTTTGATACATATATATTCATGGTTTGTCTGTGTGTATGTAATATCTATGGATACATATAGTATATACTATATATGAATGTACGAGTATAATACATAGAGATGTGTATGTGTAATATAAGCTGCTCGCGCATTTCGCTTTCGGGCAGATCTAAAAATATCATTCCGATTTCCAAAACACATTTTCATAGTATTAAGCGAGCAAATCGAAAGGCGTCGAAATAGCCTTCAGAAATTGGCTATAATGAACATAACAGATATGTATGCGTACGTAGTACGACTGTACATCGTACAGTAGGGCACTTTGGGATATAGAAATATTGTAAGAGACCAGATAGATCAAATTATATATGTATGTAGATTGTTCAAAACTAATAAATCACCTGTAAATATATATGTGTATGTCAATCATTTTGTATAAATGTTATTCACAACTCGCATAACTCGCATATTCAGTTCACTAAAAATCTGCAATTGAATGTTTTTTTTTTGTACCATATTACCAATTAATTACAGCCACACTACACTCTAACTACTTGTGTGTAAATATGTATGTATATAGTATATATTAAATCATGTTTGTGTTTTCTTAAGATACATTTAGTTAGGGTCCACTGTATATATATTTTACATTCGTTTAATAAATGAACTCCAGGCTTTATTAACTGCCATTCAGTATGTATCCACCTGAAACCACCTGTAAATATGTTAATCTAAAGCATCCCGATGATAATGGTAACACAGTCGATTAATCGATTAATCGAACAGTCGTCATCGCACACCGCACCGCACTGTACCGCTCCGCACCGCAAATAGTTGAATGCATCTTGAACTTGGCTTTCTGAAATTAAAACCACACATATATTCTGTGACATTCTGGGCATTGCAGAGAACAAACCGAACACCAATTGACTGGGAGAAAGTTCCTTTTGTGCCACGGCCCTCACTCATCTCAGATCCGGTGACGGCCTTTGGAGTGCGTCGCTCGGACTATGAGCAGCGTAAGCGATCGATACTCGATCCAATCAATCGAGCTGCAATCAAGCCAAACTATAAGATCGCTTATACACCCATTGAGCCATACGTGCCCACCCGCGACAAGAATCGATCGCGTATACTTAGCTTAGTGCGACAGCATATCGATACAGTGGAAGCCGGTGGCAATACTGCAGCACGTACCTCCCGCGACAGCCTCGATAGCCAGCTGCCCCGTGTACACCGCGCTGCCTCCGAGAGTCTGCCGGTCCGACGGGAGACTTATCGCAATGAAAAGTCCGGTGCCATGGTCACTAAGTACTATTACTAACTAATACTACTCACACATCGCAAAGGAAGAGCAGCAACCATACCGAAATACCCTATAATTAAATCGAACTAAAATCAAATCGAAAAAATCAAATCGAATCGAATATCCTAGTGACTAGTGGATCAGATAATTCTATTGGGATGCATTATACACATAGCCTTATACATACATACTAAATATTACATACCTTTTACATAGTAGTAGTAGCAGCTACTACATAACGATAAATATATATACCATATATACCATATGTACAAGATCAGACATTCAGAATCGTTTCTAATTCGTATCTAATACTATCTATCATTTCTGTATCCATTTGTTTTGTATGATATAATGATATAGAAACTTACAAATCGAAAACGCATTAAACTTTTAAAGATCCGAACATGTTTCAATTTCCTTTTTTTAAAAGCATAAGTCATGGTTTAATTGAATACTTTGAAAGTTGTTTTTTGGTCATAATTCATCATCAGTTTTTCAAAATCAAAAGTTGGTCTGCTGATGCCATAAAGTTGTAATGGAGTTGTAAATATGTCTAACTCTCAAAGATATTCTAATATGAGCATCAGCGGATCAGCTTTTAAATTCTTTGATTTTTTTTTTTTGTAATTTGGAACAGCAAGTTGGTTTGTCTATATATTTTGTTACTTAGTCGCACTACATTTTTGTATGCTGATTGTCTATTTGCCATAACAAAATCAAACAAAACCCAACAAACGAAATCAAACAAAACAATTCTCATCTAAAATGCATAAATCGGAATTTATAGACTCCACGTTTAGACCTGTGCACGGACAGACCTGGCTCGCATCGCAGTCGCGCCTCTTCGGACTACTCGTACACCTCAAAGTCGAGCGTTGAGAAGAGCAGCTACGATTCCAGCAATCCTTACTCAAGGCCGGAGCGTTCCACTTATACCTCAACTGTTGAGAAATCATCGCGCAGCGGTCCAGGCGGTTACAATTATAGCACCGAGAGGACCAGCACAACTGGCGCTGGACCCGGTGGCTACAGCTACTCGTCGACCACATCTGGAAATCTTCCCGGTGGCACCAGATACCGTCACTTCTCATACCATGTTTAAGCCAAATTGTTGATGATGATGTTCAATGCGATCTTTTAACTAAATAACTAAAACCAATACTAATCACTCCGCTTAAATACTGATGACATTGTTAATTGTAACGTTTCAATATCTAATCACATACACACGTACATAATACATATATGCACCTATGTATGCTATATACTGACTCTATATTATTTTCATCGGAACTGTGTAAATTATAACTTATAACGAGTTGACTAACATCACTAATGATCCTTTTGATTGTTAAATAGATGTTTATACCGTAGAGCATAAACAAATATCTTAATGATGTAATTACTCACCAAAATCATTTATAATTTGAAACTATTTGTGATACAATAAAATGAAATCCCGTTCACTAAAAAGTACATACATTCAAGTTATTATTTAAACTGGACAAATAGCTTTTCTAGATACGATATTCATATGGGTGAAAATTTAGATAGTTTTCTTCACAAACTGTTCTCACAAGGATTACAGGGTATTGTAGTGGAGTAGGAATCCTCATTTAATGCACAAAAAAATTAAATAGAATTTTGTATGCTATTTTCTTTCAGTATCCATCGGTTCAGAAAGTGACTCGTGTAAGTATTTATCATATTCGGTCACTCACAAATTGCTCGTCATCTTTCATATCTGTTTTGAAATCTTTCCTATCGACATTTTTATCACACTGCCTCACATACTTCAATCACTACATCGACAACTGGAATCATATGTGGTTAGTACTTATAGACCCTTATACTTTATATCAGTTTAATTTTCTTTACGTGGAAATACTTATTTATATGAAGAACTATATTTAAAAAAAAATTAAATTAATACGACTTATAGTTTTGTCTGTGTCATGATCTATTATCGACTCATGAATTAAGTTAGTCTGGGAGATCATTACAGATAAGGTAAGATTAAATTCTTTAGTCGACGGAGCTAAATTCTGTCTAGAAATAGAAGTAGTGTATAAATTATATGAATGCCGTTTTGTATAGGTGCTGAACCAGTGTGCACATCACTCACACTTACTTACATAACAAATTAAATAGCAAGATCAAAGAGGAGAAAGAACTGGTTTATGCACTGCAAAAATACGTACAGCTTCTTTGCCTTAGAAATTATTAAACAGAATTACAAATTAAAACAAATTTTTACAAGTGTAAACTGTTAGAAAAGACAACAACAAATGTACATGGGGATAAGCTGAACAGCCAAACACAAGTGAACTGTTGTTGTTGCGAAGTTCGACGGCTGCAGCTATAAATAAGGATGGGAAAGGGAATTTGCAATATTGTTTTTGGAAAGCGGCACAAGAGTTGGAGACGATATAAAAACAAAATTGAACAAAAGGAGCAACGGTGGAAGCGCCGTTAGCGGAAACCTATTAAGAGAGTAACAACGACTTGGCAAATATGCAGCTGTTATGTAAAAATTGTTGAAAAGAGAATATGAAATAATTTCATGCATAAGGAAATAATTTAATATTATAGGAAATGTTTAACTAGTATATAATAAAACATCAAGTATCATAGAAACAAAGCTCAATTCACATGCAAAACTATCACACTCACACTGAGTTATTCATACAATCATTCACATGGCTTTTACAACTTGTACTTGAAAATCGTGTACGTATCTGTGAGTACAATAGATGTATTTCTACTAACTTTGATGTGATTGCCGAATACAAAATAGGTATACAAATCGAGCTACCCCATCTACTCGAGTTATTCGATCCCAACCAGACGCTACGTGGGTGGAACACGTGTGATTACATCGCCTGTTCGGGTTGTCACCTCCCCCACCCGAATTGTGTCGCGTGTGATACACTCTCCGTCGCCAGTGCGTGTTGTGCGTACGACAACGCGTGTTATCTCATCCCCGGAGAGAACGACTTCCTACTCCTACTCGACACCATCGTCATATTATAGCCCCAGCACCTACTTGCCGTCGTCCTACTACACCTCGAGTTATATCCCAACATCGTATACAACATACACACCATCGTACCATTACAATCCAACAACAATTACACGTGTGTATGCCCGATCTGTGTCCCCAGTGAGGATCACTACATCTCCGGTTCGTGCCGTACCTTCATACCTGAAGAGACTGCCTCCTGGATATGGCGCACGTGCCTTGACTAATTACCTCAATACCGAACCCTTTACCGTAAGTGATCGCCAATTAACATCGAACACGATATGTTAAACCGATGTCCAAAAATAATGAGCTAAGCGCTGAGATTAACAAATGTTGTCATGTTTCCTTGGTTGCACTTGCAAATTATAGACTTTTTCGGAGGAAACTGGCAGAATCCGCCATCGTGCTCAGTCTCTGATCCGCGATCTGCATACACCCGTTGTGCGCCGTGCTCGTAGCTGTACGCCTTTCCCAGTTACTGGGTAAGTCAAGTATAAGAAAGAATGATCTATCATGACCTACGTTAAGTAAGGTTATATTTATTGCTGATATAACAAGGGAAGAAAGATTTGCGAATCTTTGTTCAAGGGAGAGTCGTTAAAGATTTTAGTTGAGCTCCATAAAAACCTATTTCCAAATTCACTTAATCATATAAATTGTCTGTTTTTAAAGATATTCATATGGACCAACCTCCCAGCTGGCCCTTGATGCCTATGTTGCCCGTGTGACAAATCCAGTGCGTCATATTGCCAAGGAGGTGCACAACATTTCCCACTACCCAAGGCCAGCTGTGAAATATGTTGGTGAGTTATGACAATCGAATTGATTGTTTAATTGATTGATAGTTTAATAACTATAAGTTTGCTATCTGCATTTCTGTTGAAATTGGTATTAAATGCTATTTTTTAAATATTATATAAAAAAAACCAAAGGTAAAAGTCATCTTGCCTCTGTAAGGATATGTGGTGATAAGGCTTATAATATTAGAAGGCCAATGTACGATTCGGACAAAGTCCGAACCGATATTAACCTTTTATCCTGGTACCTTAGACATCCCACTTGGAAGAATGAGAACCAAAAGAATGTTCCTCATCAGGAAGGTAAGTACCGTGAATAATTGGACGTGCTTCTTAATAGCAGCTGTATATAGCGATAGAAAGTTTCCACTCTCTTTCTCTCTCTCTCACTGCTCTCTTTTAACTCAAACTCAAACCCGAATCTATAATTGAGAAACTCAAGAGAGTTACACTTAATAATGTGCTATTGATCAAAGAAACGATATAATTAAATTAATAATTTACAAGAATGTCAAACGAATTTAAAAAAATAAGTTTTAAATATTAAAAACTCTTGTATGTAATTTTGAGCTAGGAGCAAACGAAATTATAATCTTTGTCACTAACGCATTTGGTTTGAGCACCCCGATTAGTTTGTTCTTTGTATTTGACTAACTTAATTCGTTTTATGATTGATTGATTCTTTCCAGTTGAAGCTGTTGAAGTTGAGGCCTAAATGATAACATGCCTGACTTTATTGTATGGACATACACACTTCATTTTTTTTATTTTTTTCTTAAATAAATTAATAAACAAAAGACTTGTGTTTGCCTGGTAGAAAACTAAGCCGATATCCAAATGACAAACAAAACCAACTGATATCATCACACTCAGTCGCTTTCACATCTAAAACATACTAACCATAAACTATCCTAATCAGCGAACTTCAATTAATATAAATTAATAATATTTGGAAAGATGTTAATCTCTAGTCTTAATGTGCATAACCTTATATTAAATGTGTATTAGTTATATGTACAATTAATTACAATTATTTTTTTGATAACGAAGCCTTTTATTTTTGTATTTTCTATTTAATATAATCGAAATATTTTTGGGCATTTACAGAATCTACATAATCTTAAAAAGTGTGTAATTTACTTATTATAAACAATGCCATGTATAATGAAACTTTTTCAATGTTTATACATATCTTGTATGTATGTAAAAATGTACAATTAATTCAAATACAAAGTGTTTAATTAGGGGAATGAGGGATAAATCAGCTGATAATAAAACACACAAATATACATATATACTTATAGTATTGAGCAATAAAATGAACATAAAAACTCATTCATGGGATTACTTAGGTGTGAGCTTGTGATTCACGGCTATTAACTTGGTGCCATAAATCATTCAGAGATCTTGTGAGTATTCCAATGACCTTGACCTATATTTGAAATTTCGATTGGCAAATGTAATACTAGATTCATTTAAATAGTGCCAAAACTATATTTAAACGACAAATGACGCAAATTCGAAATTTTCCCCCTTTTTTTGTTGGTCACCCAAGCGTGATTGATTTATTCTTCGTCTTTTCATTTCAAAACAAATTAAAATTTTATTCTTCAATATGTAGAAAAAATATTATATTATAGAATGTATATCAATCAAAGCTATAAAAATATCAAGCATATATAAAATTTTATGTAAATATTTTTAATGGCTGATTTTATTATTTTAAATTGAAAATTGAAATGTTGTTTATATGAAATTTTACCATTTAGAATCTCACTTGGAATCGGGGTTAATTTTAAAGGTGGATCACCAGTTAGTTACATAAAAATGTGATGAACTGAATTAATTCCATTTTATATTCAAAATTTACATATTCACAACTTTGATGCATAAATTAATTCAGTGCAAGTAACAATTAAACAATAACATTTATGTGAATCACTTTTTATAATATGTTGCATATATTATAATCAAGTTTTTGTATACTTTCCCAGACGTACTTTTTTCAATGGAATTCCAAACTGAGCTCTGAGCATCTGACTATCTTTTTCTTGCTCTTTTGTGTCATTTTTTGGTCTCTTAAATTGTTTTTTGTTCGATTTTTGAACTGAGTTCCGTTGGAATTAAAACCATAGGTCTTCCTACTAAAATTGCTTTAATGCTTCAACTAAATGTACATAAATGTTTAGATAGATTCATTTGCTGAATAACTAAGTGGCAATACTAATACTACTTTCTTGCTTGTGACTAAACACCTACTAATCTGCTAATATACTCCATTATTTACAAATAATTACTCTATTTGGGAGTCTTCTTTATCTGCAAGTCTCCGATTCCGATGCATAGGAAAATCCTCAACATATTCGTTAAAATGGTAAGTACTGTAGTTGAAGTAAGTTTTACTTTCGAAATGAATGTAAATAATATTCATATACTCGAATATCGATATGCATACATATAACTTATACTCAATATAAATTTTTAAATTTATTTATTATACAATAGCAAATTTTTTTGATGAATTCCTCATCTACATCTCATATGTACATAAATACTTAAGTGTACATTCGATGAATTTGTGTCAGACTGTTTTTCATAACAAGATTGGAATTTCAGATGCCGATTTGGATCCCAACCGTCCATCAAGAAAGTTTTCTGCTCCCAGACCACTAGAAGATGAGATCGATCTGGAGAACAAGGAGAAGCAACGTCTGCGCCAGGAACGTCTCCTCACCGTCAACGAGGAAGCTCTGGATGAGGTGGAGGTTGAGAAGAAACGCGTTCAACGCTCCGACGAAGCCAAGCGTCGCCAAGAACAGTAAGCAAGACAATCCAAGAAGTCTTCATAACACCTGACAGTGTTCCTTCGTTACTAGTCTGTTACTTATTGTGTCTGATTTTTTACAGGGCTCTCCTGGAAGAAGCCAAGCGCCGTGAGGAAGCTGCCAAGCAGGCCAAGGCCGAGGAGCAGGCTCGTCAGGCTCGTGCTGCCGAGGAGGAGAGAAAAGCTAACGAAGCTCGCAAAGCCGAGGAGGCTAAAGCAGCTGCTGAAGCCGCCGCTCGTCAAGCCGAGCAGGATCGTGTAGCTGCCGAAGCTCGCCAAGCAGAAGAGGCTCGTTTGGCCGAAGAAGCTAAGGCTGCCGCAGAAGCTGCAGCCCTTAAAGCTGAGGAGGAACGCCTAGCCGAAGAGGCCCGTCTGGCCGAAGAGGCTCGTGTGGCTGAGGAGGCTCGTCTGGCTGAAGAGGCACGTCTGGCTGAAGAAGCTCGTGTCGCAGAGGAGGCCCGCTTGGCTGAGGAAGCCAAGGCAGCTGAGGAAGCTAAAGCTGCCGAGGAAGCTGCTGCCCTAAAAGCGGAAGAGGAGCGCCTAGAGGAAGAGCAGCGTCAGCGTGAGCAGGAGCTGAATCGCCTGGCGGAGATTGAGAAGCAGGCTGAAGAGGAGAGCGAAGCCGAACTTGCACGTCAAGCTGCTGAATTGGCCGAAATCGCACGTCAAGAGGCCGAAATCGCTGCTCAGGAGCTGCAGTCGATTCAGAAGGAAGGTAGGGATGTCGTAGAGCCCATTGTCGATGAGCCCGAAACTCCAGTTGATGAACAGGAACCAGTCATTGAACTCACTTCCAACGCTGGCGTAGAGGCCGTGGAGGTAGACAACACTGCCGGTGAGAGTTACGACGAGGAGGATGAGGAGGAAGAGGAGGAGGAATAAACAATGGAATCATCTTTTGCCGAACTACTCTAAATAAATTCTATACATATTAATAATTTATTAATAATTAATGAATTTAATAATGCTCTCTTACACTAGGAATATTTCAAATTTATTTTATTTTCATTTCAAAATTATGTTTTTAGCATCGAAACATTTTTCAATCGAATCAGCATAAATACGACCTTAGTTTCATAATAATCTTGTTCCTTTTGCATCTTACCATGACACTCTTAGTTAAAACTAATACTTTAATGTAAATCTAATCTTTATTATATTTGACAAATATATAAATGATTCAGATGAAATCAACAACTTTTTTATTATAACTTAAAAAGTATTCACTGTGGTCAAATTCCTCAAACTAACTGCACAAAGTCATAAAAAATCCACTGAGTTTTTAGTACACTGGTTATTGGTTTGGAGTTAATGTTATTGTATTGGCATTCAAGGTCAGTGGACATGCACAATTGGGGCTCAAAAACGAGTTGGACACGTTTACCATTCTGGCCACAACTTTTTTGTATGCATTGTCTGTTGGTTTCTAAGCATAGTTCTTGATTGGCAAGCGATAAACTGTGCAAATGCAAACTGAAACGAGGAATTTAAGGCTTGACAAAAGTACAAAAATCTCATAATGGAATACTTACCAACTAGAATAAACGTTAAGAGCGCAAACGTTGTATTGCACAGTGGTTCCAACATGACGCCAATTAAATTGGTAGCTGCTATGATGCCAAGACGTCCCAAGGACATGCTCAAACTAACTGCTTTTCCTCTGTAAACAGATAGAATGTTAGATAGGGTATTACTCAGCTAAAAGTCCAAATTACCTTAAATTAGTTGGCACCAAATCGACTATAGCGCCCAGCATTATGGAAATGGATAGTCCAGGTAGGAGTATATATAGACAGAATAATACTAGAACCGCAATCGTGTTTGCTACAAAGTGCAGCAGAATTCCACTTAGGATAGACAAAACGAGGGCTGCTAAAAGCACGTTCTTTACGCCCCAAGGGATTCAGTATTGCGCCCTGCACCGAGAAGCCTATTAAGAAGGCAACGCCAACAATCATGTTGTCTATGTAGGTGCTATTGGAGATGGGATTAACGCATTCCTAAAAGAACAACAGTAATAAGTTTAAGTAAATATAAAAGTGGGAATAGACTTACCCCCGAGGTTATCATTGTGTTATTTCCAACAGGATGCATAAAAGAACTGTCCAAAACTTCGCAAACTGTAGAAGATGAATTGGATCCAGCTTTGGATGAACGGTTAACAATCTCCGGAAACCACAACTGCATTCCGTTTGAACTAAAAATCATAAAATTATGGTTAAAAAATAAACTATTTTTTAAGACATGAACTCACCTGAAAAACAAGCAAATGACGGCAAAGGTGCTCAACATAAAGTTTATGCCATGGGGTTTCTGGAACAAGGGACGAGTAGCACGTCCTATGTCCAATAAAATATTGCAGCCCTTGAAATTCTCCAACACAATATCATCACCTTGAGTCTCAGGTTTTAGCGTAAAATGATTGCGATTTAAAATACTTTTTATGGGCAATCCGGAATTGAATCTACTAATCCAATCGACGGCTTTAACAGCTTCAGTTTCCTTATTGATGGACAGCAAAAGTTTGGGACTTTCCGGGTAGCAAAGAAGTATGAGTCCACCAATAAAACCGGGCAGCAGAGTGAACAATATAATCAAACGCCAGGGATGGAATACAAAGTCGCCCAGCAATTGAACGGACCATTCGGCGGATAATATCAACCAGGAAACCGCTGTAAAGAAGATGAATTTTTAATACATCTTTGTAAAGCAGTTGTTTGGTTGGGTTGGAGTTGAGTTGTGGTTGGGTTGGGGTCATTTACCTGGCACATATATAGCAGTTACACTGACAAACATGGTTGAGTAATTAATTGTGACTGCACGATGACGAGGTATATTAAATTCACTCAGAAATGGATATAATGCACCAGAGATACCGCCGAGACTGCAAGAAAGAGGGGAAAAGATATTTTTAAAATATTCTTTTAGTGTTAAAATTAAACTAATAATTAAAGTTTTTCAAAAGAACTAGAAAGAAAATCAGTTTAAATAGAGACAACAGGTGAAAATAAATTATAAGTCAACATATTATTTTTAAGATTTTCCTAATTTTTCAAGTAAAGACTCAAAGAATTTTTGTAAGCATTTACAATAAAATTCATCACAACTTTGTAAAATAAACTTAATTCAGCTTACCGTAAAATAACAACAAATTGTGATCAAATACAGTAGTGACAATAGATTATGTATAAAGCTAGTTTAAATTATCATATCATTTACAATTTTAATTAAAAACACTACTCGCTGACTTTAAATAATTTGCTAGTTTATAGCTGGAGAATAACATTACCAAGTATACTAAAATTACTTTAAGACTGCTTTTATTACGTTTTAATTGTTTTAAACTCACCTGATGCCGCAGATAAAGTTGATAATATTAAATAGCCAAACGCTGGTAACAAACATGAGACAGAACTGAAGGGCGTTACTTATAAAGATGCCATAGAGTAGAACTGTACGACGACCAATTGCATCGCTGACATACCCACATATATAGGTGGACAGAAAGATACCTGAGTCGAGTAATTGATCGTACAAAAAACATTGATTATATGCAAATGAATTGACTCACCTGCAACACATGCCGCCATCATCACGCCCTTCTCGGACGTCGTTGTCTGGAATTCGCAGTGGGAGGCGAGCACCACAATTCCCATCGACTGCTGGGCACCCACCGAGGTGATTGTGAGCAAACCACTCACCATCAGTAGCAACCACTGCGTCTTTCCATAGCCTGAAAAGTACTTCCATTAAGTATTCCAATTTATAACTCCTTGAGTTTCGCGTTTGTTTACCAATTCTCTCCAAGACCTCATCGTATTCCAATTGATCTGGAGTAATGTTGCCATCAGGTGTGTTCAGGTGCTGCATCTTAGCATGTCAAGAGAGCACATCCAACTGATTGTTGTACAGAAAGCAACAACGCCTTAAAAGCTTAAGCTACAAAAATTCTAAGCTCAAAAGTAAGAGAAAACTTGTTTTGAGCTTAAGATTTTTACGCTCTTGATCTACTTAAAATCTCTTAAGTTAAAGTAAGTGTGTTTTAACAAAGTTGTATATTGAATAATAAAGTCACGTTTGTCACCAGCGACACTCACACGTCAAGCCAAAAACAAATCTATCAAATTTTGCGATAAATTAGCTCTAGTTTACAAAGAACGAATTTTAAATACTCTAACACAGTGTTAAAAATCGAGTTGTATAAGTTTAGATAATTAGATAGAATCTCTCAGATAGGCGTACTAATCATATTACTCGATATTCCCCATAGTCTTTTAGCAGCTAAATAAATATAGACCAAGTCAATAAAATATATATATATCAAGAATTTAAAAATGATGTCATATATTTGTATAAAGTCCAATGTTTCTAAATGCTAAAACAAATCAATTATAAATATCTAAAACACTTAAAAATAATTTAAAATAATATCCACTATTGGTATCTTTAAATTGGTAGCAACAAAGTTAACAATGCACAAGCTGCAAAGAGGGAAAAAAAGCCATTATTTAAAATGGAATTTCTTCTATTTCATAGTTAAAATTGTGTTCTTACCAAAAACAAATCCAGAAAATACACCAAATGTTATAGTGCAGTAGTAATCAAGGAGTACGCCGATGATGTTACTGCCAAACACACTGCCCGTACGTCCCAGCATCAGGCAGATGCAAACGGCCTTGCCTCTTAAATGGGTCGGCACCAGATCTACGACTGCTCCGCTCAATACCGATACACACAGACCGGGTAATACCAGATACAAGCAGAAGCAGACCACGATCACGACTTCGTCCTTTATCCAGATTAAAGACAAAGCGCAGGCAGCAGAAATGGCCAATCCTCCAGTGATCGAGGCTTTACGACCGATGCGATTGATAACGAAGCCCATTACGATGTATCCAAGAATCAGCGCTGAACCGTAAGTAATTGTGTCTATATAGCTCTTCACATTAATTTGATCGTAGCAGATCTGTACAGTTGAATCTTAGATAAAAATAATATAAACATAAATATAATTAAACTTTATGTTTGATTAAGTTGACTGATTTACTTGTTGGGCCATCCTTTGCTTGATCAATCGAGGCATCAATCACATTACAGACCGTCATGGCTTCATCAACTTGAGCCGATCCCAAGCGGTTCAAAATTTCCGGATACCACAAGCCCATGCCCGATGAGCTGAGGGATAAGTAAACATAATTTCAGCATAGGAACTTTATAATTCATTATTTTTACAATTACCTGAAGAAGAGTCCACACATTACAGTACAACTAATGCTAAAGTTAAGTAAATGCGGTCTTTTAAGCAAAGGCACAGTTTCACGCCACATCTTCTTCAAAATGACCAGTCTAAAAGAAATCAAAAGTTATAACTGCTTATTTAATATCCCCTATCGGACTTACGCAGAGTTGGACACAGAGAGACCGTTTTCCCTGTCGGAGTTGTCCTCAAACTTAAGCTGATCCACTTTGAGTTCAAAGAGCTGTTTTCCAGTATTTTTCATTGCAATCCAATTGACGGCTGCAAAGGCAGCTTCCTTTTTACCCATTGATATGAGAATTTTGGGACTTTCGGGCAGTTTTAGTAGCATCAGAGTACCCAAAACTCCTGGCAGCAAATAAAATATGGTCAACAAGCGCCAAGGACGAAAAGCAAAATCATTCCGTTATCTCCAGGCGCCAATTCATGGACATGACTAGCCACGCCACAGCTAAATTGAGGCAAAGAAAAAGGTTGAATAAATTGCGATTATGAGATTCGGAGCTAAGTAATTACCAGGAACATAGACTGTGGAAATACCCACAAATAAACTGGCATAATTAATGACTATCGGGCGATGACGAGGTACAAAGAATTCACCCAGATAGGCGTAAGTGGTAGACGATGCACCTGCGATGCTGTAAATAAAGTCTTGTTATAGCAATAACTTAGGTAATATTTTGGAAGTACTTACAAGAACCCAACTAAGAAACGTAGCACCACATAAATCCAATAGTTCGGAATGAATATGGAAATCAAGGATACAACGCTACCAGAAAATGTTGTATACAATAAAACAGGTCTGCGACCTACAGAATCGCTCAGATA
This sequence comes from Drosophila acutilabella, assembly GCA_035046005.1. Taxonomy (NCBI): domain Eukaryota; kingdom Metazoa; phylum Arthropoda; class Insecta; order Diptera; family Drosophilidae; genus Drosophila; species Drosophila acutilabella. Next base: position 7,664,914 of record JAWNOK010000003.1, read on the forward strand.
ACCCCAAAAGTATGAAGAACAAAATATACCTGTTGACAAAGATTAATATAAATCCTTGTAAAGATTTCAGTTCCCAAAGTTCTTAGTCTTTTTAACTTACCGACAAAACTGGCGGCACTCATTATAGCTTTATCCATGGAATTCGTTTCGAAGTCACACTGCGAGACAATTGTGATATAGGACATTCCCATGGTCTCGTTTATGACCATCATTAGCAAAAGTCCCGAGGCAAACAGCACCATCCATTGCACACGTCCAAATCCTGTGATAATTAAGCATTTAATCATCAAAAAAAAAACACATTTTAGGACGTTAGAGACGAGTTGCTTGACTATTAGATACCTAATAAAATATACTTGCACACATTTTAATAGGGGATTAAAATATTATCACCTTTGTCATTCTTACTTTAATCGTTGTCATGGAATACAATGACTAATCTCCCAACTTGATAAGAAGCGAATTACATAATTAATTTGCATTTAAACTTTTCTTTTTAAACAGAATCATTGTGACAGTGTAGATTTTAAGTATGCGTTTGCTAAACTCAATGACGTCATGAAATCTTTAGAAAATACTAATATTATTAAAATAATAGCAGTGGAGAGTTTTAATGTTCGTTACAATTTCCAATTTTAGTGGAAAACATAAAAAACGCCCTCCGAACATTTTTAATCATATTTGTTAAATTCTGAGAGTTTCAGGTGATCTAAATGGAAAGAAACTTTTAACCGTTTTTGGTAACTAGAAACACGATAATTTTAATGATCTATTATTCGACATACCAATAAGTTCGAGTACATCCTCGTACTCATGCCCCGCACTCACGGCTTTGTCCGCAGACTTTGATTCCACATCCCGTTGACTCATTTCAATGCGTATTTACTGGGAAACCGATAAGGACCGATGCGGACCAATGGAGACCGATGCGATGCTGCTGCCAAAGCGCTACTGATGTGACTAGATGAACCCGCAATTGTTCGTATCTGTATGAATTGTACAATTTGCTAAAGTTCGTTATAGTTACAAGCCCTCGATGTCAACATCGGAAAATAATTTATCAGCACACCATAAAGATAAACAAGTCTGGGGATGACATTTTCTTGATTTATCGAGCAATATATGAAACGCCACGTTCCATCCAGTTTTATTTCATGTTTCCATTCATAAAGTAAACAATAACTGATATTATAAGCTTGTGTACTTGAGCATAAGGTGTACTTAGATCTAAGCAGACATAATAATAATAAAGATGCTAAATACCAGAAGCGCATTCTTTAAGATTCCACAACTTTCTTTCATTTGTCTTTGAATTACTTTTTAAGAAAGTTTTATTTAAAGGGTAACTTGGTGTTGCTTAATTCTAGATGAAACTAAATAAATATATTATTACACTTAAGGGATCCTTTGCTTTAAAAAAATGTTAAAGGTATAAAAGCAAACAATTTAATTACTTCAGAGTTTATTTCACAACTTCCGAAAGGTGTTTACTACTGATTTATATGGCAGCTATAATCGGATTCATTATTTTTTTCCTGTAGTTGTTTATTTGTAAGCTGCGTATGTAAGAGATAAGTTTCATTCTTAACAAAAAGTGCACTATAACTATGACGAGATCTCCGATTGTAAAACAGTTGATAATAAAAAACTTAAAGGGTAGTAGTACACTCTGAAAAAATAGACAAATAGATAAAATGAGCAGAATAAATTTATCAGGTTTTTATCTCAACATTTGTAGCATATTTTAATTAAAATTTTGATATCGCAATCAAGATTTTGTGAGTTATCTTATTAAATTTGCTTTCTCTAAGTGTATTTTTATAGCAGTACAACATAAAGTGCGAAAACAGACACCAGAAGTTTATGAAGCAAATAAATTTTAATTAACCCATAAACAAAGTTGACTTATTAGGACACCTTTTTGTTGGTTAAAGAACAATTAACTGTAACTTAGTAACTGTATTAAGCATTCACTCGTATACTAACATGTTAGTATACCCTTTTAGGGGAACATCAGTTTAAGAATACATTTAATTTTTTTTAAGACATAAAGCAACCTCAAAAACATCTATCTTAAAAAATCTTATTTCTTTTTAATCTAGCGTAGAAACTTATGTATAACAGAATTTTGTTATACTTTTGTCATATTAACTGCTTTAGAGAGTATAACATTTTCGACTGGATGATTATTTTCCTTTTCGGATATAGTTTATAAATGGGATTAGCAGTTTCCACACTTATGAATGGAAGCAGCCATTATGTGAGAGATTTACACATTACTTATTTAGTGCACATAGTTGCAAAGTCATTTCTATACACTTTTCAAACCAGTCTGATAAGAATGATGCAATTGTTCTAAGAATCAGTTATACTTTCAACTGCAACACTGCAGTAAAGCAGTAACACAGAATGCACTGCTTACAGTTTGCACTGCTTGCTTTTGTTTTCATGCGATCAGGAGAAACAGGTCAATGTCTTTGTGTAAAACTTAGTGGAAAACATGGAAAATTCTTTTATAGTACGAGACACTGGGAGTTTATTTATTTGATTAACACGATTGCCTTTGTTCTAATTGAGTTTACTTAAGATTTTGAGTTGAGATTTGCTTTGCATGTACATCTGCATTAACGCACTGTATAACTGTTGAGTTCTATTTATCTATTTTAAATTATTGTAAATGTTAATAAATAAAATACTTGCGGTATATCTATTAACGAACGATTTGTGAATGGGTTCAAATCATTTCTATATAATTTACAATGTATTATTTTCTACAAACAGCACTTTACAGAATTACAGCTGCACACATTCAACTTTAATCTCAAATAATGACCTGGTTAGGTGAGGTCGCTGAGCACTATTAAATTTAGTTCGTTATCATTTACTAAGTTGTATTCCACACCAATTCCAAGAATTCAAAAATCGTTTTGTTTAGTAGCCTACAGACATTTAAATTTACGCTCTGTTGGTCACACTGAATTTAATACTGAACTGTCACTGTTACTTGTCATGAAATACTGCGCAAATATTTTTATTTATAAAAATATTTTCGTGCGATATACAGTGTGTATACAAGTAATGCCCATCTCTAATTGCCAACCAAAACATTAGAAATTCTGGTGCACCAAAAGAAACTCATGGCAGATTTTCAAGAGCAACTGCAACAGTATCGCAGACAAAAGCAGAGAAGAGAAACATTGGACATTATTAAAATAAAACTACGCAAATTTTGGATGCTGGGTACGGGCTCAGAAACAAGTCAGGGCAAGTGCTACACTGCCATCGACGTCAAGGTATGATTTGAGCCACACAAGCAACAATTTAAATGCTTTAATTTACTCTATTTTACTATTATCTTCATATCTTGCAGCCAGAAAATAAGTTAAGCACAGACACTTTTCCCATCAGCGAAACCAGTGAGGAGTTTGTGGCCTCTAGTGAAGACGATGAATTAGTGCCACAAGACCACGTCAATGCTGACCCGCGGGAGGAGAGCAAGCTTTTAAAGTATAGCCTAAGGGGAGTTTACTTCCTCTTCTGGGTGACCTTATATGTGATAGCCATTGAGCTCAAGTTTGGGCTGGTGTTTTTAATGTTTTCCGCATTGTTTGGCATCTACTTCAACACCCGCACCGGACCAAAGAAGTCAAATGAGATCAGTGCCTACAGTGTCTTCAATAAAAACTGTGAAAGTATAGATGGAACGCTGAAGGCGGAGCAATTTGAAAATGAGATTCGATACGGTTCTGGCAGCGTAAGATGATTTAAGTTAACAGAGCTTTTTTTCTATAAATTTGACTTCCAACTCTACCATTGTGTTATTATAATAAAGTTTACCGACCAAATATATACACTATTTCTTAAATGGTTTATAACAGGAATCTTTTAAAAATTTTAGATAAAAAAATACATAAAACTTGTAGAAAAAGCACGGAAATAATTTTTAATGCATTATATTTTAAACTTAATTTATTATGCATTTAGGAAAAAACTTGACGCAAGCGTTTGTTTGTTTTTAACTTTATACAGATTATTCACATTCTATTATAATACACTAAATATATTTTTTATGATATATATTTGCATATTTGTATATGTATATACAAGCCACGACTGTTACTGTTATTATAAATTTTTTAGGAATTTTTGAATTCTAAAATATGCCGAAATTACATTTTGAGCTGCTTAAAAGGCAATAATGCAATAGATCATATTTCGCTACGATAAATTCGAAGCAGAAGTTTTTGAAAACAGTTTTTAGTCAGATTAACTACGCATTATTATCTCTAATTTTAAATAATTTACTTGATTTAAACAAAAAAAACGTTACAAAAGATAATCTTAATTACTGAACATTTTCGTTATTCTGATAATATTTATACACTTTTTGTTGCTTAAATTAAAAATGTTCTATTTTAAAGTAATTGCATATGTAAATTAAAATATAATATCCTCTGTTATCCTAAAACTCTATTATATATTTGAAAAAATTTCAACTCGATGAAGTTCCTCTGAAATTTTACCTTAATTAAGTGTACCCCTGCACCCTTGAGCCCCACACAGACATGGGATCTTTTCCTCCTCCAAAGGAAATTTGTAGTCGTAAGTTATCTCTTCATTAATTCCAATGGGTTGTTTTGAATATATAACAATTTTCTTCTCCGACTCTATGGTAATGACTTTGGCATAACAGTTTGGCTAGAATAAAAACCAGTAAATAGTTATGAAATGTTTATAAAAGGAACTCTTGAAAGTTCTACTTACATTACAGCTGTGATTTATAAATCGTGCCAAGTTGCCACATTTTGTGGCATCGATAATTGTTTCCATATCAATGCGGAATAAATATGAGCTGCCAATGCCAATCGCCTCATATTTAGTTTCCCTAAGATCAGCCACAACTGGTCGAATCATTTGGCCCACATACTCGATAACCATTTCATCAGCCGCAATCGGTTCCATGGCAAACAATCCCCAGTCGTGAATAGCCGATTTGGCGAACTTAAGCTGCTTCTTACGGAATTTAAGCTGATTGAACTTCAGCAACTCTGACTCGCCCATTGAACCGAAGGCAGTAAGCAGACGTCGTTGATTTGAACGTGCTTCTCTTGAAATTCCCTGCATCTTGGATATAAGCTTGTTGTGGTGATGATTTGTGAGCGCAGTTGGTTCATCGCAGCGATCGTCATTTTGAGAATCATACACATTTGCCTTGGCATGATGATACTTGTGCTTGGCCTTCTCACGTACGTCCAGCTTATAGAAGCCCTCGGTACGAGCACATCCTGTTTTGTGACGCATCAGTTCGTCCTCCTTGCGACGCTTCTTGGAGGGCGGAGGGCAGAATGCCCTGTCTGTAGTGCAGTGGTTTACCCAGTGAGTGTTGTTCAAAAACATACTGAAAAAGTTTAGACAAAATTAGAAGAGTTCACATAATAAATTAAATATCAAATCTTACGCATATGTCTCCTTTTGAAGGTGTTCGCTGTAGCTCGCCTTGATGTACTTAATGTCCTCCAGATCGATGCCTTTGGTAAGAAACGTGTACAATATAATCATTTCCTCGCTTTGATCGCGTGTGTTGAACATTTGGGTTGGCACAAAGTTCGAGGTTTGTCTGGCCAGTTCGGAAAGCGTATGCTTCATGGAATTCATTTTTTCGATCTTTTTATTGGCTTGCCGTCCAGCAACGTCCTTCCGCTTCTTTGGCGCACGCACTGAGTCCTTGCGTGGCCTACCAGGACCAGGTCTTGCGACTTGAGTATTTTCGACGTCCTTTTTAATCTTTGTGTCGGTTGGCACACCACTGGCCGAGGCAGTTTGTGCCTGCGGTGGCAAGGAGTAACAATGTTCGAGTGCTACCTGACTGGCCTGGGATGCTTGGCTTGAACCACTGTCCGATGAGGCAGGCGATTGCTTTCCATTGTAGATGCGTGTTTCTGTTGACTGAGTTGTGACTTCAACTGCATTAAATTCTTCGGTTTTTATAACAGTTTCCTGTTTAAACACCGTCAAATCGGAGCTGGCTTCGATCTTCTCTACTTTGACTGCACTTCGGATCTCAGTATCGACGTCTTGTAGATTCCTCTTGAAGAGTTTTAATTCCTCTGTTACATTTACCTTCAATTTGGATCCCGGTGTAGGAGGCAGCTTCGTAATATCTGGTGTTTCAGGCATTTCGAAGGGGGACATCTTATTGATCTCAAGTTTGAGATCCAAGCTGAGGGATTTGTTTGGCTCATTTGCGCTCTTCTGTTGCTGTTCTTCCAAGAACTCTCTTTCGATTTGAGCCATGTACTCGGTATTTCGTCGCCTCTTCTCCTGATACTCGCGCTCCTCCTCGGAATCACTGTAAATGCGATCATATTCGAAATGAGATTTTTGTGCAGACATTTCATCAGATCTGGGTACTGTCTCCTCATCGTAATCTGGCGGTGGAACTGGTGTTGGCGATCGGCGGGATTCAAGATTCATATTCATTGCGTCATCAGTCTTCGACTCACTATCAAATTTATTCGAAATGCCACTTTCATCGTTTCCAAAACTGTCTTTGCTTATATCTTCAAGGTCAGATGGTATACTCGAAATGATTTTAGATTTTGAGTTATTTAAATGCTTTGGCTCATCATCATCGTCATCATCGGTGTCCGAGTAGATGTCAATCTTTTTCGTGCGACCCCGCTTGCTGGCCTGCATGCGATTAATCGATTGATTGTCATCATCGGAGTCGGAGTACACATTCTGAATACTACTCTCAGTAGTTTTCAAATCCCGTCTACGCTTCTTTGTGAACTTTTCCCTTTCGGTGGCATTGCTAGAGAGGATGTCATCATCAAAGCTTTCATCATCGCTGCTCCTATCATTCTCAGCTCCATCGGCCACCTCATCGGCATCATTTTCAGCTTCGCTGTTCGATGACGATGACGTGGATGAGGAGAAGAAACTCGAGGCACTTCCCTTGCGCTTCACACGAACACTGGAAGGAGCTGTAGCATCCCGACGCTTTAAACTCATCGCATCTGAGCTGCCCATATTCGAATCATCCTTTTCGGAATCGGAACGCTGCACCATTTCCTCCTGATCACTAAGATCCCGCTCCAGCTTATCGGGAATAGGACTCGGGTGTTTGGGAACTCTGCGAAACGATGGCAGTTTTGGCATCGCAGCACGCAAGCCAATGCTGGAAAAGGATTGAAAATCTGGTAGTTCCCTTTGCGTATTGATCAAATTGTTGACGTCGGGAGGCTTCTCCTTGCTGACAGTCTTCTCCACCTGGTTACTGCTGGCAGGTGTGGGCTCTGCCACCGTTGACAGCTGCTTAGAACGAGACTTGGCGGTCTGCTCGTCCCACCAGGCCTCAAAGTTCTTAAATGCAGTCATTTCGATCATACGCTTGTTCACATCTCGCTTGAGGATTTGCTTAAGCTCCTCGACCACATAGTTCATAACCTTTTTGACATTCTGCTTTAGTTCATTGTTCTGATCCGGCTGCGCTGCCTGATAGCCATAGGCCTGTCCATAGGGATCCAAGTGAAATGCATCCGTTGGCACCACACCAGGTAGATACGATGACTGCATGTATGCACTGTTGGAAAAGTACTTCCCAGTAAGTCCAGTGTTTGGTGCTATAGCGGAGGGATAGTGCCCATAACCATAGGCCGAATGATGATAGTAATAGTTGCCCGGATGGGCTGCCTGAATATCCGTGTAGTCGGCAAACATGACTTTTGCGGTCAGTTGATTTGAAGAATCTGCCGATACTTTTGTTGTGTCTTCGTGGGAAGACAAGCTGGACAACGACATGTTGTCGTCATTGTTATCAATTGTTTCCTGCTTCTCCTGAGTGGGTTTAGCTACTTCCTTCTTAATCAATATATCATCGTCACTTGAAATATCACTGGCTCCATGTTCCTGCAAAGTGGAAACACTTTTCTCGCCTGTCTTCTTGTTGTGGGAACTGTTTGAATCGCAGTGGGACTCAGCAGCTTCGATAGTTTCTTCGGCCTTGGTTTTATCCGTCTCGGAGTCGCTGCTGTCCATTTGCAGAAATGGCGGGGCGTTCCCAAAAGTCTTTCCTTTGAATATCAACGCAATACGTGTGTCCAAATCCACATTCTCCGTGCTAAGATCGGTGTCTGCAGTAGCCTCGAGGTTATTACCACTTTTGCTTGACTTTGTTCGCTTCGGAGAGAGTGCCTTTGAGGCCATAGACTCCGATGAATGAGAGTTATCCTTTGAGTGAAATACTAACGGCGGAGGTTGTGGTTCATCCCAGTTTTCCACTTCCTCCGGGGGCGGAGGTGGTGGCGGTGCAGGTTGTGTGTCTGGCTGTGGTGCTGGCCAGCGTCTCATTGAGCCTGGCCATGACTGCATGTTGTCGGCCATCGCATAACAATATTGATTGTATCCATAACCATCCGATGGCATTAAATTAGATCCAGGAATACCCGTATAATATTGCTGATGATTCTTAAACGCGGACAAAGTTCCATTTTTGTCATCAGCACATTCACTAACCGAATACCGCTTATCGTGTTTAACACTACTGCGATCCTTGTCCATAGATCGATCCCGATCTCGTTCCCGGTAGTCGCGCTCTTTCGGTGAACTCAGCCGATGATCTCTCCGCTCTCTCATACGATCCCGTGAACGATCTCTCGACCGATTTCGATCCCGAAACTTATCGCGTCCCTTGGGTCGTGAGTAGTCGTATGCCCTTGCATCCCGATCTCTGTCCCTTGAGTTGTATAATCGATCCCTGCTTGATTCCGGACTCCTCTCGCGCGATCCCCGAGAATAGTAGTGACGACTGTGACGTGAGCCATATTTATTACGTATTCCGATTTCTCTATCGTAGCCTCTTTCAAGAGAATGTCGCACGCGATCGTTTGCAAACCGATCACGCTCTCTGTCCCGATCCCGATCGCGTTCTCTATGCCGATCACCGTCTACATCACCAAACGCTGCACTCTTATTGTATGTGTTATAGCCACCACTGGACATGGAAATTCGTTCATTCGGATCTTCCTTTTCCGCATATTCGTGCATGTGTTCCTTGGACGAAATCGATGTTTGGGTTGAAAGCGGAGGAGCGGCAACTGCTGGCCTCGGTACAACGGGATTTGTTATATTTTCGATGGTCTTCTTTAACACAGCTCCAAATGGATCGCAGAACACATTTAAAATCTATTTGAACACGGAAAAGGAGCAATTTACAGGTAAAGAACTTTTGGGCGGGAAACAAGACTCACCTTTCCCATTACCGACTTCTGGTTATACTTCTCGACAAACTGGCGTGCTCCCTTCGTGCTCTCAAATACAATTCGCGCGATACCCAAGTGTTTATTTGTGGTCGGGTGATGAAATATGGTTATTTCATCGGTGGCTCCGCATTTATCCAGTAAACTGGATAGAAACTGTTTGTCGATATTGTCATTGAGATTGACGACGGTCACTTCAATAGCTGGTGGCTGGCCAACATAATCCGCATCAATCACGAAACTATGAATATAAATAAATGTTAATGCCGCTCAAAAAAACATTAAAAACATTTGCATGCTTACCGCGGCACTACCAACATTAATGGCTCGACAGGTTTGGCTCTAATACGTATAAGGGGATTACGCGGATCGCGGGGTGTAATTGTGGGATACGTGGGGTCTCCGGGAACCACGCCATCATAGCGATACAATTTTGCTCCGCATTTTAGCAGCGTCGGGTCGGCCAAGAGTTTAAAGTTTCTGTGCCTTTGCGTTTGGCTCGCAGCATTGAAGCCAGCACCATCCCGAAAGCCCAACATCGACATTTGTGCCTGCTCTCCAGACGAATCGCCGCCATTAGTCAAGTAGCTGTTATTGCTGGTATCCATTGAGCTAGCTGATGGCGTTGGCCACGTTTACGCTATCTGCAACGAAATTGTTAGTAAATTGATGTAATGAGAGGGAGAGAGTAACAAATGAAAGCGCTCGCCTTCAATGTTACATGCACGTGTCTTTACAATCAACAACAACTGTTGAAATGTAATCAAACACAACTCTTGCTACTCACTTTTATTATAGTGCTATGCTAAAGACGGCGGACGGCTGACGACTATCTCCGGCGGGCGGGCACTCGCTGTCCCCGGGTGTGTATTATTAAGGGATCCGCAATATTTTCGATATCGTTCCTTTGAAGGGGTATGACTTACCCACTTTTCGGATAGATAATGCCAGCGCTATTTATCTTGCATTGCAGTTATGCCACCAATAAATTCCAAAAATCCCGATATATGACAACATATAAAGTACTAAGACACTGAGTCGAATAAAAAATACACAGAAAAAACGAGGCCTCGAAGGGATGTAAAATCAATGTTATCGATATGTCCAAGAGTTTCTATCGATCTATTATTATTGTCTTATTTGCGCCTAAAGTATTCTTAATAAATTATAAAATTTTGATGATTAATGTTTGTAATTTATTCTTAACGAGCTGAAACTAGTTTCACTTGAAAATGTTAACTAGTGCTGGTATACAATTATGATAGGCACGGCGTTAAAAAAAATACTGGCCTGGTAAATATTCGCTATAATGCAATTTCAACGATCTGGCAACGCTATAAATATTCTATCCGTGTTGGTTGCATCACAGCTCGTATCCACAAAAAGGTTTTTACTTGTTTTTATTTAATTTATTTGTATTCGGCACTTGGTAAACTTTAATAATTTTAACTTGTTGTAGTCTATAGAATGTTCCACTCAATTTTGCTTTAAAATCTAAGTATACAAGTCGCTTGATTTGTATGTTTTTGTGCATAACACTTTTCACACATGTGTATTTTTATTTATGTCACTTGGTTAGTTCTCTATTACAAAAGTAAAATCATATCACTTTCAGCAAAGAAAATGGCCTTTTGGAAATCTTTCGGACTTCCCGTGGTGCGTGCAGAAGAGGAGGAAGAGGCTGACCTGGTCGACCCACAGGCTACTCTCCGTGTAAGTAGTAAACATAGTCGGTGTACGATATTTTTTATTCTTTTTTCAATTTACTTTCCAGGACTCCTGCCAGGCCAAACCTCACATTGAATCCTTGTACAACAAATACCAGGAATGCAACGATCGTGTCAATGGTCGCTCCAAGACAACTGAGACTTGCGTAGAGGAGCTGTTCGACTATGTGGCGGAGTTGGACCATTGCGTTGCCCACAGTCTGTTCAGCAAACTCAAGTAGATGAAGAATTTGAACTACTCAATACACCTGTATTATAATATTCTTCTGAGTAAAACTGTTGGTTAATGAGATAACGTTCTTTTAGTTGTACCGGTAAATCGTATGGCTATGTATACATAAAACAAGTAAACCACTATTAAATACCCTTTAATGGGATGTATGATAATCAAAGTGTTAATCTAATTCAACTCTGCCGAGGTCTATTTTATAGACTATCTTGGCTATACGAAAGTAGTGAAAGTGTCTGCTTAAACTGTACGATAATGCTTCAAAACGATTTCAGAACTATCTCCCAATTTTCACCATATACCTCTTAAGATATCACCATCAAATGACTTAATGGCATGTGGATTTATTTTCTTATAGTTTTAGTACATTTAAAAAAATATAAAGTACGAGTACTTGTATAAATAACATTTTATTGTTAAGCCTAATTCATAATATGGGTTATTTAGTATATTTAATATATATTTTAATGAATTGCAAGTGCTTCGAATTGAACTGTGCTTGTTAATCCAATGATAACTGATAAAAAATAATAGAATGCAGTAGAAGCAAGGACACAAATCGCAAGATAAATGTAGTTTTCCGCGTAGTCTAGTTTTTGTTCTTCAATTCTAAAAGAAAGGGTAACATTTAATTACTATATAAATCAGAAATTAAGTTAGACTGCATACCATGTAATACCATTTCGTTGTTTACAATGCATTTGATTCCAAATCATTTCAACTTCCTCCATGCAGAACATCAAAGCAGATGTGACAGACTCTCACTGGTTTATTTATGCCAAACTTAAGAATGGGCACATCGTTATTGGAACACTTGGAGCAAAGAACTCGTCCGCAGTGCCGACTGCAAAGGAAAAGGTGGGAAATATTAAAGAATCAGTGGTTAGTAGTAATATATTTACTCACCAATGATGTTTCCTCATGGTAAGTGAAAACTTTGAGCCACATTCTTGGCACAACTCTGACTCTGACCACGGTGACTCCTTTGGCAGTTGGTCCAATAACTTGCCTAGCAATTGATCTGTTGCAAGTTTGTAATTGAATATGCTGATGCCGTCGCGATTCTGGGCGCCAAGACAGGCCCCAGCTTTGACCAGAACTTTGCACAACGGTGCCTGACCTCGCATATAGGACAGTAAAAGCGGAGTGTTTCCGTCCATGTCGGGCACATTAATGGGATACTTGGGCATACATTCCAGGAAGAGTTCACAAATTGCCGCTCCCGTATTGTCCTCACCAACACGGCATAACTCATGCAGGGGATTGCGCCCTTTTAAGTTGGTCGCTTCGGCATTAACCCGCGATTCAGTCAACAATTCCCGGACTATCGCCAGCTGGCCACCGTGCACAGCCAGATGTAGGGCATTATTTCCATCCGCATCAGTTGCATCAAAGTCGGCATTGTTCTGGATCATAGCCGAGACGGCCGAAATGTTGCCACGCTCGATGGCTATGTGAAGCGGCATCTTTTGAACAGCATCGCGTTCGTTGATTCGTGCACCAGCCAAAATTAAATTTCGTATGATCATTTCATTCTTGGATGCAGCTGCCAGATGAAGTGGAGTCGATTGATTAGCGTCGTGTACACGTGAATTGACGTCCACTACAATGGCCAAAAGGAAGAGCACACTCTCGAGATCATCTTTGATGATAGCAATGTGCAGAAAGTTACGTCCTCGTTGATCCATGATCTCTGCTGCATTTGGCAGTCGCTCAAGAATTCGCTGGGCAGCCTTATGGTTCCTTATGGCCAGTGCAGTGGCAAAAGGTGTTAATCCCGATTTGTCGCGAAGCTTAAGATCAATACCAGGATGACATAGAAGTATATTTATAATATCTTCATGTTGATTCTCGATAGCAATGTGAGCTGGTGATTTGCTGTCAACGTCTAAGGCATTTACATTGGCACCGTGATCGATCAGGGCCTGAACCACCCTAGTTAAGCCCCACTGGCAGCAGAGATGCAAGGGCGAGGCTTTATCACGTGCCTCGTCGCCTCCTTCGCCATTGGGTCCCGGCTGACGAGGTGTATCCAAGTCGCATCCATTCTGAACGAGAAACATGGCAATTGACTCCTTGTTCTCATCGATAGCTCGATGCAGCAGCGTTTGCTGGCAACCCTCTGGTCCTTGACTCCAGCAATCGGTATCGACGCCGTGACGTATTAGTATCTGTGCCACATCTTCGAAGCCCAATTCCAAGGCAGTCCACAGTGGTGGATCTCCCTTCTTGTCCAATGTGCCTAGATCCACGCCCTTACTGCAAAGTGCGTCCACAACTTTGGGTAAATGACAGTCTATGGCCAACTGCAGCGCTGACTTCTGGTCTCCTATAAATACCTAAAATTTAGTACATCTTTCTAGGTACATTCTCTAGTTTATTTACCAGTTAGTGCATTTATTTCGGCTCCCTGTTCCAGTAAAAATGTGGCCTTCTCACTGTCACCGTTGAGAATACATTGATGCAGCAGCGTCAAGTCCAGACCATTTCTAGCATTCACATCTGCACCGCCAGCAATAAGGATCGGTGCCAACTCCATTCTGTTCAAAGCCAAGCAGAGACTTAGCGGTGATTCACCATTTTCGTCCTTGCAATTGAAATCAATCGCATCTGCGTCATCCTTTCGAGCATTGCAGATGGCTTCCATGACCTGTGGGGCATCTACCTCAATAGCAATGTGCAGTGGTGACTTCATGCCGCCCATGCTCGTCTGTATGCTTGCAGATGCTCCGGCCGCAAGCAGCTTGGTAGCCAAGCGTGGCATATTCTGTTTGGCTGCCAAATGAATTGCAGCCATTCCGCTGTTATTCAAATGATCCAAGTTTGCGAAATCAACCAAGAACATGGCAGAGTTTTCAAGTTCACTGCCGTTTTGGATCAGAACTTGCAGTAGACTGTCGTTGGTCTCCGATTTCAAGGGATTGGGCTCTGCTCCCATCTTCAGCAGCTTTGAGGCAATGTTTAAACTCTCCTCGCTACACTGGGATAAACTTAATTCAAGTGCACATTTCTCGTCATTGGTGCGTAAATTAATATTAATATCGGGCACATCGAGCAATAGTTTTATCATCTCGATGTTTTGAAACATGATCGCCTTGTGCAACGCGGTCTGACCCTGTAAATTCTGGATGTTTACATTGGGCTTGCGTTCTAGGATTTTTGATCCGATGTCGATCATTTGTTTTAAATCATTGTGATCGCAGTTTGATGTTCCATAGCTGCATATTATGTGTAGAGCTGTATCTGACGCAGGCCTTCAATAATAAAGCAATAATTATATACTTTTTTGTTGGATAATAAGGCATATACTACCTGGACAAAAGATCGACAAGGCAGTTTTCGCTTAAAAGAAAATCGGCTGCAAAATGGTCAGCTCTCTTAACGGCGTCAATCAGCAGCGTTGAGCCCTACAAGAATAGTTTTAAATTATTAATTAATTCATTAAAACTAGACTTTTAATTACTTACATTAGCATCATAGGCGTTCAGATTTGCTTTTCCGTTTTTCACGAGAGTCTGAGCAATCTGTATATTTTTTGCAGATAAAGCCATTTGCAATGGCAGTTGTCCATTTTCCGATAAGCTGTTCACCAACTCTGGTAGCTGTAAAAAATTGAAAATTGTTATATTAGCCAGTCGACTTTAAGGTTATGCAATTTTGAAAACTCCCGCCTTTGATAAATTTATCAGTTACATTTTAAGCTCAATCGGTTTGTTATCGATAAACATTAAGTATGCTGAAGCGAAGCGCGTAAATTTTAGTTTCCTTTCAATTTCGATTTGGTTTTAACCATTAACGCAATTTATCTGCCTGAGTTGTCTGCATAAACTTAGACATATTTATTATAACATAAAAGTCATAAAATCAAACGACTTAGTTATTTACTAAAACATTTAAAGTCAACCAACATAATTTCTGTAAGCATAGCGTTCGGCAGCCCTGACAAATCTGAAATTGTGACGTCAAACTGTTGTGAGCATCCAAATATTTTTATTTTGCGTGGAGTTACCTTCTATGTTTACTTCATCTCTTGATTGTCAGTTTATTCTCATTTACTTGCGAGCGAGCATTCGCTGTGCTATTGTTATTAAGCAGAGTTGTGCGTGTTATATTTCTCAATGTCTATTTAAATTTGATGTTGTGTCTGTGATTGCGCTAATTTAATGTACATATGTATGTACAGCAGCTGTAAGGCTTCCAAATTGGGACAAAATTATATTAAATTATAGCTAACTGAGAAGAAAACTGACAAAAATACTTGTATATATGCAAGAGTTTACACACATACAGCTACAAACTAACAGCACTTTCTCCATACCGGCATATTTTATTTGTATGCGTGTACATACAAAGGTGCTGCGTACGAATCGTTTAATAAATGTGTGTGTGATTGTGCATAAATCTATGACCAAGTGTGTACTCGCACACACTTTTTGTTTAACCGTATCGCAAGGCGAAATTAACAATCAAGGAAAAGTGTACTATATGTACGTAAACAAGCGATATCAAAATAAATTCATTGTATTCAGTTGTGTGATTTCAAAGGCATTGAAGTTGAGTGTATATGTAAATTTCTTTTACATTTCTTTTCGCAGGGAAATACCACTGATTGTATGCATGGACATACCACACATATACAAACACATACATATATACAAAAACATATGTTCAGAATGAGCAACTGCGGCTGTGCTAACCTGTTTCAAGGCTTTATTATCTTAGCTGTTGCTACAGTTTTAGGTTTGTATTTCTCAATATTCTACTTTTAAAATTATAAATACATTTGTGCATATTTATAAGCATACAAAAGTGAAAAGTAATAATATCAAAATATCAACTCGACTGCTAATTAAGATTAAATGAACGATAAAGGGAACTTGTTCTTTATGTTAATGAAGTCATTCCTGAAATTCCAAAGGGAACGAGCAAATAAAAGGATTATCAAAATAAATGACTCACTACTGGGAATACCTGTTGTAGTTTAATTATGTAATTTATACTTAGAATTCAGGCTATGATAAATGATATTTTAATTTAATTTTATTAAAATGTTTCTGTATTTTGTTGATAAGGCAAACACAGGTTATTCAGAGTCTTCACTCTTTTGTTTGTACATATGTACATTGTAAATGCTCAGAGTTCAGTCCTGATAAGAATTTTATAACTTAGCGACAGTTGCATTTACAAAGCTTTGTGTGCTGGCACAACATCCGTTTATTTCACAGATACCAGCTACTTCGTATAGCCTCAAATATTAAACAATTTAACGTTTAACTAATATTTAATCTTTTGATTTCTAGTCAATTCTTCGGATGTCTTGCAGTGCTACAAGTGTTCTGTGACTGTGGAAAAGTATTTCATTGACAATGCGACCGTTGTCACCCCACTGTGTTCAAAATTCACTGAGTCCTCTCTTTACATGGTACCGTGTCCCTATTCGACCATGTGCCTGAAGACCATTTCAGTACTACATCTTCAGAATGGACAGAAACAGGAAACTGTAACCAGAGGCTGTGCACAGCAGAAGAACACCACTCAGGTAGACATTTAAAATAAACAGATCAAGTAAACACTTCTAATAACTTTTTCTACATTTCAGGTATTTCGCAATAAACAATGGGAACAGGAGCACTTGGTGCAGGAAGTGTACAAGGAAGGATGCCAGGAAATTCAAGCCAATAACTTGGCAGGATCCACAAATACTCATTGTTATTGTCGCGGCGAATTGTGCAATTCATCAAGTTTCTTTAGTTTAAACAAGATATTGTTAAGCGTTTTAATTTTAATCAGCACCATTAGTTTATATGACGCCACATAACTCACAGATCGAATATCAAAGTTTTTATACATTGTTGTGATAATTTATGAAATTTACAAAACATATAATGATGAAATGTATCCCAATTAATAGAATAACACATTTTTGTAGCACTTAAACATGAGCCGATTATCAAGTTGAACTATTATTCTATTAAAGTAATAAAAACAATTTATAATCTGAATTTCCAACAGTCACCACTCAGTACAGACTTTACTGAAACCGGAATTGAGCACTAAAGTTATGAAAAACTGTGGAAAAGCTTTGTATATAAATAGATTGTCAGACAGACCTTGTTAGTAGATAGTACTGGTGTCAAATTTATTATAGTTATGAGACTTTCGACGCCCTTTTCAATTCAACATAAAATTAGAACCATTCAAATCCAGATTAAGTTGTTTTAGAGATATGAACTTTTGGCAATTCGGGGGCGTTGTCCTAATCAGTTTTTTGATAACTGTTTGCTTGTGGTATTTTAAGCTATGCTTTTGTCACTAGCGCGGAATGCCGTACACAACACTTGAAACTTTTATGACCTTTTTTAGTTTTCAAACCTAATCAGAATAAGACTTAACAATTTCACAGTGTGCACTGTCCTTACCGGCAAACACAGCCGGCTCTTATTAGGAATACCGCTAATGCTTAGAGTAGAGTACGATATCTAGTATATGTGGATTATCTACTTACCACCGTATCGTTTTCTACAAGGCACAAAAAGACAACGTCTTCACGCAGAAGTCGCACTGCCGCATGCAAGGGATACTTTGTTTTGTTCTTTAGCATTTTGAAGAGCAGTGGGCCGGACATGTGCTCAAAGTCCTGTGGCGTCAGATCATCCCAGTGCGTGGATATAATGCCTGAGCAGTACTCCAGCAAGGCTGCAGCACCGACCTCCTCGGCCACACAGTAGAAGCGTACACAGGATCGCACACCCACCGATGACACCAATGCTCTTTCGCACAGACCGAGCAGTGCCGGCAATGAGAATCGATGGGCAACTCGAAGCAGACCCAAGGTGAGTCGATCATGCTGTAGGTCTACTACATCCGTGTATATCCAACGGAGCAGCGCTGTGGCTATGTCCTCTTCCAGGTCACTCCAATCCAGTTCGCTAGCACTGTCCAGCACCTCGTTGCGCCACTTTTCAGACCGAGCGTGAAGCACAAACTTGTGTGCCGGCATAAGTGTGCCATTTGAATTGGTCTTAATGTTCAGATCCGAGTAAATGGATCGTCCATAGAGTGAAGATGCCGTTAGGGCCAGGCGTGATACAAAACTGCTAAATTCTCCAGAACTTTCATTATCTGTTGAAGCAACAACTTCGTTATACTTTCTTTCCAACTCTACATAGCTTCGCTGTAGTTTTGTATATTCCTCCTTCAAAAGGGACAGGTGCTTTTCCAGTTTCTCAATCGAGGCAATGTCATTGCTACCTAAAAATACATTATATTTGTATTATTTGATTTGTTGAAATCACATAAAACACACATACACACCCACATACAAATGTCTGCACTGAGCTCATGTGCAGTTGTATGTATGTGTGTATGCATAGGAATGCAATTACATATGCATGTTATTCTGTTTACACACTTAACGTGTGTACGTATGTTCCAACAAATATTGTTATACATACAAAGAAATGCATAGAAAATTGCAGCAAATTTCATATTTTACATACCCATGCTTATTGTCTATTATTTTTATGAAAACAGCTATTTCGGAGGATTACTTTGCAAACATCTGTGATAACTAGAGTTGTATGACGTCGTTTAGAACAAGTTCGATTGAACTATTCACTTTGTTGAACGAACGGGACTGCAGCCCTGATGGTGCTTGTCGGCCGCATAGTTCAGATGTTTGTGTTCGTTTTGATTGCACTACCACTATTTATATTTATAGCGGACAATCGAGGAAAACGATAGAGAAAAATGAGAGCATTGCGAAGTTAATTAATTCGTTTGTTGATTTAACTGTTACCGGCTTAAGAGAGGAACGAGTGAGCTGAATAACTGAGCTACTTCATTTGAATTATGGAGAACAGCTCTAACACACACAGACACATCAAAGAAAATATTATACACCACACGTTTTTGCCGTTGTCCAACACGATAAGTACGGTTCACATGGACGTTAACTTTCAAACATTCAAAATTTGTGAACGTCATTCAAGCAATGACAAACAAACATAATAAAATCATATTATCTTTAATAAAAACAAATATTTTTAAAATGCAAAGAAATTTATGATTAAAATACAAAACTCAATCTATAAACAATTATATTTCCGGTTATTTCCCCATTTCCATAACAATAAAAATATAGACTCGATTTCATGCATATAAATGTGCTTTTATTTACTTAGCATTAAAAGCAAATATGTGCAATAATTCAAAATATATATAAATAACTTTAAGTAGTTGATATTTGTTTCTAGTATAATAACGTAAATATTACCACCAACATGATTATAAATTGGCTTTAAAGATTGTTAATGTTGTATTTTAGTAAAGTATATAATATTAGTATAATATGTCTGGTCTAATAGTCGGTACACTATCGTACATAACTATAAATATGTATATATTGTTGAATTTGTATGCATATATATATATATATATTATTTTGTTGACTAACTTTTACGACTCTTTCTTAACTATTTAATTTAAGAATTTCGTTGTTTGATTGTGCTACTCTGCGCATTCATTAAATTAAAAATGGTCCCAAAATTATTTCACCAACAACCTAAATATTTATATAATGCCTCTATTATATAAATTGTGGTCTGCTCTCAACACATGCTTTCTTGGACCTTAAGCCAACTAAGTAAAATTACCTTAAATTTTCATATATCAGGACAATATTTGAAAGCTATGTGATGTATATATATTTAAATACCAATTTAATAAGCAATTGTATATTGGTTGGTTTTAAAAGCATTTTGTAGCTTTTGAACATGGAACATTATTGTTGCTCACAGAGATTTCATTTTAACTTAATCTACACTTTAAAGTTTCAACATTTTTCATTACAATATTGTTAATAATATCACCAATTTACAGAAAAAGAGGTATTTTACACATCTTAATAAAAGTTCTACTAATTCTACTATTGCAGTTTGCATATCTCAAATGTGATATGATTTACTAAATATTTAAAAATATTTTTTAATTGGTTTAAATTTGGACGAAACCAAATGTCTTTTGTTTTTTAATGTTAATCATACTTTAATGAAACAATTTTCTGAATTTATAATTGGATTTTTCAAAAACTTTAACTTATTTTAATATACATTTTTACTGCTTGTTAAATGAATTTATTTTTGTGCATTTTCAAGTGATTTTGAACACACTTACATTTAATAAAGCTATTTCTCAGTGACACAAACTCAATAAAATAAATCTAATAAATTGAGCAAAATTAATTCTAATAGCTTCCCATATTCTATATTTTATAAGGTATATGTTTGAATATATAAAGATAAAGGGAGTTTTTTCGAAAGTACTTTAAAAAGTTTTTTGCTACAATATTTGTATAAGTTTATATTTGAATTTTGTCCGATTACTTTAATATATAAGGATAGATAAGTATATGGAGTGTGCCCAATATTTAAATTGTCAATTAAACAAATTTTTAGTCTTCAGTTCTTATAATTAGTTTCCAATACATATATATGTAAATAGTACTTTGTAAATCGAATGACATGGCTGTTCCGACATAGCTGCTAAAGCTGATTATAATTATTATTTATATTAATATATATATATATTTATGTAAATGTATAATTTCTGAAACTATTTTGTTTTACCCTTTGATGTAGGGGATATTTGGATAATATAAAAGTCTCACAAGCACTGCAAAAACTATTAAGAACGTTCAACTTGTGTGGATTATACCCGATTATCTGATTACTTGATATTCAGAATTTAGTTATCAATTAAGTAACTATAACATTAGTTATTGCCGTCAAGTCTTGTGCAAATAATTAACAAGCAACGCAGTGCTTTGACAACCATTCAGTTTTTGTTTTTTGTTTGACTTACGGGCGATTAAACTAATTATTTAAAGAGCCATTTATAGCTGTATAAAACAAACAATATCAACAACAAACATAACAAACTTTAAGGTTTCAAACAACTTCATTAAAACATACATTTTAAAACACAACAATAAATGCCAAATTAACGACTATAAAAAGGGCACTTAAAGTTATTAAAGCAATTGTAATTTGTACAGTAGACAAAGAAATATAACAACAATAATTACCCAACAAAAAACAATAATCATATGAGGTATATTTTTACGTGCTTTTGACATGTGATCAGAAGCTTAAGAAGAGTCCTGAACACGCGATAATTATACTATTTCTATGGCTAATATGGCTATATAATTTGTGTTAGTCATCAATTTGAATTTCACCGCTGATTTGTATACAAGAATATGATACGTTCGGCACACTTTGGAACTAAACAAGCTTATAGATAGATAGATAGATCTAGTTATATGTATATATATTTATTTATATGTGAACTATTTTATTAGCACGAAAAGTGTGGGAAAAATTACATTTAACTCTGACAATCTTTAGGAAATGTTCCAAGTAAATAATCTTATTAATGAACTGAACTTTAAGGGCCGTTAAATTTATAACTTGAAATATGCATAAGTACATATATATGTAAAGCACTAGTGAACAATTATCACTAGGATTTGGACGGCTTGGCCGGTAATCCTTTAAAAGTAAGTACTTATACAAGAATGTACAAATCAATGGTGTTACTAATAAATATTTATATTCGAATTTAAGTATTTGATATCTGATATTCGGGTAGTGAATTATAATTCCTCGTTCTTTTGATTCGGACAATGTTCAGTCAGAGATGGAAGTACATTATCCGTTGACGGTTGCCTGCAAAACCAAAAAATTTCTTAAGTTTTCAACGAAAACACTTTGAAATCGTGTAGGGTTACCTATCCAGAGCCATGTGATAGGAGCCAGGTGCTGAGTTAGATCTACCCGCCTGTATAAACTTTTGCAACCTGGAGCCACCTGGCTGTGGTGCTCGTCCGGAAATACCTCTGGTAAATGGATTGCCAAAGGAATGATTTTTGAGCATTGTTTTGATCAATATAAGAGTATCCAGCTTCGGTATGCTGCGCACTACTGAGTTTATATCCTCATCGTCTACTTGTACCAAGCAGCAGTTTTCATCCTCTGTCGGCAACGGGTACATGCCATTGCTGGTCACCCAGGCATTAATCTAAAATGAGTTTAAGGTAATCAGTTATAGTATTTAATTATGTTGTATAATAATTCAATGGTTACTTTAAGCTGTGGCAGAGTTATTCTATTTGCCGCGTCCTTTTCGAGCATGCGGAGAATGCAGTGTCGCATGTCGTTACTAATTTTGGGTGTCTCCGGAAAGACCACGTCCTCGTTCTTAATCTTTTCATAAAGCATGGGTATGTTATTAGCCAGAAAGGGCACATTGCCATAGACCAGCGAGAATAGAGTGGCACCTAAGGCCCAAATATCCGCAGCACGCCCGCAATATACATTCTAAAGGTAGAAAAGAAGGTAAATTAGTAAGGAGCACACACAATGCGAGCAGCTAATCATACTTTGCCTAGAACCAGAGTTTCAGGCGCTCGAAAAGCTGGTGTTCCCGCCGTGGAGCCATTGCTCATGATAGCATCTTCGCCCAGAAACTCATTGCACACGCCCAAATCGGCGATTTTTACATGACCACATTCCGTGAGCAGCAAATTTCCTGGCTTCAGGTCAGCGTGGATAATCTTCTGATAGTGCACTGTTTACAGAAAGAAAGTAACTTAGTTTATAAAAGCAACTATTTCAACTTAAAGTGCTTACAGTACTCCAGACCAAGTAACGAATCTCTGAACACATTCCAGGCACGCTCTTCCGGCAAGGGTTTATCCGTGGGTATACCGAGAACTTCGCCCTTTTTAACCAACTCAAAGACCATATACAATGAGTCCTCCATGGGATCGTCTAGCACCTCAACTAGCTTAACAATATTTGGATGGTCTAGTTTCTTCAAAACAGCTATTTCTCTATAGACACGATCCAGCGGAGACGTGGCCTGCTTCGGACTACGCCGCATGAGGGCAGCTTGTCGCAGCAGTCGCTTCTTGGAGAGAATCTTCATGGCATAATGTGTGGAGTCTTCCTCAGAGTAGGCCAGTTTAACAAGCCCATAAGAGCCCTGTAAGAAAAATGTATTAATTAAAGACAATTTAAAATATAATTCATGATTTTATTACCTGTCCAATTTGGTCCATCAGTTTGTACTGATTTAACTGCAGAAAGCTACCGGACTTCTCAATGGATATACGCCGAGATTCACGCAGTGGAGGACGACGTCGCACCGAACGTGGACTGCCATAGGGACTACCATATGGACTATATGGTACATTCGGATAGATTGGACGAGATTCGGATGCAGCGAGATTAGCTCGCTGCGCGGACTGTGCTGCAGTCTCTTCAGCTGATCCCTGAGGCAAGTCTTTGGACTCTGGCTGCTCTTCGTCGGCTGGTGACTGCAGTTGACTGTCCGTCGAACGATACTCATTGATATTGGGAAGCAGACGGTTATGCAGCTTCTGATCAATGTTCAAAAAAGCACAATCATCATTGTATAGGTCCAACGACTGTGATTTAAGAAGTGTGTGTGCTTGTTGCGGCTTGGAGACTGAAGAGTTCAACTCCGGCTTTCGACGTGCTCCATTTCGAAGTTCAGCCAGGGGAGTCTTTTTGGGCAAAGAAGAGGCTTTCTCCGATTCCTCAGCTGGCTTATTTTGGTCTCTGTTTCTAAGCTTTTGACTCGAATCCTTGGAGTCAATGTGCAAATTTTGTAACTTTAATTTCAAATTGGAGTCTGTACTCGTCGCTGCATCCAGCGAATCTTGGTCACAACCTTGTTCCTTGGTTTTAACAACGATAACATCTTTGTCATCATCATTATCATCACAGTCATTGAATGTTACTACATTTTGTGCATCATTTCCCGACACTCTCTTGTCATCTGTCTCTCGAACCATCTCCGTATCCTGCGTTTTGGTATTCCCTATGGAGGCTGTATTCAAATCCGACATTCTGTGGCTTTTCAGTTATCCGCATAGTCACATTTGAGCATCATTTCTGTAAGCAAACAAAGAGATAACTAAACTGATTAGTTGAATTTAAATAGAAGCAAACATTCACCACATGAAACCACATCAATCAGCTTCACTGGCTACAAACTTGTGGAAGTTATGACTAAAAATAGAAACGAAAATCAGTCAATTCCAAAAAAAGGGGTGTAAAAGCGTAAAGGACCACAAAATAATAATCAATAATGTGTAAGAGACCAGAGCAGAGAAGGGCAGTGCGGAGGGAAGTTTATTTAAAAATGTGTTGAAATAAAAATAAATTGAATTGATTATTAATTAGTGTGTTAAATTTGAGATCAATCGCTTGAGAAATAAACCAATTTCAAGGGAATTACGAGCATCTAAATAAACATAAAGCCCAACATTAATTTTTACCACCTACATAAATACTTAAGACTTGATTGTACTCAATCTTTTCGCGCCTCCTAAATAATTTAGTTGATTAAAAAATAAATATATGTAGTACATGTGTGTGTGCCAACTAGCACAACTGTAAATATATATATTCTTTTTTGTATATATTTTTCTTTGAAAAAACCGAATTTATTTGAGCTAATTTTAGATGTTTTCAGCAACTCAATCAGTTCAATTCTTTACGTGAGTGTAAATTGTTTAAAAACAGACAACAAAATTGTATTTACTTTTTATTTAGTTAGAACCAAGTCATGACTAAGATCTGGAGTAATTTGGCCATATGGCTGTTGTTATTGCTGCTCCCAGATAGCCATGAATATGTAGCCAAATTATCGCCTAGAATCGAAAAGGGGACACATTCGGTGAGGGGAGAATTCATACCCATGGAGTTTTTCAATGCCATGCGTACGGCGGATGGTTCGAAGCAGAGATTACAGAATCAGTTGAGAAATTTTCTGGAAAATCTACAACGAAATCTTACCACATCGGCGGTGTTAAATGGCCTCGATGATAATCTGCAGAATACACAAAATCAGAAAATGAAATTACGCGAATTATCTGATTACTTTTATATAACTGCCGAGGTGGCAAGAAATTTCTCCCATGAATCCGAAAGCTACTACGAAGTGACAAAAAATTCAAGTTATACACTTTTACTGCAGTTGCGTCAGATACCGTCAACGCAGCCGACAATGGTTAAATTGTTGTTAACAAATTATTTTGCCGAAATGGAATTCTTTCATGTTATGTTCACGGAGATAATTGACGAGGTGCTCGAGTATACGCAGAACACGTTGCTCTCGGTCCAAAATACGTTCACATACTATGCGGATGTACAGAGGTTTGTTTTGGAAAACTGGAATTTCAAAAGCGATGTGATCTGCTGCAAAGAGTATATGGAATTTTTGCAATTGTATTCAGCTCAAATCTTTAAATGTACAGCCGGTCACGACCTCAGCGTGGCATTCGATGTGTTTGCCATGACTGAACTCGCCAGCAAGTATATAATGCGACAACTTGAGTTTCGAATTCAGCGTTTGTTCAACTGTTTCTACTTTGGAAACTTTGAGATTCGTTGCAAGTTTCTGCAGAACGCTGAGCGGGACTTTGAAACGCTGATCAGTAAAATTGAGGATCTGGAAATCTACTACGATATAAGAACCAACAAAGGACGTGTTTCTGCGCTGAGGCAACGACGTCGACGCAATGCTGAAGAGGATGCTAATCCACCGAATAATCATACCAAGTGTATGCCCAAAGATTTCCCACTCGCTCAAATGTCGAGTAGCTTGAAATCTTGTTTTTATAACATACAAAAATATTAACTTATTTCAAAAGAGTTGATTGGCTTTTAGTGTAGTTTATTTTAAGTTTAATTTTACATCACAATTACATCAGATTTGTACGACGATCGTTAACTTCGATGTGCACAAATGAAATACAACATTTTGAGTATAAAAGTCTTATACGCAATAATTTCTTTAACTTCCGCATCAAGTGATTTAAGCCCTTGGTAATCTCATTGAAGGCCAAGTTAACACATCTCGCTTTGTACTCCTTGTTCGCTATAGTGCTCTCCACACAAAACTGTATTTGGTCAAGTAAACGAGCCAAGTCGGCTATATAATCGGACCCCGAGAGCACGAGGGACTCAAAACTTCGGCAGAGGGAAACGCTTGATCTCATAGTGATATTACAACAATTATATAGCTCCTTGGTGGTCATACTAATTAGGCCATCAAAGACATGACAACCGATATTAATAAGACGACTTGTGTTGACTAAATGTCGATTGTCCATGTATATAGTAACCCATTGGTTTCTCTCCTGAGTATTATTAAGCAACCCGGCTTTACTGTCCTCCAAATTCTGCACAACTTCAGACATTTCTTTTCTAGCCTCCCTTATCTGCTGTAAGGCCAATCTTCGGAAGTGTTGTAGTACATGGATTATGTCTATTTGAGATATCTCCGATATTAGGTCATCGATCAATTTGAACACACTTGTGGACAGATCTTTGCTATGGGGTTTCTGCAAATCGGTTAGAAATGCTCCCAATATTGCGATTGCCTTTATCAAAACATTCTCCTGATTTTGTAGTTTCTCCGAATGGTTTCCCTTACAGTTTGGGGTATTTTTTGCAGCTGCGAGACTCCAAGAAATTAGTATTACAAGCAGCAGTGGTCTTGAAACACATCCCATCGTAATAGATTAAACTCAACTACTTTCTGATTAATCAGTATTAATACATTTTACTACAATCGCAATAGATTGCACTTAAGGAATCGATTTATATAGTATAAATATAAGTTTTATTAGTCTATATATATTCATGGGAGGTGCATTACATTTTTCCCCGACTTTATAAAGTGAAATACGGTGATTATAAGTAATAGAGTTCACTTTAATCAATAATATGAGGTTATTTTTAATATATGCGTGTTATCAGCAAAACTCAACACCGCAAACAAATATATACATACATTCATTTACATAAAGCATTTATATACAAATAAAAAACATTACGCAGTCTGGCTGATGACCTGATTGGCAAGAATCCAATTTATTTTTGTATTCACAATGTTTACACCTCGTAAAACTTCAATTGACTTATCTTTTTAGCAAGATTTAATCAAGATTTATCAATTTTAATCTCTTTGCGAAGCACCACAATTCCATAACCGGTTCGAAATACTTTTAGTGTAAACTAAGCCTAATTTGAAACTGCAAAACAAGTTAAAGAGAAGCAATCAACTAGACTGATTCAGTCTTGAAGAATTTGTAAGACATTCGTCATAAATCATTATTATTTATGAACAGCATCCCAATTAAAAAACTAATGAAAGCAAACTACTCACAGTTTTTATTGTATCACAAATGATAAAGATTAAGAATCGATGATTAATCACTGGTTCGATAGTTGGGCTACCACTGTTACGGCCCTCGTTTTAAAATTACAAAGTCACCAACTCTCACATAACAAAAATTGAAGTTTGTACCGTGGATGCTGGCACTGTAAACAAGTTAACCCAAAGTCTATGTTTAAAGTATTTACTTTTAACAAACACTCGTAGTTTTTATTCACTTTAAGCCAATTAATTAACATTTAGCCTATAAGTAAACACAGTGGGAGGCATAAACAAAAGAGCAAATACACGCACATACACACGCATCTATGTTTTGGCGCATGTATGTATGTATGTATAAATGTATGTGCGTGCATAAACAATGAAACACGTGAAAGTCAAAGAATATACTTTTAACGCAAAATATTTAAAAACAGCACTTATCGCACAATACGGATCGTAATCAATACAGTTCAAATGGCATCTGTATACAAAATTATTAATTGTGTACACACATGCTTACAAACAAACAGACACTCATGCATACATGCATATAAGCTCGCGAGCGTTCCACAGCATGTATATTCATACATACATATATATATGTACACAGTAAATACACAATGTCAAGCACAAATGCCAATGGTAATTTATACACAAACAATTATATATCTTTATGTATTTAATATAGACAATAGTGGGCACACACGCAAACAAACAAAAGCTCACATTTTACACAAAATAAAACAGACCGGTGACTAAAAAGGATAACACAGATTACGTATTGTCTTATTTATGCACGTATGTGTGTATGTATGTTCACACTATATGTTTGTATATATTATCAACGCTTTTAACTTGTTATTAAATCTTACATAGATTTTAGTATTATTGCCAGTAATAGTAACTGATTTGTTAATCATACGATTTTTATGTTAGAAATGTAAGTTAACCGTAAAAACACAGTGCGCGGCAGAATCTGAACGAAGACTAAAAGGAATCAAGCGAACTAGTTAAGCTTTAGAATGAAAGTAAATTTAAAGCTAGCGATAGCAGCTTTAAAAGCTTTAATTTCTCGGAAGTGAACCTTGAGCAGCTGCAACACACTTTCAGAACTGAAATCTTTAAATATTTGTGTGTACCTTACACGCATCTGTATAGATGTATATGTTAATATACATGCACATATGTTTTTGTACACACACTGTATTTATCTGCATGTGTATGCGCGTGTTTACTTTAGGCATGTACCTTATTTCTCTTGATACAAGCATTTTACAAACGAAACTCAATACATAAATCACGCAATCGCACATTAAGTTCTGCTTCTAATCGTTTTAACTTTGATATTTGCATACTAACATTTATTTACTTTTAGCTTAGTTTCGATAAGTTACTTTTGGCAGGAGCTAAGCAAATTTCTCATCCTGTCATCGACATTTCAAAAGTTGGGCAACTCTGTAACGATACATATGTGTGAAGCTTAACAATGCAATTATTACTGCTAGTTGGGCATTAACATGTTTTTAGGGTAGCATATAAAAGTCATTTTTACTATAAATGGTAATATTGTGTTATTAACAACAAATATTGCATATTTACGGCCACACACAATTTCCTTTGAAATGTTATCGATACTAAAACGATGAACACAACAAACGTGCTGACTATCGGGTATCTTCACCCAAATTAGTACAGGTACTCCTCATTTCGATTGAAACTTGTAAAAGCTTTGGCAAAAATGTTTTAATGAATTAATTAAATGGATCGCATCCGACCTGAATTTATTTGTTTCCATCAAGGTTTTATTAGACCGGAAAAAATTTGTTTCAAGTAGGTAATGTAAATTCTGCGGCATCTACTAGAAAGTCAAGATTAAGCTTCCAACTCTCTATGATTGGGTATTGGTTTTCCGTTTTCCTCAAGCGTACCCAAATTTAACATGTCGTTAAAAATCCCCACACAATTAAAATACGAATAAAAATTAAAAAGGGAAAGTTAATAATTCAATTTAGTAAGTATAGATTTCCAATTGTTTAAAAGACATGTTCTAATGATGAAGTTTTAAGTTTATATGTCTATTAATTCAGTTATTCATTTTAATGTATCAAATTTTTAATATAAATATACAAATATAGAGCAAGTCCGGCTTCTACGAACACTCCTCCTGGCTTTTCCGAACACAACGTGCCACTTTGCGCTTGAAATCAGTGTAGGATTCTCTCCATTCCTTGGCTGCATCAACATTTGCTGGAGACTCATCGTTGGGATCCGCTAGCATTGATATCACAGATATCAAAATAGTTTCCACCGTGTGCACCGGCAACCAACGCTCAGACGCTTTCTCATAGCCCCATTTGTCATCTCCGGGCTCGTGCAAGATCGAAATGCAAACATCTCCGTTCTTTTCAATATTTGGATGCCAAATTTCTGTGACGAACTTCATGCGGGGTGGGCGCAAAGGATACTCTTTAGGAAAGTACAGGTGCGCTTTGAAGAATCCTCCTTCGCTGTAGAGAGGAAATAAATAAAAGGTTTAATTAAATCAAGATTAACGAATATTCAAAGTAAAATCATATTTTAAGATATATTGTAGGGTTAATTATTTTCAATAGGAAACATTTCTACACAGATTTACTAAATCAGACTCGGAACAGAGATATTTATTTTGACTTAAAAGTTAAGTTTTGGTTAAGACCAAATGTGCGAAATTCAACTAAATTTTCAAATCTTGGTTTGCTTTTGATATAATGAAAACATCAACGATCAGAGTAGATCAATCGGAACATCGGGATTGGGTCTTAAATGTAAAACGACTTCGAAACGTTGACATATACTAAATTAGTTCATCTATTTCCTAGAAAACAGAAAAGAATAACTTAACAATACTGTCAATGTCATTACCATTCGCAATATTCCAAAACTAAAAAGAAAATCAACTATGTGACGAATTTGATAAAAACATCTTATATAAGATATGGAAAGAGACATACAAACGGACGGAAATTTAACAAATCAAAAGTTTTCAAAATATTTTTTAGTGTTTAAACTTAATATTAATTACAATTGTATTTATTTTTCACTTTTACAGTCGGATTATATATGATATTAATATGGAGCTGTAAGTAAAACTAATTTGTCTTTATTACCTGTACCAACTTTATCTTTACTTACGTACCGAGGCAGTTGTATCACTCGGTGAAGACAAGAATTTAATTCAATATAGTCATTATATTTGCGTTTACTTTAATAAACCTACTAAAGTGTATCTGGTGGTCCAATTATAAGGACTTCCCAACGAAATATATCATTTTCATCAATTAATCCGGCTGAGAAACCTTCTACTGGGTTCTTATTCAGTTCTGAAATAAAGGAATGGTTAGAATTTTGTATTGTTAGAAATATATGAATCTGAAACAGTTTTCACTTATATATCGAACCTTACTACATTCCAATATCAAAGTATTAACCAAAGCTAAACATTAATAAATAACTAAAGAGAATTAAAACATTATTGAAGCACACATTCTACATCAAATTTCAACCAATGCATTGGAAATCAAGATTAAATTCTCAGAAAGTTGTTATTAATAAACAGTAATAATAAATTAAAAAAATGTGAGTTTAAAGCAGAATGCTACAAGAAAGTATTGATTTAACCCTACAAAAACTACGACAAGCAACTGAAGTATAGGAATGCCTCTATTTGTTTTAAAGAAATACTTTATGACTAATTACTTTAACCAATGCATGTTAATGTTCAAACATTCTTCTTGAAACTGGAATTAAGACCTAATGTTTCCCATATTGGGATTGGTTATAACTATATAAGTACCTCAATAATCTTTCTATAAAAATATAATTATATAAGTATCTCGATTTATAGGAGCACAAATTTATGACTTAATATTAATTTTGAGAACAATATGAAGATCTTAACATTGTCAATGCTTTATCTTAGACTTATGTGTGACTTCTGGCTTTCTTTATATGTTTGCATGTTTGTTTGTATATCTTTGTTCAGAATTTCCTTTGTCCATATTCAGTAGCTTACTCGCACACACACGTACGTACACATATGTGTTTTGGCATAAACGCTTATGTTCGCAGCACTAATGTATTTATTTAACCGCAATAATTGTGTCTAAAGAGACCGACTTATTAACAGCTATTACAAATTCAAGACTCCCCTTAATAAGGACATTGAAACCGGCCTAGAGACCAAGTCTAGTGGACAAGACGTGCAGCTATGTATGTGTATGTATGTATCATCACACACACATATTCGTACATTTTTGACGGTGATTATACATATTCTTAATGTATCTATGTACATTTTTCAGGTATTTAATGCAACTAATACAAACACGCATCTGAGCTGTCCTTAGACGTATGTATGAGCATACACTTACATACACACACACAATGCATATGAATACAGACGAATAGCCATTGACACATGCTTTCATAAATGTCTGGAAAATGCTCAACTAATTCATCTATTCTTATGTAGAAGCACTCATTTGCACATATGCTCGAGCATACATATATGCATAAACGTTTATAATTTCATAAGTACATATATAAATACATATAGATATATGCATATGTACATATAAATATTTAAAGTTACACATGTGAAACATACCTGCCAATTGTTTCTTCAACAGCAATGATGATTGAAGCTCAGACATTTTAACTTTGTTTATGCAATATTTTTATACAGCAAAGCGCTCCTAAGTTTAACAAATTTAAATATATTACTTTTCAAACGCGGCCTTCTTTGAAGGGAAAATTTATTTTAGCTAGTATGAAAGCCGACAATATACTTTTTTCATTCTTTGCAGACGGAACAACGTAATTTACTGAAACAGTATGAAAAATAGACTGAACTACATGAACTGGTTCCTGAAACGCTTGAAATGAAACAAGTTCACATCAGACAAGTTCCCACAGCCATAACGTGGCTTTAAATAATCGATGCAATGTTTTAAAGAAATTAAATTATTTTATTTTATTTTTTCAGTATAAAAGACAAGTTTTCTCACTGAATAAATGTAAAGCCATTGCTCAAAACAAATTGTACTCTTTGTGTTGCTACATGTAACAACGACTATTTGGCTTGGTCAAAATTTTAAAGTATGTTAGCTATTTTATTATTTAGAAGTTATTTATATTTTCAAACTGGCAATCGTTTAAAACTGTTTATATTATATTTAATTTTTTTTAATTTTAATAAAAGATACTTGATTTTTGACACTTTTGTGTTATCGATAAGTATCGTTTAACCGCCACATAAATCAGCTGAAAAGGTTGTTTTCGAGAATTGCGTTCACAACCCTGGTACATGGATCAGATAATTATTGCTTTACCAATTGTTGATAATATAATATTTATATTGGGCCCTTTTCAATGGCAGCGCACGTTATTTTACCAGACTCAACAAAACAATATCTTTTACGAATCATGGTGTTGTCAGTAAAGACCGGTTCGCAGAGGTGTTTTTCTTTAATCAGCTGTTTTGACAGCAGTACGTAGATAAACTAAATTATTTTCCGCCATCTGTTAAAGGTGATGAAATCGCTAAAAGACATTTAGATAATGCCCTATCAAGGAAAGGTCAGTGACCAGGCGTGCGAAAAACACACCCATTAAAAATGTCTTAATAATAGAACATGTGACCATATTAATTGCACAAATTTATCTAGACAAGAGTTTATTGGCTTATTTTCAACAAAAATAAATAGTTTGATAAAAATAAAGACGTAATTATTTTAAAATACATTTCAAAGTTTTAACTTTCCATATATTCTTTATAAATTTAACATTTAATATATATTTAGATTTTACAAATATGCTTATTATAATAAAATAGTTCAAAAATTGAGGTTGCGGTGATGTTTAGTTTGGCAACAAATGTGACTTCAGAATGTTAAAGTCCAGCTTATTATTTACATGTATAGTTAGCTTTCTCCATTAAATATTGTGAAATATTTTTATGTAAAGTTGAAAGTGATTATCGTAGTTACTATAATTAAATTTTAAGCGAGAACACCATGCTCAAGAACTGCTCGTAGTGGATGGTAATGACTCCGTCCATGTCAGTGTCATGTTGTCTGAAAGCTGTCGTTAATGTCTGCAAATAAAATAATAAAAGATAAAATAAATGATAATAAGAATAAAGAAATTAAATACTTACATATAGGACAATACAGCACTGAATGAAATCATCAAAGAGAATGGTTCCACGACCAAAACGATCGAATTTACGTAGTAGAACCCCAACGAGATGATCCGAAAGACGATATCCGAACGATGTAAGAGCGGTTTTAAGTTCCTCTTTGTCAATATTACCAGAGTTGTCACGATCAAAGGAGCGGAAGCAATTTTGCCAATCGGTTACGTATTTCCACAAAGCCCCAAAATCTTGAAACGAAACTGTTCCTCTGTTCTCGCGATCAAACATTCCAATCATCAGACGGACTGTTTCCGGATTGAAAGCAGACCATGTGCCATTGGATAGCGCAACTTGCAACTCATCCGCTGAGATGTGGCCGCTTCGGTCCTTATCAACTCTGTATACAAAACAATAAAAGAATTTCGGATGAGCAATATATCAAAACATATACGGATACATAAATACAGTTGCGTGTTATTTATACAGCGAGACACGTAGATGTTTGCATAGCTTACCTTTGAAAAACATCCCAAAGGAAACTTTGGTCTGGCATTCCGACTGACTGATACGACATATTTTATATAAAAGTTTACTAATTGGAAGGTTTGCGAAATATTCCTTTCTACTGTAAGTTGCACCTAATGCCGTTTATGACTCAGATGGAGCACAATAAAGCTAAAACTGAAATCGATTACAAAATCGATTTTTCATCATAATTGCGATACATCGACTAACCTGTTGTTAGTATTTTTTTGTTGCTCAAGTATTTTGGGTTTGAGTAACAACAAATTTGACAAAATATTAGCTGTAAGAGGGATATTTAATAATTTGTTGAAAACCAATTAAAATTAAAGGCCTAAAGTGGGCGAATAATTTTGGTCAAAATAATATGGTCACACGATGAAAATGACAAACTGGTTCAAATTTAAACGACCGACGCCCAAAAGCGCTCAGTATTTCGTTTTTTAGTATTTTTGGACAGAGCTGCCAGACAGTAAAATGTTATTGCTAAAGTACTTTCAATAATTTATTTGTTTGCTGTTGCACTTAATAAAGTGCTTAACTACCAGTTCAATAAAAATATTCAAATAAGCATTACGTAATTTTAAAATTAAAATAATCCCAAAACGGAATCTTAAACGGGAAATGTTATTACCACTGCTAACAACAGCTCCACAAGCTGTTAAGTTTGCAGATGACAAAACCATAACATAAAACTAGGGGGTGCAACGTTAAATGGCTGTTCAGTTGTATTTCGTGAATGTTTTTTAAATTGTTAAATTCTTAAGAGCTACGATAAATTCAAAACACGCAAGACAAGTAATGCAAAGTGTGTAAAGTGTTGGCAATAAGATTAAGAAAGTGCAGTTAAAGTTAAAGTGTCCCAAACAAAATGTGTGCGCCGCCCCCAACGAAGTGAAAAAGCCACATAGAAAGAACTCAGTGTAAGGGACGTTGAACGGTGTTGGTGGTAGTTGCTAGTGCAATATTATGGTATGGGGTGGGTGGCAAGTGTTATCGCCATTCGGTTGCTCGCTATCGCCTACAAATAGCCAGCAGCGGCAACTTGCTCTAAATTTCTGAGGCATGCGCAGTGTGACAATATTCGCTCAATAGTTCGCTCGTTGGTAGCCCCAAACAGGATATTTTATTATACTGAAATTCATACCCATACACACACACACATACACACATTTACACTGT
Source organism: Drosophila acutilabella (assembly GCA_035046005.1). NCBI lineage: Eukaryota > Metazoa > Arthropoda > Insecta > Diptera > Drosophilidae > Drosophila > Drosophila acutilabella. The sequence continues at coordinate 7,700,263 of JAWNOK010000003.1, forward strand.
CATATATCTGACATACACGCATACTTGCATATGTGCGTGCTGCGCTGCGCTCTGTTAACGTAGGAGTAGCGCAGGAAATTCGCATATTCAGGCCAAAAGCATTGCGCTCGTAGTAAAACGCGGCTCATAAGCAAAAGCTCCGCACTGCCATTCGGACGCATTCCGTTGCCTGCTCCCACACACACGTACTTACACACACTTACAAACACACAAACATTCGCACATAAAATCTACACAGCGCGCACACATACCAGTATGTGTGTACGTACATACATATATGCATTCACATATACACGCGCAAAAATCAATTAAACGCAGCGAAACGAACGAAAGAAAGAAAAAGAAAATAAATGAAATGAAATCGGTTTAGTTATAAGGATTAATACGCGCTGTAGTGCTGCCCGGCATTGCCCGATTTAACCGATTTAACCGCTTGCAAATAATTATGTTCAAATTGACTGTGAAATGTGCAAAAGGAAAAGCTCACAAGTTACGCAAAAAATGCAGCAGCGTCGCAGTCGCAACAATAGCAGCAGCAGCAGCAGTAGCATCACCAACACCACCAGTAGCAGCAGAATCAGCAGCAGCAGCAGCAACGAGCAAAATGTGAAACGGAAACGAGCGAACGAGCAGTGCTAAAGTGCAAGGATAAAAGGATGCGTCGTCGTGCCATTGACCACCGAATCAGCAATTTGTCATTAACGCCTAAGCCAACTGCAACTGCAACTGCAACTGCAACTGCTACAGCAACTGCAACAATAATTGCAATTGCCAGTGTAACAGCAACATAGCCCCAAAAGCCTCGCCAACTGCACCAACTGCCGCCATCAACGCCGCTGTCACCTGCCGGCATCCCTAACGTCGCCGCTGACGTTGACGTGGACGCTGACGCTGCTCTTGTTCCTGTTATTGTTGCTGTTGTTGTTCTTGTCAGTGCCATTATTTGTGATCTCATATTTCTCATAACTGGAATCCTGTCGCTTTGTGTCGTGTGCGATTTAGGCAACGTCAAAAATCATTCATCTACTAACGGGCAGCATCCTTCGGCACCAGTTGTTACCCAGGAAACAGGACGGGTGAGTCTGGAAACCAACTAAATGCCTAGTGGGGAATAACTGCGAAATTCTTCTCTAATTGAGCCTTTTTGTTAACAGTTTTCTTAGTAACTGTGAACTAACCTAATTGGTTTCTTCTTAACGATACTTCAAACTTCTTTATGAGTACAGTAATCACTTGTCTTTACGTTCTTTATGAGCGAAAGTGTATTAAATTTGTCTTGGAAATCAGCAATTAATGAAATTAGAATTCAAACGAAATGTTCTCCGTTGTAACAATTCTTTCTAGCGCCTTTACACACAGTTTCCCATACCAATTCAATGCCCATTTAAGGCACAACATTAAAGACTTAAATTTCGCTCAGAAATTTACCCAAAAAAAAGAAGAGAAAAAATAATGAAAAAAGAAAATACAAGAAGGGAGTGAGTGAGGGAGGTTGGGAAAACATTAACCGCGACATTAACAATCAACGAAACATTTTTCATTTTCTGGCCTTTTCAGTCGGGCTCATTTGAAAAGCGTTAGGGAGACGTTAACAAACTACTCAAACAGTCCAAAAGCAACTCAGAGCAGCTCCAAACAGAACAGCACAGAACAGAGAGAAAAGTTGAGAGCTTTGCTCCAAATTGTCGAGGCAAATAAAAAGCGTAAAAATCATTTTAACGAAACGGCAAAAATTCTGTAAAAAAAGAAAACACATTACAGCAAAAAGTTACAGAATCAATGGAGAAGCAAAAAAACTCAGTTACAACTCAAATATTATCATCATTGTAAAAGTTTGCAAATCAACGAGGAATTTGCCAAGGCATCTCCTTTGGATTATATGCCACATCAAATTTATGCTAGAGTTTAAAATGTGCCATAATACCAGAAGTTTTTAAAGGAATAGTTAAGTGTGACTGCACATGAAAATTAAAAGTTTACGTTTGCAACTAAAATGCATTTTAGTAAGCACTTTACCAACTTTAGTTATGCTGTGGCTTTTATTTAATTAGATGTTTGAGTAGACAGAACCGTCTAGCCATGACAACCTCAAGGGATTTAACCAACAGACAGACGGTATAGCGTCTATTAAGACAAATTGGCCAAATTACTTAGTTCGACTTTTGCTGTTAATTATAATTGTTGTTGCATTTGCAGTTGCTCGTTGTGTTTTTAGCTTTCTCTTGCTCCTAATTTGTACTCGCTTCTATTGCATTGCTTTCCAAAAATTCACTGGTCGCGCAACATTTGTCAGGTGGTAATTCCCCAAAGTACGAAGGCTGTGGGAGCGTATGTTGCACAGAGAGAAATTCTGTAGTTTGTACTGCAAAGTGCGCTATTTTTATAATGCATTTCCCTCAGAGATGAAGCCGAGTTTTAATTATAGTCGAACTTTTTCTGTGTGTCTAAGTAGTTTTAGGTGTTGCTGCAATCATAGTTGAGTGTGTAGCATGTGTGTCAGTTTGTGTGTGTTGGGTGTGCCACTGTATGGTGGTTGGTGGTTTGTCACTCTGTTTTTAGGCTGTTGTGACATGCGAGTTAATGTCGCCTGCCTGTTAGACCTTAACGGCAATAACAATACCAATAATACGACAGGGTTAAAAAGTGGCAATAAAATCGATAAATTGGTAATAGGGTAGAAACTAACATATAAAGCAGCTTTCTTAAAGAGTATGTGTTGTGTTATAGTTTCAGTGTACATGATTTCTACTGTTTTTTATAATCATTCGCTATTCAAGAGCTTGAAACTTGGAATATTGCCCTTGGATTGTTTGTGTTTTTCCACTGATGAATGATGTGCAATTTCCGTGCATGGAATGGAATTTTGTCATTCTGCTGTGCACTTACTCATCCACATGTTCACGCACACTCATACACACACAATGTGAGGATTGTGCGAAAGCGAAATCATCGCTGGCGGAATTTATGATGTCATAAAAATAAATTTTAGACATGCGTGTAGACATCATTTGAAGCGTCTATCTGTCGAATTTTTTTGCAGTCACTATTGTTGCTCTTCGTGTTGTTGTTGTTTTGCCGTTGCTCCATTAACACTCGGCAAAACATCTCTCTTGTCTGATTGCTACACTTTGTCGCGATGTTGTCGCTCTGACACAAAGTATCTTGTATCTTGTAGTTGCATTTTGCATTTTGCATGTCGCTGTCGCTGTTGGCAATAACTCGCAAACGCACACACACGCACACCATTAAAAAATCCAACTCCCTCTTTCCCCTCTCTCTTTCGCTCTCTCGCTTGCCTAGAAATTATGATCTGAAAAGTGCTGCATACCGTGGGGCGCAGCTGAAGTTCATTGAATGGCGATAGCTTTGTTGCAAACGGAAGCTTGTCAGAACGCAGCTGGACTTACACACACACATGCACACACACACACATACAGAGACACATATCAGCTCTGCTGTTGTCATGGCCTTAGGTATGTCATACGAGCAGCATATTTAAATGTCCCCTGCACGATTGCAACATTTCTCATTGCAAACTACTGCGGGGTGGTAGAGTTGGGAGTGTAGTTGAGAGACCCTAGTCTCTGGACAAAGTGTTTTATGGCAACGAAATCTCTGTTGGAGTCGTGGGCAAATTGCCAGCCGGAGCTCCATTGGCCCAGTTCGTGATACGTGTCTGCCATGATGTTGGCATGACGATGACTATGACGATGACGATGAGGATGACGTTGAGGACGACATCATCACGGACGTGGCTAACTTCTGCCAACTGATGCCCAGACCAACACAGAACTCCTAATTTCTACTGCTTCACATACTGTTTTTTGTGTATTTTTAAGCTACTTAATTAAAAATTCTTTGCTTGTGATTTTTTTTCTGAGTTTTGCTTGCATTGCGGTTGCAAGCCTTTTTGACAAAAACATATGCAGAAACGAATCCTGAACTTGTCCTCTAAGCGGCTAAGCTTCTGCAGAGTAATATATGGGAGTATAGCTGTGTTTTTGTGTGTGTTTGTGTCTAGGGATTTGGAGCGCTAATAACTTCAGTTCTAAGAGCAGCAAACTGTATTTGCAACAACAAGCAGTTGAATTTTATCTAAACAGTTGCACAAGTTCACAACACCAAAGAGTTTCCTGCTTCTGTCTTTGTCTTTGTCTCTGTCTCTCTCTCTCTCTTCTCTCTCTGTCTGCAGCTGCAAATGCTTTTTAATTAAAAATTATATCAACATTCATTGCTACTGACATTCACAATGGCAACAGTTTGGTGGGCGGCAAGGGGGCGTTACTGCTAGCTGTATAATAGTTGTGTTGGCTTGCAACATGGCTGATTCCATTGTTATGTGCAGCTGCAGTGGCATTTTAAGTGCTAAACACAGATACAAAAAATACCAAATACAAACAAACCGACATAAATTCTTTGTAATAATAGACCATTTAAATATTATGGTTTTATGCTTAGAACTTTCCACATTATTTCTTAGCAATAATACAAAAAGTCTGGAATAAGCAACGTCTTTAAGTTGGATTATTAAAACAGACCATTGGGCTCATATTTTATTTGATTTATTTAACTGAATTAATAAAATGCATAAAAAAAGAAGGCACTTAATGCGCTTAAATAAACATGAATTATGCAGCAGCGCTTTGCAATTTCTAACAATTGAAACACATTGTTGTCAGGCAGAAACCAAGTTAAACCCTTACTAAAATTAAGCTTTATTTAAGAAATTTTAACTGAAAGTAATCCAAAGAACATTTTAATTGTATTTACTCTCACCAATTTATTAACTATATTCTAATAAATAGTTTTAGATAAGTTTTGGTTACACAAACAGAACACAAAATTTACGTTTGTGGGATTCTTTTAAGCAAAACTTTCGAAGTCATAAAGTTTTTAGTTATATTAAATATTCAAGCTCATCGGTGAAAGTTATTGCATTTAATAAATGTGCACAGTTACAGGCCGTGCTGAATTTAATCTGTGCATGGCACAGTTCAAGAGCTGAGCAAACAACATATTATCAGTGCTAAATATGGAATCGGACAGTAATTCAATATATATATATCTAAAAGTGCTGACTGACAGGGAAAGAAAGGGCTTTTTGGGTCTGTGTCTAGGTCTGGTTGAGGGTCTGGGACTATCTAACTGTATAACTGTCCAAGTGCTCAACTGTTGCGATGGTTAACAGGCAAATGCATATGACACATGTCAGAGCAGTCGGTTGCTGAGTGTTGTGGAATGTTGTTGGCTGCCAACAGTGTGGCAAAAAGCTTCATTAAGCTACAGCAACAACAGCACACGCGTTGTTCAACACTCGACAACAGACTGACGAAGCATGTAAATTGCGTTCGCCTGTCGACAATTAAGTGACAGTAAATACTTTCTGATGAGTTTGACAGGATCCAGACAGTTTGAATTTAACTTATATTATCACCACTCGCATTTTACACTCCCCGCCCTTGATTTAATGGATTTCTATCTCTTTTTTTTGCAGCACATTAAACGAGCAACGAATTAATCGAACTTGCATTTTTTTTGATACAACGCTATATGAATTTTTTGTAAAATTAAGAGACGATAAAATTTTTACACTAAATGCCAAGACGGTCACGCCCTTTGGCGCATTGCTCGAGACTTCAGCCAGGGACACAAATGCCCCAACTGTAGCAGCAGAAGACACACTTTTCCCAAAAGGATCCCCACTCATAAATGCAGTGGAAGAAGAAGTTTACTCGATTGAAAGCAGCTACTGGAAATTCGCGTGTGCGAAGAATGCTTTGTTGTGGACGTAGAAAGGTAAGTGTAAATTTATACCCTGTAGGGATTTGCATTTTATGGCTACTACAATAATAATAAATACACTCAGTAGCCTGATTAGGACTCATTGAAACTACGGGGATTACAGAAAAGTGTTTTTAACTTTTAAGACCATTTATCAGATAAATAAACGTTAAAGAATATTCTATTTAAACGTTTATTTTGTTGTCAGTTAAATTACAAATTAGAAATATTTTTTAAATTTTTTAATAGTCATTTTTATAAAAATGTTTTTGATTTTGATGAGTGCTGTTTACTTCTCTATCAAACCACTTCAGCCTACCAGCCTTAATTAGACCCAAAAGTTCATATAATTAAATATTAAATATTAATAAGTTTTGTCAGGAATACCCCTAATCAAAATCACATCGACCTCCTCAAACTCAAATAATTTGAGTAAATAAATTTGAGAGAGCTAATAACCAACTTCATACTTTGTTCATTTATGTTCCATATACTAATTGCTAAATGTGATTTGCTTTTTAACAATTTTTACCGCTCTCCCTCTCCCTCTTGTCATGGGCCGTGAGGGCGTGTGGGCAAGTGGGCGTGTCTTTGGCGTGTATACCTGGTGATTTCGCTTTAATGCAAGCGGCTGTCACGAAACTCAATTACAAACTATGTGTGTAATCATGTGTGTGTGATCATTTTGTTGGTTAGTGGGCGGCATGTAGTAGGCGTGTCTGCGGTTAAGTGGCGCCCTCTATTGGATATACCACGAAATTTAATGCAATTCTTTGGTCGCACTACGTAAATTGAGCAAACTGAGCGACCTGAGCAAACTGAAACTTCAATCAGTGTGTTTAATCAAGAGTTAAACAAGAAAATAAACGAGTTGCTTGAATGCAATTAATGCCCAACACTTTGGTTAATTGAAAGCCCTCGTAATTATTCACAGCCCTGGGCAAAACAGGAAGCCACAGTCTCAAATCTTGATTTATTTTTGTCCAGCTCTGGATTATAATCACTTTTAATTAAAAGCACTTTTCAAAGGATTTTGCTAATGCATCAGGAAAGCATTTGAGCTCTATATGTGGGTGTGACAGTGGGCGCTTTTGTTGTCACTTCTTCAACTGAATTTGTCAACTTTGTGCAGCTGAAAATATTAACAAAGCCACAGCTAGAAAGTGTCTGTGTGTGTGTGTGTTGGTTGTTGGCTAAAATTGTGCCAACTTAAAACTAAGCAACGGAAATCGCTCAGACTTAAGCCAAGGAAACAGGCAACAACTCAGTCAGCCATTCACTGAAATGGAACAAAACTTCAGGACAAAGTCAAAGGCAGCAGGCAGTAAGCAGAACTCCTTGTGCAATTCCCTTAAGATGCAGTCAACGTCGTCGTTTAAGCCACAGACACGCCTGCTAACCACAAGAAAATAAACAGGGTATTTTATTTAAATTTTGTAGCCAAGCGAAGAGTTACTCAATTTGACACAAATTAATTTTGATAGGCATAAAATGAAATTTACGTGATTTTTCAATAAGACTGTTTTATAAGTTTGTTTTAACTGTATAAATACCAGTACCTTTTAGTTACAGTTAACTCAACTAAGTTTTAGATTTTTAACACAACCTCCATTTAAATCTCTTGAGGACTGCACTTAAATCTGGTGTTCAATACTTATATATAGACAAGACTTTCTTCCTTTTCCGATAAGTGCTTTATATTTTTCAGAGTGTACAGACTTCGCAGTGTGACATATAAAATATTTTGTTGCTGGTTTCATATTTTGAAGCATAAAAACTTTGACTGGCTGCTGACGTCTAAAAGTTGCACAAATAAATTAATTTAGTCGCCGAGTCGCGGCAGTTGGCCTGTTAGCAATCAGCTACCAACTACCAGCTAGCAGCTTGTTGGCCTGGCTTTTTGTCGATAAGGCGACGGATGATAGTCCCGTGGGAGTCTGCTGGGAGGCAGAATAATTCAATTGACGCTTCTAGCGCATTTAGCTGTGCCTGTGTTTCTTATAAATTGCACTTTCTTTGCGCGTGTTGAACGTGGCACGTTGCAGGTTGCATTTGGCACTTGCCACTTGCCACTTGCCTGGTTTGCTGTAAATTGATTTGTTAAACAATTTTTAATTGAAATGCAACAATGCCGCCAGCAACATGTCAAAGTTTAATGAAACCAAACTGATTGCGTTGCTACTCATGACTCCTACTTGCCTCTTGCTGCTTGCTGCTTGCTGCATGCCACTTGTAAACAGTTAAAGTTGCTCAAGTGAAATGCGCTGGCATTTCTATTGGCATACGTACGTGGCATGCCACGCTGGCTGTTGAATGACAGCCAACAAGCCGATGCAAACCTATTGAATTACAAAACCAATAACAGACCTCGACGTGCCACAACTGGGCGGTAATGGGCGTGCCTGCAAGTGACACCATTTGGCATCAATTGTTGTTGGGCGTTTTTCTCCTTTTCTACTTTTTACTCCTCCTTTTTTTGATGCCCGCAGAATCCAACCAATGAAGTCCAAACTATTTTTGAGTGGCATTTTCGGACACAACTCGATGGCGTCTTTTTTTTTTTTTTTACTTTTTTTGGATACGCTTTTCACATTAAGCGCCCTACGAATATGTATTTTCTGTTGGCCGTAAATCATATTGATTTATTCACTTTACAAGCCGTGCAATGAGGCGTATGCGTGATGCGAAGCGAATTAAAATTATGTGAATTTTATGCATTTAATTAAAATCAATAAGAATAACTGATCAGTTTGACAGTTGTGACATTATTTCATCATTGGCAAACTGTAACTGCTTTTTACAATTTAAAGGCCTTTAAGCAATTTCTGCTTGTTGTCCTTCGCTTCATCTCTCTGTCTCTCTTACTCGCTGTTTTCCCACTGCCTATGGACAATTATCAACTTGCCGCTTGGCTGAATGCTTGGCTGGCTGCTTGAATTGTGTACACTGTAATAAAGAAGCAGTTTATTGTAAAAGGAATAGGAAATTAAATTAAAGTTAGGACTGAATTGATAAAAACTATTAAATTATATCATTTATATGAGCAATTTGTAATGTAAAACTAAGTTTGGCTTGAAAATATATCAATTAAGTATAATATTTTACAAAATTCGAATTGTGGTCTAGCCATCAGTATAAGTCCTTTTAATTTTTCTCAATGTAGTCTTTGGCATTCAAAGCCGCATTTGAAGTTGATGCAGACTGCAGATGCAGCATTCTGTCTATCTGAATATAAGTTTTTCGCTGTTTTTCCCCAAGTACTATTCACAAATAAATGGCGGGCATTTAGGCAACAGGAACTCGGAGGCAGCTCCTTTCAGTTCCTTGAGCTTTGCCAACAACAGTTGGTGCATTTGGAGTGCATTCGAGCAGCTCACTGGATACACACAGACCTAAACATAAGAACAGTGCGAGATAGAAATGGAAGTGCAGGTAAAGAGCGGTAGAAAAGAGAATAGAAAGAGAGAGACAGAGATAAAGAGAGGTTTGCACAATGTTTGCCTCAATGCAGATAAGAATATTACTCCAGTTGGGGCTGTTACAAAAATACACATCACACACACGAACTCACACACACACACACACTCACAGCACAACAACAAATGTTGCTCAAGACAAACACTGTGAAGCGTTTTTAGTTTTTGCTCTGGTTTTGCTTTTTGGACCAGTTCCAAATTCGGTTTCTTTGTCTTTTTTCCGGCTGATTTAAATACCCTAACAGAGCAATTTCACTGGTGTTTTGTAAATTGAAAAAATAATGTAATTAAAATAGAAAAATGTAGTTATTTTGTGGACAATTATAATGCACAAAGGGTTTGGTTTCTAAAACCTAAAACTGACATTAAAAAAGCTACAAGCAGTAAACCTTTTTTAAAGTTTTATCATCGTAAAAGTTCTTTTGATTTTTAAACTAAGTTGATAAGGAATATAATTACTCTTCCCTTTATTTTATTCATATTACATTTCTTAACCCATTTTTCTAGCATAAGCGTATTAAGTTACTTCTTTTCTTGACCGCTGTTAGATTTGCCCATAAAAAATCAATAGAAAAACTATTAATTGGTATCACAAAAGCGGTTACTGCAAGATTTTTAATTGCTGCCAACGTAGCAAAAAAAGTTTTTCTTGACCATTAGGAGGTGTCTTAGCCGCTTTTGTTGCTGTTCTTGTTCTTGTTATTGGCAACTGGCACGTTAACAAGCGCAATTTTAGTGCATTGAAATGGAAAACGCAGTGATATAATAACACGGCTAAGAGGGAAAGAAGGAAAACGAAGTAGGACTGAGAGGTCAAGGGTTAAAGTGTAATAAAATAAGAATAGAATTGAAAGGGCAATCTGTTTGGCTATTGGCTACTGGCTATCGAAGCAGCCATCAATCAAACGTATAATCAATTAACTAATCACTAAAATGTGCTTAACTGATTGAGGAAGACCCTGACAGATAACAAGTAGACACAAGCATAGAATTTCAGCTTATTTTTGCCTCTATAATTAATGCGATTTGAGTCCTTTCATACCTTTCTTACGTTTGCTGTCAGCTACAGTCACTTTGTGCTTAATATTTTCTCAAAATTGATCACAAAAGCTTCGTTTTATGTCTTCCTATTGACAGACACAAAGATATGCCTGCATATTTCAAATATTTTTGCTTAAAATTCTTTGCTTAGAGAAACCATTACATTCCTTAGCGTCTTTTGTTGTGTGTGGTTTTGACGAATTGTTTTTCCATGACTGCTATTTTCCACTGTTAGTTGTCCAGAGAAGACGTTTTTCCTTGAGCATTTATTTGTATTTGAATTGTGGTTTACTTGCTGTATAACTGACATTTTCTGCTGCTTGAATAAACTTTTCCTTTGCTTAATTCTAGGTTTGCTTTAATTAAAATTTGCCTGCTTTGTAATTTGTTTTACTTTTCTGTCAGTTGGCACAGGTATATGAAAGTTGTGACAGTTTTGTTGACTTCTTCTGCTGTTTGCTTTGCACGTAAAATATTTGCCTGTCATTGCATACAACATGTCGCATTTTTCCTCGCTGGGGATGTGTTTATAATTTCCGGAGAATACTCAGATGCCGTTGGGTGACGACTCCTCTGCCTGTCTGCCAGCGACATTTGGCTTATTGATTGGCTTATATACTATATAGTATTTTTGCATAATAAAACGTTGGCCATCTCAAGTTTGTACAGGAAATGCTTCGAGCGACATTTCACTTGGACGCCTTATAAAATGTATATGAAATTAGCTGATTTTCTGCTCTATACTGCGAGAGCCTGTTTAGTAGCTTAGCCCAATGACGTTGACATCTAGATGGCAACGCTGCGTATGACATATTTTTAGCTATATATTTGGCCACAGTATAAAACTATCAACTGTAGGAGCTAGAGTGCAAGTGTACACTGCTAAAAATAACTAGTTTTATAAATTAAGCACGTACACGAAATAATTTTATAGAAATGCAAATTGATGTTGTTCTTTTTGGAGGTTGTCTTGACACATTTTCTAGCTAAATTCGGTTATCTTTTAAGTCTTTAAATAAGAGCAATTTATGCTGTTTAAATTAAAATATTTGCAGTAACAAATATATATTTAAATGATTATATTATTAACGTTGAAAATCTTTATTCTGTATTTTTATATTTTTTTGTCGGTGTGTTTGTGTGTGCGTTTGTATTGGGAGCACTCGAGTGCAAAGGTAAACAGACACAGTTACCAACACACACACACACACACACACACGTCATTCGCACCTCCCCCACTCCAAACACACACGCACATCAACACACACAGTGTGTTGGAATGCAATGTCGAAACAAAATTAACCTCACAACCTACTGCAGCTTCCATTTCCATCTCAGCGTTTGCTTCATGTGTGTGTGTGTGTGTCTTGACTGTACTAAAAGCGGTTTACGCCACTCACAAGTAAACAGCGAGCGCTTCTACTTCTTCTACCTTGCCCTGCCCACCCCTTTTTGGCCCACACAACTGCAAGTGTTTTTTTGCTGTGCTCCAAACGCCCACACACGATTGTTGTGTGGATAGGTCGTGGCTTTCATTCTTCAGACCCGTTTCTTGCAGCATATACTGACTGTGTGCGGGTTTGTTTGCGGTGTGTGTGGGCGAGGGTCTGCTACCTTAGCATTTTGGCATTTCAGCCCCCACACTATTGCCCACACTACGTCGTCGTGGTTAAAAGCTGTTTGCTTTGCTGTGGATTTTCGTTACGTTTCGGTCTGTCGCCCTCTCGCAGCGCCTCAAAGTATGCTTCAACATTTTTAACCTTTTACGTATTTTGCATTTGCAATACGAGTGTGTGTGTGTGGGTGTGTTTGTGTGAGTGTGTGTGTACATTCTACATCTGTACATCTCGCCCACATTTGCGCTTTTTCTCAGTGCGTATTTCACTCACTCGCTCGCTCTCTCTCTCTCTCTCTCCACTCTCTTTGCTTGCTGGCTCTCGCTCTCTGGCAGCAAAAGCTTTTGTAGTAGAGAAAAACGAAATGTGTTTTTTGGCTTTTGCGGCTTGGTCTGCTTATTTAGAGTGGCCAGAGTTTTACAAAGTTTTAGCTACTTTTGGTTTTACAGATTATTTATTTATTTTGTTATTTATTTATTTCTTTTGCGTGGGTGTATGTATGTTTTGTGTTTGCCGACTCAATTGAGTAAGAAAATGTTGTGTGGTTTGACAGCAACCACTCTTTGGTTTGGGGTGATGCTGCTGTTGCTGCAGGTTCCCATAACTTTGCGCACTTGCATTAATTGATGACACTTCTTAAGGCCTTTTCAAATGCCAACGGCTCAAAATGGCACACATTGCCAGCAATTAGTGCCAAGAGCCAAACGAGAGAGTGAGCAAGAGAGATGGCAATACACAGAGAGAAGAGGACAAGAGATCGGAACATGGTAATTGTGTCAAGGTTCATTGTACGCAAACATTGTCAGTTCCATTTGAAATGCATTTGTTGCCTGTTGGTTTTGGCATTAGTTTTGTTTTGCTTTTTGCTGATGCTTTCACGCCAACCGCAATTAACTGTCAAGGCAACAGCTTGTGGCATTAATTGCCAATGAAAGCACTTAAAAGCTAATTTACCAAACTAGGCTCACACATTTGAGCTTAAAGCGGCTTATGGCCAGCATAGACAACAAATGCCGGCGCAACAGCAAGAAACTGAATGCATAATTCAATGTGGGCTAAAAGCAAGAGTGGCAGCAGCAACATTACAGCTACATTTGACTAGCCCTTGTCGTAGATTTCCTTCTGTAAAAGCTTCAAAGTTTCAGCACTGACTGTGAACAAAAATAAACGAAATCATTTGTGGGAGCCACACAAACTTGTCATCAAATCTGAATGGGATTTTAGCCATTTTTGTTGGTCGTTTGCCCATTTTTTTTCATTCCTTTTTTACCCCTTATCGGGCATCAAAACATCGATGGCAATGATGACAGCGCTTTCCGGGGGATTTCGAATTTTGATTTCAATTCGGTTACATGGCAAGCGAAAGCTGCGAACTCAATTTGTTTCGCTTGACAAATGTCCAGTGAGAGAAATAAATGAAATAGAAAGAAAAAAAGAACACTGTGTGCTTCCTCTCCGGATGTTTGTTATTAGCCGCGCACATCCGGCGTGGAGTGACGCGCCGGATAAATTGGACTTGTGCCGACTGCGCTGCAAAGTATGCAATGCTTCGCGCAGTGCGCAGTTTATCCGCGCAGGCGTCTACTTTGCGTATACGTAACGTAAATTTTGTCTTAGATTTGGATTCGGCTTGGCGTTTTGTCAGCGGCTTTGTTGCTGTCATGTTTTTGCATAGAACTGCGCCTTCAACAACCAATTCTGAAATGCATTCATTTTGCATGGACTCATGGACTGTCAGTTGATTGCCTGTCAGCGTGCGGTGGTGCTTGGGATAGCGGTGGTGTTGGTTGTGGCGGCATTTGCTTAACTGACCCACATAAATGTCGTGTCGTGCCTATAAAAGTCGTGACTATTAGTAGCTCGTGAGTAAGCGTGTGATTGTGTCTGTGTGTATATGAGGGTTTTGTGAATGATGTGGACTAGCGAGCGGGTGTAACACACACACATGCGGACTTACACACACAATCACGTGTCATTCATGTCAAGCAAAGTTTACGCTTTCAGCCATGATTTCCATACACTCCATTGCCTTTCTCTATCTCCCTTCCTTTTCTCACTCACTCGCTGTCTCTGTTTTACTCACTTATCTGTCGTTCTCTTTTGACCAGCTTTTATCAATTGTAATGCGTTTTTAATGGCAACCTTTTATCTGTTTATGTCATCTAGGCCAGGTTATTAAAATTATTCATAATTCCCTTTAGAGTGGACACTCGCCGTTGACTTTACTGCGTCTCTGTCTACCTCCTCCGCTCTCCCTCTAACTTTCTAGTTCGGTCTCTGTCTGTCCCCTTGGCTCTCCTACCATTTAACCTTTTCCAACATTTCATTTTGGTTATTTGAATTGCTTGATAACCAAAAAAAAAAAAAGAGTGGAGAGAAAACATTTGCACAAACGGTGCGCTTTTGTCTAGGGCCAAAATTTGTTGAGCGTTTTGTGTTGTCGTGTCATTGTAGTTGCTGCTCTTGTTGTTGTTGTTGTTGTGGTGTTATTATTATTGCTTTTGTTGTACCTAAATCACTCGAAATGCGTGTCTGTCATGCCACTCTGCCACACGCCGACTATTTTTGAGCTAGGTTACTCCATAACCCCACTGACCTGACCACACACAGGCACACACTCACACACATACTGCTACCCACACTCACATGATTATCATTTCTTTATTCACTGAGATTGGCATTTATTTGGTTGGGTTTCTAATATTAAAGCATTACCAACAACTATGACCAAGGCTAAAACGAACATTTGATACCGATGTCAGTTTATTTAAGTCCCTAAACATAATTGCTTCAGCTTCCCACTGAGTGTGTGTGTGAGTGTGCGTTAATACTCGAGTGAAAGGATTAAGTACTTAATTATAACGCTGATTAACATAGGTAGCCTGTTTACCCATCGGAGATTAGCGTCGAGTGCGTCTAATTATGAGCATATCAATAGCAAGTACAAGTGGCCATAAACAAGCTAAATTCAGCGATAGTTCTATGTGTTTAGCTGAAGTTGTAGGCAAAGATAATACTTATTAATCAAGTGGTAAAGTATGTTAGAAGTGTTGCTATATAAGCTGCTTTATAGCTTAAAATTATAGCCAACTAATAAAGAATAGTAGTTCAACCCTCGTTATGAGTTATTTCTATAAAGTTTTTAATACAACACTAATTACTTTTTATGTTCTCATTTGTTTTAAAGTTTTACTACTATTACATTTATCTGGTAATAGTAGGTTGTTTGAAACATATATACTATAAATTATAATGATAGAAAATGTGTCGAAATGTGTCTTGAATTTTTTAATAAAAGAAAGAAACGACAGCTTAATCTTGTTACTAACGTTACACAGAAGCATCGAATGTTCCTTCCGAACTTTATAGTATAAACTTTTTCTTATACTGTTTGTTACTTAAACAAATAGTTACAATTTTACGCTTTTTCTCTTGCGCTTCCGCTATAATTCAACACAAATAAATACTTTTTTTGTGTGCCTCTTTTGTGATTCACTTTCGAATGGATTCTTTAAGCCTTATTTACCGTGCGTATGAGTGATGTGTGCCAAAGGTAAATAAGGCTAATATCCTTATACCACCACACCACACACTGCGTTCATTAGCGGCTTAGACACAATGCAAACTGTCAGTGGCTGTTCAATATTCAACGTGCGTTCCATGTGCTGGCCTGGCCATTCCCTTTGACAAGTTCAAGTCCGTTGCCAAGCGCGATCTGGCAACGCTGTCAGGCAGCTCTCTCCTTTCCTTTCCCTCGCTCCCTTCTTTTTTTGGTTGTTCTTGTTGGCGCATCAAACACAATTCCCAAAATCCCGACTGCCAATTTTTTCTCGTTAAATACAGACACACACAAATGTACATTCGTGTATGTAAATGTGTGTGCCAGTGTGTGTGTGTGTGTGTGTGTGTGTGTGTGTGTGTATGTGTGTGTGTGTGTGTGTGTGTGTGTGTGTGTGTGATAGGCACGTTCGGCCTGTCGAAGTTTTAACAAAAAAGCTTTCGCTCCCGTTGCTCCCGTTTGTGGCACAAAAGTTTTAGCGCTGCGGGAGAGCAAGTGCCTATGTGTGTGTACGTGTGTGTGCGTGTGTGTTTGTGTGTGTGTATTACTGCGATTGCTCCAGTTTCGTGAGTTGAGCTTCGGCTATTAACTTCGGCACACGACGACTGCCACTCGGCTCGAGTTCAACGTTTATGGAGTTAAACACAAATTTCAATACGCCAAGTTCAGTTGAGCGCGTCGGACGTTCGTCGTGTGATTCCGTCCTCGTTCTTTAGCTCGTGCGTGGCGCGTGTATGTGCGTGTGTGTGTGTATGTGTGTGTGCGTAATAGTATTTCCGCCGACGCTGTATATGTATACCTTTAACAAGAGCGAGTGAGAAGAGAGAGAGGGAGAGAGAGAGAGCGGCTGACGTAGTGACTGTGGCGTGTGTAGTAAAAGTCATTAAAAAACTTATTCAATAGTATTTCACGCACAGCAACAAAAACGCGCGCACTTCTCGGAATAGGCAAAAGCGACTTCTGTTCATTATCGTTGCCATCGTTTGCGTTCACGTCCATGTCCATGCTCGCGTTCTCGCCATAGTCCGCGTTTTCGTCCTCGTCCTCGTCCTCGTCCTCGTCCTTGTCGTCATGGTATATGCCTCTAAAATGATTGCAGAAAAGCGCATGAAATTGCCAATAAAAGTTTAATGCTACATTAATTTGCCTCGGGAGCACTCGATCAATACACACAAAGTCTAACGGCAGTCAATTAAATCTTTTAGGGAATACACTCACAAAAAGTACATAAATATACATATTTTTTTGTTGTTGTTTGTTAGCAAAGCCTTAAATATAGCTATAATATAAGCGTATACACATAATAACAGTGGTAAGCCCAGCAGCAAACAATTGTGTGTGGCTGTGTTTGTCCTTACACAAATCACATGAAATTTTATAATAAAATGAACGCATTACACGCAGACAATTTACTGTTAGACAACGCTGCGTATACGCAATGTCTGCAAAAGCCAATAGCAGCTATCTGAAATGAGAAACTCATCATCATTTCTGCATTTGGCATTTGGCATGGCAGCACATGTTGGATGAGGCGATGCCAAAGGCAACTGTCCCATATACATATACACACACAAATTTCTATTGCCAAATGCGCGCGCTTACGCCTCCAGCACACACACACACACCCTCCTACAAACACACAGACACACATACACACAGCGAGGCGTAAGGCAGACGCACACACTTAAGGTTCAACAGCCCGACGATTGCCTCGCAAGCAGAGCCAGCGTAAGGCCCCAAAGCAGCCATTATCTTCGACAACGTAACCCAACGAGCCTCAGACTCGACAGAATCGTCAGACATTGCGTATACGTCGTGTTGAATGCCCTATGAGCTCTCTCTCTCTCTCTATCTCTCTTAGACTGTCTTTCAGTTTTCTGGCTTTGTCTGCAAAAGTGGCAAAATGTAATTTTTGGCATTCTTTTTTCTGTTCTTTTCTTTTTTGGCTACTGCTGCCACCGAATAACCTTTCCGTTTTGCCAGGAACTGCCCCCGCGACACCCACTTGTGAACTGCTCTGTATGGCATTATCTCCCAACTTCTGGTTAATGTCAATGGCGTTAGGATGTGTGTGTGCGTTGTCTCTTGAGAAGTGGCAACAAAAGCTAACGGCATTGTTTATGAATCCATCTATTGAGAAGTGCTCAGATATGTGTAATATAATATACATTTAACATTGCATTGTCATAGCTTCTTGACCCTGTTTTCTTAACTGAATTGCAAGTCATTTAAGCGGAGTTCAATATACGTTTAAGCATTTCTAGTTAACAGTAAGTGCACACAATTTATATACATATTTTCTTTTCTACTCGTAGAACCAATTAGTTTTGGCTTATGCCTTGATTTCTTGGAGTTTGCCGTGCAGCTGGTTTTAAGTCTCTTTTATTGCTGCTTTCCTTTCCTTTGGCTCACTTTCAGTTTAATTGCTTCGCAACACTTTTAGCGTTTTTCATAAATAAGACCTTTCCGGCAAAGCAGGCGGTAAGCAAGTAGTTACTGGATTTAGCCTTCTTCCAATTTAATACCTTTTGTATTAATGAAATTTTTGCGCGTGCAAAGCAAATTATTTACGCGAAGTTTTCAAATGCCAGGCCAGACCAGAGGAGCCCGAATAGAGCGCTAAAGTGAGGGCGTTGCTTTCATTTTGAAAGGGTCTGTAAAGCATTCAAACTCTGGGCGCACTGGGCGTATGCTTAACGTAAATCACGTGGCGTGTGGTGGGAGAGTTCACTTGGAGCGCCATTTAAATCAATTGTGTAGAAATTTCTAAAATACTTTAGACGAAATTTTGAATAGGAGTTGGAGGTGGCGCTGGAGTCGCTTGGATGGAAGTGAAGCGTGAAAAGCAAACATAAATACATATCTCACTCGTTTGGATACCAAAAATCATTCGAAAGGAAATACGGAAGAGAGGGAGTAAGAGATAGAGAGAGGTTGAGAGACAGGACCACGGTTATCACTGCTTTATATGCTTATAAAATAGAAACAACACCAAAGCGGATAAATCGAATAAAGAAGACCCAAAAACGATATCAAACGATTCGCAGTGAATTCGAATGCGAATGAAAGAACAATATACGAATTAAGCCATACGACGTGTGTGGCAAGCAGCAACTGAAACGTATCAAATTATAACTTAAGTACGAGTTACCACCGAATCAAAAGGAACAACAAAAACAACAACGAAAAAGAAAAAGAAAACAACAATAATAACACAATAAAAAAACATAGAATATAAATAAAACTCATTGTTAAACTGAATAAAATCGAATCAAATGTAAACGAAAACGTATCGACGCCTCTGGGGCAGAAACTATCATTTAAATTAGAAACACAGCTACAGCTACAGTGCAAGTGTGTGTGTCTGTGTGAGCGTGTGACTGTGCAGATATAATAGCAAAGTTTTGGACACACGACACGCAACGCGAACAACACATAATTCATACACAAAGTCCTTGCAAGACTGAATTTCTCCACATCTTCACCGCCTCCTTTCCCTTATCATCAACGTGGTCGGCGTCGTCTTCGTCCTCGTCGTCGTCTCCGATCTCCTAGTAAATTTTTCTATTCGCATTTTGACATTAACGTGGAATTAGCAAACTGGCTGCAGCAAAATTAATGTGCGATAGCGCCACAACAGGATGCTTTCTCACCAGAAGCAGTGGCCGCAAGGTGAGTCCCTGTCTCTCTGGGTGTCAACTCGTATGTGGCTATGTCTTTGTGTGTGTGTAAATTTATTAACTTATTTACTGACACGAATTTAACGCAAGCTGTTTAAGCAGATCTGTTTCATATAACTAGAATACAGGCACCTAAGTTTTTAGTTTTTATGCTATAAACTATAATTTTAGTCACTTTCTTTTATTATTTAGTTCAACGAATTCTTAAAAATTTAAGCAGAACTTAACTGAATGCTTTGGGAATTTGAGAATAAGATTTAAGAGATTTCACAAGGGATTAGCACAGCTGTAAGTTAAGCCAAGTCAAGTGATGCCATGATTGATATAAGTACAAACAAAAATGATATGCCTAAGAAGAACAAGAGATCTAACGGAAGTCGGGCATTATTAAAACATGACATTTTCATAATACAAATGATAAAGTGAAAGTCCAAAGGCGAGCGCGGCTGCAACTGCGACTGTGGCTTTGTCAGATGGTAAGACTGTCATGACTCTGCATAAAGTACGTTGTACGTACTCGTATCCTTGTACTGTCAGCTGGCCAGGCTGCCAGGCAGGAAAATCCAGCCGAGCGCTCACTCACATCAAATACAATCGCCGAAAAATATTTGCATGTCATTTTTTTTGCTTTTCCTTTAATATTTATTTATATGTTCTGTACAGTTATAAGTTCAGTGTGTGTGTGTGTGTGTGTGTTTTATGCAAATATTGTTTTTTATATACCCGATGCTAGTAGAGTTAGGGCATGCGTAACTGTTGTTAGTTGAGTCAAGAGAAAATCTCAAAGTTTTAAAAAGTCACATAACATGTATCCATAAACAAACTGAAATCTTTGTCACGCCCTCTCGCGTTAAGATCAAAACTATTAAGGGGAGGTAAATGATTTAAAGCGAGCACCTAAAAGTATGCAAAACTTTTTGAATTTTTAAAATTTGAAACTCAAAGTTGAACTTGAGTTACGGGTGTAGCTTAGTTGAGTGTAAACTTAAACATTCTTAGTTGTTTCACTTCATTTTTGCTGTGTTTTGCGTGCCACGCGCAGCAACTGCTTTTCACCTCCGACCCCGCGGATGCTTTTGTTGTTGCGCTGCCTGCGCTTTGACGCGCTGCTCTCAACGAGGGTTTCTCTCTGTGTGTATACATTTGTATAGTATTGTTTTTTTCTTCTCATTCTGTTCGTTACATAAACAATTTATGTGCTATTTATGCGGGTGAATGCATAAGTAAAATTTGCGTATAATAAATAAAAATGCATATTTTATAGACGCGCCATCAAACAAACGGCAACAACTTGCACAATTTTGTTTGTGCTTTTAAATATTTTCCAGCAAATAAAAAAATAAGCTCGAGTGTTTATAGTATAGACGTAGGGGAGATGAGTGGATAAAGAAGTGCACTTAAAATATTTTGCAGCTTTTGCAACTCCAACTACTTAGAGGCTCAGTGTCGGCGACCATTTGAAGACCACTTCAAATAATATAATAAAAATTTCATTTAAGGTTTCAAACGAGACTTCGGACAGTTTGGCTGTCTTCACCAGCTCCCTACCTTCCCCACCGCTGCTTTAAGTCTCCTACAAGCTAAATGTTTGCACACTGTTAAAGTGTTTGTTTTTTTTTTGTGGGCGCATTTCATTTGAAACACACACTCACGCCCATTTTTGGGCTGCATAATTAAATTTCTCAGTGACAGCTTTTTGGGCGGGCAATGGTGCTGACGAAAGGCGTGGCACTCTGGCATGTTAATGAACTCCCCAGGGCGTTGAAAATGCCGGATAATGCATTGCCGCTAGCGGCACCAAAGAGGGCAGGGGGCAGGAGGCAATGGGCGGAGATAGGACGGATAGGCAACTGCAACTCAATCAATCGCTGCGGCATTTAAATACGCTTACTTGGGTACGCAAAATACAGCGTGAGCCTGAGGGCTCTGCAATGGAACATGTACACTAAAAAACTGAACAGATTTCTAAATAAAGTATACAAAATTTAAAAGCTTATAAGAAGATATGTTGTTTAATTCTCAAGCTTATAAATTAGACATTAAAAATGTTGAAAACTCATTAGATTAACAACATATTTACTACTTAAAAATCTTTGAATTTATAATTTTTAGACTACTAGCTTTCTATAGAATTTTATATAATTTAAATAACCTTTCTAAGATAGAATTTATTTAAAGAAGCTTTAATAACTTTTCAACTAATATTATGCCAACATTTTTTATAAGTGTAGCAACTGCAACTTTTTTTTGTCGTCAGCTTTTTCACACTTCCTGCAGACTTGACGTGCTTCAAATTGCGCTTTGCTTCCATTTTTCTTTGAACTTTTTGCTTTATCTTAGCTTTTAGCTTATCGGGCTTTATAAGACTTAAATATCTTAACGTGATTTTGAACTCAAATTGATTTTCTGCCTGCCGTCTTGGTCTCTAATTACATAATGTGTCGTTCAAATACCATTTGTTTTTGTTTTTGTTTCTGCTTACAATTTAATCAATAAATCACGTATACGACACGTATCGCCTGGGGTGGTTACCTATACAAATACACATAGACAGTGCACACGTCTCTCGTGTGTCCCTCCTGTTGTTTGCCTTAATTTGTGGTAAACTCCGTACAGCATACAAACACACAGGACAATTTGAGGCAGCACAGCAGACATTCTGGGACAGCGTCTTAATTGTTGTTGCCCCTGCCACAACTGCCACTGCTGCCACAGCTGCCACAACTGCAACTGACAACTATTATTAACGTAACTGAGTCCCAGCTTGCAGTTGGCATTTTATTGCACGAAATTTACATTTCAAAAAGAATAACAACAGGGATTGTTGTCCGGGCAAATAACTTGTCAATATTTGGCTTAAGCAACTCTCTAATGAGCTTAACAAACGGCTAACGTATGTTTTTAGCCAGTTTACATAGAACATATTATAGCCAGAGCAGTTAGTTTCAATTAATCTCAGTCAACAGTCGATGCTATCACTTGGACAAATAACATGACTTGCTCATATCGAGTCGGATTAGTGGGTAATTGTATTAATTAAATGCTTTGTCAGTTTGTACACAAAAGCTGAGTAGAGCTGAAGTAATTATTCAATCTGGTATGTGAAAAACAAAAGACTAAAGTCAAAGTCAAATCTCAGACTTGGGTAATCAATCAATGTGTCTGGCAATCAATCAACCAAATGCAGACACAATAGACCAGAGTCTCGACAATAAATGCAAAATCTAAAAGAAGACTGCTTTTCATCCCCCAACAACTGGCTAACTGCTATTGTTATTTAGGCCAACTCACAAATTATGGCTAGTCAATTATTAAAACCCCAGCGAGCCAAATTGGCAGCTGGTGGCTAATGTATCTACAAGTTTCTATTGTCGTGTGCGCTAACAAATACCTATAGTTTTGTCCAGAAAGTGTACACCTACACACACCCACACACCCACACGTTAACACACACATACTTACCTTTAGACATGGTCTATTAATGGCGTTGCTGTGCGGGCATAATTACAATTTGACTCAATTTCCGTTTGAAGTTTTTGTTGATTTTATTGATTTGTGAAGTCACGCAACTTCCTTGATGACATCTGCCAACTGCTCGTGCACCCCTCGCTCGTTTTTAGTCCAAAATTCATTTGGAAATTCTTTAGCAAGTAATTACCAGAAATCATAAATTTTTAAGAGCTCTTATCCAATCCCCAGAAATCGCTGCATCCAGACTGTACTTTTGCGTCTGCTACACTTGCAGAAAACTGGGATATTAGGGCTAAGAAATGTTGTTAATTTGAGTTATTTATAGATACAATTGAAATAAACTAGTTTCTAGTTATTTAGAAATGAAAACTTTGTACGATTTCCTTTATTAGTTAAGAATGTTTTGACAGTTTTAAACAATTTATAGTTCTTTTAATTATACAGATAGAAAGAACTCTTAATTTTGAACAGTGTACCATTAAGTATATGCCTATTTTCAATTAGGTCGTCGCACATGGCGGAAAGACTGAAACGCGGGAGGGCGGGTGCGTTGGAATGTGTCTGCTGATTTTAAGTAGTGGCTGACTAAGCTCAAAGACAACGTCATGAAGTTTAAGTAACATTTTAAAAGGCTGACGAGGCTTCCATGACTCACATGTGTGAAGTGGTTGGCTAGAGACTTTTAGCAATTTGCATTTCTTGGTAGCAGGAAGGGGAAAAACGAATATGTAGAGCTTGAAAGGGTGTTAGCTTTAGTCTAGTTTAGTTTAGTTTCGTTTATACTTATTGGATTTGCCGGTTAACAAACTATGCGCTTTCTAATTAATCGCTTCAATGCGGTGTATTTAAGGTCTGCTAACTGTCCGCAGTTATGTCCTGGATAAACCAACAACGGATGGACAGTGTCAATTGCAATAAATAATTGAGTACGAGTTGAATTAAACGAATGGTCACGTGGCCAAAATGCAGCATTTGGCCATAAAAATGATTGCACTGAACTTGACATCGGAAAACTGCACAACAAACAACATTTGCACTAGAGATGCCACACACACACACCCCTAAACACACGTGTTTTGAATTCTCATAGATAGTGCCTCCTTTTATCTGTTTAGTGCCCCACCTGCCCCCTCCTTTGGACGGCTGTTTGCAGTCGCCATCGGCACTTCAATGTGTCCATTTTCTGCTGACCGTTGTCGTACACGCGATGCATAACAACTCACACGCACACACACATGGAGAGCTAGACTCTTTAGCTAAGCACCCAAGGGGTATATAAAGAGCTTTTAAGCTTGTGGTGCTGTATGTAATCAATGAAAGAAGGCATGATCATCAGATCAAACCAAAAGTTAAAAAGTCAATCAAACTTTATTCCACAAAACTGGATTATATTTCTTAAAATTTATTTATGCAAATGTATTTATTTTTGAATAATTTAACAGCTGCAGCTGCTGTTTCTGAGCCACTTCGTTTATTTTGGCAACGGCCAGCTTTTAATTAAATACAGTTATTAGATTTAATGCAAGTGACCACGCCCCACTTAAACATTCTGAAGCACGCAAATGGGCGTGGAAATAAGTACGGTAATAATGCTGTTTTTAAACTATGTATTATTTATTAAGTTGCGATAACGCGAGAGATTGAAATAATCGCACTTTAATAGTTTAAAGTGTATAAATTCAGTTATGTTCCATGTAAAACTCGGTCTATGTCTATTTGGCTGAGAGAATGCGGGAAGCGAAAGCACTCGAATGGGACATTTGAGCATTAAACTTCAACGGCAGCTGCAAAACTTTGACAAAGTTGCACAACATCAACACAACAATAATAACAAGGGGCAGTACAGTGTGATAGAGAGAGGAAAAGAAGAAGAGAGAGGAGTAGCGTGGGGGAGGTAAATAGAGCTTAGGCAAAAAGCAGCAAGCACCAAAGCAGCATATGTCAAAGTTTGGCAATTTCCAAGATTTTAGCTTGGGGCGAACATGATTTTTGGCAACCGCAAAGGGAGAAAACTAAAGTGTACACTTGACTGTGAACTCTCCACTCTCCACTTTCAACTCTCAACTCTCAACTGTGGCTGCAATGCTTTACCAGATTTGACTGCAGGCCATCTGGTCATACTCAACTACATACAAGTTGCTTCTGCTGTCCAGCCTCTGTCCGCAACCTCCTCCTTTCCCTTTTTCCTGCCTTAGTCCTGGCATTAATCCATTAAAAACTTCGTTGTGGCTGCAACTTCATTTGAAGTGAGCAAAAAATTCAAGTTTTACATTGTTGCTGGCGTGTGACATCATCATCATCATCATCATCATTGGGCTCACGTGCGAGTTGAGTTTCCTGCTTCATATATTTTTTTTGGTACAGTTGCCGCGAAGGTCTCGCTGCATGGCGCCATGTTGCACACATGAAATTCGCTTTAATGTGCCACGGACACAAATTGCAGTTGGCATGGCATGGAATGTGTCCACAAAAGTGAAACGTCAAACTATGCAACGAAATAATTATTGCATACTTTTTGGGGCAACGGCAACTGGCACTCGATACAAGTTTTGGGCGCTGATTGTGACTGCGATTGTGTCGCAAATACACTGACAGAAAAGGCTGTTTTAAGAGTTATAAATATTTAAATTTAACTAAATCTAAATTCTACAAGCAGTTGGTTGAAATAATTCAATTATTATTAGTTGGTTTTCATTGATTAAATATTTTTCTACAAGTCACAAGTTTAAGCTTCCCCCAATTAGTGTGAGTTCATTGTTTTAACGACTCTAGAAAACTTTGTTTTTGTCCTTTAACTTTTTATTAGTGTATAAAATTGGTTTAATGAATGCAAAACAAAATCTCTTAGCGCGGCTTAAGTGGGCGTCAGTTGCTACTGTTCACAGCACCAGCAGCAACAGTGACAGCGGCAACAATTAGCTTAATTTATGCGACTACGCGTTGCACTTTAGATTTGCATTAAGCTCTATGCATACATTAAGTACAAAGTGCACTGAAAACTAACACTGATTTTTGCTTTGCAGGAGAATGGAAGATCAGTTCCTGATGTTACTGCCAGTCCGGGCCGTGCGCCGCCCGGTCCGCTGCCCGCCAATCAGCTATCCGGTTTGGGCAATCAGCAGCAGCAACATCATCATGTCAACCAGCAGCAGCAGCAGCAACAACATCATGGCAACCAGCAACAGAATCGCAATCAAAGCGGCAACTCAAACGTCACCAATGGTGGCAAGGATCCTGTCCTGCTGCAAGGTGATTTCCGCAAAGTCAGCGGCATCAGCTCGGAGATCTTTCGACAGATAGAAGCCGTTGAAAATGATCACGATCCAAACACGGCGGCTGCCCTTGAAGCCGTCGAACGACGTGGCGAGATGATTGTGCGCATCCTGGAGCCCCGTTCCATGGGCAGCAAACAGGCTGTGGACGCTGCTCACAAGCTGATGAACAAGGCCGATGGACGACACACCGTTCAGCTGGTGGAGATCGTCAAGAGACCTGGACAAACACTCGGCCTTTACATACGCGAGGGCAACGGCGCCGATCGCACCGATGGCGTCTTCATATCCCGCATTGCCCTCGAGTCTGCGGTCTACAACAGCGGCTGCCTGAGGGTAAGTTTGAAAATAAGACAAAATATATTTAAAATGTGCATTTAGAGGATAGGCCAAATTGGCCGAATATATGTAGGTGAGTTATATGAAAACATGGTGTGAGCAAGTGCAAGCGAGACAGAGCCTGCTTCTTCTTCTTGCTATGTCGCGTTTTGTTTTGATTCATCTTTCGACACTAGTTCCTTGTAGTTCATTTGAACGATTCATTATCGATAAATTTATAATGAGCTTAAGCTACGATAATAAATAATCGACTTTGATCAGCTGTTTAGCTGCATCATTTGAGTTGCATTTATTAAAATTATTTGGATTTCTGATACAACTGGTTTCTATAATCTCAAGTCGGGATGGGACTTCTAACAGGGTATCTTACGGCCCGGAAAACCCGACGGTACTTTGCTTCTTGTTATGCTTGGCTTCATATTAACGATGCTTAAGCAGCACTTGCGTTTCTGTAAATGCCTTATTGTGGTGCCTTATTCTGTGCATTTGGACTCGAGTTTTGCTTAAAAAATAATAATAGATACGATTATGAATTAAAAATTTATTGTTTGTTGAGTAAACAAAGTGTGAATTATTAATACCTTTATGCCTTTCTGTTTGCTCTTCGTTAGGTGGGCGACGAAATCCTGGCCGTCAATTTGGTTGATGTCACACACATGTCGCTCGATGATGTCGTCATCATCATGTCAATTCCCCGACGTCTGGTGCTGGCCATAAGGCAGCGAAGGGGCAATAGAGGAGCTGGCTCACCGGGACCGCCGACGCTCTCGAGGCCGGAACAGAAGCCGCCACCGGTGGTGGTCATCAAACGTGATCTACGAGACGAGGATCTGGACGAGACGGATCGGATGCCACGCCCGCGCTCATCACGTGAAAGACGTACAGGTAGTTTAAAGTGAAAGCCGTGTATAAAATGCTAATCGATTTTTCTTCTCTCTTGCTTTCTCTGCAGGAGATGGTCGCGAGATGACTGAATCACGTTCCCGCCTGGGATTGGGCCTCAACAACTATAGTCCTCAGTCGGAGCAGCTGGACATGTATTACAACACAAGGGCGGGAGTCAATGCCATGGGTGAGCCACCTAATTGGGGCTACAAACCACCGCCGCCACCGTCGTCGGTGATCACAGAGCAGCCCACCAAGGGACATGCCTTTGCGCCCTCTCATGCCTACTACCAGAATGCAGGCACTCTGGAGAGTCTGGCGGAGAAAGTGCACGCCTTCTACCCAGGCGCACCTGGCCAGCCGGTTGGACCCTCGCGACGCATGTCCACGGGCACTGGCAACGTGAGACTGGCCCAACAACACGCACGTTTCCCTCGCTCTGGCTCGGATCAGCATTTACCGCGCGTGGAGTACGCCGATTACTCCAACTCTTTGGGTCGCCACTCACTGCTACGCTCTAGCTTGAAGCCTGGCACGGGTGCTCCTATGCCCGTGGGCGTGGGTGGCACACTCGGTCGCTATGGCCGCTACGAGCAGCAGCGTGGTGGAGTACCCAAGTATGGTCCTACAGCGGGTGCTCAGTCCTTGACACGCCGTTCGCGACCCAATCTGGACTACTCAAGCGATACGGAGGCTACGATTGGACCACGACCCAGTTACTATTACTATAATCGACCCGCCATTGGCAGCATGCCACGTGGAGCGGGCGGCGTCGGCGGTGGAGCAGCTGCAGCAGCGGCTGCCATGTTAGCCGGTGGCACCGATCTCAACAAATTCAACTCACTTCCCCGTGAACGGCCGGGTGTTCGGTTACAGGGCATACGCTCACGTCTAGGAGACCGTCTGATTGACGAGAACGATGGCAACATCTCGGCGCCCGAGTTTGATGCACGACGTGGTCGAGATCTGCGGCAACGCATTACAGCCAGTCCCGGTCCGTCGATCTTCACCGCGGACGAGTACCGCGCCTGGCTGAGACGCGCTCCAAGCAGCTCGGCAATTGCGGAGCAGATGCGCATGACCCGCGACATGTTCGCTCAGCCGCGTTCGCATCGCTTCTCCTGCAGCGCCGAGAACATTCATGATGCGCTGAGAAATGTAAGTTAAACAAGAATTTAACATTAATAAAGTATTTATTTAAAATTTCTGTATTTGCAGACGGAAAGCATTTACTCGAGCAGAACGGGTATACTCGGCGCCGGCACCTTGGACCGCAATCTGGGACTGACGCGACCCATTTCAGCACTGCCCGTGCGCTCCATGTCCTCGCAGCACATCGGTGGAGCCGGCTCTATACGCTCGCCAAGCATACGGCGAATGCGACAGCTGCTGGAGCTGTCAGCGGGTCCAGCTAGTCCCAGTGGCAGCATCATGAGCACAGCTGGACATCAGAGTCCTGCGCCCACACCAAGCGCCACATTGCCACGCCAACATCGTCAGATTGACATCAATCCGGCAGAGTTTGCCAAGTACAAGCTTGATAAGCCCATAGTGGACATTGGTGGCATCTCTGGCATGCTCTGGATACACCTGTTGGCAGGACGTGGACTACGCACAGCGCCAGAGATGGGAGCACAGCATGCGGCTGGAGGACCACCACCCCAGCAGACCAGGGATCTTTACTGTGTGATTGAGTGCGATCGTGTGCACAAGGCACGCACAGTGGTGCGATCAGGAGATCTGCAGTTCGACTGGGACGAATCCTTTCGAACTGGATCTGGTGGGCAACAAGCAACTCGATGTGCTCGTCTACTCCTGGGATCCGCAGCACAGGCACAAGCTATGCTATCGCGGTGCCATTTCGCTCTCCTCTGTGCTCCGACAGTCGCCCTTGCATCAGCTGGCGTTGAAAGTGGAGCCTCGTGGCACAATTTACATACGCATGCGCCACACAGATCCGCTGGCGCTGTACAAACGTCGTGGGTTGCCCAGCTTACGTGCTGGCTATCCGACGTTGTTTGGTGCTGATCTAGAGACGGTGGTCAACAGGGAATCCAAAGGTGCTCCGGGCTGTGCTCCGGTGCCCATAGTGCTAAGACGCTGCGTGGAGGAGGTGGAGCGACGGGGCCTTGACATTATCGGGCTGTATCGACTGTGCGGATCGGCCACCAAGAAGCGTCTGCTGCGCGAGGCCTTCGAGCGGAATAGCCGTGCCGTGGAATTGAGCCCGGAACACGTTCCTGATATTAATGTTATTACCGGTGTGCTCAAGGATTACCTCAGGGAGCTGCCCGAACCGCTCTTTACGCGTTGTCTCTTCCAGATGACAGTTGATGCATTGGGTAAGCACTGAAGTCTAAGAATTTTATATAAATAATTAAATGAACTGTTTTCTCTTAGCTGTCTGCCTGCCAGACGATCCCGAGGGCAATGCAAAACTGATGCTTAGCATACTCGACTGTTTGCCCAGGGCAAATAGGGTAAGTTAGTTCAATATACAAAGGAGTATCTATTGGTTAATCATTTCTTTAAAGGCCACCTTAGTTTTCCTGCTTGATCATCTGTCGCTGGTGGTGTCCAACTCGGAGAGGAACAAAATGTCCGCTCAGGCGCTGGCTACTGTGATGGGCCCACCGCTGATGCTGCATTCGGCGAGTGCACAGCCTGGAGCTGACATTGATCATGCCCAGCCGATAGCGGTGCTCAAGTATCTGTTGCAGATCTGGCCGCAGCCACAGCAGACGCAGCATCAGCAGATGGCACAGCACAGCAGTGTCATGGGTGGCCTCGGTAGCATGGCCAATGCCAGTAGCATGAGCAATATGGCAGGTGTTGCTTCAGGTAACGTAATCACTGTGTCAATAATGCAATCAATGTCCCATTCAGTCCAGTTAAAACACACACAGAGATACACACACAACACCTACACACACAAACACAACACACCTAGTACGAAAGTGAGAGGGAGAGAGAAGTGTGTTTACTTAGTGGCACTTGCAACGTTTTCTTTCCGCTTTGAATGTGCAGCAGCAAGCGAAGCTCCTTATCCCATTTTATTCAACCTTTAAATGTTCAAGACGGCACATAAACCGTACACCTTCACACCACACACATACTCACACATACAAACACACCTACACACACACATGTACTCACTCACATACTCGATCAGCCCAAAAGTCCCAAGCCACAAAATGATCGTTCACATTAATATTGATTAATACAGAGTCCTATGTAGACAGGTCGGCGCGGCGAGTCAACAGGGCAGCGTGGAAGCAAAGTCAGTGCGTTGCCAGCGGACAGACAGCAAATCCTACTGCAGCAGCAGCAGCAGCTCATGGCGGCACAGGGCAACCTACTGCGCTCGTCCACTTCGGTAACCAACATACTCTCCCAAGGCCATCATCAGCTCTCAGCCACAGCCAACAGTCATCTGTATCAATCAGTAGTGGGTCAGTTAGCTCAATCGCATCGAGCCTTGCAACAAGCGGTGCAACAGGTAAACAAACAACACCACCAACAACACAAACAACAAGAACAGCAACAACAAACAGACATTTAACAAAACTAAAACAATAACAACAAAGTGGTACAAACATTAGCTGAAAGAAAGTCCAAACTACACTGATAAAAAAGAGTACAACTTCTAAAGTCCAAAATATATTGTGATTTTTTATTGAGACCACTTTAAAACAAAATATTACAGATTTCCTAATTTATTACAAAGTATTTGAAAGTATTCTCTAAAATGAACTGTTTCTAAATTCAGAAAATGTAATCGTTTAAAATATAAATCATATATTTATTTCTGTGGATACATTTTTCCAAATAATTTGACTAGTTTAGCTTATTAGTTTTAAATGATTTCCACAATATTTCAAATTTTTGCTCAGTTAAAAAGTGATGATGTTTTTAAAAGCTAATCACATTTTTAGACCCCATACTCTAAAAAAGAGTATAGGGGTCTATTAAGTTTTTTTTAAATACACTTTTTGTAACCTTTAAAGTGGTTCTCTTACTACTCTCAACACATTTCCAAGTCGACAAATTAAATTGTTTATATATCAGTGTATAGGTAAAAATAAATTCAATCAGAAATGCGCATTGTGCTTTCAACTTTTTCCATTCTTTCTCTACGTTTTGTGGTCTTTTTGGCTTCCATTTCTTTCCCTGCTCAACATCTAAATACAGTTCAAATTAGATAGGTCTTTTCTGATTTTCCGAATTCTTCTTCTGACGTATTTACCACATACTCATGCTACATGCCACACAAACACAAACAAGCAACATTTTCAACAACTCTTTCTTGCTCTTCTAACTTTTCCTGTTGACCGTTTGTAAAAGCGTAATTGAACAATTATATAATTTATAAAGCATTTACTCTTGTGCATTTAATTTTGTGCTTTTTGAAAACTAAACAAAAAAACAAAATAATCAAATAATTCATGATTTGCCGTCAAAGTTTTATCGACGTTGTAACTGTGAACTATCTATTTTTATACTATATACATATATATCTGTATTAGATTTAACATGTAATTAATTAATATGTGTAATACTAATGATAATGATAACAATAATGATATGATGATGATGATGATGATTTGAGCGATGTGATAATTGTTAACGGCGTGTTAAGCATGATTGGCCCACTACTGGTAAAACTGTAACATTTCGATATAAATCGTACATACTTATAGTACATATATATGCGTATACGTAATGCCAATCCAATACATAACTGTACATTCCATTAAATCGCATCTATGTTAACATTTCGCCACACACACGAACATCATCTACAATTCCATTGTACAAACTTCATTACTTATAGCCCGATTTCCTTCCAGTTGCTAACGACGACAATTATCCCACACTTGGCACATAAATCTCAGTGTTCCGTTTGTACCAAGTTGATACAGTAATGTTGTTAAAAAGTCGTCCGTTTCACAACTCTGTTAACTGTAAACTTTGTGCTGTAGTTTTGAAGCAAACTCTTGGCAAGAGTTTTCTAGACGCTTTCCCTATTTTCATAATTCCTCTAGCCCTTTAGCTCGTAACTGCACATTTATTAAGGCACCCTGTTTTGCATGCTACACCCGTTGCACCCAGTACACCCTGTACATTACACCCCTCACACCACCACCACCACATTACACCTCGAGCACCGCTTTCTGTAATCGATACATCAACTGGGATTGGTATAGCATTCAATTGGCCGCACCCTTTGTGAAAGTGTTTGTAAAGTGTTTGTTTTTTTTGTCAACACTGTACAGTGTGCACTGATGAAGACGACTGGCTTCTTAAAATGAAAAATATTTTTCTTGAGTTATGACCACTTTTGGCAATAAATTCTTAAATTGAATTGTGTTTGAGCTTGAACTTAATATTTCAAACAGTGTTATACCTTTTGAAAAGTTTTATCCCTTTTGCTATTTGTTCCATGATTAAATATATTTTTTTTAATAAAAAGATAAAGAATTTAATTCTTAATCTTGATGGCAAGCTTTGTAAGAATTTTATCTTACTTTATCTTACCCAATGTGGTCTTGTAATCAAAATCTATTCCTCTTTGCTAATTAAAATGTTTAATTATAGCTCACTTCCTTATCAGTGTATACTGTCTGCTTCAACTGCCACGCCCACACGCCGCACTTATCACAAACAAAGACACAAAAATTCAAAATTGCAATAATTACCACACAATTTGCACCAGAATCCAATTTACACGTACTGACCAACTGACCAGATTGCTTCCTCTTTCCCTTAGTTACGTTTACGTCTAATGCTTATGATTCAATCAATGCCAATTAACACTTGACCAATGTCATATTGTGTGTGCTTTCTCTTCTCTTCTTTCCTTTCTATCTATTTCACTGTGTTGTCTTGCAGCCCTATCAATTGGCGGGCTCAGCGGTCTCAGCAATTCCCGACCAATCGCCACTGCCACTTCCAGGCACACCCTCCCCCGGCAGTAGCTCTGCCTCGACGGGCTCCGGGTCGGGCTCGGGGTCGGGGTCGGGCAAGAGTGAGTAACTGATAAGCTTAAGTAGAACTACTTAATCTAAACTTTAACCTCCATTTAGGCACTGATACCATCAAGCGCGGTGCCTCGCCAGCCTCCGTGAAGCAAGTGAAGATCATTGACACGCCCAGTCCGTACTCCGTGGTGCAGAAGAAGCCGCCGCTGCAGAAGGATGCGCCCATAGACATAACCACACCCACTAGCCACTCGGATTCGCATGTGGGCGGTGGCAGTGCATCCAGTCGAAAGGGCGTTGATTTCTACGAACCGCACAAATCGAAAACTGGCGAGGATTCATATAGTTCCAAGTACAACAGCAGCACACTGGACACCAAGAAGAGCAACTACACCAGCAGCAGCTACACACACGACAAATCCTCCACAGCAACCAACGGCAGCAGAGCCAGCTCCAACACAATCAGCACTGATGACTACAAGGCCATTCGAAACAAATCGAGTGCTACCTCCAGTTCGAGCTCATCTCAGGCGACGGTGTTGAGTGCAGGATCCACAGCGACTTCGGCACCAACCACATCCTCCGATGACTCTGATGATCTGGTCTCCTATAAGTCATCGGCATCCACGAACGCACTGTTGGCTCAGTCCCAGGCGATGACCACCAGTCAGCTGATGTCCAAGTACTTGAAGCGTGAGCCACGTGTGCAGTTCACGCCCATCAAGTCACCGGAATCACCCTCCCCACCTGGCGGAGGCGATGGTCTGCCCAAGGGCACCTATCAGCTGGTCACGCCCAGCTCCAGCACCAGCTGCTTGGCCAAACCCAGTGCCACCACGGGCGCCATTAGCAAATACACGACATCAGCCACGGAGGTGAGCACAAATCCAGGAAGTAGCAGCAGCAGCAGTAAGTTGTCGTCGCCTTCGCGACTGGCCAGAGATGGAAAGTCGAGTGGAGCGGTAAGTAGCACCACTAGCTCCCTGGTGTCGAGTGGCAGGCGGCTGTTTGACAGTCTAGCCTCGTCCTCGTCATCAGAAACGGAGACTAAGACTTACATAGGCGGCACCACCGCAGCCAGCGGTGCCAGCACCAACACCACAACCTACACCAACGAAACCAAGCATAGTAGTAAGTCGGGATCAGGAACAGGTTCGGGGGCGGGTTCGGCATCAGAGAACAGGAGCTTCGGCAGCGCGCTGTTCGGTAGCAGTGGCTTGGGCAACGGCTCAAGCAGCCATGGCCACAGCAACAGCCCCTTTGCCAGCACCAATGGCAATGGCAGTAGCACCCACAATGCCATGCACCTGTACGGCACACTGCCCAAGAACGGCGTGGCCAACGGTAGCAGCAGCAGCAGCGCTGGGGCTGCACTCTTCGGAGCAAGCACCTCGGCGAGCTCCTCGTATCACTCGGGCAGTGGCACGGCCAGCAGCAGTGGTGTCAGCTCCATGACGGGCTCCACAAACAGCTATGACTTCTATAGCAGTGGCAGTGCGTCGAGCAGCCACAGCTCGCGTCCTCTGGCCAATGGGGGAAATAACTATCACACACTGGGCACGTATCGGGCTCAGTATGCGGCAACGAATCCCTTCCTCGATGCCTTCGATGAGAAGCCCAGCAGCAATGGTGGTGCCCATCATCACTACGCCGAGGAGAAGCATGCATTGAACACCGATAAGGGTCATACACGATCCTCGATGGTTGCTGCTTTCCAGTCCTCGGGTGAGTCGAAGAATGGCAGCGATGAGTACGACGATCTCAAGTGAATTGGGATTGCCTGAAACTCAAGTCATGAGTGCTGAAGTTGTGCTTTTCGAGTATTTACAGCTTACAAATTTACAAGACATTTCAAAAAGCGATATATGGTCACTCTAAACCAACCAAAAGTAAACGAATTTTGAAGCATTAAGAAAATATTACGCATACGCAGTGTGGCAGCAGTAAAATTACAAGAAACTCAAGAAAATGGCTGCCTAGCTTTAAATGTTCATATGTATGCGTGACTGTGTGACTCTTTGTGCCAGTGTGCCAGTGTGTGTGTGTGTGTGTGTGTGTGTTGAAAGCTTTGCCTTAGCAGCATTTACATATCTGTTAAGCTCAACAGTTGGCAGCCATTTTGTTGCTACAATTTCAACTATATAAACTGACATAAACATTAACGAACAGTATTCAAACCTAAATAAAAAGTAACATTTAAAAGAAAAGCATAAACGATTAACGATAACCGATAACTGATATTCGATACCCGGCAAAGTAAAAATACGAAACTTATACACATTAAGTATAAGCGAATAAACATTTAGAAAGCTAAACTAAAAGGTTGAGCGTGCATTTAATTATTTTTTAAAAATAATACATACATAACACTTATTGAAAAAATACAGATTTGCTGATAAAATGGGTCACTACCAAACACTTTTCTCCCCAAAGCAGGGCCCTCTAACGTATAGCTTATTTTAAGACGACCAAATCTCTTAACTATTAAAGATGACATTAAATTTAGCTAAAACCAACAAATATTGGACAATTTTTCGAGCAATATATTTGCCTACAGCGTTTCTCTAAGCCTCTTTAATATACTTACATGCATACATCATTCATCAGACATCAGATCTACTTTGTACTATATACGGACACTAGTTGAGTATATTTTAAATACTCACGATTCTACGAGTTTTACCTTCAATTTCTTCAGATCCAAAACGACTACATTCACATATACAGCATACATACATACAAACTTACATACATACATAACATACAATACATGAATTTATTGACAAATCGATGTGCTTAGTTTTTTGTATGAAACAAAGTCTGATATACACACTAATATACAAGAATACGGTATAAAATATTCTTAAACATAAATATACAAGAAAACATAAAAAAATATTAAATATATATATATATATACATACAAAAATATATATACATATACAATAACAATAACAAACTAAAACACGCTTTGCGATTAAACAAAAAGAAATGTCTACAAATTTTACAGCCACTTTGTGTTTGAATACTTTAACTAAAGCTTTTTATAATATAAATGGCATGGGAATAATCGTGCATATGAATAACTAACTTGACTAAATTATAACAAATAAATTATGCTACACTATGGAGCATAACTATAAGCGCACCCACTTTTCCAGTATAGCGTCCGTTTTAAACGCACTAGAGAAAAAGTGTAAATGAGGTATGAAAGGGAATCAAAAATATAATTATTTAAGACCAAAACAAAAACAATATCTTTAACGGTGCTTTTTTTACCTGCAAAAATGTGAATTCTTGGCTTCTGGCTAACTATAAGCGCACCAGGTTTGCTTTAATTATCTTGTTGTGTTTGACTAGCGTGCATCAACAAAGCTCTGAGATTAGAAATTTTCTTTCAAAATTAACAATGCCACGTGGTTGATATTTATCTGACATAGAAAAAGGAAAAATTCTGGCCCTTTTTGATGAAGGGATCTCGAAAAGGGAGATTGCTCGACGGATTGATCGTTCCGACTGTGTGGTCAGAAATTTTGTAAAGAATACCGAAAATTACGATAAAAATAAAACAGGAGGCCCAAAATCAAAATTTTCGGATCGATCGCAGCGACGGATTGTGAATACTGCCACCAATTCCATGAAGTCAGCACGTGAAATCGGCAATGAATGTGACCAGACTGGGTCCCGTTGGTCGATTCACCGGGTATTAAAGAGGTCCAACGTGATAAAAAGGCAGAAGCTGCAATCAGCACCTCGGATGCTGGACCGGCACATTAAGGATCGACTGGAATTTGCCAAAATAAACATGGCAAGGGACTGGAAAAATGTACCGAAACTAAACGAACATTTTTGGACAATCAATTCAATTTTTTTAACTTTACAGACTATTTTTTCTAACGAAAAAAAGTTTAATTTGGATGGTTCCGATGGCTTTTATGGATATTGGAGGGATTTATGGAAGGATCCACGATATTTCTCTAAGAGAAACTTCGGAGGCGGATCTCTAATGGTCTGGGGTGCATTTGCCGTAAATGGATGCTTGGAATTAGCATTTCCCAGCACCCGTATGAACTCTACAGAGTATGTAGGAGTTTTGCAAATGAACCTTCTGCCTTTTTTTAGAAGGAGAGGAGCAAAAAATTTGTGTTCCAGCAGGGTAATGCCGCTGTGCATCGAAGCCGGCAAACATTACAGTGGCTGGCAACACAAAAAATTGATGTTTTAACATGGCCATCATGCTCTCCCGACCTAAATCCCATGGAAAACTTATGGGGTATCCTAGTGCGGTCGATTTATAATCAAAATAAACAATTTGACTCCATACGGGAGCTTAAAGCTGCCGTTATAAGGGCTTGAGAAGAAATTCCACAAGATACCCTTGAAAATGTAATTTCGAGTATGCCCAACAGATTGTTTGAAATAATTCAAAATAATGGAGGGTATACTCATTATTAAAACATAATTTCATGTACAATTCTATAATTTGTAATGAAATAAAAATCTTTTTTTCAAATTTTTCTAGGTGCGCTTATAGTTAGAATTCACATTTTTGCATATTAGAAAAGCACCGTTAAAGATATAGTTTTTGTTTTGGTCTTAAATAATTATATTTTTGATTCCCTTTCATACCTCATTTACACTTTTTCGCTACTGCGTTTTAAACGGACGCAACACTGGAAAAAGTGGGTGCGCTTATAGTTATGCTCCATAGTGTATATAAATATATTTGATAACAATTCCTATTACCATAAACTGTAAATACCCACAATGTACTTCAAACTCTAGTGCTTTCTGTCAGCCGATCTGGTTGTTAACTGGATCAAAGTCTAATCAGCTAATCAGTCAATGTTTGCCAGTTCAAAAGATGCATTAAGAAACCATACCATAACATAAATAGTTTTCTAGTGATAGGGATATTTAGTAGCCTAACTAAACTTGGGCTTATGCTAGCATTTGGCATTTTGTAGTGCAAAGTGAATTAATTATTATTTGATTTAGGAAGCCAGGGAGCATTGTAAGCAATAAATAAATATTTATTCCCACAAATTAGTGACACCGAAACATAAAGAAAAATGAAAAGAAAAAACATCAATATATGAAAATCGTAAACACCAATATATTTGGAGGACATACCTATAGACTATAAGCTTATATATGTTCATACATACTACATGGTGGCATATGTGAGTCTATATAAGTCTGTATAGCGTGTGTATGTGTAGCAAGTAGAGAAATTTAAGTTACTTACCTTATGAAACATCAGCATAATCATTCGTCTTCATCAAAGTACAACTTTCTATAAATCAAATGAACAAACAAACAACTTACAACATATACAATTCCATTTTAGATTCAGAATGCAGATACAGTTACAGTTACTGATTTAGATTCAGATTGAAATCCAATTCCAAATCAATTAGCAGAACATTAATTGAAGTGAATAGTTACGATGTGTAGCCAAATCAGTGCATTATTTGATATTAAACAAAAAATATTTAAGTAAATGTACGCTGAGATCTCATTATAATGATGTTAGATCGAGATTTTAAATAGCAAATTATTCGGTTAATTGTTGTCACATTTATTTTATACGAAACGACAAGAAACAAAAACAAAAACATTTTAAGTGTTAAACATGAAATAACAAACCAAAGAGTTTAAAACAACAACAAGTAAAACAACAACAACAACATAAACAAAACCTAGTTGAAGCTAATTAATTTTTATATACGAGTATAGTGAATTGTTGATTATTAAATATAGCGCGTAGTGTTTTTAAAAGCAACAACTAAGCTAACAACAATTTGTCTAAATTATCTTTGGTCCTAAAACTCCGCTGTCGCCTTCATTTTTTAAATATGAAAATTAATGGAAAATCTAATTAAAGTCCAAGCAATTCAAAAAGTTTTTGTTTGATTTAATCAAGCTTTAATCGTTGAACGACTTGAACGTTATCAATTTCGATACAAAACTATCAAAATTAATGGGAATTATCATAAATAATACGAAATTCAATTGATTTGCAAATTGTTGTGGCTTCATAGTTATAGCTGAGCTTTAGATAAGATACAAGCGTTGCCGACAGGCTTAGTTAGTGTTAGTTAATTGTGGTGGTGGTGGTGATGGTGGTAGTGGTGGTGCTTGTGGTGGTGCTGTTGGCGGTGCTGATGGTTTGGGCTTTAGTTGCTGCGTTTGTTTATTGTTTGGACTGTGCTCTGGGCTTCATCTTGCTTCATAATTATACTTGTACTTCTTAAACTATATATGTTATGGAAATATATCACTGTGTCATATCGTACATATTGTATAACAAGAAGGGGATGCCAATCAAGGGGGTAACAGAGGGAGAAAGAGCGGAAGTAACAAACGATTACTTGTTGAAGCAAAACCAAAAAAAAAACATATTTATATTAAGAACTATTACTAAATTAAAAGCGGCAAAGCAGCAACTATAGTTAAATAATAATAAACAATATTCAATTGGCTAAACAAAAAATAAAAAACCAGAAAAATAAAAAACACTACAAATTGTACATGCATTTAATTTAGCCTAAAACAATTAAATAATTAACAACTAAATACACAAAGAAATAAAAATATGTTAATGGCATTTAGTGAGCAAGAATGAATTGAATATTGAATATCAAGAAATTAATACACAACAAAAGAAGAAGTAAAAGCCACATGAAATTAATGTTAGTTACCAGAAACAAAAACAAACGAACTAATTTAATGAAATGTATTGCACAATATTGTACACTTATAAATATTAGTAAAGATGAAGAAAAAGTAACTAAAACTTAATAGAAACGAATACGAAGGCAGCCGAAAGAGAAGCAGCAGCAGTAACTATACTTATATGTATGTAGATTTCTAGATTCCAGAATTTGTTGAAAAATTTCAAACATACACACACAAACCTATAATATATATATACATAGAGTTATGGTTATTGTTTCAGAATCCGTGTCCAGCTCAGTTGTACAATAGCTTAAATAAGTTGCATAGTTAATATACCCACTTAAGTAAAGTGTACAATTATCGACTTATGGATAAGTATGTGAATTTATGTGCGTATGTATTGAATGTGCCTAATGATATCATTTTTTTAAAACAAAAGAAAACACAGGGAAAATATTTTTTAATTAACTTTTGATTTGAGAACCTATAAACCACATTTTTGGGGATTAACTTTGAATGAATAACTTTGATTCGTAGCGCATTTCTGCGACGATTTCGTTTTTGTCGAACTTAGAACAAGAAAATGGAGACCAAATGCTCAGGGCTTAGCGAGTTATTAAAGAAAACATAATAATATAAAAGACAACAGAAAAAAAACAAGCAAAACAAAAACTATTTAAGAACTAATTGTAATACATCATGAGCATGCTCCATTATAGTTAACAAGTACTAAGCATTTCAGCTGCTATCAATTGGCATTTGTCATTCTGCTACTTTAACAACAAGAAGATAAACAGCAACAGTAACAGTAACAGCAACAACACATACGAAAAAACATTAACATCATGAAGATGAACAAACAATGAGAACAAGAACAATCCAGCAAACAAATTTACAAATCCAAGCAATCAATTTTGTTATAAAGACTGAATGGAAAATCAAGAGAACACACACACGACTCCCTAAGCA
This sequence comes from Drosophila acutilabella, assembly GCA_035046005.1. Taxonomy (NCBI): domain Eukaryota; kingdom Metazoa; phylum Arthropoda; class Insecta; order Diptera; family Drosophilidae; genus Drosophila; species Drosophila acutilabella. The sequence goes on from JAWNOK010000003.1 coordinate 7,741,014, forward strand.
ACCAGAGAGTTTTCATATCAAATGGCAAACGTTTTTTCTAAAGCAAAAATCCCCAAATCAAAGATATGCTTTAGTTACAATCATTCCAAGAGTACTTTCTTTATTTTGTAACCTTTTCTAGCGCCTTCATAATCCAAAGTAAATAGTCAAATATAGCGAAAATAATTCAAAAATTACCACCAGCATTTTGCTACATACCAACTATAACTATAAAACGCAATAATAATAAACTTAATACTAATAAAAAAAACATAATAATGTATTGATAGAAAGAAATAGTCTGCGTACTAGTTGAAAACCGTATTGTACTTAAAATAAATTGAGTGGATGTCTAAAAACTGCAAAAGAAGTAACATTGAATTTGGAAATGATTTTCGAAACCCACCATGAAAAAAACTGAAAAGAAAAGTAAACAAAAATCTTCAATGAAAGGCCACAACTTCAGATTTAATTTTTTTCTTCACAAATCTTTTATTTATGCCGCTTCAATTCCAAATTCGAATGTGAATATTATAGTAAATAGAAGCAGCAATATTTGAATGTTAAGCATAAGGAAAGATGATAATCGAAATGAAGTGACATTTTTGATGTACATATGCATTCGTATCGGAGTGACATACATACATATGTTCATATATATGCGCAGCAGCAGAGCTAAACCATCCGAAAGAAGCGATTACAGATAATACTCTGATTTACCACTGCCACAAAGTTAATAAAAGAAAATGGAAGAAAAACGAAAATAAAAATAAAAATGAACGTTAATGTTAACGTTATGATAGACATAAACATACCACGCATACATACATGTAGGTGGTATATACGAGTACTTATATACATACAAAATTACATATACATACATACATACATATACATACTTTGCAAGTGTATGCATGACAAGGAAATTCATTACAATGACAGAACATTTAATTAATATGAATACGCATATTACGAGTAAAGATTCAAGTAACGCAGTCAAGCATCCGCATACGTTGCATTAACAGCATTAATAATAATAAAAATAATATTAATAATGAATACATATATGGTAAATACATAAGTCAACTTAAACTTATTATTTATTCAGAATAATAACAATGACAACAATAACAAACAACATTATCTTATAAACGGCATTAACTAAATCCAAAATAGTTCTTTGCGTGAGATTAAAGCGATGTTACATTATTTAATGAAAATATATACATATAAATAAAATATATTCAATACCTGTTGTTTTTCTTATACCCTTAATTTAATTTTGGTAAGTTTCATATATTTTATGGCATTTTCAGCTGTTAGTTCATGGTAAAATCTAAACAAACAAGTAAGAAAGGCTACTGTTTACCGAGCCGACTGTCAAAGACCCCGTACTCCTGCTTGGGTGAAATTTTCCATACATATGAGCATTTGTGTTGGATATTTTGAGCCTTAGCTCTTTCTCTTATATGAGTTTGTTTGGTTTGAATTTTGAATTGGAGATCTACTGAAAGTTCTGTTCGCTTGGTATTACAGCTGGAATATGCAAATTCCCAGTTGAATTCTCAGGCGAAAAGAAATCCACAGTAAGTACAACAGAATTGACAAAAGCCCAGTTCACGCAAAATATTTTTGTACATAGCGAGCAGCTGTTAATTCTGTTTCCCTGATATTTCTGTAAAAATATGTTCACATCGTGAGCTTCCAGCGATCAGCTAAAAGTGGTGATTTTTCTAACTGATTCACCAGGCGAACAGAATCACCCGGAAGCGACATATATGTAATGTTAATGTTAATTCAATCTTAATGATAATTCAATGTTAATGTTAATTAAATGTTAATGTTAAATTAATGTTAATGTTACTTCGCTGTTATTGTTAATGTTAATTCGATTTTAATGTTAATTTAATGTTAATGTTAATTCAATGTTAATGTTAATACAAAGTTAATGTTAATTCAATGTTAATGTTAATTCAATGTTAATGTTAACTCCCTGTTAATGTTAATTCAATGTTAATGCTAACTCAATGTTAATGTTAACTTACTGTTAATGTTAACTCAATGTTAATGTTAACCCAATGTTAATGTTAACTCAATGTTAATGTTAACTCAATGTTAATGTTAACTCAATGTTAATGTTAACTCAATGTTAATGTTCACTTACTGTTAATGTTCACTCACTGTTAATGTTAAATAATTTTTACATTGCGACCTGCTGATCTTTCTGTTTGCCTGGTATTTCAGCAAGAATTACTAACGATTTTAGGCACTGTAGATCGAAGCGGTCAAACAAAAAAAAATTTGCGAAAGTCTAAAATCTAAGATATCTCTATGTGAAACACCAGGCGATCAGAATCAGCAGCAAGCGACAGACTGTAATTTATATACAATTACAGAGAGTAGAGTGCGGGAGCATACGTAAACAGTAAACAGAGAGTGTTCCTTGTTAGCGCCACAGATGACAGCGAACAAACACACAAACCGTTCGTGCGCTCTGCTGGCGTCCGCGAACAATCACACAAACAGCTGCAGAAATATCTGAGCGCAATTAGCGCAGAGAGTGGGAGCCTGCTTAAGCTGAGTTAAAAACTTGTGAATTATTTTATAGCAACGCTAACAATTTTAAATTATAATGAAATTTAAAAAATATATTTCGCAACATTTTTTAATATTAATAATACTTAGCTATAAACTAGCTAAAGGGCTTATTACGGAAACTTACCAAAACTGCTTTGTAAAGCAGTTCACAAAGCAAGCAGTGTTCTGTCCTACTCACACTGCTCCGTGGTTGTTGTCTCTGCTAAGTTGAAAATGAATATAATACTGGTTTTAGATTTTTGTGAACTCTTAAAGAAAGGACTGGAGTCTTTAGTCAATATTATTAACTTTGTGTTGATACTCACCATTATATACTGAAACACAAATTCGACATAAATAAAAATTAATGAAAGCAGCAAAATCTGTTTACTTTTTTGACGTTTCATATGTATTTTTTATGAAAATTAAACATAGGTTCAAAGAAAAAGACATAGTTTTGAATACAAAAAATTAAAAATAATAGAATATTACATGTAACATGTTTTTGTTTGATAAACTTAAAATCTTAAACTTAAATACAGTTAAATAATTATGTATAATATTATAGTTTAAATTGGATAGTGTCGAGACGAAACAAATTAAACATTTTAAAAACTTCGTTTTCTTTTCTTTTTTAACAAGTCATATGTTTTCATTTTAAAATTAATAATACAACTAATAATAAAAATATGTTTTAAAACTTAACAATAAAGTAAAAAAATGTATAAGTAATTAGAGAAGTATCCGATAAAGCTCTCCTCAGCGCCTAAGTGTAAATTGAATTGAGTACAACACATGAAATATGTATAGTTTTTAATGATTCAAATCATTTATTTTGTATTTATTTCTCAAATATTCTCAATAATAATTAATATTATAATAATTAATTAATGCTTGTAACATAACAAATATTCATCTCATTTCATTGATTTTTTGATGAAATTTTATCCTCTGCGCACAATTCTTGTATTTATTTGTTAATTCATTAATTCAGTTGATTTATTTTGTTTACCACATGCTCAATGTCATTATATTGAATTCTTAAGTATTCATTCACGTCTTATCTTGGATTACCTATTAAGCTGAATCTAAATACTCAACTCAAACATTATTAGTTTTACTTTGATTGCGGTGTCCATTTAAATTCACGTGAAAATCGAAAACGTTTGGTAGTTTTTCACTTTTCATTTCATTTTCTTTACTTTGATTTGTTTTATTATTTTTATTGAAGTCGCTTGGATGTTTTTGGATTCATTCATTGTTGCAACCGCAATACTTTTAAATATATCGATATAGTTTTTGTTTTATGTTTTTTTTATATACAATACACATAATAGATTTATAGTAAAATTTGGTGAGGAAAATCTTGCGTTACATAAACGTTTTGTTTACTTTCGTATTTTTTTCGTTTTGTTTTTATAGAGCATAAAATGATTATTTTTTTTATTGATTTACCTTTACGAGTAAGTTGTACAATTAGAGAGCACAAATGTTTAAAAGTGTTTTATCTTGGTGTAAATTTAAGAAATTTCTTTTTAACAAATGTTTCAAGTTCGATTTTGATTGTTTTGCGTGATTTTCTATATATATAGTTTTTTATTCTTTAGATAAGCAATTCAGAATCAGGGATACATTGTTGAAGCATTATTGGAAATATCTGTAAAATCTGTGATGTGTGCAGGTGTGTGTGTGTGTTAGTGTGTGTACTAGTTTACGTGTGTGTTTGTAGTTTAACGAGAGAGAAAGAGAGAGAGGGAGATTAGATATTTTGAACTCGAAAATTGGGTACCAATTGGCAGATTACAAGCCCATTTTGTTGTAGTTCTTCTTTTTAGTTAATGTTCTTTAATATATTTGATTATATTTAAAACTTGGACCCTAGTTGAATTTTGCCATAATTTTTTGACTTACGCGCACACAACTTTAAGACAGACCAAGGACACGAATGGAAATGAGGGGAAAGTAAAGTAAAGTAAAGAAAAGTAATGTAAAGTAATTGAAAACCGATTTAAATATGACCATTCCTTTAACTGTTTAAATGTTTATGTTATTGTTTGTATATTTAATTCACTGTTGCAAAATGTCTTGTTAGTTTCTGTTTTTAGCTATATCATTTCACTAAAAATTAGGAACTTCTGTCTGTTTTTTTTTTATAACTCGTATTCTTGTTTGTTTCTTCTTTACTTTTTTCTGTAGTGTGTTTCAAATTCTTGCAAAAACTAAACACAAATTCAATAAACAATTCAATACCAAAGAAGCAAGTAAAACACAGATTTCTCTAGCTATATAAGTATGTACGATTGTTTCTATATATATTTTCATATATTCATTTACTCTCTCTTTACTTTTACTTTAAGCATGCGTTCGCCAAACGGCCAAAGGTAAACAAGATAAAACTCTCTCATAATCAAAGCAAACGCATCAACAGTCATCGCTTTAATTTCTTTCATTTTTGCTAAAAAACCACACAAAAATTTATGCTACTAAAAATACTTGATAATGAGCACAAAAATCTATAAAATATTGTACCAAAAAACACTTTGAAATAAACATCTTAAAAAAGTATACTGTAACTATGTTAAATTAATTATTAATTTTGTCTTTCTCCGTTGGCAAAATATTTAACAAATTCTCTATGCTTTCTTCATCTATGACTCACTGTCTACGACCGTCTATCGTTACATCCGTTTCCGGTCCATTGGCTTAAAATAATTTTTTCGTTTAACATTTGCGATCTTCTTATTCTCTAATTCTGTCATTTCTGTCCTTTCAAAAGCTGTCCCTCAACTCTATATATGTATTATCCTTTCATCTATTTTATTTCTTTAACCGATTGTTCTCTGATCCATTTGCTGGATGACTGGCAATATTACGGTATGTGACTGCTCTAAACAGAAATCTTTTTTACTTTTTATTATTGGATTGATTGTGGCGTCTGTTTAAAATTAACAACTCGTACTCGCGTGACAAATGTTGTTGATATGTTTCTGTTGATGTTTTATATGTATAAGTATGTTGCGCATGTGTTTTGTTTTCTTTTGTTTAAATAAAATGTAAAAACATTTCTTTGAACGCTTTCATACACCACAATTTCCACATATTTTTCACTATTTTAGTATTTGTTTCATGCATAGTTTTATAGCTGCAGTTATATACTATATATATATATATATATATATTACATAGACACAGCATATATGTGTTGAATATGTGTATGTACTATGTATGTATGTAATTCATATTCATATTTAGTCTTGAATTGATTATGCTTCAATTTGCATATTGGTAAAATCTCGTTTTGCAGCTCAAAATGTACAACTTATAACTGTGTTTGCTATGCTTCAATTATTCATATATATATATTTATTTGTTTTTTTTTTATTTTTATTTTTAATATATATTTGTTTAAATGTGAAGTGTATGCAACTGTTTGCTTATTATGTTTCAATCAGGCACTAGAGGAGCGAGAGTCGAAAGTATTCGAACAAACGCTTTCTAGGCTTTCCTTTCATTTGTTTGTTTATTAATCAATTATGCGATAAATTTGTAATTATTAAATTCTTCAATGTATCTCTGTGTGTTCTACATGGTAAAGTAATACTTTTAGTGTTTTTTTTTCATTTATTTTTAATTTTACGTTTATCATTTTAGCTGCATTTGCCTATTTCGCATGCATTGTCTATAAGTATTTTTGTTTATGTAATGTATGTATGTACGAGTATATATGTAGTCCTATTAATTCGCATGCTGCTTATTCGGTGTGTCCTTCATTATTAACATAAACACGCTGTAGCGCAAATTGTATCTATATTATCGTTGGGCTAAATATTTGATTACGCTTTGAACGCTCTATACGCAGAGTACAGCCGCCTTCTAACTATGCATTTGTATTAATTGTTGTTAATCTGTGTGTGTCTGTGTGTCTATGTATTATTCACAAATACATAAATATATTATGATTCAACTTTTCACATATTTATTTGCTTGATTTATGTTTCTGTTTCTGTTTTTGCTGTAAGTAGTAATAGTATATTTGTATTTTGTTTTGTTTTATTTTTGAAATACTTGTATGAAATTTTTGATTTGTCAAGAGTTCTCATTTGAAATTCTAGCAGTCGTGGTTTCAGATATATATATATTTATCTATATATATATATATATATGCATTTATATCTCTGTTTACCTTGTATCGATGCGCTAACAAAACGTGTATATATGTATGTTTCTATATATAGTAGACATAGACATAGATATAGACATAGGCATAGACATAGAGCGTATGCTAAGTTAATTAGTTAAAGTTAGATTAGTATAGAATGTATACATGAAACGCTAGAGTTTGCTTTCTTTTAAAAAATGTACTTTAAGCTTTTCTTATCGTTTTTGTTTTGTCTTGAGTTGCATGAGAAAATGTTGCTTGTGGCTAAACTATGTGTGTTCCATTATCCTTTGCTGCTCTTGTGGCCAATTTGTCGCTTTAACTTCATACATTACCATCTCATTGATATTTAAATAAATTGCAAAATATCGAATGATATTTCAAAATTTTAACACATTTATCAATGCATTTAACTGTTGCTTTTCGTACACGTTTTTTTATGTTTTCAAAATTTACCAATATTCTGTTAGTTTTTTTTTTAATTTTAAATTACGATCACTGCTACTTATGCTTAAAAACTAAATCCATATCATTTAGTTACAATTACAATTACGTTTATTAATCATATTTGTTTTTATTTTTCGTTTTCTTTTTGTTCTTTTGCGCCAACATAGTATAAATAATTATTTCACTTTCTAAATATATATGTATATATATTTATATATATATAAACTTTGATGTGTGTACAGTTTTGTTGTGCCTGTCTGTTTCTGTGTGTGTTTATGGTATGGTGTGTGTGAGTGTGTGTGGGTGTATGCATGTATGTAGTGAGGGCATTTTGTAAAATTATCAAAAAATCATTGAGTTTTTTTTTTCTTTTTTGCTTTTTGTTCTTTTTTATCATTTTGTTTTGCTAAAAACACTTATATGTCTTTCATATTGGTATGCTTAGGCCTAGATATAATTACGATTCTTTTGAGATTTACTTTCGCTTAAAATTTGTTTATTTTCCTGTTTCATGTTTTGTTGTAGTATATATATGCATATATATCCACTATACATATATATATATATTTTGTTTCTTTCATTTTGTGTATATATAATAATATTTTTCTAATTTAACAACATTTACATATACACACACACAGAAGGTTTTACGTACGCTTTACTTTCAATTTGTTTATACTTTTTTTTGTTTTGTTTTTTACCTTTAAAAGTGTTACTTTTATTTTTGTTGTTTTTAAATTGTTTAATGCTAAACGAATAGGTTTATTAACTTTATGATGGGATCTCTTCACACGCCCGAATAGTTTGATTTGATTTAATATTAATATTAAATGTAATACATTACTCATCAATTTACGAGTACACTTAAATTTTAGTGGTGTGCACGATTTGTTGATCTAAATATTTCGCATGTACTTTAAACATTAACCGTACGATTAAAAAAAATGGAGAAAAACATTTAAAAACGTGCTTAAATGCTCGATCGACATTTAAGTTCAACACTTTTGTTGTTTGCAGTTTTGTTGGTAAAAATCAGGATTATCAATCAACCAAGTTTCAATCACTTAAAATATAATAACAGTAAATACTCGTACATAATAAAATGTGTGCTTATTTCCTCATATTTTCTTGTTACTTTTTAAACATAAATGTAGTTTTCGATCTCTGACTCTCTGCTGTTGTTTTTTAAAACCAAAACACAGTACAGTGCACTCAAATTACAACTAATTTTTGTATTTTTTTTTTTGTGTTTTTTGCTTTTGTTTTGTTTTTTTTGTTTCTCAATGCAACTTACTAGACTTATCAACTACATATATATTTATATATATTTAGTTTTAACTTTAAGCTTATGATTATACGACGTCGCTGATTGTTTAGTGGGCTCTTTTCTTTTGCTTTTGCTTTGCTTTTGCGTTTCTTTTTCTTTCTTGTTAAATCTGCTTTATTTTGCTTTCATCATATAAGTAGAAGTGTATTTAATTGTATATTTAATTGTAGTTTTTCCTTTAGAACTTTCTGCAATTAGTTTTACGCTCAATATTGGAAACAGTTTTTTGTTATTAATTTAAGAATGATTTTTTGTGTATATAGTTAGCTATAGCTCTTGCATCGATTGTTGCTGCTGTTTCTTGATGGGTTGGATTGGATTTTGTTGCTGTGGTTGTTGTGGTTGTTGTTGCTGTTGTCAGTTGATGTTTAAGTGGGTGTTGTGGCGATTGCCCTGCACGCCGCTTGTACTACGAATTATAGATTGTATCTGTTGCTGCCAAATGTACTGCTGCCGTAGCGGATAGCTGATGTTGGCACTCAGTCAAGTTCAGTGAACCTGACTACGGGTCGGATTCTAGATGTTCGACTTGGAGAAGCTCACACGCAAATGATTGGACTCTGACAATTGATGATTGTGCATTTTGATCAGCGCCAGCACCGCTTCCTCCACCGACGAGAGCTGCAGCAGCGCCATCTTGCGGTCTTTGCTGTAGTTGCCAAAAAAATAAAAAATGGTTAGGAAATGAATATTAAATGATTTTAAATTACTTACGGGAAAAACTTGAATGCTTTGACTTCAAAATTATTGGAGGTGAAGGCTTCTTTGATGTCATCCTCAGTGCAGGATGAGCTGTTCGTTCAATCGAAGGAGAAGGAAGAGAGCAAAAAACATTCGCAAAATTAACAGCTATCGATTTAAATTGGCATGCTGTGCGTCTATAGATATCGCATAAACACCGCACACACACACACACACACACACACCAAACACCACAGCAGCAGCTCCAGAGGTAGCAGCAGCAAAGGCAGACGATGAACCACGGGAAAACACATAAATTTCCCCTCTGTTTTGACATCGGGTATATGAGAACCTGGCGGGGCGCTTTGTCATATTTCGGCGGACAAAAGCGACACGGGGCGTCTGCTCGAACTGCCACGCCTCTGTGCTGTGAGTAGCTGTGTGTGCGTGTATGTTGCATGGGGGATGCTGCTCATAACGGTAATTGTAATTGCCCGCGTGGCGTTGATGAAAATACAAAACTCCAGCTGTGTCGACTATATCTTTAAAGTTACGACTAACGTTTACTACTACTCTTAGATAAACTGGCACGAAAATAGTGCTAAAATTAAGACTATGCTCTGGTTAAACTTGAAAAATAATAAACACCGTATAGAACTAAAGTAAACTGCAATTTAAAATTATTATTCTAAGTTTTCTCAAGTGTTTTTTAAAATTTGTCCCCTCTTTTAACAGCATTGTCTTTGATACTTACGGAATGTTACTTAAATGCAGTGTCGCCGATGGCGGGTAGATATTTTGATAGTTCTTGCTGCCGGGCTTTTTGAAACGATGCAACGGATTCTGTGAGTAGTCACGTGTGAGGCCCGCGTCCGGCTGTCCCTCTTTGGGGAGCTGTACGGCCTGATGTTTGCTGGCCATGACACGTATTGGCTTGCCCCATAAACGTATTTTATCAAGGTGAGACATGGCTGCAAATACATATAAAAAAAGAAGAGAAAAACAAAAAACAAATATAAATACAATTCTCACGTTACAAACGAATGGCAGTGCATGAATTTAGTGGTAAAGTTTTCATCCAATAGCTCCCACAACTTCTATCTGTCTCTAGCTTCCCTCTCTCCCGTGTGATGGAATATATATATTTTTTTTTCATGTTTGTATTCATAGCTAGCAGAACATTCAAATACACAAACGTAGAGATGTCTACAATATGTGTTCACATCTGTACAGATGCAATTTATATGCTGCGTTACAAGCCATAAAATTACTTTGGCGAACAGTTCCCGTGCTTCGCCACGACCCCTATTACACGTTTCCCCTTTTTAGACAAAGTCAGCAATAAGTGCAGGCAAATATTTACATTCTAAAATGTAACTGCAACTTTATCAATGTCGTCTGCCTTTGGTGATTTACAAGCAAATGACTCGCCATAAAATGCAATGCCCACAAAAGTATGCTATGCTTTTTTTGTAGTACTCATTTTTTCCTTTTCGCTCGCTATTTTCTCTCCCTCTTCGTCTTCATCTACATTTTCTTCTCTGTCCCGATAGTCATAACACACCTGAGGCTTAGTTGCTGTGCCAGACAACAGTTAAATGTAGTTTATATTTCCTTCTCGATTGCAATTACGATGACGACTGTGAAGTTCGATTACAATTTCGATTACATTTTACTCAATTTAGAACAAGTCATGCTGGGACTTGGCTTCCTTTTTTGCTTGTGTCCTTTTTTTATGCATTATTTTAATAAATTATATAGCATTTTATCATTTTGCGCAGTTGTCATGGCAGGATCGTGTAAAACTGCTTATGTTTTATTGTGAAATAATATGCTTACTCAGCCGTTTATTGTTTGCCTAATGGATTAAATGATTTTACAAAAAAAAAGAGGAAAAATGGAATGGAATGGATGGAGGAATAAGGCTTGAAAATGTAATAAATTGTTAAATAAAAAGGACACAAGGAAACCAGTGACAAACGCTTCTACTGCCTTTGCCACTGTGTGCCACATGCGACGTCGTGTAACGAGTATATGACAAACACTTGTAATAAAGATTAATGTGCAGCCGAGACGCCGCTTCGCTAGCTAAATGTAAGCATGAAGAACGAAGGACCAACTTTGCCTATCATCTCGGCGCCTTTCAAAGTGTTGCAGCTGCTGCTGCTGTTGTTGTTAGTCCCCTTGTTGGACTGAGGCCCAGCTCAAAAAGTATCTTAAAGTTTTAATTACCAACCTGACCAGTGGCAACCACAACAACAACAAAAACAACAACAACAAATCATTATTAACTTGTGCAAGGCATTAAAAACAACAAACAAACAACAAATAACAAAAAGATTGCACGCACAGCTGAGCACCATAGAAACCAAAAGGATTTAAAGAAAAAAGTTTATAAATATATAAATATTAACCCAAAAGTGACTTGTAGATGATACAGCGATTCTAAAAGGATTTATGCATGTTTTAAGTATGAATGAAGTGGGTTAACAACAACAAAAAAACAATAACAACAACAACTACAGGCTGTTTTCGAAGTAATGTCCCCTTTAGCTTAAGCTCACGTCTCAGGTGAGATTGATTGATCTCATAAACAAGAAATGCCATTCCCAGCCCAAACAACTAAGTACTCGTAACTAACTTAAGTCACTAACAACTCAGGTCTTGGCATTTGTCATATGGAAACTCCTTTGCTATACTATGCAAAAGTCAGTTTATCACAAACTTTGGATGATGTTACTTGGCTGCGTTAAGTCATTCAAATAGTCACTTAACGATGAACTCGACTCGTAGCCAACAAAAACTTTGAGACACAACTCACTAACAAGTTTCACATGACGTATGCGTAATCGGCTCATATGAGACAGAGAGAGAGAAAGAGAGAGAGAGACAAAGACACTGTTTGTTTTTATTGTAAATTCTTGTATGCATATACTGCTCATGCAAAATATTTTGCAGTAATTTGTGTATGGCAAAATAGCACAAAAATTTATTTACGCAAATTCCCCAAGCAACAAATGTATGCTATGAAGCGCCAGATGTGCGTGTGCTCTATAAATTTATATGAGTCTATTGTGTGTTGCCTGTATGTGAGTGTGTGTGTGTGGTGTTTGTGTAAGTGTGTTATGTGTCTATAGTTTGTAATAAGTTGCGCAAAAACTTAATCCCGACAAAGGCAGACACAACAAATGGCGCGCGTCCGGTGTCCAGCATCCATTTGCAGAACATTGCCATTGCCTGGTGAATGGGCCATTATAATATTCCCCCCCCCACACACACCTCAAAGCGACCTCTTCCTACAACCAATAAACACGCCCATATGCTTATTGTTTTAACATTGCACTATGGTCTATTTATCGATTTTAGTGGCACAATTTAAATTATTTTTGTCGTTGTTTTAGAATAGATTTTAATGCTCTTAGCAGCACTACAAATATTTAATAGTATTACCATTTTATCTGAAAATTAAATACACTTGAAATTTTAATGTTTATAAACTACTAAATACCAAAGTTAATATTCTACTTTTGAGCTAAGTTTTAGGTTAATATATCTATTGACTTTATGCCAACAAAGTTGCCAAATTGCCCATAGTACATTGTGTTTAAGAGTTTTGTACTTTTTGTCTATTACTGCTTTGGCTTTGGCTCTTGATTGCTGTCGCACTGTGTTTGCTTCGAGTTGGGTCTCTGTCTGACTCTGTGTCTGTCCGGTTCTCTTGACTTCATTTACAAAAAAAAAATAGAAAGTTTTTTCGCCTTTACGCTGTAATTCGTATGCTGAGTGTGCAATTGTAACCGTATTTTGTGCGCAACAACACACACAAACTGACAGTATAAAAAAAATATAGAGGGACAGACACTCTATATAGAACATGGGAGACACTTTCATATGCATGGTATGAGCAGGCGATTTGAGAGTAGCAGGAGGGTGTGGGCTTACAGGACATCTGGTCTACAGCACGTCCAGTGTGGGAGAGGGAGAGTGAGGTGAAGAGGACGGGGAGAGTTTGTAATCGTCTTTGTTCTGCCAGAGTTGCGAGAGAGAGTTTTTGGGCAAAGTAACGAATGAATTTGTTAATATTTTATGAGTGCATAAGTGCGCACTCACCGACAAAGTCCAACACCCACCTACAGTAGTTACTGTGAGTCCACCTGGGCGGACAAAACAGACCGTGAGACGGACGGACGAACGGATGGAATAAGCAACATTTGGGTAAGAGCAGGAGAGTTCAGCCGGAAGTGTTTGCCATTTGGCAGCCCTCGCGGCACATTAGTAGTCTATATGTTGACGCAGCGCCATTAATATTTTCCCAATGTGTTTGTGTGCCTGTGCATGTGTGTGTGTGTGTTCATACATACGTACGTATGTGTGCACAATAATTTGCTTGTCGAATAGCTTTGGTTTGTTGCCACAAATAAAACAACGAATTTCTCTACAAAAGCTGCAGCAATGCATACGAACAACCGCATGCTGTGGTCTGTCTATGTTCTCAATTTATTGACAAATTTAATAAACATTACGTATACGACACGTTGGATATTTCCATTAATTACAACTAATTAGTCAGCAATGACAAACTACAAATAACAAAGGAAATAAAAACCAACAAAACCCAAAACAAAGATTCTGATATTACTAAAACATTTTGCAGCATAAATTGTTGATTATATTAAGAATTTATGAATATGATGCTCAAAGCTGGAATGTTTTTGAGCCGAAAAATGTAACAAATATTGGCAACTATTGCTGCATAAATTACATGTTTCATTATGATAATTGCAATTATTAATTGAGTGGACCTTAAAGCATATTTTAAAATGAATCATCAATTAAATCATTCAGTGTTGTTAAAGGAGATTTAAATCTGTTCTTACTGTGGAAACATAATAAGTTTAAATATTTAAAATGTTCATAAAGAACAGAAATTTATTAGACCCTATAAATATTTAAAGCTTAAAGCTTGGCCTGATTATTCTAAGCAAATTACTTAAGAGCTGGCCCATTTTTAAAAAAATATTGCATACTTTTGTGTGCTAGTCGAAATTCCTCAATCAGCTGTAAACTAAACTGCATTGCTGGCCTTTATAAAAAGTAACAAGGAGTGTCATAAAAAATGTGTATAGGGTATATTATTAAATAACATACCCCTCTTTTAGTAGCGTTTTTAAAAATAAAGCTGAACTCTTATATTATATTTCACAGCTGTTTTAAATGTTGGCGCCTGTCGCGCAATTTGCTGGCAATTTCCGTAGCATTGCATTCATTGCACTAATTAAATGTATTTAAACTTTATTAATAACAACAACTGCTGTTGCTGCTGATGCTGATGGTCGATGGTCGACACCAACCAATGATGTTTTTATTTTAAAGCCAGGTGGAAAATTATTTGTTAAGTATTTAAGCGTGAGCAGCTTGAATGCCAGAGCAAAGCGGCTTAAAGAGCAGCGGTGAAACATGTGTATGTGAACAATTGCCATAAGCAGCTAATAAAACCCGTTTGCTCAATGTATGCAATTACTTAACGCCGTTCGGAACTATAATTCCGATATGATATCGTTTGCAGTTCGATTATCTTTTCAATTAAACGTCCTCAGCTTTGACAGCTTTTGAGATATACATTATATACATGTATATTGAATGCACACATGCATGAATCGAAATAAAAAAAAAATGGAATAAAATAAACCAAATATTCAGTATACGCCTGGGATGTCCCGCTGGTCATTGTATTAAATGGAATAAAACCAAAGCGAAATTGAAAAGGTGTCGCTGTCAGCGTTGCTTCGTTTGTGCTTTCAGTTATCTTCGTTCAGTTTGTTCGTTTTTTGTAATAAAGTGGAATTTGGCACGTCGGTTGGGCGCTCTTAACGCCTCGAAATACGCGACGATTTTCATTTCGTTTAATGCGAACACAAATAGCCAAAGGCCAGGTGGGTTGCTATGGATTGGTCTGGGGTTCACGGAGTTCGCGGGGTCGAGGTCAAAGGGTGGGCCAGTGCCTGACAATGGCCAAGTGCAAATAAATGCAATAAAATGATTGGCATGTCCTGCTGAGGCAGAACACCAACAAGGCGTTTTGGGCCAGTCGACGATTCAACAGAATGCAACAAAGGGGAGGGGGTTTGGGTCACAAGGGAGCTGCATAGTGGGATCAGGTGTTGGACAGGCGCTGGTAATAAAGCGCTTATAAAATTTCATTTATGTGCACGATTCCATTGCTCGTTGTTTCCTCATTGCCGTCGTTATATCTGACCATCTCTTTTGCTTTAACAATTTTTATTATTAATACATTTTGTTTGTTGCAGCAGTAACAACAACAGCAACAACAACAACAACATCGAGTCTGGTTGCCAAAGGTATGCAACGTTTGGAATTTCATGTTGCTGGAATTTTTCATTTTAAACAAGCTGCAAATTGCAACTGCCCCCTGATGCAACCCTCTACGACGGCCATTTATATATAGATTCATTTTTTTACTTTTATTTTTGCCTGATGCCCCTTTTCGCTGCCACAATTTTTCATTACTTTTGCGAAGGGTGAGTTTTCCTATGATTTTTTTCTTGCTTTGCTTTCTCTGTGTATATTTGACTTACCCAAATAAGCTTGCTGCGGCTCTGCCATTTGTATGAGCGCCGAGTCCTTTTTGTTGTACAGAATCTTTACACGTTGCACATCGCCGTATACACCTGTGAATTACGAAAATACATTTTGGTTTATTAAAATATTGAATTTCGCTTTATTGCACATGAACAGGCACACAGTAAGTACTAACATTAATGGCAGAGTGTCACTGCCTTTTGAGACTTAAATTCATACGTATTTAGGAGCTTACTTCAAGCAAAATTTAAGCATAAACAGCTACAAAGTGAGAGAGAGAGGGAAAGAACGGTCATAAGACGACGCTCAATGCAAAACGTTGAGCCACCAGAAAATTCGGACAGATAAAAGTGTAAGACAGGCAGAGAGAGAGAGAGAGAGAAGGGGAAAGTGAATGAAAGGAGTGAGATCGAGTTTTATGCGGTGCGCAAATGTTACCACATTCAGGAGGAAAGTTTTACACACCACCAAAAAGCCATAACGTAGCCATACGTTGATGCAAGTTTTGCCTTAAAACCCTTTCGTTTTAAGCCCCACCCCCAGCCAACTACAGGTGCGACTGCCAGGTATTATTGCCGGGAACGTTGCCGTTAGTATCATGTACCTACGAAACTCATAACTAGCTCAATAAGTTTTCGCAGCTATTTTTTACGAGCAGCCACAACACAGAGCATCGAATCCAACTCACAGCTACACTGACAAAAAAGGAGTGTGCTCTAAAGAAAAGAATTCTTTTCTTCTCATAAGTATTTAAAAGAATTTAAAGTGATTTTAAAATGAATATTTTCGTTAGCTTCCCTCTTTCTTTGTCACAATAGTGTCGGTGTTTTGACACTTTAACTTCCGCTTAATATATATTTTTTAACAGTGTACAGCTTTAGTGACGCTTTAGACTCTTCGACTCAGACTGAAGCTGACTCAGAGTCTTGCAAAGGATCTGGTTGCATACTTTTTAAGGTTGCGCCACGCGGCTGATTTTACAGCTGTCAGACAACGTGTGGGTGCATGGCAAGGAGTTGGGGAAGGTGTCAGTGTCAGTGTTAGTGTTGGTGTAAGAGGAAACGTGGCAAGTTTTGATGTTGGACGCGTTATTGAATTGTATTTTATGACTTTACTTACGCGGCAACGCCGCAAAGTATGCAATATGCAGTCGGCAGTCGACAGTCAAAAGTTGTTGGCCAAAAGTTGAAAATTTAAGCAGCTTTAAGTGGTAAAAAAAGCATGAAAGCATTTGCTTCTGATTTGTTAGTTTTTTAGCTTTGACAGCTGCTCGGTCGAAGGTGTAAAATGCACACACAGAGAGAGAGCGAGAGTTCTTTGCCCTGCTCTAAGTCCAGCTGTCCCTTTGTCCTGTCCGTGTGTAGCCAATCAGCGGCAAATTTGCAGCAGGGCGCAAATTGCCATCAAGCATAAAAAAATAGTTGGTAGCTAAAAGCTGTCCCATTCTTTTCCTTTTGTCCGACAATGCAAACAATGTAAAGTGCAGGCGCCCTCGGTTGCCCAAGACAACAAATCGAATAATGCGAAAAGTAAATTTTCAACTAGTTTCCGTTCCCCCTTCTCTGCTCAGGAGCAAAAATAAAAATAAACTCAAAAAGCCCGAGTGGCAGTAAAAGTGAGGTTTCAAGGGAGCAAGAGGGTCATGGAGACGAATGAAGCGGTGCGCTAACAAGTTACAAAAGTAGCAATAGAAATGCAGGTAGTAAATACTGCAGGCGGGACAGAGATACGACAGAGGGGTAAGCTTGTAAGGGGTGGGGGGGGGGTAGTAAGGGAATGTAGCATACTCGTAGTAGTAGTTCAACAGTTGGCAGTAAATCCATTTTATACAGTCGACTGGATGCACAGCACAAAACTGAAACTGAAAGAACTGTGTTCTCTCCTCACCTCTCAACTGAAACTTGACTTATGCCAAACACCGAAAAATGTTCGTTCGTTTGCTTGAAAATTGGCTTGCACAGTAACCAGCAACAAATGCAGCAATAAACCAAGCCAAGCGAATCAAGTTCAGGTCAGACTGGACCCCAAAAAAAAACTCAAAAAAAATAGAA
Source organism: Drosophila acutilabella (assembly GCA_035046005.1). NCBI lineage: Eukaryota > Metazoa > Arthropoda > Insecta > Diptera > Drosophilidae > Drosophila > Drosophila acutilabella. The sequence goes on from JAWNOK010000003.1 coordinate 7,758,835, forward strand.
GAGCAGAGAAAAATAAGAGAAAGGTTACTATCTGCAGGCATTGGCAGTGAAGCATATTGAATGCCAGTCTTTTTGGTCCAGCACCATCACAATTTGACGTTCAACTGGGCGTATGCGCAACTGCTGTTGCTATTGCTGTTACCGTTGCCGTTGCTGCTTCAAAGTTTTGGTTGCCATCGTGAAGGCAAAACCCAGACTTTATAATAATTTATTATCGCAAAAAGATTTAGCTCAGACTGTGAAACAGCGAGACCGTGTGTCCGTGAGACACTACGCCAGTCAGACTGACTTTTGAATATGTTTGCATACTTTGTTTCTGGCATTCGCTCGTCTAAAATCCCCGGTGGCCCATTAGTCGTATGTTTGAGCATATTTTAGATGAAAAAATATCGCCACACGTTCGTCGTTTAATGCAAATTTCTGTTGGCAGTTGGCCTTCGCGAGAATACTTTACACTGATAAAACATAAATATAATAAACATATAATTTTAACTTGTATCAACTATTTTACGTCTGAGAAAGCAGCCTTGAAGACAGCAAAATTGGAGTCTAGCCAAGAAATATAAATTATTTTTAAGAGAATGTTTTCACAAAACTCAAGGTAAATATGTAAAACAAAAGGAAGGAAAATATATCCATAAGCCTATTTGCTTGCAGAGTTTCCTCTTGATTAGCTAAGTATTTTAGTAAATAAAAGATAACATAATGCAGTTTTTATATCAGTGTAAAGCCAGACAAATGTATGGTAAGCACGTGGTTTATGTTGTTTAACAACAGCAACAACATAAACTAACATTTAGTTTAAAGCATTAGCATCAAACACCAAAACTAATTTGTTGATTTGTAAAGTCATCGTCAGTCGATTTAGGCTCATTTCATATGCCGTACATTAATTTCCAAATATATCAGATAAACGAACTTGTTAAATTATGAAAAGGTCCCATTGAGATGATTTGCACACATTATTGCCTTTTTTCCGGTCACGCCACTTTATCAAATTGCCAACTGCCTTTCTCCCTCTCCCGCTCCCTTCCTCTCTATCCAACGTTGTCTGTCTCTGTCTGCCGCTCTACCCAATTGAGGCAGCATATTAAATTTTATGAAATTATTTTCAGCTACAAAACAGAAATCACGCACACAGTTCGCCCATATAGAGCTCATAAAAATTCAATTAAACACGTTTCTACAATATTTTTGGCAATGATATAAATTTTTAGCACGCCATTACAATTACATAAGCGGATTTCCACAAACACACACCCACACACACACATATTGATACACACATCAATATGTTTGCCAGACGATTTGCAGACTGATTAAGTTTTTATTGTATATGTAGATGGAAATGTGTACACTACACAACTGATGCCACATGGCATAAAGAGGGTCAAATATTTGAATGAACACCCAAAAGTAGGCAACAGTTTTGTTCACACCAGAAAGGGAAGAAGTGGAGATGCGAATTGGTCTCTATTAAAATGGCGTCTATTGAATGGTTGACAGCAACAACTGGAAAATGGCATGCGGCATGTGTCAAGTGTGTCTAAAGAGCCGTGTCATAGTCAAAGTAGCATTGAGCAGGGCAATTTTGTGCCCCTTTCTCCATTTTCCTATTTCACCCACGACTCCGCTCAATTGAGTTGTTGTGCTGTCCAACAACAAAGCGCTGTCAAAACTAATAAAATGTCTCGCACCAGAAAGGGTTACAGTCTGTCCCTTTGCTTTTCTTTTGCATCTCTGCTCTTTTTTTTTTTGTATTTTTTGCCACCTCCCTTAATCAATCTGAAAAGGAGGAGCTAACGTTTGAAGTGCGTCGTTTTGTGGGGCGTTGCACAAGCTTTACGCTTGCCACTTTTATTATTTGATATGCAAACAGCTAGAGCTTCAGCTAGAGCTATAGCTAGAGCTTTTAGGCAAACATTGGCTATGATTGAAGTGCTGAATTTGCCACCTAACAGACACCACCACGTGACCACGTCAAAATGTTGCCATTCGCGCGTCATGTGGAAATTGTGGTTACGTGTCCTTTCTGCTGGCTGCCATTAACATAACAAAAGGCGCTACTCGAGGCGTGTGTGTGTGTGCGTGAGTGTGTGGGACAATCGCCAGTCGCGTCGCTTGTTTGTCGTACAAGTTGCCTCAAGTATCACTCCAACAGGTTCAGCTACTTGCAAATTCAAAGGTTATTACATCAAATTTTAGCTCTGCCATTTTAGCTGATTGCTCGTTTAGACCCACAGAGACAGTCTGACAGGGGCGACTTTATCTAAATCTATTGGCACGCCATTTCAAGTCATGGCCCAACCAATAATAATACGCTTTACTTAGAGAGAAAGAGCATTTCAGCTTATCGACAACGACATCGACATCGACGTCGCTGCCTGCTGTGTGCAACGGGTCGGATGATAGTCGTACATCTAACAATTTTCTGCTCCACGCTTTGCAACTGTTTCCTCTTTAGCTACAGCTTTAGCTCTTGGCGTTAAATCAGCAATCGAAGCTTTATTAGCAGCTGCACTGTGGGCAACAATCACAACATTTTTACACAAATACTTTAGCTTAAAGGTTTTTAGACAAAAGCATAGAAAACTATTAAACCGATCTTGGACTCTTTTAAATAATAATTTGTTGCTCGAGGGGCTACAGATTCCACTTAAATTAGAGTTTAAGCTCAGTTTTTACTAAAGATTTTAAGACATTTACTTTGGGTTTTTCCCATTGTGTGCTGCAAAGGCAGCTGCCAACTGACAACTACCAAGTTGCTGGCTAACTCGACTGCAGTAAGTCTTAACTGTGGCTAACGAGCTGCTGATAGGATTTATTGTGGCTCAGTTGCTTTAAGCTGCCCTTAGTTACTCAATGTCTTTGTTGTTGTTGTTGTTTTATTGTTGCTGTTATTATGTGTGGTCAGACAGCTAACAACAACAATAATAATTTTTAAGCAATTAATGCGTTTGGCAAATTTTTGTTTACTTTATAAGCGATAAGCTCGAAATGCTGACAGAATTCAATGCAATTTGTAAATAAATCCCACAAACATGTCGGTAAATGAGTGTGCCTGTGTGTGTGTATACCGGTGTGTGTGTGTGAATCAAAGCCGTTTTGGCAAGACGAACAAAAGCAGCTTAAACCGCAGGCAAGTTCAACTCTTCTGCTTCCCTTTTGGTTTGTGTGGTTGCGTTTGTTTGGCAAAAGTTTATATTTGGGTATTTAAACTCAAATTAAATGCATTGACATGCAAACAAAGAGACTCACACGCACACATGAAACAATACACACACACATAGACATGTAAACAAGCCGCAAACAAACCGTTTTGTGTCACCAGAGACAAAGGCGGCAACAGACTTAACAGTGCCGTGTGTGCGCCTTATGAGTGCTCTGTATGTGTGTCTGTGTGTGTGTGTGTTGTGGCAACACAAAAATGCAAAGGGACAGCAACAAATCCATTATGCTGCAATTATGCGCTACACTTGGCAGCACAGCCAACAACAACAGCAAGGACTGCAAGGACTTCCTCCGGCATTCGCAGCAATCGAAGTATTTTGGTAATTAAATAAAACAAACAGAGATAGAGATAGAGAGAGAGAGTGTGTGAGACAGGGAGAGGCTAGCACAAGTTATATGCAGCACATGTGAAAAGTCAAGTCCAAATGCTATAAAATTTGTGCCTGCTCTGGTCAGAAATGCGAAGGAGTCGAGCAAAAGTTGCAGCAGCAATTCAAACAGCAAACCCCATTAACTTTACAAAGTTAGTTAAATTCATTTGGCAAACAGACAGAGATAGACAAACAGTTAGAGACAGAGATGGCAGAAAAAAGAATAGAAGAAGAAGAAGAAAGCAGACAGGAGACAATTGTACAACCAACTAAACCAGAACAGTAAACCACTCAACCACCCAAAAAACAACGACAAGTCAAAAGTAAATTTTATTTCAATTGTAAAAGGCAGCAAAAACTGTGTGAGTGAGTGTTGGGCAGAGTGCACAGATATATGCAGACAGTCAGAGAGGCAGATAGTGAAAGAGAGAGGCAGATGGAGAGGGAGCACACAGACACACAGCACACACACACACACACACAATGGCAACAGCAACAAGCGCAATGATAACTAAATAAATGGACATTTTTATAGCTATGCACTTCCGCACTCAATCTTTTGTTGTGTGTGGATGTGTGTGTGTGAGTGTAGTGTGTGTGCGGCAGGATGAGCGGCATGTGCTTTGTTGTATTTGCATGCAAGTGCTGAGAGCCAAGCTAAGAGCTGAGCAGAGTCAACGTGCAACAATAGGCAACTGTTGCAACTGCTGTTCTCATTGTTGTTGTTGCCGCTGCCTGAAAGCGGTGACAGGGGGAGGGACTGGAGTGTGGAGTATGGCGCCACGAGCGCACTTAATTCATGTAATTTTACATGCACACGAGCATGTCGCAGACAAGGAGCAACAGGATGCCATGCAAAGAGTGTGTGTGATAGTGTGTGTGTGTGTGTGTGTGCCTCAAGTGCGGTTTCACTTGTTGCCCGTGTTGTTGCCACAGAATGGTTTTTTAATACGTACATGCAAGTGTGTATGCGTGTGTGTGTTATCTCTGTGTGTAGATTTATGCAAGTACACATATATTTTCATTTGCATTGTTTTACAATTTGTAAGCACAACTTATGACAGGATAACTGCCAACAGCATCTACATATGCAGGTATGCCATGTCCCCTCTCTCTCTTTTACGGCCTCAATCCCTCTTACTCCCTCTCTCCCACTCTAACCTACCTTAGACTCAGACTAAAACTATTTCAATTTCAAGCTGATGGATTTGCTGCTGGCCCCTAAGCAAAAAGCTATTAGAAAACTATTTGATGCCATTTTATTGCACAACTTCTTTTCGTCTTTACGTCTTTTGTAATACAATATAGAAATATAAATGGAAATACAGATTGCAGCTTGGAAATGGAAATGCAGAAATAACGTTTAGAACTTGTTATTTAATGCACATTTCCTTCCGTTGCAAACTCCTTTAGCTCTCCTGCTGTCACCTTACACCTTGCACCTTTATATTATTTGTCCTTTTATGTCCGTCGTATAGTTTAACTGCTTCCCAGTTGAGCTTCTTGCAATGGCTTTTCTTCTTTTATTCTTCTGAATTAAGTTTATAACAATAAAGCTTATGGTTAATGCAGTACGCATAAAGGAATGCTGATCGTTATATGCAAGCACATGTGGCTTAGAAATCTTGTTTCTGCTCTGTGATAAAGTTCTAAAGATAATTCAATTTTCAATTGGTTATTGGCAAATCAGACTAAAGTTGAGACTATCTAAATATATTTATATAAAGATTTGTGCAAGTAACAAATAAGTCAAACAAAGGCATTTTAGACGGCCACCTAAAAGTATGCAATAGTTTCTCAATTTTTAAATTAAACTTGTGTATTTCTTAGTCCATAATCGAAACTACTACGGTCCCTAGCTGACTTTGTATTTTATATTGATCAGATAAATTCTGAAAAATTCTGTAAAGTTAATGAATTGATTTTGGAGTCATCTTAAAGGTTATTTTCTTTTTAACAGTTTCAGTTTCATATTAATTTTCCATTATTTAATATTTAAAACTTTTTCATTGTTTGCCCTGCACATATTCAAATGCTTTTTCTATATTTTTCGGTATTTGTTTTGCAATTGTTATATGTTTCAGTGTCTTCGTCTCTATTTTCATGTCTTTCTTACTGTCGCTGTCGCTGTCTCTGTCTCTGTATTCTCAGTGTGTCTTCGATGTGTAAATAAATAATTCATGGCACTTTTGCTGATTGCACGTAAATGGTGTAAATTTCAAACGGAAGCACGCCAACGAGTTGCGCTTAGGGGAAAGCGCCAGCAGAGCAGGGGGAAAATAGAAAGAACAGTGGAGTGAAGTAAAGATATAGTAGTATAAATACAAAGCTACAAAATGTGGGTTGTGTCTGTGGTTGACTCTACAGTAGAATACTTCGGCATTTCTTTTTTTTTGTGTTTTTTGGGAATTTTTCTATTTTCCTATAGTGTAAATTCAATGAATAAACAAGTTAACTACTGATAAAGTGGCCAAGTATTACGTTGTGGCAGAAACCTAAGTCAATGGCACAATCAGCGAGAGCAAGAAGAGTTAATTGATTTTCAAAAAAAAAAAGAAATAAAATAAATAAAGTAGATGAACTAAAATATTGGATGCAGTTTACAAATAGAGCTCTGACCTGCTCTTAATACTTTGAAATACTTAATTGTATATAGATATTTTAATATAGATGTAAGTCTGTAGGTAAATTGTTTTTTTTTTTTTTGTGCAGACGTACCAAAGAGGGTAAATAGAGCATCAGGCGTGACCATCTACAGAGAAAAAAGAGAAAATAGAAGTTTGTCGTCAGTTAGCGAGAGTTTTGTTTTAGATGTATTAAAAATCATATAAATCATAAACTCTAAACAGTTAAATAATACAAATAAAGAGAAGCAGCAGCGCTTTTAAATTTACATTTAAATTTTTTATTTAAAATTTAAACTTTTTTTGTACTTTCAAATAAATTGTGTAAATATGGATAGTAAAGAATTCCTTTTTATAAATTTTGTAAATGAAATCATAAACAATTTGTTTAAACAAATATAAACATAAAGTAAATAAATCCAAATTTGTAGAAAAACTGAGTAGACGAAATGCAAACTAATTACAGGTCATGTACGAATACGAATACAAGTTGAGTTTTTGTGAGTTTATAGAAGGAAGTGGCACGGTTGGGAAAGGATGGTTCATTCAATATAGTTTTGGTATTGATTGTTGGCCAAAGTCGATAATATAAGTAAGAGTATACAATGACTTACCTCCTCATTTAAATTCGAAACCAGCAACACATTCGAGAAGCTGCGCATGGGGGCAGCGGGTAGGGCACCGCTGTTGGCCAGCGAGAAGGCGGCAATGTTGGGCAGGGTGTTGCTATATCCACCTGTCAGTGGAGTGCCCAGTCCCAAGGCGAATGGCGGCAGCACGCCAGGTGCGCCCAGACCGTTGACTGAAAGTGACAGAGAGGGGGAGAAAGAGATAGCGATGAGGTATTAGCAGATTAAAGATTATATTTTTACATATGTAAAATTTGCATGCAGCAGCTTAAGTACTAAACGAATCGATAGCGAGTGTACAGTTGAAAGGTGTCAAATCAAAATCAGTTGTTTGTCTGTATATAACAGTGTGTGTGTGTGTGTGTGGGTGTGCGTGTGCCTTGGTGTGTGAGCAAATTGCAATTTACAAGAAGCATACAAATTATAACAATAATAGAGAAGGAAATTGTTCAGTTTGTGTTACCTATTTTATCACCTGTTAGTGAGGGCCGTTGACGTGCCGCAATCAAGAGCAGATCATTGGTATTCATTAAACCGCCGGCGGTGGGCATGAGATCAACGCCAGGTTCACCAGGTGGCAGCGCAGGATTCGTAAAGTCCCTGGATTTGTCGTTGTTGTACTTGACATTCAAAGCGGTCAGTTTGCTGTTATCAATCCGCAAGGTGCAGCAACCATTGTAGATATTCTGGCCATCCAGTATTGACTTGGCCTGCTGTGCCGAGTGTGCATCCGGATACTGAATAAGAGCCTGTGGGCAGAGTAGGAAATCTAGTAAAATATTTCAATTAATTAAAATTATATTGTTACGCACCTGGAATGAATTGTTCTTGGTGAAGGTAACAATTTTCAACACCTTGCCGAATCGCTGGAATATCTGATGCAAAATGTCCAACGATACGGGATACATAAGAGTCTCGACGATCACACGCAGGACCGTGTTGGGTCCACCTGCTGCATTAGTGTTGTTGCCAGCTGATGAGGCATTCACCGCACTTGTGTTGTTCTGCAATATTGCGACAGTGCTGCAGTTGTTGTCCCCAGTGTTGTTGGCATTGTTGCTGCTGGCATTGCCAGCGGCGCACAGCGGCAATGGTGAGCCACCGGCGGGCGATTGGATGCGATAATCACCACTCTGCACCACCGATGAGTTCTGCTAGAAGAGAAGACGAGCCAAAATGAACGATGTGAAGTTGTTAAAGCAATTGCTGTGAAAGTTTATCAGTTAAACGCTGCACATTGCAAAACTTTGTGCATTAATCAAAAATTGAAAGAAGGAAAAAAAGTTGGATGAAGCACAATTTATGCAGGCAACTGGGCGAAAATATGCTAAACATTTATGGCAACAGCAACAGGAACAGTAGAAACAGCAGCAATTGGAGCAACAACATAAATAGGATATGTAATGGCAACAGGAAGCAGCATTTCGCCCAGCAGCATAAATCTCAATCAAAATCAATAATATCAAGTACCGTAATAATAAAAGGAAATCAAAGTGCGAAGCTATCAGGCAAGTGAGAGCGTCAGGACGACAGTGGGACACAGCCAAAGAGAGCCAAATAGGACGCCCGTTGAGCGTCAAAACTTCTTGCGTGAAATATACACGTTCTATCGGAAAACAATTTAATGACATTCGGAAGTAAATTTATTCCTATTCGTGCTGAATTTTGATTTCGAAAATCATAACGTAAACACATTCGACCATCCTAAGCAGCAGCAGCAGCTTTTCTTCGTTTTCCCCCTGTCCTACCAGCCTCTACTTCCTCTACTTTCCCCGCATCCTAGACGAATTCAATCCTCTGCCGAATTCACTCACCCAAACGCTTTTTTTTGTGCGTTTGTCAGCAGCAGCAGCAAAGTTCTAGACACACGCAGTTTCCCGTTCGCAGGCAATCCCGCTAAGGCTCACCATTTGTTTTTTCTACCTTTTTTGCCAAGATAAATTCCCATAGACGAAACAAAGCCGACGAAGGACGAGGAGTCTATGTTTTCTGTGCGGCTTTTATGCTCAGGTTTATAAAAATAATAAAAATTGATTAGAATTGCGCTGTGTGAGTTTGGGAACTGAGATGCCAGTCTAACAGTCTCCCTGTCTGTCTGTCTTTCTGTCGGCGTATGTGTAATGTGTGTGTGTGTGTGTGTGTCTGCGGTGTGTGTGTTGAACTGTTTCCGATTCGCATTCAGTTCCATGCTCAGTCTATGACTGTAATTTGATACTTCACTTTGGCTGATTATTATTACGATGACGATGACGTTGATTGTGTAAAAATTGTAATGTAATTGTGAAGCAAATATTTGTACTCTCTCTCTCTCTCTATCTTTATCTTTATCTCTGTCACATTGTCTCGATTATCTCGCTCGCTGTTTGTCGTATTTAAACTTTGCTCACATTAACAGCTGTGTCAAGTGGGGCAAGTTGTAGGAGATTGCATGCATAATTGCAACCAAATGTTGTGCAACACAACGGGTCAACTGTCACAATCACTTTACATATCTATAAACATGTATATGTGTAATAATCTGCAGTTATGTGTGTGTGTTTGTGTGTCTGTATTGGCTTTCCCTTGTCGCGGTTTAGTCGCCTAATGAGTCAATTGTGCATCGCCTATTGTTATTGCTCCTCTTCCTGTTGTGCCAGGTTTGTGGGCGGCTTGTGGCATTGATTAGTTATACACACAAGCACAACCACACCCACACCCACACACACGCTTAGAGACTACGGCAACTCAGCACATTGTAATAATTTAATATGATAAGTCGTTTGATAAACTAAAATGCTTTGATAAGCAAAAATATCAATTGAGCTGATAAGCTCAATTATCGATCCATTGTTTGCGTCACTCGCACTCTTTCTCTCTCTCTCTCTCTCTCTTCCTTTCTCTTTCTCTTGTCGCATATCAAATGCCAAATTTGTAAGCTGCAACATTTGACAGTTCCCGCTGGACTTGTGTCATCTTAAATATTAGACAGCAAAATTTGCAAAATATATAAAAAAAGAAATAAAAACAAAATACATAATGCAAAGTCAAAACGTTTGTCAGTTCCTCAGAGAATAGTCGCGACTAAAGAAAAAGACGCTCAAAAAATAAGAAAACCTTTGGAAAAGGATACTAAAAGCTTTTAAGCAAACTTTTGTAATATTTACGCAAAAGCAGCGACGCTAAGAAACGAATTTCCACATTTTCTCTGTCCAGTAGCAGTTTTTTACCTGTCTCTGCTGAAGTGAGCTAAAAACTGCCAGAAAAATATTGTTGCCACTTCCACTTGGCGCACTGCATCAATATTAGCATTGCATAGATGCGTGAGCTTCAATTTCAATGCATTGTCACACTGTTGCTACCCTTTGAATATAGACCAACAGAGGGTATAATAGTTGTGTGTCGAAGACTATAATTAAAGCCAATGTAAGTGCTTAAAATACCTGTCCAAGTGCCATTTAAATACCCTCTTTCAGAGTGTTTTGTAGTCGTGGCCACTTGTCTCAAACTTTGGCTGCTATCGTGTTCTTTTTTTGGCAACACTTTGAGCCAAGCTCTGCACACTTCAATAAGTGGAGCTGGAACTGGTACTGGAACTAGCACTGGAACTGCCACTGACCGTGACTGGTGACTGAAGCGAGCAAGTTGCTGGCTTAAGTGGCAAGACATGAACTCTACTGCGTCCGCATGCGTGCCACAAGAAGTGTGTAGAGAAGTGAGCAGCAAGTTGCCACTTTTGTGTGTGGCAAGCAACTACTTGCCCCTACTTACTACCAGTTTTCTTTCGTTTTTTGTGCTCTGCTTTGCAACTCAACCACAAGCTATGAACTTGTGCAGTTAAGTTTTAAGGCTAAGCTCACGGATTATGTATTACTGCATACTTTGCCGCGGTTCTTGCCACTTCTGCCACTGCCACTGGCACTGCCACTGGCACTGGATCACAGCCTTTGGGTAGAGTGGCCCAAACTTGTTTTGCGGCCAGGCTGGACTTAAAAAGTAGACTGAGTTGAGTGGTGCTGAAAGAACGGTAACCACACGGCATAAGCAAAAGTATGTTTGGCTTATTTATGGCCAAAACAAATATGGACTACACAAAATGCGTTGAAGGCGCTCAAGAACTTTGCATAAATAAATACGCCAAGGCAAAAGTTGAAAGCCAGTTGAAAGAAATAACCAAATCCGTTGTTATCCCTTGCCTAAAACTAAGCAAACACAAATATGCATAGGAAAACATTACGGGAAGCCAGAAAAGTAAACAGAGAGGGGAAGAGTGTGGGTAAGAGAAAAAGAACTAATCAATACAATGAAAATATTGACGCTGAAAAGTCACTGCTGAAAAGCGTAAACATAACTTGTCAGTTGTTGTTACTATTTCTATTTTCCTCACTGCTTTACTCGTGTGTGCAAATTTACTCACGTACTTCATGACAAGAATGCTGTGTGTGTGTGTGTGTGTGTGTGTGAAACAATGTAATTTAAATCCATTTTCATCACGCCAACGTCACCAATCAAAATGGCAAACGATGCCAAGACTGTGTCGAGTGCCAGCCTAGGGTAGCTGGAGAAGGGGTATAGCATCCTGTCGCATAACTCAAAGGATCAACAAGCGTGTAGTACGACAAACAGTCAGGCAGCGAGACAGACGTTGGCCAAGTTTGCGTTCGCGGCGTTGTTGTGAAAACAATAAGATTAGCTCACTTTTGCCAGCCAAAAGACGAGGCGTTGCCAGAGGAGAGAAGTTGGCAAAAGTAAACGTGAAATAAAATGAGAAAACAGCAGCAATAGCAAAATGGAGCCAAAGAAAAACAAAAGCAACGCATAGAAAAATAAACAAAGCACACACACCCACACACTCACTGAGAGACATGCGAAATAACTTCACGCCAAAATCCTTTAACTGCACACGCATCAGCCTGAAGAGTTGGACAAATAACGTGCGTCGAAGGAAATTGTCTGCTCGCTACTCAGTCTCCATCTCACTACTCCTCCCTCCCTCCCTCTCTCTCTCGCTGTCTCTCACTTTTGCCTAAGAAAATAGAAAAGCCGCCAGCTGTCGTCACAAAAACTCCATCGACTGTCAGCAGGCAGGCAACAAATTAAATAAACAGACGTCGCTTGGCTTATATTATTAACACCAAATCGAATGGGCAAAAACTTTCCTCGCTTGCTTTCTCTCTCTGTCTCTGTCTCTCACTCTACTCTACTCTGCACTCCCTCTCGCTCAATCAAAGTTCGCAGCTCGTCGTGTTTCTATTTCGCATTTGTTTAAGCCTTTGCTAATCAGCTTGATCCTTTTTGTGGCTTAATCGCTTGACATTTGTATTAGTTGCTGGCCACGTTAACTAACAAATGCGTCGTATGTCAAATGTGGTCCACATTAATCTCATTTCGTGTTTTGGCACTAATGCTGACGCCTGATTTTCTTTTGATATTTATTCTATTAATTGAATGCACGACAAACTGAACTTTAAGCTTAAAGTTGCAACAAGTTTTAGCTATCTATAGTTTTAGCTGCTTTGATCAGTCAAAAACAAGTTAAAATGTATGTAACGGGTATTTTAAAGTCCGTAGGTTTCTTCTTTTCAACAAGAAATAAGAAAGAGTTCAATGCAGAAGTTTTATTTAACTTTGATTTTGTTGTGGACGGCAATTTAATTTAATCACAAGGTAACCTTATCACAGAAGAGCATGGCAACATCTGCTGGAAACACACACAGTCATACACTTGCACACACATGTGCTGCCAAGTAATTGCAGCGACTGTGACGTAAGCAGCCACACCATTGTGTGTATTTGTTTGTTGTTTGCTGCAAGTGCCAATTATGACGATTACTAAAATTATAGTCAAGGCTTTTCCCCTTTGTATACAACTTTTCATTCAGAAAACCTAATGAATCGCCACATTTTTTTAGGCGCCACCAAATGTTACACCAGAGACAAGTCCTGCGTTGTGGGAAGAGGATAAATTTTTGGTTGTGAAATTAAATTTCAATCAATTTGGTTTTGTACCACAGCAATGCTCTGAGCGAGGTCTCTCAGTCCCAAGTGGATGTCAACCCTTTTCCCAGTAAACGAGCGGGCAGAAGAACGAAAAAAAAATAAAATAAAATTAATTTATCAAAATTACAAACAGAAGAGCAGATGCTACAGGAAGACAAAACAATCACATGTCAAATTTGAGACCAGTTACTAAGCAATACAAGAGCAGGAGAGAAGGAGTGAGACAGCGGGAGCGGGTGGAAGCGGATAAAGTTGAAAGAAGTGAGGAGGGATCGCTTTGGGGCCTTTGGGCTCTGTGGCTTTGTGGGCAGCCTGTTGTGGTTTGTAACCACGTGAACTTCCAGTGCATTTATCTTCATTTCTGCGTTTCCCTGTCCGCTCAAGCGAGTGACATGCGTGTGCCATAGAAAGAGACAGAGCTAGAGTTAAAGACAGAGGCCAAGAGGGGAAGGGAGACAAGGAAAGATTCGCTAAGATGCTCGAAAGCAAGACATCAACGAAAATAGTCACAGCAACTGTTGCCTGAAGTGCCTGGAGTGAAGAGAAGCCGTGAGGCGGGGCCAAAAGGGGGAAGTACGTCCCATACGACATGACATATTAGAATCCTGTTACAGTAGCTAACAAACACACACACACACACACACACAGGCACTCGCACACTATACACCACTGAGGCAGCAACGCAGTCTGACTGCCAAATTGCCAACATAAATGTCAGTGGAGCACGGAGCTGAGCGCAGTAAAGTATGCTACAGGGTTTTTCATTTCTGATGCTGCCACTTGGTATACGTTTTCACATACCAACCCACCCCTCTCCACCCCCACCAATCTGCCTTTCCTTGTCTTTATGTGCCTCCCCATCACCTGCTTACTTTTGGTTTACTTCGTTTTTTTTTCTTGTTTTTTTCGTGTGTTATTTTATTTCTATTTTCTGGTTTTCTCTATGCGACGCAATCACTCAGGCGTTGAAATCTGCAAATGTGTGTGCGAGTGTGTGTCTGCCCTGCCGTCTACCTGTGTGTATGCGTGTGTGTGTGTGTGAGCAGATGATTTGAAAATCCTGTATTGCTGATTTGGTGCTCCTGTTGCTGTCGTTGTTGTCGTCGCAGCTTTGCTTTCCAGGTGCTTCTGGGGTTAAATCCCTTAAGGCGTGCAATGGATTTGCGTCTTCCTAGCTATCCTTCCTCCCAGAACCCCATACCTCTGCACATTCTATACCCTTTTCACCTATCGCATTTGTAGCTTTTAAGGGTAACGCATATTGAACAATTTAAAGCGCACATATTTGGCCAAATGATCGGAGCGCAACTGTTGCCCGAATTTAGCTAATAAAACTATTGCATAAGCAAAAGCTTCTTTCGAGGCAATAACAATAAATTGAGCATGTGAAAGCAATGCACTCTTAGAAATTATTAGTTAAAGATTTGTGTACAGCCTTTTAAATGACAAGATTTTCAAACTGTTAGACTTCTGCTGACAATTCAAAGATTTTTAGTTTCAGAAGATTTATTGTAGCATTGACTGAAAGACAGTTACACTTTTTGAGCAGTGTACTAATATTTGAAACACAACTGTCGCCGCAGCTGTTGATGTTTCTGTCAGCGTGTCGTTGTTGTTGTTGTTGACTTCTTGAGCATTTGACAACAACAACAATCTTATCTGAGACATTGCACGTTGCAGAGACTGCAGCAAGACGCTGAGAGCAATCAGCGCAATGCCGACGACAGGTGGAAAGAACGAAGACGAAGACGTAGATGTCACTATACAAAAGCCAATGAAGAAAGTTGTCACAATGCGAGGCCAACGAGAACAAAACAAAAAGAGCTGACAGAGGTGCAAAGAGAGAGGAAAAGAGACTGAGAAATGTGTTGACAATAGGCAACAGGACACACCAAAGGGCAAGAGGGCGAGAGGAGTGGGTAGAAGGAGCAGAAGAGACAGAATACAAGAAAAACTGAATGAAATGAGAAATTGTATAAATATGTTGGCCAGGCAGCAACAACTAAAGCAACAGCAACAGTCAAGCAGCTCTACACACAAGATTAAGCTCATACACACACCAGCACACACACACGCATACGCTCAACACACACTCATGCATTTTAAGAGATTTTCCACTAGAGCAACAACAAGAGCAAAGAGACACAACGCCGTTGACTTTTCCACTCGTCTGCGTTGTCATTGAGAGTTTTTGTGGAGTGAGTTTAGCAGAGAAGAGAAAGAGTGAGAGAGAGAAAGAATGAGAGAGAGAGATGGGTGAACAGGGGATTGCTGTTGGTGGCGGTAAGGGGACCTCAACAACAAGGCCTTTTACCAGGATTAGTAGTTAACAAGAGAAATCTCTGGCCACGCCCCTCTTGCCTACCATGCCCGGGAGGAGGGGTGTGGCAGAGGCGGCACAGCCAAAAGGTAATCAGTGAAATGTAACTGTATTGTTTGGTCTGATGTAGCTGCTGTTCTAGCTAGTGTTGTCACTGTTGTTGTCGCTCTTGTTGTTGCTCCATTCACTCCCCATTGTTGTTGTGTCACCCAAGTCATAGGCACGCCTACGTTTGCTGCAGCCTCTTAACCTTTTACATTTCTATCTAGTTTTTTTTTCGGTTTTTGGTTTTGGGTTGCTGCTGCTGCTGCTGCACGACAACAACAACGACGACGACAACAACGACGACGACAACTGACGATCTCTTTTTAAGTAGTTTTGCTTGGGGTCATTTTGGGGTTACAAGGTAGTGGCGCAAAGGTATTTCATGCCATCAGGTGACATACACACACACACCCCACCCACATACCCACACACTGACATACACAAGAGTTAGGTGACAACGTCGTTTTGGGGTTTTCATCATGAGCAACAACATTGCGCACTTTGTAGCTGCTGCTGTTGTTGTTGTTGCTGTTTTCATTTAAGTAATCAAAATATGCTTTTGACTTTGTGCTAAGCAGCTGTCCCACCGTCCGTCCGTTATTCCGTCTGTCCGTCCGCCCGTCCGTTTGCCTGCTTGTGAGTCCTTGTGTGTGGCTGGAAAGCCTTGTGGTTTCCATTTGTACGTTTGTGTGTGTTTGTGTGTGTGCTCTACCACAAAACCCCAAAAACTATGCATTTCACTGCTTTTGTCAGGCATATGTCTATCTATAGCTTTGTATCTGTATCTGTATCTGTATCTGTTACTGTATATGTATCTGTATCTACAGCTGTGTGTGTGTGTGTGTGTGAGAGCTTGTGTATTTATTTGAAAGCTTTTTAAACTTTGCCACTGACTTTGTGGCTTACGAAATTAAAATTAGAAATTGGTTTGGACCTTCTCTGACAAATATCCCTAGTATTTATGAATGGCCAACATATCACATGTGTTTAGGGGTGGGAATGTGTACGTGTATGTATGTGTGTGGGGAATTAAGTTGCCGCTTCGAGATTGTAATTAATCAGAAAGAGAAAAGCGACCCACATAATAAGACGACGGCATTTGCATATAAATCGTTGTTTGCCTCTCTGACCGAAACTTAATTGCCACATTAATAACACTTAAGACAGACAGATTAAGTTACTTATAGTGCCATTTAGAAATAGATACAGATAAATATAGTAGTTGCCTTTTTTAAATACCACTTACATTATGACTCTGATCCGTCTTGAGCTCACGATGATTGGAGAACTGCACATAGACCATTCGACCCCGCATCTGTGGTGGATTCACTGTATAACAGGAGACCATCGATGTGGCTGATATCTCGTCGGCCATTTCAATAAATGCTTGATTCTTTCCCTTCAGCACCAGAACATTGGTGACACGTCCAAACGGTATTCCGAGTGCAACTACGTCCGACTCCCCAGACTCGTTTGGAATGTTGCGCAAGTGAATGACTTTTGAGGCCTTGGCTGTAAAGACAAAAGCAGAAAAGTGGATTTATTATTAGTAAGGATTAAAACAGATTTTATGAAGAGGAAAGCATTCAAATAATGTTTGGTAAGAGCTTCAGATTTTATTGATCAAACTCACTACTGTTTTATTATACTCTTAATTTAAGAATAACCTTTTTTAGGCACTTATCTTTTTTATCAGTTTAAATGAGTGGCATTGGGGTAGTTTAACTAATTAATAAGCCGCTTAAAATATTAACAGCTGCCATTGCAAATGGCGTCTGTTCGTTTAATGGCAATGTCGGCGTTCGCGCTTTCCGCACTTCCGCTTCCGTGCGTCGCTTAATTTGTACAGTTTTTGTTTTCAACTTTGTTCTCTCTTTGTTCCCTACTCTTGCTCTGGCTTTCCCTGTCTCTCACTTTAATCACAGTGGCTCTGATAACATGGCCAACGCTGCCACATTTTGTATACATTTTGCACAGTACGGCAATGGACGCTGGCATTGTGCAGACTTGGTCGCGTTTTGGGGGACGAGGGGCGAGGGGCGTGGCAATAGCCTAGCGCATAAATTCATTCATTGCAGCACTTGCAACGACTGTGAATAATCCACACGGCGACAATGTCCGTTACGGCCAGGTTCAAGCACAGCAAACACACACACACATAGAGACAAGAGTTGCTTTTTTTTTCCCTGTTACTTTGGCTTTGTTGTGTTGTTGTGCTTTTGGTGTTGGTTTGTTATTTTTGCATAAATAAAGTGGCTCCCGTTGTTCAGTTGCATTTGCAGCAGGCCGCACAAATGGGATTTTAGGCTGATTGTTGTTGTTGTTGTTGTTGTTGTTGCTGTAAACGTTGCCTGGAGCGAGCCTTTTTAGGGATTTGGCATGCGACCCCGTTGCATCTGTCCAAAGTGCCTTAAATTTTTATAAACACACACACAACACACACAAATGCACAAATACACAACAAGCAAACAAATTTGCCAGCATGCCACATGCTTTACACCAACAACAACAACAACAACAACAAGGGCAACAAAATTAGCAACAACAATGAAAAAGCACAAAAAAATATACACCTCTATATGTATTGTATATTGTGACTGCAAACTGACACCGCGAGGGGTGTAAAGACAGTTAGACTGCTAACACTGCTTGTCTAGATGTGAGCTTAGTCAACACCTGTTAATGTTTTTTGTGGCAAGCTCTTCCTCTCCCTCCCCCTCTACCCCTTTACTCCATTTCTCCCACTATTTGCATCATATGCAAATGAAATGCTGCAGTTGTTGCAACGCCGCTGTTCTTTGTTTGATACCCGTTAGCCATAGAAAAAGGGTATGTTGTAATGTGTGTAGCAGTAAGAGAGAGAACCATATGTGTAATAAACTTCAGAAGAGAGACGAATTCTGTCTACTTGCAGCTTTTAAGCGAGCACATAGAAGTATGCAATTCTTTTAGAACTGACAGACAAACTCAAGTACGGATATATCTCAGTCGACTATGACAGGCCAGCTGTCTTTTTTCTGGTGTTGCCTCGTATTTGTAGTATTTAACGCAGTTGCTAAACAAACAAACAGAGCATGTGGAAAGAGATAGTCCACGACAATGTTCAAAATGGCCAAAAACGACAGTTGTTGCCAATGGAATTTGCACTGCCATTTGCCACTTTAACCAGAACTGCAGTCGCAAGTGTCAAATCGTTTTTCAAATGAGTGTTAATTTTGCACCAAAAGTGCAAACAAATTTAGTTTGTTGTCACAGATAATTCACTTCACTTTAATCACACTACTCAACACTGATCATACACAGCGATTCTTTCGTATGGCGTGGCATTTCCGATATTATACTGTAAAGTCCTAACCACATGCTGTTATTAGTTTGTCACATTCATCAGACCACTAGATTCATCTCCTACCATTTCCATTTCCTCTTCAACTCCAACTCTGATTACACACATCGTTTGTTGTTAACCGCTTTTACTAGTCCCACACTAATAACTTACAACACCCTTAAAAAAGGGGTCACTAGCCCGCACAATCCTCCCCTTGGCAATCCTGATTCCGTTACATTTTCCTTTTGGCTATTCTAGTGCCGCAACTAACCGCAACTTTAACTTGCCGACAAACCTGCCTGGACATGGGTCAATGTGCCGGTTTATAACAATGCGCAAAAAAAGTGGGGAAATAACAGAGGCATAAAAAAAGTAGGCTCAAAGCGCAGTCATATCAACTATGAGAGAGGCTTGGCATAGTCTTCAGTCGGATTCTGATTCAAAGTCGACTGCAGTTCTAGCGGTCCGGTCAGGTCAGGTCAGGTCAAAATGGGGCACTCGATGTTGAATACAACTAATCGGAAATTACACTTTTTGATTAGTTCGAAACGGAAATGAAGTTGAAACGAAATTATGCAGGCGAGCACAGCATTGCACAGCATTTTGGCATTTCTCTTCGACCTTTCGGCAGTTCACAAATTTATTAAAAATCAATGACCAAGTGCCGGTCGATGCTCCCTCTACTTCTACCACTTTCCTATAAATAACTAGAAATAAATTGTGCCAAACCAAAGCAACAAAAAACTATTTGACTGATAAATACCCGTTAGGCTTCATTTACTTTGGGTCACTGATAGAAAAGCACTGGTTAAAGTAAATATAGTAAAGGATTTCTTAATAGTTTTAATAGTTTCAGAAGAGAATTAAATCTGCTGTCGTCTATTTTATACACACCCGCAGTGTTACTGCTTTTTACCGGGTATAAGGAGAACTAAATAAAAGTGTACAGCGACGGAAACGTGTTGCAAAAGACAAACAACAAATCAAGTGCCGTTGGGCAGCTGCCGGGAAAAACGACAGCGGCAGAAATACGTAAAACTATCTATCATGCATGATGACGTTGTCAACGAGCAGCAAAACGAAAACTGGAAGATATATCAAAATGAAAATAACAAAAAATTGGCGGATAAAACAAAAAATTGAAACATGAATTTTCCACAACAAAAATAAAACTAAAAAAAATTGTATATTTTTTGACGTTCACCAGCAACAACTCAATTTCGGTTTGTTTTCTGCTGGCAATCGTAACGGCGATGAGTTGTTCTAGTTGTTCTAGTTGTTCTGTTGTTAGTGGTGCTGGGTTGTTGTTGCATTTCTCTGCTAGATTTGTAACAAATCGCAACAAACGCTGTCTGATGGTGTGAAAACGAAAAACGTCAGTGCAATGAGCACAAATCAACAACGGAACGTTTTTTGCCTCGGGTTCTGTCAGCACCACGGCCACCCACTACCTGACCTGCAGCCAAGCCGGAGTATAATTGAAAAGGAAGATGGCGACGAGTCAACGACGGCCGGAAACACAGCCAACAAGCCCCTGAAGCATACAGCTGCAGTTCAAACTGAAGCACATAAAAAGAGAGAAAAACAAAAAAAAAACTGTTGGAATTGCTCAGTGAGGCAATCCGACTGTAGCCTCATGTCCTGCGGCTGATTTTCTTGAATCTACAGAATTTGTTTGCCACTTTTGGGCACTTTAAGGAATTCGCAGGCTAAAACAATATTATCCAGAGTTAAATGGTAAATGGTTGGACAACTAAAGCAACACGAATTTGAATACACTTTCTTTAGTATTAAATTATAATATGTATAAAAAACATAATATATTTAATTAATTTTCTTCTGCTAACAATTGTTTTAACTGCTATCTTTCGATGGGACATTTACTAAAACAATATGCAAGACAGACACATTAAGTGTCGAGCACAGCAGAAAACAAGAAAAAATGAAGTGTGGGAATATAAAATTTGCATTCGATAATGATGCTTGTTGCCTGTTGTTGTCTGTTGCGTGTCGGCTGTCAATGGAACATGGATATAAATAGCAATCATACGCACTGTTGCGCGTTAAAATGAGCTGCAACCGAGGCGCGACTAAAGCTTAACAGTATTAATGACACGCACGGCCAAGTGAGTGGCAAAGGGGCAATGCGGGGGTGGTGGCGCAGTGGCGGCAGAACGGTGCGTCGACGGCACTTTTCAATTAAGTCCACACACATATGCGGCGTCATGCCGAGGCCTTCGATGAATTGCATGAAAAATATATACATAAACTATTTATGGCTAATTGAAAAGTTTACAAACTGTAATTGAGTTGGAGCGTGGGTGTCGGAGTGGGCGTGCCATGGGCAGTGGCAAAAATAATGGATGGTCAGCAGCAGTAACAACAACAACAACAACGAGTCGATATAGTACATATGCTGTGCGGACAATGCGGCGTATGTGTAATAATTTGAACAATGTGTATTCCTTTTGGCCATTGGATCTCCCTTACCATTGCCATGTCCAAGCACACATTCACAAAGTTAATTAATGACAATTTAAATTCATAAAGCAAACACATAAAAGCCGAAACAACAGAAAAATGAAAAACTGGGTAAAGGTAAATGAAAATGAATGGAAAAGCAACGTCGTGTGTCGACAGTTGGAACAAAGCCACGAAAAATACACGATAAATGGCTCAATGTTCGTCCAATACAAGTAGCTAACACATCGCACCACCGCACCACATCACAGCCACTCCTGGCACACACACTCATCTTACATTCAGTTAAAAGGGGGGCCAACAAAAAGTGCTGATTGTTAATAACAATTAAATTTGTGCTTATGTGGCAACATTTAATGATTTAATGTAGGCGTGGCAACCTGTGTGTGTTTGTTTTGGGCGTAAGCATTTGAATACACACACCTATACATAGACACACACGCACACACACATGTTGCCTTTAATTATGCGACAGTAAATTAGGTTTTTACAAGCTCACACATCATAAATTTTAAATTGCTGGCGAGCGCTTTCCCTCTTTTTATTTGTTTGTGTGTGTGAGTGTGTGTGTGTGTGTGTGTGTGTGTGTGTGTGCGTTACGACTTAATGATATTTATTTTGCTCAGCGCTTTGTCTTTAATTTAAACATCTGTCTGCAAAGCATAATCAATCATAGCGCAAGTTTTGAATAACTGAAACTCAAGCGCCTGCAGACATGTTTGAATTTCCTTTTTGCCGTTTTCAGGCCATAATTGAAAATAACGATTTTCCTTCTTTCACATTTTTCTCGGTATTTTCAGTTTTCTTTTTTATTTTGCAGCCGAGGCTCGAGAGTCTAACACCCGCAAGTAATGTAATTCATTAAAAATTTGTCAGCACATAGACACAAGGCTAAGGGAGGCGGCTTGCCAGTGCGTTAGACAGGAACGAAAAGAGAGTCAGAGTGAGAGAGAAGGAGGTGGGTGTGTGGGAAGTAAAAAAGATACGTATGCGATAAGTCAACGCACGCAGACTGGAAGAACGACGTTTACAAATTTTAATTGCATTTCAATTACGAAAGTAGTTTTTTCTTCAAGCGAGACTGCGAAGTGAAAGAGTGAAAACGACAGAGAGTGAGAGGGAGAGAGAGACGGCAATGCAGTTGCCATGTCCTGTGTGTGCAGTCAAGTGGTGTATGCCAGCTGGAGTCTTAGACTCGCAACTACTCGAGTTTTATGAGGTATATCAATTGTATAAATTACACAGACGGCAGAACTAGAGAGAGAGAGACATGGATAGAGTGAGCAGCGGAGGGGGACAGAGTAACGAAACTGCATTGCATAACTTTTCCACTTCATTTGTACATTGAGAATTATGCAATTTGGTTTGCAGCTGCGCCCATAAGTATGCTACGAAATAAAGCAGGCCAACGGGTCGTATGCTTAACTGAATCAACCGCAAACAAACGCACGTGGGATGCTTCAAAAGTCAAGCCTTTTAAATTATGACAATAAATGCATGTTAAACTAACCACACGAACTGTGACAGTGACAGTGACAGCCATAAATGATCGCTCAGTTTGCCTTTTTCGCTTACGTCTGATCAAAGTGCAAATTCTGATTTTTCTGCCCTGTTGTCTCAATATTTATACAGTGAGTGGCAACAAATACAATATATGTGTATGTATGTATATAAATGTATGACAATATTATTTTATTGACTGCGAAAATATTTACACGCAATGCGAGACAGTGGGACCAACAGGCAGAGGGACAGAGGGACACAGAGACTGACAAACAGACAGCGAGACGTGCGAACATTCGCTCGAGACAAGGTGACGGCACGCGCTCAACTGTCACACCCACACACAGCCACAGACAGTCAGGCAGGACAATGTGGGACAGGACAGAGGACATGGGACAGAGGACATTGAACGTGGTAGGTGGAACGTGGGATTGCGAATGCACAGTTCACAGCTGCTAGGACATAACTGTTGTACTTTTGATTATTGGTTATGGCAATAAAAAGAGCACTCAATTCTCTCACTTTATAAATCTCTCTCTCGCTTTCTCTATCTTTCTGTGACTGTCTTAGCCAAACTGATTCTTTGAGCTCTTAGCTTTAAGTTTGTAGTGATTTATGGTTTGACTTTTCGCTCTGATAAATCGCATTTTGGTTGAAAAGTTTTAGATAGTTCTTCAAAATAGAAACTAGTTATTTTCCAGTTAAATTTATTAAATGATGAATATAAATTCTGTACACTCTCTCGCTCTCGTTGTCTGTCCTTCTCTTCCACTCCATATTGCATATTTTTTTAACGTTGCGTTTCAACACCTTGAACTCCGTTACGCTGTTTGACCAAAAGCCGTCCCCGAAATCGGTCAATAAACAAACAAATATTGGCGGGCTATACAAACAGCCGTGGCGAGTGTCTGTGTGTGCGAGTGTGTGTGCGTGTGTGTGCGAGTACTGTAACAATAAACAACAAACAACAACAATGGCCACTACACATGCTGCACTCCCAGAGCAGAAACACGCGACATTGCCACGGTTCACATGGAATGGATTTGGGTTTAGTTTGGGATTGGCTTCGAGTTTCGAAGTGCGATTGGGGTTGTTAGCGGTGTGAGGAGGGTAGGGGAGAGGGGTGTTGTACTGAGCTTGGGGGGTATTGGGTAGCTAAACATTGCGTGGTTCGCATTAGTCGCCGTCTCAAGTTACCGTCTCCCTGAGGTCTAATTTGGCTTGCATAAAATATGCATAATAATCAAAATAAAATAAATCAAATGAAAATTTGCTAGTATTTATTGCATGACCAAACGGAAGTTCAACCAAAAAAGTAACAAAAGTATATAAATATAAATACGTATATATATAAATTACTTTCAGTGTGTGTGTGTGTGTGTGGTATTAAGGACTAAGTTTTGCATTGTGAGATGAGCCGCATAAAGCGTGGCCACTTGCTTCAAGTGTGCTTCAAACACACACCACACTCACACACACACAGACACACACTCTGTTGAAGTGGTGAGGCGTGGTATAAACCCCCGTATATATATATAAAGATTGGAAGAGTGTTTTTATTACATTTACGTGCAAAATTTGTTGCATGTTCAAAGCTCATGTAACGGAAACGCTGCCGTTCCGTGTATTGGATTTGGAGGCACACCAAATACAATTGACAATGCCAATGAACACTGTGGACACTGGACAGTGGACAGCAGTGGATACTGGATACTGGACAAGTCGATACATTGATGGTGTGCCAAGTGGCAAGTGGTGCGTGCCACAAACCACAAGAAAGCAAACAATAGAAAGAGCCAAAAAAAGAAATCTAGTAGCAAAGACTGTAGTGAACAGTTAACAACTGTAAATGACCCTGTAGTTATGGTAAATAATTTAAAAAACCTTAGAGATATACCGTTTTAACTAGACTTAATCTATCTATAATGTATTCGTTATTGTAGCTTTCACCCTTTATATTTTTAAAGCACTTAAGTGATTAAAGTATATTGTGAATTTATTTGATCTTCTAGCAAACTCTTCCTACTCTTTAAGTACAGGGTCTAAAAAGAAACAATTTTTGGCATTCTTGTCATAGCCGGTCTAGCGCTGGCTCTCTCTCTGTCTCCTTGTCTCTCTTTCTTCCAGTCCCTTCCTGTCTTTTCCCTCTCACTTCCTCACTTCCCTCGCTCCTTCTAAGTCCCCTATCTCGGTTGCGTGTGTTTATCTAAGGCTCGCCACACACACACACTCACACTCACACAATGCTTATTGTTGCTTTTGTTGCCGGCTGCCTATTTACTTGTCTGGCCTCTATTGTTGTTGCTTTTGCTGTTGTTGTTGTTGTTGTGTGCTGGCGTTTGCAATGCAATAAAAGTGTCCTTACACATTTATTTAGCAATTTCTTTTGTTATTACTATTTTTGGCATCAGCAAACGTATTTTTGCTTTTGTGCGTCAGCTTTAAGAGAGAAATGAATTCATTGGAGTTTCCCACTCTCTCTCTCTTCCTCCTTCTCTCCCTCTTTCACTCTCTTTCTAGCGTTTTCTTTAGCGCTTTGTCTGGAAAATTTAAGCTGTGTTCGCACGACTTTAAAAATTTTGCCATCGCTTCACTGTTTGCGCCTGAACTTTGCGTGGAAAATTAAAAAGGCCGCAGGTGGCAACTTGGCATGTGGCAGACTCCACGTGCCAGGTGGAAGGTTGTAGGTGGTAGGTGGCAGGCGGCAGGTGTCAAGTGGCGTTGGTTTCCCAAGCAGTCGAATTGCCCGAACTCTACCTTTAAATCCCCTTGCCCCTGCACAACCCTCCATTGCCACATCCCCGCTTCGTATGCATGAATTGGTCTTCAAATGCCGTTGGGGCGTCTGAGTTGGCGTCTGGAACAAAAAACCAATGGACAATGGATGCCGCTGCAACTCTTTGCCAGTTATGTACTAACTGCCCAATGTTGCCACACTCACACACACACACACACACAACACACATACATAGAGTTGGGTATGTCTGTGTGGGTTCAGCGCTTGTTGCTTTTTAATTAATAGCAAAGTCCTTTGTAGAGTAATAAATAAATATTATGCTTTTGCTTTTTGCGTTTATTTTCCTTTCCTGCTCGATTGCCATTCACTTTGTGTGTTTGCGTGTGCTTAAATGTGTGTGTGTGTAAGTGAGTGTGTGCATGTAAACTGACTCTTGCTTGCTTTCTTTCAATTGAACCACCAAATGCAGTTAATTACAAACATTTTCAAAGTATTTCGACACGTTTATAAAGACTGCTAATTGGAAAACCCAAAAGCATATTAATTTTCATCACACACACACACACATACACATGGGTATGTAATTGTAATGAAATTAAAACGCATTTCACTTTGTTTGCCATTTATGATGTTGATTATGGCCTGGTCTCAACTCTGATTAGGTTCAAATATTCATGTTGAGTCTAAAAATATGTTACACATTCGATATTTTATCCATGGTTGTTGTTTTTTGAATCATTTTGTGGTCTGACTGATTTTCCAGTTCGGTTTTCATTTTCCGACGGCCGCGCTTGTCAAATATTTGCCTAATGTGTGGTTCAGGTTCGGGTTTTGGTTGTCGGTTTGGTTTAGTTTTTTTGGCGCGAGCGGTTTTTGATTAGCTTTATTACTTTGAGCAACTCGACATGCGTGCGTATGTGTGTGTATACAAGGTGCGTATGTGTGTGTGAGTGCGCGGCACTAATTAATGTGCTAGAATTTCATGGCAAACTGCTCATAACGCAAACTCTGCAGACTTTTCCATATTGTGCCGCCGAAATGTTTGTTTCCATGCTAATTAGCGGGTTAATTGGCTATAAGACCCGACTTGCCACTGCGTGTAGCCCCATTCCCTTCTCCACTACTCCCATACCTCCATATCCCCATAATTTCAGCCCTCTTCAACACCCGGACTTCCGCTTTCTGCTTAGTCTCTGTTAGACTCGGCCGTTTCACAAGCGTCGACTACAATTGACCAGCTCACAACTTAAGCAGGCTTTAGTGGGTTAATTGGCAGGCCAGAAACTGGCCAAAATGCACTTAAGTCAAGCGGAGGCCCAAATGTGCAATAAAATGGGCTTAAATGCCCACAGACATGCAGGCCAAGAACGAAGGGAGGCACACAGAGAGCAAGAGCGAAAGAGCTAAAGCAATGATAGATAGTACATAGGAAAGAGATAGCAAGATGTAAGCTGCGAAAGATAAATAGATAGGTAGAAAGAGTAGAAAGATACTTACCAATTCCGCCGGCCAATACGGTGCTCGAATCCAGTTTGGCCTTCTTTGTGGCCAAATCCTGATTATTATTGTCGGAAGCGGGCGCCATAACTGCTGCTTGACTCAAAAGTTCGTCGCTTCCGCGCTGCATTTCATGGCCAACATAAAAATGGTCATCAGATAGACATTTTTGTACGGGTTGTTCGTTGTTGGTTATTTGTTGAATGTAATTATTTATGATTGTAGTTTGGAGTTTAAGTTGTAGTTGATGATGCAGAGGCACAGCACAGCAGAGAAGTTGAAGATGTTTCAGTTGAGTTGAGTTGATTTAAGTTGAGTTGAGTTGAGGAGGCAAGTTTGTAGTTGTAGTTGTGTGTGTAGTAGATGAAGTTTATATATATATATATATTTTTAGACGATTACGGTACATAAAAAGAGAAAAATAAAAGAGAAGAGAACAATATAAATATTTAATATTTACGCAAGTTAAGTTAATTACAGCGTTTCTACTTATTTATGGCAAACGGCAACAAATCTCATTTCAATTCATTCTTTTTTGAGCCTTGTTGCATTGCGAAATTTAAGTGGTGCTTTTGCATTTTCTGTTTGGTTAACTTGGTTAAGGTATTACGCTTCGCTTGGCGCTAGTTTAGCTAACAAAGTCAACAACAGACAGTGAGCGAGAGACAGAAAGACACAGAGAGATAGTGTGTGAGAGAGCGAGAGCGAGAGAGACAGCGAAAGGCAGTTGTGTGTTAGCATTTAGTGTGAGAGAGCAGTTCAAAGTGTGTACTTACTGCTTACAGCTTAGGACTCTGCCATAGTTTTTCAAACATAATTGTTTATTTAATTATTGAATTAACTAAATTGCGTAGGAACAATTACGCTGTTTATAATAATCAGTCCAAAACGAATCCCGACTGAGACTACACTCGTAACTTGGGTTAGTTAATATCTAAACCAAAATCATTGCATACTTTTAGGTGCCAGCTATATTTGTTATCTTTGGGTTTCTATTATTTATGCTCGAAACCTACCCTTAGTGTACGGTTAACGGGTATAAATAGCTAGCTTATCTTTTAGTTGCAGTTGGTTGGCCAAATAGCACAAATTTTGATTAAAACCAACTTGTATTCTCTGCAAATTCATTCACAGTACATTTTTTTACTGCGTTACCTGTTGGCAAATAATTGCCAAGCTCACAGAATATTCATTGAAATTAAGCAGAGGGAGTAAGAGAGTGTAAGGGCGAGAGAAAGAAGCTGAGTGAATACGGTAGTTGCGATTTTGTCTTTGGTTTTGTTATTCTTTTTTTGTTGAGTGTTGGCGCTAAACTCTAATTACAAAGCCATGTTGCATGCAACACATGCATAAGTGTATTGTAATTACTTGTGACACTTAATTACCGCACTCACTGTGTCTTTGTGTGTGAAGCAACAATGCCAAAATACACTGTTAGAAGTTGGAGATACGGAGATTAAGACAAGAGACGTAGTCGAAGCCAGATCGAGAGTAACTAAGTTAAGCCAAACATTAAACGTAATGTGAGTCATAAAAATAAAGCTGCTTCTGATGCTGACTGAGAGTGTGTGGGTGGATGAGGTTGCTCTTGTTGGCTACTGCTATGCATTAGCGGCAATGACTAAAAGTCAATAAACGAGTGCACAGAAAGAGTGAGAGCAAGAGCGAGAGCGAGAAAGGAAAACAACAACAGACGCTGGCAAATTGAAAAGGGTAATTTTGTGTGAAGTAGGCACCTTTATACCGTTATCATGGCTGTGTGGGGATTGGTGTGAGTGGGTTGCTATCAATGCTGACTACGCTTGAATTCGCCACTTGGCTTATCATGCAGCATATTCTCTCTGCTTTCAGCTTTCGCTTTTGGTATTCGTTTTGCTTTTGTTATTTGTCGTCTGTCTGTCGTTTGTTGTGTTTGCTGTTTGGTTTTTATTTTTATGTGGCTGCACGTTTTATGTACATAAAAGAATTAGCTTAAATACAAAAACAACATGTGGTAATAGTAATAATAACAAAGCCAAAACGCACACACACACACACACACAATACATCAGCTAGCCTGCGAGAGAAGCAGGTGGAAGCAGGAGATGGCAGGCAGGCAGGCAGGCGTGTGTGCGATAGACAAAGCAATGGCAATGGCAAAAACCGCAAAAGCACTTCACTTGATAATATCACAGAAAGTACAGTGCTAAAGAGAGACGGAGAGAGAGTGGAGTGTGAGGGGGTAGCGAGAGAAATACGCGCAAAGCGCAGACAAAAAACGAACATGGCACGCACAGCTCAAACAAAACGGAAAATCGCATGACTTCACGTCTGTCTGTCTGTCTGCCTGTCTGACTGTGTACGTGTGTGTGTGTGCGCGCTTGTGGCTTGTTGGTTGAGTAATGATATCAGTGGAAGCTGTTGCCGTCGTGTATTGTTATATGACTATGGAGGCAAACAGAACATATGTTTTCTCCATACGGCAAGCAGCTCAACTCCAAATTTGTAGCATACTTTTTGGGGCTTCGTTTTATTTGGCAACCCTTTGCTACCATCATTTTCTTTCTCCTTCTCTCTGTCTCTCCCCCTTCATTTTCTCGCTCTCTATATGTAGTAATTAAATATTAAAATGGCCTCCCATGGCAACGCTTACATCGGGAAAATTCTCTAATGCATTCGTTATGGCACATTAACGCTCCCAAGTGTCCGACAACTAACATTCATTGGGGAATTTTCCACTGCGGCTCATTGCATTACACGGTTCAAGTCATATGCTAGTAGCAGCGCCAAAGGACGTTGTCTGTACACTAATAGAAAATTGTTGTTTGTTTTGTTACGATTTTCATATCAAATTATTATTTAAGTGAATTAAATTACTGACTTTGAATCAAATAATTCAATTAAATTTTAATTTCAGTTAGGAATTCTATTTGTGAGAACTAGTATTATGTTTCAGTTTATTATCAGCAATGATTTCTATTTTTTATCAGTGTACTGTACTTCCACTCGGTATCCGATGCGAGCTGGCTTGCAACTGTTTGCTTGCCAAGCTGACCGGAAGTGCTATTGTAATATGCAGAAGAGCTCTACTTAAAAAAGTATGCTAAATATTTGATTATGAACTGTGTGTGTCCTTTCTGTGACGCGTGTGCGCACATATGGCTGAGGTTGATAAGCTCCCAACTGGACCATTGTCCATTGTTGCCACCTCTCGCCCCCGCTCCCCACACCCTTTCGTAAGCACCCTTTACATGCACACTCTTTTGTCTCCCTCCCGATGGGTTCATTTTAATGAATTTTCCAAGCGCCTTTTTGCCTTCTATACTTTCCATAAGCTCCATTGCCAGCGGCCGTTTCAGTTACTCGTTGTTGCCCGGCGCTCAACTGATTTCTATGATGACATGTGCCTTTTTATTCCTACTCTCTCACACCCCTCATCTCTTTCGCTGTCTCTTTCCCTCTGTTTCTATCAGTTGCTGTGTCTCGGGTCTTTCAGCATGTTTCCTTTGCTTCCGCCTTTGTTGCCGGGTAACTGGGTCAACGCGCAATTGTTGAAGGGCTGTTGCTTCAACCGAGGGGGTTGGCCATTGTCGTTTGTCGTAGCCCTGGTCGGACAGTGCACTATGGGCCATTTGCTGCTTATGCTGACAGAAACTCAAAGTTCAAAGCACTAATGGAAAAGTACTCGAAAAATCACTTATTCTTTGAGTAGAAAGCGCTACTATTAAATATAGAATATTGTATTTAAGTTTCCCTCTGTTTAAAACATGATAGAATAAGCTTAGAATTCCATAGCGTTTTCTTTAATTTAGATCTACTATTTTCTATTTAAATTCTGTCACAAAATTACCCCAAACTGCCCATAGTACAGAGAGTAAGAGATAATCACGCATATGCCTAACGGTTAAGTTTTTGAAGTGCGCCAAGAATGGGAATTGGAATGGGAAAACAGAGAGACAGGAACAGAAGCGGAAGCAAGGGAGTGTCATCAGGCATCATCATGTGTCCCTTTTTGCCTTTATCCTTCTAGTTGTTACTGCTGCTGCTGATGCTGCTGCTGTAATGAGGCAGTGCGTCAGTCTTTGTGACGTGCTTGGTCCAATTTAGT
Source organism: Drosophila acutilabella (assembly GCA_035046005.1). Lineage (NCBI taxonomy): Eukaryota > Metazoa > Arthropoda > Insecta > Diptera > Drosophilidae > Drosophila > Drosophila acutilabella. The sequence continues at coordinate 7,789,661 of JAWNOK010000003.1, forward strand.
GGGCGTCTGTTTAATTTCTTGCATATGCTCCACATTTGATTTTCTACTTGGAGACGCCTTAAAGCGACTGCTCCACATGCAAAAAGCGTATGCCATGTGATTAGTTTTGTACAACAACTGATTCAAGACTCACATTTATGAATATTAAATGCCACTATTAACCACATATCGTTTACAAATTGAGTTATAAAGTCATTAGGTAATCGAAGCTAAATACAAATTAAAATGCAATCAAGTGTAAGACATAAACTGCATGTGAAAATTTAACATTCTGGTTTGTTTGTTTTGCCATCTGCAGTGCTGCAGTATAAAATGGTTAAAAGGATCCCTAGTTCAAAGCCACAATCGGGGTGCATTCACTTTTGTGGTTATAATTAGGTTGCTTTACAAAGTGAACTGCAGCATTATAATATTGTGTTTACTAAATACGTTACTCGTCTCTTTCTTTCTTCGTTTCACTTTCTCGCTCACTCTCACTCTGTTTTGTAATGCGAACAAAGGCAACTTCCGCTTTAATTGCATCCCAAAATGCAGGCGGCATCTGATGAAAAGTGCATTTCATGGAGTGCCAGCAACAGCTGTCCAAAGGCCCACAATATATCACATACAATATGAGGTAACTCACAGTGTGTGGGTGTGTGTGCTTGTGTGTGTGTGTGTGTGTGACCATATCAACACCCTCATATATAGCAGAGCGCTACGTTCTCTTTTGTTGTACTGAATTTATGGCGGCATATGAATATTAAAATCGAATATGTTGCTGTCGATTAAAGGCTTTTCGTCCGGAGTGCAACTGCCCCCGTCACTCCCCCTTTTGCTCAACCACCCCACAGTCCTGTGCAATTGTGGTCGTTTGTTCGTCTGTTCTGTCTTTCTGATACAATTTTCCCCCATCTCTGGTCTGTTGAGTTCACACAGCGACACAGATACGACTCGACATTTCCGCTTGTGCGGCAAATGCTGGGCAACGGATCGGTCCATTGATGTCGAGTATACCATATGCTCTTCCCTTCACCACCCCTTCTGCTCTATCTCTGTTGCTGATGATGATAACGACAATGGCAATGATGATGATGCCGTGAGCTGGCATCCTTGAAACTGCTGGCAAAAAATAAAAAAAATATAAAAAACTGCATATGTAGGTAAAAATAACAACTGCGGAAAACTGTCGACACATAACACCCCTTTCGCCATACGCAGCGCTCAGCCACGCCCATTGGGAAGCTGCAAGTTCAACTGCAGCCATAACAAAGCAGCCGTCGCAGCCTTTGAAATAACAATTATTGGATGCAGCATGTGGCAAATATGATGGCTTTAAATTGTGGGTAGCACTACTTAAAGCCACAGCCAAGAAGCTTATAAATTCTAATTAGAAAGCTCAAATTGGACAGACAGGCGTTCCACAAACCAATACTCACTCTGCTCTTTTATTTGTTTGGTAGTAGTTTGTGGCAGTTGATAAACGCAACTTGTAGCTGCGGCCTAGTTACCCGACCACAGTTACAGGCACTACAAACCACAACGATAGACAACGACATAGACATAGATATAGGCACAGACTGAGTTGGCTGGGGGAGCACTATATACACAAAGAGAGAAGTATGCTACCCAACTCAAGGACTCTACCCACCTGAATGCCTGGCAGGCCGTAAGGTAATAAATTATATGAGAATGCCGCCAAAGTGTAACAGCTGCGGCTGCTGCCAAACTCCATAGCCACAGAGACGGCAACAACAACAGCAACAATGGCAACAAAACACCTGAGATGGCACAGCAATAACCCAAAAGGTAGTAACTTTCATACCAAAGCCACTTGCCATGGCTATAACTAAACACTGGAGTTGAGCAAGTGAGTGAGACAGAGATAAAGAATGAGTGAGAGAAGGAGACAAGTTTATTTACATTTCATTTTAGTTACATATTTAACTATGAGCATAAATGCCACTGCTAAGGGTTGCTTAAGTAGCAGAAGCACTATTAAAAGTGCTACTGAATCATTTTAGTTGGAGAATCAATCAGCTTGTAAAGTAGATTAAATATGCTAATTTATTTAAACGTTTTAGTTAAGTAATTTGTTAGCATGATACAATTAACTATTTACTTAAAATTTTATGTGCAACATTTGTGAATACACGGCTTAACACTGCGCTCTCTGTTTACGTTTAGGAAACTTGAAATCGTATCAAATCAATCAAAAGTTATACGACCATTAGTCTTAAAGACATTGACAGCTTTTTCTCAGTGTGTTTGGGGGAGTTTTCAAACTCATCGTTTGTCTCCTGCTTTGAGACAACATAATATTTACGTTTAGGGCTTTATTGCTTTCAAGAGTCAGCAAACTCTTTTTATTTCAATTTGTTTGCATAAATATTTGAAGCGCAGCTAAATTAGAATGTGGAAAGGTGCAAAATAACGACAGGCTCTCAATCGTACAAAGTATATACATATATATATTTCGACTTAGTGTTTTTGTGTGTGCATTAGGCATAATAAACTTGCGCAAGTTTTGGCCAAAACGATTTGTAGCAATTTCGCTATTAGTATGTTTCTCATATCTCCACGCTCTTTTCTCTTTCGGACTGTGTAGCTACCTCTCTTGCTTCTCACTCTCTGTTTCTCTTGCTGTCCAACTCCTCGAGAGGCAAACTCGCAAGGCGAAAAAACTTTTCTGCTTATGCATTTATCACCTTTTTTGCTTTAGCCAGTGTGTGTGCGAGCTGTGAGTCAAAACTTTTGCCTGGCCTAGCGCCAAGTGAAAAGGGAACTGGAGACGAGAGACAAGGAGCAGAAAGACAGAGAAACACGGGAGTTAGGGATGGAGACGATGGCGCCAGGATAACAGGCTCAACTCCTGGCGGGCACATTTCGTGCGCTCGCCCGCATAAATTATTCAAAACATGTGTTTCCAGTGTCTGAGACTCTTTCTTCCTGCTTTTTTCCCTGTCTGACTTTTTTTTACAGTGACTGCAAATGCAGTAGAGTAAAAAATAAATGCCCTCTGCCCAAAAGTAGGCAACAGTTTTCTTTTTATTTTCTCTGTTTGCTGTTGCTGTTGTTTTTATCTTAGGCTTTCTCAATTTACTTGACTGTGTGTATATGACATTTTCATTGATATTTTGCCAAGAACGCCCTCACGCACGACCGAAAGTTTAGCAATTTTTTACGCCACTCGAGAGTCGACAATCCAGAGTCAGAGTCAAGTCATGGCAGAGTCAAGTCGGCAATGGGTCTATTAAGATATTCACTCTGCTGTAATGTGACATCATACATAAAGAGTTGTGCGTGTGCGAGAGTGTGTGGTCTGTGTGTGTGTGTGTGTGTGTGTGCCTGTCTCTATCTTGGCTAGAGGTGTATGCAAATGTCAGGCATTTGCTGTTTGGCATTTCTAATGAGCTAGAGTCTCCAATTCTCTCCATCCATTTGCAGAATCTTGGCCAGAGACAGATTGTTTGGCTGGGTTTAGAAAGTGAGCTGAGCAGCGATTACCAGTCGCATAAATCTTGTCTTTCATATTGATTTTGTGGGCATCTTTAGCCATTTGGATTGCTAGTGTGCTCATGGGTGTGTTGAGGGACTCTTTTAAAATAAATTATATGTTTTTAAAGCAAAGGTGAAGCACGTATGTGTGTAACCCTCGACCTCTACCACTTTCTACCTCAATATTTTGTTGCTTTAGTCGTTTGGGGTCAAGAGCTGACTTTGGGTTCATTCAAAATTCAGCAGGATTGAAATTTATGGCGGCTGGACACACAACGCCAATAGCAAAAATTTGCAGCATTCGCGTTTTGCTGGGGGATTGAGAGTGATGGAGAGAGGGTAAAGCAATGTAGCAGGGAGAGTGTGTGTTAATATGGGCGACCTTTTTATATGTGTGTGTGCCTTATTTATTTTTATGTGCATCTATTTGCTAGTCGTTTTGTGCGGCAGCCAAATAAAAAATGCATTAAAAACGTCTGAGTCGGAGGACACACGAAGGACTCATACAACAAACATTTCGGTTTATTTGTCTGTACAAGTTTAACGAGTAGAGGTCGTCTCGACTACCAAGATACCCGTGCTTAAAGTTTTAAGTTGTATTTAGGACTGAATATCAGTAAGTAATTAATTGAAAACCAAGCGGTTTATTCTTTATTTTCAGTTCCAAGTCTCCCTTTATGGACCAAGTCTTAAACCTTCTTAGTCTTGAGCATATACCTTTCTCTGCTAGTAACGGGTACAAAAACATGGCCCGTTTACAGTTGCTTCTAAAAAACATGTCTTGTATTTCCACTTGCTAGCTGTCATTGTTGTTGTTGTTGTTGCTTGTCTTCGGGGGGGTGTTAGGGGTTGGGGCTTGAACTGAAGGCTGCAGCTACTAGTCAATGAAAAATTTGCTATGCCAATTCTCAAATGTCTAATATTCAGCTGCTATTTCGTTTTATACATATAATTTGCTGTTGCTGTTGCCATTGCTGTTCCTGCTGTTTTTATCCTTGCTTTTCTTCATGTCTTTTCCCATGCCTTTTCCAAACCTCTTCTTATTTCACCTCCCATTCCCTTATCCTGCTCCCCGTCTATTCTTTTGACTCTCCTGTCTATTCTCGCGTCTGACATGCCGTCAACCCGGCACACCAAGAGCATCCCCCACCTTCAGTCCTTTACCATTCCTTTCCATAAGCAAATGGCGTTTTCAACCACCTTGTCTCCTGTCCCTTCGCTTCCCCTTCCGCTTGCCACATTTGCCGCTCGCTTTGCTTTCGCTTGAAAATTTTTAATGCCGTGCCATTTTTTATGGCGCCACACTTGAATGCGCTTAAATATTTTATGTAATTTTTCGCAATTTATTTAGCGCATTATTTTTGGGACTTCGTTGAACGTTTATATCAATTCATAGCCACACCCCTCCAACCTCTGCTCCCAGTCCCTCTGGCGCCCCCTAGAAATTATTGTGACAAATTTCATCCTGTTGTCCGACTGCCGGTCTGCGAGGCTGTCTATGCCACTTTGGCCAGGATGTTGTCCAATTTTGGCCACAAATCGCCAGCATCGCTATGAACCATTTTTGTCAGCTCACAATTTGTGCGCGTCAATTTCAATTTTGTGCAGACAAATCTCAATTAATTTGAATGCCATCCGATAATTTGATTTTTCTGTGTCACCAATTTTAAGCTAAATGATTGGCGTTGATCATATTTATTAGTGGACAAATCCAAAAATCCTAAAAAAGAGTTATGCGCCTTAGGGACACTAATTAATATCTAATCCAATTTGAATAGCGGAAACTGTATAAATTATTCTTAAACCGCAAAGTGCTTTAAGTTTCCCACTTTGGGCCAAAAACCCAATGTATTTGCATTGGTGCGTCGTGTTTGGCAAGTAATTGATTTATATGAAAACATGTTGCATGCCACAGACCCAGCGAAGGCTGAAACTGACTGAACTGACTGCAGCTTGTTGCTGCCACTGCTTTTGTTGTTGTCTAAATTTATACACTCCCCTCCAATCGAAACGACAGCGAAGTGAATCCGCATGTTTACATATCGATTACTGCGCCCGCTGCACGTTGCACGCCTCGCTTCTGGCAATAAAATCAAGCGGGCGTGGCTGTCGAATGGGCGGACAAAAACATGTTGCACACACACACACACAATCTGTCACGCACGTACTGTATAAAACATGTAGAGTGGAGCCTCGACTAGCAGATATCCGTTCCGTATCCGTTTTATCTGTTTTGAATCTTGTCACTGTTAACGGGTTAAGAATGTATACTAATGCTGCCACGCATCTTTCGGCATGTTTGTTAAACTGCAACTGCTGCAAATATACCCACATTCATCGAGTAACAGTCATCAAAAGCTGTCAAAAGCTTTTGCGGCAACAATTTCAGTTTCTACTGCTCGTTTTTTCGGCTTTAAAAACGAGAAAAAAATGCATTTTTGTGACTAATTAAAAATACCTTTACGATTTGTCTACAATAACAAATAAAAGCCTTTAACAACCGTGGCATTTCAGTGCCGATTCTATATCTATACCGCCCATTTGGCACGTCTAACCAGCCCCTTGCCTAGGCCTGTTCATGTAGCTGCCTCGTTACATTTACTTTTTACGACGCGCCCTAAGGCTAAAGGCCATGAAAACGCAGGGAGCATGGAAAGGGGCAAAGCGGACGAGTGGACAAGCTGACAAACGGACAGAGACGTAAACCTAGAAGACCATGGAAAATGGAAGGCACTGTGGAATATAAAAAATTATCTACATTTAATGACGAGCCTTAAAAATTAGCGAGAAATGCTCAAATTAAACATAAAGGCAGCGGGTCAGCAGTGCGACGATAGAAGAGACGCAAATGGAGACAAAAATGGCGGAGGGAGTGTTGTTGGTCACAAACGAAGGGTGGATGGCAAAGGTGCAGAGGGTAGTGGATGAGGTGGACATGCGCCTGGCGGAAACATCAAAATGACATCCATTAACACACCTATTAATCACAGAGAGACAGAGAAACCTTGGCAAACCGAAATCTATTTGGTTCATGCTCAACGAAAATGTTGGCGCTTAAAAGTAGGCAACAGAAAATATTATAGCCCAGGTGACAGAAGCGACAGCAGCAACAAACACAAAACTCATAGAAAATGCTTAGAAAGAGAGGGGGCGAGAGAGAGCAAGGAGAGTGAGCAGCAAACACAACTAAATGGCAGCAAAAATGTAGAATAAAAATGTCAAAAATGTGACAGGCGGCGACTGCGACGGCGGCGGCGACGCCAACGTTGACATCGCCTAACAAAGTCAACGTTATTGCTGTTGTTTTTTTGAGGCCGGGCCAAAAAGGAATGGGTCTAGGCAAGGGCAGAGCAGGGCTAGGCAGCACAAGCAGTCAGGGAACGCAGGGGCGCTGAGCTGAGCTGGTCGTCGTCAGCGTAGTCATAAAAACCCGCAAAGTGGGTGGTGATGGCCAATTAAGTTAACGACGGAGTGCGCTAACTTTGCGGTCGATTCAACTCGCCGGGTGGCCACCAACGCTCCACATCGCACCACTCTACACCACCACAGGGCTAATGTGTCGCCCAATGGCTGCCTAGGTCTGTAGCTATTGTAATCTAAAACGTTCATTGGACAAACTGTCAGAGCAAGCGAGAGAGCGTCCAAACTTCCTTCCGACCAAAAATATCTACCATTTCTTTCCTCTAGCTACACTGATAACAAAAAGTGTTTTAAAATAAAGATTTTGTAGTTAAAACTAAACCCAAGTAGGTGTTAAAGTATAAAAGAAATGTAATAAATTAGAGAATGCATAAAATACTTAAATAAACTTACTAACTTTCTTTTATTCCCCAAAATAGTTAGTGTAAAATGTTAATCTTAAAGTTTTTATTTCAAGCCGTTTGGTCATAAGGTAAACTCATTTGAAAGACTTTTAAAGCACTTCTTTTTTTCATCAGTGTACCTTTGGCTGTTAGAAAAAGGTGGCAAACGTTGATGGTGATGGTGATGGTGATGTTGGCCACGGGTCGTGTGCGCCTGACTGCCAGATCAAGAGACAGGTGACTGAACCAATTAACAAAAAGCTGCCAGACAGCGGCAAATGGCAACGAAATAAGAAAAAACTTTGCCACAAGCAGCAATAGAAACCAAAAACAGTGAAAATTTGTGCTGCAGGTGACGTTGTTGGTGGACTCTAGAAATTAGCACACACACAAACACACACACATTTCTTAAACTTTTCTCTTTTCACTCGACTTTTATTTGAGATGTTAGTGTAACCAACTTTTGGAAAGGAAATGCGAACAGCTGCGCACGCTAAAAACATAACCACAGCCAGCCAGCTGGGCGTATACGTAATGTACACAATGTAAATAGACGCCTCCTCACAAGTTCCAAATTAATTTCTCCCAGGAACACCGCCTGTGTCGCATGTGGGACAGCAAAGTAGTCGGCAGTAGTAGCTACCGGGTATTTGGCCCCTCAAGTGATGAGCCCACGCCCAGCCAAGTATACACACACAGACACACACAGCACTTTGTACTAGGCCTCATAATCACAGGGCGGCCACATCATCGTCATCATCATCATAATCATCTACTGTGTCATTATCATCTTTGTCGTTGTCGTCGTTGTTGTTGTTGTTGTTGTTGTCGTGGTTGCCTGAGCATATTCCATTAGCAATTATGAATATGGAATGGCAATGTTTAGACCATGACTAGCAGTAGTCCACAGTAATCACTGGCAACGATGCTGACTACTTAAGCCGCTGGCAACGATGTTGCTAAGTGCCACTGACGACGACGACAATAATGATGTTTCGACTGCTATACATAATGATCATCTAGTCGCATTTTTGGCTTGACAAAAAATAACAACAACAAAATGATAGCGAAAATCGTTGCGTTTATCTTTAGTAGCTGCTCGAAAAGGCGACTAATCTGCTATTCCAACAAAAAGACGGCTCACCACTTAAAGCAGCAGAGAAGAGAAACAAAAAAATTGAAGATATAAAAAGTTATGGTTCATTAATGTTTGACAAAATAGAATTCTTACTACTTGAAATTTTCTAGGAATTGATAGACGCAGATTTGCAGGCTGTAAAATTACCTTTTATGAGCCGTTACGCGTAGAGTTATGACAAGAAAAGTATCTGAGTAGAAAGTTCTTCTCAAATTATAATAAAGTCAAAGTCGAGTCTTGTTTAACTTGAACATTCTATAAAAATCCATAGTTTCTCAGCTGTAGCAAGCATATTTAACCAAGTTTATAAGATTGCCGTTTAAACAGCAATTGTCGCTTGAAGCAATTGCTGCTGCTGTTGCTTCAATTGTCTGTCGCTTATTGCCACAATGAAGTGCTACACACAGCACAAGAGATAGAGAAAGAGAAAAGGAGAGAGACAAAGAGAGACACATGTGAACGTTTGTTATACAAACTTCGCACAGAACGAGCGGAAAATGGATTTCCAAGCAAATTATCCGACTGCCCAGAGCACAGCGGACAATGCAACAACGTCACTAAACAGTTTCAATTTCAGTTGTGTGTGTGTGTGTGTGTCTCTGGGTGTGTGTGTGTAAGTTTGTGCGAGGATGGCACCATTTTGAAAAGGACCACAACGAGCTCTTGTTGCTCTTGTGCTACGTTTTGACAAATATGCATTCGACATTGTCTATTGGCGCTTTTGGCCAGAGGCTTCTGGCCTGGCTGAATGCCTCGGCTTCGCACTTGCTTTGCCTTCGGCCAACTGCAAATTATGCTGCAATGTTAACAGCATTTTTGCTGTTTTTTTTTTTGCTTTCCTTTTTTGTTTTTGGTAGCTACCACAAATGCGAGCGCGATTTTCTGGCCTGTTGAAATGTCACAATATTGTAATCCATGTCAAGGCAGAAACCAACAAGCAGCCTGTGATTGGATGTGGTAATCATGTGACAAATATGCTGTTGAAAGCACTGTGTGACAGACACTGGATCCTTTGCCATGTCGCTTTGATTATGCACATTAATGAGCGCTTGGGAGTTTGTGAGCTGGCTTTTATGGGTTTGGTTCTTAGTTTTAGCCCATATAGCATTTGGCCTTCATTAGCCCCACTGCAGTGCACTGCATCTGCACTCTGATTGTGTTTGCGTGGCAAGCAGCTTACCAGCTTTCCATTTGCCAAATGATGTGTAGGGAGGGATGCTTAAGCCGATCAGTTGCCCGAATCTATCTCATAGTTTGGCGTCTGTTAAAGTCAACAAATGACCACGGCAGTGATGAGCAATTGCGGACAGCGCGATGACAGTGAACTTAATGGTCAGACAGCAACGGCAACGGCAACGAATTGCAACAGAAACGGAAATGACCAAAGCATAAAAACAACTCAAAATGTTGCAGTTAAACTCTTGACGGTGAGATACCTGTATATGAATCTTGTTTAATACATATTGGGTACACTTTTAAGTGAACCATTGCATACTTTTAGGTGCTGGCTTAAATTCTTCGGTGTCTAAATTCCTTCTTCTAAACTCCTAAGACTTTAACATTATGTAAAGACATTTTTGGTTCTTTACAACATAAATACAATACCCTTTCTATAATAATTAACGGGTATAACAACAACAAGCAGAACACAAGCCAGCGAACATGGAAGCAGATATTTGGTCATAAAAAGTACGCATGACGCTTAAATTGCAAACGAATTTCGTTGTAATGACCACAATGCACACACACACACTCATTTGCAGACGGTCACACACCCATACGCAGTCAGGGAACAACGGTTTGGCGGCATCATTTGTAACTGCATTTATATTGAAGCGACCGCATCTGTTGCGGTTTTGTTGCATGCAAAAATGCATTTTCGCGCACAGATAAACATGCAGAAACGGTGAATGGTCGAGTCATGGGGTTACCCAAACTTTGTATTAAGCAATGCATCAGCAGCAGGAGACCGAAAGAGAAACAGAGGGAGAAAGAGACAGCAATAAAGGGTGAGAAAAATTCCCTATAGATGCAACCTTTACATGTGTGTGTGTGTGTGTGTGTGTACGTCAGTGTTTTTGCTTCATTTCCGCTCGGACTTGTTCAGGGCTTCCGGTTTATTAATACCAGTTTTTTTCCATTGCTCCCAAAAGTATGCAATGTTTTTTTCCATTCGGTTTGTCAAACTGAATTCTCTGCTCAGTTGAAAATGAACTGAAACCCACTTTAATTGGCCGGCTTCAAGCAAATAAAGTGCAAAATAAAAAAAAAAAAGTACAAAAAATTTAATGAAAGTGCAATCATAAAAGTGTTATGCAATATTTATAATAATAATGGCAATTAAAATGAATGTGATGACTGAGTAAATGCAACTTTAATGGCACATGAATAATGCAAAAGCATAAATAAATGTATGAAATTTCAATTGATTTTTAATCGACTGTTAATCAACAGTGCAGTTTAAGTGGCTGATTAATGATTTCTGTTTTGCCAGCATATCAAGTTCAACATCTATAAAATATATGACCTTTGGTCAAAGAGGAAATGACACAAAAACATCAAAAAAATCAGAAAATGGAGGAGGAAAGTAGAAAAAAATTTATAAACTGACGGAATGAATCATTGACAGTGACAATCATCGACAGGGCCGAAAGTTACAAGCATTTGCTGGAAATCAACAAATCAAGAGAACGAAATAGGAATCCAGTGAGGGGCAAGTGGACGAAACTTTATGTGCAAAGTGATGCGGAAATTTTTGCATAAATCAAAGTTAAAAGTGTTAAAAATAGCAAAAGGGCACAAATTGAATTTTACAATTTCGTCTGATTTTTCGTTCAGGGTTTGCGTTTCTATTTTCTCCTTCTTCTGCTTCTCTGTCTTTATTTTTATACTCTTTTTTTTGCTTTTATTAATATTATTTTTTGCCTCTCCCCTTGACAAGGGTTAAACCTTTATGCGCTGTGTAGTCGTACTTTTATTTACTTGTTGGATTTCGTTGGTGCTTCGTTTGTTGTTGTGTTGCCCTTTGGGCAAATTTTTGGCTGCTTGTTGGTTTTCAAATTTGCGGTAAATCGGAAGTGCGCCACAAGTTAAATGAACTTGCTCCGGACGGCGTCGCATTGTCCTTGCCCGTTTCCTTGTTGTCTTTCCGTTTCAAGCTCCTTCCCCCTGCTCCGTACGCTGTTTTCAGCTCGTTTATTTATTTACATGCTGTTTGTTTTCGGTGTTTTTATTTCCCCATAAACATTCTTTCAGTCGATTCGTTTGGTTTCTGCCTTTAGTTGTTAATCAGTGCACAGGACCAAAATCAAAGGCTCTAGACAAATTTGCTTAATTGCGTATAATTTGTGGTTGGCATACCGCTCAGAGAAAAAAACCAAAAAGGGTCACTGAATATCACCATAGAAATCGAAATCAATTTTCGTAGGAAATAAGAATTCTATTCAACCCTAAGATACGAGAAATGAAGCAACTCAAGTGTGGCTTAAATAAAAATCCCATCTACGGCCATTTGACGATTGAAATGTAAGTTCAATGCTAAAAAGCCAAGCAGCAGTTCGTATGTACGGCTTACTGGCTGACAGAAATTATGAAAAAATATATAAATGTTACAGAAGGGACACAAAGGATAATCGAAATTTGTGTGGAAGGGATTGAATTTGCAGCTAGGAGATGATAGACCAAAAGGTTCCATGACTCAGCCAGTACACACGGCGTATGAGCGACCTTTAGACGAACATTTTCAAATACATTTATTGAAAATAATTGTAGAGCAACTCGTGTCTGTGCCTGTGTGTGTCTTCCTGTGTGTGTGTGTGCTTCTATCGCTCGGTTGCATGTCACCCCATGCAATATGCATGAATTTTTGCAGCAAACATATTGATGATTTGGCAAATGTGTATTGAAAGCTAAAGTCTATTCAATTGCACCCGATACCTGTTACCTGTTACCAGTTGGAGCAGCAACAACAAGTGCACTTTGAATTTCAGACATATTTCCATATGCCAGTTCTTATTCACAACAATGGAACACGAAAAACCTATTAGCAAACGAAAGTCCGAAAAAAGTGAGTGAACCTTCCACAAATTGTTGTTTAAATATAGTAGTTCTACTTAGTTTATCTTAAATTGCAGCTATTTGAATTTAAATATGCGACATTAAACAAAAACAAATCTGCAGTAGTCCCACAAAGCAAGCCAGGGGCATTGGATGGGATTGGAAAGGGGATATAAGAGTAAATAACGCAGCAAGCAAAAAAACGCAGCAGTGAAATTAATCTAAAAAGTTTTTAATGCGCTTTTAAATGATGATGCTGCAGCTATTGCTACTGCTGCTGCTGCTGCTGCTGCTGGCGCTGCTGGGGTCGCTATGTTTTTGCAGCAAGTAAAACAAAAAAACACGAGTTGCCGCCATTGCCATTCATAACTGGGCAACTATCATTGCCGTTGTCGTTGTCTGTCGCTGCTGCTCTGCAAATTATAAGACCCAGACATCCGGCCACAAAGTGCGCGCTGCAAGTCCGTGGCTCCCCTACGACTCCCAGTCCCCTCTTGACTCTCAGCTACCCTCCTCATAAATACCCTAAATGAGTTTGCTGGGCCACCTGTTGCGTTACGACTTTAATTTTTGCAAATTTAAATGCAAAAATGCTCCAAGGAGCAGGCAGTACAAGGATTGCACGGCTTTACACAGTAAAAATGTTCTTTGTACTAAGAAAATGCCAGGAGAATTGAATATTTTTGGAAAGTAAACTAATTTTTATTTTAATGCAGACAAAACTAGTCATATATTATATAGAAATTGTATCAGATTTGTCAGACAAAAGTGAACTTCTTTAAGACACAATATTATCACAGTGCTACTTACACCAAAACCTACCCAGTGCTGCATATTTTTGAGCAGTGTAGGACTGGGAAGGACAGTCAAGTGCGCTGCAGTCGACGGAAGTACACAATTAAGTTTTAAGTTGGTAAAATTAAATGAAAACAGTGGGAATATTGAAATTGATGCAAAGTTGATTCAACTTTTGCTGCTGTGAAAGGGAGACGATGTGGGCGTGGCATGTTGGCAAACAGAATAGCGCTTGATTAAACTTTTCAAGGCATAAGACAAGAGCAAAATGAAAGTGGGAGGGGCAAAGGAGGGGACAGCCGAGGCTGACAACTATTATCCTTGCGTTTGGTAAATGAAGCCAGAGTCAAATGAGAGACGCTTTGCTATTTACCTTTTAATTTTCGTTGCATAAATCTGGACGCAGATTCAACTACAGCAATTCATTAGAAACTGACTACACAAGAGAGTGAATGGGTGTGGCAAGGGGGTTGGGGGTGGTACTGCTTATGGAGGGTCTTCAGGTTGAGGGGCAAAAACTTTTTCGGCTTGGCAAATTTGAAAATTCATTGAAATGCCTGTGTAACTTTTGGTTTCTCTATGCTAATTGTATAACTTGGCTGGCACTGGCACTGTGTGTCAAAAAGGTCGAGCAACTTGTGCCAATTGAGCAAAAATGTAATTAGTTTGTGTGTCAGAATGAGACAGTGACTTCCAGATAACGAGAAAGAGAGAGAGAGAGTGTGCGGAGAGAGAGCTGATTGGCTAGCTCTTTTCGCAAGTGATCTAAATGTGCTTTGCAATGGATTTGCAGCTCTTCAACGTCTTCGAGGCTGACGACAATTTCGAGCACTTAGCAAAAATAGCAACTATTAAATATGCATAAACGGCAACGGCAAAGTCGCGCCCATTAAATTGCCGGCAAGCCACAAAATGGCAGAGGGAGTGAAAAAGAAAATGGAAGTCAAAAGGAGGGGGGCAAAGGCAGTGTGTGCTGGTGTTTGGCGCACTTTAAACACAGCTTTGCATATATTTTGGCTGAAACAAGTGAAAAAGCTGTTAAAAACTGCCTGACTATAAAATACCTTTTAACTAATTAAAAAGTAGGCGTTTAAGTTTAAGTTAGGGTGTAGTAGATGAGGACATATGCACAAACTTTCTAAAGGTATACGAGTGCAAGAAACTAAAACTCCTATGCGTAGGAAACACAGAAGTCTAGGCAACATCAATACACTCGCCTTCTATGCGCTTAACGGGTATCACAAGGACAATGTTTGTCACCCGACTAGCTGCAGCGTCAGCTAGAAAACAAAAGCCAAAGCCCAGGAAATTCCTTTGGGCGAGCCTTAAGCTCAGAGTGAGCGCGTGCTTGCCACAATGTCACATAAATTTGCATACATGCTCATCATACACACACACACACACAAAGGAAGAGTCTTGATGCAGCACCCTGGCGTCTGTGCCACGTCTGAGTGCCCCCCTTTGTTGTATGTGCTAAGTAAACGACGCGACTGTGTGTAAGGAAAAGCTTTTAAAATATGCCGACGCGACACCTACAACAGTAAATTTGATATGCTTGCAGCTTAAATATTTACAAATACACACACATACACACACACAGGACACACACGTACGCACGCAGCTTAAAGACATTAAAAGGCAACACGGCATGATAATAAAATCTTTATTTAATTGTATAAATTGTGGCAACTAACTAAGCAACCAGCAGCAGAGACAATGCGACACACATGCCACACAAGCAACGACGGCGTCATAAAAATGAAGTTAATTTTAATTAAAATGCATGACAAAAATGCGTGCGTATGCGTGCAGTGTCTATGTGTGTGTGTGTGTGCGAGTATGATATATCTATAGAAGTGTATGGGGCACATTTGCTGAATCATAAAGCGTTACTCGCCAGCGCCTCACTGTCATGTGAAAATTCTACATATGCGTATATGTGTGTGTGTGTGCGCTGCTTGGTTTAATTTTAATTGTCAACCCTTTGGCTGTCACTTTTATGGCGTTGACAGCCACATTGCTGCTGTTGTTGTCGCTGCTTCCGATGGGTGTCAAATTATAGGCCATAATTGTCAATATTTGCGCCTCTTTTTGTTGTTAATTTTTTTGGTTTTACTTCTTTTCTGTTTTCATTATTGTTGTTGTTCCTGTGGTTTTATTTGTTGTTGTTGCGTTGTGCTGTGAGCTCGCCGTGAGGGCCATGCATAAAATCTAATAATTACAGTAGCAACAAAAAGTTAAAACCCCCAAACCTTTTGCCATGCTAATCAACTTGACGCGCGCGCTTAGCGCAAATAAGTAGGCAACACTTTTTTCCTTCGCCCGTTAATAATGCAAATACTCTAAGTTCTAACGCACAGACGAAGAGTCCATCCCCTTCAAAGATAAAAATAGCACAGTGAACGCATTTTTCTCCAAAAGCTTTGTACTTGCTGTTATAAATGTGCGAATTCAATGAGCTTATATATAAATTTCAAGTATGAATGACATTTAACTGTAAAGTGCATAACTTATATAGCTTTAAAACGCCAGCGTACTTCATTTAAAGTAACGGAGAGAGCTCTGTGAGCCACTGTGTGCTGGGTAGCTTACTAGTATAGCAATAGGGTAGCTTAAAGTCATGTCTTTAGCGCTCAGCTGACAGACAGACCTAAAAATTTATGACAGCCGGCTGTGGTGCTTAATGCGTGTGAGCAGCTGCCGTGTCACGCGTTGCCGCGAGAAATAGTAAGATTGAGAGAGAGACAGGGCAGAGGGTGTGGGGAATGAGGCGAGCAATGGACAAAATCCTTTTAAAAAACAATTTATGCCAACATTGTGAGGGGGTGTGGCGGCTGTTACCTTTTTCGTCAGAGTGTTTAACAAAGTGCTAATTTAAAAAGTTCACCAAAGCGCCAACAACAACAGCAACAACAACAACAACAATAATGCTGATGTTGGGTGCACACAACAAAAGTAGGAAAATAGCAAAAATTGCTAATTAAAAATTTATATGAAGTTCGCAGTAATAGCATTTTTAATTATAGCCAACTCATGCGCGGGCAGCCAAACAGCAGCAGCAACAACAACAGCAACAATAAACGGAAGCAGCGGAAGTGTGGCATTAACATTTTTGAGGTTATGGGGCAAACCTTTTTGCTGTTGTTGGCGATGCCACAAACGACTCAGAGATTCGATAGGCACACAAATCCTACCAGGCTGCCTGTTAATGCTACTTAATGAAAATTTAAATGCCCTCACGGCAAATTCACAGGCCCCAGACTCAGTCACCGGTTGTGGCTTCCACACTTTTCCTCCATAAATCAGAAATTTTATGTTGAAGAAAACATCTAACAGCATTTTTCAGGTATTGTGTACATGCGAATTGTTGGCAAAACAAAAACCATTTGAAAGGAAAAATGATTTGTGCTTGGAATTGACGTTGCAGTTGCTGCTGCAGCTTCAGCTGCTTCTGTGGTTGTTGCAGTTGCACGAGCGGCTTCCGTCTGTTAGTTAAATGTATTTATGAAATATTCATAAAGAGCTAGCAAAAGAAAATTCGTTGAGAATTCAAAATAAAGACCCAAAAGAAAGCTGCTTTTGACATTCTTCTTGTTGTTGTTTTGTTGAATTTTTCCAATTTGCTTTTTGTTTGTGACTACAAAGGAAACTTAAAGACATGCCATATTTGCATATTGAAGCCAGGTATTAAAAATAAATTTATTATTGGCTTCACTCGCTTATTGTTTTGAATTGTTTATTGTTGTTGCTTGTTGTTGATATCGTTTTGGATTTTTAGTTTATATTTATTTTCTTTTTGAGGGGAATTTTTGCAGTCAAATTAAAGCTACGTGCACGTCGACAACTGAAGTTCTGTTCAATTGAAAAGTCTTGTCAAATTAATTAATTAAACTACGCAGCATTAATAATAGAAAGGCGTCCGGTTGAAGTCAGCGACAGGACATGGCACAAAAAACTTGTTGGCGGCGGCCAACAACAAACAAACAAAACAACAAAAGCAGCAGCAAGAGAACTCAACTCTGAAATAGCACAACCAACTGTAAAAGTTGTAAAGTTCAATCTGCAACTTTGTAGGCCTCAAATGGAATGAAAATGATGATGGGTCTGCTTGGTTTTCTACAGAGAGGGGGAACAAGCTTGACGCTCGTTAAGGACTTGGCGCTTTAAGGCATCTTTAAAAGCGTTTAAAATGTTTCCATGTTCTGCCATTTCAATTTTGTGCACATAAAAATCAACGCCAAGGCATTGTAATTAGTGCCGGGCAGGCAAACAGGAGACAGAAGACAGGAGACAGAAAACAGGAGACAGGATACCAGAATACTAACAGACAAGGATGCGATACTAAAGAGCCAGACCAGGACAGCCATGGGTTTCACAAATAGTTGAAAAGTTGTGAACTTGCGACGGACGGCTATCATTTTCGCATTGAACGGGAGTTGGTTATGAGTGCGCGGTTTTTCCGCCAGTGGAAAGGGCTGAAAAGTTGGGCGCGGTGATAAGCGCATTTGCTTGTTTATCAAGTCAAGCGAGGCGGCTGTAAAAGTTTTTGCCCAATGGCAGCGGCATCAGTAGTAGCAGCACTTCAAGTCATTAGGCAAGTAACTAACCTTTTGTTTATGGCTGTTGAATTTCTATAATAACAATTATGAAAATTAGACGAACCGAGAGAACTGAAACGGGTCCAGGGGTACAGAGAGCGGAGGCCGGGACAAGGTTTAAAAGGGGGAACAGCAGCATTGTTTTGACGGCTAATTAAGTTTGTGCCAAATAGGCAGAAGAAGATGCTTTCAAGTGAAAATCTTCATCGAGAGACTAGTTTAAATTCATGACTTTGACAGGTTTTCATTGCATTAATATATTTTCTTTTACTTACAAATTGTGTTGGCATTTGGTAATAATCGTGTGGACTCACCTGTAATTAAATGAAAAGGAGAACAAAAACAATTTGATTAGCATATTTCAATTCGGTTTATCGGTTTAAATCTTTTGAGCAATCAAATCTAATTAAGCCGCCTCCTAATCAGTTTTTGTGGCCAGCAATGGCAAATGCAGAAACATCATAATCATCAAAGGCATACGTAGCATTGATGCAGTTGTTTGATAGCCACAAAAACCACATTAAATGCGATTAATTATGAACTTAATTAGCAAAGTAATAAAAAGTAAAGTGCAGCGATTTGTTGTTATTGAAATTGCTGTGGTATGTGCCACAAATAAATCCCTTTTAATTAACAGATAAACAGAAGCAATTAAATTATTAATTATGACCTTATATACACGCACACCCAAACACACACAGTTGGACACTTAGAAATATTGCATACTTTATGGCGCATACACACACATAGACGCATAAATCAATAGTCTGCACTTTAAGCTGCTAATTGTTGCTCAATAAACGTTCATATAACTGCCATCAAACATTTATGCACATTCCCTTGGCTTGTGCCATAAATAAATTAGCGCCTTGGCAAATAAACATTGTAAAGACAGCAAATTGATGGCCCCAAAAGCAGCCCTCAAATCAATTATCGATCAACTGGGAAGTATTCAAAATAAATCTCCATAACAAGCAGAGTTTGTCAAGTAACAAGTGACTGACTTGACTCACAACTAAGTTAAACTATTTTTAAATTTCAAACCGAAGTTTTATTTATTTATAACGACAACCCCGCAGGAAACAGATATACCCCAACTGGTCTAGTAACGGGTGCACTTTGTGTATTGCACTTGACAAATTGTCGGCTGCCGATGAGATTATGCATATGCGTGATTTGATTTTGGCCTTTCGACTGAATTTGTTAGTATAAAATGTTGGTCTAAACCAGCTGTGCTGCTGCGACTGTATAAAGCTGTAAATTTGTTTCAGTTGGCTGATAAATCACAGCTTATTTGCCACGCAACTGACCAGACAAACCATGTGTAAGCCACGCAACACAACCAAGTCAAATGTCATTTGGGCAACAGCAACAACAATAACAACAGCAATGTCGGTTGTCTGTTTGCTGACCTTTTGCATAATGAAAGTAACGTTGCGGTGGCCATTTTGTGGTTTGACAAATGTTGTGTCAAATTCGGCTATAGAGCCACAAAGCACACACACCAGGGGAGGAAAAAAGTAACGGGGGGAAATGGTGAGGAGTAGACACAACGATAGAACAACTTTGTCAACAGCTAATGGACTCTACACACACACACACACAGAGACAAAGCGAAAAATTAGCCATGGTCGCACTTTTTGTAGGTGCAACAACAGCAGAAGTGGCCACATGACAGCCAACACAGAGAGAGAGAGAGAGGGGGGAGAGGAGGAAGTTCTCTCCGTTACGGACATGAGCTTGCCACACATGGCTCATGTTTGACTTGCCAAACAGCGAGAGAGTCTGAGCGACCACCAACAGTTGACCAAACCAGCAACCGCTGCTGATGACAGCAACAATATCATCAGCGTCAGCAGCAGCAACACCAGCCAGAAGCGGCAGCGGCAACAAGAAGAGCGCACATTGGTCAGTTGCAACATGAGCAACATTAAAAAACATTAAACCAGAAATCACTTTGCAACCACGTCGTTTGTTGTGCGAGTATGTGTGTGTGTGTGTTTGAGTGTGTGTTGAGGGCTGCAAGAGGTGTGTTTGTGCCAGGGTGTCATTTGAATCCACAAAATGCGGCTTACTTAGGCGCAGAGACTGATGATGATGTTGGCTCGCATCGCACAACTCGTCGCTCTTCTCGTGCTTCTTCTACTTGCCCCAGACTCGCCGCCTCGTTGTCCTGGCAATGATTTGTTGGCATTTGCGCCGTTCCAGGCCAAAACCTGCTAACCAGCCAGCCAACCAGCCAACTAGCTAGAGTTGGCTAAATACCGCAACAAGCAGCAACAGTAACAGCCACGTCATCGTATTACCAAAGGCTGTTGCTATTCCTGCTCCTGCTGTGTAAATGTAATCCTGCTAGCTTTCCTTTTCTCTCTATTTCACTCTCTCCCACTCTAACTCATCTTCTCTTAACGCTTTTACAGTCACACTCCATTTATTTTTCACTCCTTGACTGTCTCACTGCAGTGTAAACAAATGTTTTCACGCAAGTCGCAAAAGGTTTTCGCCAGATTCTTCTGCTTAAATATACCCTAACAAAGAGTATATAGTTTCGAAAACCACAAGTAATAGATACAAATTTTAAAGCTGATTAGCTTTTCTGAAGTAAGTAAAGCCAAATTTACACATACTTTACATAACTCATTCCGTCAGTTGAAAGTAGATAAAAATCATTAACAGCTCTTAAGTGTGTTTATCACTTAAATAAAACTTTTATACATTAATTTTATAAAAGTGAATACATTTTTAAAGCCTTAAACATTTTCTTTAAGACTAAGCAAAGGGTATACCTAAGCCGAATTCACTTTCTTGCCGTTCTCAAAGTTCAAATGCATTTGGCAGCCAAGAGCACGGCCAAAACCAAAGCTGGCAATGCAATTTTTCGGCTAAATGCTATTTCTGCTGATTTGTCGTTGTTGTTTTTGTTGTTGGCTGCTGCTTTTAGAGCACTTTACACGCCCATCTCAGCCTCTCATTTGCATATTTGAGAAGCAACAACAGCACAACAAGAACGAGGAGCAGGACCAGAACCAGGACAGCGTTGACGTCGGCTCAACTTTTGCACTTGTCTCTAGCGTCTGTCTATTGTAGTGTTTACTGTAGTTTCCCTCACTTGTGAGCATAGTCGTGTCTGGCTGAGTTCTTCCTCATAAAAAGCTAATGTAAAAGTTTTGTTTTTGAGGTTGATAGTTGCCCGAAAAATTTGTCTACAAAATTTTCATGAAATTTTAAGATGCCAAAAAATTAGCGTAGATTCGACAAGAGCTTAGAACGAGACTTAATGAACAGTTTGGCAAAACAAACTCATAACTTGTAAGTTAATGTTTCGTCTTGGCTAACAGAGCTTAAATTGCCACAAAAATTGTTGTCTCAACATTGGGAAAAAGATTTAAGATAAGGAAAATCATTTGGGATTCTAGAGTTCTTCCGCTAAATTTGTTGCTTGAGTTTGTGTTAAAAAGTCAAATAAATTTGCATTAAATTAAGATTGAGTTGAAAATCAACAAAATAGACAAACAATGCGTCAAAAAGTAAATAATATGCCAAAAATGTATTGTGCAAATGACGACGACAAATGCACACACAAAAGCTGAAAGCAAATTATTTAAATCAACAGCAAACAGAGCCAAAAATATTGTTGAATAGAATGTAAAAGGCAAATACAATTTACACGCAACAACCGCAAAGGGCATAAAGGGTAGGGGTTGGAGTAGGAGAAAAGGAAAAGCCTTTTCACATATGCACATACTAGATGAAAAATGCTGAGGACAACATGACATTGCATGAGGACAGAGATTTGTGCAACATCATCTCAGCGAAGCGAACGAATCGAGTTGTGAGAAGTCGGCAGTGGGCGGTCAGAGGTCGGAGGTCGGCAGCTCAACTTTGTGCGCTTTTGCATGCGAAATTTTTGGATTTATGCCGAAAAATACATAAATAACTGTTAATATTTAATATTGTTAACTTGTAAATTTTAAATGAAATATGTGCAAGGACGATGTCAGCCCGAAAACTGACGACAACTCTGGACGGCTCTGCTTGTCCAGCAAGGACTTGTCGTCATCATCGTCATCGTCATCGTCCTGCTGCCGTTACTTCTGCATATGAATTATGCAGTTTTTAACAAATATTCCACATGACCACTCGCTGTAGCAAGGCAAAAGTTTAATTGTTTCTGTTTTACAATTTTACAATTGTTTTACGTATTTTATTTTGCCTTTATATGCTTGTATGTATATGTGTGTGTGTGTGTATGTGTGCATATGCAGAGTTTGCGCGACTTGTTAAACTAGAAACAACATTTGACATTTTTGGGTTCATCATCATCGTTCTAAATCTTCATCATCAACATCTGCAATCAGTTGTAATGTTTTGCGTGCGATTTGCATAATTGGAAAAATCCAAAAAACACAAGCAAAAAAAAAAGTACGCAACTAAGAACTTAAGTGCATTTCAATTACAAAAATTGTTGAGCTGTATCTGCAGTTGCATAAATCAAGCACTCACACATACATACACACACACAGACATAATCCACACATATTTGTGTATAAACCTATGTGTATTCAGATACAGTTAAAGCTGTTCAATCTAGAACGTGTTGTGTGAAAAACTCAATCTAACCTCATGAAAGCAGACACTAGGACAAATATCAAACAGGTTTAAGGGGTATGCTTAACTTTGAAATACCCTTTATCTTAAAAAAGGTGGGTAATTAAAAACAGTTGCCTACTTACCGGCATCGTGGAGGGTTATGACCTCAAACTATTGTATCTCTCAGCACATAATATATATAGTTGAGGTGTATTTAAATAGTTTGGGTTCCTTTTTCCTTCCTTCTACAACTGCCATATACCCCTAATTTTTGTGGTAACGGGTATAAAAACTAAAACTCAACGGATTTATGCCGAATTTTTCTCTCTATTTTTCCTGCGCCTAGCTGCAAATTCAGTTTTCGTTTCACCCACAACAACAATAACAACAACAAAAGCAACATTTGGCTAGTGCCGAGCAAATTTAAAACTTATAAGCACGCCATACGCGGCATCACGTTGTTATATGCAATGGCCGCTCTGACGGTTGAGACGCACGCACACGGCCGCCCACAGCCACGTTACGCCCACTCCCGCCCCTTTATTGCTTTAACTCCCCGGCTCTAACGTTCAGTGGCCCAAAAGCCATAAAGTTTTTATTTATTTGCATTTGCTCACGTGTGCATGTTTAATTAAATTTGAAGCGCCAGAGCAGAGCAGAGCAACCAACCGACCAAGCGTCCAAATGTCCGTCTGTCCATCGAGTCTCTACGTCGGCTTGGGAAATTTTCCTACTTTTTGTACTTTTTTTTTTTTATTTTTTGCTGTTTTTTTGTTTTTCTGTTCGTTTTCTGAGCCGCCAAAATACAAAAATACATGCGGGAGTTGTGTGGCGTACGAAAAAGTTATGTCTAACGGCGTGTGGAGAACCTGGCGTGGCATATGATGCAGTTTACGTAACGAAAATTGAGTTGGACATGAACAAATTGCGGTTAGGTTGGTGGATTTGTTCGTTTCTGTTTTTGTTTATAGCTGTTTTCGTTGCTGTTGTTGTTGGCCTGTGCGCATATGTGCATTGCCATAGACCAGAAAGCAGAGAGAGGGATGCCTGCAAAAGGGGTTTGATAGTTGTAAAATGCAAATTGGAGCGTGACATGCATTTCGACAGCTTTGAAATGCAAAAAGCTGATGATGGTTTTATCTTAAAGTTTGACTTGAGTGGTTTATGCAGATCGTCAGCTAAAAGTGTATCTAACAATCTATCTATCTCTGAAGCCTCTTCATATCAACGCCAATATATTTATCGACTTTGCTATGGGCAGCTAAAAAGAAGCCTACAGTTGCGTCGATACACTTTCTTTGTGGAACATTGATTCTTTATGGTTGCAGTTATGTTGCTTAGCTCTTCATCTTTAAAACTTCATATTTCGATACTTTAAAGATAAATCCTAGAATATTAAAGCATATCAGCATTTAAAACTACTACAATGTCTACGTTTTCGCTAAGCAAGCAACTGTCGCGAGTTATTTATCATGTTTGCTGATGGCACTAAAAAGTAGGCAACACTTTTTTGTTTGGATTTGACAAATGATTAACAGACTATACGTTAGCTAAAATGCGTTAATTAAATTTTGTCTAACTGCTTGAAAGCGTAGACAAGCCCAAAGGGAAACACACACGTACACTCAAACAGACAGATATCCACACACACACAAAGACGCCCACGTGTCGCATTATGTTGCCTACTTCTAAGCGCTGACATCTTGTTTCGCCAGGCAGCAGTTCATCAAATTTGCAGCTTGTTTCAAGCATTTTCCCAGCTGCTTGAATATGCACACGTGTGTGTCTGTGTGTGTGTGTGTGTATGCGTGTGTTTAACTTGTAGAATTTGTCTGTGTAGAATTTATGCGCCTCATTAGTTGGTCCAGCCCGAGCGTAACTCTCATCTCACCTTTAACTCAACTCAATTCTCAGCTCAGGGTCTAGCTTACTTCCCAGCAGCAGCAGCATCATCATTAGTCACAAGTAGCAGTTCACGGGTCACAGGTCACAGTTTACTGCTTTACACTGTGTCTAAAAATACACCCCGCATTATTTTTGCTGCTGCTATGCTGCTGTTTTGGTGCCGAGTCAAATTAAATGGTTTCAAACTTGTTTGACATATTTGGCACAGTTTTTACCTATGATGTTCTCGCTGAGAATTTCAAATTCAAAAGCGAACATAAACATATGCAAAGATTTTTCATATTTCCCGTAACATTTTTCAACTCTCAATTGTTGTTGAAAGGGTTGAAGTGTCTCGACAACAGCAACAGCAAGTGAAAATAAGTAAAAGTGTAAGAATGAGCGCAGCTCGCATTGATTTTTCCTCATTTTTTTTTCGACGTCGTTGGCTGCTGCTGCGCTCATTCATTTCATTTCTTTCGTCTTGCGTTTTATTTTATGCTTTGCTTTTCATTTTTATGAGTATGAGTGTGTGTTTTGGTGTATGTGTGTGTGTGTTGGTTGCGCTGCCATTGCCTACTTTTTATGTGTTTTTATTTATTTGCGCCGCTTTGCAATTTGAAAAAGTGTTCGCGTGTAGACCCAGAGCCAGACTAAGGGGCTTTAGCTTAGTCCGCGCCAGCATCCCGTCTCCTTTAATCATCTCCTGGCCAAGAACGAGTACGAGCACGAGTCCTGGCCTGGCCTGCTTCTGTTGCTGTGCTGTGATGGCCTGGTTCTATTTCGTGTTGTTGCGAGTCTTGCGTGTCTCAGTGCCTTATATTGCAAAAGCGAGCATAATAAATATTTGACGCTTCATAAATCTTTAAAGAGTTGCCAAAAGCAGCAATGGCTTCGTTTTCTTCTCCACACCTTCATCGTTCCTGCTCATCTCGCTGTTCGTTTCTTATTTCGAGTGTTCTTTTCTTGTTTCCTCTTCTTTTTTGGCATCGCTTAATGGATTTGCTACATTTCACCGCGCTCTACGTTTATGCTAATGACTTGGCCAGCGGAAAGACTGCTCCACCTTGCCTAGGCTGCAATCGGAAGCCACTGCGCAAATTTGACAACAGCAATAAAGATACAGTGGGAAAGGAGACTTCAAGAGGGGTAAAAAGGGAACATAGACACTACTGGCCACTTGGGAAACCCTTGCAAATTGCATGGCCAAGAGCGGCTTCAAATCTTTTGGCACAGTTTTCACTTGCACTTGCGCGCCGCCGTTTTTGATTTCCCCAATGATTTGCATTAACATTTTTCGGCTCTACGCATTTCACCTCACACCTATCACTAAAAACACACACTTTCTCCTACACACACACTTTTCAAGCAATTTAAAAGCCACATACACTCACATCCACACACAGTGTGAGAGCAAGAGCGGATAGAGTAAAAGGATGTGGCATAGAGCTTGGTTGGTTTCAGCCACAGCAACTACAGACAATGAACGACCGATCCGACCATAAGCGTATTATGCGGGTTGCTTTTTGTTGTACCGCCCCCAAGTCCCCCTTTCCCCCCCTCTTGCTACTCCTAGTCTCTCAGCGAACCGACACAAATGAACTATTGTTTATAAACCAGATATACTCGACCGTATTTCAGTATTTGTGCTTCAAGTTTTTGGGTTGCCGTTTCGTGTATTCAGATTCACATTGGATTTTCGGTAATTAAAAGTCCCAGCCGCAGTAAAACCTCAATTTGTTACCCTTTTATACAACAGCGCATTTGTTATCAACCTGATGTGTTTTCCATCATAAACTTTTCAATAATTGAAAGCATAATTCTCTCGCTCACTTCCTGTGCATTAATATTTAATTATCATAATATTAATAAGCATAAAAACAATATTTATTCGCTAGATTTAATTACACTAAACAACAATTATAAATGAAATTCGCAGTTTAATTGAATTTATAATCATAATTGATAATACCAATTTATGTCAAGTTCGTTTTGTTTAGTCATGTATAGACATGTATTCAGGGGAAATCATTTCGTCATCTGTGTGTGCTGTGAAAAATACTTAATTGAACACAGAAATTCAATTGATTAATGTCCAAAAATTAAACAGAATTGACATATAAAAGCCATTAATTATACTCTTTGGCAAATGAAGCACTATTGCTGTTGTATCCCGTTAAATGTGTGATTTTAGAATACCTTAACAAAAGGCTGCATTATTAGTCACTCAATTAGATGGATAAATATCTAAATGATGCGCAAAATAAAATATAATTTAAATTTTTACAGCTGCAGATTTAACTTAATTAGTTCATGCTTTTATATAATATTATTTTTATTATATAGAAATAAACTTGTGCAAGTAAAATAATTTTATTATTATATTTATTTGCAGTTGCTATAAAAGTTTAGTGCTCTTGTTTGGGGGTCTAAAGGTGTTCTCACAGTTCATTAAAATGTTTGGCGCAGTGCCAACGGCAATGAGCATTAAAGTTATGCCCATAGTTTCACAAGCTGTCTAAATGCTTGTATCTTTGTTTGTTGTTAACTGTGTTAACAGGCTTTATATTGCCCACACACACACTTACACACGCAAACAATTGTACACATGTACTTATGTTGCTGTGGCAAGCAGGCAACTCTGTCTCTGTCTCCCAGCCTGTCGTTCTGTCCCTCTCGCTGTCTGTCTTATTAGCGCTCAACAACAGCGTCGCATGCTAGTCATTGAGCACACGCTTGACATGCATGCAGGCCAGTGCGACGGGGTCTCTGGTGGAAGGGAAGTGCTTTAAAATGGCAACATCTTAAAGTCTGGCAAGCAGCACACACAATTGTGGCACGACCGTGTGCTGACAACTTCCGACAGTAGCTATTATTACGAGCAATTCTTCTCCTCTATTTTTGCTGTGTGAAATAAAAACCGCAATTACCAGCGAGTAAAATATATATGGCAATGAGCCAGTCACTCTAACGGCGAGGAAGTGGGCAAATTATCCAGCCTTAAAGGTGTGCGACTACAGTGCGCGTGTGTTCGTGTGCATGTGGTTGTATGTGTGTGTGTGTGTGACATAAAGCAAACAATATGGCGGCACGCAACACTAAACAGATGAGGAAAAGTGAAGGGAAAACCTTCAACGGCGACAAACAATGCGACAAGTCACGATGTGAACGACGACGTTGACGACTTTTGTTGTCCTGTGCACACGGATATCACACATACGACATGTTGTTGTCAGCTACAATGTTGATGCAACAAAATGTCGAGCAACTGGCCAAGAACAATTCAACATTAGTTTTAGTTGCGACAACAACAAAAGCAAACTATCAAATGGAATTAAAGCCAAAAGGCGTCCATCTATGTCTGAACAAGTGTGTGTGTTGGAGGGCGTGCGTTTGTGCGTGTGTGTGCAATGCACTGCCACCTTTTGGTTGCACTCATTGTGTGCGCTCTAAAGTGCACTGCCATTAAGTCGCATTGTTTCTGTTTTTCAGCAACTTTTTCACGTTGAGCACAAAAATTGAGTAACTGCACGTGAATGAAAATAAAAACAAAGCCAAGGCGCAACCCTTAATATAAAGAGGAGACGAGCGAGGGTAGGGGTAAGCAGGGGTAAGAGGAGGGTGAGCATGGCCAACAAACCAGACCAAACTTTCACGCTAAAAACTTTCGCATTTCTTAACTAGTTTTTGTTATTGTTAGCTTGGTTTTATATTTCTTCTTGTTATTCTTGCTGTTTTTTGGTGCTTGCTGACGCCTTGTTCCCCTCCTCAAGCTCTGCTCACGCCTCATGCCCTGCACAAAATGCGGAAAATTAAATTGCCCTCGTCCAGGCACCCACAACGAAGAGAGAGAAATGGTAAGGGAAACCGAGAGACTTACATACAAAACAATAATTGAAATAAACACTTAAAAACTTTTGACTGCACGCTCTGACTTTGCCATTGCTTTTTCTGTTGTCTTTTGGTTTTTCTTTGCGCATTGAAATAGTTTTCTTGCTTTTAATGCCGCATACTGATGCAGCAGTTAAATTTTATTAAGCAGAGTAAACAAAACTTGTTACAAATACACAGATTCTTATTGTTGCAACAAAATTGTTGCATTCTTTTGTGTTCATTTACGTTGATCTAATTATGAAGCAAAACAAATCGTGATTACGCAAAATATAATTAAGTAATCAATTCGTTTACGTTTGCCAAAAAGCATAAGTCAAGCATAATAATAAGTCTCAAGTCAAGTCAGCACGGCAAAACATCATTGCCCCAAAGGCATTTGTCCTTGGCCATGGCAGTAGACAGCAGCAATTAATGTACTATTTACATTTGCGCATATACTTAGGGATAATTATGTGGTTGTTTGTGTGGGAAAGAGTAGAATACAGCGTCTAACTTTAAGCGTTCATGTCAACTGAAGGCTGAATAAACAGCAGAGTAAACTCAATTGGTTGTTTGACAGACAACAAAAAAGGAATTATAAATAATTCGTATAGATTTTATAAATATCAACAATAAAATACTTTTAAAACTTATGTATTTTACAGAACAAACATTTGGGAATTTATTTAAACACATTTTATTTAAGCCAAATATTTTATAGAAAAATTCTATGCATTTTAGAGATTAAACTTTGCTAGGGAAATTGCATTTTTTCTACAATTTTATAGAATTTGTGTAAATTTATCTAATTGTTCTATCTACGCTTGTTGCCTATATAAATGGGATTTTCATTTATGGAAAGCTAAATGGCTTTGTTGTTGTTAGACCCCGTACTCTTTAAAAAAGAGTAAAGGGGGTCTATTAAGTTTGTCAGAAGCGAGATGTGCGTAACAGGCAGAAGGAGGCGTGGCCGACCCCATAAAGTATATACATTCTTGATCAGCATCAACAGCCGAGTCGATATAGCAATGTCCGTCTGTCCGTCTGTCCGTCTGTCCGTCCGTCCGTCCGTCCGTATGAACACCTGGATCTTTTAAACTACAAGAGCTAGAGACACCAAATTTGGAATGTAAGTCCGTTATTTTCTCGAGCAGATCAAGTTTATTTCAAATTGTTGCCACGCCCCTTACCGCCCCCGCAATGAGCAAAAAACCAGACACACCTCGAAAAAAATTGTGTTTTAGGCGAATATCTCAGTAACTATAGCACTTAGGAGCACAAATTTTGGTATACAGGTTCCTAGAGACAGCCTTAATATAACGCCATTCAAAATTTTGAGCTGCCACGCCCCCTTTGCTCATCAGAAATAAAAGACTCTCCAGCTTCAACGCCTTTGTTCAGGCATTAAATCAAATAGTACAGTGTTGTAATTTAACATACGCTTAGAGATTACTATTTCTAACTTTCCTGAAAGTGGCATCAAAATCCTATGTCAAACAACAGAGAAATTACGGTTCAAAGTCGAAGTTATTTTAAAGCAAAATCACTGCATGCGCGCAACACATACAAACAAACACAGAAACATACAAACATATGTTCGAACGTTTTCTCTACCTGCTGGCTGCAGCGCTGCCCGGAGCCGCTGCACTATGGGTCAAACGCCCGATTTTTAGGAATTAAGTCATATTTTCAAGTTGTTTAAATTAACATAATTTTGATCACAATCCATTAGGAATACCCCAAATGTAAATGTTACATACCCAGAATTTTAACAGAGTCGCCCTCTGTTATTAAAACAGCTGCTAAACAGGGTTGTTCTACACGACCCGCACATGTTAAATTTTGTAAACAAAGTTTATGTGAATTTGAATCGCCAATTGAAATTAAAATAAATGCAATTTGATTAAAATTTTTAATGGAAAACATGGAATCGGGCTTGTACTTCGTGTTTATGTGTTTGTGTTGTCCAAAATCTTTATGTTATGTAATGTTTTGTGTAAGTCAAAAAGCTGCCTCTGACAAAATTTTTTTGAAAAAAAATTTGTCTTTGATTAGAGAAAAGTTATGTTTGTTACATTTTGTAGCAATGCAACTATATGCATTGTATAGTGTGTTCAATTACGAGTTAAGACCTATAAGCTCAATGTGCACTTTTGCGCACTTTTTGCAGAATTTAATTTTTTAGCAACTAACCTCGGTGTATGCAATGTAATTTTCTTTGAAGTTTAGCGGCGACACGTGAGCTAGCAAAGCAAGCAATACACCGTTTTTAATGTTTTCAAAGCTTCCAAAGGCCAAATATTAAGTTTTATAGTAACATTCAAAAAGAAAACAACATATTTATCTTCCTTTGACAAAAATTTGAGCTAAAACCTTAAAAAACACGGCGTGTTTGGCCAAATAAGTGATTTGAGCAACTCTTCTTTGAATAACTTTTGATGTGGTCAACCGATTTTGACCATTTTTTCAGACGGTCTTCAGTACATAAAAACTCACCTAATATGTTGTTTCGGTGTTCATAGCTTGATGAACAACAAAGTTATGGCAACTAACAATATGAAGGAGGGGCGGTGCCACGCCCATTTTTTTGTGATAAACGTGTTTTGACATCCAAGGTCAAATTCAAAAAACCAAATTAAAATATCTTGTTTGGTTCTTAAGATATTAATTAATTCCTGAAAATCGGGCATTTGACCCATAGTGCGCTGGCCGCGCCGACCAATGCTATACATACACACATATGTATGAGCACACATACATATTTGCAAATAATCGGAAGAATGATAGAAGAGGAGTGTGGTGCAACTGGTAGAGTTGCGGCGCAATGTGGAACCTTCGCATGGATCGCGGGTTCGAGTGCTGACTATGACAGTTGTTAATTTATTTATTTTTTAATTTTAATTCAAAATGTAAATATTTAATTTTAATTTTTTAAATTTCATTTGAAAATTTTAATTTAAATAAAATGGAATACTATGGGAGTACGGGGTCTTTTACAGTCGGCTCGATCGACTGTAGCCTTTCTTACTTGTTTTCTTATTGGAGCATGACGACAACAAAGAGACGCTTAATTAATTTGATAATTCTTTGGTTGTTTGGCCACAGAATGCCAAAGGAACAGAGCACAAGTCTAGGCAAATTGCCCGCTGTGGTGTAATAAGGCGCATAAATGGCATAAAACAATTCTTACTTCAAGCTAAACACATACAGCCCATCCACCTCACACTCACACACACATACTAGTGTCGGGTCACAAATGCTGTTTTTTATAAACATTCCAAGCGCTGCGAGCTGCAAAAATTAATATCAATTTTGAGCTTTGTCTATGACAGCACTCGGTGAGTTGCTGTTGTTGTTGGGGAAATTTGTTTTTCTTTTCTAATTTTTGTTGGTATTTTTATACATTCATTGCGTGCTTTTGGGCGTTATGCATGTGTCCTTTGTCCAGCCTTATTACATTAACAACTATTACTCATAATTACGCGTTCTCTTTCACTCTCTCTCTGCTCTGCTCTTGACTGCAATTAACTTGATTACAATAAGTAACCAGTAAGCATACAGTATACGCCTCTCGACTAGTAGATACCCATTAGGTTGCACTTGATAAAACTATAGCCTACTTATTTGGTAAGCAATTTAGTCCAAGTAACGTTGATTATAAATATGTTTTGTTAGCGTAGAACAGCCGTTGATACGACTTGAACAGACGCTTCTTAAGCTGTTTTTGGCTTCGATTTACTTTAGCTTTTTTTCTCAATTTTTCGCTTTTATTTTTCACTCAAATTCAGTTAAATGCCTGCGGCGCGTATCTGTGCCAATCTTTTGAGTGCCTCTCGCACAAACACACTCACACACAGACACACACAAATACACGCGCACACAAACAGTGAATCAGATATAGCACTGATAATAGAACATTTGGCCGCGAGACAAATTATGCGTTCGTAATGTGAACCGAAAAAAAAGAAACTGCCAGCAGCAACGACAATCAGTGTCAGCAACAGGAAGTTGTCTTCTTTCTCTTTTTTTTTGCTCTTGTCGCGTTTTTTTTTTCTTTCTTTCTGTGTAATTGAAAAGCGTGAAAAGTCAAAAGTGACAAACGCAGCAGAGACGGCAACTTTTGGGGGCTGGTTGTGAGTCAAGGACTCGACGCTGTTGATTGACAACAATTTTAAACCAAATCAACTAAATGCTAGTGCTAACGAGATTTTTAAACCATCTCTCGCTGCTACTTCCCACACTCGCCTTCTCTATGTGTGTTTTTGTTGTTGTTGTTGCCACATGCGAAAAAATTAATTAACAGAATTTCTTTTTTATCAAAGCAAACGCGCCTTACGATGCGTCGAGGCAGCTGACAACCAGTGAAAATAGAAATTGTGTGTAGCAGAGAAAAAAGAAAGGAAAAGGTTGCAATTACCGTTAATGAGTTTAATGCCAAAGGCGCCGACAAACGCATCTCTCGCGTCCTTTTTAACAAACTTGGTTATCTCTTAAATATATTTATATATATATATATTTCTTTTTATACCCAGAGCCTTTTAAAATTGGCAAACAAGTTTGTAATGGTTTCGTGCAGTTTTTAGTCTGCTTTTCCGACTGTTAACCTCAGCAACTACAGAAAGTAGGGACTGCACTCTCGACAGCTTGAGATTTGTTCAATTTTTGTAAGCTATGAGTCAAGTACCAATGGCAAACTGTTATAAAATCATTTTCAAATGGTAAACTACCTAGTTGGCAGTAGAAAATTAATAACATAAACCTATATATTTTTAAACTTTCAAACCTTCTTATTTAACTATACCTAGGGTATCTCGCTGTAGTCTCCTTTTGTCTACAAGTTGTTACTTGTTTGAAAGAGTTTCTTTTTATTTTACTCTCCTAATGAGAAACACCCGTTGCTGAACATCAGCAAAACAGCAAAAGTTTGTGCCTTGTCTATTTTCACTTTTATTTACACTTGACTTCATTTTGACAGCGGTAGAAGCTGCACAAAGCACGTGCAACAAGTTAGTGCCTCAAGTTTTTATATTCCCCTACACACACACACCCTTGTAAGTAGGTTAGAATAGCGGGTAGAATTGACTTAATTTCTGAAGAAAGTAATGCTTGAAAAGGGTATGTTTTGATACATCATTAGAAAACCAAAACCCTTGCATTTGACAAGAGAAATTACCCTTTTTTTTTCTTGGCTTGGCACATCAATTTGCCAAGGTTCAGTGATTTTGAACAGGTAGAAACCACCACCTAGCTTGGTACACCTGTCGACCTTTTGAGCATTTGACCAGTTCATTGAAGCGTTTGCGTTAGCGAGTAAAGACGCATTGCCCAAAGGCAACTCTTGGCCAAGTTCAACCCTAAATGGGCCGCAAATAGCATTAATGACTTCATCGTTTGTCTGACCGAGAGAGAAGTCAGCTTCTATATTATATTAGCTTTAGGTTTTTGCTTCAGCTTTGGCTTTGCCTTTGACTTTGGCTTAAACTGTCTGCCGTCTCCTTTTGCTGTTTCACTCTCTGCTTTTTACCTTTTCTCTCTTCCCTTTTTTTTTTTTTTATTGAATTGGCAAATGAAAGCCAATTAGTTGCATTGCTGTGGGCAACTAAGTGTTAAATTAATTATCTAATGACTGCTCGCTACTTGACCAGTTTTCTCTATTTTTTTAGTTTTATTATTGAACTTTTAAATAAAATGCGGTTGAAGTGTGCGTTTTCGTGTGTGTGTATGCACACACTGCCACTTGCCACACATACGAGTAGTTAATTATATTTGATGATAAAAATAAAATTGCAGTTTATCAGAGATGCTCTCTGCCAAGTGCCAAGTGCTGCACAAATACTGGCATCAAAGCAGCACAGAACAGCACAGAGAACAGGGACAGGTCAGGTGAGTTCAGGACAGTTCAGTTCACAGGACGACAATGGCAAAACAAATATTAAAGTCAGACAACATATATATTGTTGCCTGTCCATATGTGTGTGCCGATGTATGTGCGTGTGTGTGAAGTGCCAAGCCGTTGAGCTGGCTGGCTAAGATGCTGCTTGAAAATCCAGTTATAACAAGTGTGAACTCTGTAGTAGACTTCCGACTACGAGCTATCTGTTGGCATAGTTCGCCGTCATTAGGCACATGCATAGATGAGTGTTTTAAGCAGTGATTAAGCTACCACATATAGACAGTGAATTCTAAAAGTTTTTGTATTTAAACAATTAGTTGTTCGTCAGTTTGATATACCCTTCTACTGTATGAGTAACGGGTATAAAAATGGTCAGCCAAACAACTCATGCAATGCAATAAGACGACAGAAGCAACTACACCACATGGCAAATCCTGAACTTTGCTGGAGAGAAAAGAAACTGGAGACCAAGGCATCAGATGTGTGTGTAAGAAATGTAAACTTAAATATTTTATGGCATTAAAGGCAACAAATAAAAGTAGCAGTGGCAGCAGCTGAACGGACAGGTGGACAGTTGGACAGGCAGAGAGACAGGTAGTCAACCAGGTAAGTGCCGCTGCTGCTGAAATAAAATTGCATACTTTATGGCAGAGCAAGAGGAAGTGGTTGAAGAAAGGCATAAGATAGGAAGGTGTGGGAGTGGACTGGTAAACCTGTAACGCAGGACAGCAGCTGCAAGTAAAGTCAAAGCAGCGCAAGAAATTCGATGAAATTTATTTACAGTTAAAAAGCAGACAAGTGCAAAACGTCAGAGCACTTGGACCGAAAAAGGACTTGAATCCTTAACGCACACACACATGTATTTGGAAGAGTTTATTTAAAATTCAATTATGCCGCAAACCATAACAAAGAGTAAAAGAATAGAGACAGACAGTGTGAGAAGTCTTAAGAGAGACTTTTCGAAGCGTCTAAAGTAGAATCCTTCTAACCCATTGAGGGCCAAAAACTTGTATTAAAATCTATTCACACATAAGTTTATGTGTCCTCGATTTCATCACTCATTTAACTAATTATTAGTTGTAACTTTAGCTTACCAAATAATTGAGTTTATACAGAAATTGTTCATCAATCCTTACCTGCAACAAAGAAGAGAGAGAAATTTATTAATTACATGACAAGTTTCACATGCGACACTTAAAGTCTAAGAACAATTGGACAACAATATATATATCTGAATGGAGAGAGTTCCGAGATAGAGAGTGAGAAAGGCACACGAATATCAAATATGCATAAATCATTAATTGGGTTTTGTTTTACAACAATTACAATAAATATAAATGTTATATAATGTTTCTACCAACTACAAATAAATAAATATCGTATAAGATTACTAGAAATAAATTAATACAATTTAATGAGCCTTATAATTATGTGATTTATTTAATTGTATTTAGCTATTACTTTTCAATAATTACATAAGTTGTTTTAAGGCTAGATTAAATTTCCCTATAATTTGTGTCATTTTCTTAGGCACATAATGAGCCATTCATCCCTGTAGATTTTCCGCCTGTGGCGTATCATTTTCAAGGTCTCACTTGCAATCAAATTATGAGTAATTTATGCCGCTGCCTCTGTTGCCTACTTATAATTTTAATATCATGACATCCAAAATCTTGTTAAAGAAATCTCTTACATCAAAACTTGATTCATTTCAAGCGAGACTTAAAGAGCTGGAAGCATCCAACGAGTATCTCAGGACTATATGTCTTAATTTACTTAACGCTAAGAAGTAATGACTCGAATGCTAAAACTCGGATTATGGAATGCCCGCGGTGTTGCTAGACACACTGAAGAACTAACCCATTTCCTTAATATAAATAAAATTGATGTTATGCTAATAACTGAATCATGGCTTCAACCGGAAGTACAATTTTATATACCAGGATTCTACTGCCATAAAGCGGACCATCCCAGTAACAGACAAAGAGGTGGAGCTGCAATTCTCGTCAATAAAGAAATTATATATTCTCAAGTTCAGCCAGTAAGGACTTCACAACTTCAAATGGCTTCAATCAAAATCACTTGTAGTATGGGTGACTTACAAATTTCCTCTTTGTATCTTCCACCGAATGAGACTTGGACGGCAACTGAATTTGAGAATCTTTTTAATACCTTAGGATGCAAGTTTTTAATTGGTGGTGATTTTAATGCTAAAAGTACGCTTTGGGGATCTCCTAGAGCAGATACAAGAGGTATTTGTCTGCAAGATGTTGTCCTTAGATCTTCAGTACAAATCCTGGCGACTGGGGAAGCAACTCATTTTCCTTATGACTCAAGAGCAACACCAAGTGCAATTGACTTCTTTTATATAATGGATTCAACTGCTGCTTTAAATATACGGACTGATTACCAGCTTTCATCTGATCATCTTGCTCTTGTTGCCGTATTGGAATCATCTCCGAAAACTATTGTGAAAAAAAGACGTCTGCTTTTACCTCGATCAAACTTGGAAGTATTTAGACAAGATTTGGAGGACACTCTTGATCTAAATATTGAAATAATACAACCTGAAGACATTGATGATGCGCATTCCATTCTTATTAACAAGATACACTCTGCTGCTCTTAATGCTGCTCCGATTCATCCTGAGACTGGAACACGAGAGGTGCTTCCTCCTGCTATTGAGGCATTATTACGTATTAAAAGAAGGCTTCGAAGGCAATATTGTCGAACTCGTGATCCTCAGGTGGATAGAGTTTATCGAAGAGTATCCAACAGAATCAGATATCTCATGTTACTTCATAAAACTCAGGAAAATGATCGATTTCTTTCAAATGTAACCCCTGATGACTCTGGAAAGCATTCTTTGTGGCAGCTAACTAGGAAATATAAGCAGCAAGTTTCGCCGAAGTTTCCAATCAGAAAGTCGAATGGTTCCTGGGTCAGAACGCCGAAAGAACGAACAGAAGCTTTTGCTGATGAGCTAGAGTCAAGATTTAAGCCCTTTAATACTTGTCATCAACATCAAAGAACAATTGTCCAAGCCACATTAGATTGCCCTGGACAACTATGCCTCCCAGTAGCACCAATAACATTTGAGGAAGTATCTTCGGAAATTAAAGCCCTAAAACCGAGAAAAGCTCCTGGAGAAGATGGGTTGGATAATTTCACACTTAAGTCCTTGCCTTGTAAAGCGGTCTTATTTTTAGTATTATTGTTTAATGCAGTACTAAGACTTGGACATGTACCAAATCAATGGAAAAAAGCAAGCATTTGTATGATACTAAAACCTGGGAAGAGCCCTTATGCCTTAGATTCCTACAGACCAATCAGCCTGCTCCCTTCTATAGCAAAAATATTTGAACGATGCCTTTTAACGCGTATATTAGCTATACAGGATGTTAGCAGAAGGATACCTCCATTTCAATTTGGATTTAGAAAATCTCATGGGACGCCTGAACAACTTAATAGGGTGGTTAACTTTATACTGGAAGGTTTTGAAGCAAAAGAATATGTAGTGGCAGCCTATCTAGATATTAAGCAAGCATTTGATCGGGTATGGCATGATGGGCTCTTGTGTAAGTTGAAGAGTATACTTCCGCCGCAACTGTACACAATAATGCGCAGCTACTTAGAGAACAGGACGTTCTCGGTGGTATCGTCTGATGTGGAGTCCTCTATACGTAACATTAGTGCTGGAGTTCCACAAGGCAGTGTTCTGGGGCCAATCCTCTATTCATTATTTACGCATGATATGCCTACTGGACCTATATTATTAAATCAAAATACTGAAAATTTTTTAATTGCTACATTTGCGGATGACACAGCAATATTGACAAGAAGTACTTCGTTGCAAGAGGCTGCTATGTTACTTCAAAATTATCTCAACGCATTTGAGGAATGGGCTGTGTCCTGGAATATTGGCATTAATGCTAGCAAATGTGCTAATGTAACATATGCTTTACGACCAGGCTACTGTCCAAGTATATCTCTTCAGCAACAGCACATGGAACATTATGATGGCTACAAATACCTTGGTGTTTATTTAGACAGAAATCTTACATTTCAGAAACACATTTCAAGCATAACAAAAGGCCTTTCAGCGAGATTAAAAAAATGTATTGGTTTCTGAAAGGCACAACTAAGTTGTCGCTGAAAAACAAGGTATTGATATACAAAAGCATATTTGCCCCATCCTGGAGATATGGTCTCCAAGTATATGGAATTGCTGCGAAGTCCAACTTGGCGAAAATTAGAATTTTCCAGGCAAAGTTTCTGAGGATGATCTCTGGAGCGCCTTGGTACATGCGTACTGCAGATCTTGAGACGCAACTCGAAGTACCCAAAGTAGGAGACGTTTTGAACGAACAGACGGATGCCTACATATCAAGATTAAGGAACCATCCAAACATTCTAGCAAGACGGCTGGTTGAGAACAGAAGAGGTGTTGTGAGGCGCTTAAAAGATTCCATCCTAACGACCTGAGTAACAGAATATTAAGTTAATTATGATGTAACCTGTCCATAACTCATAGTTATAATGTATAAGTAAATAGTTAAATAGAAGTGATACAACAGTAAATAAAAAAAAAGATATCAAAGTGAAAAAAAAAAAAAAATTATCTACTTTTATTGATTTTGCAAAGCAAAGCGAAAACAGGGAAAAAAATGGAAAACGGAAAATGGAAAAGCACAGATGGTAAACAAGCTGGAACGCGATCCTGATTCTATTTACGCACCATTTTGCCGCTCTTCACTTTCGCTTTTGCTCTTCGTTTCTTGCTCGACGAAATGTTGAAAAAATGCACGAAAACAATTACGATAAAAAAAATACACACACACACACACACCCAAACACACATATATACAATACGTTTGTATATAGGTAACTCTGTGTGTGGGAGGGCATGCCGTGTAAGTAGGTTAGTGCGGTGGGAGTTCAGTGTGACAAGCCCTGAGCATGGATAAAAGCAAATTATGATAACAATAAAGATTTAACTAGAGGAGCTCGTGAAGTGGCAGGCGGCATGCCGCTAGACACAAAGACCTGTCCCCTCCCCTTGTGTCCCAGTATTCTTGATTCCTCCCTGGTTCGACCCGGGCACATAGCGAAACAAGGACAATTTAAATAGACATTTATCTTGCGAAACGACAGCGCAGGTTGTGCACCCACACACACAGAGAGAAACACACACACACATAGATACACGTGCCGTTGCCTATAACAAAATTACAGCATTGCGGCTGATCCATGACGATGACGATAATGTGCGGGTTCTCATAGCCAAAAACGAGCCACAAACCCACACCGCTCTCCCCTCTGACATAGATGATGTGAACGAGAGTTGGTTCGCTTTTTGTTTGATTTTATTTATGCGATTTCGTGTATTTTGTTTAACAAGAACATCAACCGCAAAATTTGGACGCGCTGCTTTCGACTTTGACTTCGACTTGCTGCCAAGCTGCTTTCTCCAGCCTCGTTTTCGTTGCCTTCATTTTGTTGTTCTTGTTGTTGTTGTTTTTTTTTTTGTTTGCTGTTTTTATTTTCTTTACAATTTTTGGCTTGGCAAATGTTTTTCAAAGCATAAAAATACTTTTACATTAACTTGTTCTAACAACACACACACACAACCACAAAAGTTGTAGAAAAAGAAAAATTGTTTTTTTCTTTTTGATTTTTATTTTCTACTACTTTTTGCGTAGCTTTTAGCGCTCAACGACTTTGCCGCTTGCTGGTTCTTGGTTCTTCTTGTTGTTATTATTGTTGCCTACTTTTTAGGGAAAGCGAAAGTAGCGCAAGAACAACAACAACAACAGCAACAAAAACAACATTAGAACATAGAGAGCGTGCCACAACGTTATGGCAAGTGTGTGTTTATGCGCAAAGTTTTCAAAAAACCAAAGAAAGAAAAAGAAATGGGGAAAAGCAAGCAAAAGCAAAAGAAAAACAAAAATGAAGTTGAACTGACGTTCGCTCTATGCGAGCTGTGGGCTATATCAACATCATTTGCGTTAAGTGGTTTGAAAGCAATGCGTGAAAAGTCGACAGCAAAGTTTCCCTCACCACCTCCCCATCTACCCACAATTCCCCATTCCCATCCCCTTCTCCGACTGCTAATGCGATCGCGTCTAACTGTCATTGACTGGCGCTACGACTATTAAACTGTAATAAAGCCTTCCGCAACAGTTTGCCACCACGCCACCGTACCCACATGCCGCATGTTGGCGCTTTTCCACTTTCCCTGTTGCCTTGTGGCTGTGTTGCCTAATTGGCTCTTGTCTGTTGCCTGTTGCCAAAAAACTGTTGCATGCTTTAAGGCGGCTGCCTAATAAAATTTGCTGCGCCTGACAATAAAGCAAAAGGCAACAAAATAAATAAAATGGCAGCACAAACACACACACACACACATATGGCAGGGAAAATGCCAAGCAATCTGCACATATTTCATGACGCTCTACGTGCTGCGATTCTTTGTTAATACCTGTTATGCACAGGTGTAGGGTATGTTATGTATGTTCTCACATAGAAAAAGAGCTAAAGAAACATATACAGTAAAAATTGCCTCCTTCCTTATAATTTAATATCCTTATCGTTGTTTTTGGTAGACCGCACCTAAAAGTATGCTATACTTTAAGAAGCTTGCGCTCTTGGTACAGGTATCTCATAGTCGAGTGGCGTTAGAAGTGTTCCCACCTTGTTTATTTTACTTTTTTACCGTATTTTTCCTAGCCAAAGAGTGAAGGAATAAAATCGAGCTGCCTAGCAGCCATTGCCTTTGTACAGCATTTTGTATAGATTTTGGCATATCGATAGCACACACACAGCCTCCATTGAGAACGTCTATGTGTGTGCAGGAGAGTGGGGTATGGCAGTATCCTTTTTTTATGGCTGCTGGCAAAATTTATGATTTCTATTCATGGTATCGCTTTGTTCAAAGGATTTGTTCTTCAATGTTCCTTGTTACCTGGACGCCCGAAAGCTTGTTGTAATTTATAAGCTTTAAATTTGTAGCGTCAATTAAATTTGCATGAAAATCAAAATCATGCCAATCGCAACAACAAAGCGTTTTACTAAATTATGGCAATTAAAGCAAATTAAATTGAGATCGTTCTAACTACGCCTCTCGCTCACTCTTTCCCCCTCGGTCTCTTTCTGTCTGTCGCTGGCAGCAGCTGCAGATAAAGTTAAGAAAATGGGATATCAAAGTTCAAACGCCGCTCAATAAAGTTAACTAAACAAAGTTGTTGTTGTTGTTGTTGTTGCTGCTGTTGATGAGACTAATGAACATGCCAAGAAACGTTTCATTTTGCAAAAGCAACAAGAACAACAGCAAAAGCAGCAACCACCGCACAAAGTAGACAAATAGCCGCAACAGCAGCACGCAGCAGCAGCACGCAGCAGCAGCAACATCGAGTAAATTGATTTGCATAGCAACCAAAGGAAGCAGAAGTAGTAGATGGACAGTCACTCATTCACTCACTGGCTCACTCAGTCAGTCATTCGTCCGTCCACCCGTCCTCTGTCCATATGGCGGACAGTGTTTCGCTAAGCAGTTTAACTATTTAAGGTAACAACAGCAACAATGTAGCTTCTATGGCAACTTCAATTTGCTGCTCTCTCCTCATGCCTCCGGCTGAAGTGTCAAAGACATGGTCTTGAGCTACACAAATGTTGACAAGCTAATGAAATGTGAGCAGGTCCTTCTTGCCAATTGAGGAATTGTGGGATTGAGCCAGAGGGCCAAGGGGCAGGGGGCAGGGGGCAAGGGGGTTCAGCAACTGACACGGGGGCAAATAGAACCCAAAATTGATACACTCTCTGACTCCCTGTGCTGTAATCCCCCTGCTATTTCTACTCCTCTCAATTTCTTGCTGATGAACTGTCGTCGCTACTGACAATGTCATGCTAAATCCCAGGCGATTCAATCCGACTACTTGGTGGGCGGGGCTGCTGCTGCTTTTGGGCGTTAAGTTGTTGCTTAGACATTTGCTTATGCAAATCGAAATTATAATGAAATCAACTAGAACAACTCAACTATGATGATGATGAAAACTAAGCAGAAAATATTCATTGGAGGACATGTCAAAGTTTTGGTCGGCAAATTGAAACAGTAGCGATGGATGAGAACTCTCCTGGCATCTGTCAATTACAGAGTCTAAGGATCACAAGAAAAATAGTAAACACTGTCATAAAAACATCTAAAAATAAACTTGTGTTTCTCTATAAGCCATAAGTGAGTCCAAACAAATATATAAAAATTAATTAACCTTTAAATGAACTTATTAGTATTTTTATAGACAAATTGAGTGTTAAAATTTACAATACTTTCTACCAGTGTAGACATAATTTGCTAGCGATTGGATTGCACAGCAAATGAGCGATGTATTGCTCGGCTTTTGCTATTTTAACGTGCACATATATCATAACACAGAGCTAGAGAGAAAGGAGTGGCAGGAACGGAGTGTGGTACGTTGGGCTTAATTCAAAAGTGAATTTCAAACAATTTGCACTGTAAACTGTTGGACGGCCCAAAGACATAAGTGGTAAATCACATCAAATATGTAGCGAAGGGTATGGCAAGGATGTTTATCTAAGGACATAAGCACATCCATCGTGGTCCGATTTGCTATGCAATTTTACACACTTGACCATTAAACGTAGCCATTGGGAGCAGTTTGCATAGCAATGAGAAGCCAACGGGGCTAGACCAGATACCGCTGGCTAAAGAAAACTCGAATAAAAGCCAAGTCCAGTCGGTCAACTTGATGAAGTATGAATGATTGCGTCAGGGCAACAGTTTGCGATAGAGAAGCTGCTATAAAAATTGAAAGAGACGCAAGGCAAAGGAAGAATAACAGAGAGAGAGAGAGAGAGAGAAGGAAAGAGAGTAAAAGAGGGAATGGGGAAATAGAAGCAGATGAATGTTCATCTTCATCTTTCCACATTTTCAAAAGGTGTAGTTGACTGTAAAAACTTCAATGAATAAATTTTTCTGTTGGGTCATCTGGTAAAAAGGCATAAATAAGTGAGGCAGAGACACACAACCACAATACACACACACACACACACGCACACACCTACAAAATATGGGACTGAAAGTAAATTGATCGAAATGAAAATGCTCATAAATTTCCATAGAGCCGAAAAAAAATACGAGAAAATATTGTAATTGAAGCAAGGAATTTATGTGTGAGTCGATAAGAGTCGAGGCACAAAATAACAAAGCCTAGAGAGACAACAGTTCCTTCAACTGGCAGGTATTTAACCCATTAAAGCCCCAGCTCCAAGGACGTAGAGTTTCCAAAAATTAAATAAAGAAACCTCTTGACACTCGACGATTTGTCATGTCAGTGAGGGAAAAGAAACAATGGCAAAAGCGTAAAGAAGATTCTATGAAATTATGACAAACTGTCTCGAAAATGCTCAAAATACTGTTAACGTTTTGAGTGGGCCAAGAAGTCGGGCACAGCAGCAACAACAACAACAACAGCATAGAAATGAAGTGAAAAA
Organism: Drosophila acutilabella; assembly: GCA_035046005.1. NCBI lineage: Eukaryota > Metazoa > Arthropoda > Insecta > Diptera > Drosophilidae > Drosophila > Drosophila acutilabella. Next base: position 7,833,278 of record JAWNOK010000003.1, read on the forward strand.
AAAAAATGAACTGAGCTCGTTGTTGCTGCTGCTGCTGCCGCTTTTGTTGACAAACGTGGCGTATGAGCAATGTCTGATGATGAAAATGATGAAACAGCACAAAAATATGCCAAGAGCCGACCAACAGCAGCAGCAGCAGCAGCAGGGAAGCATGCAAATACAATGAACTTGACTTGGAGAGCAGCTGAGGGGCGTGTAGAAAAAAAAAAGAAAAGTCGAGGGAAAAACAGGAGGAAAAGCGTACGGTTCTTGGATCTCCGTCTGCTTGCTGACTGCATTTATGAGCATAAAAAATTGGCGTTGGCACATTTGCCGCATTTACACACACAATCAAACACATTTACAATTTTACTGTGGCTGTCTGTCTGTGTATGTGTGTGTGTATAAAGGAGCAACGCTTAAAAGCCAGCACGAGGGAGGGGCAGCAAAAGCAAGCCAAAGACGTCTAGTGACAATGCTGCTGCAATGAATTTTTTTGTGTTTGTTTCTCTCAATTTTTTTTTTGCTTTCGTTTTAGCATTTTTTTCTCTTTTAGTCTTGGGGATTTCTATTTTTTGTCTCTTTGCTTTTTCTGGCTAGAAATTGCGCAACTCATCAAAAGTCTGTGCCATTTCGCATTTATGCACATAAAACTAGCGGAAAATTTGATGTTGACAAAGGTGACAATTGCCATCAGGCTACGATTCAGTTTCCAGCTCTGACTTCAGCTACAGTTTAAACTGAAAACGAGGCTTTTAATAGACTGACTGACTGACTAGACTAGGGTCGAAACGGAAGAGAAGAACGAACTAACATCACCTCTGACGTTTCAGACATTTTCTGATTGCTGTTGCCTGTCTGACTAACTAAGTAAGTAAGTCGAGTCGTTATGAGCGTTAGAGAGCGGCACATGCCACAAAATTGAACATAAACATGTGTTTACTGCCAAAAGTCAAATCCAAAGCTTATTTTATGTGTACACTTAATCAGTGATTACAAGCAAGTTTATGCATAATTTGAAACAGCAAAATTCTCACTCTATCTCTCTCTCTCTCTCCGTTTCATTAATTAGTCTTAAACAGGCAACATCCTCTTATACTTCTACAGAGCATAGTTAAAATATTTATTAATCGGAGCGTGCATGTGGCAGAGGCAGCCACTAACTTTTCCACCAACTTATATTCAACAAATTAATTTTGCAACCAGTGCAACGGGAATCGCTCTAGGATGCCACACAACACGACGTGTTTGCAAACACACACACACACACACTCACACACTCTCACACACACAGTTCTATGCCAAACTTTAGTTAATGTAATCAGCTGCATCCTACCGCCTCCTACTCTGATTTTTCATGGTAATGTTCGCGCGCGTGTGTGCAAATTTTGTTAACTTCAAACTTAAGCCAAAAATTACGAGTTGCGCGCGTTGAAGCGAGAATGCAATGCAAATGCAACGGGGGCTGCATTTGCAACTGCAACTCGCACTATCTGCTGTCTGTTTGCTGCTGGCTGTTGTCTGACGTTTTGTTTTTGAAGCATGAAAATGGTACAGAAATTGAAGGTTCACCTTTGTGCCACACAACATACACACACAGTTTGAACACTGTTAGAAAATACGCATAAAATTATAATAATGAAAAGTAAAATTTTAAAACATAGTTTACTATTTGCTAATTTAAAGCTTTCAGTTTCCATAAGGTTTAAAATATCAACTACTTTATTTATGTTTTAGAAAACTGTTGTTTCTATCAGTGTAAAGTGGGGTACGTTTCATGTGTGGCACATGCAATTTCCAGCTGCCAGCTGCAGTTTGAGATATTAAGGAATAGAAAGAGACAGAGCAGTAGAGGGAAAGAAGATCAACAGCAAAAGTCTAGTGTGTCCAGACTGACGTCACTCCCTTTTCCTTTGCTCTGTTCGCATAATGTAAAACGTAGTAAATTGAGTTCATTTGCTGCTGGCAGAACTCATCATTAGTATCGCTTTTCAGCGTACTCTTGCTGCATGTGAATGAAGCAAATGGCAATGTGAGACGATGTGTTTGTTATCCACACACACACACACATACAACCAGACACACGTTAGCATGCACTATGGGGAATTTTGCCCTTTTTTGAACACATAATTCAATTTCTTAAAGTTATCAAAATCTAAAAATTTTGGTACCGATTAATACATAAAAGACCACAGCCCATTGCTGCATACTTGTTTTTTTCAAGATTGTCCATCATTGGTGAGAAAAAAGGTGGTAAAGTGACACATGTTACACAAGAAAAATTCCAAATTTTTGATGAAAAAAATTGTTCAACTTTGAATGCGTATATTTCGAAAAATACCAATGTTCTTGAACCAAACTAAGATGGAAATAAAGAAGTAAGGTATTTTATATGTGCTGGTATATCTGCTTTGTAGAAATTGATTGTAGGTGTCTAAATTTTTGTGTTAGTTTGAGGTTGCCTCTAATAGAAAATTTGAAAACAAATCTCAACTTTGAGAAGGCTTTTAAGAAAATATGTTCGTTGCTTTTCTATAAATCTTGTTAAATTATATGCTGTAATGAGTTATGCTTTGAATGTATTATGCCCCAAGCTCCACAAATCCCCACAAATTTTGTAATTCCATTTTTTAGGACATAACCTTAATTTTCTCCATATTATTGTGTTGCAAAAACATATAGAAAATATGTTGTATTGAACTCCTTGTATGCGCACGTAGACCAGGACGTTGAAGCCGAACTAAATACCAAATTAAGAAGCAAATGTCCATTATTCTGCATCGCTATGTTGCGAATGTGGCGCGAATGCAGATTATATTTTGATATGTTCAAACGCCACCATGGTAACTGCTGGAACCAGGCAACTTCTTGGACAATCTTCATAATATTAGAGAATCATTAGAAAAGGGTACGGCGACCCATTATACCATCAGGGTCTCTAGGCAAAAGGGTAGAACTAAGACAAACTGGAAAGTTTCTAAAACAAATGAGTACAGTTGACAATTATGGTAGTTTTCTCAATTTCCCAATGAATTTTGACTTGAAATAGAGGAAAATATCGAAAAGCAAGGTTGGCTTAATAAATTAACTGCCCAAGAATATAGTTGTTTTACTATAAATTGTTCTGTTATAGATTTTATAGCACACTTATTTGGGCAAAACTTCGTTTTAAGGCCGTGGTCGCTTCTTAAGATGCCTATTTTGATGAAAAATGGTTACAAAGTGTAAATAAAACTCCTCAGAATAGATTAGAACCAATTTTTGTTGCGAAAAGTTGTTTTATCAATTATGTGTTCAGAAAAGGGCAAAATTCCCCATAGTGGCATGTAATAATTACTTACTTTGCTTCACAAATATATTTCTATGTATATGTATACATATATATTTTATAACACATATGTATTTGTGTGTGGTGTTGAACTCAACGCAACTCAACTCGGCACACGGAAAGTTAGTTGTGCACAACTTTTTAGAGCATACTTCTCGCGGCGCCTCACGAACTCACTCCGAGGAGACTGACTAACTTGGCTAAGCGAGTATTAGTGGAAATTTAATATTGCAATTAATATAGCAACAAAGTGTGCATTGCATATTAATAAGTTAAGGTTTGTCGTTTCTAGTTTATAGTGCGCCAAAAAGTTGGTCAACCCGACAGCGCTGGGACACATACTTCCCACAGCCACTGTGCCGGATTAGTGTACACACACATTTATAACTTGCACTCACATATGCTATTACAGCGAGTTACACTTAAGTGGAAAGCGTTTGTGCTCGTAAATGGCAAAGTTACAACCCCATAAGGTCGACGTTTTTGGGGTTGAAGAGTGCGTGTCAACTTTTAATGGGTTGACAGTCAAGTGACTGCGTCGCGCAACTCATTCACTTCACTCACTCACACTAACACTTGGCTCACTCCTATTCAATATTCATAATCATATTCATATGCTTACTAGCATTTGCATTCATTGCTCAAATCGCATTAAAATCTTTAATAATTTAACTTTGCTGAGAAGTTTGAGTCTAACAACTTTTTTTTGTTAATACGCTTTGCTGCGGCCGCTTAGCTACCGAAACTTAATTCGCGCTTCAACTTTTCTTTCATTTTCATATTCATATTCCGTTCTTTCTTTTTATTTAGTTTGCGTCACGCCGCTTTTCAAAAGGAAATCTCCTATTTTTTATGGCAATGGCGACAAAAAACTATTTGTGCAAACAACAAAGAAAACTTGGCGCACAAAAAGGAAAATCATCATCAAGAGCAGCGGCAACTGAAAAAAAAAAAAAAACTGAGTGAGAAATGCAACCAACTACAAAAGCGCAACAAAAGCAATTTAAATTTGGCCAGCGGCAGCTTTGAGCGAGACGGAGCTAAAAAGGAAAGAAATATAAGAGAGTGGGAGAGAGCGAAGGAGGGAAAAAGTGTTGGCCAAACGGGCGCAAATTTCATTTAATCCAAACGTTTTTAGTCATAACTTTTTAATTTGTTTGTCAGCAGCAGAAAAAAGAAAAGTGCTGCCTGCTTCTAGGCGCTATTTAACTCGCACCCACACACATACAGCCTGGCCGCCTGATTAGCGCAATTGTATTGAAATGTGGCACTCGACTCTCTATCTCTCCCACACAAACACATTGCCATGCAGAGGATAATTGTATATGCGAGACCCCATAAAGTATGCTATGATTTTCAATAGTCCCCCCTAAAATCGATATGCCCCATTTTTGGCAGCCTTTGTGCTGCCTTTAACAAATCATAACAATGCCTAAGCATCATCCGGCTAGGCGACCCCAACAGCTAAGCAACCCCACAGCAGCCAACCTTCTGACTGCCCATCTTTTGATCAATGCAAAAATGCTCAATGCTCGATGCTCGGCGGTGTACATGTCCCTAGGGTTGATTTATCTATTTAATCGACAACGTCGTTGTCGTCGCTGGGACAGCAGTGAGTTCTTCCTAGACCCTGTGATTCATAACAGCAAAGGGTTGGTACAGCTTGTCAAAGCAAATTGGGCTAAAGGATTCAAATCTCAGAGATTATGCTAAGAATTTGAGGCGCCTAAATTGGTACTTGAAGGATTTCAAATGGTATTTCAAAGATGTCAAAGCAGCTAGAGAAACCCAAATTGGTTTGTATATTTTTGCTATGTTCCTAGCAGATCAAGATTTATTTCTTTACAGGGCTTTTCAGAGTCGTGTTCTGCCACTTGCAACTTGTCTACTAGTTTTTTTTTAAGAAGGAAGAGGAGGAGGAGGCGTACGCAGCCTGTCAATATTTAAAACGATGTCCTTGCTGCTGTAACAGCATCAACTCAAGATACCTTCCCTTCTCTCCTCTTGTGAGCTGCGTCTTTTCTGGACGCTCTCTGCGTGCTTAACAAGAGTTTATTGAATTTTATTTTCTCATCTCAATTTGATGTGCGTGTTGTTGTCAACGCACCTACCCCTCGTTCAATCTCCTCCCACTTCCTCCCTGCAGCTGGGACTGGGCAACAGATTGTTTGCCCTATTTATCTGAAGGGGCAGCCGGGAAAGATGAGCGAATGGCGCGTCTAGTGCATTTAAATTTCAAATTATTTTATTGCTGTTCGTCAGAAATAATTGAAATTTTAGTTAGAAAACACTTTTTCTTGTTATTTATTTTTTTTCTTATATAGAAATAAATTTTTTTTATCATTTTGCTTGTAAATCGCTTATTATAAATTTTCTTATAAATTTCTACGCAGGCGGAAAACTTTTGCGCCGTGTTCTTTGCCAAGTTTTCCGATTACGGATTAATGTAATTTTTATTTTATTTTACTATATACGCGCATTTGTTAACTTATATGCAGGGTCTACGCTGTGGACTCGCTGACCCCTCGGCGGACTGTTTGTTTGACAGGGCGCTTCAAAGTTTGATGAATTTTTAAATTTAAAAAGTTTATTTGTGCATTTCTAAGTTGGACGTTGTGGACTTATTAGAAGTGCAGGCTGGAAAACACTGAAAAGCCTCCCAATCCATCCCATTCCAACACCCCCTCACTTCACTTCCTCGCAACTCACACTTCAAAGCCAGCTTTGACACTTTGTTCGTGTTGTTTGGTTGCCTTTCGAGCGTGGTTGTCATGTTCCTGCTCTGGCTTATTTGCTTGTTAGCCACAAAGTAAAATTTCCGCGTATTAAACGCAATTTCTATGTTTGTTTGCCAAGTAAACTTGACAGCGTTGAGTTTTTTTATTAACACCTCAGGCTAGGGACTCTGTCATTCATTTATTTCTTGATGTTTCAACAGGAAACTGAAAATAATTTGGTTATCAAAGAGCAACTAACTATGAACTAGAATGCAAGCCAATGGCAATAATAATTATTATTATGAATGTCACCGAGCGTTACTTTGTTGGCTTGCAAATAATTGTATTTGATTTATGTGCGGCATGTTTTTGGCTTTTTGCCTGTTGCCACATATTTACATATTACAACAAGCGACAACAATTGCGAGTTACCAATAACATGATTCTGGTTCTGTTTAAACCAAAATTATGAAATAACAAAATGTGAAAAACATATTTTGCATGTTATGCCTCCTGGCCATGAATGTATTAGCCATGTGCCAGAAAGGGCTAATGCTTTAATGTGGCTAAAAGCGAAAAGAGTATGGGAATTAAAGGGTTTGTCTGATAAACAAAATCAATTACAGATAATTTAACGTCGACGGCAATGCAATTGTTTGTTTGTTTACTCAGCGGACGGCTCATAATAGAGTCATTTAGGAGATGTTTAAACTTTAACGACTTTCGCAATTGTGACACGGGCAGGACATGTCACTGTGCACACTGTGCAGACAAATCGATAATGAATGCGAATGTACTCGTATAAAAATGTGACCAGCACACACGCTCACACGCCAGAGAAACTGTGGTGTTGCTACGGGTGCAGACACAGCTTAAAAGTACCAACGACTGGGAAATACCTGTTACTCAAGGCACCAACTGCAGCGATATAAAAACTGTTGCATACTTTCAGGTACCCATATTAATGGTCTTTAATTCTCTAGCTATTAAAGTTACTTATCGGCTCCTTTTATGCTAAAAGTAAAATAACCCCACCCCACAAAAGAACGGGTATAAAAACAGTTAGCAGGACCCCAAGGCTTCTTTCTGGTCAACCGTTTTTATGTGCAACTTGCAACAATTTGCAGCGACATTTTCTACGCCAACTAATCAATATGGACGACATGTGGCCGCGCTATGGACATGCCTGGGCTGCCTGCGGAGCAATAAGAGAAGAGGGTAGCAACTGCTGGACTGCTGGCACGTCAAGGCGTAAGTGCACGCCAAACAATTGCGGTTAATGTTCGCATGAGCGATATTTATGACTGATAAAATAATAAATTGTGCGACCAAATAAACCAAAACACAAAACTACGTTAGCAAAACCGGCAACATTGAGGCCAATAATAACGTTTTTATGCAACGTTTGCAGCAACTAATGATGACAGTCAAAGTTGTTTTAAAGGCGCCACACAAAGGATGAGTTCACATCCTAATGACCACCACAAAAAAAATGTTTCTAATAGAAAAATTGGCAAATGGTCGTTCAGGCCGTTAAAACTTAAATATTTTATGTCCTCGCTCTTATTTTCTCCACAAAATTGAAATTGAAAAAATAATAAGCCGTACCACTGACCTCATTGTGCTTCAATGCACAGTCACTTCAGCAAGTTATCTACCTATTAAAGACTCCACTTGTCAGTTGCTTTAAAAGCAGTGTCAATCGCATAGCACTCACTTAAGCACTGCTCTCCCTCGTATTTGCCAACGCAAAGGACAAATTAAAAAGAAAAATCGAGCAGGAGAAACAGGATTACACAGCGTATGGAGGATGAGGAGTAGGAGGTGGAGCATAAAAAAAAAGGGGTGTGCCATAAATATATTCACGAGCCACCCACGATAGAGTTCGATTCTCATCAGTATGCCGGTCGCATGGTCAAGCGGTTGCACATTATTTTATTACGCACAATTGAGTCGCACGATGTCACGCCCATCAATGGGCAATGGACGCCCACAAATACTGATGTATGTACGTGTACGTGTGCTTTGGACAGCAAATAATAAAAACACAAGTCAATAGACGAAGCACAAATCGAATAACAAACAAACAATTAGATTAGATACGAGAGTATATGGTGTATATTGTATAACAATTCTTTATACACACACACTGAGCACACTGACACACACACATGTACATTTTATAGTAGTTAAATTGCAATTAATTATTCGGACAAGTGATACGTTTCGCACAGCAAAAGAAAAAGCAAATAAATAAGCATTAGTTGTCCTTCAACTAGGATATTCCCGGTACTGAAATTTACCTTAAGAATTCATTAAGTTAAGAGACTAATGACTTTCTAAATTATTTTATGTAATTGTTTACGATATTCTCCTTTTCTGTCTTTTGACTTTAAGCTTAAACTAAAATAAAATCTAGAAAAAAAAAATAATAACGAAATTAACACTCACAGGAGCACATTTAGAATTGTCTGCTCTCGATTCCAACCACAAATTAATTGTTGGTTGTGTAGAATAAAAACGTATGTGAATAGTCAGCTGGGTGTTAAATGGATCAAATAATTTCTTAATAATGTCTATATAGTTTTATATTTGTAGTCTTATCAATGAAAAGTGTTTAGCTTAAATTTAACTTTAACTTAGAGCTATTTAAATGGTTTAAATCGTAGAATAACAAACAACTACAGCAACAGTTACTAAGAGCACAACATCAAATGATTTGAAGAACTACTCTGAAGAGACAGATAGAGATAGATATATTTATATATATAAAGAGAGAGGAGATATTGTTTTATGGTACTGTGTGATTGCAATTATGTGAAATATCTAAAAATTCATACAAACTACTTAGGAGAGATAGAGAGAAATAGTTCACGAGAGATAGATGGAAAGAGAGATAGAGAGAAAAGTAGGGGGAGTTATGAGAAATGTGTGAGAAAAAAAGCAGAGATTAGCTTTAAATTCATTTTTGGAAAATGCAATGTTTTTTTTCTGTGTTTGTTTTTTTTTTTCTTTTTTTTTTTAGCGTTTTAGTGAACACACAAACCTTTTTAGGAGAAGATAAGTGTAGTGAAGTTGGCGATGGCATAGAACAATCAGAAGATGCAGAGCTGCAACCGCTACTGCCACTGCTGCAACCAACGGCGTTGGCCTGAATTGCCGGCGGCGGAGGTCCCAGCAATGAGACCAAATGACCGCCGTCGCCGATGGTCAGACTGCCAACGTCGAAGGGCACAGCGGAGGCGGGCTGCTTAGTAGTAGTAGTAGTTCTAGTTACATCACATAGATTAACTGTATTATTTACATTGTTGATTGGAGTCGTTGCCGCCGATGTGGGCGTGGCCGCTGTCGCAAACATGGCGGCAGCAGCCACCGCAGCGGCTCCACTGCAGGCCGGAATGATTGTCAGCGGTGTTGTTGGTGCTGCAAAATATTGTGCACCCGCTGGTGGACCGCTCGCTGAGGCGTATTTGGTGGGCGTGGCCGGTGCAGCGGCAACATTATTCACCTGCAGTTGCATATAGGTTTGCAGCATGGCCTGAGCTTGTTGCTGCTGGTAATGGAATTGCTGTTGGGCGGCCTGTTGCTGCTGTGCGACCTGATGTTGCTGCTGCTGTTGTTGCTGCAGTTGGAACTGCTGCTGTTGCTGCTGCTGCTGGTGATGTGCTTGCTGCTGTTGATGCTGTGCGGCAACGGCTGCAGCAGCTGCTTGCTGATGCATCAGCATTGCCTGTTGCTGGTGTTGTTGCTGCTGCTGGTGTTGCTGCTGCTGTTGTTGATGTTGTTGGACGGCGACAATGTTGCTCTGCTGCAACATGGCAGTTGTGGCAGCGGTCGGATACGCCTGATAGGCGCTGGCTGCTGTAGCTGGATGTGGCAAGTGCAGATGATGCGGATGCGTTGCCGGCGGCGCTTGCAACAGTTGCATTTGCTGTGCGTGGTGTGAATTTTGGAGGCTCATTCAGATTATTCTCATATTTCATATGCTTCAAGTTTGAGTTTCAGTTTGGATTTGACTTTGAACACAATTATATCTTGTTTTTGGCATTTTTTCTTAAGTTTGGGTTTTGGCAAACAATAAACTGATAAGAAATAAAATCTTTCCACCAAATTGGCAAACCAAAATAAACAATGTTTATAAATTATACTTGAATTTGGTAAAACTGAAAGCATTTTGAACAGTTGGGTGACTTCTTAAATCCATTGAGTCGCCACGCCTATTTTTAGTTAAATTATAAGGTACTTATATATCTACAAAGTAGGGAAGAATTGCTTTGCAGTGATAGAGTTCGACAGAAAGACAGACAGAGAGACAGAGAGAACAAGTAGATAGATACAGATAGAAAGAGAGAGTAGTAAAAAGTGGCAAAATTAGCAGTGACTAAGTTTGGCTTATATAGATCTTATAAATACTACATATGAAAGATAAGCAAGAAAGACAGACAGACAGAGAGAGTGAGAGACAGAGAAAGAGTAAGTGAGAGAATTGAGGCAGAGCAGAGCATAAGATAAGCAATAGCATAGAGGTAGAATTGTAGCTAGTTTCAAGACCAGAACTCGGGCTAGCAATTCAAAAAGTTACGAGCTTTCGAAAAACCAAGTTAATAAAATTTCACAGCCTAAGCAGATTTTTAAAAGCGAATATGGAAATAAGGAAAGTCATCTGCAGACCATGAAAGAAATAAAAATTCAACTTAAAATAAAGTGTATTTACAAGAAATTGTAGGCAAACTAAACGATTTATAAAAATAACTAAAAAGAAAATAAACTTAAACAACACTTAGAACTTAACATTAAATTAAAATAAACTTAAGTTAAAGTATACTTAATATTTGCTTAGTTTTCGCGTAGCTCGTAACTGTGTTATCTCATAGACTGTGATTACTTGTAAAAGGTGAACCAAAAACATGATTAAAATGAGAGAGGTAGACGGTAGTAGAAGTAGAAGAGGAGTTTCTTTAATATAAGTAAGTATAAACTGTACAATTTTCTTTTGATGAGGATTATATAATAGTTGATTTAACTTGATTCGATGGTACTTGTTATTATTAATTAGAGGTATGTACGAGTAGTAGTAGTAGTAGTAATAGTAGTATTAACAAAAACGAAACGATTCGATTCAATTTTCAATGTATGGGTCAATATTTTCAATATATATATATAATTTTTTGTTCGAATATTTCAACTTTCGTCAACAAACATTTTGATTGTTAAAATTTATTTTTGTCATAGATTTGCGTTTTCAGTGCATTTTCTTGTGCATTGTTTTGTTGTTGTTTTAATTGTACTGTTTTTTTTGTATTTGGTTTTTGTTTTTTGTTTTTTAGGATGAGGGCGGCGCTTACCATAATTAAATCTTGTATAGGGGAGGACTCGGCTGTTGAATCAGTTGCAACGATTTCGCTTTTTACCGTTAACGGTGGCGATGGAGTTCCTGCTGTTGCAGTTGTTGTTGTTGCTGTTGCAACAACTGTTGGCGTTGCGACGCTGCTGCTGCTGTTGCTGCTGCTGCTATTGTTGGCGTTGGCGGTGGCAAGCGATGCTTGAGAGCTGCTGCTGCTGCTGATACTGAGCGCTGCAATCGCTGCTGACGCCGTGGTTTCTGTTAACGCGGCAATGATGACAATTTTATTGGCAACAAATGTTGATTGAAAAATATCTAAATTCTGCACTTTTTTGTTTGTTTTGATTTAATTTTATTTTTTGTTTGTTGAGTTGCGTTTTAGCTTTTAATTTGCTTGCTTATTTGTATTATTTACTTTATTTGTTTATTTATTTATTTTTTGGTATTTTCTTGTTGAGGGAATTGCACGGGTTTTGGTTTGAGGATAGTCAAGTTTAGTGCTTAAGTGTTTTGGTGAGCTTCTTTACTATCAGATATATATATTTATATTTGTATGTTTAAGTAGTTGTATGCCAATTGTATAATTTTGCTTCAAATGCCAATACTTTCGTGCTCGCAAAGTTTTATGCAAATTGTTGCTAAGTGTAATTACAAAATTCTTTTTACTTTATTTTGGATTAGTTGATTGAAATATGTTTCAAGGTATTAATATACTGAGTTGTAGTATTTGAGCGTAGTTCTTAAAGATTGTCTAATAGTCTATGTTCTTTCTATAGCTATGATATATCACTACTGAGATTGATTAATTAGACATGTATATAGATATATTCATATATATATTCATGTATATTCATGTAAAGTTAAATAGATGTATAGGTGTATAGAGTAAAAGTTTTGAAAACCGTTTGAAGATTGTTTAAAGTTTGATTGATTGATTGATTAAGCCTTAAGTTAGGGGAATTGCCTTAGAGATTGTCGTAGTAGAATAAAGTTTGAGGTTTGATTGACTTGAGAGCAAAAGTTGCGAAAAGTTCGTTAAGAAATATAAATATATTCGTGTATATTTATAGATATCTTTATATATAGAGATGTTTGCCTTTTGAATGCTTTGCTTGCTGTTAATCAATGCTGGCCCTAAATATATATATATATATGTATATATACGCTAATTTCTTCTGATTGTCAAAACGCGTACTCTTGTCATCGATCGAGGCATTAAAACCTGGCGATTTATGTCATTAATCCTAAATAAAATAACTTTCGTTAAATCTTAACTGCAATTAGTGTGAAAAGCTAATGAGAAATATCTTCTTAATGATTGACACCGTTTATATTCAAGTATTTTAAAGGTTTTGTTTCCTACAATTGACGAGGAGTTTTTGGTTATTAATTATCTATTTTTTTGTTACAACCAATTTATTATTATAGACATGTAAATTACACACATACACACACACCACACATAAAAGATTTCTCTGTATCTGTATCGGTATTTGTATTTAATAATTGTATTTATTTTGCATTTGATTTTGATTGTGTGAATGCTTTGCTTTGATTAATCTGCACTTTCAATTTCAATTTTCAGCTATAATTAAAAAATGCTAATTACTTGTTTGCATTTCCTCTTATGATATGTTGCTATTTGCTGGATTGCTATTGCCACCTTTTGTAAATATTTATACTTAATTTCAATTTAACAACCTTTGCATTCATTCAAATTCTACTACAAAAAAAAGGGACGCTAAATACAAAGTTTCTTTTCCTTTTCCTTTCCCTTTTAGTCTCAGTTTATCTTCTATTTTTACTCTGTTTTTTTTTTTTTGGGACTTGGGGGCACAAAAAATGCTTGATCTTAACCCTTGACCGCTTTCCTCTTAAATGCTATCACCTTTTTCTTACACTGTACTCAACTCTTTTCTGCCTACCTGTATTCGAGAGGGGAAGGAGTTTGCTTTAAGCTCCTAATTAATTTTCCCTTACCACAACGATATATTTATTCTGGCTCAAAATTATCAACAAAATATACAATTCATAGTAAAAACTTTTCAACAACAATTATATTGTTTTTTTTTTAATATAATTTTTAATTTAATTTAAAAAATTTACTTTAGTGTAAATAGTTTTATTTTCTTTTAAAAATCTTTGCAGTTGTAGAGACTTTTTTGTTTGTTTGTAATACTGTTCGCATTTGATTTATCTCAGTTTCTGTCTTTCTGACGGAAATCAAAGTAAATTAAATTGTGATTTCCTTATTCACTAAAATTAACAACAATTTGCCACTTTGTTCGCTTTTGCCGCTTTTTTTTGCCGCAATGTTTTAATGTCTTCTCAATGCGCTCTGATTTTTTTTCTGTATTTGTTTCTGTTTCGGTTTCTGTTTTTGGGGTTTATATCGGATTGGTGTGTGGGAAAGCGAATGGTTGGGTACAGAAGAATACCAGTTGATTATTGTAGATTGTTGCCTTTGCTTGTTATATATATTTCTTGATATTTCTGGTTAAGAAAAATTACAAATTGCGTGATTACAAATAAGTTCTTTTGATTTCATTTTAACAGTAGTGTATAATCAAAAGAAAAGTATACAATTTTTAAAAGTAAAATAATTTTGAATAGTTCTTCTGTTGTGTTTTTGTTTTTGTTATAATTGCCAATGGAAAATTATAAGAATTGCGTAAGAATTTTCTGCAATTCAATTGATTTGTGGTAAACACTTTTTGCCAATTCTTATTCAAAGCCAAACTTGAAACTCAGCTGAAAGTTTTTGTGATGGACAAACAGAAAAGCAGAAACTAAATGAAGCGCAAACAATTAAAAATATGTACGTACAAAAAAAATACAGAAAAATACGTAAAAACATAAAAAACAAAAACACACAATGGGCATGAATAGTTAATAACAATTTGCTCTTATTACCAATTAAATGTCGGTTCAAAGTCGTTGAAATAGATGAAGTGATGGTTTATTTAGATCGTTTGTTTTTCTCGTTTTCTTTACTTTATTTTTTTGATAGAAAATAATTATTTTAGACGTTTTATTTGTGTTTAAACTTTTGTCTATACTTTGATATTTAATTATTGTTCTGTATTTTTGTGTTGCTTTAAATGTTGTTAATGCGTTTAGTTGTTGTTCAGTATCTTGTAATTATGGCTCTGAAATAAAACAAAAAATCCACTTTGAATATTTTGTGCTCTTTTTTTGAGGTTTTCTTTTGTTTTTTTTTTGTTTTGTTTTTAAAGGCTCAAGTGTGCGTAAATAATTGTTGTTGCCAATTTATGTTTTTTTTTTTTCTAACTTTTGTGGAAACACGTTTTTAGCTCAACGAGTGAATGACTGCTTTCGGGCCAACTCTCTAGCTGCCTTTAAAAATTCTCAAACTTCTTGCTCTTTCACTCTCTTTCTCTGTCGCTCATTTGTGATTAACGCACATGAAATTTCTTTACCTTTACCGGTTTTTTTTTCTGTATTTTTGTTATTTGGACTCACTGACTCACACTGCGGCTTGAGATCGTGCAAAAATACAACAAAATAAAAACCAAGACAGTTGCCAAGTCAGATATATAGAAGAAGATATAGAGAAATAGAGGTAGAAATGTGAGTTCTGGCACTCTCGCGATTGACTTGAAGACGTGTAATTACAACAATAAAAATAAACTACAGGAATTATTTGTATGCGTACTCTAAGTACGCGACGACAAGTGGCCAAAAGCGTGTGAGCGAAGCCGAAACACAGCAGTGAAGAAGAATCAGAATCAGAATCAGAGAAACGGAGACAGGCAGACAGAGAGAATATGTGAGAGAAGCAAGTGCGGCCTATTGGAACGTTGGCCATAAGGTTTTATGGCCAGCAGTGTCTGGACGGAGACAGTGAGACATGAACGACGTTTGTTGCCTGCTGTGTGCTGTGTTTTGCTTTTTGGCCCGCAAACACAAAAACGTGTTTCTTTTGTTGCCCGCTCGCAACAACTCGCAACTCGCTTCAGCTCTGACAGTGGCTGTGTGACTCTGACTTTGGCTTTGACTCTTCGTCTCGCTTCTTCAATTCAAGTCAACAAATTTTTAGCTCTTTTACTTGACGTTTTTTTTTTGTCGGTTGTTGTTTTTTGCCGGCTTTCTTTGGCTTTTGAGCCTATAAGTAGCGACTGTAGAGAACTGAGAGAACTGTTTGCTAAAGTTGAGCTCTTTGCTGTTCAGTTCAGTACAATTCAGCTAAGAACGTGTTGCTTTTGGCTTTAAACTGGGCAAAAGAACTTGAAGAAACGAGCGACGCGAGCAACGAACTTTTGCCCAGCAATTTATTTCTTTCTTTTTATTTTATTTTCTTTATTTTTTTTGTGTTCTTCTTTTCTCATTTTATTGTTTTTGTTATTTTGTATGTTCGAGTGTATTATATATATTATTTATAATTTTTGTGCGCTTATTGCTTACAGATTTCGAATACTTTTTTTTTGTTAACTTTTTTTGTGAGCACAAAATATTTCTTGTTTTTATTGTTTTGTCTTTTTTTTGCCTAATGTATTTTCTGCTTACATTTTTTGTGTCGTTATTGTTGTTGTTGTTGAGTGTCTTAAGTAACTTAAATAGCGAAACACTGATAGCTTTAGATTTTGATTCGAAGTTGTAGACAAAGTTAAGAGTCGATCTTTAGGCTTAAGTTTTGTTTTAGCACACACGCAAAGTATAAACTCGAGTTTGCCGGAAAAGGAAAAAAAGCTTGCGGATTTAAGTTTAAGTTGAAATAATTTTTTTTTACTATTATTTACGCTTGATTATTTTCTTGTGTAAATTTTTATTATAATGCAGCTTTTATTTGAATTTTTTTTTATTATAAGTATTTGATTTATGTTTTACTTGTCGTGGTTTTTGTTTTATTTAGACTGCGTGTGTTTTTTTTATTATCCGCGTGCTATTTGCGAGACGTTGTTGCTGGTATTGCGGCTGTTTTCGATTTGAACTCAACTTTGATTTGGATATTGAAATTTTCGTGAGTGAGCGTACGTATGGGTGTATGTTAGTATTGGTGTGCGTGTATATGTGTGTGTGCTGCTTCTGTTATTGTTGTTGTTGTTTGCTGCTGCTGTTGCTGCTGCTGCTGCTGTTAGTGTTATTGGGGGTTTGCGTTGGTGGCTGTCGTGGTGGTGGTGATGTCGGGGTGGTGGTGGTGGTGGTTGGTTTGTGATGTGTGTTGTGCTGGCTGCGACGGTGACGGCGACGGCGGCGGCAGCGGCGGCGACGACGACGGAGACGACAACAAGAGCAACGACGACGACGGCGAAGCGGCTACTCTGTTGTTGTTCTGGTTGTTGATGATGATGATGGTTATGATGATGATAATCAAAGAACTTAAACTCGTCCGACGGTGTTATGAATCTATTCAGGTGTTATTACTATTGCTATTGCTTTGACTATTGCTCTGACTTTTGTTTGTTGTTGCTGTTGATTATTTTTACCAATATTATAGATGCTATTGTTGTTATAGATTTAGTTGTTGTTGTTGTGCCTTTTATACTACATATATAATTATATATGATTTCTATATAGAGCGAACGAGCGAGCGAGCATACGAACGGCGGATAGAATTGGAACGGGTTAAAGCAAAGACTGTACGAAGACTGAAGTAAGAACGACTGGCATTCTAAGGTAATATACCTTTTTGTTTCGGAGTACGGCAGCGCTGCCAGTGCGGCACGTCGTCAGATTGAATCTGTTGCGCCAACGTCAGCGGCGACAGCGACTGTGACGGTGACGGCTACGACAACAGCGACGTCTACGCAGGCAGCGACTGCGAGCAGCGACAGCGACGCGTGTTAACCAAAATAAAGCAACAGTAGAGAAGCGGCCAGAACCAGAACGAGTTCGACATCGAGACCGAGTCGAGACCAAAACCGAGTCCGACACCCAAAGACCAAGAGACCATCATGATGCTAGCTCGTGTGAGAGACGACGACGCAGCCGACACCAACGACACAGACGACGACGACGACGCAGCCGACGACGACGTCGGCAACATCGTAGCAGCATTTCTCCTTTCAGCAGAGAAATACTCCGAAAATATTATTATTCGGAACATTCGTAGCACACCTTTGTTATTTACTCCTCTCACAACAGTCCGCTCTCTCTGTCTCTCTCTCTCTCTCTGTCTCTCTTGCGCTCTGTTGCTCTCAGCTGTTGTTTTGTTACCTGCCGCATTTCGTTCAATGTACTTACTACATTCTTTTTGCCTTCTTTGAGACGCGCTTCATAGATTTCTGATTCCCGGCTTTTGTGTGTTTTCTGAGTGTGCTCGTGTGTGCCTCAGGTGCGCAATTATTGAATGTCTTTTGTTCATCGTTTTCGTTTATTTTAATTTTTTTTTTACCTACACAATTTTATTTATTTATTTATTTTAGGTTGAAAGCTTCTCGTGACTTTTGTTTGTTATATAACATGGGGAGTATAAGACTTTTGAGGATCAGATCAGGGGCAATAGCTGAGTAGAAGACAGAGATGAGGCTTTAACTTCGTGAAGTAACATTCGCTGTTACGATTACTTTTGCTATTGTTGTTCTTATTGTTGCTATTGTTGCAGTAACAATATTACTGGCACCCACATTCACACGCACACACACACACAAACAAACACATTCGTAGATAGCCAAACACGTGGAGGATGTGAGACAGCAAATGCAAGCGCCATATGCGTGTGCTGTTTGCGTGTTAGAGTGCGAGCGAGCGCGTACATTGAGGGTGCGAGCGAGAGAATGCGTGCAAGAGAAATGGAAAATGGAAAATCATGAGGCGACGGCATATGCAGCGGCGAAAAAAAAGGCAAAACAAGCGACGTCGTCGTCGTCGTTGTCGGCAGCGTCAGCAGCGCGACGACAAAATCAACGAGAAAATAATAATTGTTACACCTGCTTCGGAAACAAGCGTGCTAAGGGGGTGGAAAACGTAGCGCCCAAAGCACACACGAGCAGCAACGACGACAGCGTTGACGATGACGAGCGCTGCTTCGTTGCCGCTCACCTGAAAGCGGCGACGCTCGCTTTTGCCACCCCCAAAAACAAAACCGATGAAATGCCGAAGCAGCGACAAAAACAAAACCCGAAAACCCGATTTGCCCGATTTGGAAAACCCACGAGCCGATAGTCTATGCTGCTGCCTGTTCGCTTATCACACACTGCACTCCACCCTCGTCAACGCTATCACCAACTACCCCTACTCCTACTTTCTACCCCTATACCCTACCCCGCTGCCAACACCTTTGTGTTGCCCTGCCTCGTGCTGTGCGAGAGTCCGAACGAGTGCAGCGCGCATGACGCCAAGGTGCGAATTGTGCGTAGGTGTGAATGAGTCAGTGTCCCAGTTTGTGGGTGGCTCTTCGGCTCTCCCCTTTTCGGCAGGGGAACTCAGTACTCAGAGGGGTTGTTTGACATTCTCAGGGGTAGTAAACCGTTAGGGGAAAGTTTGCACAGCTGTTGACATTTCCACAGGCTGTTAACGCCAAAAGCTTTTCGTGAGGAAGCTTTTGTGCATGACATAATCTACTTGGTAATACACGTGTAGCAACAGTTTAAGAGTCATGTTCATTTGTTGGTAGTAGGAATATGTTTTAATATTTTATACATTTGTAAATTATTTATAAATTTACAAGAACTATATTTAATGTATATTCTGGTTCAAGAATATAGTAATTTATGTTACTTACTTCCATTTTGGATTAATGAAGTTAAAAAGTCGAACTATATATAGGTGTTCTAATATATGTTATCAAAATAACATTTCAATTAATATGTTCCAATTAATGAATCCTAATCGTATTATTTGTATATTAATTTACTATTATTGATGTCTTAATTTCCCTATAATTATTGTCCCTTTCAGATGTTTTCCAATAATCTGTACTTCAATTAGTTTAAATTTAAACAGCTCACAAGTTTAAAAAATTTTAAATCTGCTAAAGAAATCTCATTCAATCCTTAACAACTTATTTTTGTGCCTTTTCACAAGCCTATAAATTAAAGTTTACTCACGTGTTCACCCGTTAAACTAATTTCCAGATATATTTTCACTTTTTGAGCTCTAAGTTCAGTTAAAATAAAAACTCTTTTAAATTGTAGTTTAGATAAATGAAATAAAAAGTATTTTGATTAAGAAAACACATTGAAAATACACACCAAAACAGCATCATAGTTTTAAATAATCTTGTTGTAGAAAATGTAATGAAAACGCAGCACTTTTATAGAGACGTTTCCGTTTTATATCCACTTCTACATCCACTTGCTCCTGTTTCTCCCCCTCAAACATAAAACGGAAATCCCTTAAAGGACCTGGCCATTGAATGCAAATGTTACCATCATCGACATAACATACTCGTTGATGAAAATCCTCTCGTTTTGACCGTGTGATTTTGCATTGATAAAAATAAATTTCATTTACCGGCAATTTTCAGATGCTTTTCAACGCTGCGAGGCAGTCAAATTTCTGTTTTATTTTTTGTGATATTTTTTTTTGAGTGTTTCAGTTTTTTTTTTACAACTTTTAGACTATCGGTTCTAAGCTTACAGCAGTTTTAGCTTTGTCAGCTATGTTGTTGGCTGCCACCTTGCAACAATTTAACCCCCAATCCCCCCTGACTACCGCTGTGCCCTCCTCCTACTATCTAAAAGTATAAACCGATGCTGCTGTGCATAAAAATCGCTTTGTTATTGTTGCAGGCGGCAACGTTGACGGCATCATCGATGGATGTTGAGCTGTTGTAGTTGTAAACGGTTTATGGGATTTACGCGCAATTTGTTGGCAACTTTCATTGTTACTGTTACCGAATTTGTTGTTATCGTTGCTACTGTTTTTGTTGTTGTTGTTACTCTTGGCATATAAAACAATATGTGCCCAGTCTAAGCTGGGGGCTCGTTAAATGATTTGCGTTTGGTTTACTCACGCTCTTTATGCCGCATTAGTCTCGACTCTGACTCTTGGTGATTCCAAACAAAAAAATGAGAGGAAACAACTCGGGGAACTGTAAAATGGGGCTTACCTGCAACGAGCATAAAAAATAAACAAAAAGAACACATTATTTATTTACTTTCGTTTTATGCATAAATATTGATTAAGCTGTTAAATTCAAATATATAAAAAAAGCAAAAAAAGAGGAAAATTCAAGTGTCTGAGCATAAAACAGTTTCAATTGCCAGTTGAGCCCCCAAATTTGGCACAGACGAGAGCAGGCAACAATGTTGCAGCAACAAGTTGTCCAAACAAAAGTACAGTAGACTACCAACGCTACAAAAAGACAAACATAGCGACTGCATAGAATGCAGTCTCTGTGAACCACAACATGCAACATTCAAGCTGCCACAGACAAAAGACACCCTGCCCCTCTCAGCACATATACAGAGATACAGATGGAGATAGATATATGTATCTGTATAATTTTAGCTAGTCGAGAAGCAAAAGGCACAGATGCAGTCAGTTGAACGGTTGTGGCATGCAACAGGCAATGAATCTCAATCTCAGTAAAGTTGCAACAACGAGAACTTTCAGAGAAGGCAACTCATGCCGTTGACTTTGGTAATTCAATGGCAACAACTGGCAGCAACCAAGGCGGCCAAGACAGTCGCGACCAGAAACAGCAACAACAACAGCAAAGAGAGCAACAACAAGAGCCACAGACGACATTCAACTTCAACTTGAATGTTTTGTGAAGAAATATGCGGTAACAACATTTACTAGCCAGCCAAGCAACCAAGAAGCAGCCGCGTCTTGGCCGTCTTGGGCAACCAACCAAGCCAAACCAGCAAGACGGCAACAACAACACCAGCAACAACTATACGCACGAAATAGTCAACTTGCCACATTTTAATTCAGTCGAATATTTCTTTCTTTTTTTTTTGCGCTTCTTGCAACCAACAACTCTTGGCCAGTTTTGCAACGCAGCTCGTCGTTCTTATTGCAAATGGCATAAACGGCAAAATTGCAGGCAAACACACACACACACAGAAACGGCTTAAGCTACAGAATACAAAGACATTTGCAGACACTACATACACTTTAAAAAATCTTAAATTCTAGTTAAATATTAATTTTTAAAATAAATTGCTGCAATTTTTCGTTATCACTTTAAAGTCCTTAAGTTTTATAGAAATTTATTTAAATTGAATAACTTTTTGCGGTCAGTGTAGCACTGTTAAGTTGGCCATGTCTTTGCCTACACTTGACTCTGACCAAAGCCTGGAATGTCTTCTTGTCGCTTCTTCTATTATTTTGTCTTGTGCTTAACTTGGCCGCTTGCTGTTGCAGTTGCAGTTGCACTGTGGCAGTGACTGTGGCAGCGCCGTAGTTGCCACACCGCATTCCTGCAGTTGCAATGCGCACTGGCAATAGAATTACAGTCAGTTGGTGTCTTTTGGTTTATTTTAAGCTGAATTTATTACCACAAATGCAGTGTGGTTTCTTTGCTTCGAGGGTTTCATGCAACAGGGCCAAACAAATGCTAATGAAATTGGCAAAGAATATGAAAGAAACGAGGAAGCTGCACAAATATTTTTAATGTCCACACATTGCCATAAGAAAATGTCCCCCTTTAAGACAAATTTGTTTTCAATAAGAGCAGCAGAACTCCCACAATTGTTACTGCTTAAAAGTCGATTAAACTTAGACTACGATAGATAATTGCAACAAGTGTTTTAGTTTCTGCAACGCTTTGAAGCATGCAACTGATACAAAAAAAGGTTTGCGTGCTGCAACTTGTAATTGTTGGCACTGCCACTGCCGCTTGACCATGAACCTGCCACACTCAGTTGCTTTGACTTGCCTGGATTTTAACCTGTCTTGCAACTTATTCATCACACTGTCTGACTGTCTGTTTACATCGTCAATTATTTGTTGCACTCGAGTGCACCAGCACCAACAATAGCAGCACTACCAAACACTCACCCACCAAGCCATCATCTTCCTCATTTTCTTCTGCTTCTTAATGCCGTTGCATTGCTAAAGACATTTTTGTTTATTATCGTCGCATTCCATTCGCGTCACAAAGGCTGGCGGCATTTGCATTCCTCGTTTTGACTTCCAGCAAAATATTCTCTCTTTCTTTCTCAAGGGAATATTTCTGCAGAGCGGAAAAATGAAACCCTTGACCCACTGTTTTAAGGGGGGAGGCTGCCTTTTAAATCAAACCAACAAACAGGGCAGAAAAAAGGGAAAATAAAAGTAGTTGTGGGCATGGGCATGAATTAATACCCTTTAAGGGCGATGAAGTCACAAATTTATATATTTTTATTAAATATATAACTTTATATTAATTCCTATCGAAATTACAATATAGGACTGTATATATTTCAATCTCCATTCAGCAAAACAAAACTGACAGACTAGTTTACATAAAAACAGCTTAACTTGTATCTATCAAATCAGTTTATTGTCCTTATTTGATCCTTTAAATCCCATACTGAGCATTATGCACTTCGTGCTAAAGTTATTATACCCAGTCTGTATCCGTGTAGAAAATAAAACAGGCTCACACAGGTAAACAGGCAAAGGTAAGAAAAGGGTGCGAGTGAGGAGTGCACATCCATCGAAACATTTTCAATAATAAAATTCCAACAAAAAGGGCAGTAAAATACGCGAACGAAGCCGTCGCAGCCGCAATTATACTTGCACTGCAAATGAAACAAGTTTGGCAACTTCAACAACGACAGGCATTTTGTTTGTGGCCATGGCAGAAGCAGAAGCAGCCAGCGGTAGACTGGCTAAAAGCCAGAGCCAGAGCCAGAGCCAGAGTCAGTGCCAGAAACAGAACCAGAACCAAAGTCAGACAGAAACCGAGGACCAGACTCAGACACAGACTCAATCCCAGTTCCAGTTGCAGTTGCAAGCATACACTGTAGAAAAAACTGATTAAGCTAAGAAGAATTGAATGGCAGAAAAAGCATCTTCTTAGTGCCAAAACTTAATTGGAATTGATTTACAAAATAAAACTTAGTTGATTTAAACACTAACTTAAAAACGACTCTCTGATTTCGAGCAGTGTAAAGCTGCCTGAATGGGGCATTACAGCGACCGCAACAGCTTCATCATCATCATCATCATCGCCGTCCTCGTCGTCGTCATCGTCGTCCCGTGGTGCATGGAAAGTCTCGAACTGCTGCATTTTTGAGATTCCGGTGCGAACTCACTTTGCATTGATGTGTTACTGAGTGGAAGAGTGAACGAATCGAAATCGTGGGTGTTGCAAGCATTTTACAATTGCAGTCGGTACAGAAAATCAACAGAACGTAGAGGATTGAAAGGGAGTTAAGGGTGGGGAGAGGGAAGCAGGACAATGTCCATTAGTTGAAGCACTTTTGCCATTTATCGGCAAATCCAGTACGGCAAACCGCGAAGCTAATGGTGCGCATAAAGCCAGTTATGATTGCCACCAGATTTTGCGCCCTAGACGTGTAATGAAGCATAATCTCATTGTTACCACTTAGAGAACCAATAAGGTCAACAGCAGTAACATTCAAAAGCAACAACAAGAAGATGAAGAAAACCCGCTAAGCGGATTGGGTCACAGCACGCGGCCAGTATCACTGTCGTTCAGGTCAATTCATGTCGGTTCAGTTGAGGTCAAGCAAGAGACGGCGACAACCACTTGACATATCCTGGCACACTGACTGCCAACTGTATGTCCCAGGCCCTGTCCAACGAGTGGCAACTTTCAAGTTTATTTACTGGCCACTTGTCCTTTTTCTAGTGCCAAAATCTATTGATATTTTCGTTGCTACGACCGTCGGGCTTTTCATTAGCGTAATTTGTACAGGATCATTATGTTTTATTTTAGCCACTCGACAGTCACACACACACACACACACACTTCTCGTTCATAGAATAAAGGCTAATATAATCGACTGGCAGACTGTTTTTACATCAAAGCAAACTTTGACTCAATTTGTGCTCAACAAGTGTGTGAGTTTGCCGTTTTAGGGTATGTTAAATTCCATCAAGCTTTGACTAAAGTTCACATTTTTATTACTAATAGAAATTCCTACGATTTTTAATCATTTTATATTTAATATTAAACCATCTAATAAGACTTTAGTAGGCCGAGCTGAAAGATATTTTTCACTCCCATTCAAACCCGGAATCTCGTTCCCTTAATTACTCTGTTGACTAGTCAACTCTATTCTACAGTTGCTCAGTTAAACAATATATACATGTATGTAAATATATGTATGTGCATGCATTTGTATATTTTGAAATACTTGAATTTAGCTTTGGTTTTCATTAAACTTGAACCCTGCATAATATTAAATCCATTTAAATCAGAATAGATGCTAAAAGCTGAGCGTAAGTTCGTTTGGAGTGAAAAGTAAAAATAGAAACTATAGGAATCATCATTGCAATTGTTTTCCAACTGCAACACAGAAATTTGGGCAAAACTTCATACAATGAGTAGCAGGACAGAGAAGTGAAGGGTAGGAAATATAAAAGAAAATAGAATGAACATGCAATGTAAGAAAAGAAAAGGGGTTTTAACAATTTTAATTTCAATTTACTAACCATGACAAGAGCAAGAGATTTGAGTGCAAGCTTTTGCCCAAAAAAAAACAAGCCAAAAGTCAGTGTAGAATATAATTTCAATCGTGGCCAACTAAGCTAAGGAGACGCAACAAGAATCCAGTTTGATACCCGTTACGAGAGGAGAAGGGGTATTTGAAGTATATAAAACTGTTTGTACATTTTAGTTATCAAAAGAAGCTCAAAAGAGGCTTAGCATTATATTTGTTAGGGACCTCAAAGCACCTGATAGTTCCTTGCCCCTAATGCTTAAAAACACAGCTAAACTAACGGGTATTTCCCAGTCGAGACCCCACCAAAATGTGCCTGCTTCTTACTAAAGAGTCCGCGAATGCTTTGCCTGGCTGGCAACAAAAACAAGAACAATGGGATAGATAATAAGGTTGCTGCTGATGCTGTTTCTGCCTCCATTTACCTTTTAGCGACCTTCGCGTTGCCGCGTTGAGTGCAGCTTTTTGGTCTGCAGTTGCTGATTGGAATTATTTAGCCAGACTGCAGCAAAAGGAAGAGCAGAAGAAAGGGTAGAAATAGTAGCAGGAACAATGCTCGACAGCCACACAAAAACAACAATAACAAGAATAAGAAGAAACTTGCCAGGGTTGCCTGACGTTGCTTAAATTGTGATTTATTGTATTTATGGCTTGCCGCCGCGGCGTTACCTCAAACCCAAATTGAGTTTACAACAAGAGAGAATTTTTGGGGTACTTGGCTTTGGGCCATTATTAACTGAATGCAACTAACAGCAGCTAATGAGGCGCGTGTTAAGGCTGCCAGAACTTGTGGCTAGCTCAAAACTTTGACGTCAAGTGAAATCAAAAGCGGCTAAAACTCATTGTAAACGCCATTTTCCCAAACTACCAACACTGCAACTTTTCAAGCCAAATAAATACATACGAATACAACAAAAATAAATACGCGTAAATGACTGAAGAAGAGAGAAGAAACAGGATTTTTTTCTTATTTAGGCTTGGCCAAGTTGCAAGACCAGTGCGCCATTTAAGGGCCTCAAGGCCAAGGTTTAAGCAAGTTGAAAAACTGATCAAAATCAAGTCAAAAGAGAGCAATCAACGATTGGGAACTTGGCACACAACTTGAACAGCAATGCAGTGCTCGGCCCAAGGAAGTGGTAGAACAATAATGGCCAGAAGAGCCTATGCATAATAAATGCGCAACTGGTGTGTGTGCCATAGAAACCGGTTTTTAGGAAACCAAGAGAGAGACAGTCAGAGACCTCCAACGCCAAGTGTTATACGCCAAGAACAGGGGAAATCAGTTAACATAAAAAGCTGTGCAGTACAAGTTAACAGTTCGCTGGTAAAAAAAGAAAAGGATGATGAGTGGAGGGGAAATGCTGTTGGCCTAAGAGCTTTCAGTTAACAGCGCAACTGTTGGCTAACAGTATAAGACGCAGCGATAACAATTTTTCTGTGCGTTTGTTTTTTTTTTGTATTCGCCAATCGAGACGAACTTCCGGCGGCAAATCAGCGCACCAGACGTGTAGCGAACAACTGATGCGCAGACCAACTGGCAACTTTTGCTATCTTGGCTATTGGCTGTTGACGGCATTGTTGGCTGGCGGAGATTGCAGACCTAACGCACAACACAGCATTTAAATGGTCTGGCAAGAATGCAGATTTTACAGCAACAAACGCATGCCAATGTCTGTCTGGCCAAGAACAGTTTGCCAGCTTAGCCGCGAGACAAGTCAAACCACTCGCAGCAGTTACCACTGTAGTCGTGCTAACGCTGACGCTCGTCACCATATAGAGTACATTGACCAATTTGGCAAAACAGAAAACAACTAGAAAAAAAACAACCTTTTTTTCTTGTCCATTTCTTTGTCTTTACATTGTCATGGGAAAATTACAACACTTGATGTTGTCGTTGCTTCGTTGTTGGTCATTTTTCATGAATTGCAACTAAATTTGTAACAAAACAGACAGCAAAATAAAAGGCAACATAAAAAAAAATTCGCTTTTCTTAGCGGCAATGGAAACAACAACAACAACGACAACGGGTTACAAACTGTGGCGTCATCTCAACACCAGACGCTTGAAACAGGCTCAGGAAAGTGTGTGAATTAGACAAGTTGAAATCTAGACGCAATTTGCATTCAAATGCAAGTGAACAATTTCAACTTGTCAACGACTTTGTGTGTTCTCTTTGCAAGTTGGCAAATTTCAATCGAAACTTAATGAATTTTTGCTTCAAACTGTAGAATTCATTGAAACTGCTTCAGTTTTTGACAGAACTCTGATTTACAAAACAATTTAGATGAATTTTTGGACCTCTTTTTAGGAGTTTTCCCATATTAGTTTGAATTTGAAATGCTCTTTCCTTTCAATTTTTCGATTCGATTTACTAGAAACTTGTCATTTTAAAGCCTTTTGTGATTTAACTTCCTTTTATTCAAAACATCTTTCTGTAACAGCTGTTCAGTTATTAATTTCTATGAGTAATTGGTTACTATTTTAAAATTCATGTTGTATTCTTCAGTTTGAGAAATTCTGTTTGTTTGAAGAGTGTAAATTTCTTTAAAATTTAAGTCTTTACAACTTTGATTAAATCACCGCTTCAGTTCTATTCACAAACCTTCATCTGATGTACGTACATAGCTACTCAAATATGTAGGTAGATATACATCATCAACTACTTGTTTCTGCTTCTTACTGGCAGGCATATCGAGAGTGAGCTCGTAGCCAACCAACCAACTCCGACTACAACTTCAACTTCACGTCACGATCGCGGATATGCTTGTAACCTGGAGTACAGTAAGTAGAGCTGAAGGGGGCGGCACAAAGTTGGCCAAGATCAGAGTGGGGCGAGAGATGTGTAGAACACGCTGGATGAGTGAATAGAGTAGAATGTGCTCGGTTGGCGTTTATTGACCCTAAATGAAATTGCAGCTACATTTTCACATGCTTGTTTTGTTTTTTGTATCTATAACAATCGCCTGCACTGTCTGGCGGCCATTCAAATTTCAAAGTTAAACAAAGCCAAGAGCAAAAAAACAAATCAGCTAACAAATAACAAGCCAAAAGATGCATTAACTTTGAATTTTTGCGCCAGGCGCCGACGCCAACGACTTTGGCCAAGTTCAAGAAGAAGGCCAGCTTTGGCTCTTTTGCATTGCAAAATAAAGGCAGCGGTTTTTTTCTGCTCATTTCTTAGTTTTTTTCATGTCTGCATGTCTGCTGTGGTTGTAATATAATAAACCAGTTTCTGCAGTTGCATGCCACATCTTGTTCGTCGCCGTTGGTAGCACAACCACAAAAGCATTTAAAAGCAAAAAGGCAAAGACTTTTGCGCTTTTGGCTTCTTGCGGTTAATATGAAGTATTGAATGTTTAGGTTCTTTTGTGGATTGCAGTTGGCATTTTAATTGAAATGCTTGCGACAAAGTATCAAAAATATTCCAAAAAGTATTCAAATTAAATGCACAGCTCATATCAAAGGGGGCAAATTCGACTCATCAGCTTCAGCTCATTCGCAACGTCTTCACTTTTGTTATCTCTGCCAAGCTAATAATAAAGTTTACAAAATATGCCAAACTTTGCGAAGCCTTGCAAAACTTTAGCATAATAAATAAACAAAGAGCCAATCAACAACAACAACAACAACATTGAGTACAACAACAACATAATGAGAATAGATTTGTTATTTTAGACAAGAGAAAAATTTTGGAGTTTTCACTTTCAGCGAGCCATATAATAATTGTTCATTTATCATAATTATACATGTTGATTTATATACTCACGGTACAGCGAAAACAAAATAAAAACAACAAAACAATTTGTAGGGGCACCGTTTGCCGACACTCACCTGAAAAGATGCGAAAAGAACAAGAAAAGCGTATTAATAATTTTTGGCTAAAAGAAAACCAAATAAAATAATAATATTTTATCAAATACATTAAATTGCAATTTAATTTAAATGTAGAGCTTATTTATTATTACGTAGTGCTGTTCTCTGATAAATTTGCCACTTGCACTGGCGGCATCAATTTGCCAACAGTAAGAACCATGTGGCAAGCGGTAAGTGGCAAGTGGCATGTAGCATGAGGCAGTGAGTAGCGCGCCAAAGCGCTTCAATTATTAATGCGCTTCTGCTCATTGCATACTTTCAGGCTGGCAGTGAGAAATCAGCGCCACGCACACACACTAACAAACATTCACTTTACACACACGCACTTTCAGTTAGTGTGAGCAAGAGCATAATGTGTGCCGTGATACAGTGCAGGCCATTCAAGTAGAATCGGTTACTGTTTTAGAAGCATACAAAATTGTATGGTATTTTAATCATAAAACTTCAACAGATGCAAGACGAATTTCTACTAATCTTGTGAACAATTTATATATTTATTTAAGCAACAAATTTTATTAGTGTTCATTTTAAAAACATTTTTGAATCATCAAACTTTAATACTAACATATTTTAAGCAATAACGTGTAGAGCTTCATTATTATTGAAGCCAGAAACTATTTGTTCAGATACATTTATATAAAGTTAAAGCTATTTGAAAAACAATTCAATTTTAATTAGTCACTTTATGCTGTAACTGTTACTATAACCCTGAACCAGCACTGTGGCAAGCACACACAGAGTGTTCTTACTCTCTATTTATAACTGTCTCAGTTTACTGGCTGTTTTGCCACTTGCATGAGTCTCACATTTCAAATTGTATCCGCACACCGTGCCAAAGACGACTATATTGTCTTGGGTGTTTTAGCAAACAAATCACTTTTAATTTTCGGTGACTTTGATTTTTGCCAGATCCATCGCCACTTCCCCACTCCAATCGTCCGCACCACATTGATGGGCCAATTGAGCGACTGACTAGGCATCTTCATTATTATTTGCCCAAAGATTTTAGCTTGTCTTAGTGTATGCCTGGCTCTGGGCTAAGCCTACAGCATTTTGTGTGTCGTTTTTCGTTTTTCACTCTGCATATGTCATTTATGCCTTGATTTTGGTTTTCCGTTTGTTTTCCTTCACTCACACTCAGACACACACACACACACACGCAAACCCAGAGTTGTTTATAAAAAGGCGCAAACACACAGGAAAAGGAAGCCAAAGTGACTTTTGAGTGACAAATTGTTTTCAAATTTTGGCTGGCTGCTTATTTGTGTTAATGGCATAAATTTGCATAAAAGCATTAACTGTTTATTTGCTTTGCCGCTTGTGTGCTCCCCCAACTCCCCTCACCCCCATCTACCACACTCAATTTCTGTTACTCTCTGCTACCTTAATCTTGCATCTCCTGCGCCTCACACCGACTTGTGAAAATTTGCAAATTGGCCAAGAAAGCAAAAACAAGCAGCAGGCAAATTGAAATCACATCGCAGCTCTCCCAACTCTTGACTCTCCACACATATGAGAACAACACTTGAACAACAAAATGACTTTTTTTTTTACTCTGCTTGCCACATCTCTTCTTGAGGGGTTGTGCGCTGCCCCCTGGAGGCCAAATGTAATTTTCTACTCGTATTTATTTATTAAAGCCCAAAAAGCAACGCCCTGATTGAATTGTGACAGACCTTGTAACGCCCGCAACTGCCAGTTACCCAAAAATAAATAAATAAAAAAAATAGCTAAGAATGCAAATTAAAATGAGCACGCACCAGAGTGGTGGAAAATGCGATGAGGTGGAGGGCACACATGCATAAAAAATTACCGCTAATAGCTAAAGAAATTTCTCTCACATATAAAAGCAAAAATTAGCTGCAATAAAATCGAAAAATCTCATGAGAAAATGCCATAAAAAAAGA
Source organism: Drosophila acutilabella (assembly GCA_035046005.1). NCBI lineage: Eukaryota > Metazoa > Arthropoda > Insecta > Diptera > Drosophilidae > Drosophila > Drosophila acutilabella. The sequence goes on from JAWNOK010000003.1 coordinate 7,863,952, forward strand.
TGAAACTGAAGAAAATATAAAAAAGTGAACGCATAAATTATTGAAAAAACATTTGGCCAGAAGGGGAGCAGGTGTGGGCGGAAGACCTAGAGTCCGGCAAAGAAGGACACGGGCTGATGCTGGGTCTTGCTAAGATGAAAGGCTTAAAAGGCTTGCACGCAATGTTGCCAACAGCCAATGATGGGCATTAAAACGGCTTAAAGGCGTAATATGTTGTGGCTTAAATTACATAATAACAGCGCCCGCACACGATACAAGACACTGAACACGGCGAAGCGGAGGGGCGTGGAGGGGAAGCAACAATAACAAGGCCAAACAATAACCGAAAAAAAATATAAGCTTACAAATTTTTGCTCAACTTGCCGGCAAATACCCTGCCAACAAAACAGCTAGGGTATATGGTTTAATTAGGTCGAGAAATCGATTGGCTAGTATTTAAAACAAAAAAGCTGTAACTTAGCCAAATGACATGGTATAAATCTGGTCTTGTAATCCTTATATTCCAATTTTAACGTAAGTCACTGTATTTATTATTTTTCTCCAGCTGTTATCGAGGGTATATTGCAGTCGTGCATACACAATTGCAACACGAATCTTACTTTGTTTCATTCTTTTTTAATTATATGCAAAGAAATGTTGGAGGTGGTCGTCAAAAGGCTTACAACAACGAAGAACGCCGCTTGCTGTTTGCCGTTCGCTCGTCTCTGCCAGGGCAAACACGCGGCTGGCAAAAGGGACTAAAATCAGTTGGCTTAAAGGAGCTTGTTTGGAGCCCGAAGCTGGCTGCGATTCCTTTGTTGGCTTTTATCATTAACATGGCTTCAAATTAACGGAAAAACACAGCCAGTACAGCCAGTCAAGGCAATGCAGCGACTCTACTCGCCTCAGTTGGGGAATTATAATTTTTCACACTTTTCAATGCGAGTTTTCCCGACGATGCAGTCACTTTGCCAGTCCTGTCACTCTGCTAGGGTAAAAGTTGTGCCTTAACACCAGCAACGTCCCATGAGAAGTGCATGAATATGAAATTAGGTTGAGAAGTGTTAATTTCAAGGCAACACGATGATGATGATGAGGCACACAAAAAAAAATAAAACACGCCCTGTAAATATTGTAGTGCAAATACTTTAATGAAAGTTGTTGCATTCTGCTGCAAGTTGCAACATTTGCTGCGTGTGGGCAACTGCTGGCAAATTGCCAACAGTTTGTGCCGCTTTATAATTAATTGAACATCGATTAACATCAATTTCATTGCAAACACTTTTCCACATGGCAATTGCCTTTGGTTTATTCATGATGGATTTGGTTGGAAACACATTCAAATTGACAACGCAATTAACAACGGCTAATTAGCTGCAAATTATTTAGTTGAACAATTGGAGGGAGAGGGAGTGAGTGAGAAAAGAGAGAGAGAGAGCAACAAGCGAACGACAAAGAGCAGTCAGAAATCAAGTGAAAGACTTTCAAGTTGAATTCCTTTGTTTAAAACAGGTTTCAAAGCAACAAAAATTGTTTTTAAACAAGTGACTATTGTGTTCTATAAAATTGTAATATATTTTTAACACATCGGTCAATAAGTACCCGGTCTAGCAAAGAAAATACAGGAGTTACTTGAAAATTCGAATTTATTCATCTATATAGTTTCCTTCTAAGGCAATGCAATCAGTCCAAAGCCTTTCCAAACGTTCGATACCAGTTTTGTAGAAAGATTTTGGATGACCCTCAAAATAAGCATTACTTTCGATGATGACCTCATCATTTGATCGAAATTTCTTCTCGGCGAGCATTTTTTTGAGCTCAGTGAATAGAAAATAGTCGCTAGGGGCCAAATCTGGTGAATACAGTGGGTGCGGAAGCAGTTCGAAGCCCAACTCGTTTAATTTAACCATTGTTGCCATTGGCTTGTGACATGCGGCATTGTCCTGGTGAAAAATAATTTTTTTCTTCGCCATATGGGGTCGTTTTGTGATGATTTCGGCCTTTAAACGAGTCAGTAGTGCCATGTAATATTCGCTATTGATGCGCCTACCCTTTTCGAGGTAGTCAATAAAAATAATACCATGGGCATCCCAAAATACAGATGCCATAACCTTGCCGGCCGAGATTTGAGTTTTTGGTCGCTTGGGGCGGCTTTCACCGGCTGCAGTCCACTCAGCTGACTGTCGAGTCGACTGTGGTGTGAACTGGTGAACCCATGTTTCCTCCATGGTGACATACCGACTCAAAAAATCTTTCCGATCCTTTGAAAACATGGCCAAACAGCTCTCGGAATCATCGACGCGTTGTTGTTTTTGGTCCATAGTGAGCAAACGCGGCACCCACTTCGAACAGAGCTTTCGCATGGACAAATGATCGTGTAATATTGTAAAAACACTCCCCTTGGATATCTTTACTATGTCAGCAATATCATCCAGCTTCAATTTACGGTCGGACAAAACCAATTTATGGACCTGCTTGATTTTTTCAGGACAACTGCCTCCTTTGGGCGACCAGAGCGGTGTGCATCGTCGGTGTCCCTACGACCGCGTTTAAAATCAGCATTCCAGTCGATAATTGTTGATTTGCCTGGGGCAGAGGTGCTATAATGTTTGTCTAACCACTGTTTTGCCTCAACGGTGTTTTTTCCTATCAAAAAGCAGTGTTTAATGAGCACACGAAATTCCTTTTTTTCCATTGTTCAAAAAACAACCGAAATAGCGTCACGGAATCTTCAATAACTCACACACTAATGATTCAAATTGCATAAAAATTTGACAGTATGCCTATAAGGGACTGTTCTTTCGATCCACTATCTACTTTTAGTGCACGAGGCGTTATCTATTAGTCAAACCGGGGACTTATTGACCGATGTGTTAATGGGTTCAAAGATCTTGACTTTTGCCAAAACCAGTATATTTATAAATTTGTTAATTGAATAAATGAACTGAGTCACAAGGCAAATGGAATTTGTTTTACATTTTGTGTTAGAAGAGAACTTTTGGAATAATTTTATTTTTAATGCCCTTTAAATGCATAAAAATATTATATATTGTGTAATATATGTATTAATATGTTTATGAATATTATAAAATTATACCCAACACTTGAATGATCTCAACTGGATACGTTAACAACTAAGCAAATTTGTTGTTGCTTTCTGACTTAGCCTTCTTAAGATTTAAGGCTTTGACACTGTTTAAGTTGCTGTCATTTGTGTATTTAGTATGTGTAACTAATTCCTAAGTTTTAGATACATAAGATTGTACCATTACACAAACGCAGCTGTTAATGCAAATCCAACGTGAAGTTGCTCAGAATTCTGACGACAGTTTGACTTTCCGTCTGTCTGTCCAATTATCTGCATATGTCTGTTTATCTCAGCTGTGCTGTATTTATTTTGGAGATTTTGTAAACTTGCAGCCACGTCGCAAAAGTGAACATCCACGTGCGACAGTGTGTGTGTGTGTGTGTGTGTGTGTGTCTGTTTACTGTTGTTGCCATTGTCACGTGTGAAGTGCCATCGAGTGACACAAATGAAGTGACTGCTATTAGCTTTAAAACGCACTGCCAGACAGATAGACAGAAAGACAGTGGCACTGTCATAGAGACAGTGGAACAAAGGAACACAAAATCACACAAACACTTACACACACACACACACTCTCACACACTCCTCAAAGTGGCAAACTTTGCGTGCGTCTCTCGTTTGCCAGTTGGTGCTTCAAACTACTCACTTGTAGAGCTGCCACGCCTTCATAATACCACCCCGTCTCTACGCCCATTCAAGTCTCTTTTGCTTTCATGTGCGCAAATTAGCTTATCTGATACATCAGAATCTTGTTGCATAATTCAGTAACATTTTTTCTGCCACTTTCATTCAATTTGCACCCAAGTCGAAATCTCATTCCCGTTCCCTTTCACTTTCCCCGTCCTTCTCCGTCTTATCTCCTTCTGTCTCTGTGTTTATTTTATTGTTTGCACCTTGACTGATTTCATGCTTTAGTTTTCTGTTAAACTTTCTGAGCAGCCCTTTTGACAAACAGTTTTGATTCTTGGCCCCACGAAAAATTCACTTAAATTGTAAATTACTTGCAATTGCTGATGGCCACTATTGACACGCCCCTTGCGCCCCCTGTGTCTTCCACAAGAATCCGAGTTCAAGTCACTTCCCTTCTCTTGAGAAACAAGGCAAAGACATTGCTGTTTGTCCTGCTCAAAAATTCCTTTTGAGAAATTGAATCCTTGGCATGCTGGACTAACACGAAGCAATCGCATGTTTGTTTATCTACAAGTGGATGGGTGTGTGTATCTCTCTCTGTGTGTGTGTGTGTGTGTGTATGAGTGTTTGCGTGCACTTGTCTCTTCAGTAGGCTCCAATGGGATTTTTGCTACTTATCTCATTTTTAGCATATTTTATCAAACATAAATATATATATTCGTGTATTTTTCGCTTGAACCATCGCATCACTTGTCTTGACAGGCTGTGACTACCACACCGTCCCCACCGTTTCTTCTGCTTGACTGTGGTCCTCGAGGATTTGATTCTCATTTTGTGCGTCATCAGCACAAGAGTTTCAACTTGCTCTGGTTCTGGTCCCCCGACCCTTGACTTAGACAGACGCTTTTTAAGCTGCTTGATTGACTTGAAGTGCTTGGATTTAAGTGGTCGTTTGAGATTTCCATGTTACTGTTGTTGCTACTCGCGGGTTGACGTTGTTCTGCAGCATTATGATTATGTTTTTGCTCTGTTGGAGAGTTCCCAACAAAAAACGCTTATATAATTGACAGTTGGCAGAGGTACAAAATATCTCAAGCCTGCCACATTGTGTACAGCTTAGAAAATAAAGAATAAAAAACTGTTGCAACACTTTTATGTAGCATACTTTTAGGTACTCTTTGTGGGCGACTTTGAGTTTTCCTTTTCTTTTGGACAACTCAACTCAAAAGCATGCGAGGGGCAAGAAGTGCCCAAGAGAGTACGTCTAGAAAATCCGCTTAGCATTAGCTCTTGTTGGTCCCCGTCAGTAGTTCAAAAGTCAACTTTACGCAAGCACAAACACGCACACACATGCAGCACTTTGTGTGTGCATGTTTGTGTGTGTTTGTAAGTCACTTAAGTGCACAATATGTTGGGCCATTTGACCAATTAAAAGTTTTGCCCTAATACGCTTCATTTGCTCAACTTTGGTAGTGGTATAAAGCGAGCGAGATAGCTTGATGGACAGGTGAACGAGTGTGAAGAGTGCACAAATAGTGGCATTAAAAACTTTTGTCACATGCAAAACGCAATGATTTTCCCCCACCCAGCTCACTTTCTCCTTTCACCGCCATCCATTATGCAACAAAACGTTTTCAAATATAAAAAAAACTTTTAAATCAAACAACGTGCGAGCGGGACGCAAAAAAGTGTGCAGAAGAAAGATGGAGGGAGGTAGGAAACGAGTGAGACTTTGCTGCTTATTGAAATTTATTGAGATTTATGCATAATCTGGCGTACGCAAAAAACTTTACCAGCTGTCAATCACAGTGCTGGCAGTTCTCCAGCTTTTTCTACTCCTACTCCTGCCCCTGTCACCTCCTCTTTATTTTTATGCTGGGTAGTTTCACCGTTCAGTGACCAATAAACAAGCTATAGGAGACTACCGACTAACGAATACCCGTTTAAAATTAGCTTTGGTTTATATGTCTGCAACTCAAAGACATTGAATGACTATTTATCTAGTTTTTAAGTCGCTAGTCGCTATAGTTTATTTCTAAACATGCTGTATGCCATATGCCCTCATTCTGCTAAACTTAACGGGTATACTAAGCAACAAGGAGCGGCACAAAACATTTGATGAAATACCCTGACCAAGTCGCCTCTGTCGTCGTCAGCGTGTATAGCAGCTGTCCAGGAAATAAGCGCCAATTATGCCACCAGCAAATGCGTTCGGCCTGTTGCCCAGCAGGAAGCCAGCTGGATGGCCAGTTAGCGACCAGAATTCATTTCATTCCCCTTACTTCTACACTCGCTCTCATTTCGTTTCGTTTCATTTCTCTCTCCTCACTTTTGCTTCGTTTCATTTCGCTTCTTTCAATTCCAATTTCAATTTGCAATACGCTGAAATGACGCTGTCGTCGTCGTCGTCGTCATCATCGTCGACATCTTCATGCGGTGTGGCCTCAAAACTGTTTGAGAGTTGCTTTTTATGCCTGTACAGTGTATACTGTACAGTGTACACTCGCCCCAGCCACCTCTGTACATCTGCTTGACCAAGCACAGAAGAAACAGAAACAACAAGAGCAAGAAAGCTATTCGGGCGCCCAAAATGACCCATCTTTTGCTGTATATGTGTGTATTAGTTTGTGTGCCTGTGTGTGTGTTTCATTTTGTACGCACTTCCGTTTGCCGTTGCCACCCTTCGCCGGATCGTAAAGGGATTTTCCTGTATCCTGCATCCTGCCTGCTGCTGTCATCTTGCGCCATTGGGTCATCCATCTACCGGTTTCATCCTTTTGTGCAGCCCACAAATGTTTTATTTATATGTGGACAACGTTGGCGGCAAAGTTTTACTTAAATATGCGTAGCAGGCAGTCACAACATAGCCTTCAGCCCTCTGGTCAGACTGGAACTGCTCAGGTGTATATATACACTGTTCAAAAATGCAGTCTAACCCGTAAACAACTTCTTGATTATATAACCACTACAAATGAGACGAATTTCTAATAAACAGCAGAGCAGAAATATAAATATTTTAATCTAAAGTTTAAATAGTTCAGATTTGTGTTTAAATTTCGTTAGCTGGATGAAAATCAAACTGATTTCGATAAAATAAACAATTATAACTACCCTATGCTTTTTTTCAGTGCATTTATATGTGCGAGTCCGACTCCGATTCAGTGTGTATTGATATGTCGGTATGCGAAGCTGGGGCATACTTTTAGGCGCAGTTGAAACGTTTCAGCCTTTGATTGAGTGGAGCGCGCAAATCCGCAAAATAGATTTCCCAATTGACACATATTTTCCTGCTTTTTCTCGTTTTCTTTATTTGCGATAGGTGGACAAGGGGGTCGGTGGGGGGATAAATTGCTTGCATGAGCGAATACCTGCCTGCCAGGCACGTACATCAGCTCTTGTTAATAAGATTTTAATATTTATAGGCAAGAAACGAAAGCATTTCTGCATATGTTCGTTCCAGTTTTTTGTTGTTTCTCGAGCCATACCAAATTAATTTCAATTGCGATTTATTCAGAGCTCTTTTTTAAGTTTTATTGTTAAACTTATTGTGATAAAATTTGAAAATGCATATTTTATGGTCTTAAAACTTTCTGCACATTTCCTAGGCAATCTCTGGACAGACATTAATAAATTAAATTTTATTTTTATTTAATTGTATGAGTTAAACGAGTTTTTCCTCAGCTACTGCCACTTGAAGCGCGCAAAGCCGCTCAGCAGAAATGCCTTTATTAATTTCTAAAACAGAGACCCAACAGAAAAAACAACAAAAAACACTCTTGAATGGAAATGAAATGAAAGACGAGACCTGGCCTCGGTTTTGGCCTACTTCATCTAAGGCGTTCATTTTCTTGCCTGCGGCAGCTTCTTCTTTATTTGCTTTGTTGATTGTCAACATCAATTATTTAACTTTTGCGTGACAAACCCACCCAAATAACTGCCCCACGCGAACCCTTGCCCCGCTGGTCTATTTAAAAACAGTCAAATAAGCGCACATAAAACTTATCACGCCTGAATTTGTCAGCACAAAAGCCAGGCACGGCCAACAGCAAAATAAAATACCAAAAAAAAAAGTAAAGAAAATGTCGCGGCTGGGTATAGGGCAAAGGAATCAACCCTTTTTTGTTGCTCTCTGCACCATACGCATCCTTTTCTTTTCTTCATTTTTATTCTAAATACCCTGTGCTTCTAAAAGAGAATAGGGAAGGTTTGCTGATTAGAAAGCAGGTAGCAGAAAGTTTCTAAAATAAAATTTGAATAAAAATGGGTTTAAAAAATGGGCCAGAGGTGCAAGTGGCAGTAGTAACCTTCTGATTTATAATCAAGGGTAGCTTTTAATGGATTTATTTAATAATGTCGAACTTAATGATAAGTTAAATATACCAAAATTGTAAGAAACATAAGCTTGTTCCAGTATAATTACTTGGAATTTAAACTATAAACCATTAGTTTCTTTTTTACAGAGTAGCATACGTTCGATCATGGCTCGGCTTAAAGCCTTTCGAACCTGGTTAGTTGAAAATTTGTCGCGGCTTCTGCTTCGCACTTCATTTTGTGTTTGTCTTGTTGAATGCCAAATGCAAATGCTCTGCATACTTTATGCCGTTTTGTACGCTTTTTTCACACTTTCCTAAGCAGTTTCCCGCGCACGCGATGAATGGAAATGCCCCGAGGAGAATGGGTGAAGGAGGCCTGCTGTTGAGAGGTTTGTTTGTTGGCCCTTTACAGGGTGACGGGAGAGGGAGCGCGGGTGCTGACTGCCACTTAAGACAAATTGCGGGTAACAAGTAGAGCGCCCACGTAAATAGGCAAAAGCTTCAACACCAACAACATCAACAATAGAAAAAAAGAGTAAATAAAATGATAAGGAACGAAAAAAAAAAAAACCAAGTGAATGCAAAAAATATAAATAAATCCGCCATTGAAAGTTTGGGGGCTGCCGCAAACTCTGATACAATGGGTAATAAGGTACATGGAGCAGGAAATTTGCGCGTCTGAAATTCAGAGAATCTGTATACAAATTTTACTAGATTTAGGTAGGCAATACACGGCTAAAAGATACCCGTTACTCTGAAAAACTACTTTATACTTTTAAAGACCAGGTTCATTTAGCTTTGTAGAAGATTTAAGCCTACTACTGAATATATTTAACTTATTGCCTCACTCTGACCAAGTATTTATCGAAGCGCTGATGTTGTCACTCCCACAACAAAGGAGGGCATACTGCACCACACTCCGCGAGTAACGGGTATAAGAAGGGTTTGTGCAAAGTATGCCGCAAAGTTTTCAATAATACACAATGTAGCCCCATCCCCATTGGGTTGCTCCTCCCACTCCCACTGCCTCCTCCGTGGCACTCACACCACGCCGGGTGCAACAACAATTTTGCCAAACGGCAAACCCACTTGAGTGCTTGAGTATTTCACGCCGATTTGCAGCCTTGTTTTTGGAGTGCCCATTACAATTGGTAAACTCAAAAAGTTGAGAGTAAAAAGACTCAAAGAAAACTGAGCAAAAGTTTCTCAAGTTATTATTTTCTTATTAAAATCGTGGCTAATTTGCCACTACACAAGTTTTCTGCAGCCATCAGTGACGTGTAATTAAGCAATTAGAGAAGAAAGGTATGATGCGATGCGGGTATCTTTTTGCACAGTGGCATCAGATCAAGTATACGCAGTCACAAGTGGCATGTGGCATGCGGCTTTGCAATAATATCGCAGATTTATATGCCAGCGACATTCAGGCAAACATTATGTGCCACTTTATGGGGCAAGGATGCTGCTCAGCGTTGCAATAATCCATGGCGACTGCACGCGCCGCCACTAAAAGGGTCTTAATCGTGTGAGAATGTGTGTGTGTGTGTGTTAGCGTGGGTGTATTGTGTTTGCGTATGTGTGTACGTGTGTGTGTAGGGCACATTGGCTGTCATGCGGTTTTATTAGAAATTGTTATCGCCGCGCCTGTTGCATCCACAGCGACCCATCGCATTCGCTGAGCACTTGCATAGCCCTTTTTAGACCCAGCAATTCGAGTAGATAAAGGGTGTCTAAAGTAAAGATTAGAAAGGAATTAAGTTTTCTTACTAAATTCTAAGACAAACAAAGCGATTACATAGTCTAAATGTAAAGTCAGTGCCACATTTAAACATTCTTCTTCTCTGGACTGCTAACTGGTTTAAGAATAAGTTACTGTAACTATGATTTAGAACTAAAAATAAAACTAGTCCACAATTTATTTTTATTTAAATTGTTTAAATAACTGCAGGGCTTCAAGCTGTCGAGTACTCTAAGCTGCCACCTTTGCTATACTATCTTGCGCTAAAGTTCGATTTTTATCGTTTCGCTCGGACGTTTTTCTATTTGGCCCGGTGATCCTGGCGGCCCTCTGCTCGGCTTATTGGTCCACATGGTGTTCTATTTGCCATTTGCCATTGCCATTTGCTGCTTTGGCTATGATGCTGACGTTGGCAGCGGCAGAAGCAGAGGCAGCGACGGCAGCGGATTTGCCCAAAGTGCTTTGTTATCTGTGGAATTAAAAACGTCGCCAATATGGCTGCCAGGATGCAAGCTCTTAGGACAGCGACAGCGACAGAGACAGCGCCAGTGACTGCGGCAGAGAACGGCGATTGCGGCTGTGTTTGAGTGCACTTTTAGCGCCATAAATCAGAAATTGTTGTTGGTTTGCCTTTCGGATGGGTATATGCTTTTATTGTTGTAATGCGAATACAAATTTATATTGACATCGTAAAGGTAAAGGTAAAAATCTTTGCCGCAACTCCTTACATTTACGTGCCCAACAAAACCAAACGAAACGTAACCAAGCTCATTCCATATCGCTGCTTCTCGTCCTTCCCAATAATATGAAAGGCTCAGCAGCCAGGAATCAGCAGCAGCAGCAGTAGCAGGAATACAGCTCGTCGAGCCCGCCAATCGCATATGCAATGTCAATATTTGTATTTGCTTTCTATGAGAGCTGCGCAAGTGGCGCTCGCCCGTTTGTTGGTTTCCGTCTCCTCTTTTTTTTCTTTTACGATTTGGGGTTTATGTGGGCATTGAGGCATTGATGGAGTAAGGGGTATGTGTGTGGGGTTCGGCGGATTGGAAGGGGAGACAATGCAATGAAAGTGTTTTGTGGCAACGACTAAGCGTGTGTCGCAGATATGTGAATGTGTTGTGTGTCTGATATGTTTGCCAAATGGAACGCGATATACACACGACAATTTAAACTTATTCCAAAGCATAACTAGAGTATCCAACACATTGTTCCAGACATGAATGTATGAATGAATTTTAACTAAGTTTTTAGACTGATTTCAGTATGCAATCAATACCAAACTAAAAACTCTAAACAATCATTTTACTGGAAATTAATCAAAGAAACGAGTTAAAGGTTTACCGAAAACTATATTTAAATACAGCATTTCAAAGAATAGTGACGAATTGTATAAGTAACAGTTTCTTAGAAGCATTTCTTAGTTTTTAATTTATACATTGCATTTTCAGCAGCAACTCAGCTCCACTTACTGAGAAAATGCACAGCAAATGCGCTGTTTACAATCAATTTGCGCACTTTGGATTTGCAATTGTTAAACACAATGTGTTGTGTGTTTTGCAGCTGCATGCACTTGGCAACTCTGTCCTTTTCCCTTGTATTCAAGTCTTTAAGTTTAATTTATGACATTATTGTTCTGTGTGCCTTTGATATTATGGATAACTAACCCAATCAGCGTAGGGGTTTGTTAAGCTTGGGTTGAGTTAAAAAAATAAAATAAAATACGACAAGAAAAGCGCATTAACTATTCGACGAACCATAAATGTTGGTTGGCAATAAAATAAGCAGCCTACTTTTCACAACAGACCACGTACAATATCAAGTTAAAATTTAATGTCTGCAAAGGCAAGAGACACCTTAACATTTTGGGCTAAGCTCGCCGCTGTGGCATAATAAACAAAATTCTAAAGATGCCGCACACGAAAAGTGCTCAAATCATAAACCAAAATAATAATTACCCATAGCTTTGTGTGGGACTTTACAACAAAAGCCAAGCCCCACACATACACCCTCTTTAGAGGTAACACCCAAAAGAGACACATGGAAATTTATTGATGTGCGTGTGATGTGACTAGACACCGAGACGAAGAAGGACCAAAATATTGGCAGTAAGGACATTTGAGGCGAAGCGACGAGACTCACATGTTGAGCCTTGGAGCCCATAAAAGCGCACATAATAATGTCAAATGAGTTACAACAAAAGCCAGCCAAAGAGTGAACCCTCTTCGGCATCTCTGCCTTCTTTGGGGGGTGTTATACCCTTTTCGCTGATGACTGTATTAACCCCACACTCACTGTCGACCAGGTGGTAGAAGACGGCATTGCCAGCCTTTTTGGGTCGTTTGCAGTTTTTATTACGAATTTATAGGCGCACATGCAAATAAATCGCCAGAAGTTCAACAACATGGAGGTAAATTCTCCATTTTGCGGGCTTTCCTCTCATCAAGGTGTGTTCTACTCAGTTTTAACTGATTTATTTTTGTATCTATTTTCGTATCTTTGTATCACTGTAGACAAGTTTTTCCTCTCCCTCTTTCTCTTGCTGTTTTCACTTTCAGTCGAAAAACATTTTGCGAATTTTATAATGCTTATTTTCGACTGGACAATGTTTGTGTTGCTTCAACACTTTCACCTCAATGGCAAACGGCAACAGTGACGGCAAAAAGTTTGTGTGTTTATCTTTTGAGTTTGGTCAACAAGTTTTCAATGTGCGCACCTGCAACTCTGTGCAGCATTCAATGAGGAAAAAGGACACGGCTGGAAGCAAAGAGACAGACGGACCAACAACAGTATACAACTGTGAACGACATTTAAGCTGAACTAATGCATGTGTCCTTTCCGTTTGTGTGTGTTGTGTCCACATGCTACGAGAAAGTGAAAGAGCCAATGACAACAGCGGAGACGGCAGCGACAGTTGACAAAAGCTTTTTCTTTACAACGCTTCGTTTCTTGTTTTCATTTTGGTTTTTTCTACCCATTTTGGGCTAACGGAAGGCAATCTTTTTCCTGCACAGCGTGAAAATCGCGAAAATAAATATTGAACTGTAAAGCCAAAGTCAACAATGTGCGGTTGCTTGTAGGTGTGTGTATGAATCTGAGTGTGTGTGTGGCTGTGTGTTTGTGTTGTGCGTTGTGCAACGCCTGCGTCCCCCAGGGTAAAGGCTAGAGTTAAGGCAGTTTTTAAGCCGCAGCTGTTGCTTCTGATTTGTTGTTGCATGAAAAAAGCCAAGAGCAACAACTGTTCTTTACCCACAACTCGACAAAGTGTTTAAACAAAAGCTTTTCCCCATGTTTTCCATCGTGTCGTCTATAGATAAATTATGATAACAAGAAGCTAATTATGCCTAACTAAACAAGCGGTAAGTGCCAAGCAGACGCAGATGTCGGACTTCAACTGTTAGATGATATTTTTTCTATTTCCGTGGAAGAGCGATAACTTTAATCGGTTTTGGCAATGACTTCTATCATATCTAGGCATATTCCGATATTTATTTTCGGCGTAAGGTGAAGCTTCGTTTATATTGGCTAACTTAGCTATAAAAAGAGTCTTCCCTTTTTGCCAATTGCTTTTAAAGTTGAACACTTTCCTCGACAAATGCATTATAATTTTTAGTTTTGCTATAACAACAGCTTGAACAGTTTCTTTGTATATTTATATACGTTTACATGTTTTGATTTTGTGCCCGTTGTGAGTGCTTCTTCGCCCTGTCTTGTCATCAAGCGCTTCTCTTCATGTCCCGTAAAAGTATACTATGGTTTTTAAGCTTCCGCCCAGCTATTTTGAAAATTTAACGAGACATCTGGGGATTGCATCATTTCGTGCAATTTGGTGCTGTTGCTATTATTGTGTGACGAGCACATTGTCCTTGTTGTCCTTTGTGTCAACTAAAATAAATAATGCGCGTACAACTTGTCTGCGTGTATGTGCGTGTGTTTGCGTGGGTTTGTACATGTGTGTGTGTCTAACATGTATGCACGCAAAAATAGTAAACAGAACGCTTGTTTAAAAGAACAACAGTAGCAAAGGATACAGAGACAGACAGCCGCAGGGCCAGCGATAGGACAGCAGGACAAAAGGACAGCAACAAGACGACAAGTTGCTGTTGTTCTGCTGCTGTTGCAAGTAGATCCGCAACTTGAGTAACGTTTGGGGCGTATAACAGGCGACACGCCCTAATTGAAATTAATGTCTATCCCTTTTCGATTTCTATGGAAGCTCCACTACCCGTCATTTCCCCTTACCTCCTCTCTTACCCCAACTCTCTCGCCCTTTCTTAGCATCTTGTACTTGTACTTGAGCATAGTTTTTGGCCATCTTTTTTGGACCAAATTGCTTGACTTACAACTACAAGGGCTTGTTGTTAACTAATCCGTTTCCTGATACTCACACGCATGTTATTTTCCCAAAGAATAATATCCCTTGTCTTTGTCTTCACACTCGTTCTTCTCCGCGTCCCCGTCCCTGTCCTCGTTCTCGCTCGTATTAGTTTGGACACGCACAGAAAATGGGGAGCATGCTATAATATTTTTGTTTAACGATTGTTTTGTGTGCCTGAGCCCGTAAACGGGGGAATAATTAGCCGTTAGACGTTAGCCTTTTGTTGTTGCCGCTGTTACAGTTACAGTTAGAGTTACTGGTTACGAGTAACTGTTGTGTAATGGGCTGCCGCAAATGGCGGCGGGAGTGCAAGTAAAGAGAGTCAACGAGAAATGGGCCATTTTAAAGAATGGCGTGTGTGCATGTCTAATGTGGCAAGTTCTTTTAGCCAAGAATTACACCGAAATATACTACAACAAACAATCATTGTACATACTAAATAACTATAATTTTTAACGCTTCTTGCTTAAGGCTAAATAACAAAAGCCACAAGGCAAAAATCAAATCGAATGGCCTTCTCATTTGGGGGGGATAACGTGGCGCATACGCAATGCTTTTTGCCAAACTACCTTGGCTAAAACTGTGAATTGTATGTGCACGGATTTCAGGCAATTTGATTCGCATCTCATTCGTTGTTATTGCTCGTGTTGTTGTTGTTGTTCTTTTCTGTTTTTTTAATTTCCGAAAAAGGTTTTTATTATGGCACACACAACATACAAAAGCCAAAAAAAAGAAAGAGGAAGCAAGACAGAGCTGGGGATGGACAGCAACTACAACCAAGTCTGCGTTCCTTTTTTTTATATGAATTACAATAATAAAACGAAAAAAGCAAACAAAGGAGAAGCCGCAGTCGCGTATGAAAAAAAGCAACAACAACAGAGCACAAGGTGAAAGGAGAAATAAAATCATAAAAATTACAAAAGGTAAGAGACAGCTAAGAAAAACGACAACACACGAAATGCGTTCAAGAAAAATCGCCGTAATAAAGCCGAACGTCTGTCAGGGTGTGGAGGGAAGCAGGAGGAGGAAAGAATCTCCTCAGCAATGCTCAGCGGGATTTTAGCTCTGTTCAACTCTGTGCTGTGCTGCAAATAAAACAATTTGAGTGGAAATAAAAAATAAAACAAAGTACAGATAGCAATAAGAGAGCGAACTGAAGGTAGCGGTGGAAAATGAACGCTTAACACAACGCCCCGAAATGTAACTGAAACGCAATCCTTTGTAAGGATAAACAGAGAGTGAGAGAGACAGAGACAGAGACAAACACGGCCGTGGTAAACAATGGTGCGACGTCATCCTTGCCTCAGAGTCGTCTTCATGCCAAAGTAGAGCGCAACTTAAATTATTAATAACAAGCATAAGAAAAACAAATGTACGCGAATGAACCAAGAAGACAAAAGGATAACGCGCAAAGGAGCAGCTGAGACACAGCCAGAGTGACTGCCAACGGCACACTCAACGTACAAAACTACAGTGCACACCCGCCAGAAAGACCCGCAGATAGTACAGGTCCAGGTCCAGGTCCGGCCAAAGAGCTGTGCAGTTGGAATTGAGGTTTATGCCCTGGACACGACACTCATTGCAAATCTAAAGGCAAGTAGACATTTCCCATCGCATGCAAAAGTGGACAAAAACCAAGAAAAAAGCGAAAAAAGAAGGAAAAGTACTAGGGAAAGGTTTACTGCAGCACTACAGACCACCTGAGTGTTCGCTAAGAAAACTAACCGGAAGTTCTTAAACAGCCAAGCAACTTGCCAGCAGCATTTGACCAAATAGAAAAGAAAATTCGCCTAAATGGCAGAAAGAAACACGATTGTAGCAACTGTCAAAGTAGTGTATCTATCAGACAAAATAATACTTTCAACGATTTTAGATTTTAAAATACCTTACAGTTGAGTAGTTAAAGGAAAAGGAGGTACTAAAGAAAGTGTAGCTTAGGCATTTGCTTATTTAACAGTCTTATGTTAACTAAGTTGTTTGTTAAACGAATTTAATTTAAAAAAAAATATTTTCAATGTTCTTTTTATCTATTCAAAACACCCCTTACTTTGTACTCATTGCTACAGGGTATTAAAGTAGTACTTGTGTCTGCGAGCAAATGTAAGGCGCTTTAAGCAAATCTACAGATAGAAGTCTGCTGAATATTTAAAATAGACTATTTGATCGATTGCATCAATATTTTAAAATATCGATTTAACTAAGCCAAGGATACGAAATTACAAAAATGTTTCTAAAATATATTTTCAATAACAAACACATTTTTACCTTGTAATATTTAAAGATTTTAAAATCAAAAGATATTATTACTTAACATTTTAACCCAAAATATTGTAAAGTCCCACCGTCAAAAACATTGCTCTGATTAAACTTTATTCAGTTGCTTGTTTCTTTTTCTAGCAAAGTGTTTTGTCCACACTGATTAATTAAAGACTCCTTTATTTCTCCTCCTATCCCCACCCGCTTGTTGCCCCCCATTCATCAGCGAGTTATTGCAGCAACTTGACTATCAAAATTGTATTCTTTTCATTTTCATTGTCTTATTTTTGTTATTAAATATAATTTGGCCAAAACATATACACGCACACCTTTACAGCATTTGCTTTTCTTTTTTGAAAATACCATTTTTATGGGCTAAGAAGATGCCACTGGGCAAGGCAACCCGCTGCTGCTGTTGCTGTTGCATTCCCCACTCCCCCTTCCGCAACACTACTCCTCTTCACAGCTTTTCTGCTCAACTCCCTGCGCGGGACATTCAGCTTCAACAATTCCCGCCTTGGTGATTTATGCCGTGCGGTCAAGTGTAAGTTACCGTTGGCTGGAGTTGAGATGGGGGTTGGAGACGGGAGAATGCTGGGGTGGGAAATTGGGTTTAACAGCCACGGCTGGCAGCTCGTTAAATTTGACCCCGCTGAGGCGACTGTTGGATGTTGTTCTCGTCCTCGTCGTCCTGTTGTCTGACGTTTTATTAAATAATTTTTGCCTACGTTTGGAGGCGTGTTTTTTTTATGAACTGGAAACTGGCCGTTATCACAGAGGCAGTCGGACTGATAGGTATAGGCCAAAATGTAAACCCGGAGCGGGACTACTTTGCGTGCTGTGATTTGCCTTAATTAGTCGCGTCAGATCCAAGCCCAGTCGGCAGTTCATTTTTGCCTCATAATTAGGCGTCAGCGGCGATTTAAGCCGTTGTGTAGCGTTTTACACAAACGTAAACGAAAGCATCATAATAATGCAAGAACACAAAATAAAATAAAATGAAGAAAAAAATTGAAAATTGAATTGTAAACAAATTTATGAACCGGCAATTAACCTCTGATCTTTGTGGCAACACGATGCGACAACAGGCGATTAAAAATCAAACCATTTTTAATTGCCCGATTAATGCCAAAATGCAGCACAGTAATTATGAATATTTAAATATCTGAATACAATAAAATACATTTTACTTTTGCTACGCATTTCATTGATAATTTTTGCCACTTTTTAAAGCCAATTAAATTGAGAGTTTTTAATTCAACTCTGGAGTGTGAGTCAATAATTATGTTGAGCAATTTTTAAGTCCTCAGCTTTCTAAGTAGAAAGAATTATCAATTTATTTACTCATTTAGTTCTTTGTTCAAACTTTGCTGACTGCTTAAGTGTCAATTATTCAAATGCTTGTGTTTAATAGTTCTTCGCATGGTGAAAACAATTTGTAAAGAGCCAAAAAAATTCATGTTTCATTAAAATGCAATTTTCTGGCAACTTTTTTGCGTACTTTTCGTTCTGGTTTATGTGTCAAAAATTTCACTTGCTGTTGCGTTGCCTTTGTTACATCAACTCTGCCCTACAGCTGGCAGGCAGGCAGGCAGTCCTTTCTTGTGGATGCAAAGGATGATAAACAGGGTTCTGTCCCTGCATTTATGGTCAACGGGAAACAAACAAAACTCTGGTTTGCCCGGAATTCATTAATTAAACGCACAAAAACTGACAAAACAAAGCACTCAGCTGCAGCAAACTGAAAGTGTAAAGTGAAAAGACGTGAAAACTGGAAAGTAGTAACAGCAGCAGCTGGACACATTACAGATATGCCTCGTAGGCGCATTGAGGGGATGTCATTCTTTCTGTTTTCCCTTCTCTTTTTTTTTAATGAAACAAATTAAAAAATCATTTATATTGGTTAAGACTTACAACTGCGGCTTTAAAGAAGATTCCCGATCGCAAAACTCTCGAACCCACTCAAACACACACACACACATCTTTACAACGCTAACGAGCGTCCATTATGCAAACAATAAGCACAGTTTCCTTCAGATAAAAGCAGAAACAGACGACAACAATAAAAGGGAAAAAGAGCCAAAAATATATTGCGCATACGCCACGTTTGCCCCACCGTTCAGCGTACTGGCATTCATTCAAAAATAGATTTATGTGTGGCATTTAAACGAAAGGACAAACAAAATCAAGAAATATGTTGCAACATTTATCAAAACGTGACGCGTTCAGCTTTGACATCATTATTTCCCTTAAAACAACAACAACAATAACAGTAACAACGACAACAAAAATGTGCACTGCATTTTGATATCATTAAAATGTGATCACAGCGCATTAAAGTTGTAGTCAAATGAGAATGTGAATGGAGATATGGCTATGGATATGGATGAGGAGCCCACCATCTTGGTGGCAACAATTTGATTTAGTGGCACACATAGCACACACACACACACTTTTACACACTTACACACATTTGTACGTACTCTATGCGCTCTTTGCAATAATGTCAACAATGGACCAAACCCACTCGACATGCTGTCACATCCTGTCTGTGGTTCTTTTGGTTGGTGGAGGTGGTGAGGGCGGAGTTGGTTTTACTCTTGGCGGAGACGGCTGGCATGTGCGCCATTTACATTCAGAATTTTGCTCCACTTGTTGACTTGTTTTTATACCCGTTACTAACAGCTTAGCGGTAGATTGTGTTGAATATTTAATCGTGTCTATTTATAGCTCAGTTTATAAATGTAGAAATCTATAAAACAAGTCTAAAAGCTGCTCTTTATTTTCTTATCTAAATTGCAAGTTTTATAGTGGCAGCAGTGCCTAAAAGTCTGCATCAGTTTACACTCTATCGCTTACAATTTACGAATTCCTTAACGGGTATTTCCTAGTCGAGTTCCGTATTTAACGCTCCCTTTTTGTTTTTTCTACGAGTTCGCGATTTGCATGATATTCGCATTTCTGCGCTTAATTTACTATTTCAATAATGGGACACAACTTTTTCAACTTTACATTATTATTATCATTATTTCCATGTATTATTATCATTCTAAATGTTGGTTTTGTCTACAAAATGGAGAACTCACCTTGACTCCAATGTGAACCGGTGTGAATTCTGCTTTGTGTATTGAAGGTATTGGTATTGGTAATGGCATAGGAAGGGGGCAGGACATCATGGTCGCTACCTGTGAATAGAATTGATAAGCAAATAGAAAGACATGTTAGTTTGATAAGCTGATATAATTATATTGTTATTGGTGATAAGGTTGATAACAGCAATTAGGTCAAATTATGAATTAAGTGATAAGTGTAGTTAGTTAAAATGAAAACATTATTAGAGACATGTTATGGTGAGCAAATGTGAGAGAGTATTTGCAGCTATAAAGTGATTTAAAGTATCTAAGATAAACATTTTAGTGCACACTTTCTTAGCCGTAAATTCTAATCAATTCCTTTTCAATCAAACACGAGTCAACTATTGAACTTTCACTAAAAAAGTCACTTCAAAAGCAGTGGCATTGATTTAAAGTAGAACTTATATGGCCTATACCAGTTTATACAGGATATTGAGCAATCTTTTACGATGGTCGTTGCCCAACAGCTGCTCTGCTGGCTATCAAATGGTTGACAGCTTTTTGAGCACACTGTTTCACATAAACTGTATCCTCAGTATACACAATCACCTCCAACACCCCATACTACACCCTTCTGTGAATACTATCAGTATGAATGCTGGGCTGACAGAATGGCCGGTTGACTGGTCCAACAGTTTGCCAATTCTGTTGGCATTGCAATTTTTCGCCTTTTCAATTTCACGCGTTTTAATAGCAGTTACAGTAACAGTGTAAAGAATGTCGAAGGGGCACAGAGAAAAGGGGGTGAAAGTCAGTGGCAAGTTGGGCACAAATCAGAGCCACATACCATTCATTGAGTGCACTCTTTTGGGCCAACGCTATCATCATCATCATCATCGGCATCATCATGATCATTGTCATTTCCGCTTTTGCGTAACGACGTCAACGTTTTTGATGGCTTCATTTCGTTGCGCTGCATTTCGTTTTGGGACAGCGTGTGGCAAGTAAATCATAACTGCAGCACTTCTTTTCCATCTCACTCTGCTACTCTATTGCTGTCTCCCTCTGTCGCAACGTATAAAAACTTTTCGACTTTGTCGGAATACGAGCGCAATGCTTGTGATTCAAGAGCTACAAAGTAGAATCACAGGCGAACAAAACGTTGAACGTTGAAATTAAAATTGCATGACAAAGTGGCAAATGTTGTCAAAACTTTGCATTGCCAGTGGCATTAACAGCCAAGACATTGCCACGCGCCATAAAAAACGAAGCTCTTCCTCTTATCGTTCGCCTCCCCTTGGTGGAACTGATAAAACTGTTGCATGCATGCGCTTACAACATTTCAATTTCCGGCCTTGCATTTCGGGTTTCCTCTTTTACTATGGTAAAGAAATTTTTTAATTCAATATAAGTTAAATTTTGTAGTTACTCTGGATATTGTTAACAATTATTCGATAGTTTAATAAAGTGTTAAGATAAATACTTTTATTCTACAATAAAATAAAATTTTTTGACGGCAAAACTTGTTAACTTGCCCATCGTACCTGCCTAAATCTGCTGTCAAAGCAATTTGAAAACAATTGTATATTTAAATAGTGAAAAGCAGCAAAAGAAAAACAAATTTCTAATCGCATTACCCACAACCAAGGTGGTCTGTCTATTTATTTAGACTCTATTTCAATTTTGACAGCCACAACAACAGTGGCGACTTGGCGTCAATTTAAGTGTAGTGGAATCGATTACAGCTATGAATCTATTCTGCCCCTTTTGCCACACTCATTCAACTCACAGACTCTTTGTCTATTTCTGTCTGTCTGTCAGCCGACTGTCAGTTTGTTTACGCATACCCTGTTATTTTCGATGCTGGGAAGTGACACAAATTTCACACTCTAAAATTCATATTTCAAACTTTGTCACAAATTGCTTTAAGTGCTTAGAAAAGTGTCGCGCGTGGAGCCACTAATTAATATAATTCAGGCATCGGTTGTTGCCACCTCTAAACGTTGCACCAGTGAGAACTGTAAGAATGTGTGGCAAGAGTGCAGCGAGGCATGGTCTGATTTCGCTAGCATTTTAATGATGACGACAACAAACGGAAATTGATGTTGCCTGACTCTCAACAATGTTGCAATGTTTTTATGATGACACGCGACACAGTCAAAAGGAGTACAGAACAACTGGGACATGTGGCAACCATATGTATATAAGTACACTGTCAAAAATGCAAATGTATCGCACTTTAATTAAAACCACTTTAAGACAATAGTTTTGGAACTTAAAAACTTAAAATTCAACTCAGTCTCTAAAAGAAAATGGTTTTTAAAGAAATTGAATGCCTAAAACTTTTGAGTAATCAATTCTGTAATGAACATTAATGTCTGTTTAAACTATAAATAAGATTAATTGTTCTGCAGCAATAAACTCAAAGAAACCTACTCAGTTTTTTCGAAATTCTGTAGTGTTTTGAGTGGCGCAAAATTGACTATGACTCAACATAAAATCATGAGTTAAAGCGAAAAATTGTTAATCACTTATATTTCTTTGTAAATGTCTTAAAATGTTTAGTAAACTGATGTAATTTGTCCTCTTACTTATATACAACTTTATTAAAAGATTTACTTGCTTTCAAGCCAATAGTTTAAATAAAATAATATACTTTTTGTACAAGTGTATGTTGCAAATACATTTGCAGTTCAACAGCCAGCAACGGTAATGACATTGATGCATGACTCGCTGCGCTCCCTTTGTTTCCCGTTGCCCGATCTACGATTTCCGATGCCCGATCTGGCCCATATATGTTTGTATGTTTGGGCAGTATGTCGGGCCACCCACGCGTTAATTTGTCCAGCTTTTGTGGCTGCTACGTTTGGCATTTAAGCAGCGTAATAAATGTCAATGGCAATGAGAGCGAGATGGCAGCTCATGCTGCAAATTTGCTCTAGGGGCATGCCACACTCATGGCACGCTCAGCCTACTGCAAATGCGATCCAATACCATGATTAATGTGCTGTTAACTTGCATGTATCATGCATCATGCAGCAGCAGCAACAGCAGCAGTAGCAGCAGCATGTAGCATGCAACATGGCAGCAAGCAACCCACCATCACAACAGCCCAAAGCTAAGTAGCGGCCTGTCACGGTGTTGTCATTGCAACAAGTTCATGGCATTTGCCGTTGCATTTTCCACTCTGCTGACTCTTTTCCACAGTGTGTGTGTGTGTGTGTGTGTGTGTGTGTGAGTGCACCGCTGTGGGGCAATGCCAACAGTAATAACAACAACAGTAATAGCCTCCAACAACAATAACAACAGCTGTGGCAGCCACACAGCAAATGAAGCGTACATTTTTGCACACGTCAATTGGGAAGGGGTCAGCGTGGGAGAGGGCGTGGCGGGGGTGTGTGAGCGACTGCTGCGGTTGCATCGCTACGCCCCAAGCACTGATATGGTACACAATGGCACACACAGGTTAATGAACAGGTGGATTACCCAACAATTGGGGGCTGCCAACGGTTCCAACTGGCAGCTCAGTTCGCCTGAATGACTCAGTGGCCACAGCGAGTTCATCTTAACGATGAAAAACAATAAATGTATGCGAATTTAACATTTCACTTGCGCTGAGAAAAATATAAACACATAAACATGAGAAATACAAAAGGTTAAACAAACATTACAGAATAAATAAAAATTCCACGAAAATCCAATATTAAGTTTTTATACTCTTAATTGATAAATGATTGATTTATTTATCAATTTATTAGAAAGTCAAAGCCGAAACTATAATTAATTGCACGTAAAAGTCTAATTGCTTTGAAAATAGGGCAATACACCTGCGATAACAGTCTGATATTTTCATTTCTTTTAATAAAAAATATCTACAACAGTTTTATATAAATAAAACTAATTGTTTTTTACACTAGAGTTAAGAGAAACATTTTTGCAGACTTCAAAGTAATTATTTCACATTATCAACTGTCTTTTAAATATTCTTAAGCGACTAAATATTGCCTTTAAAGCTTTGTGATATGCAAGCAAATAGATATTGATAGAAAAGTATAAAAGAAAATGTGTAAAACTGCAAAGTAAAAACTGCATACGTATATAAATTTATGCTATAAGCCATAGATTTGCATACTCAATCTCATATCCAGGCAGGAACACTCCAAATCACACACACTCACGTTGCAAGGAGCTCAAGAGATTCGTTGGCTTCATGTCGTGCACTTGGCGAAAAGACTGCATCAATCGAAGGCCCGAGGAAAGAGCATTGAAAAGCTAAAATCGTTTAGATTTGTGACACTTAGCCAATGGCAGCAGCAGCAACAACAACGACAACTACAACAAAATGTAACCCAAGGATTTAAAACTGAATTGTGCAGATTTGGCGAGCAGAAGAAAGCAGTGAAAGTAAATAAAAATAGTCCATCCCATTTTCAGCATAAGAAGTTGGAGAATGAGCTGCACTTTATGCAAAGAATAGCACCCATATTTCTCACACAAATCCTCACAGCTGTACTCAAACTTAATGCTGGGGGAAAACACGGCAAGAAGTTGCAAACCAACCCACAAAACACACACACACACATGCACAACTTGTTGCAACACTGAAAGAGAATTGTAAAGTAAACGAAATTGAAAAGCAAAACGCGGCATTTGCATAAATTCACTTTACGACGCAGGACGAAGGACGGAGGACGACGTCGTTGGTGTTGTCTATTGGTGTTGGCTATTGAACGGAAGCACCAAGATAATCATGATCAGCAACAGGAGCGAAGCGTGCAAAATAATAGCGTGCTTTTGTGCGCCTTACTTTGGCCATGATGACAGTCGTCAGTGCTGCCATTTTTGCTGACTTACAGCTAGATAGAAACTGAGGCTGTTGGCTTTAAGCCTTGGCAGATATGAGCCCTAAAATTGGAGGAAATATTTAATGCCCTAAAGGTAAAGCTTATAAAAAGTCACATTAATAATATAATAATTTATTTTAAATAAATTTGCAATAGCAATTTCTAGCCATATATTTTAAGTAACGAGCTATTTTAGCCAGGCAGCACTGCTCCACCATCTTGGCAGGGCTTAGCGCTATGCATGCAACGCCTAAAACTATGCAACAAACGCTCGAGCCGAGCGCAAATGTGTTGAAAATCCTATTCTGTTAAGGATTTACTTCAACCGACAAGACTCACAGGCTAAAATTATGCACACATAGACACACACACACACGCACTTACACACGCATGAGTTTGGCATTGTGTGTGCTGTGCATTTTGTGCGGTTTTGTGCCGCATCAAATTGCATTACTGCTGAAAGCCGCAACAAACCAGTAAGAAGACACAGCCGCCACAACTGAGTCTGCGACCCGGCAATGCGTTTGTTTGCTTTGCATTTTGATGCCGCCGCCGACGCCGACATTGTTGCCGCCTTTTTCTGTTGCCACGACTGAAGGCAGACGGTGCACAGCCCAATTTCAAAACTCAATTCCGAGTCACATAGTAATTCTGCGTGCCTGGCTTTGGCTAAGCCTTCGAGGAACACAGAGTCAGCAAGACTATACTATGGCTTCAAGGCTTGATGGAGTAGAGTGCCCCTGGCAACGTGACGTATGCGTAACGTTGCATGCTGCATTTTACACGTACCCCCAGCTATCATTTATCATTTAGCAACGAGGAGCATCCCATTCTACAGTCTTTGCCTCTGTGTGCCTGTCTCTCACCTTGTTGACAACAGACGGTGTTTGTGTGTAATTAAAAATGTCAACGCACAATGGTTTAGGTGACACTGCAATCAGGTTGCACAGCTTTCAACTTGCAGCTTTTGCCGGTTAATGCCACCGGCGTTGCATTTGGCCAATGAATGGAAACAAAAGAGCTGCAGCTGTGGAATCCCTCTCTCTTACTACCCCTTTTCAGCTTTCTGCTTTCCACTATCCACTTTCAATTGATGATCCATGGAATCTGGCAGTCAACGTCAGCTTCCATTCTGTTAATTAACTTGAAAGCGGTCCAACAAATGGTATATTTTTTGATACAGCTTAAGATATTGCCTCTTTAAGCGTTACCTGTGCAATTCCGTATAAAATGTGAAAAAAGGGGATAGCTACACTGCAAATTTAACTTACTATTCCTACTACAGTCATTTTCTTTAGCCTTTATGCAATTTCTACCACTGTCTTTTAGATTTTTCTCAGTGCACTTTTATCACTTGCAAAAAAACAGCTAGAGCAAGCCAAGATGTACGTTTCTAAAACAAATTCTATTGCGAATTTGCTGGCGCTTGTGCTCAGTTGCCTGATATGCGCACATTTCCATCATTTTCCCCAGAGTTCCTCTTTTTTTCTTGTGCCAGTCAACATTTCTAGCAAATTAAATGAAAACACCTGATGATGTTTGAACTGGACTTCCCCCACGTTGCTCGCGACCAACATGTGTGTGCTGATAGCGAGTATTACGAGTGAAGTATCTTCATGCCTTTTCTACTCCGTCTGAATCTGAATCGGACAACAGTTCTAGCCATTTCTTATAGCCAAAGCAAATATTGTGCTATTGCATTGTGCAGCAGACGGCCGACAAAAAAAGTGTAGGAAACCGGAAAGCACAATACTTGAGCAAACATTGAGATGCTCATCACCAAAAAAGGAAAACTAATTGGGAGTATTAAGAACCATTTTCTCTTGTAATAGAAAAAGCTACTTCCAATTAGACTACAGCAAACATAGATTAGTTTGTAATTTAGCTTAAGTGTTGGTTAGAAACCGGCAAACTTAATTTTGGCATACCCTATGTTGTCTACTTGTACACTGGGTATAAATAAATAAAATAAAACATGACGAAGGCAGCCAATTTGAAGCGCTAAACAAATGGAAGCACGTTGCTAGCCAGCAAATTTGCCTCTTGTTTACTCTGCTGTTTTCGTTTTCTCGCACATGTATTGAAAAATTAGTTTACAGAACAAAACATTTCAATGGAATTAGTTTGCCTTTTGACCAAAAAAAATAAGAATATAAAAAGCATGCCCAATTCAATGATTCCCCCTGAGGCGTACAGCAGAAAACAAATTTTAAAGTCACGGTTGGCCTTGGAACAGTCGAAGCTGTTGCGACTGCGCAATTGAGCTGTCAAATGAGAATCAGAATCGTAAAAAAAAGAGAATCCCCAACTCAAAATCAGTATAAAAGAAAACGAAACTTCAGCAAGCAAAGCTTGTACACTGAGCAAAATACGGGAAAGCTTCTAGCACTGGCTTCAATAAGATTTGTTCTTTAGTTTAAAATTAGTTGAATAAATTTATGTTACAAATTTTACAACATTTTTGAACAGTGCAGCATAACATGTCAACGGCGTCAACCCCATCGCCTTCGTTTACCATTTTATGGCCTGGCTGGCAGTGAAACGTAACGTAAAGCATCGATAAATGGGCTTCTCAGTATGCTGAGAAACTCAATGCAGGGCAGATCAAGTGACGTTTGTTTATGTCTGAGAGTTCAAGTTCTCCATAAATGCACAATACATCAAAAATCTATAACTTATTCGCCGTTTAAGGCATTTCGAGTTGTGCAATAACATTTTATACTTATTTTTTATATCTGCCCGCTACAATATGTTGACAATCCTTTTATGTATGCGTTGTTCTTAAATTAATTTGTCTAAAAATATAAATTTGCAACCAAATTGGGCTGTGAGTTTTCAACAGAACTTGCTTAAATTCTGGCTATTTACAAGCGGTTTTTTCCAAAAACTTTTCGACAGGCCGAAAAACAAGTGTTAATGACATTTGTTTTGTTGGTTTTTTTTTTGAATAACGAGTCCGGTTCTGAGTCTGGCGACTTGTCTGTCAGTTGTCGAGTTGAGAAATGTTTGTGCATGAGAAATTGTTTAGCCGTAGCCGCTGCAGCAGACATGTAGACACAAGCAGACACATAAATTCTCATTTAACATCGTCAAATTAATGACTCGAAAATGCCACAACGTTGGCCCATAACTTTCCAAGTAGGCACGTTTCATTCACATCTTCCTCGGTTCAAGTTTAAAGTCAGCTCAGAATTGCACGAAAGATCAACAAATGTCATTTCCCAGCTGATGGCAGACTGATCGCAGGCCATGTGGTTGGCCTACCCTCCTTCACCTACACTTCAATATCACGATGAGCTCATTCGCCACAATAGACCAAGTGGAAAAACTTGTCAAACTACTTAACCGGCTGCTTGCCGGCCGGCCGGCACAGTTACAACATGCTACAACTGCCACCGCTAAAAAAACAACAACAACAGCAGCAAAAACGACATGAGCATTGCATGAAATTATATAATAAAAGCCACAATAGAGCTCACTAGCTTGTTGTATGCCAAGATAATTGAACACTCTAACAGAGTTAACACAGCTTTGTCATGAGGTTTGCTGCAATTAGTCAACTAATTTATTGTCTAAAAACACAGCTGGAAAAGTTAACCATACAGCAATAAAGTTTAATTTAGCTTGATTTAATTTTCATTAAGCTCAGTTATTTAATAATTTTTAATAAATTTTTTATTATTTGGAATTCATGCAGTATGCATGTACAAAGTTAATTAAACTTTAATTAAATTAGTTTGTTGATTTGCTATTAAATTATTTGTATCAAAAGAAATTTTAGAGTTCAGTAAATTGATCAAAAGTAATTTATTTAATAAACAAAATCAGTTAAATTAAAGAATTTTATTTTTTGTTTGTTAATTATTAAATATTTTCTTCATTTTAGTTAAAATATAAAGCGCA
This sequence comes from Drosophila acutilabella, assembly GCA_035046005.1. Lineage (NCBI taxonomy): Eukaryota > Metazoa > Arthropoda > Insecta > Diptera > Drosophilidae > Drosophila > Drosophila acutilabella. The sequence continues at coordinate 7,892,152 of JAWNOK010000003.1, forward strand.
TTTCTGGTGCGTTGTGCTTAGCTAAGATTTCTTAAAATTTCTCATGAAACTGGCCCCAGAGCTGCACTAACAAATTCGTTATACATGTGAAGCAGCCGCAAAGTTTTAATGCTTTTGCCCCCCAAAAGAGGAAACGACACTTGGTCACTTGTTGCCATTTTTATGGTCTGGCCAAAAATTGTAAAAGCTTTGCCATCATTTATAAAGCGAGAAAGACTCACATACACACACACACATATACATAAACCTGTAGACATTTCTATATAAGCGTCTACACTGTTGGGTTTCTACTAGTTTTTCATGTAATTTCATTTTAATGTGGTTAATTTTCAGCGTTTAACAATCGCTTTAGCCCAAGGAAACCAAACACTTGCCAAAGCCAAAGCTGATGACCTTGCGGCGGCGTTTTCAGTAATTAATCACAACTTAACGTGGCTCATTTACTTTGCAGCTGGCTTGAAGCCAACTAAACATGTAGTCATCATACTTACAGCTATTCAAGGCGATGCTTGAGAGCGCTCACTGTATGTTGCGATGTTTACTCAAGAATTAAAGTCTAGTTCGATTAATGAATCACTTTAATCTAAAGTTGGTTGTGTTTTAATCATTTTTAAATGCATCTGAAAGCCATTTAAGCACGTACTTGGCCAACTATTAGACTGACTGGCCATAAGTGACACTTTTACTCAAATTAACCCTATCCTGCAATAATTAGCAATAAAATCACGTGCAAATAGCTGGGCCAACGTAAGCAGCTGCCAATTTCAATTAAAGATTTGCGGCTTCGTTTCTCCCAGCGGATTTTCTAAAGGAGCCGTGACTAATTAAGAATTAAATTGACAGAAAACGTGCTTAACCTGCAGGCAAACGACAGCAACATCGTTTTCAATTTTTTGCTACATAATTTATGAGTTACAATTTTTAATGTCATTTCCCATCAGTTTTATTTTTTTTTCCTCTGCACAAAACTCACAAGTCATAAGTCAAAGGGCCACAAAATCGCATGTCAGCTTTGTAAACTTGATCACGAGCAGCTTCAGGTCAGTTCAAGGTTCTCTGACGTCATATTATGCAACAAGTTAAGCCGGTCAGTTGCCTGACGTGTTGAATGGTCAACGCTTTAACTGTTGCACTTGCTGACATGTGTGTATAGCCCGAAAAGCCCTCAGCTAAATCCTTACATGAATAAATGTACATCCCACATAAGAACGGATATATGTACCATATATGTATCATGTGTTTGTATGTGGACACACACACACACACGTTTGACGAGCTCAGCTCAGCTCAAACGCACGTGTAGCTGGTCAATTAGTTGCCTGGCTTAGCGCCTGAGCATATGACGAGAGTTCTTTAAAACAGATTTAAGCACGACAACGAAACACACGTACGACTTCAACGAGCTTTCCAGCTGGATACAGCCATAATCTAGTATATTAACAGCAGCCGGAAAAGCGCTTTTCTTCGCTTCAAAAACTAAAATTTACGAAATAAGAAGCCATACAAGTTATGAATGTATTCAACTCAGAGTTAAGCGTATTATTACAGCTAAAGAGATTTACAATGTAGTTAACTGAAGCTGGTAACTATGGTTAGTAATTCGATTAAGTTAGACAATTTATAATAAACTTTTTAATATGACAGTAAAGAACTGAAATAGTTGAAATACGATACTGTTCACAAACAGGGTGTATGATTTATTTTTAATAATTTTATTTTATTAAATGAGCATAAATTCGAGATTTTATTGAAAATTAGCACCGTTGAAGAGCTACTTTCAAACGACTGAAGCTTCCTCTACATTTCCATTAATTTGCATATTTTTAAACAAATTTTCATACAAAATATTTATTTATAAACGTTCTGTAACTTTTATTAAAACAATAACAGAAAGGTGTTAAAAGTTTATAGAAGTTTAATTTAATTCAAATCAAAATAAAATCCACTAAAACTAGCTATGTTTAAATCCGATTTTAACCAGAGCCGCTGGCAACCAAACTCCGTAATTAATTTAGCCAAAACACACACACACATTCACACGCGTGCACGCAGCTTTGGTTAGATACATTCACACACAATCACCTGTTATTAACCTGGACCCGGACCTGACCCTGGTACTACTGCTGCTGCTGCTAAACCTCATACTGGGCATGAAGTGTACCCAGTCAGCCAACTATGAGGGCAGACAATGCAACGGCAAATGAAAGCTGCAACCTGATTCTGTTCACTCGACAGGTTGGCCAGCGTGCCAGTGACAGCAGCAGTGAGATGCTGCAGCACGGGCCAGGAGTGTTGGGTACACACAAAGAGCGAAATATGAAGGCGAGTCATGTTGTCAGGATGCGGATGCGACCTGGCAGCAAATTATAAACGAACCTGGTGGAAAATGTAACAGACGAGACAACATGTCCATGAAAGACCCTGTAAAACTGTAACTTAAATATTTAATATAATAAATTAAAACGCAGTCAAGTTTTTGTCCTTGAAAGTCAAACTTGAATACAAAGTTTTGTGTTTATATTTTTTAAGCTTTTAAAAAGTGGCTTAAGACAAACATTTAATTTTTAAGTATTATTATAATTCAAAGGGTCCAGTGTCTAGTTATTCATTGTATACTGTTTGTACTACACACTGAATAAACCCTTTTTGCCCTTGGACACAGAGTCCAATTTTGTACCCTTGCAACATCATGACTGCCAGTCCTGTCTGGCTGACTTCCCTGTCTAAATGCAACAAAAGGTCGTGTAGTTTTAATTAATTTAATTTCACGCTCATAAAATGCCAAACTCTACGACGTTATATGGTGTCAAAATATCAAACAAACTGATTTCAAATCAAGTGCACAGTTAGCAAATACGGCTCTTATTATACCCGTCTATTAGCCACTTTAATTAAATCTTTTATTTAATAATTACAATATTTATTGAGCAACGGAAATCGTTTGACTTAATGGTAGGTAGATCAACGATATTATGGGACAATAATCTGTGTCAGTTGGACAATGAAGGCTGCTCATCTAGATCAGATACGAACACCACTGTGAGATTAATGAACACGCGATGCAGTTCAGCTGTGACGATCATTAGTGAGCGTATCTTTAAGATACACAGCAAGGCTTTAGCTGTTTGCCAAAAGATACACATTGGGAGCTTTATATGGTGTTTATTTCTGTATCTGTGGCTGTTTCTGTATGTTTTTTTGTTGCTGCGATTGCCTGATATTAATTGTTGACTTCCCATTTTCGTCGCATCCGCCGCATGTGGCGAAATTGTTTAGATTTTGTACGACGTCGTCACATTTATGCGCTTTTTTGTATGACTCTGCAGCGAGGCAAACGAAACACTCACAAACACTCACGCAACACCCGCAAATACACTCACACGTTCAGTGTGTTAATGATCTGCTCGGTTGCGCATAATAAATACTAAAAAAAGAACAACAAAAAACGGTTGAGAAGAATAAAAAGTAGCTGTACATGCGATAAAGTTTAGTTTTGGGCGTGCTGTCACTTTGCTGATCATTCACACTGGTAATTTAAGATAGAAGTGTGTACTAAGCTGTTTCTAAATAACACAACTAATAATAAATATACACAAAATCAGTTTTTAATCAAACATTTCCAAGTTATAAGAAAATGAATAATATGAAAAATATAATTAAAGATTCTTAATGTCTTAACTATAGATAAAATGCTTTAAAACCCAAGCTAATCAACAAATGACTGATTATAATTTACATGGAAATTGTAAAGTCGGATATGAGCAATGAGTCCATTCGATATATAGGTCTTTCTACAATCATTTTATGTGCATCATACTCAGTCTAAACATTATTGAAACTGACTGTGTCAAGTTTACTTTACAATTCCAGCACTTGAATCACAATACAAGTACATGATACACGAAATAAAAGAACACATCTAGAATATGCAGAAAAACTAACAAGATTCGTTCGAGTTCCAGGGAATATCATCATCAAATGTGTTGATTTCATTCGATGCAGCAATTTTGATTCTCGTGCATAAATATTTAGCTAGTGTTTGGGCCATATAACGCCGACGCGACGGAATGATCTGATTTCTTTGGTTTTTATATGGAAGGAAGGAGTATAGAATAGCCCCCGACTGGATGATACTGTCTCATCGCTTGCTTTAGTTGGCCAAGTGTCTATTTTTCTAGATGGTCGGTCGGTCGGTTGGTCTGAGTGTCGGTTCGTCTGGTTTCATGTGAGTGGGTTGCACAGACTTTGTTTATTTGTGCCAAAGTCTTTGGCAAAAGCCATTCTGGCTTCTTTTTGTTGACTTTGTTCGTGTTGTTTATTTTTTGCCAAAATGCTGAAATCACACTACTTGAAATCCAAATTCATTTGGCGGAATTGCGCAAAAAACGTGGCAAACTCAGATAATCAGATCGAGCATTCGATAGAGACGCAAACCAATTAAAAACCCAAAATAATAATATTGTTTCTACTTTTTTAGCCAAATGCTGTACGGAATAAAATTGTCTAATTAACAAGTTGGCTATAGGTACAATCTGACGGTTTGCCACGGTGCATGCAATACACAAAGCAATACTAGATCCTGGCATGTGTCCAGAAATCAGACGAAAAGTAAATCAAACCCCAAAACTCACTTAAGTAGCTCCACTTAACAACCTGTTGACTATCTCATGCCACTAAATTGCCCAGGCAGGTCCTCACTTATGGCCCAGACATTATCATCATGCCCATCATCATGAGCAGCAGCAGCAAGATAAAAAAAACAGCAGCAGACGCAGAAATTTCCATTCTCTACCGCCTTCTCACACGATATATGAGCAAGGAAAATGCTACACATTTTGGCTGGCAAATCACGCAAATGAAATGCACAAAATGTGCGCCATTTATATCATGCAGAGCAGACGACCTGCCCCAATCCCCCACACACCTATCGCCCATTTATTCACCCTTCCCTCCCTCCCTGTTCCTCCCTTGGAACTGACGTGTGGCAGACTGCCTCTAGGAGGAAACTCTGGCAAAAATATGAGCCAACAGGCCACAGGCAGGCCGCAAAAGACATTGCACAAACTGCACGAGTTGCTCGCTGGCAACTGAGTCAGTCACAACCCACCGCATGACCTCCCTTCTATCCTCTCTTTACCTTCCCCCTTTCCACCACTTATCCCCTCTGCCATCTACCGTCTGTGCCACACTCAATTGCGCGCTAATTCAGCGCAGCTAGCACTTAATAATTTCTTTTCATAATTGAGTCAAGAAAAATAATATATAAGAAAAATAGTGACAGAAAGCTAACAGCGCGTCACATTCAACACAGCCTGGGTGTGATAGAGATGTCAAGATATGACACTAGCCAACTAACCGAGTAGTCAGTTCGCGAGAGAGCATCCAACATACATAGCTGAAAACTAATGAAAGATCGAGGGCTGTATAAGTAGTTCATGGCAACTAAGGTTAAACCTCTTAAATAATCAACTAATTTTCCTCAAAAAATGTAGCGAAAATAATTCCCTGAGTATTCTTAAAACTTATAGTTGTTTAACTATACACAAAAGTTTTAAAATTCTTATAAAAATCCTAGTAATGTAGCCTATTTGAAAATGTTCTTAAGCCCACCACGAAAAGGCAATGAAAACTGTCCACATTTTGCGACTTTGGACCGCCCAACGCTGATTGAGCTGAAATGCATTCATAGAGCGTATACAAAAAAGAGATTTATGGGCAAGTTGGAGTGAGATGCTGAGTTGGGTTGGATGAGTCAAAGAGCTGGTTGCCAGGGTAATCTTTTGGGCATGTCTGCAGGGTCTGTAAGGGTCTGTGTGACACGTCTGATTAAAGTTGCCATGAAAATGCTTTGAAGATGCAGGCGCGTTAAAAAGGCAAGGTGCGCAAATTAGTTATACTGTGGTGTGGTGTGGTGTTGTGTTGTGGCTACTTGACAGTAATTGCCAGAAGTGGCCCACTTGAGGGGACAAAAGCCTGTTGAATACGAAATGGGAAATAGAAAACCATTGATCAATGGCATTTAGATAAGAAGAGGGAAATTTGACCACACGATGGCCGGGACGCTTAATGGAAAAACAGATACACCAAATTTGCTGGCTATTAATTTCCAATTGTGTGTTGGGGCCCATTGATGACACTTTGAGCAGCTACCAAAAACGGACAACTTAATTGGCTTATAGGTTGCCGGGCAACAACATTAACAAAAGGACACACACACACAAACACACTAATACACACAAATTAACAAACATACAATAAGTCAGAGAAAGAGAGAGTTACAAAGGCAGTTTAGCACGCATTAGGAAGGCATAATACGTTAGGCGATTAATCAACTGTCTAAATAGCTGGTTTGAGTAGCCAACTTTGGCTCTTTAACTAATTTATAAGATTTTTATCTGGTCAGCGTTGCGCTTGACCCTTGAGTGACCCACTCAACGGGCGTGATAATTGCACTATAAAAATGCGCAACTGGGGAAATAAATTAGCAGTAGTTTCATGTTTTTTTTTTCCTTTCTCGATTTTTTTTTGCCTTTTCCTGTGCGTTTTTACTTATTTTTGTGTCATGAAATAAATCTCAATTAATATGAAAATCGATTACGTTGTGCATTAATTATTTAAAAGGACAAGGCAAATGAACAGGAAGTTATTGCCATTCATTCAATTCCCTCTGGGGTAGTAGCATATAAATTAACGACAGTAGCTGCAAATTGTTAACTTACGTTTTCTTTCTCGTCGTAGTGCAAACTTACCTGCAAATAAAATGAAAAGAAATGGAAGTATGAGCAAAAAGGTTCAATAAATTTTATTAGCCAATATAAATACAAGTTAAGTATAATTTATGCGTTTGCAAATTGAATTCAGATTTTAAATAAATATGTATCAAGGAGTAAGGACATAAATCACACAAACAATTAAAATTTCAATGTAAAAGCGACAACAAAAACTTTTATTTATTAGTGTCAAAAAGGCCAACAAAAGGAGAAAACGGAGCACAAAGTATCCTTAAAGCCAACACAATACCCTGTAAGCGAGATATGAATTGAAATCGAGTACTGCATGTCCTTCCAGCTACTCCTTGAAGATTGCGACGTGTCTTGAGCAACATTTATCATGCCAATTCACTCAATTCAATACAAACACACACACATAGCAGCATGTGGCCATTGTGCGTATCGCTTAAGACGCTTTTGTCCTGCAGGAAGTCTCATAAGTCATTTCTCCAAGTCAAATAATTCATAATCGATTTGCAGGAGCGACTTCCCAGCTGCTGTTTGTCCAACGCAAACACACAATACGCGACTGTGCCGCGGGGCTAGTTCGTTAGGCAGCAAGTGGGGTGGAGGCAGGGGCGTGGTCGAGGGATGCCGAGCTAAGGACATTCACAAAAGTTGGTCCAACATTTACCTATGAAAATCAAAGTGAGCTTGGGGAGCTCACACAAGGCAAACAAAATACGCTCCTTGAATTTCTATTAAGCCAACTAACTCAAAAGTAATTGCTAGTACTCTTGCTAGTACTCTATACAGACTACCAATTGCACACGCACACACACCTCCATGCCTCCCTTAACAGCAGCCCAACAAACCACACAACTGTACTACAACCCACCACCTTTACCACCTGTACCACAGCATAGAGTTTAGCTTCTGGCGCTGGTCATCAATATGTGCGCGTTAATGGATGCCTAAATAAATGATAACTTCAAATTACGATTGCTGTTGCTGTTGGTGTTGGTGTTGGTGTGTTGCTGCAGGAGCCACAGCACGTACTGCTAAATACATTCCGCTTCGTTGCAGTTGAGTCCAAAATATTTTCACGTGTTTGCACCAAAGCTGCAAGTTGTTTCAACTAACCGAATGCTTAGTTATTTCTGCTAAATACCCTGTAATTCTAGAACAGTTGATGTGGAGTTTATGAATACTTCCTTCTTTCTGCTACAAAAACTCTACCCGATCTGCTGCTAAGTAGTATCTCCACGTTGATCACAGTTGACTTTAAGAAACCAACTCCATTTCTCTCTTTCTCTGTCTTCATTGGTAACTGGGTTTTTGGGAATTCTCTGGTTTTTTTGGTGTTTTGCCATTTTGTTATGCCAACCATAAGTCGAGAAGATGGGGCAAGTTTTGCGCTCTGCGGTTATGTGAGTGTGTGGTGTGTGTGTGTGTAGCGGAAGCAGATCATTAATTTTTAATTTTAACATTTTGTTATACACTTAAGCGAATTTCCTGTGCACTCGTGTTATCCTAAAACTTATGGGCAATCAAATGAAAAATGCATTGATGTGTAAGCTTTTGTCGAGCATTAGAAACTAAGCACAAAAATCTAAAGCAAACTTTTATCTATGTTTTATAGCGTATCTTAGCTACATTTATATGTGTGCTTAAGAAACATTTGTTAATTATGACAAGATAAATCAATTAAATTGTATCGACATGTGTCGTCATTAGTTCGAGTTCAGGTCGCTTGGGTCAATCGGGTCGTTTGGTTCACTGTTAGTTTCGGGGTTTTTGTGGGGTGGCTGAGGGTGGTTCTTTAACAAGGTTAACACAACGCTAAGCAGCTGTCCCGTTAGGGGCCAAATGCCATGTACACGTCGCATCCTCAGTGCACTTGAGGCGCAATCGTTCAACGTTCAACGTGTGCTGCCAGGAACTTGCAACCAGCATCGCAAACGTTGCATACAAATTGCTCTCAAACACATTCCGAACTGAAACACAGGTTAATGTGCTGGCATGCAGGTAAGTGTAGGTGTGTGTATGTGTATTTCATGCGGTTTAACACACACACACATGTACCTAGAAATATTTGGACTCTGGCACGTGAGCTACTGAAATGTGTAATGGACATTGCTTAATACAATATTCCCATATACTTTCAGTATTTTACTTGCAACTTGATTTTCTGCCACTCAGCCATCATCATAATAGCTCATTATGTATTTGTTAGCATAAAAACCACAAAAAAAAAAAGAATAGTCATTAGCTAAAAGGCGGCAAGTGAATCATTTGAAGAGTAAAGAGCAGCAAAGACATCGATTGCCACAGCTGAGAAATTTGTCTTTGGTGCTACGCTAATTGATTGATTCAATTGCCGCAATTGATTTAGTCTAGCACCGACTAATTGATAGCCACAACGTGCCAACCACATAATATATATATATACAAATACTATAAACAACAAACTTTTCATTGTGTGGCTATTTTCAAAACTAAGCCACGAGACGACGACGTACCGTACCACACCACAGGTGAGCTGTTGATCAACCGCATCGTCATCATCATCATTATCAACATCGGAATACACCACAACATGATTTAATAGTTCATTTCGAGCGCATCGATAATAAGCGTAAATTAATTAAGAACTTTATCTCAATATATCTAAACTGTGTTGGCAACAACATCTACATATAAATCGGTAGATCACAAAGTATATATCCATTTATTTCTCTCATTGCGAAGAAGAATGACGTTGCTCTTAAATTTCACAGACAATATTTTTCATACAAGTATAATAATAATATAGGCATATAGTATAGCTATATCTGTATGTGTTATTTATACCCTTTGAGAGTGAAAGTGTTTTGATGCTAGCAGAAATTATGTTACACGGCTCGTTTGGATGCTATGGTGCTTTTAAAGAGACATTAACATCAGTTTGTTGATATATAATCCATCTCCATAAAATCTATTTAAGATCGAGTATACTTGTGTTTATACAGCGTATACTGTATGTTGGTGTTTAAGTTAAGTTCTGTTTTCAACACAAATTTTAGACGTTAATTGTATGTATTAAAAATACATTAAGTATCTATATTCAGCTGTGGGCAGATAACAGATTAGATGGTTTTAAAAAGAGTTTGATTTAAATAAACAGAAACTTAATTAAAGTGATTTAAAGACTTTAAACAAAATTTAAAAAATCAAATACCTGTATATTTTGAACACTTGTAGTTTAGTGTGTTTCTTACCCTATAGCACTGTTAAAAAACAGTTCTGAGAGGAATTTTTAAATGGATTTGTATGAACTTTCCGTTATCATAAAACAGATACATTATGCAAGAGTATTCTCAACGTCGGCTTTTTCTCACTTTTGCTTGTACCTCTCTTTCTATACATTCTATTTTGTATTTTTATTTGAAAAAATTTGTACGTTGCGGTTTATTTTTGGGGCGCCGAAAAGAAGTGCATAACTTGGCCACGCTCCAACGACCCACGCAAATAAAGAATTGCCGCTGTGAGAATGTTATATTGTCTGGGCATAAAATATTAAAAACCCATTTTTTATGAGCGCCAAGTGGTCAAGTTTACAAATAACAAAAACACAAATTTCAAATAACATTTATTTATTCACACACACGCAGTAGTACAAATTCAAAATAGTTGTTAATAAAAGCAGAGAGTTCCCATTGTATTTATTAGAAAATATCTGTTTTAATACACTTTATTTTCATGTATTTTTATTTGTGTGTCTATTTGTCAATTTTAAAGCTCACAAAATGCCAAAAACTAGCAAAAACGGCGCCTCTTCATTTATAGTGAACATATAGTAGTCCATTTATATGGTTGTCGCATAAATCTTGGGTCGGATTAAGCGATATCACGCCGGTTTTAATGGTGGCAAATTGTAGTCCGACCATTCACAAATCGTTTCTATAATTATGCACGAATAAAAATATAACTTTCGTCTTCATTGTTTATACAACAAAATTCTTTAACGTTGTTTCCGGTTGTATTTAAAAATCACCAAAAAAAAATACTTCAAAGGATGTTGTACAATGCGTGCAAAATACATAAATAAATATATCAAAATATGCTATAAATCTTAAATATGGCAATCTAGCTTTTGGCCTTTTGTATAAATATTATTTAAATTCTTAAATCTGGTGGCTTTTTATGTTAGAAATGACAGCTCAACAGTTCAGGCTAGCACTCAGATTTAATTGATTTTGTTTAAGTAAGATTTATATTTAACTTTTTTCTATGTAAACCATATTAAAAAGTGCTTAAAGTGTGTACACACGATTTATGGTGTCAGAAATTTGACTTGAAGATTAAAGATCTAATTGGAAGAACATAAACTACACATGATAAACAAGCGGAAACTAACAGGTCTAAACTTGACTATAGTATACCCGATAATGGTATAATATTTGTTCCATGGAATCTTTGTACAATGGAATCTTGACTGATTGAATATTTAGTTGGGAATATTACCCCGCTTTTCGTCGTCTGCCATTTCCATACTTGCTATACACCCTTACTCCATGCCTATCGGGTATAATTAATAAAAAATAAAATAGCTGCTTGGCACTCAAACTAAATTCCGCTGTGTATGCCATAATTCAATTAATAAACCATTACCCAATTGTGTTGTAAAAACAGACAACTAATAAAAGTTGCATTTGAAATGAATTCGAGGCGTAAATGTGAGAAATGCAAAAACAAATGTTGGTATTAAAACGCAACATACTGACGAAAAGCTGCCACATTAATTTGCCACATTTCTGGCCAAGAAGAGCAGGCATAAACATGAATTATATCCTAATGGCATGCAAAGGCCACAAGAAGCCAGAACACTGTAGAACACAAGAGTACAGATACACTCTGTCTAGCAAGCACCATAAATTCATAATTTTTCATTAGCGCTTAGATATATCCGAGAGGAGTGCCATTAAAACGTCGCCAACTATTGACTTATGACCAACAAACGGGCAGAGGCAACAAGAATGCCAACAAGCCAACAAAGCGTCGTCTAATTATAAGCAGCCCATGTCCAGAATTGTGGCAAAGAAAAACAGGAAGAACTTACAAAGCGCAGAAAGAAAACATCAAAAATGAAATAAAACGTAAATATTATTTTTAGCCACCGTAAGATGAAGGGAATACGACCACGCACTGAGGAGAAAACTTTTCACCCAAAAACACCCAGGAAAGATACATTTAGTGGTTTAGTTCGTTCTTTTGCAAGTACACAAAACTAAAAGATACTTTAATGCGTTGTTTATGGACTTGAACGCGGGGGCAGCTTAATGAACACGTCCCGTATACGTAATGGATACAAATTGAAACTTTATTCACTGTTCATTTGCTAACTAATTGAATGCAATCCGAATCCGTATCCGAATATACTCGTATATGTACATATAGGTATTTATTTATCTTTGGTCTTTGGTCGGCAAATTTGCAATTCAATTGCAACTGAATATCAAATCAAATAAAATGAATTTAAATCTAAAGTGTCCATGGGAGATCACTAAATACAAACGCACAGATACTTTCCATTGAAATACCAAATGCCAAATGGCATGAAAAATATTCTGAAAATTGGAGCGACAGGCAACAACAATGCCAAAAGTATCCCATAGATTGTCAAGAGAGACAGAGCGACAACAAATAAAATAACAAAAATAATTTATTGGTTCGACAAAATGTTAAACATTCTACAAGTTTTTGTTATCCAGTGGCACAATTTCTGTTTAAATTGTTCACTCAAAGTTGAAGTAGACAAATTCTTAAGACTATTTGCTTAAATATTTGAAAGATTCAATTTAATAAAATTAACACTTACAGCTTGATTCATGCTAAGGATTTTCTTTCTTTTACTTTTTGCCCCAATACCAACATAAACTTACCTAAAACGAAAGAAAAGAACAGAAATCAAAATGTTGTTTTGTCTTTCGACTTAAACTAATCTTATACTAAATACACACACACACTCTCACACACGCAAACACACTCATACACATCATCATTATTATTAACATGCAAACTTCTGTGTTTGTTAAAAGCTCCATTGTTTGTTTATGCATTTGTTTTTGTTGCTCAGGTTTTAGTTTATTGAACATGTAAATAAACAGAACCACAGCAAGAAAAACAAGCGGAAATCGACAGGCAAATGAATAAGAATAGAAAGTAAATACATTTTCAATAAAAATACAATACATGCTACTATAAATAATGATTACAATGTGTGTCAAAATAAATAAAAATACAAAAAAATTAACAACCTGCTGAAAGCAAAACAAGAGCAAAATATTCAATTACTTAGAAAACAATGTTTTTATGCTAAAGACCAACAAGGTCGAATATATTTATATATTGGAAATAATTTGAAAGAAGTAAAAGTTTAAATCGCTTAATTAATTGTATCTCAGCTTGAATAAATTTATAAAATTAAATGTCAGCGATGAATCACAAACTAATTAAATATAAAACCATTTATTCACACCGATTTATAGTAGCACCAACTGATCCAACATTTTCCCATTTCCCCTCACACCTTTCTCCCTCTCCACGCCCTCTCCTCCCCCATTTAATAGTGTGTGAAACTGAAAATTCACAGCAACTAACACACACCCAGAATGTGGCATAATATGTGTGTAAATTGCTTGTAACGTGCTACATCAATGATTAGGTTGTTGTTGTTGTTGTTGTTGTTGTTGTTATTTTTATTGCTGTTGTTGTTGTATCTATTGTTGCTGCTGTTGTTGCTATGACGGTATCGTCGCTAATAAACCGCTTATCTAATTTGTTATAACTTTGTTGTTATTTACCTATTGTGGGCCCGACAAACAAAAAGCAAACACACAAAAGCTGTAGAAAGCCCACACACACTCACACACACACAAACACACACATCTAAACACTATGCAGCGTGGTTATCTGAAATTGTTATATGGCATGTTAAAAATCTCTGTAAATTATTATTGATTTTTACGGCAGAAACGACTTATAAGCGACACACACACTTGACCACAACAAAAGAAAACACAAGCAAATGAAAAATCAAAATAAAATGCAGTTTATTAGTTAAATTGATAAAAAAACTTTATGACGCCATCGTTTTCAAGCATGAGTAAAGAGCAACTTTGAAGAACGCTTTTAAGTGAGCGTCAACTGCTACTTAATATACCCTGTAAGTGGGCACACAGAAGGGCGTTATGGTTGGGCTAAAGAGCTTAACAATATATAGGTGATTTAAGTTTATTAAAAAGACTTGAGTATAAGCTAATTTTGGTATTATTTAAGCTTTGACTTAAGTAAAAAATTAAGAATAGTTCTGCCCTTAAACAGAATATGTTATAATAGATTGGAAGGACACTAGAAAAAACTGCTCAATATATTTTTGCATTTTTCCAGAGGTTTAGATAATAAAATTTTCATTTATCTTGTATCTTTTGTTTGATACGGCTTAATAGATACTGAATAAAGGTTATAAATATATCTAATAAATTTCTACCAAGCTAATTACACATGATAGACTCCAGTATAGGGCATTTCCCAGTCTATTTTTAAACATTTCCAACTATAACAATCTACTGATGTCATCAGATCTCCGTGTGGTAGTTAGACCGGCAACATCAGCGTCAGTTCATTGTCTGCTTAAGAGCAGAGCACTTCAAGTAGCAGCAACAAAAACAAGAACAAGAGCTACGACGACAATAACAACAACAGCAACTAAACAAATAATGAACTGTGCACTTACAGCAGCTCACATACGTACCTACATACATCAGTATGAAAGTATGTACACATGTACATATTTAAGCATATGTGTATGTATTCGTGTGTCTGAATTGTTAGAAAATATTTATCTTTTGCACGCTTTGCTAAATCTTTGTGCCTATTTAACACAAGTTTTGCATATTTGATTTACATGGCAATTACCACGCGCCCTAAGAGCGTTGACATTTTGCTGTCAGAGCCTGATCGTATTCTCTATAGACAGACGGATACAGCGGGAGGGGGATTAGGGGTACAAAGGGCCCACCCAAAATAGCAGATAAACTTAAACAATTCAAATGACGTGCAGTCAAACAGGCGAAAGATAGACTGCCAAAAAGCCAAGATAAGCAGATACTTAGCCAAAGATATGTATTATTTATGTATTCGGGTTTTTAACAAAGGGCTAAAACCATTGTCGACCATTTGATGTGATTTGATGTGTTCTATATTGGCAAAATGCCCAGGGAAGTGAAACAAACTGACTCGATGTCGTTTCGTACGAAATGAAATCCAAATTAGAAATATATTTTCAAAATAAAAATACAAAAAGACAAAAAAACAAAAAAATTGTCACTGCTGCGCGCCAGAAAATTTGAATTATTTTGCAAAACATGTGTTGCCTGTAGATGCGCTTCATGTTTGGCAATCCGTCAGATACGCGTGCTCCTGCCGCTTTACCAAATGATATCTATCTATCACGCAACATGTGGTCGAGCTAAACTATTTGTTTGTACATTTCTTAACTTTGTGCTTGAGGTTTTGATTATTTTATAGCTATTTAGAATTTAAAGAAATGCGAAATAAATAAAATTGCATGGCAAATAAGCTGACAAAAAGCAATCAAATTGATTTTCTATTAATTTTATTTCAAGCGTCGCCTCTTTGGCTGTTTGACATAGCAGAAATGCAAACTAAAACCGAATAAACACATTTTATTAAAATGCTTTTCATTTAAAAAGTATTTTTTTCTAAAAAGCTTGACATTTCAATCGAGAGAATTTCTAAAAGCAATTTTAAATACAAATCAAAGTTCTTTAGCTCCTTAGCATAACCACATCGAACACCATTTAATAAAATTGACACAAACTGAAAAACTATAAATAATTATAGGGCTAAAACGTGCAGAAACTGCAGTACTTACAGTTAAATACCCCTAAGGTTTGAAATTCCTTAAGTGTCAACAGGTTAACACCCATACACACACACGCACACACATGGACACACTCTAGCCTGGTTTGCTTGCATAGCCCACATCATAAGTAGACTGCAAAATAAACAGCAGGCATGCATATTTGCAATGCTAGAGTGCACAGTGAAATTTCTTGGATGCTCTTGCCACTTGCTACTTGCCACATGCCAGCAGAAGAAATATATGTATAGTAATATCGGTCCAAATAGAGCTGTACAACAGCAAGCCAGTGCTTGACCAAAAAAAAAGGCACTACATTATGCAAAAGCAACTTTAACTTAATTTAAAAGAGCCACTGACGGAACAAACGACAACAGAGCAGAGCAGCAAAACCAAAGAAGGAAAAATATACACATAAAAAGGGCCAAAATGTGAGGACAAGAGTAAAAATCTCGGGCAAAGATTGAAGGCACTGCACAAAAGAAACAAATTCCAGTCCGGACGGCAAACAGTCTAAAGAATGCACAAGGAAATGCTCAACACTGGCGCAAGTGGTGGAAATCCTCGGAAAATCCACGTGGCGACGGCCGCACCAAAGACAAATGTGGGTCGCAAGCGCAAAGTGCAACAACTCGCACGCACACACACACACAACAATCACACACAGTGGCAGACAGACAGTGGAAAAAACATGGAAAATGGTGCGATGGGGTGAGGGGAGGGGCAGCAGCCACACCGACAGATGGTGAAAAGATGCAACTGAGAGATATGGGCAATACTCTGAAAATGCACCGACACCGCACGCGTCGGAAAATGCGGAGCAACAAAATAGCATGAAAAAAAAGATCAGAACCCAAACCAGATTCTCATTTTATTTTCATTTCTTATCTTTTTTTTGCTGTTGTTGTTTGTGTTCTTGTGTTTTTGGCACTTGCCTTTTAGCTGGAGGACTTTAAGGGGAGTCCCCTCGACCGTTGTCTCAAGTTGACTTGCTGCTGCTTTGCACAGCTTAAGTGAAATTTAATGATATTTTTACAGGGCAAATTGGGGTTTTGGCAACAGGTGGCAGCAGCATTGGGGCAACTCTAGTTTCGCGTTTCCTGCTGCTAATTTGTTAAATTGAACAACTAATTTTATTGTGCAGCCAACTAATTGCAGCAGATGTGTGTGTGTGTCCAATGAATTTACTTAGCTGGATTTACATTTTCAGGCGACTTGAGTAGGGTAAATTTAGAGGGAAAACTTCTTATTGATACACTGGTCAGATTAAGAAAGTTTTGACGAGTAAAGTTTGTGAATGTTTATTTAGTACCCAAATAATAATAGCTGACAATCATTTAGAAGCCAAGACGATCAGTTGCTTAGACGTTCCATAGTTGTTGTCTCCTATTTCTGCCATCATTGCACTGATATTAAACTACGAGTACATCCGCACTCATTGCGCGTGGGTGTTACTAATGCCTACAACTACTAGCTGACATATTAGCAAGACAAATCTTTATTATAGAGATGCTGCTGATGATCAGCGCCCACAGTCTAGATTCTAGCTTTATATTATAGCGATGAACGGCTATATTGAAATAAATTTGTACCCAAATGGCCTAGCAGAAAGTCAGACAAAGACAATAATGTTTGGGGTAGAATTGTGTAATCATTTTTGAGCTGGTTACAGCTGAAATATGTTTAATGTGCGAATGCACTTAAAACTGCTGCCCTGGCAGACTTTCAAATGAGTCTTCAGTTGGCCATTGAGTCGTGCAAAAGCTCAACACCAAATTGTGTCATACTCGCATATAAATTCTCGGGAACCTTTTAAAGGGGCAGAGGAGGAGGCAGAGGCAATGGTAAACGGCACTCGAGAGCGAACGAGCGAGCAAGTTTCAAGTAGTCAGTTATAGTATTTGTATATATGAGCACATGTCGGCTGACTAACTGACAGACTGAAAGACTGACCGAAATGGGAGTCGCGTGGGACTCTTGTGGTCTCCCCTCTCTTCCCTCTTCCCACCGTGGGTCTATAACTTATTAGAGACTGCTCCGAAAACAAGCTGACCTGTCATTTGTTAAGCTATCCAAGTAACAAGCTTATTTGTCTAAGCTTTGCATTTGTGTGTTTGTCTTTGTGTTGTTGTTTCATGGAGTTCTATTTTCCCATTGCCTCACTATAAAAACAACGCATCAGTTTTCGCAAGAAATCAACAAAAACATTAAAAGTGCAATAGTAAAGAGCAGCTATAAAAAAAAACATACACACACAAGCAAATAAATAAATAAATAATTATTGTATTGCTCGGTTTGGTTTTCATTTTGTTTTGAAATGCAAGCGAGACGCTACTCGTAATTTGAGAGCAAATAAGAGCAAGAAAAACAAAGAAAACTCTCATTTCCTTAGCTTCACATTTTTATACTGAAATGTAAATGAAAACTTTTGCAGTTAAGGAATTGCATTTAAAATTTATATTCATTTGAGCAGCATTAAGTTGATGATAAATGTGCATTCATTTGTTTAATTTATTAGTTAAATCTTAAAGCGAACAAAAAGTTAAAGCTTTGCTAAAATAATATTTAAAAATATATAACATTTGAGATATTTATCAATAAATAAAGAATAATTACTTTAAGAAATTAAATCATTTTTGTGAATTCGCAATTATTAAATTTGCTCAGTTTTCTGTCCAATTTCGAGCTTATTTTACCATATTATTTTGTTAGACACTTTTTTACCTTTGCTAAGAAATCGTCAGACACAACAGGTCTAAATAACATATCAAAGTTTTGCCTCTCAAAAGTCCCTCAAAACTCTGTTTAAAATTCATATTCCATATTCTAGTCGCGACATGCAAGTTTCCGCTAAAAAGTCAATTACAAATGCATTTCAAAAGACACAAAACGTTAGTTGCAACTGCAGTATCAAGTGTGCTGAAATTGGCAACAGCTGCTGCCTGATATACTAACTAACAGACGGCGAGTCACAACTTTTCCTTATTCTCTCTATCTCTGCTATGATCATCACCATTATGATGATGATGATGAAGTGCGTGTCTCCGAGAGAGACCAGAAAACCACAGCTCGTAATGCTTACCAAAATCTATTTAGCATGCAAGGCGGTTGCTGTTGGAATGACAAAAGGGGAAAAGGAGAGAGGAGTGGAGAAAGGATTGGAGAGATGAGAGTAGAGCGGCAAGAGCAACGCTGTTAACGTTAACGTCAACGCACTTGGCGTGGCCAAGAAGACAATGCCAAGAAGCCAAGATATGAAGAATAAAAATTTTATAAATGCCAAAGTTGGAGTTGAAAAAGTGGGCGGGAATTGTTAAGGAAGAAGAAGAAATGTACACTTTTGTCAAAGTCAAATGCATGAATGAATTTATGGCAAATATAGTATGATTTGTGTGTGCATAATGTGTAGCTGTGTATGTGTAACTGGTAGGGTTAATAAATATTATAATAGTCAAAAGAAGTTCAAGTCGCAGCTGATTACTCACCCACTTTAGAGAAACCCACACATGTGAGCCGGCTTTCTTTGTGTTGCAGCTTTCGTAGAATATTTTAAATTCTTTTGTTTTGTTTTTTTTGGATTTGTTTTTTGTTTATCTCGCGATAAGAGAGAACTACTTATACACTGAATAAGTAAATATTAAGTAATTGCGCCATAGACGCAACGAAAGAAAATCAAATATAAATAAATATATATACACACACACACAAATGTATTCAAAATTAATTTAACCAATTCTATAGATATGCAAATTCAGCAAATTATGCTTTTATGTATGTATCTATAAGTGGCTATATAGCTCTGACCGATTGATGTATTTATAGATCAACCAGTTTTGGTTTTACTGACACTCAAATAATTTCAATTTCTTGAATTTCTTTTTTTTAATATTTTCAGAATTAATTGTTCTCTTTTCAGCAGATTTTCAATTGTATTTATTGATTCATTGATTTATTGATATTATTATGTATTTTATGCGCTGTTGGCTTTTGTGAGCATTTCTAAAAGACACTGCACACGACACACCTACGTGGTGGGCTGAGGGGGGCGGGCGCCTGTAAGAATCGAAAGAGAACAAAACAATTTCGATATATTTTTTATAATCACAATATATTTTTTATTTATTTGTTTTTTTAGAGGGAAACTTGGGATATACATGTAGTATAGAGATGCAAGCATAAGCGCAGCTAAGCTCTGTTAAAGAATTAGACAGAAAGTACAGAGAGAGAGAGAGAGATAGATACAAAGACAGAAGATAGAAACAGAGATAGATAGAAAGAGAGAGAAGAATAAGAATAGACGTATTATGTGTGTGTGTGTGTTTAAAGATTTGCAGTTTTGTAAATATACAGTAAATAAGGGGTGGACCCAAAAACTGAACAATATAATAAGTTGACAAAAGTTTTTAGCTGCGGAAAAGTTGGTGAAAATGCATTTTCAACGTAAAAAAAATGTGTGAAAGCAACAAATTTACAGATACAAAAACACTTTCGTTTCGAGTATCGATATAAGTGAGTGTGTGGGTGTACAATAGTGTATGTGTGTATGTGTGTGGGCGATTGCACATTTAACGCGCTAAGAATGAGCAGGAAGAGGAGGGAAAATATGCATATACTGTTATAAAGATAGATTCAATAATTTATTGTGAAAATGACATGAAAATTGCTGTATAAATGTTTAGGAAACATTTCAAAATAACAACCACAGGGAGTCGGAGAGAGACAGGAAGACATAGAGATAGAGAGAGAGAGAGAGAGAGAGAGAGAGCTAGAGAAATTGAGAATAAAAAAATAGAACAAAAATTCACAGCACAACAAGCGCATAAAATAGAGGAAATATATATATGTATAAATGTGTGTGTATATAACAATATAACTGAGTGAATGTATTGTATTTATTATGATGTATGTGTGTACATATATACAACAATAAGTATGTGTTCATGTGTGTGTGATTGTGTGTAGTTTGTTTTCATTTTTATTTTTTTTTATTCATTCAGTATTTATTAAATGTTGTTTTATTATTCGGTTTTTATGCAGTTTATTTGTTTGATCATCGCTTTTAATTTAGTGGTTTGTGTGGTTTACAGTTGAGCGAATAAGCAAAACAATTGAGCAAAAGTGTGTGTAAAAGTTAATTTAAATGCATAAAACCGAGTAAACAATATTAAATGGAAGTACCCAAAAGTATTATTGGGTTTTATGGCGATTTCGATAAGGCAAATTCAGTAGTTTATTAGTTTGGAATGAGCTCAATAATAGCTAAATAATGTAAATATAGATCAAGAACATATAAATATTTATTATAAAACATTTAACATTCACGCGTTCAAATAAAAATTTGTAATAAATAGAACCAGTTTTTTAGTCTATATAGAATAAAACTACAAATCAAAACTTTTATAATCTCCATATTTTAAGTCGAAATAGAATTTAGAACAGAATTACTTCTTAAATCCAACTAGATGCGCAGCAATATAAAAATTACAAAACACAAAACGATTCTCCAAGGACCTATCTACACTCAAGATGATTGTACTATGCTCAGAAATTCCATACAAAATTATGTCAGACATCAAGGGTTACGACTCGAAGTCAAATGAGACGCACTCTTGACACCCTTTCAGCTTCTTCTGACACATGCTCAAGGAAAACCGACAAATGCAACCCTAATTACATATCCAGTATATCCAGTTAAGGGGTTAAGTGGTGTTCAGAGGCTGAAACTAAGCACTTTTTCAAACATTTTTTTTGGGTGTTTGCAGTGAGATATTTTATTAGAACAAAAAACAGATAACAAGATTGACATTTCCTTTGTACGTTAAAATTGGTTTCATAAAAAAATTTTTAAAATTGAGCCGACGGGAGCCAATGTCCTGGAACACTAAAAAAAAAAGGACCCTCGTGTTTGACACGATTTGAGGAGAACGGATCATCTGAAATTCAAAAAAAAAATTTTTTCTGTTAGTAAACACTTCAGCCCTGAATCTGAACGAAGGAAAATCCAAAATATTGAAAATTGAATATTTGACAGCGTTTTGAATTTTTTTTGACGAAATTTTGAACTTCAAATGTCCTTAAAAAATAGTAAATGTTGAAAAAAAAAAATCCTTCGTTCAGATTTGTCACGAGGTCATATTGAATAAGTGTTCAAAATTTGAAAACAATCGGTTCAAAACTGTTCGAGCAATCGTGTCAAATAGCTTCAAAAACACGGTTTCGAGAAAAACGGGATTAATTGCGCCGCTTCATGAGGAAATACTCTAATGAGCGGAACTTCCGAAGGCTCTATCTCTTACAATTTTACTCGGATCGGCTCCAAATTTTGGGAGAATATAGTAAACATATTGAATTAATTTATAAGCAAAAAAAAAAAAAATCGAGTTTCAAAATTTCTGAAACCCACTTAACCCCTTAAGGTCGGAGAACACCCCTTTATTTTTTTTTTTGCGTAGCCTTAGCAACAGCGTCTTTCAGTTTTGAGATGGGAACAAGCAAAAAATCTTTAGCTTTAAACGAGTGTGGTTAACCCGAAGCCAATATACCCTTTGATTAATGTAAGGAAAATTTTGAGTCATACTTTAGGGTGGATTTAAAGACGAACTCCCTTAAAAAATCCTTTTTTCCACGTCCCCATTTTATTTTTAAGCCAACGCATATACCCGTCGTTGAAAGAGTATCTTTGGGAACCGTCGTATGGATTTCCTTGAACAGCTGTCGCATCGTTTTCTTATCAATCAAATGCACACACACACACACACACACACACATGTACACTGGCACACTGAAATTTCATGAGATATTTTAAAATCGTGGGGCTTATGTTTGACATTTACGTGCGCGGTGATATAAACACGGCACGGGGCAGATACTACCGATAATTTTGTGTGTGTGGGTAAAAAAGGCGTCCCACCAAATGTTGACCAAGACATCAATTCGACTTGTGAATACCCGACAATTTATTATTGGGTGGGGGGCGGCCATAAGCACATATCAGTCAGTATTAGTTAGCCACAAAATATCCCATAATTTGACACAGCAAATCAACACAGGACACACAACAGACACACTCACAACATATTTGCATATATCAACACCTTAACAAATTGGCTCATCAACGCCAAGTATTTAACACTTGCCGTACCCCTTCTCCCCCTATACCCTGTCCCAATCCACACCCTCAAAGTGATCGATCATGTCAAATATCAATAAATATTTACGCAGACAGATGCTCTGCATGTGTTTATTATTTCTTTTTTGAAATGAAAAACATAAAAAAAACAGATCAGAATTTAACAGCGTGAGCTGATTAGCTTTTATGTTTAACGAGCCTTGCGTAGAGAGCCAACCAAAATAAATATATATATCTACGAAAATATCTTTTTATGTAGATAGATGTTTATATATAGAAAATTCAATGAAAACTTTTTGTGCTGCTTAAATTGTTATTGTTGGATGACAATCGAGATTCGAGGCGGGAATGGAAATGAATTGCAAACTTAATATATTTTTAATTTTAATTTAGTGTATATAAATCGGTGTGTGCAGTGGATGTGTTGCTTTAACAGCTTGGCAAGGAATTGACCTAAATATATTTTAAAATTATTTTAAAATATCAAAGTTAACGCAGTCTGAAAATTTAAATACATTTTATGCATTTTTACATAAAATTATTTTATATTTTATTACAGATTCACATGACCTAAAATTTACACTCAAGGTTAGCCAAAAAATGGATATTATTTTTACATTACCCCAACTTTTCCACTTCATCTTCTTTAGTCGAGTTTTTAGCCAACAAAATTCGCTAAAAATTAAATTTTTAAAAACGCTTTAAGCCAAAAAAAAATGGCCACATTAAGCGACCGAAAAAAATGTCACTTTCAAACGCGGATTTATTTTCAGACGGAAAAGATGGTTAATTTTTGGCTGTTAAACATGACGCTACGTAATCAAGGTCTCCACTCACCCCGTCGACTCTCATTATCTCCCTTTGCCCTACCCTCTAGCCATCCCACTCTCTAGCTCTGTCTCTGTCTCACTGCGGCACACTGTCATTAATTTTGATGGCCAAATACATGAACTGAACCGGTTTACAATTGACGAACAATCAAAAGGCCTACGAAGAGTAATTTATTTCAGACATTAGAGCCAAGTTCAAAGCGGCTAACAATTCAGAAAGTCAAAATAAGAAACCACAAAAATATAAGAATGAACAGACATTAATCACAATGCTACGAATCTGAGTGTGTGCATGTGCTTGTGTGTGTGTGAACTATCTATGAGTTACGCATGTGCGTTAGTTAATTTGTATGGTTGCGCTAATTAAACCCAAACCCAAAAAGAAACCAAGACTTGCGCACTTGCTACAAGATTTTCACTTCCCATCGGTTATGAAAGCAACAGACTGTAGAATGGGCGACACTCGTAACGCATCAGAGAGCTCAAAGAAACTACAGCTCAAGAAAGATACACAAAGCACACAGATACAAATGAGTATTTGTGTGTGTCTGTGTTTGTGTAGCTCCCCCAGAGTTCCGAAATTTGCGTTCAAGGTCAAATTTTGAAACTGGGCATTCAACTTGATAATTTATTAAACGCGTTCGTGAATAACTGGTGAAGGGTAAGTCGTCGCGCAAGCGTACAGAACTTTGCTCAGCTACAGATACAATTTGTGTATCTAAAGTGTTTAAGTGTATGTGTGTATGTTTCACCAAATATGGAGCAAGAGCTAAAGAGCTATGGAGAGATGTGATGTGAACCGATGTGTGGCCGCATTATAAGAAAGATCGTTGTGCCGATAAGTCACTGAAGCTTTAAACAGTGCGAGTTTTTCGAAGCAGACTGCATTTTGAAAGCCATCATAAATTAACTTTTAATGATTTGATTGCTCTCAGTTGTTGTTGTTGTTTTTACCCTCTTTGTTGTTGTTGCTGTCGTTTTCTGTTCACTGAAATTTTAAACAAATCCTAAACTGGTAGCGAATTCGGTACTTTTAACACTAATTGTACCCGGCATCGAGTGAGTTCCTTCAACCCAAGCTGACTCAGAATTTCTCAGGTAAAAACGTGTTTCACTCTCTTCTTCTTTTACTTCTGCTTTATTTTATTCTATTTTCTTTGGGTTCTTTTTTATCGCAAATGTATTTCAATTAACTGGTAATGCACCACCACCGTCAGTTGGCACACAGCACCACCCACAACGACACCAACGTAGACAAATGAATGACACCACTGAATGGCGCATGTAAATTGTGTTATCGGCTATTTTAACGTTTCCGATAAGCGTTATGAAATGATAGTAGTGCCAAGACACTACACTAGAGATGCACCATATCTGTTAAAGTTAGCACGATAAATGGAAATAAATTAAAACAGTTCTCAATCAAATAAATACACACAAAACTAAATATTTTAATATTAATTGGTCTTGGTTTTTATAATTTCTAAATACATTCTTCGATAAAAAAAAAGAGAACTTTTAAAAAACCACTTAACATGTCTATCTCCTTAGCTTTTTCCGAATGCGTATTTTTGACATAAGAAATTGTTATGCACGCTAGAGATGGGCGTTTATAGAAAGCTTTCTTTTTTAAGAACCCCAAATACTTTAAATTTTTATACATTATTATAAATTTATCTTAAAAATTTGTCTAGTTAGTCTAGTAGTTAAAGTTACATAAGTAATTATTATTAAGTCCAGATATCACTATTTTAAGGAAGCCATTTCTGAATCTTTGTTAAAAAATGATTTATAGATCCTACGAGATCCCGACATAACTTTTGCCCCTCATAATGTTGCAAATATTTTACGATATGAAATTAATCACCTCCACTGTAACCAGATCTTTGATTGATCTGTGCTGCTGTTGAATGCCGCCATAAATCATTCGAATACCGATTGTCTGTGAAGCACGATAGTGGTGTCATGTCGTCTCGTGTCACGACACTAATTTCCAAGCACATACATTAACTAGCAAATGTTGGCTAGACGGAACAACGAGTGGGGGCTGAGTGGAGCTAGAGCATGCAGGAGGAGAAGAGGGAGTGTTGGGGGCTGGTACTGCTTCTAATCAGTAAATTGTTGAGCTTATGCGGGTGCCACATTTCGCTTAGCTTTCAGTTATATTTTTTTTATTTATTGTGTTTGTTGTTTTTTTGCTTCTTTTTGCCACGAAACCATACACAATACATATCCATTCGCAGTCATTCTCAGTTGTTTGTAGACGCGTTAACAGTCATCGAGTCACAACTGGCGTCAATATCATTGGGAAACTTGACTAAAATCTAAACGCCAGACGCTAATTTGATATTTTAATCACTTTTGTTTGCAAATTACGCGACGCAGTCTCATGTAAGTTGTTATTGTTGTTACACTTGTTGTTGTTGGTATTTCTGGGAAACTCCCTCACAATTTAGATTTTACTACTAGTTGGAGTTTAAAACTGGGTAATAAATATAAAAAAATCAGTTTAATTAACCAAAGTAAGGTTAGGAAAAGCCTAAAAACTTTTAGTTACAAAAGAAATGATAAAAAATGCACATGTTTATCAAAAATCAATGCCAATCAAATTTTGCCGGCATAAAAACGATGGCACTTAAAAGTTTAGCAACTTCAAATAATTTTAATTATATAAAATTAGTGCTTACTGAAATGGTTAAATGATATTTTAGAGATATAAGCTCTTATCAGCAGCAAACTTCCTATCACAAATGAATGTCTATCAACTGAAAATTCCGTCAGCTGCAATAAATTCATGACATAAAAAATCTAAGCTTTTAATATTGACAAAAAAAATGCTACTAAATTAAATTTTATGAATTATAAAATTCAAATAATTATTCATAATTTTACCCGAAGCAGCAAATTGAAAATAATCAAAAATCTATTCACTTTTTAATTCATGGGAATTGCAAACTAATCAGATTTTGTTGGTGCCAAATTCCAATTGAATAATAATCAGTATTTCGTCATTAATTTATGGCCGTATTCACAAAAAAAATCTATGAGTGTATGTGGTAGAATAAATATTGGCGCGTTGGCCCTGAAAAGGCATTCGCCGGGTCAAAATCTCTGTCAACACAATGAAAAATCCGCACAATGCGGTGAACGACTGACAATCAAATTCTGCCTGGAAAAGTGTCTCATGTGTGTGAGCAGAGAGAGAGTGTATGTTTGTGTGTGTGGTCAAAACCACAACGCGACTCAGAAACAAAAACGAAACTTACACACACTAACGGACCATGCTCAACAGAACAGAAAAAAAAGTAAAATAAAAAAAAAAACGTTATGAACATGTTTAACGTGCAAATGAGTCAGCGGAATTATTCGAAAAGGAAGCGAAGTGAGCAAATGAAAACGACAGCGAAGAGACTGAGCCAGAGTAGGTGAGTGAGCGAGAGCGAGAGTGACAGAGAGAGCCTGAAAGAGGCCGCGAAGCAGGCAAATTACGATCAAAAGATGAGCTGGGGTTGAGTGAAGTGAAGTAATGCGAAGATGAAGTGAGGTAAGCCAAAAATGAAGTTGTAGTGGTGGAATTTTACAATAAGAAATACATATGTACATATGTACATACATATATACTGAGCTTGTATGTACGAATATATGGTACATGTGTGTGCAGCAAGGCAACAAACGCGAACAACAGAAACTAAAAAGAGTTGAAATAAAAACAGCAAAGCGCAATCATGAAATAACCGTTGACAATGAAACGAACAAATAGGCTAGTGTGTGCGAAAGGGAAAGACAGACCAACAGACCGAACGACAGACGAAACGGGCAGACATGGAACAAAGACAAGAGGCAACAGGTAAATAATGTATGTACACATGAGTGGAAGTGTGTATGTGGCCGTGTGTATGTGTGTGAAGGTATGTTTAGTTGGTACAACAAGAAGGCAAAATAAAGTGAGACAAGGTGATAAGAAATAATGTATTAATTATAAAAAGTAAAAACAATAACTTTAAAAATGCAAGTAACTTACAAAAGAATGGGGCAAAGTATGTTGTTGCTATCCAACTTGTAGCTGATATTGTTGTTGTTGTTGTTGGTGATGGTAGGAATATTGCTGTTAGCAATTCCAATTAATTTTTGGAACTTGGGTTTTAGCTGTTTGTATTTGTTGTTTTTTTTTTTGTTTTTCACTTGAATTTTTTACACGTTTATATAGACGCAACGTAGAGAATTTTACAATGGATCACTAGAATAATGGTTGGAAGGGGGGAGGTGATGAAAGGGTCACATTAGCAAACAAATTGCATACGACGAAACATAACGAAAACGAGACGTAAGAAAAGTTCGAATTAAAAAGAATAAAAACCACAATACGCACGTGGAATGCAATAAGAATGCCAAAAATGCCACAAACACAAAGGTGATCAAAGGGAGTGAGAGAGGGGAGGCAGGGAAGGTGAAGTGTGGAAATTGCGCGCGTGTTCACTTTTGTTTAACACAAACAATGCGATAATTAAATATTATGTAAGGATGTCGACGAGTGTGACCAGATGAGGACAACGCAAAACACGCGCGAAACTGAGATCAAAAGGATACGGATAGAAAAGCTTAGAAAATAAAACGAAACGAAACGATCGGAACGAGACGAGACGAAACGAGTCGCGAACAAATGCACAAATTTCTTGTCGTATTAGAAACGAATTTGAGTAACTGAATTTGACATAAAAAGCAAATTTAACTATTTTTCCATTGTTATTTCGGCAATATTATGTCGTCACGCCATTTGGCGGTTTTTATTTATTTTCATATTTTTTGGCCAACAGCTGGTTGCATTGCTCTCGATATGACTATTATTTATGATATTATTTTTTGTGTTACTTCAATTAAATGGTTAAACAAATTGCTACTTGCTTAAACAATTGAATCACACGCAACGGGCGCACAAAACACACACATACACACTAAAGCTTGCAATATAGACACTCACACACACGACGAGATGACGGCCGCAAATTTGTTTGTTTGCTGCTTTTGCGCTGCGCGTCTTTTGCGATCGTATTTTGTCGGCACAATAATGGTATTTAATTCAATTGAATTTTATATGCTCTTCTCTTTGTTTCGAATCGAAATCAATTGCATTTATCGCACTTAATGCACGTTGTTGTCGTTTCACATTCGAAGTCAAACAATTTATACAATTCCCAAAAAATTTTGAATATCTTATGCCGTCCGCACACGCACACATGTGTGTACGTACAACAAATGTGTTGTTAATGAACAGTAAATACGGAGAGAATTAATGATCACAAGATCGCAACTGAACAAGTTCAGCGTTCTCTGAGAAACTGTTCAGTTGAACTAGCCGTTCGGCAGAGCATGAGTCGCTAAACAGCTGTTCAACTGTAGCAAGTCTGGCAACCTCAACTCATAAGTAAATAATGCACACATTACTAACGACCGTTGTGCTCATCGGCTCGTTTTGTCACTGAAACCGTTTAGTTTACTTACAAACTTTATAATAAAGTTTATTAATTGGTTTTTCTTGTGAAATTAAAAGCACCGGTCGGCAAAACAATTAAATTCATAATAGTGGGAAAATAGATATGGTTGGCCAGATAACATCGGGTTTTTATTCAGAGTTGCTTTGGTGCAATTACTAACGATCAGCTGATCGCGCAGTCACGTGCTATGCCAAACAGCTTTTGAGTGTGCTGTTTGAAATGAACGTTATTTTAAAGTTTAAATGAATGTATGCCATGTTTGTGTAATTTATTACAAGTATATTTGTTGAAATAAATTCTAATTAACGTAATAATCATGAAATAAAAATATAATGACGAAATGAGAGAGAGAATTGCATTTAACTAGCTTGTCACAAAGAGAGCGGACAAAGCGACTCATAAAATTCCCGTATTTTCGTCTGGCTCCCAGAAGTCAATTAAGTTTAGATTTCCACATGTTCCATTCGAATCGTGAGTCACATCAGTAGCTGCCACTCAGTGGGCAAGACTTAAGCGAGAATTAAATTGCTTGGCAAAAACGGCGAATGCCTAAAACTTATTTGCATCAACAAAGCGCAGTTGAGTACAAAACGCCAGTGAAACGAACGCGCTAAACGATTAAACGGAAAAATCGGGCCAACAACTACCGAAACCACCGCTAAACAAAAAAAATTTAAATTAAAACAAAATACACACAACTAAAGACACATATGTACACAGAAATAAATACTATTATAATTTGATATTTATAGAATACAGTGCAAAGAGAAATCAAATAAAATAGAAAATAGAAATTAAATAAAAGAAAACTTCTCTCATCACGCACATCACACAGAAGAGAGTCCAAAGTTCAATTTGGATATTGGATATTGGATATCGGGTAACTAGCCGTCTCCTCTCAGCCTTTATTTTAACGCTGTTTCTGTTTTTTTGTTTTAGTTTTTTTAAGCTCCTCTACAATTCATTATTCATCTGAAACTCTACAATTTGTTGCATATTTAAATACGCAATGCAAACACAAATACAAATATAAATACTAAATACACTTTTTTGTACTAAATTTATTCGAATTGTAATGTTTACTCGTGCCGACCTATAAACTTACCAAAATTCTTACAAAAATTCGTCAGATATTTTAAATTAAAATGACAGAAAAAGCATAAACATATTCGACGCTCTCGTTTGTGTGTGTGTGCGTCCGGCGTATTTGCCTATTTGTTTTTAATAAAACCAAGAGAAACCGACATATTATTAGAGCTTCAGTGCGCAGTGGCGTCAAGTAAGGGGGGTCGAAGGGGACCTTTTAATTAAACTTTAGTTTGTTGTGTTAAAAGACAACTCGCTAATTTTCATGAACTAATTGTTTAATTTAAATAAATATGCATGTTTACATATAACAAATGCCTTTTAAAACTTCCTGTATGTTTTGCTTTCTTTATACTAAAAATCTTTAAATCTATAACAATCGATCCATGCTGATCGATGTAAGCTCAATTTATGTAATCAAAACAAATTATTTTTTAATGAAAATATATATTTTTTTTATTTCTATTAATATTTTATAGTATTACTTTTAATTGCTTAGTATTGTTTAAGAAGTGCATCAAATGACCCCTCTTGACATACGCCACTGTTCTAATGTGCAAGCACATGACATGAGCGGGAGAGCGATGAGGCTAAGAGAGCGTAACCTAGAGAGAGACAGAGAGAGATTTACTTAAAATTAAATGTGAGGCAGAGAGCAAGAGAAAATAAGTGAACACGTTGTGCACGACACTCGATTTCCCAGGTTGAGGCTGCGGCTGTGTTGTTGTGTTGTGGGAGGCCATTATGGGAGAGGAATGGGGGGTAGAGTGGAAGGGGGAAGAGTTAGACCGCATGTGCGGGGGTTGCCAGACTGCAATGCGAGTAATTTGCGAAATTTGCACTAAAATGTAAACAAAAATTCGAATTTGCAAATATTTGCATGGGACCCAAAAATATGCTTTGGCATTGCATTCGATTTTGTATTGTTGGTATTATTGTAGCATTAGTAGGCTGTAAGCGCCAGATACAAACCCCTACCACCACTACCCTTTTCTGCTGTAAGCCCTTTCGCCAGAGTTATCCGATTGTCAGCTTTCAGCACAATTGAAAAAAAATACTAGGGAGCAGACTGTAGTATAGCCGACTGTGATATACCCGTTAGCCAATTTATACTGGAGGAAAAGCTTTGCATACTTTTAAGGTCTTTAAGAGCACCTGATCTTAGGCACATTTTTAGTAGGAGAATGTGTACCACTTTAACTACAAATAAAGTTATGTCTTAGTTGTATATATTATCGAAAAGCGACAGTTTTAGCTGCCGATCAGGTTTATATACACTTGATGTTATTCTAAACAAGGCAACACTTCCTAACTATGCGAGTATGTAAAATGTTATAGGAGACTGAGTTGGAGCTACGTAGTTTGCTTTGCAAATGTTTACGTTTCTCTCTGTGTATCTGTGCTGAGTGTGTGTAAAAGTATCTTTTTAGCAGCGCTGATAGAATTGTGATTTTCTGAGATTTGCATTTTTGTTGTTTTCTCATTGGTCGCTACACACAGAGCCTGAAATCACAAGTACAAACAAAACAATACCAAATCAACAAACAAACAAAAATACAACAACCAAGAAAAACTTCAGTCTCTGTCCAAAAAACAAACGAATATATACAATCGAAGATTTACTTACACTCTGCTACATAAAACCTTGTGCAATTTCCGCCTTACGAAATCATTTGATTACGTGCACATGGACATTGAAAAGAATTAACAACAATTTCATTGGATATTCTGTAAATTGAACAATTTATCCACTGTGTCTGTGGAATTCTAAAAAAAAAAGCGACAATAAGCACAATTAATTGATTACTGAAAAAGCTATTTTGTTCATGAATAAACGTTTAAATTTTCCCAAGAAAGAAATTGATTAAAAAACTTTTATGTGTATATGTATATATATAAATAAATAAATAAAAAGGGCGATCGTCTGAATTGATGATTATCAATCACAAACCAATTTTGAAGCCATGTGACAACCAGATGAAAACGAAACACGCTCTAATTCTCACTTAATTAGTTCGATTGGCGCCGAGAGAGAATCGAGCTAAAAAAGTTACTTTTAGCATGCCGTTCTTTAAATACCCTTTTCAGAACAGAAGAAAAAATATTTTTTTTATATATCTTTTGTCATCGAATATAATCGATGTTTAGTTAAGTTATCTTAGATAAACTTTGAAAATCATGTAACTAAAACATGTTTTAAAAACTCTTATTTTAATCTTGATCGGAGTTAAAATATCTAATATGTACTTAAAAAATCTTCTAAGCTCTTCATTATTTTGTTTATTTATCGATCATTTCCAAGCCCCTTATTTGTTATTGTTAATCGATCGCATTCACAGCAAATTTTTTCAAGTTTAAGTTTGTTTTTCTAAGCCTCTCCTTTCCTTTCCCATAATAAAGTTCTCCAATTTTCTGGGACTCAGCATGGCGTACTCTTCATGAATGTTTATATACTTTTGGCAGTTACTGTAGCGCCGTTACACGTTGCGTCACACAATTAAAACACTCTCTACGTGGGCAGAAAAAAGGCAGTAACAAAGAATGAAAACGAATAAATTCCTTGATTAAAGTTCATTTATATCGATTGTGTCTTTTAAAAGACACGTTCTTTCTTTTCTCTTAAAAAGTTTTCACTACGCAAGTAAACGATTTTTAAGTAACGGTTTAAAAATAAAATAAATTTATGAAAAGTTGTGTAGAAGTGGAACTAAACTGGTTAACAAATTAAGTCGAAAAGTTGGTAAGCAATTAATTAAAAAAAAACCATAAACTCATAACCCTTAAAATATTTAAGTGTTACTCTTATTCAGAGTAATTTAATGTCGTTCAGACTCCGCTTATGTACAAAATAGTTTTGAATGCTTGTGCTAATAATTTAAGTAATTTATTGATGTGACAATAATTTTTTAGAGTGACGGAAAACTGAATAGTTTTTAACGTTTGTGCAACGTTTTTTTCACTAAACAAAAATTCATTCGTTT
Organism: Drosophila acutilabella; assembly: GCA_035046005.1. NCBI lineage: Eukaryota > Metazoa > Arthropoda > Insecta > Diptera > Drosophilidae > Drosophila > Drosophila acutilabella. Next base: position 7,925,306 of record JAWNOK010000003.1, read on the forward strand.
TTATTTGCAGTTAACAAATGATGAGCAGACGATAACTGAAAAACAATAAGAAAACTATAAAGGAAAAAAAAGAAAGGAAATAAGGACAAAAACTAGCAAAAAAGAAGGAGAAGGAAGAGAAGAGCAGCAGAGAGTGAAGCAGTAGACGAATCCCTTTAGAATGAGCAACACAGATGCGGAGGTGACTGAGACAGGTGAGTTCGTGTGGCAAGTTGCAAAGTGAACGGTTTGTGTCTGATTTGCATTTCAGTGCCACGCCTTGGCCTGCGTCACCTGCAGGCGTTGCTGCTTTTTCTAGGCCTGGTCGTCACAACGATACTGCAATTCAATGTGGGCGTGGCCGTTGTAGCCATGACAAACTCCACCTCCGTTAATCCCCAGCTGCCGGTAAGTGAACACGCCCCGTTACAGCTAAAACGCCCTTTGTTTCAGCTGAATTCCTTTGAATGAAGACCAATTTCTCACTGTGTAACTTTCTACACCAATTTTTCAGCGCTACAACTGGACGGAGCCACAAAAGGCGTACATACTCTCCAGCTACTACTGGGGATCCGCGTTAACGCAGTTCCCTGGCGGCTATCTGTGCAAACGCTTTGGCGCCAAGTTAGTGCTCTTCTGGGGCGTCATCGGTTCGGCCATGCTGACGGTGTGGACACCACAGGGTATTTATGTGGCAGGCTGGCGTGCCTACTGTGCCATACGCTGGCTGCAGGGTCTCTGCCAGGGCGTCACGCTGCCCTGTATCCATCAGCACTTGGCCAACTGGGCACCGGCTGTAGAGCGCACACGTTTGGGTGCCTTTGCCTACACGGGCTTTGACTGTGGCAATGTGTTGGCCATGTACGCGGCCGGCATGTTGGCCAGCTCCAGTCTAGGCTGGCCGGGCATCAGCTATACGTCAGGTGCTTTGGGACTGGCCTGGTGTCTGCTGTGGCTGCTGCTTGGCTCGAATAGAGCTAGCGAGGCACCCTGTATTGGGCAGGCCGAGAAGCGTTACATTGTGGGCGATTTGCAGCGATCGGCGCGACGGGAACGCAGATTGGCTATACCCTGGCGTGGTATCTTCACCTCACCGCCCTTCTATGCGCTGCTGTGTGCTCGCTGTGCGGATACTTGGGGACTGGCCACCATGCAGGCAGAGTTGCCATCCTATTTGAATAGTGTGCTCGGTCTCAACATGCACAGCAACGCCTTCTTCTCGGCACTGCCCTTTCTGCTGATGTGGAGCATGTGCTATGTGTATCTACTGATTGCTGATACGCTGCTACGACGTCGCTGCCTCAGTTTGACAGCGCTGCGAAAGACATACAACAGCATTGCGCTGTGGACACCGGCATCGATAATGTTGACCCTGGGATTTGTAGACGCCTCACAGAAACCCTTGGCCTTGGCCCTGGTCACCCTCAGTGTGGGCGTTAGCAGTGCAGCGACAATTGGCAGCGAACTGAATACCATAGATCTGTCACCAGTTCATGCCAGCATTCTATCTGGCATTCTGAGCACATTCACCAACCTGGTGGCCATGTGCACGCCTCTTGTGGTGGGCTTGTTGGTCAAACATCCTACGGAGCGCAGTGAATGGCAGGTGGTATTTAGTATTGCTGCAATGGTTCTATTTGCCGGCAATGTTATTTATCTCATTTGGGGCACGGCTGAGACGCAGCCCTGGAATGACAATGAGTCGAGGCGCGAGTCCTTGGACTTTGAGGATGCCAAACTGGAGATCGATGCCACAACAAATGCCAATAAAATACTTAATTAAAGTATATCGTATCGTATACACTCGCGTATGATCGTTTTCTACTTACTTAATCTAATGTTAGTTAGGTCAGAATATTGTTAAAGCTGTGAAAAGCGTTGAACTGAATGCCAAATAACAAATTATGATTAACATACGTACATATATATAATTTTTAAAACAATTTTTACTTCTCTAACCCAATTGTTGCTCAAGTTTTACTGTTTCCTAATAGTACTTAATTAATGACAATTTGCAAATATAAAATATTTTCGAGAAAAAACTTTCAGTTTTTATACTCTCTGCAAGAGTATATTGGGTTTGTGAAAATGTATGTAACAGGCAGAAGGAGGCGTGGCAGACCCCATAAAGTATATATATTCTTGATCAGCATCACAAGCCGAGTCGATATAGCCATGTCCGTCTGTCCGTCTGTCTGTCCGTCTGTCCGTCTGTCCGTCCGTATGAACAAACAGATTTCAGAGATGGTAAGAGCTACAAGTTCGAGCTTGGTCTCAATCGATCACATATTTAGTCAGTCAATACAAGAATCTTTTTTTTTTCGATGCCACGCCCCATTCGCCCACAATGAGCAAAAAACCAGAGACACCTCGGAAAAAATCGGTGTTTTCGGCGAATATCTCAGTAACTATGGCACCTAGGATCACCAATTTTGGTATGAAGGTTCCTAGCGACAGCGTAAATGCATTGCCATTAAAATTTTTGGACTGCCACGCCCCGTTTTCCCACAATTAATAAAAATAAATCGCTCTGTTTTTAGGCATTATTTAATATAGTACAGTATTGTAATTTATAATTCGTGTGAAGACTAACTATATCAAACTATCCTGAAAGGCGCATTGAAATCGCATTAAAAACAAGAAAACTAGAAGCGTTGCAATATTGATAACTGAATGCAATATCATGTATGAGTGCAAGTGAGACAGAAACATACAAGACATGTGACGGCAGCGCTGCCGCATTCATATCAATTATGAGTGCAAGCGAGACAAAAACATACAAGCACATGTTTGAATGTTTTCGTTGCTTGCGTGGCGGCAGCGCTGCCCGCAGTCGCTGGCCGCGCTGAATACACACATACATAATACATTTTCATCATTATTGGCTCTCGGATGTGTATTCCCATACAGACAAACAGATGTATGTGTGATTATGCTTAGATTGTTTTTGTTTCAAAGTGTTTAATGCAAGTACTACACAATGTAATATTTCTGGACCGATTTTAATAATTAAATCGCGAAAAAATGCAGAGAGTATTTTACGATCGGGCGTGCTCGACTGTACTTTTCTTACTTGTTTTATTTATATGAACTAAGTAGCTAGAGCTTAGGCATAGTAGCTATGCCAGCACTACAGACCTAAAACTATTTATATACACTCTAAAATATTCCATTTAGTTGAAGTTAATTGTTTAAATTTGAGATGAGAATCCCATGCCCACATTTAAGGCTAAATTTTCATGCTTAAGAGCAATTTTAAATGATTTCAGTGACTTATTGTTGAAAAAAATATATTAATATTATTAAGTAATATATAATATCATTTAAATTTTCATTTTAATTAATTTTAATTAGCTACGTCTAGATCTAATATATTTTTATGGACAGTACCAACTTTAACGCGAGCACCGAAAAGTATGCTATAATTTTGAAAGCATTTGCAGCTAAGCTTCAGTTGTGGGTATTTCTTAGTCGGCATATTAAACTGTATTAATACTTTTCACAGGGTATCTTCTAGTAAAACACATTCACAAACTTAACACAATGTTTTTCTCATATTCTTTAAAATCTGCTTCGCTTTGTGAATATTCTAGAATTCCATAGAATATTCAACGAATTAATTAGAACAATATTATTTTAACATGCTTTATTTAATATTTCTAGTAAATAAGTTCATAGAATATTTGTGTGAGCTACACTGAGCAAAACTTGTCTGAACTGTGCACTTCATATTTAAAATATTTAAAACATTTTAAAAGTAACTGTATTAATATTGATTTTGTTTTTTGAGTGTACGCATTAAGCAAATGAAAACAAATACATAATCTTTGTGAATTTATGAACTAAGTCACAGATTTATTTTGCACAAGTGACTAAAATATATACTTGTAGATATTTTGCATAACAAAAACAAACCGTTTTTAATCACAATTTATGGTTTTGTATTTTATTTATGCAAACCGTAAGATAAACGAGTTCGAAGTACAAGTATTTATATATGTAAGTAACTTGAACAGGGCTTAGGCAAATCACTTGGGTGGCTATTCATTTTAGTGGCACTCAATCTCTGCTCTGGTCACACCTGCGCTCTCTTCTGTTTCCGTTTCTGGCCAAGGTAACAACTTCAAGTCTAACGAGGCTTGCATAAAGACGACATAAAAATATAAATAAAAACAACAAATAAGAAAGTTGAGCATGGAAGTGAAGTGTGGACTTTTTGATACACTTATTTGGACTAAAGTAAGATAATCTGGTTTAGATAAAATAAAAAGAAATTAGTAAAGTTTGTCAGTTTTTTTTTAAGCAATCGTAAAATGGATTCCATAAACAAATAGTTTATAATAGGCACTTTATTTTTAATCATTCTTTCAGTGGGACCTAGTCTATTTACCTGAGAACCTATATAAATTAAGTGTTTCCTGTTTCCAGTTTCCCGTTACAAACTTCCTCTCAAGTTAAACCACCCTTTTCTGAGTTAGTGTATTAAAAAATCCAGCACACAAACGATCCGTAACAACAACTAAAATAGCAACAACAACAACAATAAAATAAAATAACAGCTGCTCACTTTCCATGCGTTGGGGATGCTGCTACAGTTGTACGCTTAAGGGAGGTGAGGTGGTAACATTTTGTGCGTTGCATATTTATAGGCGCATAAAATATTGTCGTTTATTTTTAATTTAATGACAAGAAATTTGTGCGCGCTTCCAGCTTCCAATTCCTAGCACCGTCTAATCTACGAGTCTGTACAGCAAAATGAGTACTCGCACTCGTATTCGTATTCGCATTTGTATTTGTATTCGCTTTTGTATTTGGTGCCCACTCTCGTAATTTTCATTGGTAATGGCCTGTGGCAATTGCAATCTATCTCCCCATTTACGACAACAAAACAATTACAACAACAAATATCAGCAGTGCGGGAAGAGGAGGGGCGGCCAACGGGATGTTAAAAGGGGTGGGGGTGCTGCAGGAGTTTTAGTGCGTGGGTGTTGGGTGTGGGTAAGCGATAATAACAGTGCTCATAGCATGCACGTGGTCAGAGGACCATCACTCAGTCCGTCTGTCTGTCCGTCCGCTTCAGTCCACTCCACTCCGTACCATTCAGTGGTTTGTCTGTTTAGTGCGCTTGGCACGTTGATAAAACATTTCATTTCATTTCATTTACAAAACTCACGCAGGTTTCACATACCCTACAATATTAGCAAAAACTGCAGCATACTTTTAGGATGTGTATTCAAATATTATCAAATGGTTGCAATTGCGTTGCACACAAATTTTAAACAGATTTTGGAATTAATTATTTATTTTATAAATATAATTAATTAAATTATAAATTGCTGACAAAGCCAAAAAAAAAAGGAAAATTCAGTCTAATAAATAAAAAATGAATACAAATTGATTTTAAACCAATGAAAATTATTGTTAGCAAAGTTTAATAAAATTCATAATTTTATATAATTAATATAATTTAACATTTGCTCACCACAATAAAAATATTTGAAATAAATTGCACAATTTATTAATTTGTTGAATTTGAATAATATTTCGAGGAACCGACTCCCAAAGAAATTTAATTTACTAGTAATTTAATTTCCTTTAATTTTTTAAATTTAAAAGAAAAACAAGTATTTAAATTACAGAGTGTCTCCAAGTTGATCAACCTACTCTGGCTACCTGAGTTTTTTATACAACGTTCTCTTTTTTCTGTAAAAGCCTCCGACGTACAACACGGTCATCAGCAGTGGCAACAGAAGCTTCATTTGAATTAAACGCCATCATTTTGGGTCATTATTTGGTTACGTGCGCTAAATGAGACGCGACGCGAGGCGAGGCGAGGCGGTGGTAGGGGCTGCAGTGTTGTGGCCCAGAGTGAAGTTGGCCCATTAGCTGCCATTTGAGTTACGTGCGTGAAGATTGCGTTATTTATAACAGACATGGTGCCCCATCATCCTGCCGATAAGCATCTACCCATCCGGCCCTTTGGCATATGTTTGCCGATGCTTTTAACAAAATTAAAGGGAAACTTTAAAATGTTAACACCTTGTTGAAGCCTGCATAATGCAGCTGAACACGCCCCCGACTTGCCCCTAAGTGTTGCACGGTGCATGACGTTGTCGGCGCCCTTAATTAAAAGCAACTTCGCTTGCCTCCTCTGCCTTTACCCGCTACGCGCTCCCACCAATACGTCGAACAGCGTATACAAAAAAAAAATAAAGTAAAAATTTGTAGAGAGAAAAGTTCAACTTCAACTTAAATTCAAACTGAAAGGCAACTCAAACCAAACCAATCCGAACCAAAACGAACTCGCGTACATGTTGCACTTTTTGATAGACGCAGGCAAGTTTCTGGCGCCAAGGCGCGTGCCTCACCAGCCGACCGTGGCAGCTTCTAATTAATGTGCGCTCAAAAGTTTGCACAGCAACAACAACTACAACAACAAGTGCAACAACTGCAACGAGTACCTGCGACTAAAAGTAAAATGAAATACAAATGCCAAAATGCCTGGCAATTTGGCCAACAGCTCTACACTGTGCAAAATGCATGTTCATAATTAATATAGCGTGCTAAAATTTTCTTGGGTTTCAAGTTAAAGTTAACGAATAACCTTTTGTGTAAGTTTCTTCATAATTTCATACTAGACTTTAATTTAAAAATACATATTAATATATTAAAAATATTTTTAAAAATTATTCCACCTGAAAATGTGAAAAAATTGAATATATTTTGAAGGAACTGAGAATTATTGAGCATTCCACTAATAAGTTTTATACTATAATGCTAGAAATATTGGCTAAGCACATCGAAGCTATCATATTTTAATAAAGTACTGAAGACTTTTATAAATTCATTATTTTATAACCACAGTTTATCAATCTTTTGTTTAATAAATTCTTTAAAAACAGAAAATTAGTTTAGATATCGTTCGCTTCTATAATTTTCAACAGTGCAGCTCTCTCACTGCTTTTTTGGCAATCAAAATCTCAGCCGGCAATGAGAATCGTTTTCTATATTAAGTTAAAAATTTAATTTACTGCATGTGCTTCAACTTCTCTCTTTTCTCCATCAATTGCGTGTAAACTTTTAAATTAAATCACTGTAATACCTTTTTGACCATAAACGATGCTCGGTCTGCAGCTCGCACTCAAACTCAAACCCAAACACGGACACGGACTGGCACACGGACAAACTGCAAACTGTAAACTGAATCTGCAAATGTCATTGGGGTGAACCGGAAATGTGCATCAGAAAAAGTTGCAAATTAAATTTTAATTGTTTTAACTGTTTCGTTATTGGCCAATTGGCCAAAATGCACATCAACTGACTTGGCTAACACTCTTTGCTGGCAGCATCTTAAGGCAAAAACTTGCAGTAATTCGATTTGCAATGCAAGCTGTATAGTGTTTGAAATACATTTAATTTTTGGATAAATTGAGTTGTTGAAAATCTATTTATAAAATTAAGAAATTTATATAAATATAAATATGAGCAAGTTTTTCTTCAACAAATGTTAAATAAGTTTATTTATAGCTTGTAAATTGAGTTAATTAAGTTGTGCTGAATAAACTAGTTTTTATACTCTCGGCAAGAGTATATGGGGTTGGGGAAAATGTATGAACAGGCAGAAGGAGGCGGGCACCCCCCAAAAAATATATATTCGCCACCACCACACGCCGGGGCGATACGCCCCGCCCGCCCGCCCGCCCGCCCGCCTGCCGGCCGGCCGCCGCGCGCGCGCCCGGCGTAAACACAAACAGATACAGAGAGGGAAAGCGCACAAGCGCGCGCCGGCCAACACATAAAAATTACCGATACAAAAAATAATTTTTTTTCCCCCCCCCCCCCCCCCCCCCCCAAAAAACAAAAAAAAAACAACACCCCCCAGAAAAAGGGGGGGGAAACAAACACCGCCAGGGCAACAGGGGGGGGGGGGGGGACAGCATAACTGCATGGACATAATAAATGCGCCCGCCCCCCCCCCCCCAAAAAAAAAAAAAAATAAATATTTTAATAAATAATATAAATATAAAAATATAGGGAAACAAATAAACACAACCGAGAACACCCCAACACAAACACAAAAAACAAAAAAACGACGAGTGGAAAAAGAAACCGACCCAGAACGGGGAGAGGCGCGCACAAACACAAACACAGCGGAGGGGGGGGCGGTTTTTTTTTTTTTACTTGTTCGGGATGCCTTATCTATTAAATAGCTGTATACACCACAGCTATAAATACAATGAATCCTTAAAAAATGTATGCTTAACCCCAAGAAACCAAAGTTTTCTTCCATTGCAAAATTATCACAATTTATTGATTTCAAAAACCCCTATCAGGCACAGGGGTATGTGTAAAGGTGGAAAAATATTTTTTATTTGGTTGCAGTCGTTAGTTGGAAATACCAAAGATATCAAGTAATGTCCGTGTCCATTATGATCTGCAAACGCCATCGTTCTTTTTCTGAGAGCTGAAAGAAATTCTTGCTCGTATGCTTCACCTCAGTCATGTTATGCAAAGGTGGCCAAAATGAAGTTATAGCCATGCAACTAACCAATGTAAAAGAAAGAGTTTAGACTACCTAATGAAAATGTTATCAAGCACATACCGCACAAAGTAACAAGCATCAGCAGCAGTTCGCTGGAAATCGATAATATTTCTAATTTCATGATTCAATTGCGCCTCGTATGATTTGATCGATTGTGTATACCGATTGCCACATATCATTTCACTGCGTGTAATCTTCATGGAGGCAAATGTCTTAAATAATTTCCAAATCTACTCACTATGGTATTTTGAATTTTTTATAACTTGGCTGGCGACTCATCAAATCAGCCGTGTCATCGGGCTCATAAGTGTATTGGGCCATGGGTCCTTCGATCACAGTCTCGCGTCGGTAATCAACTCTAGCCTCAGTCTGATTACGACGCGAAAACTGTGTCAATGTCTTTTTGAGATCTTCATTGGGCACTTGTATGGACATTGGGTAATGAACTGTTGTCGATCTGCGTTTCAAAAGCATCGACGATTGTCGTCTCACGACCGAACCTTCCTTGATAACACTCATGTTGTATTTCTTTTAATTTTCTTGATTTTATACAACAAACTTGTGTATTCCTGTGCATTTATTGCTACTATGTGTTGCAGTTTTATGTGTTTGTGTTTTTAATGTGAGCGTTGCACTCACAACTGTTCTCGATTGATAGAATAAGCTAGTGTTGCTTGTCTAATGCTAAAAAGGCAAAGGCAATTAGATAAAACAAATGTTTTTATATTGCAAGCAAGTGCTATGAAAAATGTTGCATACTTTTAAGCGCGTGCTCTAAATATCGCAGCACGATAGCTACTAATGCCTTGTAAAATAGTCAATGTGAGGCTTGGGGTGTCTCAACAGGATCTATTTTTAACAGGGTATTTTAATAAGTTTTAAGTTTAACCTGTTAGTTTTGCAGTTTCATAAAATTAAACAGACACTTTTAATTACAGTAAAGACCAATAAGGTTTTTTGTAGCCACTTTAAGTGAAGGTATAATATATGTATATACAAATTATTACGTAAATATGTTTGCGTCTGTTTTTCATTTTTTACAAGCAAACAGTGTACCGTAATATACAGTATGATTAAGTAAAAATGATGAAATTGCATGCTCAGCTTCAATGAAAACTTAATAAAATAAATTAATAAAGTGCACACAACAGCATGATACCCTGTAAGTTTGTCCACAGCTTTTCATATGTGCAATACAAATGTTATTAATTAAGCTGAATAAATTTGGACTCCTTCGATGACTAGTTTTCTTAGTTAAGTTTTAACTTCAACACAAATATTAAAATGTTATTAATACAACTGACTAAAGTATTTGTTAGGTTTTCGAAAGTTTCAGTGAGTTGTGCTAGTAAATTGAAATGTAAAGAATTTTTAACAATATTCATAAAAAACTGAAAAAATTGTCACATGCCTTTTGGCAATGGGGAGATGGCAGCCATAGGCAGTTTTGTATTTCCCTTGTTATTATAACTGAATATTTTATAGCATGTGACATTTTGCGTGGCGACTAGCAATTGGCAGCATTGTCAACATCACTCAAAAAGCATCAAAATGTAAGCAAGATTCGAGCACAGTGAGGAGGGAAACAAAGGGGTTAGAGGGGAAGAAGGATGTAAAAGGGGTCTGTGTAGCATTGTAGTTGAAGGATTTAACGCAAGCGAGCATCAACAATGAATGTAATTCAATATGCAAATTGGCGACAACAATTTTCAACTTTTTCCTGCCACTGCTGTTTTCCATATAAATACTGCAATGTACGGAAAAAGCAAGGAAAACCAAAGTGATGGATGAAAGTGAGGGGAGTGTATGCTACTTGCCAGAATTTGCTGATTATGGTAGTTGTTATGCCATGTCACGAGCCCGAGCGCTATTCAATTCAATCGCTAATTTTTAGCCGCTAACCAAAATCCATTTGAGAGTCAACATATTTTGTCATTAGTTGGCAACATGCAACACACGGCAGGGAGTGGACAGCGGACAGCAGGCAACATGCAACCGCAACTTCAGCAACAACGGCTTGACATTGATAACTAGTGGGATCTCTACAACCGACGCCTGACTATGAAATACCTGTTAAGCTTGCTTTAAAAATTATTTTTAAAGTTCTTTCCATCATTTTTAAAGTCAATTTGTGCTGATCATGGTCTCTGCATCGGCATCTGTCAAACTGTGATGCTCCAGGCACTCAGACAGACGTAGAAGGCTGTATTGATTCGACTGTTCGACAGGCTTTACAACAAACAAAATATACCCCATACCAATGAGTAACGGGTGAAATATGTTTTTGGCATTGTGTGAGTGCATGTGGGTGTGCGAAGCGCCTGAATGAATGAACAAGTGGCCGAGTGTCCACTGTGCATGTGGTGCAACCACAGACGCAGGACGTTCTCATAGACACACCCACACACACACACACACACCTACACGCACAAAGGATACAGAGCAAGACCGTTGATACCGTTGATACCGTTGTTGCCGCACAGTAATTAATTAGACTCGCAGGCATTTTATATGAAGAGTATAGGCTCTGCAACACTAATTGAACATGAAACGACATACCAAGTCTGTATCATCGTCATTATCAACATTATCAACATCATTATCAACCTTAACATTGTCATACTGTGCAGCTAATCGTAGTGCATTGTTCAAAAGGATTCGGTCCGAAAATTCATCAGCCTCGAATTCTGTTCTGTTGCAGTCTAAGTGCAGATGACAGCACTTGAAAACTGCACAACGCACTTGAGAGCTCCATGTTGCGCCTTAGGCTTTCCAATCTTACTCCCAACTCAGGCACTCTCTCTCTGTCATTCATCTAAATCAGTGGCGTTCCATGCAAAGTAGCCCAAGCCAGCCGGATTCAGCCCAATATCTCAAATACACTGAGAGAAAAATCAAACTGTAAGTTTTAGCTGCATTAACTAAGTTTATTGTAAGTTTTTAACAACTTTAAAGGCAGCACGTAAAATAAATAGACTGTAGAACTCTACAATTCATTTAATAGTATTTTTTTTAATAATGTTTAGTATTTTTCCAGTATTTTAAAATCATTAGATTTATATTGAAAGGCTTCTAGTATATCTATAATAATAATTTGAATAGTGTTTAGTATTTTTTAGTATTTTAAAATCATTAGATTTATATTCAAAGCCTGCTAGTAAATCTATAAAAATAATTTGAATAATGTTTAGTATTTTTTCAGTATTTTTTAGTATTTAAAAATCATTGGATTTATATTAAAAATAATAATCATTTGTTTTACAATTTATCAAGACTGCTAGTAAGTCTTTAATAATATTTCAAAGGTTTAATATAGTTTAATCCGCTAAAGTAAAATATTCTTGTTGACCCTAACACGGCCTCATGTTAGTATTTTAATACTAAACAACCCTTTTTCTAATGCTATTTTATATATTTCCTATTTAAGAACTCTGGCCATAAAGTCGCTTTATTTTAGCTACAAATTAAAGTGCGTATATGTTAATGTCTACTCTATTTTGCTCAGTGTATTGTACATACACATGTATGACATATGTGTGGTATGCGGTTTTGGGTTTAGCTTTGGCTCTCTCCGTGCGTCTGTCTGTGCTCGCAGCCACTCCTTCTACGACTACTAGCGCCTCTGGCTCTTGGCTCTTGGTTCGCATTCGTGTAGAAGATTTCAAATTAAATAAGCACAAATCAAATATTTTGCAATTTCTGTCACTGCATGCCATTGCCGACTATAAGTGTGTGTGTGTGTGTGTGTGTGTGTGTGTGGATTGTGGATGTGAAAATGAAAATGGAATTGCCAATGGAAATGGAAATGTGAATGGGAATGAGCTAAAGTCTCGACACGACACGACTCGACTTGGGTTTGGTTTATTGTGGGTTGTTTGGTTCCTTCAGACATTGATTTATGTGGTTTCAGCGGGTTCAACTCGATTCTGTTGTCGAGTTAAGTTGAGTTTATTTGGTGTGTTGTTGGTTGCCTCGTTTATTGGCTGAAAAATTAAGTCGGTAGTGGCAAAGTGTTGAGTTTAGTCCGGAAGTGATGAGGCATCAGGATTATGGTTTCCTAGTTCCACTCTCTAATGTGTTGCTTCTGATCTTAAGAGTGTGTCTGTCTACAAGTGTGTGTGGGTAAGAGTGTGTTGTATGCACAGTCAACTTGAATGGATTCCTATTGTACTATTAGCTAAATTGGTGCTAATGGTTCGTCAGCAAAGAAGCACACAAATTTCAAGAGCTAATCGACTGATTTACCCAAGAAGTTGTATGCAAAATTTGCCATTGCTGGGTCTCATCTTGAGCTTCTAACTTTCAATATTTGACAATTTAAAATTTCCACTCCTCTCAGTTTATATAATTATTTTTGACAGCCATATCGATAATCTGCCATCGATTGGCACAACTGTAGTGACAGTTAATAGTTCAGTCCTAAGTAAACTTTCCGCAAAGTAAACAAACATAATTCAATCCCTAAACACAATTTGAATCTTTTAATGTTTACGTCGCGATATCACTGATATTTGTGTTGTTTTGCTGCTATAGAATTACCGCTGTGTGTTGCACAAAACTTTGCGACAAAGACAACTTTAGTTTGCTGTTCGAATTTCGCACGATAAGTTACGGCAAAAATACTTTGCAGTTGATTTTGGCATTGGATTGTGGACCATTTGCAAATGGCAGAGGCGTCGTCAGCTGGTGAGTGGATGAGTTTGAGGGCAGTTCGGTTGGCGGTGGTAAAGAGAGCACTGCTGACTAGCTAATTAGTCAGTGAACGAGCAAAATTATGACAAATTAAAATGCAACAGGGACGGAGTGATGCCGTAGAGTGGAGGGGGGAGAACTGGGTTAAGGTACGTGTATAACAATGGCAGGTGGCCAGGCGATGGCCAACACATGCGCACACGTTCGTAATTACCCATGACCACTGCAATAACAAAAGGCAGCCAAATGGCTGAGAATGGCCAAAAAGGGTGACGAGACAAAAGCCGTGTTGGCAGCGTCCACAGCCATAGTAATGGTTATGAACATGGACATGGAAATGCCAGTGGAAATGGACATGGGCATGAGAATGGGTGCGTGTCGCTTGCCGTTCGTCATGGCCGTTTGTGGCTCATTGGTTCAGGGTGTAAGAGAGCGTTGGGGCGGTGGAGGTGCGGGGAGAACTTGGGCCAACTCGAGCTGGGTAATTTTTCATGGGCGCCATCCGTGGCGCGTCCTTGTTGCCGGCCACGGCCCACATAAATTAACCGAAACGTATTAATTCTTTTTATTTCACCCCGCTTGCTTTTGTTTTTACTCTTTTTATATGCGTGCAAAAATTTATGCTTGAATTAAATATGATGACCAAAAAAGCAGTCGCAGCAGCCGACAATGTTGCCGTCCTTATTTACACATGTACAACACGGCGTATGCGCGTCGTAATGTACGACAGCGTGCACAATTAATCTTGCAACGTGTTTTATGTGCTTTCTTCTTCTTCTTCATCTGTTATATATTTTTTTTTTTTTGTGTGCTTCTTGTCCAACGATGGCAACGAATGGCCAAAGCAAGCGAAGCCAAGCCAAGCCAAGCCGTCGAAACAACAGTGTGGCCATCATGCTGCGGCTGGGTTATAATTGAATTTTCATAGCCATTACCAGACATCGTCGACGACATCATCCTCCCAAAACCCCTCTTGATACCCCTCATCATCTTCCTCCTCCTCCTCCGCCTCATCATCATCATCATCGTCCTCATCGTTCTTAACGTTCCCTTATCGTCGGCATGGTCATTATTTAAATGTAACGACGCTTTATTATTACGGCAATCGAAAGCAAATGATTCCGGCTTTATAAATATAAATCAAGTTAGAAGCACACACAATACCTTCAAAGCCAAAGCGTTGGCCACATGTTGCACGGCCATTTGGTCAACGTGGCGTATGCATAATGTTCAAATTCAGCTCATTCTCAGCTAGAACACTATTAACTCCGCTCAACCACTTAACCAAAACGACATTTAAAGCCTTTAAACTCACACAATAGACAAGTGGTAAATAAAATAAAATGTCATTACAATAAAGCTACTGAAAGTGTAGTGGGAACTACTTGAAAAACGCATGCAGAAACCTGAGTGAAATTCATGCAGAACTTACCGTTTAGCAAGAATTAGATTTAAGCTGTAAGTAGAAGAGGGAAATAGAGAATTAGTTAGGGTTTAAATACATATATTTTAATTGATTTACAATTTTACTCAAAAGAAATTAGATAAAATTAGGAAAACAGTGTTTTAGTTTTAAATTTATCTTTCTATTTAATCCCCTTTAATAAATATATAAAATAATTTCCTTTATTTACTTCCTAGTTAATTTCAAGCCGGGTGACATTGTTTTTGGCCAGAAACATGGCTTTTTACCCTGGCCCGGTCGCCTGATCGACACTTCAGACACTCACAGCGGCCTCGTGCAGTTCATGTACACCTTGGATCGCCATAAGATACCCTATGCCAAAATCTGGCCCTATAATGAAGAGTACAAACAAAAGTTTATCACCAAAGCATACACTGGAGTATGAGGACTTCAATGCAGCCATATATATAACTGAGTGTATACTTAAAACGGACTTTGTAGTACCAACACCCAATGAAGAGGAGCTGCGTTTCATGCAGCAAGTGAGAGGACAAAGTGAGACACTGCAAGTAGAGCCAGTCTTCATAGCGGAGATCAATAAACTACGTGGCTGTCTCACTACACAGCAACAGAACTATGCGATCGCAGCTGGAGCATTTGAGAAACTACTTGAACTACCCGTCAGTCAACTGCTGCTCATACGCAGTCCAGAGGCAGTAAAATCCATACGACTACTCTGTCGTTTTGGCACACTCAAGCCAGAAAATCAAGCAGAGGCACAGCTTATAAGAGAGCAGGCTAAACAGCTGATGAAACGCTTTGCTGACGTGTTTCCACAACCCTTTAGTGAGTTGGACTTTTGGTCGGAATATTGTAGTTATTCGGAGCTTTACATGCGCTACACGAAACCCAAGACATGACTGGAATCAAAGTCAAATAAATAATAAATATAAAAACAAATAAATTCGGTTTGCAATAGCCAATCATGTCAAGATTTGAGTCAAGTGACAAATACGCTTTGAAGGTGGAGTGGCCAAGATAAACAATCGATCAAAAAATTAGACAAATCATCGTGTGACTGTCGTTGTACAATAAACAAAAGCCAAATGTGTTCACACCGTGACAGGCAGAGCTCCTCCCACTTGAGGGGAATGAGGCAGGAGTTGGTCAAGCAAACAAAATTTCACTTTGTGCAGCCTCAAATACGAGAGAGAGAGAGAGAGAGAGAGAGCGAGCGACAGGCAAAAGGGCAGCAAAGGGAACAGAATGTGGGCATGGCATACAGGCAAAGGCAAATTCAATTTGAGCTGTCAAAAATCTAACCAATATTGGATGCGTGTTTCCCTGTGTATGTCTGTGTTTGTGTGTGTGTGTGTGTGTGTGTGTGTGTGGTTGACTGTGTGTGGGGCGTGGCTGTCGTTGCTATCGTCGTGCACAATCGATTGAAAACATAAATGAAATTGACAGCCAGCATGCCAGGTGTCCAGCCAGTTTTACCTGTCTCTCCATCTCTCTATCTCTCTGACTGCCACTTCAGCACAAAACATTCTAGCATTTGGTTCCCTTTGAAGTTGTGGTCGACACCTAGAGGTTGGAGGTCACATCTGGTCCAAAAGGTGTTCAAGTGTAAGTAAAGCATCAAATTAATTTGACATTTGCTTTGTCAGTGTCAGCTCAACGCATGTCAGTTGACGCTTTAACAGATCTTACTGCCATTGTCAACAATTACCATTGATAATGATATGGGAAGTAGCAGCCAAGAGAGTGCGAAGGAGATAACATTCCATTTGTGCCACTTGTCCAAGGAATTTGGCTTATTGACATTTGGCCAAGAGCAAAGCTTTTACGCAAATTACCTACTACTTAAAGCGCTTTTCATTTCTAAGATTACTTCAAAATTTTTCACAACCAAAATACAAATAATAAACAAATATAAACATGTCCTACCCCCCCACACACACACACACACACACGTCTGCAGGTAATGCGTGTACCTATAATGTTATTTTTTAATTTACCTAAAATGTTGGCTACACACACAGACTTACTAACAACTGGTATTATTAGAGGCAAAACAATTTAGCCACGCTACATGAACAACTTGTGCCACGACGGTGACATGGAACGTAACGCCGCACAGTGGGCCATTTTACATTATTTCTGCTCAATTATCAAACAACAAAAAACATTTTAATGTTATAAATTGAATCAAAATAAATTTTTAAGTAATTAAATGAAATTTTTGAGCTTACATATTTCTTAAAAATTGTTTTTATTGAACACATTGTACATTTATGTTTATTTGTCACATAAGTGAATAAAAGCTATTATGTAATAAGCACCGCTACTTAGTGGCGGATTTTGTTTTTATAGTAAATGTTGTTGCCCAAGGACACTAACAGGTAATGCATTAAGTGCCAGGCTGACAGACCCTGTTTGAAGTTCTTTGAATTTTCTGAATAGGTAGAAGTGTGTGGGTGTGTGTGTGTGTCCCCACTCTATGGAGAGTGCCTATTGCTAATCTCATTAAAATTTGCACTTAGCCAACTAATGAATTGATATTGTTTTCAGGTCACAAATTCATCAAATTGAGTCGACCCTCTTGGCACAGTTTGAGTAATTTATGTTACGTTCTGTTGATGTTTATCTTGGCCAAAAGGTCCGAAAAGGCGCTTATCAGCATTTCGTGATGTGTTTTTTATTTTGCAGAAAAATAAAAGCAAAACAAGCAAACCTTTTGATAAGCCAAGAATAACAGTTAACTTGCAGCTGTGATTTATTTGGCTTTTAAAGCGCATTTTTAAAGTGCTCAACCGTAAAAATAATTCACACACACACACACACACACACACACACACACACGCACAAATTTCTGCTGACTTTTATATTCAACTATAAAAAATGTTATGTCCGTTGCTGTTGTTGTTGTTGAAGTCGAGTCTCGTTCTCATATTTGCACTGTGCATGTTTTTTGTGTTTTTTGTTCCTTTTTGATACTAATTAAAAATTGTATATTTATCAAAGTTAGAGCGTGACAGCAGAGCAAAGCAATTTGCCAAAATAACCGAAAACTAAAAACATATGCGGCAAAGCAAACGCATGTGCACAACATGCACACACACACACACACACACAGTTTTGCGGGCAGAAAGATTTTGTTGACAGAACTTTACAATAAAACGAAAGTTTAATGCACAAGTTTTACCCCGTCGTTTGCGGGCTTAGCTTTGAAGGGCAGCCCCTTTGCCACGCCCCCCAGAGCGGTAGCAACCCCTACCGCACCCTTTCTGTTTCCCGTTGTGTTTGCGCAACTTACAACCAAAGTAAACTCATTACCAATGCAAACAAACAGGCGGTGAAACTTTTAAAAACCGCCCAGAAACTATTTGCGTGCACAGCGCCCAAGCAAACCAAACGAAATGAAAATCATTATAAAGCGAATAAAAAATAATTAAGTGCTTGCATTTCAATGCGATGGGCATATTAAGCATACGACATGTGCACACTCTCCCCATCCCCCCAAAAAAAACTACCAAACCGAACCCAACCAAACCAACTGCCAACTACTTCCATATCCGTTGGCAAAAGGCAAACTCTGAACTTTTTGCATACCTTTGTGTATCTCTCTCATTTATTATGTTCGCTGACCAAGTATACTGTTTATACATAGTACTTATAACGTGGCCGAGAGTGTTATAAATTTCACCGTGGGGCATTTGCCAGCACCATTAAGTATTCACATACGACTATTTTATTTCTGGGTGCAAGTAAATGTTCCTCGTTGAACGTTAATCTTTTTGCCATAAGAGATACTTTCGCATGCAGATGGTGAAGGAGTGGGCAGTTTTGTACCTGTGTAGTAATTTTTGCCATCGAAACAGAAGCAAAAGTTTTATCAATTTCATTTTCAACTGCTGATAATTAGCTGTAATACCACAAAATAGGTACTGCAAAGAGGAACTAGCAGGACGCTTGTTAGACAGTCTTCAAAATAGAAGAAAAGTCTAGAAAGGCTTTAAAAATATTTTGTTCCTTATTAGTTTAATTTTCAAAAGGAAATCTTTGCCTATTTGCTGCTAAAAGTATTAAAAACCTGATGTGCTCCTGTAGCTCTCTATGGGCTTTATATAACCGGACTTTCCTACTGTTAATTTACATTCTCGTAAACCTAATTTATCCCCTTGTACTTTTTAACTGCTGAGCCTAAAAACACTTTTAATCTGCACTTTTTACATTTACAATAATTAAATTTAATATGAGACTTTAGTAGCAGCTACCACGTCACTAAAGATCGAGTTATTTTTATTGATAAATTAATTCAAATGGGTTTACATTCGGCTTTTGCCTTGTCGCAGTTAATTAACATACACAACATTTTGCACGAACGCTCAACAATATGCTCGGCACAATAACAAGTGCTGCACTGTATTATATTTATTATTTTATTTATATTATTTTCTCGGTGTTTGTTAAATGAAATAACAAAACTTTTTGTTTGCCTACAGCGTCAGCAAAAGTTAAAACATGTTTAATTGTATTTATACAACTGACAGTGGGGTATAATAAGTTGTTCAGTAAGTTGATAACTCTGTGTTAAATTTTATTATAATAAATTTAAAGTGGAACTTATAAAGTTAACAATATGAAACAACGTTTTTTAATTGTTATGGACATTAGAATTAAATTAATTATCAATTGTAGGACTCTTAGATAGCCCCAGAAATTTTATTGTTTATAAAAGATATATATTTTTAAGTCTTTAACAGTCTATGGCCACATTAAACTAATAAATAAATTCCATAGCTTTGATTCTCTAGAGAGTATGTCCACTTCGTTCAGTTTGGTGTTTATATTTTTTATTTTATTATGTAGTTAGCTTAGTTATCACTTACGTGAGACCGCAGCGAACAAAATGTTAGTTTTGTTTCGCATTTTTGTGGGTCGCTGCGCGTAACGTGTGTAATGTGTAATGTGTAATTAAAATGTGGCTGACAAGAACATGGGGGACACATGGTCCAGTTGATGCTGATGTTATTGCAGCTGCCATGGCACACATTAACCGCACAGTAATAATTAATTGATATGTATGTACAACAAACTGATACAGACACAGAGACAGTAACAAAGACAATGACAGAGACAGAGACAGAGGGAGACAGGAGAGAGAGAGAGAGAGAGAGAGACAACAAGCGTGTTATGTTAATTTATTAATGCAATTGATTAATGCACTCAGGCTGATCAGTAAGTATACGCCGAGTGGCCCAGGATTTACAGCTACACCACAGGATATACTTATATTTTGGAAAACCACAAACCTGAACAATTTAAGCTCATTAACTTTTACTACTTAGCAAATAATGCGCTTAGCGCCAAGTTAAAGCAGCTCTGTGACCAACTTGGACTAGAGAGTGCAACAGTTACCAGAAGCCAAAGTGCTGATGATTAAGTTAATGATGACGTTGATGATAATGATGGTCGTTGATGGTGGTTTGGTGGGTGAGGGACATTTTCAGCTAACTCAGTTGTGTCCAATGACCACGAAATTCGAATCCCAACGGAACTGTTAGCTGTAAGCTGCTAGCTGCAAGCGGCCACTTCAAGCTCACAGTTTCAGTCAGACCAATTAAGAACGCATTTCATGCTAATCGTCCCGACTGTCCGTTTACCCGGTCGCATTTACTGCAGTTGAGTGCATTTCATTTAAATGAATTACAAGCGAAATATGAGCACCACTTGACTCAACCACAAACGAGAGAGTGTTCGACTTTCAGTTGTTAGTCCGACTCCGAGTCCGAGTCGAAGCTTTACGGAATTTGTTCAATGTTCATTAAACAGCAGCAGCAGCAGCAGCGGGCAAAATGTTAATCAGTTTTTCCATTCTATTTACGAGTCAAGTGCCAAAACGCAAATCACAAAACACAAAAGAACAGAAAAAAATGGGTAATTAACGGTCGATGAGTGTGGTAAAGAGAAAGAGATAGAGATAAGAACGGGAACAGGAACAGAAACAGAAACTGGTACAGTAAAATCAGCAGCAACTGAAGCGAGGGGAGAAGCTGTCAGCGGAGTGGGAGGGCAGCTGAATGACGCTGCTCAAGAGCTGCCACAGTTGTTTGACCCTGTCCTTACAAGCAGAGTTATATAGACTTGAGTAAAAAGAAATTGGTGTATTACCTAAAGTCAATATTAGTACATGAATTTTTCTTGTAATCAAAGAAAGTATCTAACTGGCCATCAAAAGGTAAAGGATATTTTTAAGATAACATGAGCAAGTCTAGGCAAAAGTGCTAATTTGTAGAAAGGTAGTAACTTATATATATTTATTAATTTATTATTTTGGAGGTCAGAGGTTCCAAGGAAGGCTTTCTAAGGCTGCCTAAGCATGATGTAGAAATCTATGATTTTATATTCATTTACCAAAAAGTTTTCTTATTCTAGTTTATCCCTCTACCACCCTCGTCTAAGATTGTCCTAAATCATTGAAGTTAGACCGCAAAAAATATATTTACTAGACTACTAACAGTCGAGTTCCAATTCTCATAAAATTATAAATCCCTTTGAATTCTACGAATGATCCTCGTACAGGGACTTTTGCTGTAGCGTACCCCCAACTGTGCTCAGTAGTTTTTTTCTGCTCATTTTTGGCATTGTTAATTTGAATGAATTTAATTAATTAACGTTCAAAACAAAACTGACGTCAATAGAACCAAAATCTGTATCCCCCACAGCACTGCCATCTCTTGCCAGTCAGCTGCTGTTGCCAGGACCACTGATGACTGGGCCATCATGTTGTCAGCCCTAATAAGTCGCCAGGGCCATCTGCCACCAAGTACAACGTTCTTGGCCAATTTGCGGCTTAAGTCTAAGCAGCCCGATATATTCAAACAATTATGCCCAATATTATTGAGCCTTTTGATGACGTCGGCGTCGGCGTAGGCGTAGGCGTCGGTTTAGGCGTCGACGTAGACGTCAACGCTGAGCCTGACGTCGCCGCAGCTGTTAATGGCGTTCCGTTTCTAATCTGATAAGCGGATATCAGTTTGTATATACATAAGATTGTAACTGTACTTGTGTGTGTGTGTGTGTGTTGAGAGTGGGTGGGTACACACCCAAATCGAACATTGCTAATTAGTAAGCGCAGGTTTGTATACATTGTGCACATATTTTAATTAAAAATTGATGTGCGCATTTGCATTTTATTTATGAATTTATTTTCAACACGAGCAATTGAGCAGCTCAGACCACTGCATAGATTAATTACGATAATTTTGAATGATTGAAGGCCGCATTGATAAGCTTACCAATTAAGTCTGTGCCACAATAACCCACATAAATTCAATTCACTTAAAGAATAGCCAAATTAAATCGTACACAAATTAATTAATAACATTTGCTGCTAATAAGTTTTTCTAAACTAATAAAAGTGCACATAGAAATGTTGAATACTTGGAGTGTTTAATTAAATTTTTCGATATTTATTCGTATCATTTAAGGCTTACAAGTAGCAGAAAATATAAAACAAAAAATTGTATTTAAATTCAAAGTTGCTAAATTGTTTGCCCTTCTTGTAATTGCCAATACTTTTGTGCACAACTGTGTGCATTTGCATATTTTTGTTCACACATATATATTTATTAATCGTTTCATTACACATCTCCGGGCATTATTTGGCAATTGACTTTTCAATTTGGCTACAAGCGTTTAAATTTCAATTAAATCCACAATTCATTTGTCATGAACAGAAACCCACCCAAAAGTAACACACAGTAAAATCGAAAATGGAAAAACTACAAATACCAAAAGATACAATTGTAACTGTTAGGCGTACTCGTGTGACTGTGTGTGTGTGTGTGTGTGTGTGTGTGTGTGCTTGTGTATTTACAGCATTTCGTTACTGATACAAATGTAGAAGGCAAAACACGTGTCGCTTTCAGTTCGACAAGTAAAACAATAACGTTCAAAAATCGATGACAAATACAATTGTGCATTGCGAATGTGAAACAGCTGTGTGCCATATCTAAATATATGAATATGGCAGTGTGTGTGTGTGTGTGTGAGCGGTGTGTGTGTGTGTTTATGCAACTGTAAATGCAACACAAAGTAAACAGTGCAGTAAAAATGAAACACCCACTGCGTTGGGCTGTCAACGTAGGCAAGCCACAGTAACAGTGCTATAAATAAGTATGCTCACACCCAGGCGAGGCGAGTGTATGCATACATAAACCCATTAAATTGTAACAAGTGTGATAGTTTCTAAACACAAAAGTGGTAAAAAAAGGCTGACTTTTAGCTTTAAATATTACACAACACAGGCTGTAAGTCAGCTTACTTTGGGTAGTAACTTTACTTTGGGAGGGTGTAGAATAATGTACCTCCCTATCAATAACTATGACATTATGCATCGAGTGCAAACGCAGGAAATGCTTCTACTTATCATCTTATTCACATACTTTTAGTTTAGTAAAAGTGCTGCTAATCGATATACCATAGTAGCTGACTATAAATCGTCTAATTTAATTAAACACCAAAGAACAAGTTGTCGTCAGAGGCAAACGCGTTAGGTAAACTTAGCATATAATTGATTTAAGCATAATACTGGCAGCTGGCTAGAGTGATATCCGCATGAGACGGTGTGTGACAGTGGAGCTTGTCAGGTGACAGACAGACTGGCAGACTGGCAGACAGGCACGAAATTGATTTCCAATAAGCAGCGTGCCACGTTAGATTGTGTTAATTTTACGCTAAATCTGTTTTACTTCAGGCAGCCGCAGGACTTCATTGATAAACTTTGACATTGATGAGTTAATGATGATGACAAAATCACACTCACACACATACACACACACACCCCCACATACACTCTCGCATGTATATAGATAAACAAAATGTCAAACGAGATGAGCTGCTTGTTAACTTTATCGATGGCTCTGTGAGCTGCGCTCCTTTTATGGCCAAAGTTGGCAACGACTTTGTCATTTGTCATGGACATAGGCATAGGATAATGCCAAAAATTAAGTCAGCTGGAGCAAAGTTCTTTGCGAACTTTTGTTTCGTTATTAACTGTGAGCCCTATCGGTTTTTGGCCTTTTACTTTATAAAAATCATTTTTATTGAACACTTTGAGAGTGCCGAAATGGCCATTAGTAACTACTAACCAAAGATTTGTCGATAATTATGATAAATGCTTGATTGGAGCTTTGGGAATTTTCCAAAAATCTAACGACAAACTAAATGCGTTATGAAATAGCAAAGATTTGTTTGGGTTTAAGCAAAATTTTAATGCTCGGACTACAGCTTAAGTTTTTGGGGTTTTGTCTATAAATTCCTTTCATTGTCAGTAATTCAAAGTTACTGACTGCTGTCTGTGGCAGCAACTCTTAACTCGGCCTCATGATCAAAAAGCTTTTTAGCCTCAAGCTGACTAAGGAAACTTTGGCCAGGTGAGTGTGTAGGGCTGCTGGGCTTATGGGGTTATGGGTTAAAAAACGGTACTGTACAAATAACCAGCTTTGGCAACAGTAACCAAAAACTCAATTTCCGTTTGAAAACTCATTTTGCATTTTGGTTGTTTTAAATCAACAGCAACAGAGGCCGCTCAGGCCAAAACAGACAAACAATTGCGGAAAAACAATAAACAATACTGGCAGCAGCAACAAAAGCAACAATCAAGTAAATCCATCTGTTCTTTTGGGGAGTTAAAAAGGAGCGGGACCAGGGGAATCAAATACAACTGTACTGTGTAGTCGTAGCACTGCTCATGTGCATGCCCACAATTAAATCACAATAAAACAATCAATTGATTACCATTATATCCGCTCGCGTAGCGGAAATTGTATGCAATATCCCTTTGTTAAGCTAACGCCCGACCCTGACTTTGGGGAAATGGAAAGAGCGAAAAGGGGAAAGGGGAAAGGGAAATGGGCATGGTATTGACCATCAGCCAGAGTGTCAAGTTGAAGAAAAACTTTCAACCACACAATAGGCAAAGCGTAGACACGCAAAACGAAACAAGTTAGAGCCTTACAGTCGTTGATTGACTATAAAATATCTGTTACTATAGTAATTTGGTGAGTTAAAAAAACTATTGCATACTTGTAGGCGTCTACATTAATTGAAAGCCTGCTGCAGCTAAGTTTCTTTGGTAGCTATATACCCTACGTTCTCTCTTAACGGGTATAAAAACGAAAAGTTGAAAAACACACAAATTGACATGCCACGTTGGTTAACTGTTTTGATAGGCCCTTGGCGTAGACAGACCTCATCGACTACTTCTATTACCTCTCTTTCACTGGCTTTTCAACACTCCGCCCGCGGCGTGAACTGCAACTGATTAGTGCTGAAAAGCGTTCGCGTGCGACGACCTTCCTGCTCTGTGCTCTTTGATATGCCTAAAGGTCTAATGAATTCATTACGCGACAAATGGGACTGCTATAGGCGTTACATTACCCGGACATTACCTCTAGGCTACTTTAAAAGTAACTAACTGTTATGACTGTACTTCAATAAACTTACGCGATCTAAGAAAGAGAAAGTTCAAAGTTTTTTTTAGCAGAAAGTAACAAACTTTTGTCAGTGATAACTTCTGTAAAGATTTCGTCTTTAAAAATTATTTTAGAATATTTAAAAAGTCTTTGTAAAACCCAATCAATAAGTACTCCCGTCGCAGGTGTGAGACAAGCGCATAGAGTTCAAAATTGAAACTTAAACAACCCTTTTATGACAGCATTTTAAAGTTTTTCTGATTAACTGTGACAAACAGTTGACAACTCATTAATTAGGCACACGGTAATTGTGGTTTTAAATATGTCAGTTGCCTTGAAATGTCAACAACAGAAAATAAAATTGTCTTACAGCGAAAATGTGCTAAAAGGTTTAATATACAAAATCTGCCAAAACTTACCACTTGCAGCAACTTGTTATGGAAAACATAAGTTTCAGTTTAACAGCAGCAGCAGCAAGGATGGGGAACGAGAGGACAATAACAGACGTGGCTTGGCTGGCGTTTAAAAAGTTAACACTAGTCAAAGTTAACCAAATTTGTTGCATACTTTGCTGCGCCGCTTCACAAAACACACTGAGGGAGCTGAGCAGCCGAGAAGACGCAGATTGCTGCATATAATGAGCCGATGCCTGCCATCTCCACAAACACCACAGTCCACCTCTTTGATGGGTGGCGCCACACAACTGGGGGGCGCCATGAATGGATATGGATGTTGCTGCTGCTAGAATTTTGCACCAAAAAGCTAAAACGCAGCGGGCGCTCATCATCAGCAGCAGCAGCAGCAACTGTGGCAGCAACTGTGGCGGCAACTGTGGCATCAACTGTGGCATCGCATTGTAATGAAAGTGGCAAGCAAGCGTAGCACAATGGATGAGTTACAATAAAAACGGCTTAAAATGCAAACTTTTTCATAGTCATTTGCATTTTTTGCTCTTTCGATTGCCAATATGAGTGGACTTTATGCCGCATATTTATTCAGGCTTTGTTGCAACTTTCACTTGCATTACAAATTCACCAAAAAAAATCCCTCTTGCCATACCTTTGTGCTACAATTTGAATCGTTGTCAGCGCAACTCAAGCGGCATAATCATTTTTTGATAACATGAAACTGGAACTCAAAAATATTCATCCCTGAAATTATCATTTATGTAAAATCTAATATACTTTGATAGACTTACTATTCATTCTATTTTTAAAGAACAAGCGTAAATCCGATTATTGTAATCAGTAAAAAGAGTATAAAAGACTTTGATTCTTATTGTAGATTTTAAAGAACTTTAGTTAAGCAAAAATAGTAAAATAAACAATAAAATTTTATATATTTCTTATAAAGAATTATAGTCAGTAATTGGAATGAATTAGTAGTCAACACTACTATTCTTAATGTATAGTTATAACACTTCTCTTCTAGTTTATTTAATGCCTTTCAATCTTATTTGCCTAAGCAAGCTTAGCATAGTCAATCGCGTTAAAAATTTTAATCTGCAAGATATTCGCTAGTTTCCATGGTAGCCAGTTTATTGACTTTGCCACCCGGCGGCAGGTAATTTCGAATGGGTTCAAGTGAAATACATATATGAAGTCTACAGATGTATGTGTATGTGTGTTATTTCTCAACACTTTTGACCGCATTCATTGGGATTTAATTAAGTCACTGCGTGTATGTGTGTAACGTCATTTGTCGGCCTTGGTCCGAGTTTATTGATATGCTCGAATGGAAAAGCCGACGCGAAAGGCGCGCGCACAACTGTCAGAAAAGTTGAGCGACAGGGAAAGCGCTTAGTTTACTGTACAGCGCCTCAAGTGCCGCCGGCGCCAAAAAAATATGACCCACTTAGTGGGACACAAGAACAAGAACAAGAACAACAACAATAATGGAGAGAGCAAGAAGCAAGGAACAACTAAAACATGAGCACTGCCATTTGCCAGCTAGAACCGTTGCATGTGGCATGGCACTTAACTCAATTTGCAACGAAGTTGTCGTTGTTGTTGTTGGTCTTCTTTTTGTTGTTGTTGTTGTTGTTGTTGCTGTCGCCAATTGCAGCATAACGAAATTGCTACCATATTACGAACGACACCAACGTATTGTTAATATTGCTGTTGTTGTGGCTTGTGGCCTGACGAGGACGTCTTCACTCTGTCCCATCAAAATCGAATTGAAACGAGACCACAATTGAAATGTCAGACAAACGCAGTGGAACTTTTTGCTTGTATTTTATATATGCTTTACTGTATTTTTTGGGCACACAGACTTTTGGCCGTTCCACATAAAATTCATTTCGAATTGATGTTGCCACAGCAGCAGCAACAGCAGCAGCAGCAACAGCCAGCCAGCATTCAGTGGCAAGTAGTGATAGTACAATAAAATGCTTGTTGCGCGCCATATTCTTTTTGTGTTTTTTTTCCTTTTTTTGTTTCGTGTGTCGGCGCAGCCCATTGAACAGGCTGTGGAAAAGGCTGCGCCATAAGGCGCAACAGGAGGCGACGCCACTAACAGACACAACACACATGGAATGTGAGTGAACAACAAGAAATAACTCTGTCGGGGCCTATCGACTTAGCAATATCCGTTAATTAAGTTTGGCTTTGAATTTGCAACTGCAAATTTGTTGCATACTTTTAGGTGCTGACTTTACTGAACGTCTACAAACAACTACTCAACTACTAAGCTCCCTGTCATATTTATAAACTCACTTTTAAATTGCAATAACTCGAAAAGTATTGGATGTAGCTCAATATAATGTATGGAGAAAATGAAGAGAATGATTAAACAAAGAGAATGCATGGAAAGTTTGTTCACTTCCATATAACGGTACTTATCAAAGGACACTTTGTTTATTTTTCAGTGTTGCATATTTATAAAATCACTGCTCGTTTTTGGTTGTTTTTTGAACAGTAGCTTAAAATAAATGATTCAAATTAATTTTAATTATCAAAATACATCGTCCAGAGAGCGAATAACCTTTTCGAGGTGATATTGCATTCTTGCCAAGTGCGTGGCCACTAAAACTTAAAAAATACCTGTCCACTTATCAATAGGTGCATTTTTAAGCTCGTCTACTGTTTTAAACTGCCGAATTTCGGCAGGTACTCAGTCAATGAGTATCCTCAATTGTTTTTCCAATGGTCTCAAATCAGGAGAACAACCCGTAAATCCGAAAATTGTATTCTTTTGGAGCTTTCCTTTCTTTGCGGGCTTGAACTTTTGCATTTTACAGCAAAAATGTATGTCGTTTTTACATATTTTGATTCAAAAATCATACTAGACTACTTTAAAGAGTACCAGTTTTACTAACACTTTACATTTGTGACGCTCCAAATTTCACTAATAGACAATTATTTGCAGGAAAGGCACCCTGCCCTATAACGCTCTCATCACAAAATTTTTTTTGTCAAATTGAAGTCAGTTCCTACCAGGAAAGATGCCAAAAGTCTTTGTCTGTCCAAATTACAATTAGTTTTGTCCAAAAAACGTAACTGTAAATTTGCTGCTTAAAAATTCACGACTTTTAAATATCCATTTTTTTAGGTTATGTCCTTTCACATTGTATTCTCATTATTTTAAACCAAAATCAATCATGCAGTCTTGTGACATGCCATTCATGTTAGGACACTCATATTTTTTTAGTTTTGGAGTATTTCCGATCGTATAAAGCCCTTGGAAATGGTCAAAACCGGCACTTTCTGTCCAACTACCGAGCGTAAACGTCTAAAGGACATCAAAATATTGCTTCAAATTGTGGTTTACTTTGCTAAATTGTTAAATTTACGAGTTCTGATCTCTTCATTGACAAATAAAATACATGATTTTTTTTTTAAATTACCACAACAGATTGATTACGGCCAATTTGTCGAGCATTTACCGTTTCGGGGATCCCAGAGTCTCTCATTGCTAAAATTGTGTCCTTCTCAATGTCCCAAGTGTTCAATCACGTGTATTTTTGATAAGATAACTCGTTTTTAAATATTTCTACTTTGCATCATCAAATCGAATCACAAACGCAGCAGGAAAAGACAAATATTACAAATGATTTTATAAATATGCAACACTGGGAAATGAACAAAGTGTCCTTTGATAAGTACCGTTATATGGAAGTGAACAAACTTTCCATGCATTCTCTTTGTTTAATCATTCTCTTCATTTTCTCCATACATTATATTGAGCTACATCCAATAGTTTGCGAGTTATTGCAATTTAAAAGTGAGTTTATAAATATGACAGGGAGCTTAGTACCCAATCTGCCAATCATCTAACTGTTGCTACATAAAAGTATACCCCAAGTTAACGATTAACGGGTATAGCCTTATAGACAACAGACGTTTGTGTTGGCCATTTCGTAGGCGCCATATCGCATGAGATTCCTGCCAGCATTCATATTACTTTTGCACTCGGCATGTGGCATATGTATTTGTCAGTAGTTGACGTCGCGACGCCTTTTGACACTGCACTATGGGGAAACTACGTGCGCATACAAGGAGTTCAATTCAACATATTTATCTATATGTTTTTGCAACACAATAATATGGAGAAAATTAAGGTTATGTCCTAAAAAATAGAATTACAAAATTTGTGGGGATTTGTGGAGCTTGGGGCATAATACATTCGAAGCATAACTCATTACAGCATATAATTTAACAAGATTTATAGAAAAGCAACGAACATATTTTCTTAAAAGCCTTCTCAAAGTTGAGATTTGTTTTCATATTTTCTATTAGAGGCAGCCTCAAACTAACACAAAAATTTAGACACCTACAATCAATTTCTACAAAGCAGATATACCAGCACATATAAAATACCTTACTTCTTTATTTCCATCTTAGTTTGGTTCAAGAACATTGGTATTTTTCGAAATATACGCATTCAAAGTTGAACAATTTTTTTCATCAAAAATTTGGAATTTTTCTTGTGTAACATGTGTCACTTTCCCACCTTTTTTCTCACCAATGATGAACAATCTTGAAAAAACAAGTATGCAGCAATGGGCTGTGGTCTTTTATGTATTAATCGGTACCAAAATTTTTAGATTTTGATAACTTTAAGAAATTGAATTATGTGTTCAAAAAAGGGCAAAATTCCCCATAGTGCACTGGCACAAATTAAAGCCAAATGCTGTCAACCTCTCGCTCTATTCCTCCCTCTTACTGTCCTCCTCCCTGTCTCACGCTTTTCTTGTGCACGATGAGTTGAAATTGTCATTAGAATTGTTTGCCAATGAGCTGCTAAAAAAAAAAATGAAAAACAGTAAGAGCCACTTTCACACATAAATGCAAAGGCAAATTTGAATTTTAGTCACGTGCACACAATGACACACTAATCGCACACATACATAAAAAAGCTAATAGTCTGGAGGGTGGACGCTGATGGGGATTGGCAGTGGGGTAGGGTATGGGAGCATGCCATTAGCAGTTGCTACAGCTGCATGACACATTATCAAAATGTTCCAGTTGGAAATCAAAATTGAATTTGTGCCATGCAATCTCGCAAAACGAACTCAACTGAACTGAACTCAACTGAACTGAAGTGAACTGTAAGCTGTTAGTTGTTAGCTGTTAGCTGTTAGCTCTTGACTGTTAGCTCTTGGCTGTTAGCTGTGGTGAGTTTCCCAAAATGGGGCTGACAAACACAAAAATGTTGAGCCAACACACACACACACACACGGGAAGCACACACGGAGAGCGAGAGTCTCGACATCAAAACAAAGAAATTCACAAAACTCGTTGAATTTTCAACAGGAAAAAGCCAAAAGGGGGGATGTGCGGAAAGAAGCAGAATAATAATAATAACGCAAGCTATGCGCCTTGAATGACTAAAGGCAAAGAGTGCGCGAAGATTCAACAAATGACAAGCAACAGGGAGAACGAGTCGAAGAAGAAGCAGAGGCAGCAGTAGCAGATGAAGAAGAACAAGAAGAAGCTGGAGAAGAGCAGTTACAGATGCTGGGATGGCAGCCAAGCAAAAAGCGTAAGCGCTTTGTGCCTCACTGACTGTGTCTGTGTTTGACGCAACTACGTGCGTGTGTGTGTGTATGTGTGTTTGGGGTTGGCTATATTTGGCTGAGTATGTGAGCGTAAATTACAGACTAACAAGTGGTCGTTGACTGGCAAGCCAGCGAGGCAGACAGCCTCCAACCACGACAGTTGATTTGATTTGACAGCAAGACATGACATTTGGGTAGCCTGCCATCTAGTCAGCCAGTCAGTTCGTCAGTCAGTCTGACAGTCAGTCAGTCAGTCAGTCATTCAGTCAGCCTGGGCACAAGACGCATTTTGAGTGAAGTGAAGCTGAAGAAATGCCACGAGTGCTGTCTCAGCGGATGCCCCTATTTCCTCCCTTATCCCTCTAGCCCCTACGCTGTCATCTAAGCCACCTCTTTTCTATATATATGATTTTTTTTTGAGTTGTCTCTGCTGTTGGCAAGTTGAAGCAACCGCAAGCCTTCAGCAAAACTGTGCCCATATAATGAAGATAGATCCCAGCGGCCAAGCCAGCGACTAGCATAACAATGGGCCACCGGATGTAGCACTCGGAAACGGAAATGAATAGTAGGACACGGACATGAGCATTCACACACAAATGGAAAGTTGCCTTGGCCAATGGAGCTTACACTTAAACATCATCATGGCTATACACCTTCTATTATTTTTATCCATTTTGAGCATGTCTATACGACTGCTTACAGTGCGTTGGCAAAGTGTGTGAGCACGTGGTCTAACTTTAGCTGTTGCATTTAATATGAACTTGTCTCTCTTTTACAGTAAGCTAAACTATTTTTACTCGAAAAGTAATTAAAAAATTAATACAAATGTTAATAAAATGAAAAAATAATAATAATAAAATAATATATATACATATATCGTAGTTAATAAAATTTTTAATTTTTTTTTGTAAATTACACATATTTTTATAAACAAAGTTTTTTATAGTTATTATATTATGTGAGTTTAAATAATATTAAATAAATTAAAATGATTTTTTAGCGTTTTTAGACTCTTCTAAGCTAAGGAAATTAAAAATGTATTTATAAAATTCAATAAATAATTGGTTTAATCAACAAATTAACTCATAATGTTTGTGCGTGCACTTTTATAGAGCACTGTGCACTGTTAACACCCACAATAACATAATCAGCAGCCTGTTAATTAGTAGACTAGTTAGTTATCATTAGCATATATCTAAGCAAATTGATATAATAAGGCAGTCGTTGACTTTTCAAACAGACTGTTCGCTTACAGTTATGCATAGACGTGGTTCAATATGCTTAGCAAACAGCCGAATGGCTCGCTATAACTCAAGCTCACCTCTTTGTTTTGCTCGCAAAATGCGGATTGTTGTAGTTTTTGTTCTCGTTGTTGTTGCTATTGTTGTCGCTTTTGGTGCCCGTATTCGTATTCGTAGAAAGCGATAGAGAGAAAGAGAGAGAGAAGGGAGCGTTGAGAGCTGCACGTGTGTTGCAGTTGGCGGTTAGCAGAGCTAGTGTGTCAGGTGGCTGGCTCGACTATTTCTCAACGCTCTCTGTTGAGGTGGGCGTAGGGCTAGGCGGGGCGGGGCAGGGGGTTAGGGCGGTTGTGGGCGTACGCCCTGATTGCTGGTAATGTCGTTGGCCGTGTAAGAATAAAACTCAGTTGATGGTGGTGACGAAGGTGGCGAAGGAGGACGTCGTGGCTTACCAACGCTTCACTAGTTCAGTTTGACGTGCTGAAAAGTCACTTTCGAGTGTTTTCACTTTTCTTGTGGCACTGCGTGCACACGTTGCACGTGCGCGTTGTTGCTGCTGGTGTTGGCCAAGTGGCACTTGGTTGGATTGTTAGTATGAAATTTTAGCTCACAGCTCGCAGCTGCACACACTCGCACACACACCCACAGATAACCGGCAATGACTTATAGCCTTGAAAGCGTATGAGTCAGTCGATGTTAAGTGACGGGAAAAGTCTTTTACTACTCTTATTATTTTAGTATTATTATTTTATTGTTTAATGCGTTTATTTGTTAGTGCGTTAAGCTGTGTAATTAAGTTGAGTTGAATGCATTTGCATATTTTCCTACGAGTAGCATTGTGTTAAATGCTAAATTATGCATGCACTCGCATTTGCTGCCAGCACTAAACCGTTACAACAACAACAACGATGACGTCGACGACGGCGACGACGCCACATGCTAACATTTCGACAGCGCGGCCGCGGCGGCGTATGAGTAATATCGCGTGGTTCGGTAGGTTCGAGAGGAGACGTTAGCTTGCTGGCTTCAACTGGTCGTAGGATTTCCGTTTGCTCAATTAACTCACGCTCCAGTAATTGAGTCGTTTAATTATTATTATTAAAATTATTATTAAATGACGAAATATTGTTATTGTTGTCGCTGTTGCAGTTGTTGTTGTTTATAGTTTGACTTAATAATGCAATTATTTATTTAACAACTCGAATGTGTTTGTGCCACGCGCCATGTAGCACGTTGTCGCTGACACCAATACAGATGCGTCTGGCTCTCGCGTGCTCTCACTCACACAGTGATGAAAGCGAATACATATACACACACGTAAACACACGCACGCACACACGTATACCTTGGCCAAAAGAGTGTTGGCGTTGGACGCGTTCCTGGCGTATTGTCCTGGCCCGATGCCGTAATTTGCAATGCACTCGAACAGCTGTAATGGCTAAACACTAAGCAATTGCCAAATACACATTAATGTCAAACACTTAACGTCTTTCGTTTGCAATCAATTTGCACAATTAACATTAGATTTGTGTATTTTTTTAGAATTTATTTTCAATGGCACAACAGCGTGCAGCGTGCAAACCGCGTTGATTTGTTCGCACCTTGACTATTCGTTACTAAACCCAACTCACAGCGAGAGTTGCCCACAGTGTGTTTGCTGTGAGTGTAGCGCACACTCGCTGATTTTCTCAGCCGTGTGTGCTGTGGTGAGTTATCCTTCTCACAGACAGAGAGAGAGAGAGAGTGAAAGAGAGTAAGAGAGCCTGCGCCAGTCAACACACAACAGGCAACAGCTGTTGGCGGCAAATTTGGTTACGTTTTGAATTTAACCACCAAAAATGACAACGATTCCAAGCAGAATTTATTCACTTCATTAATTAATTAAAAGACTGTGCTCTATAATTAAACTGTGCTCACAATTCGGTTATAACACGTGTGTGCTGACAATTGGTAATGTTTTCAAGTCATTTTTGATTTTTGCGCATACTCTATAAACCACGCGCTGTCTCTCTCTTTCTCTGTGTCTCTCTCTCTTTCACTGCCTTTGCTGCTCAGCTGTCTGAGAGCGTAGAAATGTGTGGGAGTGTGTGGTGTGTGTGTTAACGTTTTGGCATGGAAATCTGTTGCATGAGCACAATTTGTTATCCTCTTTATCTCAGCTGAGTGTCGACCAAGTGTCAGTAGTGCTTCTCGCTACATAAATTACTCCATGGCTTCTTGAACAATATCCATTAAATATCAACACCAACAACAATAATAAGAATAGTCAAATTGAGCTAAATAAAACAATCAGTTGTTAAACTAAAAGTATCTCAAAGAAACTCAACTTAAAATTGACTCACTAAAAATAAAAAGAATTCTCAAGCAATCAAACACACACAGGCGACAGCTATACCAATAAAAAAAACAACACTAAGCACTGCCAAGAAATGAAAAAACATAAACAAAAATATTCACACACACCCACACACACGCACACACACCCACACAGAGACATCTTAAGCTAGAAGTAGAGACTTTGTGTGTCAAGGGATTTTGTGGATTTACGTGACTGTTGCTCAGCTACGTAGAAATTGTTGTTGTTACTGTTATTGTTATTATTTTTATTGATGTTGTGCTTCTTCTTCTAGCTTCCACATGACATACACATAAGCGTTGACATAAAAGTCTACTGCATTTTGGAATGTAAATATCTTGTACTTATGGGCACAAAATAAGCCCAGGCAGGGAATAAATTTGCAGATGGATTTGCTATACATTGATCTTAGTTTGAGAAACTTTGTGTATCAAGCCTTAGACACTTAACCAGTTTAAACTGAACAGCATCAAATAACTGACTGTACATTATTTACTATTACTATTTCATTCTCAAACGAATCAATTCTGGCTCTCAGCTGACGTCATGTTTTCTTTATTGAATTGATTGCATTTCTATCTTTCATTTAAATGTGTTTATGGATTTTTGTGGCTCAAGGTATTTAAAATGCGCAATCTCTTGTGAGAGCATATTGACTTGTTTTAATTGAATCTCTCAAGCTGTTTTATCTATTATACATAAATTAATTCAGTCCTCTATCGACGACAACACAAACGACAAAGGCCAATACCCGTAGTGCGTCATCAAAGCAATCCTTATATTGCACCACAGGAAGCCCCAGAAATTGCTTACGATATCACAGCCACCTACATATGCAAACCGCAGCCAAGGCAAAGGAAAAGGTTCCAGGGAAAGGGCAGAGCCAAAAGGAATTCAGTTGAATGTATTGTAAATATTCAGTTTGGCATTCAGCATTCCCAGTCCCACTCCCACCTGTTACCCATCCTTGACTTCATTATGCTTGCTTTATTAAAAGCGCATTTTATACGTACTTCATTCAATTGATGTGAAGCAGGCTGAATCGAGAGCATTGCAGTGTGTATGTAAAATGCAATCAATTGCATACTCGGAGAAAACGAAAATTCTGAAAGGCGCTTAGGACAGAATTTTCATATTTCAATGTCTACGCATCGCAATTTGGAAGCAGCTTACTTCATATTAAAACTAACAATGCGCTGTGGTAAACTGATTTGTACCTGGCTATACCCTAGAATTTTTTTAGTGTCTACAAAAGACATACATTTTTTTGCAGGATTTATTACTGTTGACTTTACGTAATTCTTTTAATGTTATCTTTAAACGTTCTTTAAAACACCTCTACACAGGTAATCTAAAAATCGGATAGCTCAATATTTCTTACTGTAAACAGAATGTCAGTGAGTAGCTAGTCCAATTTGCGCAATTTTTAGAAAAAATTACTATGGTATCTGTTAAACATTTTTTGCTTCAGGATAAACAACATCAAAACTGAATACTGGAAAAGTAAAATTATTTTGCATGGAAAAATTTGATGCCTATTGATAGTGCTACCAATTTAGCTTAGAAAAGCTTTTCAATATTTACTGCATATTTGCAACATACACATAAAACACTGCACCAAATTGGTATAAGAGCCAATTTATTCGTTTAAAATATACCTATAACATTAAACATTTGAAGTCAATTATTTTCATTACCTTAAAAGTTTTTTAAAAATTTTGTAAATATTTTTTTAATAATTTTAGTTTTCTGAAGTAAAGATAGCTAAGTAATTTTGACAGCGCTATATGTTGTTAATTTAACCTGCAAGGTATAAAAAATATTGTTTGCTTTAGAGATTCAGATTGTTCAAAATTTCAACTACTTTTATCCGTATTATGTTATTAAAAAATTTAATACCTTAAATTAAATAAAACATAAAATACTTATACAATATATTCTGTTTGATTTTAACTGGCTATAAAATATATATTATTTATATCTTCTCACATTTTTTGAATAAAACTTTCTATGCTTACCATTCGAGAGTATGATAAATGGTTACCCAATTTTTTGTGATTTAAGTAACGTCAATGGCAAACAGTTAATAGCCCTCAAGGCCCCGAAATGCAAACCGCAATTAGCTGCAACGTCGAGTGGCTGTGGCAATAAGGATTTAAGCTTGTTATACTCTCTGCAAGAGTATATTGGGTTTGTGAAAATGTATGTAACAGGCAGAAGGAGGCGTGGCAGACCCCATAAAGTATATATATTCTTGATCAGCATCACAAGCCGAGTCGATATAGCCATGTCCGTCTGTCCGTCTGTCTGTCCGTCCGTCCGTCTGTCCGTCTGTCCGTCTGTCTGTCCGTATGAACAAACAGATTTCAGAGATGGTAAGAGCTACAAGTTCGAGCTTGGTCTCAATCGATCACATATTTAGTCAGTCAATACAAGAATCTTTTTTTATTTCGATGCCACGCCCCATTCGCCCACAATGAGCAAAAAACTAGACACACCTCGGAAAAAATCGGTGTTTTCGGCTAATATCTCAGTAACTATGGCACCTAGGATCACTAATTTTGGTATGAAAGTTTCTAGTGACAGCGTAAATGCATAACCCTTTAAAATTTTAGACTGCCACGCCCCTTTCTCCCACAATTAATACAAATTGTTCTCAACTTTCGTTCCGTTTTTTGGCATTTGTTTATATAGTACAGTATTGTAATTTATAATTCGTGTAGAGACTAACTAAATCAAACTATCCTGAAAGGCGCATTGAAATCGCACGATAAACAAGAAAACTAGAAGCATTACAATATTGATAACTGAATGCAATATCATGTATGAGTGCAAGCGAAACAGAAACATACAAGCACATGTTCGAATGTTTTCGCTGCCTGTGTGGCGGCATCGCTGCCGCATTCGTATCAATGTATGAGTGCAAGCGAGATAGAAACATACAAACATATGTTTGAATGTTTTCGTTGCTTGTGTAGCGGCAGCGCTGCCCGCAGTCGCTGGCCGCGCTGAATACACACATACATGCATATATGCATCATATATTGTAATTCGTATGTGTATTCGCATACACACAACAAGATGTATGTTTGATTATGCTTAGATTGTTTTTGTTTTAACGTGTTTTAATGTAAGTACTACACATTGTAATATCTCAAGACCGATTTTAATAATTAAATCGGGAAAAAATGCAGAGAGTATATTACGGTCGGGCTTGCTCGACTGTACTTTTCTTACTTGTTTTTTACTAGGGTAGCTAACTGTTTCATTATAACATTTTAATTATTTTGTGACTGTTGTTCGATTATTTTGCCCCTTTGGCAACAGCACTGGCAGTGGCACTGGCACCACCAGCTGCAGTCAGGGCTCATCAAACAGCCGACAATCGAGGAGCAACAAACATACACAGTTTTAAATTTCAATAAAACGGGGACAGGGCCAAACCAATTTGCGGTAACTCTTTTACTCTAAATGAACGAATGAAAAAGAAAAGAAAGGGTTAAAGCTCAAGAGCCGCTTGTTTTACCCGTTACAAGCAGAGAAGGGGTATTATGGGTAAGTTTATAAAGGTGCAATGAAATGTATTGATGGAAAGTTAAACCTGTTTAACGAGTATTTCAAAGTCAGGCTTCACTTATTGGTCTCCCACTTGATATGCATTTTTTCATAGAAATTAACAGAGTTTTGTGCTGCAGATGCAATGGGGTAGAGCTGCAATGTTGCAACACTGCCACGTACTGTAATTTAACAACTTTGTCAACGTTTTTACCCTTAGCCAAAGTAAACTCAATTAACTTTTTGCTGCTTCTGTGTTGGCTATGATGTCTGCTGCGGCCACTGCAGGCTGGCTGGCAACAATAAACAATTTTTTTTCTCTGTAAGATTCACCTCTTGGTGGAGTAAAGCGTAATTACGCAAGATAACGGCCAAGTGCAGGCGGCTACTCATATAAATTGCTTAGAAAATGTAAAGTGTTGGGGGGGAGGAAGGCAAAACGATGCTGGATATTTGTCAAGACTGTGGCAAGTGTCAGCTGACATTAACCAAGATTTGTGGCAACCTATAGCCGGGTTGTTTGTTAACGTTTCTGGCTGCAGCGTTTAATTAAAAAAGTTCAGCTTCAGTTTGCCATAGTTTGCAATTAGCGACTCCCACTGAGTTATGACCGCTGCACAGACTATACAGACTTATAAATGGATATTATGGTCAACAGAATTTGTTTGATTATTCAATTTAAGAACGAACCGACCAAAAACTGCAACTAAAATAATATTTTCACTATATGTGTGTTAGAAGTAAATAATAAATGACGCAATGCAACACAAAACATATTAAAATTGCATTACGTATACGTAGCAGCATAAAGAATGCAGTTGTGTGCGTGGGTGTGTGTGCGGGGGGTGTGTTTGGCTGTGTTTTGTTGCTGTTAACTCTTTGTTGCATGCAAAAGCAGGATAAATAGCATCAACTATAAGCACACTCGCATCTCTCTTAAACACTGAAAGACAACAGAGCCAGTTTCCTCTGTTGTTGCTTAAATATTCAAAGGAAAGCAACACACGCCCAAGACAGAGACAGTGAGAAGGGGAGAGAGTCAGTTGTGCTGAGAAAGCCATCCACCTATGCATAAATAATGAGAATACACACACTTTCCCCCACTCCCACACACATACACCCACTTATACTCTTGCTATATTGTCGTTAAAAGCGTCAGTGTAATAGTCAAAGTAATGGCAAAAGTGCAATTGTGAGTTCAAGTAAATAAAAACTATTCAAATATGCAAAACACAATTCAAAATGCAGCATGCAACAAGAGCGTGGCAGCTACTTACTAGAGGGAGGGGGAAAAGTGTGTACCGGTGTGTGTTTGTGTTTCTCAAGTGCATAAATTTACTTGTTAAATCCTGATTGATATGTCAGCGTGGATCAAATACAGTGCCAGCCATTTGAGCTTTGCTTTTTACTAGCTACAAAACAAAATTATTGTTTCATTTCGCTCCAAAGCGGAAGTTGAGTCTCACGCATTGCGCACAAATCAGCACAATTGTTTTTTATATTTTCTGCACACTTGAAGTTGTGCTTAAAGGGTAAAAGGAAAGTCAAGTAAATGCATTTCAATTGTATGTTCTTTCTACTGCATTTAAACTTAAAGTCATTAAAAAGACCTTTCTTAAATATATAAAAACTGCAGGACAGCGAATGTCCTTCCATTAATTGATTAACAGTTTTAACAAGACTTTGGAATAAGATAAAGATAAGATAAAACTAATTAACAATAAAAATTAACTCAAATTAAAATGGCTTACAAAATTCTTCCTCACATCGAATCTTCAAAAACTGATTAATTTTATCTAAAGATAAGAAGTTATATTAAGTTAATGTTAATTAAGTTTTTATATATTCCAGTTTCTACTTCGGTTCAAATGTTGTTATTTTACAAAGCGTCTAAAACTGTCACCGGGCTATGAGTTGTGTAGGAAACCGAGTCAGAAAGCTCAAAGTGTCAGCTAGCTGGTGTGAAAGACACATCGATGCTACATTGACGCTGAACAAAAGCTACAAAGACAAAAATTGATTAACCTTTCTGATGCTTTGAAGGTGAAACCAGGTACTCAACTGGATGCTGACCAGTCACCGACGATGCGGCAAATGTGGCACCAGCAGCTTTGGCAGTGCAACAATTACAATTCTACTTTGTTTTTTGCAACGCTCACACCGAACGCCTTGAAAGCAGCTTATTAGGCGACAGCAGAGAAAAGCAGAGAGCAAGGACACAAAGTTGGCAAGGCGCTGACAAAAAAGGATTATGGAAAAATGGAAGCCTCAACGAATTGTCAAGCAAAAAAGTAAAAAAACTGAAAGAGGACAAAAAGAGGAAAAAATAGCGCAAAGCCACTAACGATGCTGCTTTTTGTTGGCATTGATGGTGGTGGCAATGATTATAAAGCAACGTTAGCGGGTAAAAACTGTACACATGTGGCAGAGCAGTGAGTGTG
Source organism: Drosophila acutilabella (assembly GCA_035046005.1). Classification (NCBI taxonomy): domain Eukaryota; kingdom Metazoa; phylum Arthropoda; class Insecta; order Diptera; family Drosophilidae; genus Drosophila; species Drosophila acutilabella. Next base: position 7,965,993 of record JAWNOK010000003.1, read on the forward strand.
TGGGTGTGTCAAGGGGGTGTGTGTATGTGTGTGTGCTTTGCCAGTTGTAGGCACTTTGCGGATGCTCGTGAATTGAACGTTTATTGACACACAAAAGCTGGAAAATTGAAAAATTCTGCACTGCCACCTCGCCCCTTTTTTAATGCTCGTCACACCTTTCACGGTCTTCACTGTAGGTTGCTGTCGCTTCTGTTGTTGTTGTTGCTGTTGTTACTGCCATCTCTGGCAATTTCCCCTATGGCACCTGCCTGGCTGATGACACGAAGCGATGCGAAGCATAGCGCTCAAAGGACCGCTTTGTGTGTATCCATGCGGGCGTGTATTAGTATTCAATAGTTGGCCAAGTTTCTGGCAACACAGAAGATGAAGCAGCATTTTATGTGTTATTGCATATTCGTCCCATATGCCACGCCTCCGTTGCCACAATGCCATCGCTTATTATTGCGCGCTCAGCCATAATGGGTTAATGGCAAATTGAATTCAATTGAATGGCCCGGAGTGTACTGAAGATGCGTTCTTCACAAAAATATTCTTATATGAAATTGTAATTGAATTAAACTTAATGGCATATTTCGCATACCAGCGTGGGCGTGGCTAAGGCGTGTCTGGAACGTATGTAAGTTTTTTTTTTTTTTTTTTTTTTTAATTTGCTTTAAGTGCCAAACGACAACGGAAGCGTCGTAAAGTGTGCGAAAATTCAATTTTATTTTTCTTTTCCCCTTAGAATGGCCTTTTGTATATGGCTAAGTAATTGTCGGCTAATACAGAAGATGTGAGTTGAATACTTATACAAAGAAGTACAGCGATAAAAAGGCCCTAAAGTTTAAGTTATTAAATTTAAGTTTAAAAAGTTAAGAATTTATTTTGATTAGTAGTCAAAATAAAATATAAACCACAAAATTCAAAAAAATAATTAACCTAAATTAATTAAGCTCTGCATGAATTTTCTAAGACGTTTGCTAAATTCAAACTTTCGAAAAATATCATTTAAACAATTTGTCTTAATATAACCAGAGTTTGCTGGCCAATTGTTCAACCACATTTGATGCCAAGAGGCAAAAACAACATATGCCATATGAAACTATGCAAAAAGGAAGAACACCTGCCATTTGCCAGTCTTGTTCCCGATCTTTGAAGCTGGTGTCGGTCTCGGTGTCGGTTTTGGTCTTGGTCTCGTTCTGGTTCTCGGCCTCAGCCTCGTTCTTGACTAGAATGGGGCCACAAAAGTTTTGCCATTATTTTCTTTGTGGATAATTAGAATAATATTTGATTTGAAACATTTTATTTCAATTACAGCTGCGTTGAAAGCGTCGCCCCCGTAGGCAAGGGAGTTGCCAGAAGGAGCAACAGCTGCTCAAGTTTGTTGAAGCTGAAGATGAGACTGTAACTGAGGCTGAGGCAGCAACTGTTACGCAAAAGCTGTTAAAAAATTGTTGAAACAATAAGAGTGAAATGACAATTAGCAGCGCAAAGTGAAATTAAGCATTTGATGAAGTGCAGAGAAGCGTAAAATGATGAAATAATAAAAAAGCGTTGCGCATTCGACGGGTTGGCTCGGACAAAGGCAACTAAGAGATAAATAAGTAGATTTAAATGTGTTTGCAATAACGAAATTACATGCAAAGCTCGTCAGGTGTAGTCGTTGCTATTGTTGTTGTTGTTGTTGTTTGCATAACTTAACAATTAAATAGTCTTAATTATATGCTTGAGACAAGCAAAAGCATTTCTTGCATACAAAAGGACTGAGTTGAAAAGGAGCTGCATAAAAGTGTTTCTAGTGCACTTCACTGGCTTACAATTGTACGAATTAATTGAAAAAGTTGTTTCATGTTGCACATGCTGCCGCAAGATACAAAGATATTGATTAACTCACACAAAAGATATTTAGATACATTCACATAATTGGGCATGCTTTTGAATTTGGCCTGTCATTGAGTTATAAATGCCATGGCATACACTTTACAAACCAACACACAAACACAAGCACACACACACACACAGTCTTGCCATAATGTATCTAAAGTGCAACTAATCCTTGTATTGCCCTTCAGATCTAAAGCTGCGCTTTGTATTTGCTTGTTGTTCTGTTGATTATCGGTTTTGCCGTATTAACAATTGCAAGTGTGGGTGTGTGTGTGCGTGTGTGTGTCTACTGTGTGCATAGTACGCAATTAATTATCATTCAATTGAAATTACAATTTGCATAGAGGCAAATTTATGAAAGCAAACCCAAAGTATCTTGTCTAATAACCCCAAAGCTGCCCACAACCGAACATCATAAAGATATTCACGTGTTATAAGACAAAATAGATTTAAGCCCCACATACCACTTCTAATAAAACACATTTAATTTAACACACTTCCCTTGACCACTCTCTACACTCAGCATCACGACAATGTTAATTATGCATCAATTTTATTAGTTTTAATCAAGTTTTCGTACTTAAAACAAAGAGAATCAAATTGAATTCACATGCGAATCAATTTTCTAGTATTATGCATTATTAATGTTTCATATTTTAACGTCTGCTAACCTAGGTTAGTACACAATTAAAATATGTTTGCCACAATTTGAATATGCAACAGAGTATAAGATGCTTTTAATGCCTACTAGCCCAAAACAATGCCTAATTTGGTAAAGTTGATAAAATCATCGATTTGTGCTCAATAGAAAAGCATCTGCTATTGAATGTCTTTGTGTGTTTTCTTTGCTTAAAGGAATTTAAGCATATGTACACAGATTTTACTTAAGGAAAAGCATTGTTATTGGAAACTGTATACAGATTAATAATACAGTAAACCCCTTCTGCTTTGCCACAAAGTGTTACAGTTGCAATCAAAGCGCTGTACACCTGCAATTGTTGCATTAAAATATAACTAGAATATTGTCTGCTTATAAAGTTCTTAATAAAGTGAATTACCAGAACTGCCATAACAATAAATACGCACAAAATACAACAATAACAGCAAGTCACTCAACTATTTCAGCAAAAGTTGGTTAAGTGCACAACTTTTTGTTAATTTAAATGCCAGGCTGGCAGGCAGCAGCATCCAGAATTCCAGTCGTAGGGGTAGGTAGCTCGAAGGAAACTTTAATTTAAAAATAAAAACGAAAAGATGATGCAATTATTTTTTGGCAAGTTTGAGGCTCTTGAAACAATGAGTAGCTCATATTATGCTCGCTAGGAAGCATGCCAGTTGCAGTAACAAGAAAAAATACCTTCCAGCAAACATGAGCAACATGTGAGACAGCAGAGGCAACAACAACAACAACAAGAAGACAACAACTATGTGCAACAAGGTGCATTCATTTGTATGATGTGTTTTCTTTTGTTGTTGCTTCAGTTTGAGGATACGTGTGTTCTGTGTAAGATATGCAGGATGAAGGATCTTGGGCATTATTATTAAGTATGCTCTAGTTAATTTAGCTGGAATTCGCCAGCACACTGAAAACATGTTGGCAAAAAAGCTAGACGCGCGTCAGATATGTTCAACTTTATCCAAAGAGACGACTCTTCACTCACTCACCCTTCTCTCTCACTCTCTTCAATCTTGTTTTAAGTTGCCTGTAAAAGTTTTTCGCGTACCCAAATACTGAGAACTACAATCCCCCAAAACCCAAACCAGTTTTGTTGCTGTTACGGTTGCAATTGTTATTGTTGTTGTTATTGTTTTTGTTTTTGTTATGGCAAACAACAAAATTATATAAACGACGTCGACTAGAATTGAACGCCTTCGGTTATTTGCGCGAAGTTTAATGGAATTTTCAACAGTTTTTGCATCTGTGATTTGCCAACCGCAGTGAACAAGAACCAAACACACACACACCCACACTGACCTATCTGTGTCTCCTTTTAGCACACACACTAACTCTATGCTTCTCGCTTTCTCCCTTTAAGGCTTCGACCGAATTTGGCTTTTTTTTATTTTTGGAAATCCAAAAACGAATTTTGCAACTTGTGTAACTGACATATGCAATTTGGGTTGATGAAACAAGGTGGAAGGTGGAAGGTGAAAGGGGGGCGGTAGGTAGGTAGTAAATAATGGGCATGGCAGCTGAATTATAATCATTTTCACTTAAAGTTTTACGGTAGACTCAATGTCTGTCAAAGCTGTTAAAAAGCATTGCTGCTAATTCGCAGCCCATTAAAATTTCACTTTAAAATGCTAAATATGTTTCAACTTTCAAGTGAAATGGCAGACAGTGTACCCCAGAAATATGTATGTCACATTTTGTTCCATTTGTTTTGTATTTTAATGAAGTGAATTAGCATAAAAGTGCGACTGACAGGTATACCTGAATACTGGTATACTTACCGGGTACACCCCCTGATTTCCCTTCACTCAGCTCACTCATTTTGCACCCATTTCCTAGCCATTCAATTTGTCAACGGCAAAATATGACAACATTCTTGGCAGGCACTTTAGGGATTTTCCGAAAAAAGGTCAGAACTATATGCAGAACGTAATATATATTTAGCATACTTAGTAGGGAATACACTTTGAAGTTTTGTGCCGTTCTAGCTGGAGGTCAAATTATCGTTGGGGGCATTTTTTTAATTTTGAAAGAGATAACTTAAAAGTCATGATGTGTATTAAACAGGCAACCCTTCGCTGCCACACACACACACACACACACGTACTGGCCAGGGCAACCCTTATCAAAATATTTATATGACTTCGCATATGTTAAACGCAGAAATTGTTCACCCCTCGCACTGGCCAAATTATATAACAAACAAAAAAAAAATGTTTAATGGTCTGTAATCTGCTTAAAACTTGGACACGAGTTCAATTTGCCAAATGGGCAACGCTATACGCTATACGAAGGGTGAACTTTGGGCTTAAGGACCCTGTACCCCAACTCACTGCCTCTCACCTCAACGCATTTCATCTTTCTCCGCTGGCTCGCATCAAACCTAATCTTTTTGTATTTCTGTAACATTTTTCGAATGTGTTTTTATTTATGAACTTTCATTTAAACACATGTATCAGTATGTGTGTGTGTGGGTGGGTGAACGTATGTGTGTGTGCACGCGCCTTAAAATTTTACTTTTAATTAATACTTTTTTTTATAAATTCGAAGGAAATAAAGCCCAACCAAACCGAATCTGACCCTGTATTCAATTTGCATTGTTTTTCTTTTTGCAGCACATCCTTTTTTCACTTCCCTCATGTGTGTATGTGTGTGTGTGTGTGTGAACATTTTTCCTTTTAAAATTGAAAATAACACACACAAATTATAAACCTTTTTTCCGTAGCTTTTGTGCTGAGGGTCTGGAAAGTGTTTTAAGACTTTTACTTTAAATTGATTACGGCTTTTTCTATGATGAGAATTAATTGAGGCGTACAATTCTTTTTCTTCTCACTTGACGTATTACATTAGAATTCTTAATTAATTCAAATAAATGTGAGCATTTTAAATGATGTTTAATGCATCTGGCCAACAAAATTACTTAAAAAAGGGTAAAGAAGATTGTTAATGCTTTTTAATAGCAAAAGATAGCTGTCTCGACCCTATCAAGTTTTCAGCTAAATTAATAGAATGAGCACTCTTCTTTTTTTCTCCTTTTTTAGCTATTAGTTATCTCATTTTCTTCAACTAGCACAGAGGTGAGCAGACATTGATATAATATCTCCAACTCCAGAGTAACGTAAATGTATTTCTAATCTCTCCATCTGCAAACTATTAAAGTGAATTGAATGATTGTAATGGACACTCGAACCCTTTTCTCTGTATTGTAAAATTAACATATGCCCTCAAATATCTCAAAATAATTATACATAATCACAGAGTCGAACGGTTTGAGCGCTGCTAAAGCGTGACGAACACACAAATGCAAATGCGTAATAGCCATTAACCCATAATACATTCATTTAAATGAGTGTGTAATTTGCATGCAGCTGAAAAATGATACGCATTAATCAGTTTAAGTTTTAAATGTAATCAAAACCAAAAACAAGAGCATCGTGCATCTCAATTAATTAGAATTTAACAAACATAGCTGGAAGCATGAATGTTAAACATGTTTAATATTATTGAGGTTTCCGTTTGGAATTGGATGACCACAAGGACCACAAGAGGCGCATAATGACATCAATATGAGCTGTTAAACTGACTACAAATGTTGAGCTCCACAAAATACATTCATTACGCAACCACAGTCGCTGCCACAGCTACTGACATAAGCCTCGAAGACATCGAGACCATAGACTTTGATGGAGCACCCAGAGAATGCACACAATATTCACCAGCTCTGTTAAGATATTAGTCTTGTTGGCAGCCAAACAAAGCCACATGCACTTGCTCGCTTGTTACTGCTGCTTGTTGATGTTGTCTTGTATTTGGATTTGTTTACCTCAGAATATGGCTGAAATTACCCATTATGCTGATATTTGAGAAAATTGCACAATGAACTTAATATCTTACGTTTTGCTACACAATAGGGCACTCGATGGTCGTTGGTCGTTTGTCGGTTTGATAATGAATATCGAGTGAGTTCAAAGCATAATATTAATATCCAATTAGCATTCATATGCTTAAAAGTTACTTAATTGCAGGCGGATTTATGTTAACCAATATTGTTCAGTTAATTCATTAATGTCTTTAATGGCTGTTCAATTTGGAAAACTTTTTCGCTGGCAATGCTTCATATTAGCCTGTTTTTAAATTGAGCCAAGTTGTAGAAATGCCTGCAGGAAATGAAATTTTAACAAGGCCAACTAAATTAAAATATGATTTGAACCCGCAGCAGTAGCAGACGACCATTTGCCACCCCAAATGCGCCAAGTGAAATCTCAATTATTAAACAAACATAAAAACAACATTATTTTTCTTTGCTGCTGCTGTTGCTGCTACTTCTGTTGTTGTTGTTATCGTAGTTGTTGTGCTTGACGGTGGCACATGCAAAACAGCAAAAAGTATAACATGCGTATTAATAAAGCACACAAAACGCCAGCCAAATAAAAAGGAAACGAACACAAACGGGACGAGCAAAGCGAAATGCTGGTAGCAATATTTCTAATCTAATTTTGCCAAAGTCCCTGCTTCGTAATGGGGGGGGCAAAAATTAAAAGAAAATACTCTGAATATAAAAAAAAAAACGGAAAAGAAAAGAAAAATACAAGAAAACAACAACAATGCAGGTAGGCCAAAGAAATGTTTATCAAAGTTCAGGCTACCTGCATGGCACTGAAGGGAATGGAATGTCGAATGTCGCTAAATGAAATTAGAAACGCATAAAAGAATAATACAATGCGCCAAGGGGGTTGATGCCCAACTTCTTCAAGGAACTGAGATTTGCCCAAACCTTAAGGGTAGTGCACGGCGCTCGTTGGCAATGTTGACAAGCATTTGGCATTCGCTTGGCCCGAAGCGCAACGATTTCTGCTGCGTGCCTGCCAAAAGGTGCGACTCCTTGCAGTAATAAGAAAAATTCCAACGCTGAGTATTATAAAATAATAAACATAATTTGCTTGCCTTAGCATGTCGCGTATTTTTGTTCACTTCGTTTTTATTATTAACAACCAACTGCGTTTGTTGTATTTCATTAAAAGTTATGTTACTTTTCGCTGTTTGCTTTGTTTTCTTTTTGGCCAACATGCAAAGTTTGTAGCATGCTTTTAGGCGACACAAGTTGAGATTAACGCTGCATAAAAGTTGAAAAAGCAATTCATTTGCCAACAACCAATTGTAAATCCAACTAAAGTTAATAACAATTTCCTCTGTCTTTACCACTAACTCCGAATCGCACCACAAAGCCATGCGAAATGTTTGACAACTGACATGTTAACCAGCTGGAAGTGGTTACAGCTACACTGTTCAAAATTATAATTAAACTTAAAGTTTGGTCTTCCAACTGTGATTTAATAATGAATTAATAATTTTTATTTTAGACCACAGCATGAAAAATACAGAAAACAGAATCAATTTAGCCTTAAAATATTTTAAATAAGAACTTTCTACGTCCTAAAGCCCGTTGAAAACTCTGCTGGTGTTTACAGATATTTTTATACTCTCTGCAAGAGTATATTGGGTTTGTGCAAATGTATGTAACGGGCAGAAGGAGGCGTGGCAGACCCCATAAAGTATATATATTCCTGATCAGCATCACAAGCCGAGTCGATATAGCCATGTCCGTCTGTCCGTCTGTCTGTCTGTCTGTCTGTCTGTCTGTCCGTCTGTCTGTCTGTCCGTATGAACAAACAGATTTCAGAGATGGTAAGAGCTACAAGTTCGAGCTTGGTCTCAATCGATCACATATTTAGTCAGTCAATACAAGAATCTTTTTTTTTTTGGATGCCACGCCCCATTCGCCCACAATGAGCAAAAAACCAGACACACCTCGGCCAAAATCGGTGTTTTCGGCGAATATCTCAGTAACTATGGCACCTAGGATCACCAATTTTGGTATGCAGGTTCCTAGAGACTGTGGAAATGCCATGCCATCAAAAATTTTGGACTGCCACGCCCCCTTTTCACAATGGAACTAAAAAACTATTCAAATTTCAATACATTTGTAAGGCATTTCTTCTTATCGTAGAGTATTGTTATTTATAATTCGTGTAAAGACTAACTATATCAAGCTATCCTGAAAGGTGCATTGAAATCGCACTATAAACAAGAAAACTAGAAGCGTTACAATATTGTTAACTGAATGCAATATCTTGTATGAGTGCAAGCGAAATAGAAACATACAAGCACATGTTCAAACGTTTTCTCTGCCTGTGTGGCAGCAGCGCTGCCCGCAGTCGCTGGCCGCGCTGAATTCACACATACATACATACATGTATATGCATCATATATTGTCTTTCGTATGTGTTTTAATGCAAGTACTACAGATTGTAATATCTCGATACCGATTTTAATAATGTAATCGGCGGAAAATGCAGAGAGTATTATACGGTCGGGCGTGCTCGACTGTACTTTCCTTACTTGTTAGTTTCTGTTGTTTTTAGAATTTATATAATTTTTTATCAGTGCTGCCTATTAATTCTGTCAAAATACTTACATCTAATTGATTGAAGATTGAAGCAGTTAAACTATTTCATTCATTACCTAAACATTATTTGCAAATTGAGAATGAACTCTTTCAATTCATCACAGTTACTTCATTGTTTCTCTGAGCAACTCTGCTTCCCCTTGGTCCCTTTGCACTCTTTGAATAGTAAATTAAAATTAAAAATTCAATAAATCCAGCAAGAGCACACAAGCACGAACGTGCAGCATACAAGAGTTGGGAGTCAACACATTAAAATGCAACAATTTATTTTACTTGTTGGCCATCGAAATGGGTCCACAACCCGTTTACTCGTTTTCCGTAACTGGAGTCACCTTGCATTTAACCCCGTGCAGGAACAAAGCGTTCCAAAATGTTACGAGCGCATTTCAACTGTAACAAATGTCCTGGGGCTATATTGGGAGCACACACGGAAACAGTGGAGTCGAGCAACTGGCGCTCAATTGCCTCGACTCTGGGCAGCCACAGTCCATTCCCATACGACGGCATCACCACCTGGTCATACCACCTGCCAATCGTCCTTCTCACCGCAACACTTTACACTGCCTCTCAGTGTTGACGGCATTTCATGAGCCAAAAAGTTAAATAAAGTCTAAATTAAATAAGTTATAAACATATTTCTTATATCTCTACTTAAACATCAATTTCTTTTCAAAATCCGCATGGAAATAAAGTTCAAAAGTAATCAAATGTAGAATTGTTTCTAGCTTTACTATCTTATCATTTAAAGTCTAGCTTTAAACAAGCCAAAGTGGCATTACTGCTTCCCAGCCAGTCGGATCAGGTAGGCAACCCACAAAAGCTGAACTCTTGCACAAAATCCGAGCTCCACAGAGTGTGAGGAGTATGCATTGGCTACGGGGCAAGAACTGTTGGATTGGTTTGGATGCAGCGCATCATTCGGTTGGTTGGTTCACTCACTCAGATCGGACAACCGTTACCTTACGTACATGTTGTGTATGGGAATGTGTGTATATTTAGTATGGCTCTGGGTGCAATTACCAATGAACGTAACAGGTGATCAATTGTAATAAAACTCCCAGGGTCATTTTCCTTTTCATTATTTTCATTGAACTGTCGCACAGACGTAGTATTATCTGAATATGTGTGCAGCACGTGTGTTGTGTGTGCATAAGTGTTGCAAGTTTGTTTGGTCGCCTTCACACTTTACAATCCCTGGTGACTGCAATTTTAGTGTCGTTGCCACTGCGTAGAATTATGTACACGACGCGTATACTTGATTTTGTTGCTACTGCCATTGCTATTGCTGTTACTGTTGCTCTTGCTGTCGCTTTTGCTCTGACAATTGCAGCTTCTGCTAAAGCTATACATCGACCAGGTGATTAAGCGTGACCAATTGCTCTAGCACTTTTCACTTGCCATGTTTATAGCATAGATTCAGCTCGAAGCCAACATAAAACGAAAGCGTCGACATTTAATCACGCCTCAGTTTAAATACAGCACATATCCGTGTTGGATTTTCAGGACTTTGCTTTCTACACTACACTAACTACTTCATAAATTACAAGCCATTGCAGTCAAAGCCGAGATTATGCTCTTGTATACTTAAGAATCGGAGTTAAATATCAGTGAGACAGATACAGATACGGCAATGTGTCTGAAAGCGACCTTTCTAACTTGTGGTTTGAGATAAAGTAGTTTCATTTAAAATAATTCATACCATTTTTTAAGTTTACGTTACTTTACTCCTTTTAAAAGCCTTGAGGTTTTAAGATCTAGTCGAATCTTTACCAATTTAAACATGGAAAACGAATGAAATTCATAAATGGTAGTTAAGTTAGACTAAAATTAATCAATTCAACCCGTTCCCAAATTTCTCCTCTTAAATAAACAAATTTTTCTAAAATATTTAACGCTGTATTCAATTTACAGTTGAAAGATTATCCATTTCCACATCACACACAAATCATACATAACTAATGAACACGTCGTGGAAACTACTAAGCACATACTTGTATGTGTGTTATGTAATCGGTGACCCACAAACATGCAGCGATACAAGCCACTAATTCAATTAAAAATACATCAAAGTTGTTTTGGTTACTTTTTTTTTTGCTTTTTACTCAATTTGGTTGATTTCGTTTTTGCATCATGGCACTCCATGTAGTTTTACATATGCGAATGTAGCAACAATAATTACGCTGGAAAATGCTAATACATCAGCGTACGCGTAATTACTTCAAACACCTTGCCACATGATGTGGGGCAAGGGAGCGAAGCTCAGTCGTGTGCTTAATCCCTTTGCTCTAACCATGCCCCACAGCCTCAGACCAGTAGCAAGAGCGTAGCTCATTAGCAGCGTATACGAGTCCCAAATCACACACACACACACACGCACACACTTTGAAAATACACCAAAAATACACTAGACGGACAAATGCTAAAATCCAAGCCAAAAGCTAAAGCTAACTTTTGTCTAAGTGTGTGCGTGCTGCTGTCTCTGTCTTCTATGCACGAGTGTGTGTGTGTGTGTGTGTGTGGGTGTGTGCGTTTGGGTGTGTGACGATGGGCAGCACTAATGTGTCATGTTAAATTAACACTTTAATTTATTCCGCGTTTTCCATGCTGCAAAGTGCATATTTAATCAGTTTGTATTTACGTCTGTTGCCGCCACCAAATCCGGCGTCGTCTCCCTTCTCTGATGCCCCCTCTTCTGGCTGTAACAGTGGGTGTGGCAGTGAGGCTGTCGCCGATTTTGCTTTATATATATACGAAAATATATATACAGGTGCTCAGTTCCCTTTGTCTGTCTGGGCATTGTGTAAGCCAGTTTAATTCACGCTTGTATTTTTAATTGCTGCATTTAACAAACAAACGGAATATTTAAATACTTTTACTACTTTACAACAATTAGCTAGGCTACACAACACGAACATATTGAAAATTGCATATTTAATAAATTTTTATTTTGTTTTTGTTTAGTAATTAGCAGCGTGCAGTAAATTAACAAATGTAAATACACAATTTAAGTGTGATCAACTATAAAATATTCTAACTAAAATTGTATTTAAAATTAGGGGAATACTTGTGTAAATTATTTACTAGTTAGCTAACTTTAAAAACTTGACTTTTTAGTTCATTAAGGTCCTAAAACATACACAAATTATTACAAAAATTTTAATTTTGTCAAAAAGCAAAGCTTCTTAATTATTTAATGTAGGTCACATGAACAAAATTTTCGTATTTTTAATCAAATAAAATTTATAAATAAATACTCTTTACTTTCCCCACAAAACAGTTATGCCCTTGGGCAGTGTAATATAACATCAATTCATAATTAATTAGCCACATTTTAAAGCCAACTAATTTGTTATACACTTTTGCGGATTGCAAAGTTAATTAAAATTCAATGCAGACAACCAACACAAAGACTCAATTGTTGTCATAATACTTGAATCATGTTGTCAATTTGCTCTGTTCATAATTTGTTCACGCTTTTGTGTTAGCAGTGCAGTCAGCAGTCAGCACTCGACAGTGTGCAGCCTCCAGCTCGTTGTCCTGGCTTCGAAATGCATTCAAGTGAACAACGCAGTTAATTCATGGCTCGCGTACCACCTAAAGGGCAACAGCCAACAGCCAATGGGCCAAAATGTCAACGTGAATGTGATAAAGGGTCCAAGAGTGCAGCACGTTTTGCCCTACGGGTCAGCATTTATGGCCAAAGAGACGACTGGCTAACGCAATAAATAAAATAACCTTTGTGCCCTTTACAAGCAGAACATATGTTGGCTATCTTCATGCTTGTAAGCCTTCATTTAATCCAGCTAACAGACATGTTGCACATGTTCAGACGAAAGCAAAGAAGTGCATAAGGAGAAACCAATACAAAAGCAGGTAGAAAAGTTTCACTAACTCAGCTTTGAGCTTCGAGCTTTAAGGGTATAGAAAAAGTTTGCATACTTTTAGGCACTCACTTGGAATAAAATCTTCTAGCAACTGAATAATTTAATATTAATACAGAGATGATTGACAAAAAATATATTTTATGGAGTATTGCAATAATTTCCACCTTTCGCATTGTCTACAAAATTGTGCACTTCGTGTCATCTTTTAAGTGTCCTTCTCCTCTCACTTTATTAAACTGCACGTACACATAAAGGATTTTGCTTTGTATTTGAGTTGATTAATAAATATTTGATATTTACAAACTAAAAGAGTTGGAATGCAAGAAATGTAACTCAAAGCAATTCAAATGCCAATTTTCTTCTTTGTCTGTCAATGAAAGAAAAGTCATTATTTTGCATAATAGTCCAACTACAAGTGGCTTTTGATTTAAAATTCAATTGCATTTATGACGTGAGTCTAATTAAAAGCATTGTTTGTTTTGACAAAGACTTCAATTCACTTGGAGTTTACTTAAAACCTTTAAAGCAAAGCTACAAAAAGCACAGCTGCACGCATTCATAAAAGCCAAAAAAAAAAAAAGGAAATATTGTATACCCAGTCCAGTTTGGAGTTCACCGAGAATTGAGAGCTTCCCATTTTCATTTGGCCCGCAAATCAACAACATACTCGACCAACCTACAGTTTGCCATTAAGGCCAACCTCATACCTAGGTGTGGCAATCACCTGAGGTTGCTTCAAGTAATTTACGCACTTGAATTAATTTTCCGGAGAAAAGAGGTTGGCCGTAAACTACAGAGAGAGTGTGAGAACATACGGTATGAGATGAAACAGTCCGGGTTTTAAATAACGAAATTTACACTTGAATGTTCGCATATCAATCACAAATATCGCCAAGGTGCCTGCGAATGCTTGCACTAATTAGAAGGTAAATTGTGCTCATTAATTAAATTCCATAGATGAGATGAGACAACAGCCCTTTTCACTCAAACACCGCCAAAAAAGACGGATATGGTATGCGTGCCAATCAAACTGCAGGTTGTTAACTGAAAGTTTTCACTTCTTTTGCCACTTGGCAGTTGGAAGTTGGCAGTTGGAAGTTGGCAGTTAGCCGTTAATCAAGCCTCCTGTGAGACAGCTGTGATTTGCTGTTTATTTATCCGTTCGAGCTGAGCAGCTGCTGCTTTGCTTTTTGGACAGCATCATTTACACGCAATCAGCACGCCGCAATGCCTCCACAATGAGACATGTGTCATAACTCAATTTCATGTGCAATTTCATGCACCTGCGACGGCACGTAATCGAGCCGCTTGCCACTTGCCACCTGCCACTTGTCGCACCTCATCTATATGCCACGACCATGGCCTGCACTTAGCGCCTTTGTGCTGTCTCCTGCATAGCCAAGTAGCTTGGCTGATGGCCACAATTTTGTAATCAGCTCGCTGTCCATTTTATAAAAACACTTCAAAAGTCAACTGCAATACAAAGCAGCAGTCAAAGGGCTGTCAGTCCCCTCTCAAGTGCTCCCCTTTGTTGACAAGTGTGTGCGTGTGTGTGTGTGTGTGTGTGGGTGTTGGGGTGTGGGTTTGTGGGTGTGTGTAAGCATAGTCAAGTGGTTGAACGAAAAAAAAATACGAAAAAATGGGGTACGTGTGATCGCTCATGTGGATGAAATGAGCAATTTTAAAACAACAAGCGGCGTAAAAAGTCAATAACCAATATCGTTGGAAAATACAGCGAAATCAAGTGAGTATGTGTGGAAAATGCACGACTACAATATACCGTGTGCACAAATTAATATACATAGTGATAAATTTTTATAATTTTAAGAGATTAAAACCAGAAGTAAGTATCTTAAACTAGTGCAGAAATATTAAATGGTATGTTATATATAATTAATATTTTTCTTAGAATAACTCATGTCAAAATTCGAGGAGTCAGATATAACATACACAATAATTAACATTAAATTTCATACTGTTTAACAGATGCAGGAATGATTAATTCGCAAAACTCTCAGTACGTATTTGTGAGTTACTTTTGAGACTATTTTGCAGAATCGATTCATTCATAAGCTGATATTTCTATGGCTTCCATGCTTTCTGCCTGTAGCACCTTAGAGGCCTATATTCCGATCAACTTCGCTACATAAGTAGACAACCAACTTGAACTTTACTTTTCCTCTTTGAATTTCTAGTTTAGCTCGAGTTTGAACTTCTTTTCTTTAAATTGAGTCATTCGTTTATTGTTTCCTTTGTCAGTGTGTAAATGATTTTTCAATTATTGAGCCCAATGGGTCTCTAATTTCCGGCCCCAAATGTATGTATTATTTGTAGTAGAAAAGTACTCAACTTGCACAAACTACGAATAAAACAAAACGGAAATTATTAATTCTTACGCATGAATTCGCTCGATTTAATTTTGATTTTAATCTGTGGAGCACATTTGATGAGGTTTTTGTTATACTCGTACTTGTTGCAATAGTAGTCGTTGTAGTATATAACGATCTGTTTTTTTGCACTGTTTGATTTGGTAGATAATTGAAATGTATCAACGTTTTGTGAGTGTGAGTGTGAGTGTGGCTCCATTGAAGCGCACTCTTGTGGGTTATGAATTTTTATGACTGCCCGCCGGACTAACAAAAATAATAGAATATTTTATTTTGGCTTCCCTTCAAATTGCATAAAATTATGGCGAAACAACAAAACACGAAAATAAGCAATGAAATAAAAACTAAAAACATGTGCATAACATTAATAAAATGTGGTAAAAGTACTTTTTGCCACATTCACATAACGTTGTTAATATTTAATCTATTTGGCTCTAATGCGCTCATAATTAAGCAATGTCGAATTTTCCCAAATTCAAATATGCAACAGTGCACAAAAATATGCCATGTAATTAATATGTGAATGTCCGATCCACATCCCAGCGAATCCACTGCTCCGTGTCATATTTGTGGCATTACCCAAAAGTGTAACCTCAATGTGAAAATATTCGCATATTTTACAACGGTCAGTGGAATAGTTGGCAAAAGGGAAAATCCCGTCGGGAAAATCCACTGCTAATCTGTCCACGGTCCACGCTCCACTGTCGACTGTTGACTGCCACTGAGCTCGTGGCTCAGTAGCAAGTCTTACCTCATAATTAAATCAAGCGCTGTGCAAAACTCACCAGTTGCAAACTAGGCGACTGCATCTGCGAGGGTTGACATGAGAGTTTATGATACAATAATATAAGGTAGTACCGTCGGCAAATGACATACACTTATTGTATGCTTACAGTAAGTGCGAGTGAAATGAAAGTTCCGTCCGTACACAACCTTTCTCGTCAACAATCAATCGTGTCATCAAAATAAGTGTACACTTCGTAAAACTTCAGGTGCCGACAGGACTACTTTATATTATTGTATCATGGTGGATACATTTTCAAACGAATTATGAAGTAGCTTTAATCATTATGTTAGCATTAACATTTTGATAATGTTAGACTATATATAACTATATCCTCTAATTTTAGTTATCAAGCATTTCTGATAATAATGCAACCCTCGTTGCATACACTGTGTGTAAAATTTGGTTCAAACCATTCCATAACAAGCTGAAGCATCTACAAAATCACCTACTAGAAAAACAGCGAAATCCAAAACTCGAATATTTACTAATTAGTTTCGTTAGCGAGTTTTACAGGTTTTTGGAGATTTTTGGAGATTTTAACAAGGAAAAGTGCAACATAATGCACGCAGACACGTGTGTATTAATTAACAAGCGGTTAGTTTCGGGACTAAACATCAAAATGGAAAATAATTGAGATATTTGTAAATGAAATGAAGTCAGCTCCTAGTCAATTAACTAAAGATATTTTACAATTATCAGTTAAGCCTGTAAAGTTAGATTTAATACAAAGTTTGAAACTTCAAGTAATGTCTCAATAAATGTTTCCTCAACTTGTTCATAGTTGAAGTAAAGTGAGCGCTTGACCAGTTAGTAATAATTGAAAAGTACAAGTTATTACCAAGTTAGTTGAAGCATAGTAGTTTAATTTGAACGAGTAAAGGTTATGAAAGCATTGTTGAGCCAGCCATTAGTAAGTTTAAATGTCAAATTATTAAATCGCATGGAAAGTAATGGAAGCACGTACGGCAATTAACATAATAGCTGTAATCAAGAGGCCGCTGCATTTGTTACCAATTTATAGCCACTGGCCAGTTCTCTATATATGTATGAATGTATGAGCATAATTGGCGTTAAAAATAATGCGTTTAAATGTCGAGCAGAGCTCAGCTCACGACAACAAAAAAAAAAGAAATGAGAACGTGAAAAATGTGCGAGCTTAAATGGAAGCGAATGGAAATGGCGACAATTGTGGGTACACAAATGGACGTCAATTGCACACACACCACCCCCACACACACACACATACAGTCAAATAACCCGCATTAAAATTTAGAAAATCCCCACGTAAATGGACAGCACGTAGAACAGGAGCCACTGTGTAACAGGTTAAACACTGCGCTACGTTAATTGCGGCGCCTAATTGCACACCATTTGCAACTGTTGCATGTGTGCGATACACACAGACTAAGCGGGAGTGAGATGGAGATATACGTAGTGAAAGGGAGCGTGGGGAGTTGCCATTTTTATGCAATAACAATAAGGCTACATAACAATGAAGGCGACTTTTTGAAAAATTACTCAACACAACGAAAACAGCAAAGAGCCATTTGTAGCCTGCCACAGAATGCGGCCAAATGAACAGCACCTAACGATATAGTCACAGCAATACAGTTACAGTCACAGCAATACAGTTACAATCACAGCTAGTCCCAGTCACAGTCACGGGATTGCTATCTAATAGTTTGCCCGGCTCTAGTACCCATTCCACCCACACTGTTAACCCCTTTATCCCTACGAACTAACGACTGACCAGCACACACACAATGGCCGCTCTAATTGCCATACATTTTCGGGCTTTCAATGGTTTAGGCCATAGCGTAACGAGACCCAATCCAGTCACACAGGGCAGCCAAACTGCCTTGTGCCCAGTGCTGGCAACAGCACAGTCCAAGGGCTCTACACTGTTAAAAACAGAGAAACTTTAATTTAAAATTTATAAGACAACTAAATGGGAATTTATTTACTGTGCTGAATAATTATTTCAAGCTTTAAAAACTTAATCTTAGAAGATTGTTTTTAAAGAACTACATTAATTTCTGCACGAACCCACATCTGATAGGTTAGGTTAGGTTTTTTTCAGTGCACCACACACAAACCTCTTCTTTGTGTGCAATTGTGCATGAAGAGAGCAAAAAAATTGGGAAAATTTAAGTTAATTTTTGGCTACGCAAATTGCACAATTTTGTCAAGTGATTAATTTTATAGACAATTTTGTGGTTCTCTCTTGAACCAAAGTGGTTCATTATTTATGGTTACAATTGTTATAGCAATTGACATGTGTATCGGCTCTTAACTGGAAAATTACATTGCTTACAGTGCGCACAGATTTCCATTTGCAATCAGGTCCAATAACTGCCTCTATGACTTCTTGTCATTAGTATTAAGTATAAAGAAGAGACTTTTGCAGTAGTTATTTGAGCTGTTTGTACAACTTTTAAGCTTTGAAACTTGTTCTTGGTAAAACTCATTAGTTTTTGCGGAGGTCCTTTTGAATTTTAATTGAACTAGCTTTTTCGTATGCAAGCATACAAGTTTTAAGTAGACATGTGAAGCAAAAAGTCTTACAGCGACAACTGCAGACTTATGTTTATATGTCAGTAGATGACTTAAACAATTATAACACCATTTAATAATACACTAAATATTTGTAAGACATACTTTTCCTAATGAATTGATGATATAGCTCTAGAGTACATTTATAGCAAGAACGTAGCTATTCGTTTTCCAAAGACCTAACCCGCTGTTATTGGCTACAATTTCGTTGTTTTTAAAGCCAAGAGTATTGTTGATAAGATAGATTTTAATAAGCATACATAATCTAATGAGTTTTCCAGAGAAAATTAGCTCAGTTTTAACACTTGTGACCCGAGAAATTTTAGTTGGAAATGTATACAAAAGTGCAAATTCATTTCTTCTGTTCTATACAAAAGCTAAGAATTCTAGCACAAAAGCCTTGAAGTATGTACCAAAATGAAGTTAATTAAATTAAGCACTGAAAGCCGCATTGTTGTAGATGCTGTTATCATTTTGTAAATTTTAACATCGTACACAACCAGAGGCCAAGTTGGTAAAGGCATTACAGCAAAAACAGAACATGCAAAACACTGGGTACCAAACAACCACAAAAACATCACAAGACCTGCAACAATAACAACAATTACAACCAAAAACGCAACAATAACAAAAATAACAACATGAATGAACAAGGCAATTCAGTCAATTTTAATTAGCTAATGAAAAACGCAACATGGACATTTCCCGAGCATGTAAATTAATTTAGTTGCTTCTCATTCTGGGCAGTGGCAGAGGCATATCGTTCAATTATGCGTTTGCGTCTGTCAATGGGCGTGGCAGTTGCCCCTGGGCAGTTGCCCCTGGGCAGGTGACTAATTTCATTTTTCTGATAATGTAATTTAGCTGCGTGTCCTGGCCAGTAGCCAAAAGCGAAACGCGAAATGAAAATCGAGCAATGGTGAATGGTAAATGGAAAATGGAAAACATAAAACAATTCGCCTGAAATGTGCCCAAAATGCACAGCTGTCAGTTTTAAAGGACTTCTGTACATCTTCAAAGTTGTGTAAAATGACCCCGAAGGCTAACAATTTTGGTAGTTCATTTGTGGCAGCTCTTGATGTTCCACCTTTTTTTTTTTGGTTCCTTCGATGAATTGGACAATGCCTGCATTTGGCGGCTTTGCAAATTGCCTGTCCATATATCAAAATTTTGCAATGAGCTTTGTTTTCACAAAACAATCAAAAAAGGTAAGTATTATTGAAAGCCGTTTTGACTGCATTGAAGTTGTGGAAATCATGCATTATGTATGTGTCCAGTTTGCGTAAGAAAATCACCGCAACTTATTACAAAATCAGGGTCGTATGTGTGCTTCGATTTCTCTCCTTTTTTCCGTTTCTTCTTTTATTTATTTATATATTTTGTGTGTGTGTGTTTTTTTGTAAATTTTTTAGAAATTTTTCCCCTAGCGGCAGCTACTTAAATTTAATAATGTGCATTCGAGTGGAAAAGCGTACAGGAGATAGGGACTAAATTGTGCACGTTAAGCTCAGAAGCCCCACATCCTTCATTACATGAGCTTGACTGACCCAGAGGCTAAATCAATGTGACCCCTCGCACAACTTTGTTGTCCTTTTTTGCCCACAACCAAACACATACACACACACACACACACCACCCACACTCCTTCATCCATATGCAGCTTAAAAATTAATAATTCAAACGTTTTACGGTTCAAGAGCCAACTGGACCTCCCCCTTCACCCTTTTCCCTTCGTTGTTCTGCTGGGATTGAAGTTTTCGACAAGCTTTAAGCACTAGCAAATAAAATTTCATTGATTTCTTCAACTCAACAACGAAATATATCAAATATGAACAGTTCATAATAAATTTAATTAGTTTGCTGCTTGCAAATACATTTTAATTAAATTCAATTTACACAACAATGTAAGACATGCATGTGCATGTGTGTGTGTGTGTGCTTGTTAATTTGCATATTACTATATGCATAAGGACAATAACAAACACTGCAACTGAAATGACAACTTTGGCAGCTCAACTATAACATTTACCCAAAACTTGCCACAAAAGCCATTATTCAAAAGCCAAAAGTTACTACATCTCTCACGCTCTCTCCCTCTCTCTCTCTCTCTCTTTTCTTTCTCTTCCCCCTCTTTCTTGCTGACTTTGTTTCTGACGTTGTGTATGTGCGTGTAAATTGTAATGATTACACGGTAATTAGAAGTTTTCAACAAACTATTCAGCGTCGGTTACAGAAAACTTCTCAAATTTCAATTTTTTTTTTCCTTTTCGATTTTCGTTGGTTAAGACGCTTTAATTTATTTATGAAGCCGAGACACATCAATCTTTTGCCGCTTGTAAGAATTGCCATATGGCTGCCACCATATTTACAAGTGTGTGTGTGTGTGTGTGATCCAGGGATGCTGTAACATGCGATGCCATGGTTTGCTGAATTTGAGTTTAATGACGTGTAAAAATGTTTTCACGGCTTTTGATTATATTTTACCTTGAGCGATGCTAAAGTTTTGGTATGCCACATACACCACACACACACACACACACATATAGTCGCGTGTACAGATCCCTTCCGTTTGCCATTTGCAATGAATAATGTCGTCGTCCTCCATGGCGTCTCTTTTGCATATGAATACCTTTTAGCAGCGCCACTGATTAGCAACGCCAACTGACAATGGCAACGTCCCCGAGAACGGAAACATTTTAATGACAAGCGACCGGCAAAGCCAGCCTCCCCCTCCCCTTATCAACAGCCCCGCCTACGACCAACCTCAGGTGCACACCCCTTTAACGAATGAACTGACAGTTATCGTTTTCAAAATATTGTTATTTGCTTTTTCGGGGTTAACTGACTTTACGCTACGTTAAACGTATTGTTTGTCTAAATGGCTTGATTTAAGTTTTAAATTTTCGTTTACATTAATTTTGATTGTCGCGCAATGAAAAGTTATGTTTATGACAATTTATTGATGCCACAAACGGAAGTTACTTGCATGTATAAAGTTTTTCAGCTACCGGAAATGCACGATAAGCGCCAATAACGTGTTCTTTAAGCACACAGGCCATTTGGTTAAAGGTGAGATTAATTTTACATGCGTTTGAGATCACTTTACATATTTATTGTACTATAGAACAGGATAAATGTTGACGTATTCATGTTTGTAATATAGTAAAGATAATCATTCTTCAAAGATACATTAGCTTAAGGTAAACCTGCCTCTAGTTTCAAAGCTGACAACTAAAAGTGTGCAACAGTTTTTAGCTCATACTCTCAGATACATTTAACACCAAGTGAAGAGTATCTGCTCTCTGATAATCCTTCTTCTTTAAGCAAACCTCTTCCCATTTTAAATGGTTTATCTTAACAAGAGCTCAGTGTTCCCACGGTACATCAAAATGTAACCCTTTTCAATGAATTTTTGATCGCATTTCGGTACATTGTTTATTCAAATCAATTAAACTTGAAGTTTAATCTCAAAACTCTGTGCGAGGTAAACAAATATTAAATATTATTATGAGTGTAAGAACTAAAGAAAACAGCAGAAGAAAAAGCCAAAGAATAATGGCAACAAAAATGCTATTTAGATTGCTCAGCTGGTTAGGAAAATTATTTTTAATGCGCCTTGTGCAATGCCAAAGTAAAACAGAAAAGTTTTTCCCGTTGTAAACAACAGAGCGCACTGTTGACAATTGTTTCAAGCGCGTTGAGCAGTTGGCCATGGTCCTTGTACCCCATTCAATTCCAAAACCCCCAACCCATACACAAAGGCCACTGTATACCCACTGTGTACTTTGACTTATTTAATGCTCGAGTAAACCTCTAAAAAGCCCCAACAGTAGCAAAAACAATGGCACAAAGTCATAGAAATACTTAGTAAATGGCAAATACGTGCAGTTTTACTTGTTGCTCACAAGCGAAGCCAAATCCAAACGCTTAGCTTCCATTGTGAGAGCATTGTTGTCTGTGTGACTGAGTGTGGAGAAAGCCACAGCTAAATGCAGCTTAGTTTAGCTGCAGGTGATATTATTGGCCAAAGTTAAACAATTGTAAACAGTTACAAGTCACAACAGTTGCAATAGTTTTTAGTTTTTCAACTCGCTTTCCCAACTTTTAAGAGCTCTATCTGCTCCCTGTCCTGCTTTGGCAAACAGTTCTCAGAGTGTGACTACATTTTGGGGTTTGCTTTTGTTTATTTACTGTGCTCCATTTGAGAATTACCGAAAAATTAAAGGTATGAGGTAAGTAGTGGAATACAAAGGCATTTTCCATCCTTGAAAGTACATCGTCTATAAACTACAAAACATGCACGCCTCTCCCCCTCTCTCTCTGTCCTTGCCCCATCTTTTTTCTTGTGATTGTTATCTTAAGATTTAACCAAACGCAACATCTGGCATTTGTAGAAGCTAAAGCCTTAAGCATAAAATATTTGTTATATTTGTATAATTTCATAGGCAAATGCTTGCTGAGATTTCATAGGAGAGACTAAGTTTATTAGTGCATAAATTACGAACAAAATGAGTAGTAAAATTAATTACTACCAAGTGAGTTGATGCAGATGCACATAGATACAATGGGTTTGCAACAAAAGGGGATCAATACTTAATCATCTACAGTTGGCTGTAACTATAAGCCATTATTGCAACCACAATGGAAGCTATGTCTGTGCGTAATGCCTACATCGGCTTATCATTCGAACGTGAACACAATGACCATCTATTGAAATTACAAATTTGATTATACTCCGTTGCAAAGGTAGTGTACAGTCGTACAGTTATACAGTTGTAGAGTTCTTTGTGCAACACCGTGTATTATCGTCTTCGTTGGCAGCTGCAACAATGAAAGCCCAGAAGCCCAGCGACCAACAGCAATAATCAACTTGCAACGGAGTCAGTGTGCAACACACACACACACACACCCACATACATATGAAACGAGCTTAAAAACCTCAATTCGTAAATGACAACCACGTTTGGAATGCTTTTTGTATGGACAGACTGTTCGATTCCGATTCCTATTCCCATTTTCATTTCCAATCCCATTCCTCATTTTTGGCCAAAAACCAGCAACAACTTATTGTGGTTACAAATTGTGGCAAAAGCTATCAATGATATTATCAGTGCACATAGCGGACAGACAAATGTCCAGCCAACTGTCCGACCGTACAACCGTACGACTGTCCAGTTGTCCACCGACCATATGCAAGCTCAATTACATCCGGTTGCAGTTTCAATTTCAATTTGCCGTAACCAAAGCCGAGGCGGTGGCAGAGGCAGTGGGCCGGTTCAGAAGCAGAGGTCACGTTGTCCCCAAAATATAGTCGACCGTGGGGCAAAAGGACAATTCATATGCCGTGTGGCCGCTGCTTGGCATAATATTAATTTAAATTAGATAGATGCTGGCCAAGTGTGTCCCTAACAGCGACAGATGTTGTATCAATTTGCATCGGCCATGGCCAAAATCGAGGGTAACTGCAGCAGTTGCTTTTGGTCAACCTTGCGGCGAATGGCAATAATGGCCATAATGGTCATTCGCTTCGATACACCTGTGTGCTAATGATTTTACAATCGGTTTAGCTATCTACACTTCCCATTGCCAAATGTACCATAAAATTTGCGAATTCGACAGCACAGGACAACGGAACCGGAAATTTCCACAAGCTTGTCTAATTAACCATAAAATGCAGTTAATATAAACGAATTCCCGCAGCAAACGAAACACGATTCATTAGAAATTATCTATTTATTTATTAGACCTGGAAAGAAGAGTGAAAGGGTTTGCTAGGTTTCCACAAACAAAAGATCCGTTGAAATTATAATCCCTCGATCAGCAACAAAAGTTGTATCTGTTCACCTGGAGCTAATAACCTTCTTAAGAATTTCTTTGGTATAATTACAGGGTATTTTTCTAACGGCTTACTTAACTCGAAGCTATTGTACTAGTTTTGCATAGTGTTTATTGCTATTGTTAGCTTCGCTTTTGGATTAAACGGCTCACTAAATTGCATTAATAAACATGGCATACATGCATATTTTGATAGAATTTTCCACAAGTGCACCGCGATATCAAATATAGTTCTATTTAATTTTGTTTGGCTTTGCCATACCACAATAATACTATAATATACCCGTTAGTGAGGAGTAAAGGTGTATCGTTATAGCTAAATTGTTACTATTATAAGCATCGCCAATTAAGTAATTTAGGTCAAATAGCATAAGGATTAGATTAACAAACAGTTAAAACAACTTTTAGGTTTTAAATATAACATACGCCCTAAAAGTATGCAATGACTTTATTTAATAGGAAACTAAATTCAAAAATAACTTAAACAACGGGTGTCCTGTAGTCGTGTGTGTATCTCAGCGCACTTACTTCTTTTTAAACGAAATTTGCAAAGCAAATTTTGTGACATTTGGCCTGTCAGCAAATTCTTCAATGGGGTTAAGCCAATTAACATGAGAATGTCCACACACAAATACTCGCAGAGATACATATAATTTGTTATATAAGCGTCTGTATGTGTATAAATTTATATATATATATAAATAAACCGAGACAGGGAGTGAGCGAGAGTTGCAGCTCTCGGGCATGGCGACCAAACATATTTCCGCTTCCGTTGTGCATTAGTCGCTTCATGCAACATTTTGCGGCTCAGTCGCCAACGTCGCCGCACATAAATTATAGCAAATTGTTTGCATTTAATTGCATGGCCTGCTAGCCATTTGTTGTTGTAGTCGTTGTGTTGTTGCTGCAACTTACCCATACATATTTCAGTTAAATATATGCACAACAAAGTATGTGACGTAAGGTAATCCAAACACACACCCACAAACCACTACATCTAATCTGTGTGTTTGCGGATTTGATGAAGTCCCGCTAATTAAGTGTTACTCCTCAGACCGTTTATCTTCAGGCCCAGCTGTCGGTCAGACAGTTATCGAGTTGAGCAACAATGTACTATGTTCCAGAAACCATTACTCAGCACATATGACAATTGCTGACAGCTTTGTCAACCTACTGCGCTAGAAATTGAGCATCACAGAATCTTAGGCAGTGCGTAAAGTAGTCAAACATCAATTCACTTTAAACAAAAACCATAATTTGATTGCTTGACAGGTTTATTAAAGACTTAAGTCCTTAAGATCACAACCAGCGTTGTTCCACATCTCGGCTTGCATAACGAAGTAATCGGTCAACTGAGTGATGTCCATGTTGGCGATCGCATCATTAATGGTGGGCAGCACATACTTGGCGAACAATGGGTTAACATAGGGCTGAATCTCCTCGGAGAACAGAAGAGAGAACTCTGCGAAGTATTTGTTAAAGAAAGTGTTGCTGGCAATATCCAATTCCTTGACCCAGGTGCCGACCTGAACATCAGCGATGTAGTACTTAATATCGAAACCGCTAATGCGCAGTCCATTGGGATTGGTGAGACTCTGCGCAAAGGTGTACTCGGTCACAAAACGCCACCCAGTGATCTTCTTGTTAAGCAAAATGTTTTGATGCAGAGGTACAATGAGACCGCCAAGGCTAAAAGGTCCCTCTAGAGCCATGTTACCCAAGATCTGAATCTCTGGGTAGATGACATCAAAGGTGCGTTTCATTGTGGTGGCATTGTAGGTGCTGCTCAGTATCTCGAATTTGTCCAGACCCGAGATGCGAATGTTGCTCACATTACCATAAACGTTGCTTGGCTCATAGAGGTAATGGAAGTCTTCAAAGTCGAGGGTGTAAGGAGCCAAAACGGGAATGTTTTCAGCAGGAAAGCCACAGGGAATCATTTTCTTCCAGGCCTTGAAGAACATGCCAACGGCTTCCTCATAGCCAAACATGCTACTGTCCAGAGTAAGAGGTGAGGAGCTGGCAGCGGCCACTAGAAGGGCTATAACGAAAACCTTTCCAATCATTTTGACTGTTTTGTCTAAAACCGGTAGAAAGAACACTGTGAGAAACTGATTGCACAGGTTGTTATTTATAGTAAAATTGTTATCTGTTGAATGCTCGTGCCGCATTTTGATTGATCACTTTTGAATTGGCTATTAACACTTTCCTTTATTATCTTTGCTATGACTCAATTAATGTCATTACCTTTGATGGTGTTTGTTTGATGATTCAACAGTGAAAGTCATGTTGTCTGGCTTAACAATTGGTAGAAGTGATGGCTTATGATATGGAATCGCGTGGCACTTAAAACAAATGCAATGGCTCATATTGTGTGTATTAATAGAAATAGAAAAAGTGTGACAACTTTGTATGTGTATGATGTCTTGTGTAACACTACAAATCCTTACTACTTGTGTGAAGAGTGTAATAAATTTGTTTAAAGTACGAAGCAGATTGAGAGCTGCCTTTAAAACAAAAATATTCTTGAATATATTTACAGTTCCAAAAATTTATGAATGGCCAAATCAGCTTACAATATTCCAAAAATATATTTAAAATATTAACCGCCAATATTTCTAAAGAGCCTGCTATCAGTTCAGACAAAAAGTGTATAATAACCATAAGCCCTCTAAAAAATTATCAATATTTATATGCAAATATGTAACACTGATAGTTTATCACAAAAAATCCAACTGTTTGACAAAGAACACTTGGGAATAATTGTGTTAAATGAAGCATTTGCCAAGCCAAAATTATCTGAGATGGCGGTTAACTTATATCTGCGCCACAAAGGGATCGCAATTTGGCATTAAGCCGCATCTAATTGACGCGCTCGTGCAATTTACACTTCGGCAAATCATCTTCAATCTATTTGTCTTTCGATATATTGCCTCCATGCAGGGATGTAGGCAGTCGTTGGAGGAATGATACACCGTTTACGATATACGTAATCGGGCTGCCGCATCAGCATGTAAATTGCATTACCTTTTGGAGGGTTTCTCGGGCCTGGGGCATCAACTTGCGTAATGCAATAAACAGCTCGTAAATATTTTGATACCAATTTTCCAGCGTAATTGACTCAACGGTACTTTGAATGTCAAACAATAAATTCAATTACCAATACACATGCGTTCCCCCGATACACACACTCACACACACACACATGTCAGTGGCGGTGATGCTTAACCCTACCGTGCACGTGCTACAGCTTCAGATACGGTCCCAGCTACGGCTCCGGCCATGGCTACGGAATATGGCAATGGATATCCCGAAAATCTTTCAAGGAGCGGGCGCTGTAAAACCAAAGCAAGCGGAAAATCAACGCACAAGTCGATAAACATTTGTATGAACAGAAAACGACGGGCAGCAGGAGAAAAAGAAAATGAAACAAAGCCAACAAAATAAGTTTAGTAGTTGCCACCAAATTGGGCCAAAAAGGGCCAAAAAGACAGGCGTAAAACAATTTTGTATAAAACCAAATGATGCTCGGGTCAAAAGGGGGAATGGGTTGTGTTCTTGATATCACTTAAGTTGGAAAAGTCGAGTTGGAAAAGGGGCTTGAATCCTTTAAGACATCCACCGCACATAGCTCACCTGTCTGCTATTTAAACAATTTTTTTAACCTAAAACATTTTTATTTTAAACCGAATTTTTACAATAACTTGCTTAAAATAAAAGCAGTCCTTAAATAAACAACTTTTACTAAAAGTATTTGTGGGAATTAATTGTTATACAATCAGTAGAATTTTAAAAGAAGTATAAATATGTTTAAAACTTAAGCTTTCGGATTTAACTAAAAAAAAAGGAGAACAACTTTAGCAATTTCTTATCTCTTATCTATTACAGCCATAGAATGCTAACGAAACTCATTCCAGCCGCATTTATGGGGCACAAATTGAAATTTATAAGAATATTCTTCGTGTGTTAGACGCAAATAAAAAATAACAACAACAAAAAGCTAAAGAAACAACCCCGAGAAGACCGATGGCAACAAAAGCAGCAACAATGACAGTCAAACAATGCAAAATCAAGTTAAATTTTCATCTCCCACACACACAAACACACGCACACACACACGCGAAGACAGGAAAAAAACAAAAAAAAAATGGGTGAGAAAATCAGTAAAGCAACCGCAATCTTTTACCAAATTGTTGTGCCGTGTGGGTGTGTGTGAGTGTAAGAGCGGGGTGTGTGTGACTGAGGGTGTCACTAGCGCAGCCGCCACGCAACTCAATCATAAGTAAATATTACACAGACTCACACTGCTAGAAAGTGAAATAAAAAACAGACAAGCTAAAGTCGAATACCGACTAGAAAATATCTGTTACATCTCCTTGCACATCAGCTTTCTAGAGCTGAAGTTTTACAAAGACAAAAGGGATCGTAGCAAACCTAAGAAATTGGCTTATAAATGTTTAGTTCCTGAATTTCTGTTCCTGAGTTCCTAAGTTCCAGAAATAATTTGGAAATTAAATGGATTTCAAGATATTTTAAATAAATTAATTAATTCCGTAGCTTTCTTTATTGCCTCAGATCTAACCGTATTGTAGTTCTATTAACCAACCTATTGATAAATAACTAAAATCCATAAGTATTATAAAATTCTTTATTCCTATACGCACATTTTAGCGATATACCCCATACTCTAAGAATTACAGATATAAGAAGAAAGGGATGAGGCAAAAGGCGGAAAAGAGGAGCACAAGGATCACAAGAAGCAGTCAGTGGCAAGCTTATTATGCCCTCGGGTAAAATATAAGCAGGCATGCTGGCTGTGAAGCAAACAGCATTTGCAAGGCAGGTTGGCAGGCGAAACACGTTCTAATAGATTTCCAGACTCTCGCCTTTTGGCAGCCCGTACAAGTTACACATGTTGCCTTTGTTTGGCTTCCTGTCACACACGCACACGCACACACACATACACGCACACAGACACAAACACACGCACATTTGACATGACATTTGCTGGGCGCTGCGTCAATTTAAGACCGTAAATCCTTTATTCAATTTTTAGCCATGAACGCCTAAAAGTATGCAGCACGATAAGCGCGTCACAAGCAAAGCCCAAGGATTTCATAAAAGCGAATAAATAAGCATTGATTAAGTAGCACAACCTAAAGGGCACATAAATCAGCCAGGAAAGTGCCAATATATACATCACTCTCCTCCCTCTCCCCCTCTCCCTGTCTCTAATGCTGCCCTACTCCCCTTTTTTCTCTATGCAAATCGATGGCAATTGACGTAGCTGGCAAATATGAAAATTATGCCATTGGCTACAATAAAACCAAGCGTCTGTCCAACTAGCCGTCACGTAATGAATGGAAAACGAGTCGAGTCGGAACGGAACGGAACGGCGAAGCGACGAAACGAGTCGAAACTGCAATTGACAGGCAAACGTTGATACGCATTGATGAAATGAAGGACTCGAGAACGACTATGGCAGCCGGAAGCTGATTCACAACTAATTGGACATCCGTTTTCCGTGCACAGCCACGATTATCGGGCACCCCAAAACGGGCAACAAGCATTGGTAAGGTAAGCTAAGCTAAGTATTTCTATTTAACTGTTGTAAATTTGTGCCACGTTATTAACGCCACTTTGAGTGCACGGCACGGCACGACACGACGCTGCGTGGGTTGCCAGGAAGCGTTTTGCTAAAAGGTCTTCCCGGTCATGGGCATAAAGAATAAAGGTACCCAAAGCTACCAGCTACTAGCTACAAATAAAAGCAATAAGTCTCTCTCTCTGGCTATGACTGAGACCGACTGCTGCCTTAACTGACTTAAGCTGTGCCAGCGCACTTCCATTTCCGCGCCCAACTTACTGCTGTCCGGGCTACAGAAGGCAACGTGCAATTGTCGGTGTCGTTGGCTTTATTTAATTGAAGTCAATTACACAGCTGGATATGCCAGCCCTGGCCCTGGCCCAGGCCCAGGCCAGCATCAAGCCAAGTCAATCCAGTCAATCCAAACGGCTCAGACAGTGCAGCCAGCTGGTTGCCTCATTAGATCAATGTGATGTCAATGGCGCACAAGTCCAGTTAATAAACGTTGCCCGTAGCGATGAAAATGGCTCAGATTTTGTCATTTCTTTCCATCTTTTTGTTGTTGTGAAAAAGCATTGAAGGCGCTTACTCGCTTAAATCGCATGTGTTAAACTTTTAAGTGTGCACTGTTGGGGCTGCCCTTTAAGCCGCTTAGCCCCAGGGCTTACACAACAAAGACTTGCCAAGATCAATGGGCTTAAAGGCCCAGTCAAAAGTTTCACAAAACCACTTCAAAAGCAGCTGCCTTTTCAAATGATGGGCGCTGATTGTTTGCCACCTGATTTCAAGTCACTAACTTACATACATTTAAACATTCATTAACAGAGCTGCTGCTCTTCCCCCTTTTGACCCCTTACAACAGTCACCCGCATACCATTCCCCCATTTACGTACAATCAAACTTAACTAAACTTAAGCTAAATTAAGTTTTGATAATTCCTAATAATCCATTGAAGCAAGTTTTCAAAAATTC
Source organism: Drosophila acutilabella (assembly GCA_035046005.1). Lineage (NCBI taxonomy): Eukaryota > Metazoa > Arthropoda > Insecta > Diptera > Drosophilidae > Drosophila > Drosophila acutilabella. Next base: position 7,997,000 of record JAWNOK010000003.1, read on the forward strand.
TTTGCTCACTTCTCTGTCGATTCAGGTAACGAAAGAAAAGTACTTTTACTTCTACTTTTAGAAAGAATAGCTCAAGTTCGTCTCTCTCATCTGCTTTTGTGGTTAAGCATCTTTCAAAGGGGGGATATCAGCTTTTGTTGTTTGTCCCAGTGCAAATTGAATTTTGAAAATTTTCAAAGATTTAAAATGTCAGATAGCTGGCGACTTATTAGAATGGTATTCACAGCAACAACAACTACTACTAAACAAAAACAACAACAATTCTTCACCCAGATGCAGCTTAATTTGCGGAATACTCAAAAGTTTTGCGGTGTGTCTTGTAAGCACTGGAAAAAACCTATGTGGAAATATTCTAATTTTTAAAATAGCTAATTATTATTAAGTAGTTTTTATTTAGTTTTATAAATCAAAAAGTATTTAAGACGGGGGGAAATGGGTATTTTTTTTTTTTTATATGGTGGGTTGGGTGGTTTTTTAAAAAAAAGGAAAAAGGGAAGAAAAATATGGGGAATTTTTTATAAAATGTTTATTTTTATTTTTTTTTGTGTGGTGTGTATTTAGTTCTACATTTCGAAAGACAATTAAAAAACCATTTGAATAATTTATTGTTACTTATGTATGTCTGTTATTACAGTTATTTATTTATAAGACTTTGAAACATGTTAACAGCAACTTTGTTAACGGAGTTTCTCGCTGTGTAATAGCTTTGGAAAAACTTTGAGCGCAAACTATTGTTGAAAAGTTTTCAATTGAGAATATTAATTTAGTCAATACATGTGGGCGAAATGCGCAAAGACGAAAGTGGCAGCCGCAACAAAACCCAAACAAACGTTAAAAGTTTTGCGGTAACACAACGGAAATCCAAAGAGGCCCAGACCCAGCGAAAGCTTAGCAGCTCAGGTGTGGTAAGAGAGGGGAGGGCTGAGCAAATAGAGGCAGGAAAGCCCAGAAGGGATGGTAGAGTTTTTGATGGGCGGGGCCTTAAGGCGACAACGCGCCGGCATAATGTGGTTTTTGTGGCGCAATTTCTATTAGGCGAATTGTTGTTGCATGTATAATCAAGAGCTGTGTCGCTGCCAGTGCTTGACCCCAACTTGCCCTACCAAGCACACTCATACACATACACCCTCCTTGGCCCAATTAGCATTGTATCTAACGCAATTGGCTGTGGGCCATGCTTTGTTGTGGTCACATTCCACTGAGTGGCATCAAGTACCTGGTCGCACAAATTAAGGTACAAATACACACATACACAAACACACAAGCACTGAAACACTCATACATTTAACTGTTGTAAAGGTAGAAAAATAATTCGGTCAGTTGTCACTTTGATGTGCCCAAAAATGTTGGCAACGCTTGTTTAGCCGCGAGCGCACTTACGACTCATTCCCAGTTCCAATTCCAATCATACCGCTTATTACATCGGTGTGTATGTGTGCATGAGTGGCATGTACATATGTACAGTGTATGTGTGTGTGAGTAAAAAAGCAAGTTCTTTCTGCAGGGAATTAGCATACAGACTGCATCTCCCCAGACTCTGAGCTCTGTTTCCAGCCAACTCATGTTGCGTACATCATCAACGGCCTCGGGGGCAAGCAGCAGCTGTTGTACTCTTCCCTTGCCGCCTTCCGCTACTACCCCTTCTCTTCACCAGCAGGGGAAAACGCAGCCACCTTTAGATTTGTGTCCGAAAAATGTTTTTTGCTGGCATTTGCATGGAAAACCGAACGGCAAACGTCATCATGGTCATCGTCATGCTGAGTGCTGTACTACATTCAAAGTCCATTCAATCACAAGCTCAGAACACAAACTCACACACATGCACACAAACGCTCACAGGGAGGAAAGTAAACTTGCAGAACTGATACCTGACTGGCCATCCTGGCAACCAGGCAACCAACCATCCTTGGTATGGACGTCTTTGCCCAGCGGTAACAACTGTCCATAGCAGAAGCCTCTGTTGCTTTGTTTCAACTGAAACGTATGTGCGAGTATGTGTGCCTTTTTTGTGTGTGTGTAGGTTGTGACGCAGCTTGTTTCCGGTACAGCAGCAAAACAACACGACTAAGGAAAGTAAAATTGCGCCTGCAGTGAATTGAACTTTTGCATTTTAAGCGAAATGTTCAAACAAAGCAAAGCAAAGAACAATTCCCAACAATAGCCATGCTGCGACTATATACTAACTATATACACATGTATATACATATACTGTATATGCTTTTATATATATACATATTTCCATACAATGTCCAAGCTGAAAGCCAAATGAAAATGTTGAAACAAAAGCAGCCAAAATAATTCAATTCTTTCCAAAGATAAATGCATTTCCAGTGCCAAAATACCATTGCGTCCCTGATTTTCAACGTCCAGCCAATCACAAGACGCACAATAGGCATTATCTGGCTTTATTCACTCGCATTCTCAACAGTTATGAAACGTTAACGACCCGTACAGTGTTTACTGTCAGACAAAACTTGTGAAAATAGCTACAGTCGGAGAAGCTGACCGAAATCTTTTTAAATACGGGATCTAGAATAGTTTCTATTTTATAATAATAAGTTATAATAGTTTCATGCTAGTTAATTCAATGTTAATTAAAGTTTAAAGTCACTTACGGCTGAATTTATTTTAGTCTTAACAGCAATGCGAGACATCGTGAGAGAAGACTGAAATAAAAAATTTGATTTTAATATATACATTAAAATAACTTTCAAGCTCATTAGTTATGCTACTACATAATAATAATACTTACATCTTAGTAATATTTATGAATAAGTTTGTGAACAATTTCATTGTACTATATAAATTCTCTGCATTTACTTTACTTTAAGCTGTACACTCACTTCACTTTAAATTTACTTCGACAACAGATCCACTGCATCACACTGATTCACTGCAAAAAATACACTGCACTTTTACACCGCACTTAATACACTGCTTTAGACTTTATACTTTATATTACACCTTTTTTCCGGCTCTTGAAACGGTGCATTCAGGATTTTTGCTCTTGACTCGGCTGATCATTATTGGTGAACTTAACAAACATAAAGAAAAAATATAAAAAGAACTGAGATCAGCTTTGCACACACTGCACCTAATACACTTAATACATCGCACTGCACTTTTCACTTCACCATTTTGCTGATGGCTCTCCTGACCATTATTAGAAAACTTTACAAAAAAAATTCATTACCCTTCACTTCTTGCACTGCACATCATACGCTGCATTCCACTTTTCTTTAAAACTTCACTGCACGACTTCTTATAACACTACCTTTCACTTCACTCAAATACGTGCACACGAGCTTGAGCAATAAATGCTCATTCACTTACATCGAATTGCTGCCTGCATCACTCAAAACAAAAACACTAAGCCCAGCAGAAGTGGGATCTGCTTTACATTTTCTAAGTGCGAAAGAGCGAGCGAACGAACAAAATCAAAAGAGAAACGGACACGAAGCTGCGCATGCATTCTGATGCATACGTAAGAGCGCGAGCGTAAGAGTTTACAACAACAACGATCACCAACGGCAACGACAAGAGCAAAGACGTGGGCGCACAAAAGAGAAATGCGTTGGACTCTGAGAGTGTGAAAAAACATGGCGAAGTGCTCGAAAAACGTGGTGGCGTTGACCGCCACCTGAGACTCCGCTGCCAGAAAAATTTTCTAACGTTAATAAAAGGAGGAAATTCATTAATACTTAAACATTTTTTATATGCATCTTGTGCACAAGACGATGCTCTTTCGATTGATACCTAATTTAAGCCGATTGGACCGATCTTTTTTTATTTTTTCAAGCTCGTAACGCGGATCACGTAATTTGGCGTGCAGATAAAAACGATGCGCAAAAGGAACTAAACGATTAGCGATTATCGATTGTGCAATTGTTCCCGCTGGAAGCTTTCAATATCGAACTGAGCTTGCCAAAGCTGAGCTTTTGCAAAACAGATGATCTAAAAATCTCTTGACAAGTATTTATTACTACTTAACGAAGTAGCATTAAATAAACTAAACAAAACAGCAATTATTAATAAAAGTAGATTTAAATGAATACTTAAAATCAGATAATTAATAGCATAATTCTTTAATTTAATGTAATGTGGAGTAGTGTAATATGAAGTAGTAATTTTTGGGTATTGTATTATTTAATGTAGTTTAATATCCAAGTTTCATTTGTAAATAAATTAACGTAATAAACATTGTTTGTATAATAAATTTACATTAAATACGGAAGCAATAATTTTGATTTACATTTCAAATAACAACTGATAAACGTGATAACTGATAATTTAACAACACCACAATGGTGTTATTTTTTTATCTAATTAATTAGAAATAAGGCCGAACTTTTAACGAAAATTGATCAAATTTATTATTGTATCATTTGTGTACGACTCAATTGGGGCTACCCTGCAAATTATTCAGCGGGTGAATCATTCTCGTGAGCCCTCCATATCACAGGCAAACATATATGACATATCATAACAATAATATTAGACTCATTGTCTTAACTGATAATGGTTAATACTTACAACCAATTCAAATGTGATCCATCAAAGTGCCGCCTAATTGATCCAAAGATAATGCTACACACACAAAACGCCACGCGTGCTTTATAATCTTGAGAATTATCATAACGTTAACGTAACTGCTAGACAGCTTTATATTTAACTGAAAAAAACTTAAAAATAGACACTTAACGGAGCTTAGAGCAGTCGTAATGCTTCTTCTTATTCAATGAGGGAAATTGTTAGTTGTATAATTTTTCAAGTTTATTTGTATACTTTGTATGAAGGTATATTGAGTTTGTTTTTGTTAAATACATGTGACAAGCAGAACGAGGTATCTTCGACCCCTAAAAAATACATATTATGTATAGATCCATAATCCGAAATCGGCGCAGTCTTTAGAGCAAAGTCCTTCTTCTTCGTAGGACCTCTCTAATCTCACAAATGGCGTGAGTTTGAATTTAATTTAATTTAAATTAATAAACATGACCGCACTCAGAGCTCTCAAAAGTCAAAAGTTATTCACGAAAGACTCCAAGCTCAACTTATTCATAAAAAACAAAACATGTAATTTATATGCTCTTTATTTACTTTGTAATTTTATTTGAAATATGGTTTCGATAATGCTTAAACCGAACAACCAGCGTTGTTCCACATCTCAGCTTGCACAGCGAAGAAGTTGGTCAACTGGGTGATGTCCATGTTCGAAAGAACACTGTTGATGTTTGGCAACACGTATTTGGCGAACAGGGGGTTCACATAGGGCTGGATCTCCTCGGAGAAGAGCAGAGAGAAGTCGGCGAAGAAGTCGTTGAAGAAGTTGTTGGCGGCAATGTCCAAGTTCTTGTTCCAGTTGTCGGCGTGAACCTCAGCGATGTAGTACTTAATGTCGAAAGAGCTGATGCGCAGTCCATTGGAGTTGGTCAGACTCTGGCCAAAGGTGTACTCGACCACGTAGCGCCAGCCACTGATCTTCTTGTTCAGCATGATGTTGTGGTGCACTGGCAGAGGCAGACCGCCCAGGCTGAAGGTGCCCTCCATGGCGATGTTACCGAAGATCTGAATCTCTGGGTAGATGATGTCAAACTTGCGTGTCATGGTAGTTTCATCGTAGCTGCTGCTGAGGACCTCGAAGTTGTTGAGACCATAGACGCGGAAGTTGCTCACGTTTCCTGCAATGTTGGTGGGTCCATCAACATAGTTGAAGTCCTGGAAGTCGACGGAGAAAGGAGCCATCACTGGAATGTTCTCTGCAGGGAAGCCGCAGGGCATGATTTTCTTCCAGGCCTTGAAAAACATGCTAACAGCTTCACCATAGCCGACTAAGCTGTCATCCTGGTTGAAGGGAGTGGCAGTAGCAGCGGCCACCAGGAGCGCTAGAAGGAAAACCTTTCCAATCATTGTGGTTATACTTTGTTAATGCTTGGTGAATGGTCGAAAGAACGGTGTGCTGAACTGATCGCACGCTTGGGCTTTTATAGTGAAATCGTTATCTATGAATCGGTTCACCGACAAGTTGATCGATCGCATTTCAATTGGCCGTTTGACTTTAAGTGTGTGTAGAAGGCTTAATAACGAGAGATATGTGTATTTCGGGTATGAGTCAGTTACTTGACTTACAGGACTCAGGGCTTATCTGGCGCTTTAATTATGATTCATTGTGCTTAAAACATTTTGATTAATTCCACTTCAATTGAATTCTGTTAACTAATTAATAAATTGCTATACATAATTACACTATTTAAAAGTGGACATGTGACAGTGATTACAACCAAAAATAGCCAAGTAAAGCTGTCGTGCTTTGGCTATTCCCAAGAACTACTAAATAGTATGTTTGACAGGCCGAAGATGTGAAAAATTTCTTCTTGTCCCATTTTTTGATTTACTTAAGCAATAGTTTTGAAATTCACATTTATTACTGGGCACACACTTTTTGATAATTAACTTGAACTAAATAAGTTATAGTAAATCATAGTACAGTTTTATAAGATTAGCTTTAACAGACAATAAAGATTATATAGTATAGGAACGAAGGATTATATAAAATATTGAAATTTGGATTTTCGACAGAGCTTTGATCTCGATGTTTTGTTAACTGATTTACAAGTAATCAATTATGTTTTAAGTGGACAAACCATGTGATCATAATATGAGGTTGTAATATTACAGTAGATGAAGGATATTGTTTACACTTTAAAATGTTAATTTTATACAATTAAATAAATAATAAGCATTAATGAAATATCTTAATCTGCGCAAAGGAATTAAAAGAACGCAAATGTTTTAAAACATTAGTACTTAAGTAGTTTTAGAAGTTTAGTAATTCAATGTGTGATTTCGATTCGCTTCTAAGTTTTAAGTAATAAAGTTGTGTTGTCAACAGAAAGTTTTTGAATTTAATTGCTAACGAAATAGAAATTAATAATCCTTTTACCTTCTCCATAAAATGCTATTAATAACATATGGTATTAAAAATATGTTAATAAGGGGAGTAGAAAATATTTAAACTTTTACATGGAACCAATTATAATAATCTCAATTTTACCTAGAATACATTACATGATTTGTCCACTTTAATTAATTATGATAATTTACTAATTAGTTTTAAAAATTCTGTTGAAATTGTCTATTGATTAAATCTAAAGTGTTTGCAAATGATGAATCATTAATAAAGCGCCAGATAAGCCCCATAACTTGGTCCTGTAAACTAAGCCGATGCCAACATACGTGAAATATTGATTATAAAAAAACACTTGTGTATTCAGTAAAACTCGAACGATCAATTCAAATTTTTATCGATCAAATTGCGTGCGATAGATAAGAAAATTTCTATAAAACACCAAGGTGTGCAATCGGTACCCAACAGAGTTCATATCTACTATTAACCAAGCAAAGCCAAAATGATTGGAAAGGTTTTCCTACTAGCGCTCCTGGTGGCCGCTGCCAGCTCCACACCTGTGAATCAGGACAACAGCATGGTCGGCTATGGCAAAGCTGTTGGCATGTTCCTCAAGGCCTGGAAGAACATCATGCCCTGCGGCTTCCCTGCCGAGAATATTCCAGTGTTGGCTCCCTTACACACTCGACTTTGAAGACTTCCATTACCTCTATGAGCCAAGCAACGTTTATGGTAATATAAGCAACATCCGCATCTCGGGTCTGGACAAATTCACCATCCTGAGCAGCACCTACAATGCCACCACAATGAAACGCACCTTTGACGTCATCTACCCCGAGATTCACATCTTGGGTAACTTGGCTCTGGAGGGAGTTTTCAGCTTTGGTGGTCTTAATGTGCCTCTGCACGAGAACATGCTGCTTAACAAGAAGATCACTGGCTGGCGCTTTGTGGCCGAGTACACCTTTGGACAGAGCCTCACCAATCCCAATGGACTGCGTATCAGCGACTTTGACCTGAAGTACTACATCGCCGGTGTTAATGTCGGCACCTGGGACCAGGATAGGAGCATTGCCAGCAACACTTTCTGCAACAAATACTTCGCACAGTTCTCTCTTCTGTTTTCCGAGGAGATCCAACCCTATGTGAACCCCTTGTTCGCCAAGTATGTGCTGCCAACCATCAATGATGCACTCGCTAACATGGACATCACTCAGTTGACTGATTTCTTTGTCGATCAAGCTGAGATGTGGAACAACGCTGGCTGCTCTGCTCAGGCCTAAACGAAAATATTTAACTAAATTTGAATAAATATGAAAAGCATTTGAAATTATATGTTTTTTTTCCTAATTTTATGACTCAGAAAAAAGAGTAAAGGGGTATTTTAAGCGTGGCAGAAGCCCAATTTGTTTATCAGGCAAATGGAAGCATTTCCGAACACATAAAGTATATATATTCTTGATCCTCACCAATATCCATCCGTATGAACTCCGAGATCTCGAAGACTATAAGAGCTAGAGGCACCAAATTTGGAATGAAATGTCCGTCCATTTCGCGAGCAAAACAAGTTTACTTTAAATTGTTGGCATGCCCCTTATCGCTCATGCAAATTATAAATAAAAAACTATGGTCACCTCACCATTGCTTAGAACCGACTAAAGTTACCATGACCAAACTCACACATTATGTGTACATCATGGTTATATCCTATATCACTCTATCCTATAGCTACCATAGTACAAATTGGTCAAAACTTAAGGAGAATGACAGATTGAGTTCGGGGTATTTTACAGTCGGCACGTTCGACTTTCTTACTTGTCTTTTATTATGTTAGAAAATGTAGTATATGCATTAAAATTTGTTTCGAACAGAATTTTTATAAAAGTGTGGTAATTCAAGAGGAATACGACAAGACATATTTTTAAACTTCATTATTTCTGTATCCCCAATTGCGATATATGTCTTTCTCATTTATTCCCTTCTCCTTCTGTATATCCCACTTGTTTAACAATGTGTCCTGTCTCTCAATCGATAGTTTAAATAATATTATAATAAGAAATCATTGTTCTTTCTTATCTCAAGCGAATGCAAAATATGCTGTAGTTAGTACTTATTTCTAAAATTTTGTTTAAGTTTTATTAAACATGTAAATTGCTTCTAGATGTTAAATTATTTCTTTTACAATTTGAGCTCAATTAAATTATAAACATGTTTAATGTTTTTATTTTAATTCTTTAAATTTCCAAAACAGTTAAAACGCATGGAATGAGTATGACATGTCCCTATTAGCCTTCTTTATTATCATAACTATTCTCATCTCTAGAAATCATCAGAAGATTTATGTTAGTTACTATCATAATAAGCTTATACGTTCTCACTGAAGTTCTCTTTTTAACAAATCAAATGTATTGATTAATAATGAATCATAATTTAATCGAGAGATTAGTTTTGAGTCCTGTAAGTTAAGTAACTGACTCATACCCGAAATACACATATCTCTCGTTATTAAGCCTTCTACACACAGTTAAAGTCAAACGGCCAATTGAAATGTGATCGATCAACTTGTCGGTGAACCGATTCATAGATAACGATTTCACTATAAATGGCCAAGTGTGCGATCAGTTCAGCACACAGTTCTTTCTACCATACACCAAGCATTACCAAAGCACAATACAAAATGATTGGAAAGGTTTTCCTTCTAGCGCTCCTGGTGGCCGCTGCTACCGCCACCCCGTTCAACCAGGATGATAGCTTAATCGGCTATGGTGAAGCTGTTAGCATGTTCTTCAAGGCCTGGAAGAAAATCATGCCATGCGGCTTCCCTGCAGAGAACATTCCAGTGATGGCTCCTTTCTCCGTCGACTTCCAAGACTTCAACTACGTTGATGGACCCACCAACATTGCTGGAAACGTGAGCAACTTCCGCGTCTATGGACTCAACAACTTTGAGGTCCTGAGCAGCAGCTACGATGAAACTACCATGACACGCAAGTTTGACATCATCTACCCAGAGATTCAGATCTTCGGTAACATCGCCATGGAGGGCACTTTCAGCCTGGGAGGTCTGCCTCTGCCAGTGCACCACAACATCATGCTGAACAAGAAGATCAGTGGCTGGCGCTACGTGGTTGAGTATACCTTTGGCCAGAGTCTGACCAACTCCAATGGACTGCGCATCAGCTCCTTCGATATTAAGTACTACATCGCTGAGGTTCAGGCCGATAACTGGAACAAGAACTTGGACATTGCCGCCAACAACTTCTTCAACGACTTCTTCGCCGACTTCTCTCTGCTCTTCTCCGAGGAGATCCAGCCCTATGTGAACCCCCTGTTCGCCAAATACGTGTTGCCAAACATCGACAGTGTTCTTTCGAACATGGACATCACTCAGTTGACCAACTTCTTCGCTGTGCAAGCTGAGATGTGGAACAACGCTGGTTGCAAAGCTTAAGAACTGAAAGTTATAATAATTTTGAATGTATTTAAATGTACATAATAAATAACGATTGCAATTAATTTAAACTGTCGATTCACTTTCGCAAAACATAAATTATTTATAGTTTTAGCTATTAGCTAAAAGACTTGCTTTACACATATCGCATTAGCCATGAAAACTTGTAAATAATAATAGAGCTTCTGGGATAATCAGGACATTTGATTGTTCTTGAAATCATGTAAAGTGTATTTAGCCTTGATTAGTGATAAGTGGGGTGAAATGCGGTTTAATGTCCAAACATGTTATTGACTTTAAACAGCCCAATGTGAACTTTAGAAGTTGACTTTCGACTTCACATTAATAACTTTTTAAACTTCGCAACATTTAGCATTTAATACTTATCAAAAATAGTTTGATATTTTACTCAACAATATTTTTTTTGCATTGACATTTGTTTTAATAAAGAAATTTGAATATAGCAAATGTCATAGCTGCTTTAAGTTTATTTTAACATAAGTTATCGAACTAGCTTTTTTAGCTTTAAAAATTCTGTCAGCACTGTTTGTTTATCTCTGATCGTTATGCTTCCAGTTATCGGTTGATTTACAATTTCTGTGTTGCATACTTTTAGGCTGGCAGCTAAATTAATGCACAACCCAGTAAACAAAATGTCATCTAACTTTTTAGAGAAGGAAGAACTAAATCAATTAACATATAAACTTATTTAATTCTTCCACTGAATGTTAAAAATCACAGCGTTTGGTCGAGTTCTGAATACTATCTTATGGATCATATTAAACATCTTAGTAAAATACTTATGCGTTACATTAATTATTTAGTATCCACTGCTTAAATAGGGCTGCTAACACTTATATTATCAAATCCAACATACACCTAACTTGTCTTCTCATATTTATCATATATTGTTAATTCAAGAAAACAATTTAAATGACACTTCCTACATTGTGTGCATGTCATGCGTGCGTGCTCCCCAAAACAAGCAAAATAAAATAAAACACCCATTAATAATACCAATAGGGTATATTCAAAATTGACGAATGTTGTAAATAAACTTTATGATTAGTAAATGATAAAAATGTGTACAACACTTTTTGGGTAAACCTTTTTAAATGTACTTAAATTATAATCATGTAACATACATCGTTACTATACTGTAGGATATCTACGTGTTCAGCTAACTCTGCATTTTAAATCCAAACAACTTTAACTTATTTCTATATATAGTTTGATAACAATTGTAAATATAAGCACCGATCCATTTAAAGTCTTGATACAATTCTATAGAAAGGGTAACCTCCAATAGCCACAAGTCAACACCAGCTGGTAGCATTATTTTTGGGGAAACACTTTTCGCGTATTTCCCGATCATTAATTATGTGTAAGTTTGAGACAACATGAAAAGCTTCGTTACTTGGAAAATTATTTAAAATTTTGTGTACACAAATGTTTAACAATGATTCAGTTATTTAATTGCGGTCTTGTGGCAATAAGACATAAGGCCAGCAATCGAAATCGAAATGTAATCAATCAAAGCCCCACTTTATCGTTATGTAGATAGCAAAAGAAATAACGGCTATAAAAGGAATATCATGTAGTGCTAACTTTACAGAGTTCTATCTACCTTTCGACCACCAAGATGATTGCTAAAGTGTGCCTACTAACCCTTCTGGTGACCATTGCCAGTGCCTCACCAATGGCCCTGGACGCGACTGCGGTCAACTATGGTGACGCCATTACCCAATTCCTGCAGGCCTGGAAGAAGATGCTGCCCTGCGGCTACGCGCCCGAAGACATTCCCGTTATGGCTCCACTGACCAACGACTTTAGCGTCTTTAACTACACCGAGGGAGAGACCACCTTCGTTGGCAACACCAGCAACATTCGCATTTCGGGCTTAAACAACTTTGAGATCATTGGCGGATCCTTCGATACCAACACACAGAAAGCCAAATTTGATGTTTTGTTCCCTGAGATTCAAATTCTGGGCTCCTATGCGATCGAGGGTGTCATGAGTCTGCTTGGCCTGACCTTTCCCATACGTGAGGTGAGCCTGATCAACGAGCGTTTCCAGCAACTGCGCTTTGTGGGTGAATATACCTTTGCCCAGAGCAAGACCAATCCCAATGGACTGCGTATCAGCGACTTCCACCTGCAATTCTATTTGGCTGACATCAAAATGGACAACTGGGACACGCTCTGGAACATTTCCGTTAACGATTATGCCAACCAATTCTCCAGCCAGTTCACCTCTCTCATGGTCAAGTTGGTGCAACCAAATGTTGATAAGTTGTTGGACGCTTATGTGATGCCCAATGTTAATGAGATGCTCTCGGGTTATAGCCTAAATCAGCTCTCTAAGCTGTTCGTTAACATGGCTAACAAGTGGAATGCTGCCGATTGTCAAGTTCAGGCTTAAACGATTTCTAAATTAAAAAAATATATATGTATATATAATTCTGGCATAAATAATGTAGAGACTTGGCTTATTTGTAGACCGGAGTGGGGCATACATAATTAATCAGGCATGAAATTTGTATGAAACTTTATCAGGAATCTCGAAGCATCTAAATCAAAGTGTTCAAAAAGCTTCATGAGTCCAGTGGGCAAAGGAGTTGAGCTTGGTTTTTTTGTGGGCGGAGTGCGGGGACTGGGTAGCGCAATCCTTGCTGCTGTTGTTGTAATCCGCTTAAGTAACTCAACAGCAACGGAAACCGGAAATGAAAACCATACAGTGTGTATGAGGGCGTGCCAGTGTGCCCGGACCCGGTCCGGCTGGGCAGACGAACAACTTCCGCTTTGTGTAGTCACTGTAGCCAGCGTATTTATCACAAACAAAATGAAGAAGAGCAGTCCCAACTGCAGGCACATTCTTGTCCTTGTCCTTGTCCTTATCCTTGTGCTCCCCATCGTCCCGTTGCCAGGTAGCCGGGTACAAGGGGCAGGAAGCACGGCTCTTAAGCTGCACCGGAAATGAAGAATTGCTGCTCGAGTCCCTGCGACAATTTCACTGGTCGCTGTCTGACATAACCAAGACAGAAGCTGCCATGAATCAAGCAAAATGTTACGTGCTCCACTAAAGAGTTTCTGCTGGACTCTGTACTCTGAGCGTGCAGAGAGTGTATTAGTAGTAGGCTTAAAACTTCTAAACTGCAGTTTGGCAGCTTAACTCTACTAAATTTAGCACATAACTCATTTGCTTATACCTTTCTGCTGCCGTATTTACATGTTCTACAGGGTCCACTGCTGTCGTGCTCTCTCTGCTCTACAGCCTAGTCCATGAGTGACTGTTGCTGTTGTTTTTGTAGCCAGTTTTAAGTGCTCATAATGGCGCGGGATAAACAAACAACAAACAGCAAATGGCTTTTTCGAATTGCGGTTTTCCGTCCTTGGCTTTATACGGCACCCAGAGTTGACGGATTCATCATGCAGCTGCTCCGTCTCCAGCTTCCCAGTCTCAACTCCCGTCTACTTCCGTTTCAAAGTCTTAACCGCAAGGCCGCTTTCAGGTCCATTGTGCATTAATAAATTATTATGTAATGTGAAGTGCATAAATTATATTTACTGCGAAGAAATGCCAATCACCCCGCAACACTAAATCTCTGGAGTTGCCCACATTTTTGGTAGCAATTTCACTTAACTTTTTAATGGGTCAATTTGAATTGTTGGCCAAGTTCCCTTTAAACCTTTGTGTGGCTTCATTTTGTTGTTATTATGTATTTTTAAAGCTTTTTTAAACTGCCATTAATCACCGCTTTTAATGCAGCTTAAAACCACTTTGTCTGCCTAACTGCACTATTCATTAATTTATTTAACCAGCTTTGAATTTTTTCATATATTTGTTTTTATTTTTTTTTTTTTCATTTTCTTTTCATCTTGTTCACAATTAGCAAAGTTTTACACACAATTTCACATACATAATCATTCATATGCAAACATATGTTTAAAGTGTGTAAATGTTTTTGTTATCCATTTAATTCATATGTATTCCAATTTTGTCCTTCTTCTTGTTTATTTAATTCTTTTTTCTTTACGATTTTATATTTAACAATCATTCACAATGTGTATTTTTATTACTTTATGCAAATTTTTATTCAATTTGCCAACATTATGTCATGGGATTTGGATTTGGAATTGGAATTGGAATTCAAAGTATATAATAAATATTTCATTATCGATTTGTTCTTCTAAAAGTTGCAACAATGCTGACAATTTCAATACAGTTTAATTTATGGACCTTTCTTTTTTAATGTTTGTGGAAATGAAAAATGGGTCTGTGTGTGTGCAAAATAATATTTCCCAGCATTTTCCACTTGATTTTTCACGCTCTTCTCCTGGCTAAAGCTTTTTAGATATGGCATTTCGGACACGTAATCCTCATACAATAAATTTTTTGCTTTATGGCAGCTAACAATTAATTACATAGTTTAAGTTTATTATTTCTTTGTTTCGGTTTCTGTTTCGGTTTCAGTTTCGGTTTTCGGTATTTATAACATGTACAAAAACAACATTCAATGTTTTTTCTTGTTTTGTTATCGTTTAAGGGGTTCCATAGGGTATAATATATATACTACTATATATATAGATTCGACCATATTCACACAGATTGATTTGAATGCAGGTAGGCATTGATTTAATAGTTTTTTGATTCACTCAAAAGATTAAAACTTAATCGTTTATATTACGCGTGGGTTAGTTTAGTTTTTAGCTAGATTATAAACCGTTTTTGGTTTTAAAATGTACATATGTATATTTATGTAAATATGTATGTATATTTATGTACTGTATTTTATGTAAATAGCATTAGTTTGTTGTATTAGTCAATGATAAACGTGGGATTTTCTTTGTGGGCCAGTTAATAGCTCATAATACTCTCCTCCCGACTAATGGGTGTGTGTATTTAATTATATTATACATTTAACATTAACATTTATCAAATTGAATGCATTTTGGTACCAGACAAAAAATGTACTTTAAAAAATACAATTAATTTGCTAACTTTGTGCTTTTGTTTACGCTTTTTATCGATTTACATATTTTTTCCATATAAAATTGTGTTATAAAAATGTTTATAAATAATTTTTGACAAATTCTCGATAAGCTGGTTTAGTGGGACATTCATTTCGGTATCATCATTCATTACATTTATATATATTAATTCTTTGTTTAGACATACATACATAAATGCTTTAGATTTGCGCTAAATATGCTTGTTACATACATAAATATATATATTTACATTTATGTATTTAACACATATTTATGTACATTTACATTTATTATAACTATGCATATGTGTGTATAAATAATGTAATTTCCTGTTCACATTTATAGACTTTGTTAAATATAATATAGCGTATAATTATTTGAATTTCTCTATATTGTATCCATTTTACCAGTTTGTAATGCACATTTATGTTAATTAATTTATTTTTAATATTTCTGCATTTAAAAACATTCTAACAATCTTAGAGATACATATGTATATATCTTACAGATACAAATATACGCGTTATAAAAATGCAATTTAAAATATATATGTATATATATGTTCTTTTAATTGGTTTTCACTATTATGTCACAACAATTTTCTGCTGCTGTTTTTTTTTTATTTTTTGGGCACTGAAAACAAATTCGGGCTAATTTCACAATCGCACGATCTTCTTTTAAAAGCCTTAAATAAACTGTTTGTTTGTTGTTAAAATATTGTAATTAATCTTAGTCGTACATTATATCGAAAAATATTGAATTGAAATTACATTTATACTTTCATTTATTCGATAGCAAGCGTATGAAATGATGAAAGGAACTAAGGTATTAACTATAATTCTAATTATAAGTTATAAAATTAACAATTTCATTTCAATAATGTCAAAAAAATATATATATATATTTCGTATATATACTTCATTGATGCAATTCCATGTTATGTTTTAAGTATTAAATAATATAGTTATGCGTCGCTCGTTTATTTAATTAATACATCTATATATATTTGATATTAAAATAAAGTATATATATGTATGTATATATATAAATTTTCTAGATAAAAATTGCTTTTCGTATTCGAGTTTATTTTTCGTTTCCTCAATTTCGATTTACAGTACGTAACCAACCAAATTTTGATATCTTATAGGGTATTCAAGTCCCCCACAACCCCCCATCCCCTGCGTCTAACAGTGTTAACTAAGTTCGCGTGCTGGAATGTGAAACAAAATACAAAAATAAAAAAAAATATTCGACTTATGCACACTTTCCAAATAACTAACATACACAAAACACACTCACTCACTCTCTTTCTAGCTGATAAGAATTCTGTTATCTAATACTGTGATTTACCTTTTGTAAGCCCGCTTATCAATACATTGTAAGTGCTGCACTCAGGTAACATCAATTCGTATCATTGAGTTTAACAAAATTGTCGTTTACATGGCTCAGTCTGGGTCTAATCGAATGATAACAAAAGATTTACAGAGTCAACTTAATGGTAAATGTTAATTATTTGGCATAAAACTTGAAATATTTGTATCTCAATTATTTGGAAAGCTTTCTCAACATGTCATGAAAACCTAAAATTGTGTCCTTTTGGTTGTATAACAATGAATTTCTTTTCATATTTATTATATCTGCATTATAATTGTATCTGTATCTGGTAGATATTTTGCCATAATCAACAAAAGTGCTTTATAGACTTTTATGTACTTAAAACAAAATTAATTTCATTTAAAGCTTATAAAACGTTGCTCAGTCCGTTCCAACGGCACAGTAACAACAATTAGTATGAAGTTAACTAATTAAAATACAAAATATTGCATAATTATGCTTACAGTCAAATAAAAATTGTATGATTTGAAATGATTGCGCGTATTTTTGGGCGTTGAGCATTGAAATAATTAAATTAAATTATAAAAAAAGAAATTAATGATAATTTGTGCAGCATTCAATAGAATTGAACAGAATTTGAAATTCAACATTTTACAGGCATATTTTGTTGTTGTTGTTGGTCTGTTTTATGGTGTTTGAACAATTTTGTGTATTTGTTAGACAATTTCACATTCTCAAAAAATTCGTACACTTTCAGCTTAAGCACTATTTAGAGTTATATATACTAGAACGTATGGCCTACACATATTGGATAGCAAACTAAAAACTAGTATATGTAGTACTGTACTTAATCATCATAGTTTACAATCAGGGGCTCCATAAAATACATAATCATATGATACAAATGCCATAATTTGTTTGTTTTTTTTTCTGTTTTCTTTCTTTTTTTTTTTTTTGGATATCTGTACGTAGAGTTGGACAATAATAATAATGATCAGTTGCTCGAAGCAATGCAAAGAACTAGCTAACGGACAAAGCTCTCTCTAAGCCTCTGTTTCGGCGCCCTTTAATCTTAAGCGCGCAAAGTCCTCAAAAATGATATCATCATCTTGGGCATCATCATCGTCCAGCTGTATGAGGTTTGTGGTTGTTGGCACATCCTTTTGCGCCAAATCCGATGCAGCTCCGGCACCTGGCTCGGCAGCTCCATCGCCCAAGCTTAAAAGTGGCGCCGCTAGACTGGCACGCGGCGATCGATCGCCAAGCAGTGGTGGCTCCTCCTCCTCTGGCTTGGGATGCATAAGCGTAAATGGTAGCTCGGCCACCAAATCACCACCCAACAGTGGTGAACCAATGAGTAACTTCACCTTGACCTTGTAGTGCACCAAAATGCCTAAACTTTCGCGCTGTGCAGGGTTGGTAATGAGCGTACTGGACGCCAGATTTGTATCCTCATGCTTGAGCTGTCCGTCCAGCGCAAGTCCCCATTTGTCCTTGTTGTTGGCGAGCAGTGGACACAGCTCAAATACTTTGGAGAGCGTAAAACCTGGCGCTACGCTGCAGCCATCCTCCGATTCAGTTTCCGCCACCACAGACTTGTACTGTGCCGTCGAGAACAGACAGATATCTGCAAATTGTCTCACACACACCTTGATTTTCTTGACAGTGCGATTTGAATTGTTGGCGACATGGACATTAATTGATATCTTCTCGCCATGATGATACAGTTCCTTGTCCAGACTTGCCTCCAAGTGAATTTTATTGGGCTTCATCATGAACTCTTTGCTAACCTCAATCGAGGGCTGTTCACCTGCCTTCGAGGGGGCATACATCACTTTCCGGATCGTCAATCGCACCGAATTGCGTTTATGTGGTTTGTCCTCGATATGTTCACCTATATTTATTTGTGAATTAAGTTATATATAGAACGGCATTAGTTATCACATCTATATTCATTATTTCTTTATATACATAAGTAATAACTACATAATAAAATATATTTTTGGGGTGTGTCTCAGTTTATTTCACACATGGCAACCGCATGAATCATTTTTAATCAGTTTTAAATACGTCACAGCTATTTCCTCAGCTTCCCGGAAAGTGTAATTAATTTATATCAACACTTTGGTAAGTGTTTTAAAAAAATCTTTCTTTTTTATTTGAATTGATTCCTAGGAAATGCTGATGCATAAAAAACTAATTGACGTTCCATATTCAGCACATAAATCGCATGGTGTAGAGATCAGTTGGAGTGTGGCATAGTGGGAACAGGGGTATAGGGGGACGGTATGGGGCGTTCTTAATTTGTTTATGCCAAAAACATGGCAGCTTCAAGCCAGTAAAGCACATTAAATAAACAAATCAACAGATGCCAAGTAAATAAAAACAATAATTCTATTTTCAGCGTTAAGAACTTTAGATACCCTGGGGCATTCAAAAAAGTTATACGACTTTAACAGAAAATATATAAAATAATTTTTTCTGCAATAGTTTTACCATTGAATTATTAGTTTCATGCAACCAAAAACCACAGATTGTTTATACTAAAAATAAACAATTAATGCCAGTTGATAAAACAAGTGCAAATAAATTCCCGTTGATTAAACTACTATACAATATTTTTATAATATATTTTATTAGTAAAACTGAGTTCCTTTGTTTTAATAACTAAAGCGTATCGACAGAAGTTTTCTATTTAGTAGCGAAAATCTTTGCTAGAAATGATCGTACAATTTTCTGAATAATTTGAGCGTAGAAACGAACAAATTGTTTATTTCTAATTTAAATTTTTCTATTTATATTTATGTATATACAGTATGTAAGTAGTGCATACATTTGTATATATGTTTGTATTTAATTTGTTGCGCAAATTTTAATGCCTGGGGCGTGCCATAAATTCCCATACAATGTACAGGATAGTTGCTGTTGGGGCGGGATGGTGGCCCACTCAAAACCCACCCAAATGCCAATTGGTTTAAGTTTGCTTTCAATAATCTTTTTATGGCTGCGCGCAAATTGGCATCGCCGGCAGAGATAAGAACGTCGACGCCGGGCAATACAACCACCAAAAAAATAAGTGAACAGACAAAGCAAAGTCACATACATATACGCAAACACACACACATGCATACGTACAGAGAGCCATACATAAAGGAAGATAGCAATTTGTGCGCAATAATAATAAGAACAACTACAACAATAGCCACATATTGCGTCTGCCAGAGCAGGACAGCATGAGTTTTGGAGCCGCGAGGAGATTCCAAGTGAGAAATGCGAGTGCGCGTGCGAAACGCAAACATGCGCGCGTAACTTCCAATAAATCGCTGCTAAAAAAATTAAAAATCAAAGAAGACAACAAAAAAAAAACGCTGTGCAAGCCGTTTTTGTTGTCAATTTCCATTATTTGTTGAAAAATGAGAATGCGAATGCGAATAAGAAAAAGAAGAAGACGAAGGCGAAGTAAAGCATGCATAGTGTTTTAAAGGAAAAACGACAAAGGTGGGGCAGCGACGTCGGGAACCGGCAGCGGGAACAAGTTCGGTAATTACTCTTTTAGGTCAGTGTTGCTGTAGTTTTTATAGCTTACTAGGCACAAACAAAACAATGATACCCAGCTGAGGCGAGTTTCCAAGAATCATTTATGTAAGTGTCGATGTAGGAAAAGCAAAAACAAATACAACAACGACAACAACAAAAATGAAAATGAGAATGTTTTGAACGTCAGTAAACCGCAGTCGGAGGGCAGAGAGACGCCTAATTAAAGCGACAGTGACAGCGGATTGAGACTGCGACGACGACGACAGCGACAACGACAGCAATAGAGTCGAATTCCAATTAGAAGCGTCGAATTCCAATTAGGTGGCTGCGCTGCGTCATCAGCAAACACACAATGACATTTGCGCAGTCGACGCAGTTGGATTAATTAACCCCGCGCGTGACACATGCGCCAACTAACACACACACACACACACACACAAGACCATACATTGCTTTATTTTGATTATACAAAATGTGTGTTTTGCAGACACTGTGCATCAATGAGTTTGACTTTTGCCTCTAACTGTCTTACACACACAAACAAAACACAAATAGGTAAAGCACTTACCCACAAACGCCTTCAGTTCGTAGTCGACGCCACAGGATTTGCCAACATCGCCCGGCGCTGGCTGCAAGGAGACAGAGGCCGGACAGTAGGGCGGTACCTCAAAGTAAAATGGATGTGCATTGGGTCCCAGTTTTTTGATAAGTCGCTCCTGTAGCCGTGTCATGGGCCGTTCCAATTGCATGGGCGGATAGATTTGTTCATGTGCCAAGTATAAATCCTTGCGGAATGTTAGGCCAAGTACGTCGAGATCCTCTCGTCCATAGCGAAAGGCAGCCAGCACTTGGCCAAACACTTTGCGATCCTTTACATACTCGGGATCGATAAAGACGACACCATCGATGGGATCCACATGCGACACATGATCCACAAAGTCCCGTTTGCCCAGATAGACTGTGATTTTGCCATTCGATGAACTTTTTTTGAACACTCGCGTTGCCTGCCTGCGTGAGCTGGCATCTCCGCCTACCTCATCAAGTCCGCCCCCACCGCCGCCACCGCCTGCGCTGCCGGCTGTTGTGGCATTCGCTGTGGAGCTGCCACTGCCGTTCCCATTGCCATTCCCGTTGCCATTGCCCGTCGAGCCAGCTCCACTTCCGTTTGTGTTTGCGCTTAGTGTGTTCATTATCGCTGTCGTCGCTGTCACCGTCAACGTCGTTCTGGCCGCTGCTGCTTCTGCTGCTGTTACTGCCTCTGTCTCTGCTGCTTGTGCTGGCTGGTGCTGCTGCTACTGCTACTGCTACTGCTTTGGGTGTTGTGTTGGTGTCGATTGTTAATGCTGCTGCTCACTATACTCCGCCACTGCCTCTGCAATTGTTGTTGTTATTCGCTCGCTTGTTCTCTTTGTTTCAAGCACCTTTTAATAACAAATATGTGTGCAATTTAATTTTTTTTATGTATACTTAATGAGCAACAGCGCCACACAACTTTTTCTGTCGCCATCTACCGTTTATAGTGTTGCATAATGCGTAAAAGAACTAGTTCTCGCGCAGCGCTTGGTAACACTTTTGCAGCGTTGCCACCTGCTCGCTACATTGTATGAGCATTCTTATGTTAACCAAAGCTGTTCACACTTTTTCCCTGTTCTTTTCCACGTGCATTTGAACATACCGTAGCACGCGTTATTCACATTTTGCTGATAAATAAACTGAAAAATAGCATAAAATGGCTCAAAAGAAGGTAGCAGCAAAGAAGCCGGCAGGCAACAACAAACGTGGCCCAAAAGCAAAGCAGGTTGAGGAGGAGAAACCAGAAATGGACGTTGAAGCCAGCGGGGATGACTCCGATGCCAGCGACGAAGAAAACGATGCCAGTGATGCTAAGGTTTGTAAAAAAACTCTCAGATAAAGAAAGGCACGCTAACCCCACGTGTTATGCTACAGGTGAAAGGTGCTGCAGATCTGATTGATTCCGAGGCTGAAGAGGCCGAAGATGATGAGGACGACGATGACGATGATGATGAAGAAGACGATGATGAAGATGATGAGGTCGAACCAGGTCAAATTTCGCTGACAAAAGACGCAGCCCAAAGCAACGAGGAGTCCGATTCAGATGAAGAGCCCGCTGAAGCGCCAATCACCAAGAAAAAGGAGGTTGTTTCCAAAAAAGGCGGTATTCCCAAAATTAGCGTTGGCCGCATCCCTGCAGAAACGCCAAGGGAATGCCAGTTGTTCGTTACACAACTGCCCGTCGGTAAGTTACCTCAAAGCAATTTTACTTTCCGGATTGATTCAAATGAACCATTTTAGATTACAAGCACCAGGATCTGGTTGCTCTCTTAGCCAAATTCGGTCAGATTATTGTGGTGAACCGCATTAAGACCAAGGCTGGTGGCAGCAACGTTGTTATTGCCTTTGACCACGAGGAAGCTGTTGAGGCCGCTCTTGCCGCCAAGCCCAAGTCGTTGACCCTCAATGGTCAGGTGCTTAATGTATCGCGTCCACACTCAAAGGAAGATCTTAATGAGCGCACCATTGTCATTGGACTGATTGGCCCCGATGCCAACAAGGAGCAGATCACCAAACACTTCCAAAGCTGCGGCGATATCGAGAACATTAACTTCTCCAACAACAAGTCTCTGCCCACGGCCTATTTGCGTTTCAAGTCCATCGACTCGATTCCCAAGGCACTCAAGCTTCATGGCAGCGAGTTCCAGTCGCGCTTCATCACAGTCCGTAAGGAGTCGCACAAGACCAAGTCGCTAAAGTCGCCGGAATGCACACTGATCATTGCCAACACCGGTAATCATGAGACCTACAAAGCCGATATTCTTGAGAAGATCTTTAAGAAGCCCGCTGAACTGGTTGACCTCGACGTCGTCTGCACACGCGGCATTTTGGGCTTTGCCACTTACCAAACACCCGAAGACGCCCAAAAGGTCTTGAAGGCGTTGAATGGCAAGACTATAAGCGAATTGGAGATTAAACTGGAGCCTTACTACTACAGCTCCTCAGTGCGCACAATTTTGGTGACCAACTTGGCAAATGGTAAGCAGAGCAAGAAATCCTTTAACTTTATGTGATTAATCTCCTTATCTACTTTTAACTTAGGTGTCACGGAGGAGGAGATTAGAAGCGCATTGAGTGCTGCTGGCGAAATTGAGAGCGTGAAGATGCTGTCCAACAAGGCGATTGTTCGTTTTACCACCGACGATGGTTTCTGCAAATCGTTTATGCACAACGAACGCTTCATACATGATCAACCCATCTTCATTGAGCCCAATTCTAATATCAAACACAAAATCTTGCAAAACAAACTGAAGGCAAAGAATCCAAATTTCCAATTCAATGGTGCACGTAATAATCAATCAGGTGGACCACCAGCCAAGTTCCAGAAGTTTGGCAACAACAACAAGTACAACAACAAGAACAACAACAACTATAGCAATAACAACAACAAGAAGCCATTCAATAAGCGACGTGCCCAAGAAAACGGTTCAGCATCGCATTCGTTCAAGAAGGCCAAAAAGGTCTAAACTGGACTGGAGTAAAGAACTGGCCCAAAAGTAGTCTTAAGTTTTCTTAACAATTAACACTAACCCGTCAGAGAACAATGCAAATATATATTGAATGCATTGCCTATTTTAAGTTGTACAAGTTGGCAAAAAAGAATTAAATATTTTATTTGAATATTTAACGATATGCTAATAAAGCAAAGTAATAGTAATTGTTAACATTTGTCAGCGAAACGTTGATAGTTTATTATTAATTGAGTGCCTTACATTTATGGCACTTCTGACCAAATGCAGAATGGGCTAAAAGCCGCCTGCTTTGACGGCCAACAAATTGCATATTTTCAGCACGTAATGTGAATGTGGCTTGGGTGTTGTGTGTTTACCACTTTCAGTGCCTGATGCCGGCACCCTTTTCCAAAGACTTCCCTGTGCCCCTCCCCTGGCACATGATTCATTATACTCTGTCGCCGGTCGAGTGATTCATGCAATTTGCCCAAGTCAAGTCACTAGACTCCACACGCCATCATTTACCTACTTCTACCCGATGCACAATACCCTGTACTCTGCACAGTGGCGCTCCCAAAAACATTATCCTCGTCTAGCTGAAAGGGTCGGAGGTGCTGTCGTAATGAGCTCAATTCATGGCTGTGGCGCTCCTTGGTCACTGTGCCACTCTGGACATTGAGTAATAATTGCTGCAGCAGCAGCAATCGAGTAATTGGTCTTGTGCTAAACGTGTTGGTCACACTGTGCCACACTAATGGGAATAAGTATGTGCCCCGAGCACTGAGCTCAGAGCAATTCGCTAATTTGCATTTTTAATTAATTTTCTTTTGTTTTCAAGTATGTGCTGAAATGGGAGTAATTAAAAATCATAAAGCAATTTACTTAAATATTACATAAAAAAAATATTAGAATATAAAATATTATAACATACTGCAATGTCTATGGAAGTCTCCTATAAAGGTTTTTATATCTTTATATCTTAATGTTTATTGAAGTTGAGATAAAACATTGAAATATGTTCCTTTTCAGTTATTTCAGAATTCTAATAATTGAATGAACTTTTATAACTGAGATTATATATCAGATATATGTATGTCTCAATCATAGAAGAATTAAAACCTTTTAAGTACAAGATACAACTTTTTATATCTAACTGAGAGAGCATTTATCCAATATATATTGATACAGATTCTAATATCTCAAAAATTAAAAATATTTTCCTATTAAAACATAAAATGGTTTTCACAAATATAGTATTTAAATCCTGTTAATACATCTAATTTGGGTTAAAAAAAATAAGTTACCCAAAATTTCAAACGAAAGCATCTAAAAGTTTTAGCTAACTGTGTTGGATATATTCAAAATTATACTCGGTAAATTTTAACTTAAAAATATTTTAGCTTTACTGAATTTGTTTGAAGCAAATAAAGGGCATTGCCTGAATTGTTTATATCATAAAGATTATTCACCCCCAAATTTTTTGATGATTTAAATTGTCATATATTTACTTTAATGCGCAAAGTATAAATTAGTCACAAAAAACCCAAAAGAAAAAGTGAAAAATTCGTAATTTTGTTAGATTTTGTATATTTTTAACATTTATTAGTAATAAATTTGTTTGCAATATCTGTTAATTTTAGTTATTTTCTCATTTTGTTACTAGACATTCACAATATGTATCTGTTGATTTGATATATGTATTGTTATCGTATCGTATCGTTTGTATCTATGTATTCATGTATGTATGTTGTATATTTATCGGTATATAATAATATATCTTTATATGGTGTACGTATGTATTGTTTTTAAGTTATATTTGTAAATTGATAATGTTAGTTGTTGTTTAGTATTTGTTGCTCGTTGGTGGCCCAACTTGAAATATTCATGGATAATATCTAGACTCTATAACTATATATAGTATATAGTATGCATATCGAACGTATCTAGTTCTGCACTTAATTTGTATAAATATAAATATAAATATATATGTATAAAAAAGTTAATTTGATTTTGTTTTAATTTTATTTTTAGTTAAATGCGCTCATTGGCCAAAATGCAATGCGAAAAAAACACTTTCAGCCGGTGAATGGGTCTAGAGTCTGACCCTGCCACCTTTCTCCTGTCACACCATCGCTCAGCAGTGCGGCTGTTTTAGCTGCTTTCAGGCTAGACTTCAGTTTGACTAGCTGATATAGCTATCAGAAAGTTCGCAGTTCTTTTGGTAGTAAAATGTAATTATTTTATAATAATAAACATTTTGCGGTTTACCAACCAATCAAAGCGTAATTAAAAATATTAGCATGTTTAATTAAGTAAATTAACATTTTATAGCTGTTTTTGTATCAAGCTAGCTTGTTAGCCCATGACTTTCTGGCAGCACTGAATGAATCACCTGATCAGCGGCTCTCTCTCACACTCTCTTTCGCGAAGTTGACGCCATGATTTGTCTGCTGAGCAAACGTGGCTTGTGGTGGGGGGGTCAAAGGGAACAAACTCCAGTTCCATTACTCACTCACTCACATTCTCAGTTCATTTCGTTCGAGTCAATTTGTTTGTATGTGTCAAATGTAACATATTTAGCAATAATTATAATTATAATTTAGCTTACGCTTTAAGTTAGCAATTTACTTATAATAAGGCGAAAAGGCAAACGAAAGTGAAGGGCACTAAGGGGCGGGGCAATGCAAAACAAAATGCGAATGCGAACTCGAAAATCGACTAAATAACTGACTAATAAAAAATATACGCTTATTACGTATACGCAACGGTGTCTATTATGTTTATGACTAAATAGCATAGATTTATATATAATAATTATATATAAATATTTATGTATGTATGTTTGTTTGTATATTTGATTTAGGTAGGCAAAAAACTTTCAAATCTAGCAACTTAACAACTAATAAAATACTACCATTTATGGTTCACTTTAAGGTTTAAACTTTTACAAAAAAGCAGGCAAAATTGGTATCTCAATGCATAAATTTAAGTGTACATACAATAAATTCGAATTGTTGATGCTCTCTCTATATTTCTCTCTTTCTTTCGTTCTCTTTCTCTTATTGACTCTGTCTTGTTCTTTGTGCCTCTATAAATTCGGCAAGGGCATGTAAAGCACTTGTTTGGGGACAAATAAATAAAATGTAACTAAAATAAAAGATTATAAACTTAATAAAATAAAATAAAAAGAGTGTTTTAAAGTTTTTTTGAGATTTTTTTGTTGTTTAATTTGTAATTGGTAATATCGTTTTAAACATAGAGTATAGAGTGTGCGGGGTTACATTTAATGTTTTACTTGTGCTGCTTTTTTGCTGGCTCGTTGAAATTAATTAACAAATTAAAAATTAATAATACAATACAAATCAAATTGTGTGTTGTGGGTTTTTCAAAACAAAAATTTAAATTATTTAAAACAGAAAACTTAATCAAATTTAATTCTTTTTTGAAATAATACACTGGGTAAAGAGCTTTTCATAACCAATATGCTTTCCACTTCTACAACTTTTATGTTCGTTATAAATTTATCGTTTCTTCTTTTTGTTTTTGTTGTTCTTTTTAAGTAAATAATTGGAGGAACGTATGTGTGTGTGTGTATGTATGTGTGTTATGGGAGTGCACCTTGAAGCAGCACCCAAGAGTTTGACAGTAAAAAACACATAAATTCTAGTATCTAGATTAATCTTTCTTTTTTTGCGTTTTTGCCATTTAGTTTTAAGTTTTTTTTTTGTTTCGTTTGTTTCATAGCACGCACAGTGGTTTGCAGTTCATTTTCACCTGTTGCGCACGATCTTTTTTGTGTGTTTTTTTGGATTAGTAATTTTTCTGCTTTTGATTGGAAATTTATGTTTTTACGAGCTACTTTTATAAACTTGTTATAACCATTTTGTCGGTTGTTTCTGCTACACGTACACCACAATATTTAATCTTTTACTTTTTTTGCATACATTTTATAATTATATCATTTTTTTTTTTGTTTACAATATTATGTTGATTTTTTTGACATTTTGTTGTGTAGTAAAACTGTGTTTTTTTATGCGCTCCAAAAAGATTATATCGTTTTCAACTTAAATAGACACATTAAGAATTTCGTTAAAACGCTTGAGCAAAAATAATAATAACAGAGCGTGAGGAACAATTATAGTATTAAAAATATGAAAAGAACTAAATATATATGCATGTGTGTGTGTGTGTGTTTGTGTGTGTGCTTATATGAGATACAAGGTGAAAAGAGAACCTTTACAAAAAAAGTATTAAGAAAAACTAAAAGTAGCACAAAACGCTAATCGACTTAAGAGCACACAGAATGATCGTTTTGGAGCTGGGAGCAGGGAGCTCGGAGCGGGGAGCTGGAGAAGGAGCGCAGGCGTAGCAGGGGGGGGCGTAGGGCGTGGCGTTGTTTATGGAGTTGGGAAGGCGTAGCAATTTTCTTTTTCTTTTTGAAAAAACTTATAAAGTGGACGCTCCACTGAGCCACAACTTTTTTTTTCCTTTCATTTCATTTCGTTTCGTTTTTAAGTTATAATTTTTTTTTTTTGCTTTTCTTGTTGAGAGTTTGTCGCTTTCCACGCACTTCGAATACTTTTAGTTAATATGTTTATAATATTAGTAAAGTAGATTTTAATTTTTCAATTTGCATTTCGATCTTCTACGGCTGCAGCTGTTATCCACAGTCCAGGTCTCTCTCTCTCTCTCTTTTACTGCCTCTCTCTTTGTTCTCCTTTCTCTTAAAAATCAAGTAGCGCCACCTCAGCAGTGGGCAGTGCCTCTTGTGCCGCTTCTAGCACCACAGCGTACTCCTCATCCTGCAGATGATGCAATCCATTGCCATTGTGGCTAACAGCTTCTACCTTGCCCTCTAGTCCATTATCAGCAGTTGGAGCAGCAGCAGTTGCCTCTGTTGTTGGCTCTGTGGCAGCAACAGCTGCAACTGGCGCTACTTCTACTGCCGCTGCTGCTGCTGTTGGTTTGGCTGGTGTAATGGGCTTCTTGCCCTTTAGACCAACACCGGGTGACGTCTTGGTAGCAGTTTCTTTGGCTTTCAGCTTAAGCGGCGATGTTGCAGTGCTCTTCAAGGGCGACGGTTTGCGTTGTGTGGCGCTGCTGCTGTTGGTGGTAGTGTTGCTGCTACTGTTGGTGACATGCAGAAGGCGTCGAGCGGTGCTGGCACCGCTGGCTGGTGCCGAGTGTGTAAATTTGGGCGCTGGACGCGCTGTGAAAGTCTTTGTGATGGTTGTGGTTGTTGTGGTTGTAGCACTGCTTGCAGTGGCCGATTTGACGCGAGTGGTGCTAGTGGTGCCAGTGGTGCTAGTAGTGGTAGTGCTGCTGCTCTTGGCCACACCATTGGCCAGCGGTTTGTTGGGACTGCGTGCTCCAGTGGCAGACACACCTGACAACTGGAGCTGTTTTCCGCAGTGTGGAGCCCAATGTGCTGCGTGGAGAAGGTACCTTCGGCTTGGCGGCTGCTCCTCCGGCGCCTAGAGTGCTGCTTCCTGTAGTTGTGGCTGGCTTGCTGGCCAACAGACGTGACTTCACCTGGGTAGTGCCTGTGGTTGCTGCTGTGCTTGTGGTTGTTGTTGCTGGCTTACGTGCAGCAGCTGTTGCTGTTGTTGTTGTGGTTCCCGTTGCTGGCTTGCTCCTTGAAATTGGAGCTGTTGCCGGGCGTGCGCTCACAGTTCTAGCTGCTGGCTTTCCAGCCACATTGCTGGCCGCCAATGGCTTCCTGGTGGCTGTGCTCGCTGGCTTGGCAGCTCCTGTGGTTGTTGTGCTCGTTGTAGTTGCTGTTGTCGTGGAAGAAGTGGTCTTGGCAGCACCAGTTGCTGGAGCCGTACGTGGTCGGGCAGCAGGCACTTTGGGCGCTGCTGTGGTGCCCGCAGAGGTCCTCTTAGTGAGAGTGCTGCTAACGGTCGAGGGCTTCGGCTTGGCGGGAGCTGTCTTAGCCGCTGGCTTCTTGGCCGCATCGCTGGGACTGGCCTTGACCTTGGGCTTGGCAGCCACAGCGGTCACAGCTGCGGCAGCGACTGCAGCAGTGGCAGCAGCAGCAACAGCGGCTGTGGCAGTCTCAGTGGGGCTGGCAGTTGCCTCCTGGGGCACTGCTTCCACTGCTGGCTCCGTTAGTTTCTCGGCCACGAGCTCATCCACAACTGGTTGCGCCTCGGGGCTGGCCAGTCCATTTGTGTAGGACACATTGGTCTCCTCCTGCTGCTGCTGCTCCAGCAACTGCTGTTTCTGCTGCTCCTCCTCCTGTAGTCGCTTCTCCTCCTCCAACTGCTCACGCACACGCTTCTCCTCCTCCAACTCACGCTGCAGTCGCTCCTCCTCCAGCTGTTGATGCAAACGCTGCTCCTCTTCGAACTGTTGCTGCTTTAGACGCTGCTCTTCCTCCAGCTGCAGCTGCTCCAGGCGCTGCTCCTCCTCCAGCTGTTGTTGCTTAAGACGACGCTGCTCTTCCAGCTGCTGTTGCTCCAAACGCTGCTCCTCCTCCAGCTGTTGTTGCTTTAGACGCTGCTCCTCCTCCAGCTGCAGTTGTTCCAAACGCTGCTCCTCCTCCAAGTGCTGCTGTTGCAGACGTTGCTCCTCCTCGAACTGACGCTCCTCCTCCAACTGCTGCTGAAGTAGTTGCTCCTTTAGCTCATGTTCCTGCTGCTGTCGCTGAAGCTCTGCCTCCTGTTCCTGCTGCTGCTGCTGTAGTTCCAGCTCAGCGTTTGAATCAAATTGCTCTTGTGCTGCAAAAGGATTCGAAACGGGAGCAAACTCTTCTTCCTGTTGAACTCCATAACCGGTAGCTGTATTGAAATCAGCGTATTCCACCTGCAAGCACACAAAAGACAGGTAAAAATTTTACTAAAAATGTTAAACAATTCAAACAAAACAAAAGGGAAGGGAGAGAAAGAGAAAGGGAGAGAAAAGTCTGACAAATCTGTTAAAACACTTGGCTCCATCATTCACAATGAATTTGAAATGTTAATACCCCCAACAGATGATAATGATAATGATAATGATGATGACGATGACTAACAACAATGTGCCGAAAAAAGAAGAAGACCAAGTAGAAAAAACAATAGCAAACAACATTTGGACCGTGTCTTCTTCACGCACAGACAATGTCGACATCGTCATCATCTACCGCTCCCTTCCCCCCACCCACTCAGCCACACCCTCCGCCCACTGTGACGCCGCCCCGCTGTTAAATCGATAAATGCAATGAGCCAACACATGAAAATGGCAGCATAGCTGAAAGTGGATGGCACTGCAGATGGGAAGATGGGAAAAAGGGTCAAAAAAGACGTCTTTATTTTCGGCTCTTCGCAAAGTTCGTTGGAAAAATATGAAAAAGATTTGGGTGTGTATTATGTGTGTGTGTGTGTGAGTGTGTTTGCAATTGTGCGTCAAGAAAATGTTACTTATGGTATTAAATGTTATATAGCCTGTCCCAACTGTCGGTCGTCGTCGTCGTCTCCATCGTCTGCTCGAGTGCAAGCTGTAAAAATAGCAGCGACCCAAACACATCTGCATTACATACAAAACTAAGTATACACTTTATATATTTTTCACACACAGATTCACACTCTTGTGGCCCCAAAGAAGTTGTATTTATCGTTTGCGGTCTTGAAAGCGGGGAATAAATCACAAAACCAATGAATTTCCAGCTAAATAAACGAGAAATTCCTCTTTGCCGCCTGACTAAGGAAACAATGTACAACAAAAGATAAAAAACAAAAAGCAATATTTATTTATTCACAACTGTCTGAAAAGGCAAGTGTTTTAATAACATTTTCAGTTTAACATTTTTTGACTTGAAAACTCAAATTGACAGATGTCTTAATGCAGCACAACTAATCCACCAAGTAATTGACACCAATTTCGGGTAGTCGAATTTGGGCTAAAACCCGTGAAGCATGCTATACAAATGTTAACAGCTTGTGAGAATGTGGTAGAGCGGCAGAAATAGAAAATTATTTACACACAATTTAGCTTTATTTTCCTTGTGTTTCTTAAACTACTTTGTAAGTCCCAAATTTGTATTTCATTTAATCTCAGACAAACTTAATTTTTGGCCATTTTTCACTTTTGTTCCACGCTTAGTTGGCATCACTGATAGTGAACATCCCCAAGTTTTATCGCAGGGCTGCGCGACAGATTCAGCTTGTCAGCTGTTGTCTGCGTATTTGCGAGGGTTGGACAAACCTACACGCACTTAAACACACACACACACACACACACATACATGTACGTGCATACGCAAGCACTCGAATTACTAATGCATACAAATTATTATAATGACATCAGCAGCAGCAGCAGCAACAGCAGCGGCAGAGGCAAAGAGCAGCGTCTGAGCGAACTTGTGAAAGTGAGAAAGCAGCAATGTCATGTCAGTTGCTGTTGCTGCCATTGAGCAAACTAAAAGCAACAACAAGGAGAAGACAACAACAACAACAACAACTACTACAAACAGCGATGACATAGCGCGGACCACAAAGCAAAAAGTCAGATGACAGGAAACATGTCTCTGCGACTTAGTACAGTGTGACTTGGCGTTAGTTTTGGCGCTGTCCGACGGGGTAAAAATGTAGCGTTAACATTTTTTCCGGCACTTTTCTTCTAGCACGCAACGCAAGACCGCAGTCGCTTCGCAGTCGAAGTCGCTGTCGCAGTCGCTTTAAAATGTCATTGACCAGCAAATGCCACCAGTCGGGGCCATTGCTGTTGCCGTTTGTGGTTGTTGTTGCTGCTGTGGCACCGATGCCGGTGTTTTGTCGGTTTTGCTGCCCACTTTTGGCCCACTCGCGCAATTGCTGGCTTTCTTTTGTTGCTCAAGCGTAATGGGGCTAAAAGTGAGCTGAAGCCGAAAAAATGAAATAAAAAGAAGTAAAAAAGTGAACCGGTTAAAACTTGGCTTAGTCAGCGTTCTCTCTGCTTCTTATTTGGGCTTGACGTCTGATGAGTCATCGTTAGCAGCCCCGCATAATTTGTTAATTAATCAGTTGGTCTTAAATTATGCAATGCCACTTTTACCATTTATTTTATAAATAACCAGCACTGCACCACTTCACGTCCCCTTTTCACCCTCTCATCATGGTTATCGGGCGATAATTGTTTGGCATTTAATCAGCAAAATGATGCGTCAGATTTGAATAAGCTGGCAACGCTGTGTCGCCAATTTTGCCGGCCGGTTTATTATTGGCAAATTCGTTTAATGAGTTTTTGTTGTTTTGATTTTTTGCCAACTTAAATGATAAATACACACATTCATAATATCATGAGTGGCTAGGTTTCACATTTAAGTGCATGATTTTTTATTATTGACAAATCATTTTGGCACTCCGTGCAAACAGCGGGTGCCAAACAAACCTCTGGCAACTTTAACAATGGACGCACTTATTCATTGACGCCGACGTCGCAGCCAGTGGGTGAGATATATGTGCATAAGCATGTACATGTGTGTTAGTGTGTCTGTGTGAGTGTTTGCCTTTTCCACTTGCTTACTCACTTGCTCATACTCTCATTTATATTGACCTCTCTGTCTTCATTTGTTGCTTGTTTTTGCCGAAAAAGCAAAACAAAACGCAACGATGACATCAACATTTTCAGTCTTCTCTTCTCTTTCCGCGCACACAAATACACACTCACACTCACTCACAGGAACGCAGACACACACCGTGAATTTTAATGTTGATAATTGTGAAAAGTGCGCAGCAAAAGAAATTGCACGAATGCTGAGCGCGCGTTGACGTCAGCTGTGGGAAGAGAAGCAAAAGGGAGATGGGAAGCAGAGAGTGCGACACAAGGCTAACTGATCAAGAGCAGCGAAAATTGTGGGGAGAGTTGACTTTTTTTTTCTCGTTGTGTGCTACCGTGTAAATTGCTGAAAAATCAAAAAATTTGTGCCATTAACAATAAACACAAACACACGAGCACAAATCAAGTTCAACAGATGGCGAACATTTGCATTTCCACTGTCCATGGGGGCCAAACAGTGGGCAGGGGCAAGTGACAGAGGTTGACTATAAATTTTAAACAAATCCAAAATGGCACACTACAGTAACAACAGCATGCAAGACAATTTATAGAGTCGCAAATTTTGCGCAAATCCAACAAATCACTTGTATTGAGTCGTCGCCGTCGACGTTGCTGTTGTCTGGCATGGCTCGTTAGAAATCCAAAGAGGGCAACCGAACCGATGACAGTGACCATTAAGCGCTTACAAATATGGCATATAGTTTTCAAACAGGGTCTAACTGTTTTTGGCCATACGCACACTTACAATATGCACATAATAATAACAATAAAATAGCTAAATGCTCAATAATGCGTAGAGCAGAGCAGCAGGCATAGGCAGCGCAATGACTAACCATGTCGCTGGGCGGTGGCGGAGACAGCGGCAGTGACAGAAGACAGCAAACGACCGCAACTATAAAATACAATGCCAAATTAAGCGACAGCGAAAAGGCTTTGCTTCTTCTGCACGCACAACTACACTCAAATTATAACTACATGTGCATGTGTGTGAGTTCGAATATTTCGTGTGCGTGTGTAATTTCTATTTTTAAAAGTGTGGCCACACCGTCACTGTATAATATTTGTTGTTGCTGCTGGTTAGTGGTGACACAGCCAAAGATGCCAAAAACAATTCAATGAGCATGCATAATGCACTCTCTCTTCCTCTCGCTGTCTCCTTCCTTCGCTCACTCTCTCTTAGTAACTGTGCTATAATAAGCACTGCACTACACTGCACTTCACTTTTACTGTTATACTGCAACTGTTAGTCTTGGTTCATTCATGCTA
The DNA here is from genome assembly GCA_035046005.1 of Drosophila acutilabella. Lineage (NCBI taxonomy): Eukaryota > Metazoa > Arthropoda > Insecta > Diptera > Drosophilidae > Drosophila > Drosophila acutilabella. The sequence continues at coordinate 8,031,528 of JAWNOK010000003.1, forward strand.
ATGATGTTGAAATTGTATGTGGCAAGGCAAACAACGAACAACGAGCAGCGAACAGTTGCAGTTGCAGCAGTGGCAACAGCAGCCAGTGCGCTCCACATGCAATTGCAGCACGCAACATGTTGCCAATGTTGCTAGCAAAGTCTGACTTTATGGTTTTTATGTTTGTCTTTTTTTTCATTTTCTTTTTTTTTTTTTTTTGGTAGTAAATTTGCAGGCAAAGCAACAACGGCAGCAGCATGCTGCTCATGCTGCACATCATTAATCTTTCGATGTTGATTAATGCACAATTTTATGCTATTTTCATCATCATCATTTTTTTCTTATATATATTTTAAGAGTGTTGCAGCTGAGGCATGAAACCAACTCCATGGGAGGCGTGCCTCTTTGCCTCTTTTTTGTGTGTTTTTAAATAATTATTTTTCATTGTTTCTTTTTCTTTTTCCTTTACTTTTGCCTATTTTAAATTGATTCTTCATTCTATTTTTTCTCTGAATTTAGAAGCGGAAATGACACAAGTTGGGAAAATGCCGCACAATGCACATTTCACATATTTTTTATTTGATTTTATTTACAATTCGAAATGTGCTCAGTCATCGGCAACAAATTTCAATCAATTGAAAACAGACTCGAAATATAATTCGAGCAATTAGTCAGACTGAACGTCAGCTAAAACCTACGAAAATACACACACAGCATGTATAACACAAATACATACATATATACACTCACTCACTCCATTCACTATAATCCACTCACTCACACAAATTTGACCGACTCGAGAGACTGAATAAATTATGGCGACGCCATTAATGAAAGAATTAATAAGCAATAAAGAAATAAAATAAAATACAACTTCTGTTGTAGAGCGAAAGATACAGACGCACACAAAATTGTGTAGGAAAACCGGCAAATGGCCATGGTAACAGATTTTCGCAAACTAGACACACAAAGAAAGGAAAAAGACACGAAAATAGAGCGGACCCACAACAACAAGATTTGCGAAACCAAGTTACATAGATAATAATTAAGATTGCCACGACAATGATAATAATGACAACGATGATGATGAGGTTACCTACAGTCTGGAAAGAGTCGTCGTCGTCTACAACGTGGCAGCAACAAGGTATTTTTGCAATCAACAAAGAAAAAGCAACAACAACAACAATAACTAAGCTAACAAAATAAAATAAACAAATAAAAATACCAAAAAACTTTTTAAAAGTGCAAAAGAATAGAAAGTTAATTATGTTTTATTTTTTTTTAAGTTGTTTGCTTTTTTTAGTTGGTCTCTTGAGACTTTAATTCGAAAGAAAAGCCCAACGCGACTCAATGCTGATCATGAGCAAACGTCAACTTCATTATGAAGAATCGTTTGTTCTGCGGTTTTGCGGGTTTTGGCATTTTGTTGTATGCAGATAGATTGTCTGCCCGTCCGTCCAACCATCCGCCCGTCTGTCTGTCGTGGGGGAAAATTTTGTGAAAGGTTTGTCCAAAATAAATATGAGAAAAAATCTATTGTAATTTGCCAGAAGAAACTGCACAACGTCATAACTATTAGACGGGACTTAGACCCAAACACAGAAAGTTAGTAACAAAATGCTCTAAAAGAGGCAAAATAGGTCTAGAGAACAATAGAAATTTTGCAGGTTTTGAACTCTTGAAAATGAGCATATTAAAATATTATTTATTGCCAGAAAACAAATCATTTTAATTAAAAAATTGAGTTATTTGTAACTGTGAAGCCAAAAAAAATGTTAGCAATTATTTCTAAAAAATGTAGTTTAAGATTAAACAATTCTATGACCAACAACTTATGGCAGTTACAAAAAAAAATACTTCCAATTTTATTGCATAGAAATCTCCAGTTTGATTATCTTTCAGAAACAATAAAGACTCTAGTTTGAAACCGCTTTGGAGTTTTAAACATGAAAAATTGAATCAATTTAGATAGAAACCAATTTAATTAAATTAATGTGGCCAGACTCAACACAGAGCAAAAGAAGTTCTGCTATTTGGTGTGCCAAATTGATTTAGATTTATGAGACGAGCAGAGACAAATGGAGAATCGTTACAATTTGCGATGCCCAAATGTGTTTCGATGCTGGGGTTTGGCCGAGTGAAAGGCATTTCTGGGGAAGACGGCAAATTGTGACCTCATGGAAGGCATTAAGCCATTGCAAACGTTGATAAAGATATGGCCACAAAATTTCAAGCCATTAGCCGATAACTGCAGCCGGCAAAATAGAACAGAAAACAATTAAGAAAGGTTCATTAAAAAAATATATGTTGGAAAAGAAATGCTACAGAATGGTGGTAGAAATATAAAAATAATAAAGAAAGAAAGAAAAAAAAAACCATATTGACGCGCAGACATGAAATAGATACAACTGCGCTTTTGTGAAAGTATCTGCATTCAACGGATACGTAGCGCACGAAGAACCAAAAAGATACAATTACAATGAGACTCGAACTCGGACTTGGACTCGGCATTCAAGCCACATGAATGGTTAGTTAGATAGATAGATACATAGATGGATGGATGGATGGATGCATTGAAACATTAGAATGTCTGTCGGCATTGCCATGAAATTGACTGCATTTGTTGGCCAAGTCGCTGATTGAGTTAGAAAAAGTGAGAAATAGAAGTGAGTGAAATAGAGCGACTTAAGATACTTTTAATACTCGTAGATGGACGCATGGGGTAAATTCATAATAGTGCAAAATATGATACACACACAGCGTACTCGTACTAGCGGCTATTTAGAGGCCAAAAGAAATTGTTAATAGCGCAAATGGTAATGGTAATGGTAATAAAAAAATAAAAAACACACCTGGCCAAGCTAGACGCTCTCGCTGCGCGCACACGAACATTGTTTCGGTTTGGCAATTGGCAGAGCCAGCAAACGGAAAAACTAAGCCAGGCCCCTATCATATACACCGCCCCACCACTCCCCTCTTTACGCCCTTTATTCCCCGCCTCGTTCAGTTATTTTTCTTTATGAGTTCTTTAACATTGGCCAGCGGACAAAGGCTGTGAGGCAATAAGCCTTGTTCTTGTGGCTGATGGCTAATGGCTAATGGCTTATGACCATCGCCGCGGACATTGTCTTTCTGGCCAAGTGCTTTACACTCTTAGCCGCAGTTGGCTGTGTGAAAAGAGTCAAAGAAAATCCAAATCAAGCACTTGCAGCAACTAAACAATTTGAAAGTCAGTCTTCAGTTAAACCGAAAAAAAAAATAAATCCAAATGAAAATTTCTCTCGTCCTGGCAGTGCTGTCGCTTTAGCTCATTTTAATAGCTTGTTTTGGCAACTTAACTTAAGCCAAAGCTATAAAAGAGTGTTATTATTCACTAAGCTGGTAGTAAATGTAAGAAAAACGGTTGCTGTTACTTTAAATTGGCATTTTTAAATGGTTAAAATTTGTTAAAGGGGTTTAAATTTTTATTACTTTAAAACTATAAGTATTTAAAAATAAACAAATTTGTTTAAAATATATATTAGTTAGGTTTGTAGCAATATTTTAACTGGCAATCTGGAAACAGTTGGAAATCGTTTAAATATTCATAAATTTTCTCAACTTTAACAAACAGTTCAATACTCATTTAAAAATTTAATTTAAACTGTATGGTCTTATGGTTTATAAAATGATATATTTAGGTTATTATTTTGTAAAACATTTTTAGTTTATTTTAAGCCTATGAAAACTGTCAACACTGTTCGACCTAACCAAAACATTTTCCATCTCTCTTTCTCCCCATTTTCCTCCCTATCTTTTCCTCATTAAATTTGAGTTTCGTTCTACGTTTTAGGTTTAATTAAAGTAAATTGACCTACAGGTTGTAGCCGCAGCAGTACTAAAAGAGAACCCAAAACCGGTTCGACATCATATTCATCATTCCAAGAATTTTTTGCACAATTTTTATGAGCAACATGAGCCGAGAGCATGAAAACTGAAAACTAAAACTGAAAATCGGTGGGCTGGACTGTAGTTACCGTTTTACTTTATTTATAGCATTTTACTTCATGTTGTTGTTGTTGTTGTTTTCTCTTTGGCCAGTTTATGCGCCTTGTGTGGCTTTTCAAACTGTGGTAGATAGCAGCAAGTGGGCTAAAATTAGTCGTGCTTTCTTTCTTGTCTATTATATCATAACTCAATTTTATCATCGAAATAGAACCGCCTGCCTGGCTTGAGTATGATTAATTGATTGTTAACTGCTTTACTGCTGCGCTCATTCTGCTTTCAGTTAAGAAAGTTTTTTTTTAAGCAACAAAAAATAAATAAAGAACATTTCCGAATAGTTTCGGGCATGAGTTCATAGCGTTTATCATCTTAATTAGTCATAATATGGGAATAAATAAATGCTTTAAGGCTTTAAACAAAACATTCCAGTGATAAACTTAAATTAACTTTTTGATAAGAGGAAATCGTACTAATGCTTCAGGCTTTAAGGTGATTAGAAAAGTTAGTTAAGCTATTTACTATAAAACAAGAGAAGAAAAACTTTTTATTCTTGCATTTAATTACTCATTTTATGGACAGGAATGTTTTTAGTTTTCCAGCAATTTATCAATAATTTTCTAAGAAATTTACAATATTACAATCTGCATCAGAAATAGTTTTGATAGCAAATTTAGTCATTTTATAAATATAACTAAATGTTTTAAGCTATAAAATGAATAGAAAAATTTTAGTAATTTATATGGCATTTTCTGCTGCATTCCTCACATTTTCTTTTTGTAGAATTTTAATTAAATTATTAAGGCTTGAATAAAAAATTTTAATTCAAGTTTTCAACAAATTCCAAACTTAAATTGCTTTGAAAAATGTTTGCTAAATTAATCTTACTTGCTAGAGCAACTCCCAAGGAAGTCTGAGCTTCTCTTGGAAGAGTTTTAATTACAATTGCAGACACACCTATCGCCGTTATAACGCCTGAAGTTATGAATGCCTTTTTGCTCAATGACTGTCAGGGAGATGGACACAAATCGTCGTATTCCATGTCTTGGGTCATTTCCTGCAGCGAACATAAATCAAGTGACAAACTGCTGTGATGGAGATTTGTTAAAAAATGTGCATACTCAAAACCAGTCGATGGGTGCGAAGATAGATTTGCTGCAATCTGGCTGAATGTGAATGTGTGTTGAGGAAAATGTTGGCTGGAAAATTCAGTACAGAAAATGGCTTTCAATTACCAACACTTTTGGAGAAGCACTTGTCTGTGACACCCCAAGAGCAGTAGCTAGCAGCAGCAGCGATTAAAGCCTATTTATAAAGTTGTTGTAGACTGCAACTGGAAGCTGGACGGTATAACATGACGGGGGCAAATTTGTCCCTCTTTCCCCCACCCCCTCTTGCAGCTTACACCCCGCCCACTGCTGTCAGTCAGCCCGAGAGCCAAGTCAGCGCTGCAGGGGCCATAAAATCCATTGCCGCATTTTGTCTCCCATTTTAGTAATTATTTTTACATATTTTCCATTTTTCTTGTTTTTGAAAAGCTATTGAACTTGGCACAGGCTTTGCATTTTAAAAATAAAAATCTACATGCGGTCGACATGCATAAATTTCATTGCACAAAAACAAGAACAACAAAAATTGTTGTGGTATAAGAAGCAGGAAGCAAAAGAACGAAACGGGCGAATCATCTGCGAGTATCTGCAAACTGCAGAGAAGCAAGCGAAAGTGTCGCCTACAAATACAGACACACACACACTCACGCACACAAAGCAATATAAATTTAGATAAACGCATGTAGAGGTTGCGGAGTAAGGGCACTGCAGCAAAGGCAGCCGCATAAAAATAAGATATTGTATCTACAAGATAAAAAGCACTTCAGCTGCTGCTGTAGCTGTTGCCATTTCTTTTGAACTGCAAAATGTAAAATGCTGCAATTAGACGCCACAATCGTCGTCAAGTGCTCCGGCTACACATCTTCCATTTCCATCTCCAGTTGCAGCTCTGGCAAAACATCTTCAGACGTGTGCTCTTGCCTTTTTGGCAATCAACTTCAGTCAACCCACACAATGGCAATCATATTGCAGCAAGATTTCTTGCCGCTGTCTTGGAGCCATGTCTCGCAATTGTTCTGCTTTTGGGTTTTTGGGGCCTCTCCTCATTGCGACCGCAAAATGAAACTCGTTTTGCTCACACAAACACACACACACAGACTAGCAGACAGTTGGCAAACTCTTGTACATATATTATTTACCGACACTGTCTGACGCCTGGCTGCCTTGTTTTTTTTTTTCATCTTTTCTTTTGCATTTAGGCTGAAATTGGGCGTCAGTTGTATGTATCTACTGTTTGTACTTATAGGTGGGCAGACAAGATACTCTACTCCCCATCAAAGATACATACATACTAGTTGTATCTGTATCTCTAAGCACTTGTCCGTGTGGGCAGATGCGAGGCTGGGCGTAGGATTGGCGACGCCAAATGCGCTTACCGAGCTCAAATCGGACCACCCGTTGCCCCAAAAACTGCACGAGATGGCAACACCAACAGCAACAGCAGCAACAGCAACTATAACGGCAACGAGTGGCGCTTACACAAAGCACAGCAACAACAATAAGCTTAGCGTATGTGTGTGTGTGTAGCTGAACTAAATTACATACAAGTAAAAACCGCAACAACAACAAAAAGTGAAGCAGCAAACAATTTTAATTGAGTTAATAATCTTAATGGATTTTTCTGACTTAATTACCAGTTTGTGCGCCTCCATTGAGTTCTTTATTTTTGTTTTGTCTTCTTCTTTTTGTTGCTAGGTATCATTATTATTATTAATAATATTTTTATTTGTTGCTCTACAATGTCTGTTAAGTTTTGGCACAGTTAGTTTTCTGCTTTAAGTTTAACCGTAGCTTAACATTGCTCTGTTAGCGCAGTGTTAAATAACTCTTGCTCAAACAACAGTTCTGTTAACGATATGTTAAAGGCTGTGAACCTTTCTCTGTTTGCTTTTATCGGAAGCTGGTAAATTTGCTAATCTAATTTAGTGATTACGCGAATATGTAAACGATAACAAAATGGTCTAATTAAACGGTTTTGATATAAGCAACGATAATAACTATACCATGTAAGAGCTTTATTATGTAGATAAAGTTAATTCAAATTGGTACCAGTAGCAGTGACGTCACAACGAGTAGTTTTTATTTGTTTTAGCTGGTAAAGCTATGAAACTTATTTTTATAAAAACTCACAAAACTCAATAAAGAAGCCTAAACATTGATATCAACCATAAAAATATTTTTTATATACATATTTCTACATAGTTTCTCATTTAAAATTTATTGAAATTCCATTTGGTTTGTCTATTTTCAACATTTCGTATGTCTACGCTGCGCCCAATTACAATTAAAATTATTGTTCTCGATTCCCCTCGTTGCTGTTGTCCGTCAAATGTCGAAAATAAAATAAAAAATATATTCATATTGTTGTGGAATTCTCGGGAATAAGAGCTCTCTGACGATGCTAATTTATGCAAATTGTGCAAATTTTAATTAAACACAAAAGTTTAAACAAATGTCATGCGAATTGTGGCGAAAGTTTGAAGCAGTAACAACAACAGCAACAACAAAGCTGAATCGAAACAATAAAATTTCGTAATTATATTCAGTAGTTTTATGACTGTGTGGGAAACTTGAGGCTCTATCGACTGAGTCATCGCTTAGACGCGTGAACTTTTTTATTGCCAGTTTTTTTATTCTTTTTTGCAATCGCCTTATCAGTTGGCACTGTTAAATCTAGATGCACCTAATTTATAGTCGTAGGTATTTTATCGCCTGACTAGCGCCGTTTGATTTTATAAATAAACATTAGCGATAAGGCGGCGGCAAAAGCCATACAAAGTGCAATCTAAAGGAGAAGCACAAAACAGCATCGTGTAGCTCATTTAATTATTTACTTAATAATGTTATTTAACAGCGTGTCGCTAATTGCTAGCCACTGTTCTGCTTATCTGTCAAGCAATTCCAATCGGATCCGAGAAACTCTGATTTAAACAATTTTAAAGACACTTGAAATTTTGTCTGATAAAAGTGGTTTTGTTTACAAACATTTCCCTGGACTCCACAGCAATGGTGACACGCTGTCTGTCTCGTTTTATTGTTCTTGTTCTTGTGGTAAAAGAAAATAAACAATATTAATTGGTAGCCGACGACACGACACGCAACCAAACCAAAATCAGGGGAAAAGCTAACAAATTATCTGTGCCGAAAATCGTTTGTTTAGGCAGAATTACAACAAAATTGTAATAAATTGGAATGGTAAAAAGACACAAATCATGGTATATGAGAGTAGATAATATGCAAATTGTACGACAAAGACAAAGAAGTTGTGGGGGGCGTGGGAGGTGCATGAAGAAAGCGTTTTGTTACAGGCGTAAATTATACACACAACGAAACTCCCACAGGAAGTTCGATAGCAGCAAACAATGCCCAGCAGCAGTGGCAGCGCTGCGTCGACTGCAGCGGCGGCATCACAAGACAAAAGCACAAACGAAAAAAAAAAAAATCATAAAAATTGTTTATGTATTTGTTGTCTGTGTGAGTGTATGTGCCATGCAAGCGAAAACCGTATATGACCCAATTAAGTGAACCCAAGCGCTAGTGTAATTATGAAAGCTCTTTGCATCTGTATACATGTAGATGTATATAAGTGTGTGTGTATGTGTGTGCATTGGAGCTGGAATTTGCAACGAAGCGAAAAGGTTGCCACTCTTGCCGAAGTTGTTGCTTTGGTTGTTGTTAGTGCTGGTCATGCAGATTGCAGACACCAGCGAGAGCGCGAACATTGGAGAGCGAGTTTGAAGAGAGCTTTGTGAGTGTACACACGCACACACATTTACACACACAGAGACGCAGGCGAATATATACAGAGAAATGCATTAAGCCGAATCGTTGACCGCAAGCGCTGCCAACAGCACAAAATCCAATTGGAACGGAAATCAAATGCTAAAGGCATTAACAACTATAACAACAACAAAAGCAATGAAACAACAGCCTCAAATGGTGACAATAATATTTTATTCTTAGCGTCAAAGGTCAAAAGTATAAAGTACTAACACAGAAAGAAATAAACAAAAGCCGCAATAAACAGAGGAAGTGGTATAAGCAAGAGGCCAATAAAAATAGCAGCAACAACCCTTAGGATGCCCTTAATTGTTTAAAAATGGAGTTGAAAGTACACACAACACACACACACACACTTACACGAAAACCCCACCCAAGAGCCGCTTAAGCTTTGGCACCAAGCACTACACGCACACTTAAACACAAACGTACACACACACATACATGCTTATGAAAAGCACTTGCGAGTCCTAGTTGAGTATCTGAACGGAAACGTGTAGAAGGCAAGTGAGAGAACGTGTACATGAACGAGCGAGTTAACGGAACACACCCCAGCCCTGAACGTAGCTAAAATGCATTAGCAGTAAGCGAATCAATGAGAGAGAGAGGGAGAGAGCGAGAACAAGAGTAAAAGACAGAGAGTGTAGGGAAAAGGAATACAGCAAAAAGAGAGTAAGTGAGAGGGGCGCCAAATGCATGCAGACAGCTGTGTGTATAGAGACAAAGAAGTATACCAACAAATTTAATGATTTCTCGTGGTTGGCCCAGGTGAGAGGCACATGATGGCAAGGACACATTGCAGCAACGTAACCCAACTTCAAGTAGGAAACACGACGGAAACTGAGACGGAGACAGCAAAAATTAACACGCACACAACACAACACACACACTCACACCCAGGGTTCAGAGTTCAGGGGTGTCCAGGACACATGATTGCATAGGGTGTAATGACGTTTTTGACAAATGTGCGCCCCAAAGTGAGTCATTCATTCAGTTGGACTCGTAGATGGGTGTGAGCCGTGACAAACGATTCTTATTTGAATTGTGTTATTTCATGGGCGTTTCTTATTGGAAGAGTAAAGATAGAACAAAATAATTGCTTTGTTTGGCTTACCTGGGATGGAACACCGGCATTGAAGGCGTTCTCAATGTTGTCCGACACAAAAAGAGGTTCCTCAACTGGATTCTGCAGCTGCTCCTTTGTCTCCTCCACCAGGTGCTTCTCCTCGGTGGATGAGGAGAGCGGAGATGGCGTGATGTCAACCAAATCCGGCTGCTCAGGCTGAAGCTCCAGGGTCGTTGCTGTGGGTTGAATGTCTGTTTGCGGCAAATCTTCGAGTGGACTGAATGGTGCACTAGTGTCCAGCAGAAGACTCTGATCCTGATCTTGAATCTCCTGTGGGAAGGCATCGCTGGATGTGTGCTCCAGATAGAAAGATGCCTGCATAGGATCCACCAGCTGATTGAGCTGATGTTGATGGAGTTCCTCAATGGATGGTGATTGGGAGACAAGCTCCTTCTCCTCCACATTCAGCAGTTCCTTCTCCTGCAGTGGCTCATCAGTAGTTGTCTGTTGGGGCAATGGCTGCACCGAATTTAAAATGTCCTCGATGGAAGCATTGAAAACAGTTTCACCATACATGGAACGCTTCATGATGTCATCCTGGGCAGCAGTTAACTCTTGCTCCTGCTGTGGCTCTGGCACCAAATCAGCATCCAAGTCAACACTAGTCTCAGGACCATGGTCAATGCGTTGCTGCAACTGATCTTGTTGGAAGATACCGTCACCGTTCTGCAACTGAAGCTGATCGTGTTCGCCTGCCTCGGGGAAAGTGTCATCCTCCTGCTGCAATTCGTGTGGACGCTTGGCGGCCTCGTTATCGAATTCGCTCTCATCAGGAACAGCAATGGCGTCCATGTTGCAGTCACGTGTGCCCTTACGTGGACTCTCAGCGACAAGATCATCGGACAGGAGTTGGCGACCCAAGGATTGCATTGGATCGACAATTCCGATATGCGAAGGGGAGGTGGGTGCTGGCGAAGAAGGCTGTGATCCAAAGTGTGGCACAAACTCAACGGCATTGGGATTAAGCTGGGAATGCGACTCCAAATCATCAATAGGAGCAGCGTTCTCCTTGTTGTCAAAGAACTCGGGCTGTGCTTCGATGGGATTTGAGGGTTCTGCCTCGTGTTGTTGTTCGCTTAGGCTGCTGGTACCATAGGTGGTTGCCACCGAGCTGGGCTCATCCTCTTCCTCATCGTGGATCAGTTGCTGTTCGTCCTTTGGAACCTGTGCCTCATGTGACAATGCGGATTGCGCCTGCACCTGAGGCTCCACTTCACCAGTGGTGGAAGTTGTGGTAGTGTTGGAGTTTGTTGAAAAGTCACCATCATTTTTAATCACCTCAACGTCTTCCTCATCTTCAGCTGCATCGTATGCCCTGAAGCCGGCTGCGCTGCCGACGCCATTGCCTAGACTCAAATCCATGCCGAGCGACATGTAAGCGTCGCTGCTGCCGCCACCACCGATGCCAACGTCGACGTCGACGCCGTTACCATTGCCGTTGCCGTTGCCGTTGCCAACAGCAGCAACACCAAAACCAATACCATTACCAACGCCAAAGTCGACGTCGGCGTCGTTAAACTTTCCGTCGTAGAATTGTTGTTGCTGCTGTTGCTTTTCGCTCTGCTGCACTTCTTTAATATATTTCCATTCTTCTTCGTCGTCGTGCTCTCCACCATCGTGTTCGCCAGTCTTGGGACCGATGTTGGGCACCAGTTCGGCAGCAACGTCTGCAGCATTGCCGGCGCTGCCAGCGTTTTGCAGACTCTCCGTCAGGCGATTTTGCAAAAAGTTGTCAAAGTGCGCATTATCCTCGTGTTCCATTTTGTTTAGCAGCTGCTTTTCAACTTTTCACAATTAAAACCAATTGCTTCTTGTTGTATATATGTGTAAATATATATATATATGTTTTGTATTTATATATATATTAAATAATCGGCTTCTTCGTATCTGATTCGAATTTCGAATTGCCAAAAAAATGTGTGTGATTCAGTCTGTGTTCGCTCACTCGTGATTCACACGCCGCTTCTTGGCTCTTCTTTCTTGCAAATTCTCCTTTTGCTCTCGTGCCGCACCACTGACATACACACAGAAACACACACACTAGCACACAAACAGCCGCCAAGCACGAAAGTCTTCTTCTTTTTTTTGCGCAGTCCTGTTTCCCCAATGTGTGCACACAAGTTATTGACTTTTAACGCGCACGCACACACATTAATTTTTTAACAAACAGTTCAACGCAGTGTAAATTTAAAACAATTCGCAATTTCAACTTTTCGGTGCTTTCAGTTACTTTTGAAATTCAATTTGCCGACCGATTCTTGCGCACATACGACCTTCCAGCTTTAAAACAGAATTCACAATGTGTGCTCGATATTTTAGGTATGCTATCGAACATACACACACCATGGTGAACACAGCAGCAGTGTTGAATTTACAGTGACTAACTTTTTATCGATGTATTCGATTAATTTTACGTGACAATTTGCAGCCGCCGCTCACTTCACTTCAATAAATCTTGAATTATTTTTGGCGCGCTTTTTGTGTAACCTTACTTGTTGAGCGATGAATATAAAAACTTTTTGTTGATGTAGTAGTATGATCAAGGATCTGTATAATGTTTGAAATGCAGTTGACAAATTAAAGCTTGATATTTTAACATTGTGGCACAAATCCACGAATCCTTCACGCGAAACCGTTGGAACGGCTTGGCATTCTTTTCGTGATTCGAATAATACTTATTGTATATTAGTTTAACAAGGGCATTCTGAATATTAATGGATGGGCTTTCGAACTGTTTGTCGTCGGGGATGTAAGTCTCCGTATCAGCGATATAATCACCGTCATCCCACCAAGTAGGCAACCCTTCCACTTTCTCACATTCCTGTAAACGTTCTTCCTCATTTTGCTCAAATTTATTCAGTAAATCCATGTATTTTGCATGCACATGACGACCTGACCCTGTTGGGAGACCCAGGGCTGCAGCAACGTCATCCCATTTGCGCACAGTAATGACTCCACCCCTGGCTTTCACCAACGTATACAACCTGCAAATTTTAAGTTAACAATTTAATATACTTTTTATATATGCATTTAACTGTAATTACTTGAACATGTTGATGGTGCGATCGAGTATTTTAAATTCTGCGCTAAGCTCACTACGTCTCAGGAAATTCCGCTCTTGTTGCTGTGGTGAGCTCCAATGCCAAAGTGAAGAGTTTTGAATTGGTTCATCTTTAAATGCCTGCGTTTGTTCTGGGGATTTCTCTACTTCTTCGGGTTTTTTAACAACTTGAATTATTGGCTCCTTAGTCGGTGGCACTTCCTTCCGCTTCTCTGGTTGTCTGCTAGGGCCCTGACCCTTTTGCTCCTGTATACTTAAACCTGCATGCTTTTTGCCAATATGGCGCATTAAATTGTGAACTGATCCGGCTGCATATGTGCAATGCGGACACGGTTGACACTGGGACACTGGCACTTTGCCTTTTTCATGGTTGCGTTCGTGGCGCTCCAAGTTGTAAGATCTATTGGTAGTGTAAGTACATCCTCTTCTACTGCATTGAAGATGCTCTCGAGTATTGCTCATTTATTTATGTTTGTTATTGTTCAAGTTTCTTATTGATGTGTGGCGTCTTGGTGACATCGCTATAGGAATACAAAAAATATCGATATATCAGCTTATTTAAGGCGGGTAATGCATCGAACGCGTTCAGCAGCGCAAAGCTGTACAGCCACTAATATTTTTAAATGTATTTTATTTTTTATAAAAATAACATTTAAGGAACAACTATTGTACCGTATTGTAATTCAGCTCAACAGTCGATGGTTCTGCAAAACGCAGCCATTATACGCAGCGATCTGCGACTTAGGTACATCGACTTTGCCACCTACATTGTAAACTATCGAACTATTTTGATAGTTTCTTGAAAATCGATTAAGCAATGTGAGCTTATGGTTGCCACACAACGAATAAATGATGTACCACTTTTGAACGTAAATGTACCGTACAAAAATGTGTTTTTATTTCCTGTGCACTAAAAAAGAGGGAGTAAAAGTGTATAAAATAAGAACGAGATCTTTATATTTTGTAAATAAAATTGTATTAAGTCACAAATATATGAACTGTACCATTTAAAAATAAGTTTAATCTGTACCATCTATCATAAACGGTACAAGTGTACCAGGTCTGGCAACCGTGTGTGAACTTTGTAGTTGTAGTTTGTACTACAAACTTTATAGTTAGTTTGAAATATTCATTACTACAATAGAGACCTACGAGCTGGGCTCTAACAACATACATAATATATACAGACAGATATATAGCATATAATTACACCTAGTTAGTCAATTAGCGTTGCTGCAATTTAATCATAAATCAGTATTGATTTTGCCGGTCACTGTGAAGTTAATCACATAGATCAAAGTTCGTGTTCTATCATCAAGTACAAAACCCGAAAATTTGATAACAAATTTTAAAAATATCTATAATATTTTAGACAAATACACGTACTACAACAGTTTTGTCACCGGCGTCTTGACCTTGAGACAAGAATTCACACAAAAATGGCAAACGAACGTTTGGATGTGATCATCTTTGGAGCCACTGGATTCACCGGAAAATACACGGTCTTCGAAGGGTGTATCGGTGCTGAAGGATCTGCGATGGGGCATTGCCGGTCGGAACCGCGAGAAACTTCAGTCGGTGCTGAAGGAGATGGGGGCTAAGGCAAAGAAGGATTTGTCCCAGACACCGATCTTCATAGCAGATGTCAACAACGAGGCATCTCTGCTGGAAATGGCTAAATCCTGTCGCATTGTGGTTAACACAGCCGGACCATATCGCTTCTATGGCGAGAAAGTGGTGCGTGCCTGTATTGAGGCGGGAACACATCACGTGGACGTGAGCGGTGAGCCACAGTACATGGAAACAATGCAACTGAAGTACAACGATCGCGCCAGGGAACGCGGAGTGTATATCGTCAGTGCCTGTGGCTTTGATTCCATTCCCGCTGACATGGGCATCGTATTCGTGGAGAAGAACTTCGATGGCGTCGTCAATTCAGTGGAAACTTTCCTCTCCAATGGCGTCAAGGACGCGGGCGAGAACTGCGGCAGGGCGGGAATTAACTTTGGCACCTGGGAGAGTGCTGTTTATGGCCTGGCTCACTCGGATGAACTGAAGGGCATTCGCAAGGAGCTGTACTCGGAACGTTTGCCCAAATTCTTCCCCATTTTGAAGCACCGTCCGCTGATTTTCAAATCCACGGAGGTCAACAAGGTGTGCCTTCCGTTCCCGGGCTCTGATCGCTCGGTGGTCATGCGCTCGCAGCGTTTCCTCTATGAGAACGACAAGAAGCGTCCTGTCCAGATGCATGCCTACATTGGATTCCCCTCCTGGTTTGCTGCTGCTGTAGTGGCTTTCTTTGCCACAATCTTTGGCTTGATGGCCAAGTCTAAAATCGGTCGCACTCTGCTGCTTAAATACCCAGGCTTCTTCTCCGCCGGTTTCGTGTCCCGTAACGGTCCCAGTGAGGCTCGCATGGAGAAAACGTATTTCAAGATGACTATGAAGGCGACAGGTTGGCCCAATTCACAGCGTCTGGCAGAGGTCTCCGATCAGTACACAGAGCCGCCAAGCAAGACCCTCATGGTGCGAGTATCTGGTCCCAATCCTGGTTACGGCTCCACTTGTGTTGCCCTGCTCTCCACCGCCGTCACCATTCTGCGCGAGAGCAACAAAATGCCCAGTACAGGAGGTGTCTTTCCACCTGCCGCGGCCTTCTCCAAGACCAGCCTTATCAGTGAGCTGGAGAAGCATGAGCATGGCATGAAATTCGAGATTTTGGCTAACAAGTAAACAGAAGTCGATGTCACCAGAGTGATATTTTTCCCAAAACTTTAGCTGCTAAAAAAAAAGAATATTTTTAATAACCAATAAAAAAAAGTTACTAATGAAAATGTGGAACATAATAATATATATTATAACATTATAATAACAGGTTATAACATCTGTTTTTGCATATAATTTGTAATAAACATGCAACTAACAAGGCCTTAAATATATAAAATAAATTTTAATTTGAACTTTAGTTATGTCAATAACTGCAACTGTGAGTAATGGGGCTTAAAGCTTATAGCTTAAGAGTTTAATACTAACTTACACTTTAGCGGGAAAAATTAGTCATTGTTTGTTTAATAAAATGGAATTTGTTGAATAAAATCAAATTTATCTAGAAATTTAAGCAATCAAGCTATCGATATAACCTATCGATAGTATCGATGCGACACACACAACCGCCAAGCAGTCTGGCAACGCTCCCATGTCGCCGTCTTTGTTTACCTGTTCGCCTGCAGAGTCGGTCGTCGTTATTACCATTTTGGCCGTCAACACACAAATAATATTTAAATAATGTGTGCCGCATTATCTGGCTTTCGACGCTTTCTTCACTGGGGTCCAATCACAGCGCTAAGTAAGTAAACCCAACGACTGTAATTAAACTCCACACAAAACGGAGCACACGCCCACCACATTCATCAGCGATTCCCTATGCATTTGCTTGCCACACTTATTAAAAATGGATTGCAAATTTTCTAACTAGATCTTGAGCAAGTTGATGACATTTACAAATTAACAAGTGCACAAAGCAGAGTGAATGAACTATGGGCATAGTAGAGAACCAACAATTGGCCAATAACTAGTGAGTGACCCTAAGTGACGCTAAGAACCAACACAATCCTCACTCTGCCCCATTTCGCTACGTATGTGCGTGTATATGTGTGTGTTGTGGGTGTGTGTAAGTTTAGTGTCTGCAGCGTAATATCGCGTTTCATATTTCGAGACGCCGCGACGTTGCTGGCGCCGACTTACAGTCCACACCTACCCTGCCCAACGGCTGCCGCCCACGCTTGACCAAGTGATGGACGACATGGATGGATTCCACAAAACAAACAAACAGACCGACAAAAAAAAGGAGTGGCTAGCCATTTAATTCGCGTAAAATGCTGCGCTAATTGCGTTTTAGTTGTTCCATCATACCACTGAGCCATTTTACCACTGTATTAATATCCGGAGTTATAACGGGAGACCCTTTTGCCACACAAATGCCGTGCAATTTGACCATTGAGAGGGAGGCAATAGACGGTAATACGACCATAGGGCATCCGGTTCGTGTTGCGCTAACGGAAAGGGCAACCTTGATATTGAACAGCGAAATAATTGCACCCTGCAGTTAAAATATATAACAAGTCTGCCAAGTTTGTCATAGGTAGGCCGTAGTAGGCGTGGTCGTCACTTTAGAATGACAATTTCTTATATGTCGTATCTCTTAGTCACTGTCGTAGAACACGTAGGTTTGTGAAGACAGTGTTGGCAGTGTGGCTTGTTTTTAGCTAGCAAAAAAGGGCAGAAAAAAAACAATTTTTAAAGTTAATTTTATAAAAGTGCTATTCATCACTTAATTCAACTCATTTTAAGTCCACTTCAGTTCTTAAAATAGCTATATTTCCAGCTAATTGTTTAGCTTTTGCAAAACAAGTTTATAATTAGCAGACAGACCCAAATCAGGTAGCGATAGAAATTAAACTGATTAAATTTAGCATTTTTTAAACAAACCAGTCATAGAATTAATTAGAGAAACAGAGTACAGAGTTTTGCACAGTCGAGTACGCTCATTTACTACTCCAGCCCTTTCGCACTATTATTGCACAGCTTAATTACTAAATTTGGTCAGCTTGTTGCTGCCACATTGTGAGCCAGATGGTGGTCATGGCTGGAACAGGTGTTCCCAGTTGTTGAAATGTTATAGCCACCCTTGGGTTAAGGCCTAATCAAGATAGGGACACAATAAACCAGAAATAAATGTGTTTAATTTCATTGGCACGCACTCGACCAGGTCTTAATATAATTTGGTAACATAACAAAAGCAAATCTAGCATTAAACCCAAACCCCAAAATGTTATGCACGATTTAAAAATCTATTACAATAATTGTTACTATTTTTTTTGTTTTTTTCAGGCATCATTAAATGCATTACGCTGACGACGCTTTATATGAATTCGATGTGGTGGCCACCAAATGAATCGTTTGCCGCCTTTGCCCATCAGGCGCTCTTCCTGCTGCTCTCCACAGTGGCCACATACAATTACATCATGGCCACGCTGACAGGTCCCGGCCTGCTGCCAAAACAATGGCAGCCCAAGGTAAAAATCCTCAACAGTGTACCACCCTAATCTCCCCCAGAGCCCAACAGGGGAAAACAGTAAAACAATAAAACATTTTGTCGTGACATTGGCATGCATGGAAAATGTTTGTCAACTGTTTCAGGCAGTGGGTCACAGACTTTTACCAACACTGTTAGGGGTGTGCCACTTGAACTTAGAGAGACATAGAGCTTTATTAATAGATTTCCTCTATAGTCGAGGCTTAGCTATCAGCAGAGTAAACTGTGGACTTTGTAGAGAAGCCGTTGTCCGATTAGGCACCCAGTAGGACCAGAATTTGGGGAACAAAATCAAGAAACTTTATAAAACTAAGCACTACGACTACTACTAAGTCTGTATGTAGTCGGTTTAGCTATAATTCTAAATAAAATTTAGCTTTTATTTAAGTCTTAAGTATCCCAAAAATGCTATAGAAAAGTCTTTAACCCCCAGGTTACTCCAAGAACTAATATTAACAGAACTCAACTGATTATCTTTAGTTTCCCGCTGTTTCTATTTGAAATAACTTTGTCAACAAATTCATGACCGATTTGTGCGTTTTGTTATTGCTGAAATTAACACTTCTGACTTCCTCTATTTATTTTTCTTGCCGCGTCACTTTTGCGACTCGGAAATTATTGTTTAGCCCAAGAAAAAGGAAATCTGACACTTGTTTGCATTCCCTTTGGAAAGCTAATCTGCAATTGGCAAAACGCCAACTCATTCAACTTGAAAGCTCGCTTCATGAATCAGTCTAAACAAATGGGGTCATCTGGCTGGCAAGATCGCGTGCTTAATCCTTTATCGTCGCCGTCGGTTAATGCACCAATTAAACGCTGCAATTTGCTTTTCAGCAAAGAAAACAACTAAGGGCTAAAAACGTCAGCAAAATGTCTAGCGATAAGGAGGCTAAAAAACGCTATTCTAGCTAGGGGAGCTCAGAGGTCGACAAACAATTTCGACACTAATAATTTTAGGGCCGTACCGAGAACCTAGTAATTTTCGAGAACGAGTAGCGGGTCAGCGAGGAGCGGGTAGTTGCGGCACGCGAGAATGTGGACGCAGCCGTTGTGGAGCCCTGCTCATAATGCAATTACCTCAATTTGCATAAATGTTTTGTAGCCAGGTCGACAGACGCGATTGGTTTAGTTAGCGGTAGGAGGAGTGCAGTGTTGTCACAATTTCATGGCCCCCAAACTAGCTAGTTTTATGGAGTACATCAGCTAAAATTGGCTAATCAGAAGGGCATAAAAGTTTATGGTTTGTGTTTGGATATTATTTCTTAACTGCAGAATAGAAATACGTAAATTATACAGTAAAGGTTTATGTTGTCTACAAGTCACTAGTGACGACAGTAGGTTCTAAAAAGTGCTGACTGTTATGGGACAAATACCGATAGTTTGAAAAGGAGTTTTTATATAAATTATGGGAGTTTAAGAAACACTTTTGTCTCCAGAAAAGAACAATGAAGTGAATAGCTTTCCAGTATTACACAGCTTTTAAGTACCTATTTGATAACAGCTAGAATTTTAGCTGTTAACAAGTTCCTAAATCTAGCTATAAATATGCTAAAACGGCATTCCTAAGGGGTTGGGTACTTTAATGAGCTGCTCCTCGTTAAGTTTCGCTGCGGGAACTGGCAAAGGTAGCTGCTTCAATGGCATAAATCATAAAAACTTTTTATATGTCACGCATTTTATGAATTCCTATTTGGTTTTGGCAGGAACCCAAGGACACAGAGTTCCTGCAGTACTGCAAGGAGTGTGAGGGCTATAAAGCGCCTCGATCGCATCACTGCCGCAAATGTAAGTCGCTAATCAACTAATGAATCTACGCTAACAAGGACTCTATAAAACTTGATCTTTTGCAGGCAATCGTTGTGTTAAGAAAATGGATCATCATTGTCCGTGGATTAATCATTGTGTTGGCTGGGCCAACCATGCACACTTTACCTACTTTCTGCTCTTCTCCATACTGGGCAGCCTGCAGGGCACAGTGGTGCTTAGTTGTTCCTTCTATCGGGGCATTTACCGTTATTATTATCTAACCCACGGTATGGTCCATTTGGCCAGCGTACAGTTCACGGTGGCCAGCATCATTATGTGTATACTGGGCATGGGTCTGGCGATTGGCGTTGTTATTGGTCTGAGCATGTTGCTTTATATTCAGCTCAAGACCATTGTTGGCAATCAGACTGGCATTGAGATTTGGATTGTGGAGAAGGCAATTTATCGACGCTATCGATCTTTAATGGACGAACAATTTGTCTATCCATACGATCTCGGCTGGCGGCTCAATCTGCGTCAGGTGTTCAACGACGAGTGCCAAAAACTCGGCGATGGCATTGAATGGCCCGTGGCTGAAGGCTGCGATCAATACACACTGACTGTAAGTAATATGTATAATCGTTTGCAACTCCTTTCTAATCATTCTATGCTCAACAGCGCGAGCAGCTGGCCCAGAAGCAGGAGAAGCGTGCTCGAACACGAACCTACAAGTGCATTAGCCCAGTCACTGGTCGTTGGCTGCCAATCTTCTCGCAAGGCTGGCGTGTTTGTGTCAGTGCCCCCTGTACGGATGAGCCTCGCATTCGCTTACAGCCTGGCGATGTCATTAAGGTGACACGCTTTCGGCGTCACTGGCTCTTTGGTGAGCGTCAGCCAAATGATTCTGGCGACAAGAAGTCACAGCGCAAGGGTGCCATACGTGGCTGGTTTCCACGTCGCAGCGTCGTTGCGCTTACCGAAGTGCCCGATTCCGAGAGCAGTGACGACATCAAGTTGATTAAGCCGACGGCTACCAATGGCCACAATGGACACAGCCATGGGAAGCAGCAGCAACGCAATGGTCACAGCAAGAAATACACATAAGCTGCTTCTCCAAGCCTCGAAATTTCCAATTACAACAAATGTAAAGGCAAAAGGGCGTGTGAATAATGTTACTAATCCTTGGGAAGATTGGAACGACTGTGTCTTGGCACTGCAAAGCCTTTTTCTCGTTTACATTGTTAGCTGAAAGCCAGTCAATAAAGGTTGAAATCTCGTTTAAGAACAAACGATTGTTAGTTGATTAAGTCAGTTTTGACTTTAAAGAGGTTTTTAAATTTAGATGGTTTAAGATTGATGACTGTGAACTTGTTAAATCGTCTATGCTATAATGGGACTCTATCGAATCACAACAAATAAACAAATTTTTCAACTGCTCATTAGTTTCACCAGAAGCATTCTCAGATCTCATCCACTGTTACTCCAATTTAGCTGACTGAATTGATAATTAATTGCTTTACTTATTGCTAAAACTCAATTATTCCTTCTACTTACAATAGTTCTTTGTAGAGAAACTTTAAACAGACGAATTTTATAATAACGAATACATAACTTAAGTCCCAAATAATTAAGTTTTTTATGCAGATCGTTAAGTTAAAACCAATTGTTCCAAGCAAGATCTCAATAAAGTTTCTTAGACACTACAAGACTTAGCAAAGAAACTTGTGGATTGTCAATAAATCAGAGTTATCAAACACATACTATATGTTTTTAAAGGTCTCTTTTAATGTGTTCTATAAATCTGGACACAAGTGTATAAAAATAGCATGTTTGTTTACGTATTTGTATAATCTTAGTTATATATATGTAGCATATGAAATTATATTCCATGTACTTTGGATAGCTTGTAAATTCAGTTTATTTAGCTGCCATTGCTGCCTCGATTTCTTCCACTGTGCGTGGCACAATGGCAAAGTTTTCGGCCCCCGTCTTGGTAATGAGCACATCGTCCTCGATACGCACACCACCAAAGTTACGGAAACGCTCGTACATCTCTACATTGACGAATTTACGCAGCTCCGGAGTGGCGAGCACTTTGTCCATCTGGCTGCCAATGAAATAGCAACCAGGTTCGATGGTCACATACATGCCCGCCCTGAGAATGCGAGCGAAACGTAGCTTGGACAGCCAGGACTCAGTGGGACGTGGGGGTTCTGTGGTTAGGTAACCACCCACATCGTGCACATCTAGGCCGAGCAAGTGTCCCAAACCGTGTGGTTGGAAGTAGCCCGAGAGACCAGCCTCGAGCATATCATCAATATTGCCAGTCAGCATGCCACCAGCCTTGAGGCGCTCCAGCAGCACTTTGCCCGCCAACTTGTGCATGTCCACCCAGGAGACGCCATCACGAGCTGTGTTCATGACGGCGTTGCGTGCATCCAACACAGCGTTGTAGATAAATTTCTGATCTTCGGTGAACTTTCCATTTGCCGGGAAGGAGCAGGTGATATCAGCAGCATAGCCACAATAGTTGGCACCCATATCAAAGAGACACATCTCGCCATCCTGTATGGGACGATCATTGGGCGCACCAGCATGGCCATAGTGCAAGATGGCAGAGTTGGTACCGCTGCCGCAGATACAGGTATACGAGGCGTGTCGACATCCACCCACTGCATAGGCATGATGCAAGAAGACTGCTTCACCCTCGAACTCCATGCGTCCAGGGCGTATAAACTCCATGACCTTAATATGCGCATCGGATGATACTTTGGCCACATACCGCAAAACTTCGATTTCCTCCGCGGATTTGATAACGCGACACTCGGACAGTATCGGATAGAGCAAATCGCAGTTTACCACATATTTCTCTTTGCCTGCAAATTCTGGTGGTTGCATTGTAAGTCCGCTATCGCTATTTGTGCCACTGAGTGTCAATATCAGTTTGGGTGCGGTTCTTTTTAAATACGATTCCATTTCATCAACAAAGTAAACTTCGTCCACTTCGTACATGGCCTGGAATGCGTTTGGCTTTAACAATCTACCCATCCATGTCTCGTACTCCTCTGGAAGGCGAGGCACGAACAATACAGATTTGGCTTCTGCTGTTTTCACATCAATGCTGAGAATGCCATAGAATCCGGGCTCCTTGGCGCCAAACATGTATTGGAAATAGGACTCCTGGCGGAACACATGATCTACATCGGTGTTGTACCAGCTTGTATCTTTACCTCCCTCCAGCAGCACGACCAGTTGACCACTATTAAACTTGAGTCCCTCAAACAAATTACTTTGAATGGCCTTTGTAACTTTAGTTCTGTTGTTTTTGAACAAAGTCATCGGCACTGCGTGACAGGATCCCATTTGAAAGGTGGCCATTTTTGCTACACGTTATGCGTACGAAAGTCACACAGCAACTGGTTGCAATAATCTACGCCCTGATTAGCGGACTGGTATCTACAATAACCACTCGAGAGCTATAATAAATAAACCTCAATTATTATCAGTGGGTTTATTGTTTTCTTTGTGCTTAAATTTGGAGATGGACTGCCGCTAATATCTGCACGAATAAAAACTATCGATATATTGCGATAAAGCCGAACGATTGTTAAATCAGACGATAGGTTTATACGACAAGCTCATGCAAAATTATACATAAAAACTATATTAACAAATAATTTAGATTAATTTCAGTTTTGTTTCAACCGGATGCTAAATTAAACAGGATTTCAATGTTGTGAGATGAAGCTAAGATAATTTCAACACATCATGTGCAGCCATTTAATATATTCGAGTAAACGAATGCATTTCATTTATTTAGAACATACATATTAACCAGAAGTGTAGGTAATGTGTAGGATTAAGATTACACTGAATTTCCATAACTGTAAGTAAAAATTGAAATATTTACCACAAAGCGCCATCACACTAGCATGCGATAGTTGGTATTCGATTAATTACACCGCAAATGTAAACAGTTGGTCACACTGCAGCCTTCGTCAAAGTAATTTTTTTGCGAATTCTATTTTCATATAATTAAGAATAAAGTGTTTTAAAGTGAAAAAATATAGAATTCGCGTTGTTGCTGCAAAATAGGCGAATTGACTGCACTGCAACTCTATTTTTAGGCATTTGAAGCTGAATTTCTCTTCGGATTGTACAACTACAGCTGCGTGACAGTTTCCGATGTCGGCGTCACAACGCGGCCGCGGCATGAGAAAAACAACAAACTAATATCGCCTCCCATGTTAAAAATATATAAAACGAGTTGATAAACAGAACTGGATTTAATGCACAGTAGCGGATTCCAAAAGCACTGATGCAATGTCTAGTTCGGTATTCAGTGAAACGGCCAGTGCCAGGCCCAATGGCGCCGATGGTGATTCCAACCTGGTCGTGGTATATAGCAAAAATGGCATATCATTTGATGAACGTGCTATTGAAAATATCATGGGTAAAACAACTCCAAAATAAACTTTCTTAAATAAGGTTTTTGTTAACAATGGTTTAATTTTAGAGGAAAAATCAATTTCAAGCATTAGCGTTGTGCGGTTAACCTCGCCGACGCCGAGCATGGTCGAACAGGAGGAAACAGAGCGACTAGAGGAGCTGGAACGTTTTCTGGAAACGGCCACCGATCGCGAAGATTCCGATGCGGAAAGGGAGTCGGATAATGAGAGTCAAAGCGGTGGAGAGGAGATAATAAGTGAAAAGGATCATGTCACAGGTGATGATAATGAAAACACCGGTGGTGAAAACAACGATGATTCAACCGAAACTGAAGCTGAAGCACCGAAGGTAAAAAAGCGTCCTGGACGCAAGCCGAAGGCGCCAAAGAAGCAAAAGAAACGACGGAAACCCAAGGAACGTCCTCAAATTGTTGGACTAAGCGTTGAGCAGTTTTACGTCGAAGGCTCGGCCGATATGGTGGTGAAAAATGCTCTTAGTATGTATACAAAACTGTCTAAAGCTACCGGCTACTAATATATTGTCTTTACAACTTTTAGAATTGGCTGGATTGTCGATTTTCAAGCGCACTCCGGAGTCGGATGCTCTGTTAGAGATTATTAAGAACGATCACAATTACACGCCCTTCACCTCACCCGAACAAATGAAGGCCAAGAAGACGGCCGAGAAACTGATACTGGAAAGGCAATCAATGCAGGGACGCAAGTTTATTGTGCAGACGCAACCAAATATCAAAGTGTTGAACTCCAAGAAGCGCTTCCATGTGGTGCCTTTCAGTCAGGTGAAGGCAGCACAACAACAACCTGCTATTACAAGGCCAATAACTCAGGTGCCAAGGCCACAAATTAGCAAGCAATTACCACAACCGACGCCAGTAGCAAAACAACACCATATTGTTGTGGCAGGACCTCGTCCAGTCCGGACTGGTCTTAAAGTAATCAAAGCAACAGAGGAACATGTCGAGGATGATGAGGATGCCAATAGTTCGGCAACAGCGGATGAGGAAAACGCCGATACCGAAGAGCTGAGCGAGCCAAGCGATGATTCCCGAGAAACTGACAACGATCGTGATAGCGACATCGACTTTAAGATGAACAACAGCCGTAACTCGAACAAACGCAAGCGTATTAAGAAGCTTTCCAGGCGACCACAAATTCAATCTCCACGTGCTCAGGTCGTGCATGTACCCAAATTGCCACCGACGCCAGCAGCTCCACAGTTTCCCAATTTGAAGCGTCGCAAGGAGCACTCAGAAAATCCAACGGCTGCTCCAGCAATTGGACAGATTATTCAGCTTAACACTAAAGCGCCAGCATCGGTGATTGCCTTGGGTCGTAGCATACCAAGTACATCATTTTTAAAGATGCGTCCCACACACAAAACCCTGCCAACAAGCGCTCCATTAGCTCCAGAAGTGCCAAGAATGAGTGCATCGACAGTGGCCTCTAAGGTGCGTCGAACTCCGATTGTGCACGTGGTGAATACACCGTCAGGTGGATTTGGAACACCTCCACAGGATATCAAGGAGTTTGTTATAAATAAGAATCTATCCAGCCCCAAAGGTGTCTTCACCAATTTGAATAGTCTGCTTGCGGACAATAACAATACAACATTGCGGACATCTTCACCGGAAGTGGGTAAACAGCGTCTACATGGCACGACCGTTACGCCCAAATCGAGCTTTAACCAATTGACACTGTCGGCGGCAACGCCATCGAAAGGATTCATGCCCATTGGCGTAGATACGGCAACATCCCACAAGTTACCCGCACAGATCTCGATTGAGACACATCAGAGCTCCTCCGAACTGGCAGCGGAAAACGATAAACAACTTGATCTCATTAACTCAATTGTTCAGGATGAGTTGCTAAAAGCATCGTTGGTTGATCAGCCACCAGCTGGAGCCGATGAGACCATACCCAAGTTGGCCAAAATGCTTGAGAGCAGTGCCGCTGGACTGGATCAAGTGACGGAACCAACTGTCGATGTTGTTAATGTTTTACCACCACAGCACAATTTCAATCCGAATCCAACAAACAATGTGGCAGTTAATAACATTAATATGGCCATGGCGAATCCCGATGAGGATGAAATAACTGCCGATTTTTTGCAGCATGTTGTTGGCCTCATCGAGGAGGATAAACAGTTCGAGGCCGAGGTTGTTAAACAGGTGCTAGCCAGCTCAGATGGCTTAGATGCCATTGCCAGCGCTGTGGCGGCACCAATCTTCAATAATACTGCCCCCCAGTTAAACACAATTCCTCAGGTAAGTCGATTTTTACTCCTATTGTTCAAGTACTAAATGTCTTACTCATTTACAGTCACAGTCCAATGAATATCCCGCCATCATTGCATCGAATTCAATGGCCAATTTGCCCATGGCTTGTAGTACACCCGCCCGCAGCTTAGCAACGATATCAGCGTTGTCATCATTACGACCTGAGGTCAAGGTTGTAAGGGGCAATGGTCGTGTTATTTATTTGCCACCTATGGAGGCGCCAACAACGCGTGCCAAGCGTCGTGCTCAGAACCCAGTGACATCGACCATGACTATGACTATGAACACAACTTCGGACGTTAGCAATATATCGCTCAGTGAACCAATGTTGGATAAGCAGCCAACTGGCCAATAGCAGCTTGGATAGTGATAGTTTTATCTCGCAGCTTAGTGGCTCACCTAACAAATCATTGGCAAGGGATACAGCGAACATTGTACGACGTCCGAGAAGAGAGAATAAACCGAACATCAATCAGGACAATGATGAAGATGCTTCCGAATCTCAAGAGGACGATGATGATCCCAACAAGTAAGCACAACAGTTTTAATTTACAGAAAGTTTAATTAATATTGTGTATCCCTTTTTAGACTTTGGTGCATTTGTCGCCAGCCACACAATAATAGATTCATGATCTGTTGTGATTTGTGTGAGGATTGGTATCATGGCACCTGTGTTAGCGTTACCAAGGCCATGGGGCTCGAAATGGAACAAAAGGGCGTAGACTGGAAGTGTCCCAAGTGCGTCAAAAAGCAGGAAGAGAAGGTACAACTTTCTATATTTATTCATTTTAAGTTATAAATAATTAAACATTTTCCTTACTTGCCTTTTAGAACCAACCACGCATCACGGACATGTTGTTACCCAAAAATAATCCAGAGCCAGTGGAGAGTCCAACGTTACCTAAGCAACCAAATGAAACCAAAATAACAACGGAAACCCAAGCACTTTTAGTGGCCAAGAGATCACCGATTGTTTCGATGCCAGGAACATCTTTATCCACTGGATCAGCAACGCCAACGAAGCAACCAAAACGTCTGCTTATCACCAAGCCACAGCCCAAAGTGTTCCATCAGCAGCAATTGCAGTTCATCAAACTCGGCGGCAGCAATGGGCCAACTACGTCGGAGGTTCTCTGTGTGGTTTGCAAGCGTCCAGCTCGAACAAATTCAGTTTACTGCAGTGATGAATGTATACGGAAGTACGCACAGTCCGCCATACAGTCACAGACTGTGGCGAAGACGCCAGAAGTAGTGCAGCCAACGGTGCAACAGGCACCAGTGGTTAATGCACTGGAAGCCAAGAAGAACAAAAAGAAGGATCTCTTCGAGGATGTGCTGCGTCAGGCCGATTCAGTGTCAAAGGTGGAGAGGGTAAGTAAATTAATAAATATTTAATTATATGTTTAAACAACCTATGTTTTATTGTTTTGCAGATCAATGTCTTCGAACGACGAAGTGGACGCGCCATAACTGGGCACATGGCGCCCAGTGCACAGCAATTGAAGAAGTGGCTGCAGGACAATCCCAGCTTTGAGGTAGTCCAGCCAGGCAGTGTGCAGGCACTGGAAATTGAAGTAAGTTTAATAAATCTATTTAATTTAATTAACTAATTGAATTTATTTTCGATAGCGTCGGCAAAGTAAACGCATACCGGAACTGTCCTCTCCAGAGACTGTAGCAGTAAAATCTCCTCTGTCAGCACAAGAACAAAAGCCTTTACAAACTCAAGGCAAGTCAGCACAGCTGCTATCCCCTGTGCTCAATACAAGCAGGAAAGATAAGGCTTTGTTGAAGACAACGACTCCTCAAAGGCGTTCGCCAGACAGAAATAACACGGAGCGAGCCGTGAGCAAATCTCAGCCAGAACCCATACGCCTTAATGTGCGTCGTACCCTTAAAGATCAGGTGATGGCACGAATAAAGGAGGCACAGGCAGCTAGTGCTCAAACACCAAACAACACCGAATGGCTGACGGAGGCGGAAGTTGAGCACTTTGTGAAGCGAGTGGAATCGGAAATGTATCATTCGTTTGGTCGTGATGTGAGTGCCAAGTACAAGTCAAAGTATCGATCACTGATGTTTAACATCAAGGATCGCAAGAATAAGACACTCTTCGAGAAGATATGTGCCAAGCAGGTGGAACCAAAGCAGTTAGTACGAATGACACCGGCTGAATTGGCCAGCCAAGAGCTAGCAAAGTGGCGGGAGGAAGAGAATCGTCATCAGTTGGAAATGATCAAGAAATCGGAACTGGATTTGCTCTCATGCGCCCAAAACTATATGGTTAAGACGCACAAGGGCGAAGAGGTGATTGAAACAAAGCTGGATGTGACGCTACCGGAGGAACAGCTGGATCAGGACGCAAGTAGAGAACAGCTTGACAGCTCCGAAGGCAAAAAGTCCAACCAGTCAACTGAGCCATCGAGTCATACAGATAGTTCCAGCAAGGAGCATGAATTCGAACGTTCCACCCACAAGGAAAAGTCCTCGTCCAAGCTCAGGGACAAGGAACGTAGCGGGGAACGTGACAAGGACAAGGAACGGGGACGGGAGAAGCGTCCACACAAAAGCCACAAGAATCATCATCAGAGTGGCACCAAACGAAGCCGCAGTCGATCCAGTAGCCGTGGTCGCAGCTCCGAAAAGCGCAGCCACAAGAAGCATCATCAGGATCACGATGCTGACAAGGAAAAGGAGCAGCTATCCCATAATAAGCATCCAAGCAAGGAGCGAACAGATAAAGTCCAATCTCCGCTTCACAAAAAAGCAGCAGAGAAAAAAGTTGAGCCTTTGCTGGCTTTTAGTTTAATCGATCAAATCCTAGAGTCCGAGAAGACAGTGGAACAAGCGGCCAATCTTATTCAGCCCGCAAAGCAAACACTAAAGTCTGGTTCGTTGCCAGCGGCAGCTGCAACAAAGATTAGCGCCAAGCCGGAGGCACGTGCTCCAAATTTAGACAAGTACGGTCGCTATCTTCAGGGTCTGTCCAGTCCGGCACTTTGGTCTGGCAATTTGCATATGGTTGATGTTACGGACTTCGATGTCGTCATTCATCCCGTGCACGGTGACTTATCGCAGCTGGGCAAGCTGTTACCAACGAATTTAGATGTCATTGGTCGGATAACGCGAGTAAATGTCTGGGACTATCTTAAAAAGATCAAGAAAAGTCCAACCAAGGAGATTGTCATTGTCAGCCTGTTTCCCGCTGCTGCCTGCAACACCATTAACTTTGATAGCTTCTTTGAGTATCTCGATTCGCGACAGAGATTGGGTGTTTTGGGCGCTGATTCGGAACAGATACGAGATTTCTATATATTCCCATTGGGTACAAGAGATAAGTTGCCCAGTGTGCTGCACACGTCAGACACTGTGCCCTTCTATGAGGATGCACAGCGTCCAAACACACTGCTGGGTATAATCGTACGCTGTCTGAGCAAACGAATGGTCAACATGAGTCAAACGCTTCCACTGCCACTACCCACTGCCAGCAGCAAGACTCCCAAAGTAAACACAAACAGATTTTAAGATATTTATAACCGTCACTAATCATCTCTATCTTTTCACAGGTGTTGGGCAAAGCACGTGCTAGAACAACATTTACTCCTCCGAGCAGTCCGAAACGCAAGCATAGCACGCATTCGACCAGCTCCAAAGACGATGAGTTCGACATTGATGCAATCATCAAAGGACCCATTGCCAATCTGCATAAGAGTAAGTTCACTTAACTACCAGCTGAATATCTAAAAGACTAACATAATACTTCCAACAGCGGCGAATGTTTCTATAGATTCGCTAAACAGCTTAGACGATCCAAATGCACCTTACTCACCTGGCGGCAGTTCTGACGACACTGATGGCCTGCCCTCAACGACGCCGGGCAATAAAAACGAGCTGGAACGCCAGGTTAATGAAATTAATAAGCAAATCGCTGCTCAACGCATGGAGATCGCTGGTCTACTAAATGTGGAGCCATCTGTAAGTGATTAGTCTTCTTGTGTACCAATTGTTCCAAAGTAATTCGTGTTTTCTCCATAGGTATTGAACAAACCCTCGTCATCAACATCCAGTGTGCTAGCAAACATATCGATTCCTTCAAATTTGACCAAGATATTGGCCAGCTTAAAGGAGAAAAGTGAGACAAATGTTGTTCAGGCAGCGTCTGCTGATGATGAGGAATACAATCCAGAGGATGCCATCACCACAAATAGCACTTATGGCATGGGTAAGTGCACTCCCAGATCAGCTAAGATTTAGTTACTTAGATTAACTGATTTCAGGTAAACGAAATCCGGAGACTGCAACTAGAACCAAGAGTCGCTTGGCGCAGCTAAGTGAAGCTGAGCTTCTTAGTATGGTGCCGGATAATCTGGTGGATAATCTACCCACAACGGCAAGCACCACAGTGAGACACGAGGAGCCCCCACCGCCTGGTGTTTAGAATAAATAATATTACTAAGAATATGTTCAGTACGTTAACAATAATTACTATAATCTAGTTTATAGGATTAGCGCGTGTACGTGACTAGCTTTCATACTATTTACCTGTTGATTAGCTTTGAATGGAATTCAATTGTTCATTTCACATCTCCGTTTTCTTATAATTTTTTATAACTAACGCGCTTGAAATATTCGCCTATCATTTTTTTGTAAATTCTCGCATTCAACGAATTGAATACCATTTCTGTATTATAAAATATATATATCCAGCAATCGGAACAATTGAAAATATGTCTTCGTTCGGATACAGTAGTTGGTTAATATACATATTAACATATTTTTATTAAACAAATTACATATTAACACAATTGCGGTTTCTTTGCCAAAACAAATTCTGAAATTGTAGATTTTTTTAATAAGCAATACCAACTAAAAAAACCATCTTCTAAGTCCGTGTACATTTCTCTTAAATAAAATTACTAAGAAACATTTCTAATAGGGCTACTTTAATAGTATATCGTTGTTTCTATTTATGGACTGATTAGTTGATCTCGCAGGGATCATGCTGGCTATCGAAATGGACGCACGTGATCTTTGGTCCGTTGTGAACCCGTGGAATCGCTATGCGGAATAGGATTCCAGATGGCATGCATACGCATATCTTATACTGCACGCTTCCAGTGCGTAGTCCCAGCTCTGAGCTCACGATTGGTATGCGATCCATGTCCAGGAAGATGCCTGTACCCGCCTCAAACACCGTGGAGCCTTGGGTTGAATTTATAGAGACATGATGCTCCACCTGCAGCTCTATTGTGGCTCCATCGAAGTGAACGCCTTCGGAGCCTTTGATGGCCATGTGCCCGTCGCTATTCATGACCAAAGGAACACCAACTGGACTCGTAATCCGACTAGTACTGGCCACCTTTGCCTGCAGCGTTCCGTCCATGCCGGATGGCATGCTGTATTGTGGTCGGTGAGTGGTGAAAATGTTGGTACGATCGACTGGATCCTTAATTTCGAATAGATTTGCCTGTACGACTATTCCATCCTTGTTAAGCACAACACGATCCCGTTCGATGGAGGCACTATTGGAGTTACGGAAGACACGAAAGTGGACACCACTGTCTACACCATCGCTGCTTATTGAGACGGGCACATCCGTAAATCCATGAATACCAATGGAATTGGTCTGAATACGATCCAAATCGGTTTCATCGTAGAACTTGATTAGATCCATTTCCGGAATTAACTCCATGCCCTGAACTCCCTTGCCCAGGCGTAACACGCCCATAATGGTAAGCGTCAGAATTAGATTTCCAATGGTTAGCAGAAGTAGAACCACAACAGCAGTCCAAAAGGCAAAACTATTACGTCCCTGATGCCCAGGATGCAAATGGGAGCAGCTATCGTCATCGTTGTATGAGCAATTCATCTTCTCATCAAAATAATTGACAGTGTCTGTCTTTGAATCGATGCGACCCAAGTCCATTTCGGCAGCCCCAATTGGCAATGTCACCGACAAGGCAGTTTCCGAGTTCGCTTCATCTGAGTACGATGGTGATGGACCCCTGACGAATGTATTTTCAAAGATGTCCATTTTTTAATTAAGTGGTTTTACCAATCTCCCACTTGGATAAATAGTGTTTAGTGTGTATGTTGTATCCCCCAGAGATACAAAAATAGTACATATTTATTATGTACATATTGTGTAGATATATAATTGTGATGTAAAGGCATGCGCATTGAAAAAATTTCAGTTGGCGCCAAACTAAATTAAATAGCCGACTAGTAGCTCATACAGTGACTTGTCACAGTTACACAGGTATTTTATCACAGTCCCTGGTATTTTGGATAGCTTAGTGAAATTATGTTGAGTATTTGTGTGTTATAATTTAATAACTAATAAAGTTAAATAAGTATATGCATTATGTGATAGAATGAAAATAGTTACGATTATTTAAAGCGTGCTTTCTTTATGTTTTTGCGGAATAAACATTGGCTTTTAATCGATATAGATCGATTTCTGAGATATTTTATCGATGTAGAGCAATGTATGATAAAACATCGATGCATCGATTCTGGAATCGATTTTAGTTGCAGCCTTATTCGCAAGATGTCCTTTAAGGTAATTGTTATTAATTATAATATATTTTCATGTAGTGACATACTTATATTTGAACACAATAAAGCCGATCGATCCGAAACGTGATGAGATTCGCCGCTATCTTGAGCGCGGAAGCGTTCTTGATTCTCTCACGAAAATCTTCATACGCATAATCAAAGAACGTCCGGAAAACCCAATGGAATACATCCGGAACAACATTGGCACGGTGCGCCATCAGCATGACAAATACGAGCGCCTGACGCTGGATCTGCAAGAGGCTAATGCGGAAATCAAACGCTTGCGAGCTATTATAAACAGCATAAACCCTGATGTGCTCAAGGGCCAGGGCTCGCAAGTTCCCATCGAAGCGGATGATTCGGAGCCCGTGAAAGTTGAAAAAGATGCGGCAGCCACTGAGCAGGAAATCTCTAAGAATACGGCTGCAGTGAACGGAGCAGAGGAAAAACCAGCAATTAAGGCTGAGGAACTAGCCAAAGCTGTCGAAAACTGTCACATTGAGGAAAGCAACGTGGCCGAGGAGCCAAAAGTCGATAGTGCAAGCCAAAGTTTATCCGTCCAAGCTGAACCCAGCAGCACTGACAATACTGAATGAGAAATGTTCTCTGATTTTCTCGAACACTAAACATCCCATTAGTATGCATTCTCATAGAAATGTTACCAGTTTGTAAGACTAAAAATTGATTATGGAAAGTATTTTCTTAAATGTAAATAAAGGTCGTGTATATTTGCACGCATATTGAAACGGTTAACAGGAAGAAATTGTATTTATTGGTAGATTAAAAGAAAGATAACGGAAAATTATTATTAGTGGGGGTCTCCAAATGTTTATTGAAATCAGTTTTTATAATTCATACACATTGTATATAATTTGTTTATTATTAATATAAAGGATTATTGATAATACATATTAATAATAGAATTTTATTTTGTTTAAACACATCTTAAAAAGTGATACAGGATGATAAACAAATAGAATAATGTATTTATGTTTCGAATTAAAACAGCTGCATCGGAAATTGGAAAAAATAAAATGTGGATGTAAATGTAAATGTACCAATTAGTTGTATATAGAAGCAAACTGCTGGACGAACATAAACTGATTTATAATTTTAAGGTCAAAAACTTAGTGTTTACTTTTACTTCTTGGCAAGCGTTCATTCTTTAATTACTTTCGTCCCGTTCTCAATTATTAATGTCATAGTTTAAAGGCCGAATAGCTTTATATTTTCTTTACAAGGCCCTAATACACTACTTTATTGTGACCGACTGACAGTCACCTTGTGTTCGTTTGTCAATGTCGAAACTTCTGTTTGCTGAATTTGACTTGTACTAACGTTTTAGTCTCGTGTTAAAATTGGACAAAACATATATGTACATGCACATGTGTAGGTCGCTAAACGACTATGTGGTATATAGATATAGGTAATTTGTATAGGTATAGTTGTAGGTGAATGTTAATCGAAATAAATGTTTTCTACATAAGTTATGCCTGGTTTGAATGCTTGTGAATGTATTTTTTTTGTAGTTAAAGCAAATCTCTTTATTTCTTAGAAGATAATATTTAATCCAGTTGTGGATTTCATATTGTTTTTTGTTTCCGTTAACGCAGAGCATTCGCGGTGCTTCCCTCTGTCGCTACTGTGGTGCTGTTTGTAAAATTAGGTTTGCTGTTGCTGTCGATAGAAGATATAGATAAGAATTTGATAGAATTGTTAGATTATTTTGTTATTCGTATACTAACGTTGAATCATTTATTTATTTCTTATTGGTTGCGGTTGTTTGCCTGCTTTGTATAGAAAAGTGTGGGTGTTATTTAGGAGTTTTATTGGTGATATTACTTTTTACGTTTATCTGCCGGTTTCAAAATCTGGAATGAACACATCAGTGATTCATCCACAGACATCATTGCACCAGCGTTGTCAAATTCGCCACAGTAATTGGGAGCAGAGAAGAGCGTGACCAGTTGACGCTTTGCGAAGAACTCATATCCATCCTCGACCACTTGATGGGCACGGCAAATGAGATCGAACTCGTGTTTCTCCAAAAACTTGGCCACAACTTCGGCGCCAAAGGTGAAGCTTACACCACGATCGTTTTCGCCCCATCCCATGGTGTCCTTATCCGGATCTGACCACAGCAAGTCACACAGTAGGCCCTGATCTGGCACATCAGTTGGACGCATGATGCGTCGAATTTGCTCCATCGACGAAAGGTCTGGGCTGAGACCACCATGGCAACAGAATATCTTCTCATCAACAATGGCTGCCACTGGCAAGCAGTTGAAGCAGTCAGTGAATGTCTTCCACAATTTGATAGTGTAGCGGCGCTTGCACTCGTCGTAGAACCCGTAGATGCGGTTTATGCTTGCGCACTCGTGGTTACCACGCAGCAAAAAGAAGTTCTCCGAGTATTTTATCTTGTAGGCGAGCAGCAAGCAGATGGTTTCCAACGATTGTTTGCCACGGTCGACGTAGTCGCCCAAAAACAGGTAATTTGATTCCGGTGGAAAGCCACCATACTCGAACAGACGCAGCAAGTCGTAATATTGGCCATGTATGTCGCCGCAAATCTTTAATGGTGCTTCAAGCTCCAAAAGTATTGGCTGCGAGAGAAATATCTCTCGCGACTTCAGACAGAGGCCACGAATTTCGCTCTCGGAGAGCTGAACGTTTTTGCCAGGCCGTGCCCCACGCACTTCCAGAAGTCTTGATATGATGCTGTCGATATTCATAACATCGCCCATGTTTCTGTTTGGTTTTGCTGCGCAATTACTGTGCTTCAATTTTCCACCAAAGAAGGGCAAGTGGCTTTGAAGTATATTTTTCACTATAAATATTTTTCACAGCACAGCTACTACCAGAAAATTTCTCCAGTGTGCCCACATTTCACAGAAAACAGAAGGAAATGAAATGAGCAGTTAGTCAGACTCTTCACACACAGTTCGTCTCGCTCTCACAACTGGGGTTGCCTTTGTGCCCGCCATTTGCGTCGTTTGGCATAAATAAGTTGGCATGAGCAGGACAAAGCTAGTTTAACGTGTAAAGCCTTGCCACCTTGATGAAAAACATTAGAGGGCAACATTGGGTCACAAACAGCAAGCTACCAGATCGTTTAAACACAACAGTTACAGAGCGCACCTAACTTAACATTCATTTACGGATATATTCTATAACTTGATTCAAAAAGTGATAAATGTAGATATTATCATTTCATTAATTGAGTTTTTATTAATCTCTTAAAAATATTTGACGCAAATCTTTATTGTTTGCTATTTGAACTACTTTCATTCATATTCGTTTAAGACTGTTCATCGTAAACTGCAGCTCCAGCAAGAGCAGTTAATTAAAGTCAATTGAAGCTAATCCAAAATGTTGTTACTCAATCTAATGACGAAAGATGTATGTGACGAGGTATACGTAATTGCGGAAATTGGCCAAAATCATCAGGGATGTTTGGAAACCGCCAAATTGATGATGCTAGAGGCAAAGAAAGCAGGATGTCATTGTGTCAAATTCCAAAAATCCGATCTAACAGCGAAGTTCACTAGATCCGCCCTAGATCGGGACTATATAAGCGACAACGCCTGGGGCAGAACTTATGGGGAGCATAAAGAGTTTCTCGAATTTTCTAAGGAACAGTATCATGAGCTGCAAGAATATAGTCATGAAATTCAAATTGATTTCACTGCATCCGCGATGGATGAGGCAAATACAAATTTCGTTAGTTACTTTAAATTATCACTTAAAATTCTAAATATTTTCAGAGATCACTGGATTTTCTGGCAGATATTAAGGTGCCATTTATTAAAATCGGTTCTGGCGATGCTAATAATTTTCCATTGCTAATAAAAGCTGCCAGAATGAAAATTCCATTAGTTATCTCTACCGGAATGCAAACAATGTCTACAATAGACAAAATCGTTGAAATAATGGAACAAGCTGGAAACAAAATGTATGCTCTGATGCACTGTGTCTCCTCGTATCCAACTGCACCAAATGATTGTAATTTGCGGATGATACCGATTCTAATGGAGCGTTTTCCCAATATAATCATTGGTTATTCTGGACATGAGTTGGGTATTTCCATTTCAAAGGCAGCTGTTTTATCCGGTGCTAGAATAATTGAACGACACTTCACTTTAGACAAGAACCAAAAGGGTTCTGATCATCGTTGTTCTCTTGAACCCAACGAATTAGCATCATTGGTGAAGAGCATTGAACAATTTAAGATTAACAAAACTCATCTGACTCCCAGCTATAATCCAGATGAAATAATTCAAATTTTAAACAATGAAGATGCAAACTTAGAAGCGGCTCTGGTGGAAGTTACGAAAAAGGAAATTTTGGCTAGCGAGCTAGCTTGTCGTGGGAAATTGGGTAAATCGATTGTGGCTGCTCGGAACCTGGAAAAGGGCCATAAACTTCAAGCATCTGACTTATCTATTAAAGTCAGTGAGCCATCAGGTATTTTCGGCGAAAGATATTTTGATATAATTGGCATGAAACTAGAAAAAAGTGTAGCTGAGGATGAACCAATTACTGAGAATGTGCTGATGGTATAAATCAGCGAAATTTACTGTACTTTCTTCTTTTTGTTAATAATAAATTGAAAATCTTATTGACTAGATTACTCTGCTGCGTCGTCACTGCCCTCATCTTCATTTTCATTCTCAATCATGTCGATGTCTTCCTCAAGATCGCCTTCCTTCTTGTCAATGGGCTTCTCATAAACGGGAGTCAACGGTGATACAACTACTCCATTCCAGACGGACATTTCTCGAACAATACTGGTGTTGCCCTCCAGTCCTAAAATATGCTTATATCCACCATGGGCCAAGACACGCAATAGTGTTTGAGCTGTATAGCAGCAGACATCCTGTTGTTCCAGCGTCATGGCTGTGTGAACACGAATGTGGCCTGGTTCGGTAGGATCGGTAATACCCGCTGATCCGGGTAGGAATAGTCCCGCCGAAAGCAATTGGAAGACTCGACGAAATGCCATATTGATAGGCAGTGCTTGGCGTGAGGGATTGTTCATGATTGCCAAGTGTGCAATCAAGTCGAGCATCCAGGAGGAGAGTGGTGAAAATGCATCGAACCTCTTTGTCAGATCCTTTAATATGCGTATCAAGACTTTTATGGACGAATGATGAGCATTCTCCTCGAACCAGCGAGTGTGCCGAATAGCCGCTAAATGACTTTGCATCAATTTGTGATCCATGTGTATCTCTGGCTCAAGCTTGCGCAAGTTTTGCGGCAAGGTGGCGATTAGAATACGCACTTTGGCTTGGCTATTCGATACATCGAAGCCTCTGTCATGGATTTGTATAGAATGTTGTTCACCTTTGGCAACCACTTCGGTTTTCATGCCATTTTTTAAATCAGCCTCTACCTTTTTGGCCAGTGCCTCGCATGCTTCTTTTGTGGGCAGTGTTTTGAGTATAACAACGACATCGGCCACGTTATTGCCAGTAAGAATTGTGCCCTTCTTGAAAGATCCCACTTGACGCACCTCCTCCAATTGCTGTCAATGCAAATATTATTAGTTGGCTTACTATTATAAAAATGTTACTGTGGAAACATACACAGGTATTGAAATCGCCTGGAGCAACGACCAAGTTATCTAAAACAGCCTGAACCTTAGTAACCAAATTTCCAATTGCAGTCTGCTCTGCGGGGGTCGGACTAAGGTCTTGGTTGCGTTTCAATAGAGCCTGTTTAAAGATAGTTTCAAATCATTATTTGGAACAAGTTTTTTTTTTATTGATTTTACCGCTGTCAAGGCAGAATCATCCACTGCCGGCGAAACTTTTGGAAAAACGACTTCGGCCAAAGTCAAATCAAATGGATGGCGCGGTACAAATGTTTTCTTGAACGGTGGACGAATACCTCCGCGCATAGGCCTACCGCCTCTAAGCGCTCCGCGAACCATACTTTTATTATAATGATTAATTTTGGCGAAAATTATATTTATTGTCAGCAACCACCAACGACACTTCCTCTGGTTTCGATGTTCCTCGTCTGGGCAATCAGTTGCATTGTAAAAAAATCGATATTCTGTTTATTTTCGTTTTAGAGGGCTGCATTTCAAAACTATCGGTGATAATATGCTTCTTTTAATTATAGTGTTCTATCGTTATACCACCACACGTTATCGAAAGAGTCGCCGATAACTCATAGCTCCGGTTTTGCTTGTCATTCTGTTTCTTTCGGTGAGAAAATCGTCGGCATTTAATTTGTCACAAAAAATTATTGTAACCGAAATTAAAGCCAATAACTATGGCAACTGAACGTTACAGCTTCTCGCTAACGACATTTAGGTAAGTGAAGCGTCCAAAAGTATAATTGTTTGATAATTTGTCTATATAAACATAACTTGTGCGAATGACTGGCATAAACACAACTTTTTGCTCTAATTTATAGTCCTTCAGGAAAGCTTGTCCAGCTGGAGTATGCTTTAGCCGCAGTATCCGGTGGCGCCCCTTCGGTTGGCATTATGGGTAAGTCTACATATTAATTGCATTGTTTTACATTATTTGTAAGACCCGGTTTTTTCGCAGCTTCCAATGGCGTCGTTATTGCAACTGAAAACAAATACAAGTCACCTCTTTATGAGGAACACAGTGTTCATCGTGTAGAAATGATCAACAAGCACATTGGTATGGTCTACTCTGGCATGGGTCCCGATTATCGTCTGCTAGTGAAGAAAGCACGTAAAATCGCCCAGTCATACTATTTGATCTATAAGGAACCAATTCCAGTGGCGCAGCTTGTACAACGTGTGGCAACACTCATGCAGGAATACACCCAATCAGGGTATGTATAGAACACTAACTATAGTTGACTTAAATTTAACTGATAACTTTTATAGTGGTGTGCGTCCGTTCGGAGTGTCCTTGTTGATTTGCGGCTGGGATAACGACCGACCATATCTTTACCAGTCGGACCCATCTGGTGCATATTTTGCCTGGAAGGCCACCGCCATGGGCAAGAATGCTGTAAATGGTAAAACCTTTTTGGAAAAGCGGTAAGTCCACAGTTGGCGTTAAGTAATTGATACATTATTTATAAAAATTTTCGTAAACTTACAGTTATAGCGAAGATCTGGAGTTGGAAGATGCTGTGCATACTGCCATTTTGACTCTTAAGGAAGGATTTGAGGGAAAAATGACTTCCGATAATATTGAAGTTGGAATCTGCGATCAGAACGGTTTCAAGCGTCTGGACCCAGCTACAATTAAGGACTATTTGGCCAACATCCCATAATTATAGGTATTTCATTTAACTCGAGCAAAGCTTTTATACGAGTACGAAAACAATAAAAATAAAATTTGTAAGTTCTGGGTTTACTTGAACGGTGTTGAATAAGTAAGATATTTCTTTCTGTCAGAATAACTTAGTAATGATATTTAGGGATGTATTTAAAGGTAATTCTTTCAGCTCCTAGCAGCGCTATGCGACTTTAGCCAAGACACAGTTAGTGTGTTAGTGTCATTGCTAAATTGCACTGCTTTAAATTGACTGCTTTCTTTTGATACTCAAGTTCCAAATAAAGATATTTAGACAAAAATTAATATTTCGATTTATTAATGACATAAATTATTTTACTGCAATGTTAAGAAACTAGCACAAAAATTAATTTTTTTCATATCTATTATAGTTTAAATTTGTATACGCCATTTTTTTTCTTACCGCTTATAATTCCCAACTAATAATTCCGAGTGCAGTACCCATAAATAGCAGCCACAAACGATATTGCCAGGCCGTTTTGAGTTTTTCATGCTTGTCTCTCGGGGTCACATACGAGCTCCTGGTAGCTCTCAAAATTTGATCACCCTGGGTAAAGTCCCCGGGCCTAGGATAGAAAGTATCAAGGCGTAAAAAGTTGTCGTTTATTCTACAATTCGCCTATATTTCGCGGTAATTCGCCTTGCGTACTCCAATGAAGAGAGACCCGCGAGGGACTCGAATTGTTGCGCTCGGTTGACTGCGGAAATGTGCCAGAGTTTACAATTTAGATATAGGCGAGTGGGAGGCGTTTCGCTAACTACACAGAATGGGGCTTACTTTGAGAAACTTGAATAAGGCTATTTTTTTTTTAACATTTTCATATGTTTTATGTAAACGACTTTCAGTTGATAGTCACTTTGAGATTTAATAACTCTAAATGTCCAGAATATTTCAACTATTTTTATTCTAACCAAAAGTTCTTTTTTAATAGTTAAGATTTATGTAATTATAATACTACAACCTTAACGATAAATAAAATCAAATGTAATTTTAAAATGTAAAGTCCACAAATTGAAGAGAGGGCCCTCTTAGCTCAAAATGTAAAGAGAACGAACGTTTCTGTAGTAGTATTGGTGCATGAAATGCTGATCCACACACACTTAATACTCTTTTTACAGCTAGCTCAGCACTAAGACTCTCAGCGTGAGAGCGGCGCGTTGTACGCTTGTGTTAGTGAGGTTTATAGTTGAAATGTTAAGTTAACTAACACACACATACACACATGCAGCTTGCTGATACTGACAGAGTAAAAGAAATAGATGGCGAGTGTAATAATGTGATATATGTATATGTAAGATCACTTGCTGATATCCGAGCAGAATTCGATTAATAGTTGTAAATTCATATTCCGCAGGCACAGTGTAAAATACAACATATTGCACACCCTGTATAAACTACTGAACTATGGACAACACACCATAATAGACGCTACACGTGGCCCAACCCTCCAGCCCGCTACCTGCCCTGGATTCGTTTCTTATCTGCGCTCACAGCAAAACACGACGCAAATGTTCAGAATAATACAAAAACAAATTCAATGGAACTGTTCTGTTGTTGACAAGCAGGTCTAGAATGGAAAATTACCAGAGAATTTCAAACGGAACTCGGTTTATTACGTAGTTTATTGTGGGCTTGTTAAAATAACCACGAGGTTTCACTTGAAAATCACTTTTAAATGACTTTGTTCGTAGGTAATTAAAAGGTTATTAAAAATACTCTATACGACATATCCATTTGCTGGCATCCTCACTGTCCGACTGACTTGGAGTATCTGACGACTAGCTGCCATCTAAACCGATCCGACTATTTTCACACATATTAAATACGCGACAGCAGTCGTTGAGAGCAATTGTGTATTAGTATGTGTAATGTGTGTGAACTGCACCACTACAATCACACCTACTGCGGTTCTCTTCACATACGGTCGTGTGCATGTGTCGGCAATCGTTCGGAAGTCACCAACACAAGCAAACGACGGTTCGCTCTCTTTGTAGCGATAAGTGTTAAAGAGAATGAGTGAGAAATACTAATACTACAAAAGAAACTGCTGCTCTCTT
Organism: Drosophila acutilabella; assembly: GCA_035046005.1. Classification (NCBI taxonomy): domain Eukaryota; kingdom Metazoa; phylum Arthropoda; class Insecta; order Diptera; family Drosophilidae; genus Drosophila; species Drosophila acutilabella. The sequence continues at coordinate 8,074,058 of JAWNOK010000003.1, forward strand.
TGCCTGTGAATTCTCTGTTTACATTTTTTCTGTGAAAATCGACGAGAAATTCGACACAGCTGATCGAATAAATTGCATATATGGATAATATCATGTGGGATACACATGGGCGTTCCCATAGCGTGGTCCAACTAAAAAATAAGTGGATCAAAATCATATTGTTCTCTACTTTATAATAAAATAGAATTTAGGTTTTTCTGAACACTGTCTACCATTTCCGTTTCCGTTTTTAAGTTTCTGAGTTCTTTTTTTCCCACAAAAATTAATAAATACATATGTAATTGTATTTTGTTTTACATCTTTAAATTTTATTTCATTTTTGACTTTTTTCTTATATTTCGGGCACTTATATATATATATATTTTTATATAAAGTATGTTTTTATGTTATTTATGGGTAATTGTGTGAGTTGATGACATCACTTAGGCATTACGAGAACTTAGAACTTAGTTAATACTTAACAACTACTTATATCAGATCAGTTATCGAGTTACATAGTTATTGAGTTGTTTTAGGCTAATATTTACACTTTAAAGAATACATCGATGTTAGTCACAGACTCTCCTCCTTCTCCTACTTTTCGCCCTGCATCCAGTGCTATTAAATATTGATAATGAGTTTGGAATATTCCACATGTAGTACTCGTATATTCTCTGTGGCCGAGACCAAAACCACAATCAAATATTCAAACAACGAAGCTTTGTTTCCGGAATTCGGGATGTGAACTCGAAAGACGGCGGTCGTCGCACATCCTCATGAGAGTCCCGTCTAATACGGTCCGGATTGCGACCCATCACAGACGACAATGGGATCTCCTTGCGATAGATCTCCTCCAGCACCAATCGCTCCAGCTCAAACAAATGCTCATCCCGCACTCCAGGAATCTCATCGTGCATAAAGAGCGCCAATCGTAGCAGATATTCGGCATTATGTCCACTGGGACCACGGCAATTGGCGATTTGCTGGGCTATTACCTTCAGTGGTGCGTCGCCCATCCAGTGTCGGTTCTCCGGAGTTGCCACATAGACCAACACCTCCACAGCCTCCCCACTAAAGGGCGTGTCATTAGATGCGACGCGGGGAAAGAATTTGGTTTCGAGTGTTGCATAGCCACCTGTTAAATTCGATGTAAATTAATAGTACTACATTAAGTAAGTCTGCTTATCTAAATGCTTACCTAATGTGCACTCTCGTTGCTTCAGATACTCCAGAGCCGTTGAACCCGTTATTCTATAAGCACAGCCCCATGTAATTCCCTGTAAGCAATATAAAAATATTATATTAGTCATAAAATTTAAAAATGTATTTTCTATATATAAATAATTGTGCCCAAGTAAATATTTCGAAATAGTTACATACACATATACACATAACGGCCGCCTATGCTTACTAGCATATAGGCGTCCATTTTGTATAACTACAGAATTCTAAAGCTACTTTTTTCATGCTTACCTCTTTGTCTTCCACCAGAGTTGCGACACGTCCAGGCTATTAAAAGGGAAGAAAGAAAGAAAAATTGTTGTTGTTATTGTAAAGAAATTGCGTTTTCATTTTTTAATGGGTGCGGTGATGGATGGATATAGTCTGTAAATTGCATGCAGTTTTCACGTTCAGTTTGTTTACTTCTTGTTGGACCTTGATATCAATTTATTTTTACTTTCTACGATTACGAATTAAATTACATTTTCTGTTCACTTGTAATGCGCAAATATTATGAATATTTTTCAAGAATATTGAATATGTCAGCAGTTTAGTGTCGTTAGCAGATTAAAGACTCGTCGCGTGTATCGAATTTGTAGAGCTCTCAGTCAGCAAAGACCGAGAGCTGATAACAAAGACGTTGGTTATGCAATATTTGTGTATAAACAGGTGAAAATCCGCAAGAATTTTACAAAATCCCCGTTTGTATGGGCACTCGAACTTACCTCATCTTCGGTGCCGCGATGTGTGGCATTGCCCTGCCAGAAACGCCGGACATAGCCGCGGATATAGCCCGTAATGCACTTGGTGTAATTGAAACCCGGAATCCAGCAGAGAGATCCATAGCCAAAGACCCAGCAGGAAGCGATATCGTCATTATTATTATCAGGTCGATTTTCCTGATCATCGTTTCCATTGCCATTTCCATTGTTATTATTGTTGTTGTGGTTGTTGTTGGTGTCATCGTCTTCACCGAGCTGACCGTCGGTAAACAAGTTCTTAAAGTGGGCGGGTACCTCGGTGGGCGGCTGATGTCCACTAAAGTGTGCCATCGTGTGTTCCAAAATTAAAGCTAGTCAAACTGACAATTTTATGCCCTTTGTCAAACGAAATTTGTTTCTGCTTTTATTCAGATTTTGTTGATGTATTTGTAGTTTTGTGTTTGTTGTTTGTAATTTTATTTTTTATTTTTTTTTTTGTTTTGCTATATTGTAGCTCCCGGCTTTTAGAGTGGCATGCTGCTGAGGGAATTTGTGTTGCATGCAATATGTTGCAGCCAACTCACTTTTCTCATCTTCCGTCAAGTTTGCCGTTCCTGTGTGGCGAGGGAGTAAATGTAAACAAATTTTTCGTTTATTAATACATGTAGGAAAATAAATAAATAACAAATAGATTTTTTTTTCTGTTGATTACTTTATACTAAATACATAATTTGTGTTTAATTTTGTTATCAAAGCTTACTTGATGAATTCAATGAAGACTATGCGCACTTTCTATTATGAACAATTGTCTAGTTATAGCACTTTATTAAGATTATTTACACGTCGGCTAAGTAATTGTCTTGTTGTTATATCGCCGATTTTCAGCTAGCTAAATAGTTCCGCTCTCAGTCGCGAACTAAACCGCTCGATTGCCGATCCTAAGTTCAAATTAAACAGCCGCACGGCCAGTGCGAAAAACGAAAACATTTCTGAGCGAAAAAAAAAAAATATAATACAAATATATACAGTACTATATATATGGGTATAGTTGTGTGTGTGAGTATAAATTGTTGAACAAATAATTATGACGCTCTGTCTAAGTTGTCGGCGGCGTCGGCGCAAGAGACTTATCTCTGAATCTTACACATAAAACTATAGTGAGTATATTCACATTCACTCTCACACTCACTAGATTTGCGAGTGTATTCACAGCAGAGTTGCCACTAATTTAATCGCAGAAAACAGCTAAATTGATGTAGTAAACTGCTAAAAGTAACCGGAAAGATTTTTAGAAAATTAACAAATAGATATAGGAAACACTTAAATTCCGAAAAATTGAAATTCTGTTTTTTATACAAAAGTACTGCTTTTACACTTGTTATTCCGGAAAGTCACCTGAAAGTAAATTATTTTTATTTTTCTATAACATTTGTTTACTTGCTTGATTTAGCTATAAATAAGCTAAATTGGCAACGCTAATGCGCATTCGTATTCAAATAGTTACTGCCACACTCTCTGTTCCTATCCCTCTCTTTCCCTTTGTCTCTTTCGTGCTCTTTCTTCTACCGCTGATAGTAAAACCGATTCGAACAAGTTCTTTTGCTTTATACTGCTTTCTAGGGTAGAGAGGACTTGCATTAAAAACTATCGCTCTTAACGATAACAATACGATAAAATGTGTAACTAAAAGATTTTTAAACCAATTAAATGACTTTGCACAATTTAAAGAGTCCTCTGAAAATTAACAATCATCAATCGTAAATCCTACAAATTTCAAGTGTATTTATTTGTGCTATAATTCAAGTATTTAATAAAATAAATTGGCTGAAATTATGAATTGATTAGATTTGTTAAAAGTGTGATTTGCAAAATTATTAATCAGTTAAGAGTGCTTTAAAATAAGTACAATTTATTGATCTTACTAAACATAATTTAGTGTTAATTTCTTTTGTTTACAGTAAAGTAATTAAAAATGTATATATATGTATTTATAATAAAACAGTATGTAATTTATACTGTACTATTCGTTTCTTCGTTTATTTAAAGTGAACAAAGGCAGGCGATAAACTTATTGTTAATAAAAAAAGTATTAAAATAAAACAATCCTGCCATAATACCATATATGGATATATAAATACACTGTGAAAAATTGTGGACTTGGAAATTATTTTTAGAAGAATATTACAAATTTTTGATCAAAACTTTATTTTGATTAAATCTTTTTTTTTACCTTTTCCTGTTGTTAATAATACTACACTTTTACTGTCTAAGCTCGCACCACAATGTCTGGCGCAACAAGATAACACACGTCGCCTTTACGGTATAATATAAATATTTCGACACACACATGTCCGCCGACACACACACACACACACACTCACGCACTCACAGCTAGACAGACAAGTAAATAAAGCTTCATTGAGAGAAATACGCGCAAATATCTCTTCCTCTTCTACTCTTTTTTATCGCACTATTGACAAACATTGTAGAGTTGGGTGTTGTGTGTTTTGTGTTGGGTGTTTTGGATCAGATACTTTTACAGTCGCTGCAAACTGCGTAGCTGTTGAATAAAAATTGGGAACGGGCAGACAGAAATGCCAAGCATTTTTTTTTTGGAACTCACATGTATCGCAGTTATCAGCTATCAAGCGGGTCCAAGTCTGATATTTTAGTGTTTTTTATTTTGTATATTTTTAGCTATTTTATAATGGGCTCATGCATATGTATGGCTGAATATTTAAACACTTTTGCAGACTTTGTTTTGCTTGTATTCGCACCCCACGCAGCCATTTGTTTTCTACACGCTCTTTCTAAATATTAGCGTCTTTTCTTTTTGTTGTTCCCTATTTTTCTACACACACTTTTGCTCTGCGTATTTTTGCATAATTAACATTTTTGATGACCCAAAAATACGCATGGAAAATACCCAATAAGTTTAAATATAGTATTGTACCCGAAGAGTACGCGACGTGAGATAAATACCGAGATTCCAGAACAACTGATTATATATGTACCTACATATATGTAGAGTCTTTATATATCTGTGTGATTGTGTGTGTAGCGGTATAAGGAATACTTTTCATTTCTTTTCTTCGCTGTTATTCAGTCGTTTCGTTACGTATACGCAACGTTGCCGCTTTTGCGTGCAAAGCAAATAAAGCAAACATTTTGTTTATACTTGTAAGCATGTGTACGTAAGTGTGTTTGGGTGTGTGTTTGTATGTACTCGTTTCTGTGTGAGTGAGATATTCCCAAAGATACGCGCTACACATTGCTGAGTCCTTGATACTGAACTTTTTTCATTGTGAAAGTTTTTTGCAAGCGGTTCAAGGTTGATATTTTCACATATACGTATGTTTATATATCTAGATATATCTATACATGTATGTAAGAGAGGAAGGGAGGAAATAGACAGACACTTCGGTATGACAAAGAGAGGAACGGGACGGGAGAGGGGATTAATTGCTTGCTTGTGTGGCTCTCACACTCGCGTTGATTGTATTCTTTTGGGTAACAGGCGCTACAGAAAAGTATCTCGGTCACCGACAATTTCCTTTGCAATTTACAAAAAGATACACAGCTATTTACACATGCGATGTGTACATCTAAATTTATTTATGTGTGCGGCTTAAATTTGTCAACAATAACAGCAAAAAGCAAATAAAATCAGACAGAGCCATGTGATGGACACATGCACCATTTCCCACACCCAATTGGTCACTAAAAGTATCTAGATGCATTTGTATCTTGTGGTTTTGTCACCAAATGTAAACAATGCTATAATTAATCACTTAGTGCTGTTTTTAAAACAATCAATTAGAACTCACGTTGCCCGCTTCATGTACTTTTATCAGAAGTAACCAAGTCTTCGAGTAATTAAGTAATTGCAACGTGTTAGAATGTGTAAAAAAATAAACAAATTAACAAAAATAAAAACATTTCAAGTGCACTCACTTTATTCAGAAAGCTTTTCAAATTATAGACTCATACTAAGATTTTTGGATTGGCATTTGAACAAATCAAAGCATTTAATATATATTTTAATTAACTAGGGGCACGTAATCTACGTGACTAAGCTGAAAACTACTCATTTATGGCTAATAAATAGTAAATTTAGAAAAGCATTCGATTAGAAGATAAGGTAGAGTAAGGATAAAAGGTAAAGTTATGTTTTTTTTGATTAAGTGATCAAAGTGTATGAATTGCGCAAAGGGTAAACAATTAATGAGTAGCTTTATTTAAATATCAAAAGTTGTTTTTACTGCTACTTGTTTAGTTAACACTGTTGTGCTAATTTATGAGGTTGTCTTTTATAACATACTGGTCGCTAAATTATTTCTCGTTTTCTCGATAAATTTAATTGTTAGCCTATTTTATTTTGTTTGAAAGACAAGAAATTTTGGTTAATTAACTTAGAAATTTGTTGATTGCCATCAGGATTTACTGGTTTAATTTTTTGCATTAGCAAAATACTTTAAATATTTTAATTATCTACTTACGGTATATAAATGATGCAATGATTAAATGAAAGTCATAAAAAACTGTGAGCTAAATAGCTTATAAACTTTAAAGCTTACGGATTACGCGTTGGTATGCCATCAGCAATAATTTTCACATATTATTACAATAATCGTATTATAAGTAAGTGCGAGTACTTGAAGTGATCACACCTTGGAATTCCGTTGATTTTTCTCTACAATTATTGAGGTTTATTTATATAAATGGGTTAATAACCCAATTAACAGCAAAAATAAGTGTTTTGATCTATGAAATTATTTTTACTAGTTGAGCGTATGCTGTGGCCCACTGTGCAGCATCTTTCCACAGCTGAAGGCTGACCTTGAAATGTTACGCTTTTGTAAAGCAAAAGCTGTGTTTAATAACAATACTCCATTTTAGTTTTCATATTTGTGCAGCTTTCAAACTCTACACGCACAGTCACGTTAACTATCTTTAACCTTGTCTCTTTTACAGTGTTCCCAAACGTGACTGCCAAGTGCATGCACTCTCATTTTCGCATCTGATCGCCAATCAATTTGTATAATAATTCAATTTGCTTTGATGTACCGACAACAACAAAAACTTAACTCTGAGAGAGCAAGCCAAAGAGCGCAACAGAGTGGGAGAGAATGGGCGATTGCTGTGAATGCTTCATTTACACTTACTGCCAGAGAGTAAGGCGATAACAGCTGCAACTGGGAGAGCGAGAGTGTGAAAAAAAAGAGAAAGAGCAGGAGTCAAAACAAAACGCACAAACGCATACACACACGTTGATAGCAGAACTCGCGAATAATAACAAAAGTAATGAGCGTTGTAAAACGAAAATAAAGGCGCCAGAGAAATATACAAACATTCACACATACAAACAACCACATATAGCATGTGTTGACACTGAAACCTTTGTATTTGTATAGGTGTGTTTGTGTGTGTGCATGTACTATAAGCTTTTGACACGCTGACACATATATTCCACTTACATCGCTTTCAATATCACAGTGGATGCTGTGACCATCAGCTTTTTATTGAAGCATTTGTTGCAGCTTTCACAGTTAATGATTAGCAACGATTTCTTTGTTGTTTCACTTTTTCTTTAGCGCGTGCAATTAACCGTTTTAATGCTTTAATTGCTTATCAACTTCCGTTCAAACTGAGCACTAGAGTTTGCTCTCCATTAGCGCTTTTATTTATCAGCATCTTTTCTTGAGATCACTTTGTTTTGTTTACGAATGTCAATATTGTTTTCTCTAAAAATATTCATTTGCAGTGTGCGTGTGTGTTGTATATGTGTGTGAATGTATCACAATTGTAATCACTCACGAGCTGCGCGCCCATCCGCCTGCTACGACGGCTTCGATGTAACTGAGGACTTCGCGCTGTCTTTCCGCGCTCAAATATTGCCACGCACTTCTCTGCTCCGTTTCGTTCTGCTCCCGTTACTTCCTCGCTTCGTGCTCCCCTTTCAACTTTTGAACACATCTCTTTTTTTTCGCTCGCTTCATCGCTAATATTTATTTAATGCTGTGTGTGCACAGAAAAATGTTCAAAGTTTTCGTTCATTATGCTTTTGTCTTCATTTGCACGAGCGCGCAATATCCACATATGCATTTGTAAATCACAAACACATGCATATAAACACACAGAGTATACATACATATGAATCGTACACGATGTTTAATTTAAGGTCTCTGCCTTCAGGATGCTTTGTACCTGCCACGTTTTGTGGCACGCTCACAGCTGTTGCCAAGTAGACAAAAATTATATCCAGCTTTCAGTTTGTGCTGTGATAAGAATCTGAGTTGTACAACTTTTTTTGCTCTCTCTTGCTGTCTCTTTACGCTCATGCGCTTCACTCTCTTTTCTTAACTCTCTCTCCCTCTCTCTGTCAGAGATTGGCTGACGTAATTTGCACGCGTGTTTGCCGCATGTTGCACATTTTTATGAATGGAAAGCAGAAAGCACTGAGCCTTATCACAACAACAAGTCGCTAAACTTGACTAAGCGCAAACAAGTTGGTAGCAAGAGCAACAATTAGAGCACCATATGTGGCTTTGTCGAGTGGCAGAAATGATGACACATTTTAGAATTTCAGCTATGACCTTAGCCAACCAGTGATGGCAATTCCACGGGAAGTTGCATCAGTTGATTGTTGAGATAAATAAAACATGAATTTGATAAGAGAAATGGAGAACGTTGACTGTTCTGTAGTAAACAGCCTATACAAATGCTTTACTACTTAAAATTTAATTTTTAAAATGCCTTAAATAAAATTATATATCATTTATTTGAAAATATTGTCATGTTTTCTTAAAAGGCGATTAATTATAGTTGACTTATATATTTTGAACACTAAATGTTTAATGAATTACATGCCTAGAAGTATGCAGTAATTTTAATTCAATAATTAGCAAAGTTTCAAACCTGGCCTATTATCAACAATGGATGGCGCCACCACTGCATAAAATGGGCAGCACTGGCACCTGAAAATCATGTGTAATTTAAGTTATTTTACGAAGTTGTATTTTGAATTAATTAAACATTTTAAGTTAATTTAAAAACAAAGAAATTGGCCATTTGTGATGCACAATTAATACATATTTAAGTAATTATTTAAAATCACTTTCAATGTAAGAGACAAATAGTATTTAAAGATTCTAACAATAAAGGACACACTTGACATAATAAATGAATTACCCAATTTACTATTTCGCTGTTTGGATTATCTCGGTCACAACATAAACAAACTTTTGGAAAAATCTTTCTCTGCTCAAAATAAAATCAGATCAAATCAAAACAAAACATTTATCAGAAGTCGGGGGACAGAAAAGCGCTGGGAAAGCTGGGTGACAAAGAGAAAACAAAACAATGGAAAATGAAAATCGAAAATAAAAGGGAATGTGAAAAACCACGAGACTTAAGACATAAGATTTACAATATCATTCAAGAAGATTTAGAGGTGATTTCCAAAGATATATTTTTTGTTTGAGCGGTAATAAATAAACAAATTAGATGCGCAGGGTGGAAAAACTATTTATATTTTTTGTTTTTATATTATGTCTTTTATTTGATTTTCTTTTTGCTCAAACTGAAAAGAAGGTGAACGAAAGCGAGAAAACACAATGGAAATTAAATAGATTGCAAGTCGGGGGAGTGGAGGGGTGGACTGATGATGAGTTGCGGGATAGGGGGAGTGTGGGGAGGACGAGCTCCATTAAATGTGTCACATTAACGAATTGTTTGCCGTATCTAATTTATATTCGCTGCGCTAATAGCCCAAACAGGTAGCTCCAAAATTTATTTGACTCTTAATCTGATCGCTGACAATAAATAAACTACAAACTACAAGATACAAAATATCTACATATTTGCATTTATTTATAATAGAATAAGCCTTTCGCAAACAACTTAACAGAGACATTTTCATTGAGCACTATTTGGGCAATAGGGGCGTGGCCTGCGCACACGCTCTCGTCCTGCTGTCTTAGAAGAATCAGAATCAGAAGAAAAAGAGGAAGAGGAAAAAAGACAGTGTCTAATAGCGTCTCGCGTTATAAATAGCAGCCACTCGAGAGCCCGAGGCAGCCACTCAAAACGCAGCATGATTTTGAGTAAAGAGTCTCGAGAACACACACACACCCCTACAGACACACTTACACACAGTTGAGAATCTGGGGAAGATTTGCGCCCCACAAAATACAAAACACAAATTTCATTTTGTTCAATTTTGTCGCGTTTCGTGCGGGCGTCGGTTCGTCTCTCTCCGGGTTTTTGTTGCTGCAGTGATCGCAGTTCCATGCTGTGAACGTTACTTGTGAAGTGCAGTGAAGTGACCGTGAAGTGATTGAGTCATGACCAAATACAACAACTCAAGTGCTGCCAACAATGGCATTAAACAGGAGTACCCCAATTACCAACAGCAAACGCATTCTTTGGATTACGGCTATAACAATCACAACCACAGTCACCACAGTTTGTCGCATCCCAGTGCCACGCCCACACCTCAGCAGACATTGCATCATTTCTTCAATCGCTTCAATGCCGTCGGCGATGTCAATCACACTGCAAACTGCAATTTCAGCTCTCGATCAATCGATCATCAGTCCTCGGATGCAGCAAAGCAGCCATCGATGACCTCCTCGCCCATTTATACCACGGACTACGACGACGAGGACAGCAGTCTCAGCTCCGAGGAGCATGTCTTGGCCCCACTCGTTTGTGCCTCGGCGCAGTCATCTCGTCCCTGTCTCACCTGGGCCTGCAAGGCCTGCAAGAAGAAGAGCGTCACCGTCGATCGCCGCAAGGCAGCGACTATGCGGGAACGGCGACGACTCCGAAAGGTAATTCTTATACCCACGCGAATGCCCAACCATCCTCTGTGACATGCTGTGAAACATATAAAGGCTTTAAAAAGAAGAAACCACCTTTGTTAAATATTCATTATTAAACTTAAATAAAAGTGAGTCAATTTGTTCCATTCCCTACTAGCGTTGTCTTTTTAGCCAGTTTCGAGTTGAACCTGTAGTTGCATAGTTCCCTAAGATAAATTATTCAATAAGCTAAGCACTTTATCTAATTTCTGATGTGAGCTTTAAAGGAGAGTTTATTAGAACTATTCCAAACAAGGTATTGAAAATAACTTCATTGAATGAAAAAGAAGATTTCTTAAAATTTAGATACAGTAAAACATAAAGTCTTTTGTATATCAGTCTCTTGTATAAATAAACGTATTGTACTCAATTAAAATAAAGGGTTCAAAGTAGACAACTTTATTAAATTTAAATTATTTTTTTAAGTATTCAATGAAATAATATATTTTATCTCCCGAATCTGAAATCTGTAATTACCTTTAATTCCGTTTTCGATATTTATTAATCTGAGTTACGAAACTTCTATTAAAAACAAGCTACTTTATTCATTTCAAATGAGTCACTTGACTGTTGATAGGGAAACTACCATAAACAAAAATTTTACAATTTTCAAAGAACTGAAAAAGTGTGTATACAATAAAGATATGAATATTTGTTACAAATGCTGAAGTTATTCGAAAATGATAACATAGCACGTGAAATAATTATTACTTAATTTCCGATATGAGCGCAATAAAAATCATTTCAAATAATGTTAAGTTAAACTCACTGATAAACTGCATATCTCATTTATGAAGATATCTTTTTACTGTTTGAATCTTGAAGAGATTAGTGAACAATCAAAAGTTTCGAAACTATCTTTAAAAAACCCATTATAATATTAAAATTATTTTAATATTAAAATTATTTACTATTTCGAACAGTAAATTTAGTTGTTGATCAGTTAGTTTCATTTTACCAAAGTTAGTTTTTGAGACAGTACGGTTATTATGATGTTTTATTTAGTTGAGTTCTGAAAAGGTTTTCAAATGGAACATTTTTTTCCTAAAATGTACTTTTACTAAGGCTCAAAGATCGTAAATATTTTGGATATTGGAATAGAAACATTTTTGAGAATAATTTGAGGAGAAATAAAATAAAATAAAATCATTGTAACTGTAGAGTTTAATGATAATTATTTTGAAAGGATTAAGTAATTTTTCCAGGAAAAATCTAAGATCGTTTTATTTAAAGACGCCAATCCGTTAAAATGTCGACTGTAATTGCCTGCAACTTTGTTGCGCCACGGAAATTAACACATCGTGAACGTAAATGTCACTTGCAATCATTTGGCCCTAAATTTTGAAATTTCAAAATATTATAAAAGTGAAGGGAGGAGGAAGAGGAGGTGGAAGCCACCCAGCAAGCAGTAAAGTGCAGGATTTGCCAGGCATAAAAAAATAACATTTACGATCCCAAGACATTGGCGACAAATCGTAAAAACTGTAGGAACCATGAACCAAGAATCAAGAGTTCCAACAGAGATATAGAGTAGTATTTATAGATGGACAAAACCCCTGTGGCAGAGCCATTAACCGTTTAGAAAAGGGGGCAGGGTTGGTGAGGAGAAATAGGGGGCCAGGGGCGAAGGGAAAAGGGGACACTTTGGCCGTCGTTAACACCCGCGCCCGACGCTTTAATTGTTTCAATTTTATGCGCAATTTAATTTAAAATATGTTTTATTAAAGAGCCACTTAAAGATGAGTTGATGTCTTTGGTTTTAGGAATTCTGTTTTCGGTTTTTCTGTTTTTATGGCCTCTCTAATGGATTTGTATGATTTTGTCGCTGATGAGTTATCAGTTTTAATTTGATTTCATTTCTTGTGTCCCTGTTGTTTCTAGGTTAACGAGGCCTTTGAGATACTGAAGCGACGCACTTCATCCAATCCCAACCAGCGTTTGCCCAAGGTCGAGATCTTGCGCAATGCCATCGAGTACATCGAGAGTCTGGAGGATTTGTTGCAAGTAAGCATATAGATTCATTAATTGATTAAATTGTATGTTAATCTTACCTCCACTTCCTCTCTTACCAAAGGAGTCCACGCCCACTAGGGATGGCGACAATCTGGCGCCCAGTTTGGGCGGCAAGAGCTGCCAGTCCGATTATCTGGTAAGTTGTTTGCTTAACGCCAATTAATATCAAGCGAACAAACTGAACGAAAGCGTTCCGCAATTATTTTCTCGTAAAAAACCTCATGCATGAAAAACATTTTCGTACATTTTTCATTTTCCTTTTTGTCGTCTTTTTTTGTTTTCTTCTATTTTCCCTTCGGGCGACGTGCACATTCATCAAAATCTCTGCAACCGAATGAAAATAGAAAATCGTTTGCTACACGAGTTTTTCGTTTCGTAAAGCTTCCCGATTCGAAACTTTTCGATTTCTTCTCTAATTTTCCTTCATTTCCCTCACAATTTATGCTCTCACTGACGTGCGACTTAATAAGTTTTCCCCCCTCGAGTGGAAATTATGAATTATCATTTACCGAAAAGAGTTTTCCTCTGTCTCTCCGGCATTTGGTGAAATGCAATAAATAAATTTCCATTTTATGTGCTTTCTTTGGCATCGAAGAGCCCACCCAATTCCTAACTATAAACTATAAACTGTATACGAAATGATCGTGTTGTAAATTAATTATAACAAATTCGGGCGATCTGCCTCACAGAATGCCTTTTAGACAGTAGTCGGAACTCCGTTCCATGTGGATCAGACAGTTTTCCTGTTTGGCTCCCTTAAAACTCTAGTTGAGTAGGCCCAACAGTGGAATACCCTTGACTTTGAAGTCCCAAACCTCACAGAATGCCCTTTAGACAGTAGTCGGGACTCCGTTCCACGTGGATCAGACAGTTTTTCCTGTTTGGCTCCCCTTTAAACTCTATAAGGAAATACGACAGGAAATCTCGTCTTTAAAATCCTATTTTCCATTACTATTTTGTCAACTCAACTCAGAGGACTCAGAACTCAAATTCAAACTAAAGTAATAGTTTAGCTGATTCAGAAAATTGTAACTTTTTCAGAAAAGACTATGAAGACTTTTAAAACTGACGACACGAAATTCATACAATTTTTAACTATAATTTATTATGAAAGTTGAAATAAAATATACTAAAATATAGTTTGATACACAAACTGCTTATTCTAAAGTCGGTCAAAGTGACTTTTCTATATTGAAAACATATTGATTATAAGGAGATTAGAACTAGAACTTGAAATAGTTTGGTGTTTGATTCACAAGTCTATAAACGGCTTAAAAAATCGTTCTTTCTAAATTTTAAATCCTTGTACTTGAATTTTTGACTAGCTAGCTCTTAAAGTTTTTTATAACAAACTAATAGTAGCCTATTAACTGCTCTAATCTCTAGCTTTCATAATTTTTGGGATCGAAAGACTTCAATCCAAAGAAATTTTGAAAGTATCTTACATTCCCCCAAATCCAGTATACCCTTTTCATTTACTCATTTTTAGACTGCAGAACACACTCTGGATAGGGAAGGAAAAGTTGGGAAAGGGGGTGGTAAGCAGATGAGGAGATGGAACGGGAAGGCCAAGGGGGTGGGGCCAGCGCCTCTTGAATTCTATTTCACAATAAGCTCATGTTCGAGGAAAATGTGTCAGTTGACAAATTGCACAGGAAAAACATGACAAGATCGGAGCGATGTTCCCCAAAAAAGGTGTTGCAAGACATTCTGGCTAAGGGGTGTGGCTAGGAGGGGGCTGGAAGGGGGGGTTAGGGTGGCCATGTAGTATGTGGCATGGGGTGACAGCACAACAAATTGTCAACAATTACGCAAACATTTTTGCAATACCCGCCATATAGACTACTATATGTTTATGGATCCCCGATCTCGGCACACACTGACAGAGGGGGAAAGAAGAAGCAACACAGATTCAGCTGAATAATTTCCATGCAGTTTGTTTGAGTTTTTCACATTTTAATGTACAAATTTGTTAATTTACCATAAAACCTTGCATATTTGTATCGCCGACGACAGTGTGCCCTCAATGGCAGATATTAATGTGCGTCCATAGTTTGATTAAAAATGGGCGAAATGCCAGAAATCCGACATTAAAACGCATTTCAGTCGTAGACAATCCATCCATCCGAAGTCTCCCAATTCTCCCATTTGGAGTCTTTGCTATTTTTACATCAAATGCGATAAGAAATGTTTACAAATAATAAATCTTAAAACGTTCCATGGATTAAGTATTTGAATACTCGTTGTACTCTATAATCGCGTACCGTTGCACACCTGGTGCAAATGTTCTCTTATCTCTTATCACTCGATTAGGCACTTCAAGTGTAATCAATTAAAGTTTTCTTTTGTTTTATGTCTAGCAATAAATTTGGCATCTTATCAAACAAACTTTAGGTGCAAAGTGACTCATGAAATAGACACACATATCGGAAGTGAATATTTCATGTACTTTTTACTCACTACCACAGAAATTCTTATGTTTTCAAGTTTGCCTTATCTATGAGGTCGTTTGTCTTTAGTTTTTATCAATTTGCGATTACGACATTACGATATCAAATGTATTTTTATACCCTGCTAAAGCGGTTGACTTACCACTGTGACGGGACATGAGTCAAGCAGATCAGTGGGCGTGGTAAATCGGATTAGAGTGGGACTTCAATTTAAAAGTGGTTATAGGAAGTTGGAATCACTTTTAAACAACAGATGTAAAGTGGATAGATAAGATTTCTAACTAAAACTTTTTAAGTTGCGGATTGGTAAACTATAATGTGCTATATACCCAAAGATTGTTCTAATAAAGTTATATAAAATTTTACTAAATATTGTATAATAATGTTAAAGTATAGTACTTACAATTCTAGCTTAAAATTCAGTGATATTAAAAGAAAGGGTATCAAAACTTCGCTGTTATAAACCTGCATTTTATATTCTGCTTCGGTTGGGTGCAGACTTTGAGATATGTTCATTATTTATGCAACATAAATACAACATAATGCCACATATCCGTTACAATTCGATGCAGAACCAGTCGCCCAAAAGAAACATCTGAGAAGAAAGCGCCAAAAAGAAGCTTAAAATCTTTGCGCGACTCATAAAGAGCTTTCGGCAGGATGATAAGTGGCATTTCATTCAGATATAGACACACACTATGTATATATATATGTATATATATGTGGGTATATACTGTATATTTAAATGTTGCTTGTACTCGTTTGAGTGTCGCACATATCGAGCGCATGCTGTCACTAAACGCTTGGAAAATGATAAATCGCTTTATAAAAGTGCAGTGTGAGATGTCATTGTTGTTCTTGTTGTTGTCGCTACTCTTCTTCTTCATCTTCTACTTGTTCTTCCTCTTCTCATTCTTCTTCTTGTATTTAGTGTTTTGTTCGCTGCTTGTTCGCTGAGTGTATTTGCTGGGTGTCGTTTTCATTTCACTGTGCCTATAAATACACCACACACGCACACACACAGTACACTTGGTGTGCCACTCTAGACATTGCCACGCCTTCGTCTCCACTTCCCCTCTGGGTTCTCCTCTGCATCTGTGATCCTTGCAGACGCTGCGACGTCAAATGCAACTGAAACTGCATTAAAATCTTAGCATTTCCCCAGTCACTTTCTACTTGGGGCATAGAGCGGGTAGAAATCTTCTTCTACATATAGCCGATATTTGTGCCACACAATTTTATAGTACTTAGTAACAAGTGCCCATTTTCTTAACAAATAAGTCATTTTTCACAGATTTTTCCTATGGGAGCTATAGGATATACAGAGTTGTTCAATCTGAACCGAATACATTAAGGATAGTAATAATTTTGAAATAAATGTGTGTAGTTTGGTGTTAAATAAATTAATATTTTTTTTGTAGAAGCTACAGGATATAGTTTTCCGATCGTAATTAAACTTGGTAAAAATTGTTGTAATAGTTCCATGCTGTGTGAATTTTGTTACGATAGTTCCAATGTTGTCAAATTATGGTGTTATGAAAATAATTTTTAAAATTTGAGGGGGGAAGAATGTTTTTTTTGTTGACGCTGATCAGGAATATATTTGGCTGTAACGCTGTTTCGCTTTTGACAAACCTAAGAGACCCCTTTACTCATTTTTAGAGCACGGGGTCTTGAAAAGCATACATGTATGTATGTTAAATTTACTGGTTCTAGATACTACAGTCTCTGATCTGTTACTGTGATAATCGCCGATTAAAAATATTGTTTTTAAACAAAATTTAACAAATTTGTTTACGAAAATATTAAAATGATTTGTTAGTTATAAATATAATTTTCATTCAAAATTCTTCTACTCTATAAAATACACCTCAAATCGATGTATCGTATAAAGTAGCGATGATTTACCCAGCCCTAGTGCGGCGGTTGTCAAGTGAGGAGTTTTCGTGCCACTGAAATGAAGGGGAAACCCACCCAGAAGTGCCAATTATAATATGCCTAACAAAAGCGTTAAAGCAATTTTTCTAATGAAATCTGCGTATCTCCGTTTTGTGGTCTTCCCTCTCCACCTCTTCTGCCACTACTCCCCAGTCAGCGCCTCCCCATCCCTGCCCGCTGTCTGCGTATGCAAATATTCGCTGCAAATTAATTTAATTGCTAATAAGTGGCGCGGCAAACAAAGTGTCTCTTTAGAGAGCGATTCTCTAGAGAGACAATGCACTGACTCCGTTTTGTGTCTTCGCATTTGGTTCAATGCATTTTAATTGGCCAACAACGCGAGGCGCTGCTGTGGATTCTTTTGGCCACAATCGCAGCCAGTGACGACATAAATTTTGGCTTAATCTCATCATTAGACTGCAGTTCGTATGGCATTTGGAGGCAAAGATGACAGGCAGACATGCATTTTTGACATTGTCATTTTTTCGCTAATTTATTGCTTTGCTAGTTTTTAGTTCTCTGGCAAAAGTATCTTAAAGATGCAGTGTATCTACATATATATATTTATTTCTGCTTTGTTTGCTTGCAGAGCTCTTATGCCGGCGCATATCTGGAGGATAAACTCAATTTCTACAACAGACACATGGAGAAGTATGGACAATTTGCAGGTAATTAATATAACAGCTTACTCTATTTAGTTACTAAGATATTATATCTTATATCTCTGACAGACTTTGACAGCAGCAGCAGCAGTCCAAATGGTTCCAGTCTGGATTGTCTCAATCTCATCGTTCAGAGCATCAACAAGAGCTCGACAAATGCGGCCGTGTCCAACAAATCCACCACCGCATCCACAAATGTATCTGCATCTTCAACTGTGTCCTAATGCCGAAGGCAGCGACTCATTCGCTGCACGCAAACTTTAAGAAGAAATGCAGCACATAACAGTAAACTGCATAAAACTAGTTAATTGTAAAGTTATTTTGTAAGAAAGGATACGCGATATACAGACAAAGGACATCAAAGAATCTTTGCCCATCCTTGGCCCAGTGAAGGTTTTAGCCATTAATTAGAAATATTTCTTGTAGCTTTAGCAACTAATTTTCTTAATAAATAAATATATTTATGTATGTATTGTATATAAAAAATCGTTACTAGTTTTTGTTCAATTTTTGGGCTTAATCCACTTCCAGTTTGCGGAAGGAGCCGCTGGTGCCGCTCAGCTCCCCGCTGGCCCAGGCATTGGCCAGGCCAACACGCAGCTTCTCGTTGGTGCCATATTCTGCATCCTCCTCGAAGTACTTCTTATTGGCCAACAGTTTCTGGCGCCAATAGTCCAGTGCCTCCGCCTGGTGGCCGTTGGTGCCACCGTACTCGATGGTCATCGCCTCTGCGGGCAGATGCTTGTACAGATCCTCCAACTTCTTGTGCACCACAAACTGCAAATTGTTGGATGTATGATTAAGTTGGGAATCAGTCAATTACTGCTCGAAGTCAACTCACCTTCAGGGGCAGCTTGGCTGGTAGAAAGGAGGTAACAAAATTGAAGACCGTCTGTCCCGAGGGTATCATGTTAACCAGATGAACCTCCATGAAGCGCAGCGGTAGACACTGATCCACAAACATGTAGGATTTCTTGAGCAGAAACGGGTCATATTGAAGCATTTGTTCCATGTTAACATCGCCGGCATCTACAACCCAAAACAGACCCGATAACGTTGCATTATCACACTCCTGGGCCAGCAGTTCCAACAGCATGAAGAGCAGCTTGAAGGCTTCCCTGGGACTCGATTCCTTAGGATCCACTTTCTTGAACTGCGAGATGATTACTCGTGATCCTTGCGGACTTACGGGACGCGAGGTTATCACATGTATGCTGGAAAGTACAAAGGTTTCAATCAGCATGGAATGGTCAAGACTTAGGGAACGCTGGGCAAGACCCGTCTAGAGAACCCCCTTTTTAACCGCAGAAGTCTATTCAGTCTTTACTTTCCTAAGGGTATCTTTGTATAGGTCAACTTTCAATGCTCCTTGCTACTCACCCTCGATCGTACTGCTTCAAAAGTGCCTCATCCACTAGCCTGGAACCAAGCACGTCGGGAAATACGTTACGCAGGGAGTAGAAGTTGTCGATTCGACGCTTGGTTTCCTCCAAGCTGAAGCGACAGCGTCGAAGGAAAGCGAGTATCAGCTGTGGATCAGTGCGTGCCTTGAGGTGCGGTGATTTTTCAATCCATTTCTGCACAGTGGCTATCAGCGCCTCACGCTCCGACTGCTGTTCATTGCACTCGGCTAGAGCGAGTGCGGCCATCAATGGCTCCAGAGGTCGCAAGTTAGCCATGTTAACACCTTTGTGGCCAACACACAAATGACAAGCGATTCGCAAAGCGCATTCGCCGACTGATTCGTGGGTGCAAAAGGGTGTGTAATATTATCAGTGAGTGTGCTTAGCCCAAAGCTCACACGCCTACATATAAACGGAGAACGAAGGCTACAGTGGAGTGTGGTCGACAACAGAGTACCCAAAGACTACAACTAACAGAAGAACATACTAAATTCTTAGATCAATTCATTTTAGAAAAGTTTTTATTAAAATAAAAAAATGGGAAATGAAGTGGAACGTTTAATAATATTGTAACAAAACCTTTTTTCCGATATTTAACTACTTAAATAATATATTAGAAGGTGCTTAAGAGTCTTAAGTAAAGACTGCTATTTTAACAGTTTATTTTTTGTCTTTATCTGATCCACAAATGAGTTAAAATACTTCTCAAACTGTTGTTAAATTAACTGAACCCTTTGGAATACTTTGAGTGCTGATTTTGGTGTCCCCACCTTTTATAGGCCCTTAGCTGACAGTTTTGACTACTCCCACTCGTAGACCTCTTCCCACTCCGAGCGTTGACTAAACTATACACAAAGTTTTATCTACCTGTAATCACACCTTTCCGTGTTCGAACTCGCAAACTCGCAAAACTTGTGCTAGCAGTTGATAAGCGAATTAATCGACATTTTGTTTATCTAACATATAGTTTAATTGATCGACTACGGTAGAGCTTAGCATAAGACAAATATAATAAAATAAATATTATGGAATTGCTGTGACTGTGGCGGTGTGAGCGGTGTGTGGGTGACCTGCTACTAATCCCAGTTGAGCATGCGAAAGGAACCGTTCACACCGAACTCCGCCTCGTAGGTGGTTATCTCGCCAGGTCTCAGCTCCTCAATGGTGCCGTACATGTGGTCCTGTCCAAAGTAGCGACGATAGCTATTTAGCAAGTCCTCCATGTAGGCAATGCTCTCCAACATGTGTCCATTGGTGCCGCCGTATTCCTCTGGCAGACTCTCCTTTCCAATGTACTCAAACAACTCCGCAGATGTTTTCAGCACATGAATCTTTGGAGGTTGAGTGATTAATAAGGAGGATAAGGAAAGGTATCCATTGACTCACCGGATAGTTAACTTGAGCACTAAGAATTTTGTAGAGAAACAAAACGGTGTTCTGCACATCCTTGGCCATGTTGATGATATACACCTCCTTGACCCGTGAGGGGACTGCAATCATGTAACCAGTTCCACCACTTGCGGAAAAGAATCTTGTCAAAGCGTCGCAATTTATCCGAACTGACTCCCTCGAGGTCTATGATCTCACATACGCCCGCTACGGAGGCATAGTCGTTCTCCAGCGCAATCATCTCCACGGCCATGGCGGTGAAGTGGTAAACCTCACGCAGACTGTACCGATTGGGATCGAATTGGCCGAAACGGGCAACAAACAGAGCCGTGCGATTGTCGCACTTGGGCAGATCTGGAAACAAACAGACCCTAAACGGAGCACAGCTGTCAGTGCTGCTTCTTGGAGCTAACTGCCTACTTACCCCAAACGGTTGATGTCCAGCAGTCGCTGGGTTATCGCACGATTGCACATAATCTCCGGAAACAGATTGTAGTAGGTGAAATAACGGTCAATGCGTCGCTTCGTCTCCTCCAAACTGTAGCGACATCTGCGCAGAAAGGCAATGAGGAAATCATCCTCGGTACGTGCCCTTAGATGTGGCTGCTGACGTATCCACACGCGTAGAATGATTATGTCCTGCTGTATCCGGTCGGGCGTCTCGTTCAACTCCTGCTCGGCCACCTTGGCCAGTGTGGGAGACAGCGGACGTCGCATCTTATCGCTGCTACGGCCGCTAATGATTTCACCTGCCACAAATTGACACGGCACACAAAACCCGATCAAAAACCCAAATCAAACTCAACTCGATAATTTGCCTATCTTATCTGATAGGTTGGGAAAATACGACCCTTTATTTGGACTAAACCGCATATCGCTAATATTCATCCATGAATGGATGAATTTGTAGTTTTTGATATGCGTATCTGTATTTGTACTGCATTGTTGTGATGGAATTAGCTGTGTTGAGTTTTAAGACCCTGTAACTAGCTAAAAGATGAAGAGTATGTTAAGTTTGTGAAGTAAAACTGATGAAAAGACAGCTGAGGGTTCAATCAGCAAGAAAACTTGAGTCGCTTTAACGATTTCGATCTACAGTGGAGTCCGGTTATAGCGACACTCAAGGGACCGACGATTTTACGTCGCTTATATCCGGTAGACGCTTTCACCAAAATTAGACCAACAGGAGACCAAGGAGGAGGGGACCAAGGAAATCATCGAATTTGCGTCGCAATGACCGGAAGGACGCTTTAAGCGGAGTCGGTATAACCGGATTCTATTGTAGATGATTATTTGTATTAAATTATTGATTAATTTATATTTAAAATATTTGTTATTGTTTTTATTGGTCACTTGAGTGACATAAAATAAAGGACAACCTAGAGCACTATTGAAGTATAAATGTACATGAAGACACATCCGGCGCCTTTGTTCCGCTGATCAGGTCCACTCAAGTGCATCCCCTGTAGTGCCAAGGGGACACGGGAAAGCGGGAAAACGAAGCAACGGAGCAACACTGAAATGCGATCGCTGTTTTATGCTTGAAATAAATCCGACACTAAATGGCATTCAGTCCGCGTCTGTTGTGAGCAGTCAATTTGAGTGGCCGTCAGGGAGACGACATGTGTAGGAGGAGAAGCTGGATGAGTGTGGGGCAGGGGTGTAGAGTGTAATGGAGTACAGAGGAGTGGGGGGTAGAGGCGGAGCACCTTGTGTAGTTAAGCAAATTGCTCTGACATGGCGCTGTCAGCTGTTGACAAGCACGCGACGCGATGTTGCCAGGAAGCGGATCAGTTAGCTGGATGTGAATGTGATGGTGAGTGTAGATGGGATATGGATATGGACGTGGATTGGGAGCTGGCATCCTCCAATAACTCATAACACATTATGGGCCAGCACCCTGGGAATGGTAATGTGCTTTGATCTTCTGCTGACAGACGTACTGTGTGTGCCAGTGTGTGTGCGAGTGTGTGTGTGTATGGGTGTGCCAGTGTGTGCTGTGTGTGTAAATTCCCTTGGTTGTGTTCTTCATTGGTTTTGACACAAACATATCGCTGGCATATTCATAATGAGCCTCATTAACTTTATGTACTACAAAACAACTTTTAAAAAAACACTCAACACTTTCCCGCTGCCACTGTGGCAAGCATGTGGCGTGGGGTGGGGTATGGAGTAGGTGGAGTGGGGAGTAGAGTACAGGGAGTGGGGGAGTGCGGCTTGTAATTGACACGCTCATGTCTGATAAGTGTATTTTGTTGTAAGCACTTGAGTGCAACGAGCCCAACAGTTGTTGCCACTTGCCACTTGCTAGTGCAGCACATAAATGCATTCCCAGGCTGCCTCTGTGCCACCCAGACTTTCCTACCACATATTACGTTGCATGCAACAATTTCGTTACCATTTCCATACAGTTTACATCTATTTTGCCATTTTATTATTTATAACTATTACTAAGTTAGCAATGCTAACTTATATTTTGTGATAGCTGAAAACATTTCAAGTTAAATTTATAGTTTAACATAAAACGCCCAGTGTTGGGAGGCAAGGAGGCGTGGTAGGGGTGGAGACAGCGGCAGATGCTGTGGCAGTTGCCATTGCATCTACAAAGCGGCAAATGCATCTTTTAGTGCGCTCAATTGACAATCATATTTTTAGAGCACATACGCAATACAAAGTGAGTTGAAGAGGTAGTCGACTATAAGACACCCGGCATGAAAAGTAATTGAACTTGTGACTACCACTAAACAACTTTGTTAAACGTTTAAGTTTAATTTTCAAAACTTAAAAGAATAGCTCATTAATATAGATAATTTTATCACAGTCTTTAAATGACAAAGTAGAATCTTTCTTAACATATAAAATTATTTGGTTATATTTCGAAATATATTAAGCATGTATTATATTTAAAAATAAAGAATATATATTTATATATAATATATAAATCAATTTTCTTTTTTCTATCAATTCCTGAGACTAATGATTATGTAGTACAGCATCTTAGTGGAAGTAAGTTTTAAATTTTATTAAATTAAATGTTATCAATCGCTGAGATATTAAAGTTGATAGACAATGACAGACTTAGCTATTATTTGTACAGCTTCGTATACCATATACCCTAACAAACTAAATGTACCGGGTATAAATAGACAAAAAAAAAACCTAAGAAAATAATTTGAACGAAAAATGTTTTCGGTTTTGGTTGTTGTCGCCGCTTGACTGCCAGTTGTCACTCAACTTGATCCAAAATTCCGTAGCTATTCCCAGATTCCCAGAGATAAATGCAAGTAGTGGGCGGGGTAACGGGGCGGGGACGTGGACGTGGACGGTGTAGTGACTAAACGCCAAATGAAATTTCATTGTAAACAGACGTGTTACGCCAAATTGAGCAGCTTAAACAAATTTCCGTTTTGTTGTTGATCGTTGCGCATGGACAAGTCTCCAGAGTCTCGTGTCCTGGGTACTCCATGAGATATGCGCATCCTGTATG
Source organism: Drosophila acutilabella (assembly GCA_035046005.1). Taxonomy (NCBI): domain Eukaryota; kingdom Metazoa; phylum Arthropoda; class Insecta; order Diptera; family Drosophilidae; genus Drosophila; species Drosophila acutilabella. The sequence goes on from JAWNOK010000003.1 coordinate 8,098,165, forward strand.
CCTGTTGGGAAACTAGAGACAATTTATTGTCTTCCGTTTGTGGAAAAACCTTTGCGTTTTATCTTAACTAATTGGTCCTTTGGGCAGCTGTAATTTCTAGTTAATTCCTAGTTAATATCACTTAAAAACTAATCCTTAATGCAGCTCATTTGTAGATCACTGTGTGCCAGGATCGAGCGGGCAGCCGCAAATTGAAGTCACCACGTTGACTGTCACTTAGTGCCACATCCAGTGGCAAGTTCTCGCTGCAAAGGTGCAAAAAGAGACTGTTAATATAAGTGGACGAATCACTTAAGTGCGGATGTTGCAACACTGCAGCTGTTGCCACTTGAGCTGAGTGCAACACGCGTGCCACTTACCCATTGTACAGGATTACAGCTATACTACCGTCCGGTCTCTGGAAGCCCACAACTTGCAGCTGAGCCAGAGATGAGGTTTCATTGGTTTTGGTGTCGATGCGCACTGATTTCTCCGGCAGAAACTTGCTGAAATGCCCAATGGCATAGTAAATGGGCTGCTTGTAGAACTCCGAGCGACTTGTTGTGTTCACAATCACCGGAGAGTCCACATAGTTGTGCACATAGTTGGGTCCACCCTGTTCGTCTAGCACCAGATTCCAGTCCAGCCAACCGTTGATGTTGTGCTGTAGATCCTGCATGTAGGCACGCATATAGCTCTCGCCACGCCCCCAACTGCCCAGCTCTGGCCCATGGGTCTGCCAGGGTTTATCTCCGATACACGACTCTGTGTTCAACATTAATTTATTTGGCATTTCCGCATGTGCTTCATCAATCAGTTGGGGTCCAAAGATATCATCCCAATACCAATGCACAGCCAAGCCATCGAGATAGTCGAGTGCATTGCTACGAGCAGCTTTCATCTGTATCAAAGGGACATAGTCCATTCAATATACACCTGTTGTTGTACAGCTTTTGAGGCTCACCTTGCGAAACCAGGAGGGATACGTGTAGCGCTGATCGTCGTTGCCAAATATCAGCACATGACTTTGTGTGGAGTTCCTGATCGTTGGTCCCAGATAATCGTTCAGCCAAACAGCCTGTCAAGTGTAGTAAAATATGAGATATAGCAGTCGATCTGTATAAATGCGGATTACCTGCTGCCAAGGGGTCCAGCCCATGCTCATAAAGTGCACGAAAAAGAAGCCAATGACGCCGTTTAACGGCTCATTGCCAGTGGATATGGCCCAGACGGGCATATTTTTAGACTGCATTAGCTCGAGGAATCTGCAAAAAGCAAAGTGTTTCTCTTAATTCACATCCGAATAGGCGAATATAGAAAACTCTTCTGTGGCAAACCGAATATCTAAGGCCCTTACCTAATACCAAAGCGATTTTGATAAAATTAATGACATAATATACACCGAAGGCTTTCCACTTTTCACTAACCACTGTACTCACTTCAAATGATACTGGGCCCAGGCCTGGTAATACTGTGACTTCAGTTGACCAAATCCTGTCCAGCGTTCGTTGCTCTTCATCCAAGTGGGAGCACTCCAAGCAGCGGCCATAATTTTCAAGTCATTCAGTTTGCAAACACTCTTCAAACGGTTTAACTGATCGATTTTCTGTAAATCTCTTGCATCCAGTGTTGTAAAGTTACTCAAGGACGGATCATCCCGCGGTTGCTCGTTGTAGGCCCAGGGTCGTAGGTCAAAGTCCGAGCCGCCAATCGACATGCGTATCGAATTATAGCCAATACCGTTGGCATCGAAATAGGATCTACAAAAATCAGAATAGTACGAATATAAAAAATGAAAATGACTCATAAATTGAAAATATTTGTTACTTATAGACATGATCTTGCAATTCTTGTGGCAGTTGTTGTAGAATGTGTGAAACGGTGCCCGTGAACGCGCCTCCGAAATTAGTGATTTGCTGATAACGCTGATCGCGATTAACCGTAAGCTGAACGGACTTTATGTTGGCCGTTAAAGCTGTGAGAAACAGTGTTGAAAAGCGGCTAGATAAGGTGTTAAGAGTGTTTAAATACCAAACCGTTGGGGAATATTGGCAAACTGGAGCCAAGCCCGATTATCTTCGACTACAATGGAATCCGCTTTGAAGTTTTCATCGATCGGCTGCGGATCCTGCACTTCCAAGCGACCTTTTCTCCAGAAAACTGCTATCGGTTCGCTTGAAGCGCAACCCATTCTATGAAAATCATTCCATTAGAAAGAAAATTTAAAAGAAATATCATGTCTACTCACTTTGCTGGAAGCTAATCACTACAATCTGAGCAGGATCACTCAACAAGGGCTGCTCCAAGTAATCACAGTGGTTGCTGGTGCAGACACAAACACTGCCGTGTTTTGTTTCCCTCAGCTGGCAATCGGTGGACAAGCCAATAACAGCTGAATTTGGTAAACAGGGAGATAAGCCATAAGAGAGCTAAACACGCTGATAAGCATAATTCACTTACATTCCACGCACGCCAACACAAACAAATAAATTACTTTCATTTCTCTTTGTGTCCCGTCACCCCAAAATTGAAATCAAAGCCAAAACTGCAACGAAGCGCGCACCTCAAATGCGTGCGGACAACTGAGACGAGAGTTGCAAATCAATCGCTGAGAGCGAAACACTTGAGGCGAGAGCATAACAATTGAGCTGAGAGCTCTCTTTCAATAAACGGTAAATTAATTTCGCTCAAATTGTTGCTTGTGTTGGGTTTCCCACTTGACCCGCAGCAGCTGATGAAGCGATAAAGCAGCGACGACGATCACGACGATGATGGCGCCAAATGCGCATTTAAAAAATCTCTCACGCATTTGGCAATCGACTGTAAGCATTATGCAAAAACCGGAGTAGGCAGCTTTCAAAAGAGTGGATCCTAAATCAACATTGCTACACTTCGGAGAGAGCGGCACACTCTCTCTTTTACTCTCGCATTCACTTTCGTTTGTTTTGCCATAAGCCAGCAAGCAACAGCTGCTTTCTTTGCCGCATAAGAGATAATTCGACACTCTTTAAGTAGTTGAAGCTTAAAAGCTCAAGTCCCGTACAACAAACTTATGTAAAGCTCAAAGCTTAGTCGTTTACAAATATGAGCGGAATTTATTGAGTGTAAAAGAAATTACAGTTAATTGGGTGAACCTGTATATTTTAGTTGTACAGCAAAGTGTGTATGGACCTTGCTGGCACATTTACCGTTACGTTTCCACGCACAGAATCCACAATGGTCATATCGACATCGGCACGACCACTGTTAAAAGCAATAGCAGCAATTTTATTATCGGGTCGCAAAAAGGCGACTAAATCAATGTTAATATTGCTGGCGATGGCCTCGATGCGGAGGGAGCCCTCGGGCACGAGCTTGGAGAAGTGACCGATGGCATAAAACATGGGTTGCTTGTAGAACTCGGTGTAGGCTATGAACGATCAAGGAATAACTTAGTAAATCTCTTTCTGAAATCAGTGAAGCTGAGCTTACTTGTTGTGTTGGCGATCACCGGAGCATCGACAAAGTTGTCCACATAGTTGGGACCACCCTGCTCATCCAATATGATATTCCAGTCGAACCAACCATGGAAGCCATCCTTCAGATGTGACATGTAGGAGCGGGCATACTTCTCGGCACGTTCCCAGCTACCAAGTAGCGGTCTAGCCTGCTGCCAGGGCTTATCACCAATGCACGACTCCGTGATCATTTGTATCTTATCTTTCATGTACTCGTGAGTCTTATCAACAAAGCTACTACCGAATATCTCGTCCCAATACCAATGCAGTGCGACGCCATCAATATAATCTATTGAATTTGGACGAGTGCGATTCATCTGCAAATTCAGTGGAATTAGAGATAACAGTTCGACAGGTGTTCAACTTTTTACTTACCATTTTGAACCAGGTGGGACTAGTGTAACGCTGATCATCGTTGCCAAAAATAAAAATATCCTTGTACTTGGAGTTACGGAACGTTGGACCCAAATGATCAGCAAGCCAAATGGCTTGTGTCTGTGGTGTCCAGCCCAAGCTCATGAACTTGACAAAGACCATAAAGAATATTCCGTTCATTGGCTCGTTTCCTGTGGAAATGGCCCAGATTGGAAGTCCATTTTTCTCCATCAGATCCACCCATTTGAGATGGTAGTCGGCCCATGTTTGATAGTATTCACGTTTCAGTTGTCCAAATCCGGTCCACCTGTTGTTCGTCTTCATCCATGGAGGAGAACTCCAGGCAGCAGCCTTGATCCTCATGTTTTTCACACCCGAAACATCTTTCAGTCGCTGGATCTGTGCCAACCGTAGGACATCGCGGTCATCTAGTTTCTCCATGTTCGTCAGCTGTGTGTCGTTTTCGGGTAGCTCGTTGTAGGCCCAGGCTGAGAGATCAAAGTCACAGCCAGCAATGGGAATTCGCATCAAATTGAACCCCAGACCCTCGAGGGCATAGTATGATTTATAGAGGTGATCCTGAATTTCCTGAGACTTAAAGTTCTCCAATAAATAGGAGACGGCACCGGTAAAGCTGCCACCAAAACCCTCGATTTTCTGGAACTTCTTGCTACGATCCAAATTGATCTTCGCCGATCGGGTGATGCTTGGCGAAGCCTTTTCGGATTGAGGAAAGATGGCATCCCAGGCGCCATCGATCAAGCGAGAAGCAATTGTATCCTCCTTGTCTTCGATTGGCTGCTGAACAGCTGGCTCCTCATAGTCCTTGATTGTGTACTTGTCCTTGGCTCCAAAGTTGCCTTTGTTCAACTCAAAACGAAGTCCCTGCTTTGTGCTGGAGATTATGGCGATTTCGCTGTCCTGGTTAAGCGTAGGATTTTCCAGGTAGTCACAATATTCCGCTGTGCAAACGCACACCTTACCGTACTCAGCGTCCTTCACCTTACAGGGAAAACTCTCGGCCTGGCCACCTGGTCAAACAACTAGTTAGCAGGTGTTCTTTATGACGGATTAAAGGTTCAAGCACTTACCGATTATGGCTATCAGGAACACTCCGAGGAGCAGTAAACTACGACACCTCAACATGATTGGACCGATCACTTGGAAAGCTGTCCAAATACTGTTCTTATTGACACATACACTGAATGGGTTTTTGCACATAATCTTAACAGTTAAGGCTGATTAGGTGATTAGAAATCGGAAACCAGAAATTAGCTGGATAGATTACGGTATATTTATAAACAATGCAGCTGCGTGTTTATAAATCAAATTCTTTACAATTTAATAATTTTAATTTGAAAAATTTGTAAAATAATAAAAATCTTTAAAGTAAATCTCAGTCAAAATTTCCACTGTGGATTATCGATTAAATTAATTAATGGCCCATCACTTTGATGACGAAAATAGCCAATTGGGCTATTGCTGGATTTCTATTAAATAATAACGAGTGTTTGGTAAATCACCTATCTTATCGCAGTCATCCAAAAATATTATCTTTATGACTAAAATTAATCCAACATAACAAGCAAAGAATTCCTTGATTAGCATTAATAAGCATTTATTTCATTATTTAATTTCTATACAAATGTATTCCGATATCCTGAAATGGAGTCTACAAATTAACAAATCTGAGGTCATTTCTATATCCTGTAAACGGTGTACAAGTACCGAAATTTCTTTAGGCTTTAAGCTTAAGCAATCTATCAAAGAATTTAGGTTGGCCAGCGGTTTGCTTTAGACTAAATTTAAACTGTGAAAAGTGCAATGAAATGGAAAGTGATTTGAGAGTCTGAAAAATCTATAGCATGCTTATCAGGGACCAAACATGAACGCAGCCTTTTGCAGGCCTTTGACTCATGTGAACTTTAAGCGTTCTCCGTGTGAGTAAGGCAAGAGGCAAGAGAAGAGGCAAGAGGGTGCGTGAAGACAGTAAAGAGGCGTGACAATAGTCTGGTAAGTAGCAGCATGACAAGCAACAACAAAACCAATTAACAGAACATGCACGACTAGTGGATACACTTCAAACTAGATGGAAGAAAAAAATGTAAATTTTTGTTGTTATTAAGTAATCTGATTATAAAAAAAAAGGTCTTAATAAAATCTTTGATAAAGCTCTTATATTTATATAGAATTCCATTTTTATCTACACAAAACTTCTTCTGAGTTAAAATTATAGTTCTTTCTTTTAAAATATAAATATAAAATCCATTGGCCAGAATTGAGCTTATGTCGAATATGTCCAGTCTTTTAACTGCCACATGTTGCGTTCAACTGCCTTCGGATGCGGTCTCGGCCTCGGACTACGATTCGGGTACGTTCGGCATCGTTCGTTGCGCGAGCTGTCGACGGATAGAAGCGGCGATTCTGGTGCAGCGTTTCAATAGCCGCAAATACGTTGACGGAGCAGCAACACCACCTGTTGGTCGAAAGCGTAAATACGAAACTTGTTACGTCTAGCTGAGTGTGTGCGTGTGCCAGCGTGCGAGCGTGTGTGTGCGCTGATTGTTTCTGTGTAGCATACTTTGTGGCGCGCCTCTTGACGTCCATATGGCAGCAAAGAAATAAACGATATTGTCTTGCGTGCGAGTGTGTGTGTGTGCTATAACGTGTGAGTAAGATATTTAGTGAGCGTGCTGCAATTTTAATTAGCTTATTGAATTAAGCGTCATGTCGGAGAAGGCAACAAGTGGACATGCTGGAGCCCAGCTAAATAACTCCGGCAGACGCAGCTCCTCATCCCCGTCCAACGGAATGGAGAATCGTTGTCTCATTGCGTTGATTGTGTACATTGCCCTGTTGCTAGACAACGTGCTGTTGACCGTTATAGGTAATGCTAATTGATTCGCTGGAAAATTGATAATAGATAAGAGCTAAAAATAAATTAATAAAATAAAACTGTGCTGCCGTTTATAGTGCCCATATTACCCGACTATCTGGCCAGCCTGGAGAAGTTTACAGTAGAACCATATCGCCTGGATGATGGCACATCACCGTCAGCACCAATGATTCATCAGATGACCTATCGCAATGATGAACAGACACAATTCTACATGACCAAGCATCCAATACCCGGTAAATCGATGGTGAATTTTACACTGTTGCAGCTGGTTACCACAGCGATGCCCACTCACTCAATCGGCAATAATGTGACCACAGTGAACACATCCACAGCAATAACCGCAACCACAGCACAGCAACAGCCTCAGCTTCAGACACAGGCACTGCAACAACTACAACCAATGGCAACCACAACAACAACAACAACAACAGCAACGTGAAGAGCAATTTCAATGCCTACAATAACAGCATCGGTTTGGCAAGTGAAAATGGCTCTATTGGCATCCTGTTGGCCATGAAAGCGTTGGTTCAATTGATTTTCAATCCCATTGTTGGCAATATGTCCAGCAAGTGTGGCTACCGACTGCCCATCGTGGTGGGCACCTGTTTCCTGTTGCTTTCATCACTCGGTAAATTTGCACTCTTGTCTAAATTTAGCACGTCCTTTTAAATACCCTGTGCCTTGGGTATAATGTGTATGGCCGAAAGTATGTGAATGGCATTTACAAGGCAACTCTGAACCTATTAATTATATTCCTAATCAGCTTTAATAACTAATCATGGAGATGAGGCATACACCTTAGGTAATACCAAACACTGGCACAGGGTATTTAACAGTCTTGTATACTCGTCTATACTCTCCTATACTGTTATTAATTGCTTCCATGTTGCCATACTCCCAGTTTTTGCGGTAGGGGAGTCCTACTGGACCCTGTTGATGGCTCGTGCTATACAGGGTGTGGGCTCTGCCTGCATTGGTGTGTGTGGCATGAGTCTGGTGGCCCAGCATTATCCGGAGGAGGCGAGACGCTCCAAGGTCATGGGCATTATACTCGGCAGCATTGCACTTGGAGTTCTGCTTGGATATCCCTTTGGCGGCATCCTTTATGATTTGGTTGGCAAATCGGCACCATTTATCATACTCTCTACGGTCATCTTCCTGAATCTCGGCCTGCAGCTGCTCACCATGGACTTGTCCATCCAGCCTGAAGTATTGGTCGTCAAGCATGAGACCAAATGGCGTCCACTTCTTGAATGCAAAATGATTTTGGCCATTGTCATTGCCATTTGGCTGTCCACGTCCACAATGGCCATACTGGAGCCCTGTCTGCCCATCTGGCTGATGCAGTACCTGCAGCCGAATAAATGGCAGTTGGGCACAGTCTTCATTCCCGACTCCATTGGCTATTTTGTGGGCACCAACTTCTTTGGCAGCATCGCCTATCGCTATGGGCAGGTAAAGATCTCCTGCCTCAGCCTCTTGCTGGTGGGCATTGCTTCTATCCTGGTAAGTAGTCGAATCCCTAAAGTCTTCCTTTGGTACATTATACAATGCTTCGGAATCATCACTTCTAATCAGATTCCCAGTGCCACAACCGTAGCCCAGCTCCTGTTGCCCCACTTTGCGCTAGGACTTGGAATTGGAGTCATCGATGCTGCTTTGGTGCCGCTACTGGCCACCTTTGTCGATGCCACCTTGGCGCAGGAGGAGGGCGGAGAAGCCAACAACTCCATGTCCAGCTATGGCACCGTCTATGCTATACAGCAGACGTCTGTTAGCTTGGCCTATTGTCTGGGTAAGTTCAAAAGGAACTTCACATTTGGATTATACACCTTATTGCCAAGAGATCTGATTTATAACGACAGCTCCTTTGATTGGCGGCGAACTGGCTCAGTCCTTCGGATTCTCCTTACTGATGCGAGTTGTGGGCCTATTTAATATTGTCTACGGCCCCATCTTGGTGTACCTGTATCAGAAATACGATCCAAAGGTGCGTCACTACAGCAAATTTAAAACAACAACCAAAATGTTTAAGCTTTACCTCTTTTACAAACAGGCTTTAAGGGAGCATCAAAATGATCTGTTGATGCAGTCCAGTGGACGAGGCTCGCGCTATAAGCAGCTCTACAACTCCATGGATTTGGAATAAACACTGACCAGGACATAATCTTAAGCAATACTTTCATTTAGCTATCAAATTATCATTGAAAATCATTACCAAATCACAAAAACCTAAACATTTCTTTTATTTATGTTTTTAATAACAACTTGGCCATGATTTTAAGCTCATTCCAACCCAACACCGATTTGGGTTTGGAAATAAGCTAAAGCCTCACTCCGATTTTACGGCCCATTCGGACCACAACTCTAATGAGTTTCTAAATTTTATAAATTTTCTAATATTGCAATAGCCCGAAAACAAACATGGCGCGGATGCCTTTAGGTAATTCTGTCTATTGTAAATTCCACCCAACCGATTCTACAGATTCCTTCGTTGACAGGTCCTGGTCCTGGCGCTTACGCGTTGCCGCCCACTGTCGGTTATGACCGACACGACAATCGGAAGCAGCGTATGCCTCAGTACTCTTTTGGGGCCCGCACTGACCTGCTGGGCCCAGATCCTGGCCCAGGACCAGGCGCCTACCAGGTTGACAAACTTACCCGTTATGGAAGAGGTGGTGCCGCTCAATATACAATGGCCCCCATGACCAAGATCATTGGTAAGCATCGCAAAGTTCAAAAGGATAAAGGACAGTTTGTACTATTTTATGCAATTACAGATAAAAGAGTTGGTCCCGGTCCTGGCGCGCATGACGTGCACCGGAAACCTTTCTTTAAGGGGGTCAATGCGCCAGTCTACTCCATGGCTCCGCGGAATGACTATAGTTTTAAGAAGTATGGACCCGGCCCAAGTGCCTACAAGTTCGAGATCAGTCCTATAAGACCCGCCGCACCAGCATACAGCATGTAAGTATCTATCGATTTACGATAAAGCCCATCTAATCCGATTTTCTCTACGATTTCAGGGGCATTCAAGCTAATATACTAAAGAAGCCTGATTCGCCTGGTCCGGCTGCATATGGTGCGGGCGATATAAATCTCAAGCTAAATAGAGCGCCTCAATATTCAATGAGGCCGATTTGTAATATGCGGAAGGAGAACGTGGGTCCGGGTCCAATCTATTACGATTTATCGTACTATCGTCCTGGCAGGTCTGGACGTGCTTACTCGTTCGGTGTCCGTCACTCTCCTTATGCCCCACCCATGATTGTTAGATGTGATAATATGTAGATTTGCAATATTAGAAGATTATTCTGCGAAATTTTTAGGAAATAAAAATTTTATTTGGTGTTTCAAACAAATCAGTTAATATAAATGTTTTCACTTAGCATTTTAAATAGCGCGCCAAGGATGAATTGTAGTGCTGCGAAACACAACAATTACAATTGTTTTACAGCACTAATAGAACTGCAAACAGTTGACTTCTAGAGTCGTTCAGTGCACTGCTTGCTTGCACTGCTTACAAAGCGCAACACGAATGGACTTCAATTGTTGCGTTACATGTATGCTTTCGAGTTTAGAATAAAGTGGCAAAATGGGTGCAAGAAAGAATTTCAAGCAAAATGAATGCGAATGAGGAACAAAATCAAGACTAACAAATTTCTTCATTTGGATAAATTACTTTTAAACAAATACAAATATCTCAACGAAGTATTAAGGGGTAATCGGCAAAAATTGTTGATTTTAGATGGCCATGACATAAATTTCAGCCAAATCCCACTCATGTGGTAACTGGAAGAATGTTAGAAGCTCATTCCGATTTTAAAGTCCATTCGGACCACAACTCGAAAGGGTTTCCAAATTTGATTTTATTTTCTAATATTGCAATAGCCCAACAGAAATATGGCGCGGATGCCTTTAGGTAATTTAAATGGCTTGTAAACTCTATAGGATAAATTTTATCATATTTCCCCTTTTGCCAGGTCCTGGTCCTGGCGCTTATGCGCTGCCACCTACCGTCGGATATGACCGACACGATAACCGAAAGACGCGTATGCCCCAGTATTCCTTCGGGGCGCGCACCGATATACTGGGCGCAGATCCTGGCCCAGGACCAGGTGCCTATCAGGTTGACAAACTTACCCGTTATGGAAAAGGTGGAGCCGCTATATATTCAATGGCTCCCATGACCAAGATCATTGGTAAGAATCACTGACTATAAGGGCTATTGGATACTAATATTCGATGCAATTGCAGATAAAAGAATTGGTCCCGGTCCTGGCGCGCATGACGTGCATAGGAAACCTTTCTTTAAAGGGGTCAACGCGCCAATCTACTCCATGGCTCCGCGGAATGATTATGGCTTTAAGAAGATTGGACCCGGCCCTAGTGCCTATAAGTTTGAGATTAACCCCGTAAGACCAGCCGCTCCAGCCTATAGCATGTGAGTATCTACAGACTTACAACAAAGTCTATTTTATACAAACTATACTTTCTATTTCCAGGGGCATCAAAGGCATAGTTCTGAAGAAGCTAGAATCTCCAGGACCAGCTGCATACGGTGCAGGGGACATAAATATCAAATTAACCCGAGCACCCAAGTACTCTTTGAGGCCGCTTTGTGGCATTAAAGGTGAGAACGTGGGTCCGGGTCCCATATATTATAACTTGTCGTACTATCGACCTGGAAGGTCTGGACGTGCTTACTCGTTTGGTGTTCGTCACTCTCTTTATGCCCCACCCATGATTGTTAGATGTGATAATATGTAGATTTGCAATATTAGAACAATATGTTTAATAAATTTTAAGTATGTTTTTAAAAATATGATCGTAGTTTTAATATAGGCTCCCAATGTCGGCAAGTCTACTATAAGTTATTAGTTTATATTCACTGGTTTAAGCTGAGTATCAATTTGTGACAGATGGAATCCTCACGAAACTGTTTATTTGACTTCAATAGTTCTTTAATTAATGTAAATTATAATACACAAATAATAAATGCTTTTTAAATTAATTAAACATTTTTCTTATTTAACGTTCAACTTACTGGGCCATGATTTTAGTGTCATCGAAAGCCATATAGGCTTGGGAAGGCACAATGGAAACTCATTTTAGTTTTCAATTTCATTCGGAACACAACTCCAAATTTTTAGTATTTATTTTCTAATATTGCATAAATTTTAAACAAGATCATGGCGCGGGTGTCATTAGGTAAGGCAGAGTTATTGTTAAATAGAATGGTATCGGTAACTGATAATTAATATCCGATTGATAGGCCCTGGTCCCGGAGCTTATGTGCTACCCCCAACTGTCGGTTTTGAGAGACACGATGCGCGTAAGCAGCGAATGCCCCAATATTCCTTTGGGGCACGCACAAACATGAATGGGGGCGAACCTGGAACTGGAACAGGTTCAGGAGCAGGACCAGGACCAGGGGCCTATATGGTGGACAAACTAACCCGCTATGGAAAAGGAGGTGGCTTGGAGTACACAATGGCCCCCATGACAAAATTAGCGGGTAAGGGTAAAAAACGAGGGAAACATGCACAAAAAAAGTAGAGAACAGATCATGAGATCATCAAATCTATTGAATAGGAGACAAATCTTCTGGTCCAGGACCTGGCGCACATGATGTGCATCAGAAGCCGTTCTTTACAGGAGTCAATGCTCCGGCCTACTCAATGGCACCGCGAAATCAATTTAGTTTTAAAGGCTATGGACCCGGCCCAAATGCTTATAGATTTGATGTCAATCCCATAAAGCCCGCCGCTCCAGCCTACAGCATGTGAGTATTATATTCTATTAGTTGAAACCCAAATAAATAAAACCCATTTCCATTTTAGGGGTATTTCTACCAAAACCCGTGGGGACCGCGGCAAAGACGATTCACCTGGGCCGGCGGCTTATGGGGCTGGTGATCTAAATATTAGATTTGCTAAAGCCCCTGAGTTCTCGATGAGGCCAACATGCAAGACTGCACAAGCAGAGAGCGTTGGACCTGGTCCCAATTACTACGATTTAATGTATTATCGCCCTGGAAAGACCGGAAATGCTTACTCGTTTGGAGTGCGCCACTCACCTTTTGCACCGCCCATGGTCGTTAGGTGTGACAATATGTAATTTGCAATATTAGAAAAATAGTTTGTGATTAAAATTAATAGTCATTTTGTCGATGCATGTAAAAAAAATTTTAAGGTTTTTGATTTGTAACTATTTTGTACATTGTGAGTCTATTTCGTATAGTGATCTGTTAGTAAAGAATAAAAGTAATGCAGATCAAGCCCAATAAGAAATGAACCTACGGGATTTACTCAAATTACTAAATTTACTCAAATTTCAATACGACCTCAAATGGATTATATAAGTATAAAATTGAATTACGTATACTTTAAAATTTTAATAAATGCATAAATTAAATAAGTTATAATTTGTCTTGTACTTTCAAGCTTTAATCCCAGTTAACTTCATTAAAAAGGTTTTTATAAATCCACATTTTATCTGCTTTGTTTTTAGCCCATTCTAGATTTTTCGATCAATGTAGCCTGATTTAATTTATTACGATCTGTTTTCTTAACAAAGCGTGCCCTGTGCAAAGGTTCAATTACTATTAATACATTATTCATTATAATTTTTTGTATTTTAAAAAGTAGACACTGTGTGAAAAATTTTTGTGAATGCAACAAAACAAAGCGTAATTTTTGAATAAGCCTCATTTAAAGAATTAATAAATAATAATAAATTAATTTTATTTGCACAAGTGCACCCGTTTCAAGCAAAAACAGTAAGTTATAATATTAACGACAGTTTATTTCAAAAGTTGTTCAATTACAGTTCGAATTCAGAGCCCCAATGTTAAGTAATTCGAATAATTTGGATATCTGCAAAGTCGCAACTGTAGGCATATTTTTCTTCATGTTGGTAGGCGCATTGTTTCTTATATTGATAGTCCTGGAAAACAAAACATAGGTAAACATTATTTCAAATGTTAATTAAGACTTACAAATTTATTTATGGTCTCACAGCTGTACTTGAATGAGTAAAGGCACCAATTCGAACCAATGGCAAATAAATTTGGCAAAATATTAACTAATTTACAATTTCTCTTTTGATTTTCCCGCCAAAGCGACCAGTGACCAAATGATGTGTCCTATGTACTCTCATATTTTGTCATTCATTTTGTTTGTCAGTCCCATTACTCCCTTAGTACCGGTGGCTACAAACAAAAATAATTATCGGGAAAATTAATAATGGTCACGGTGAGATAAAATAGGGAAATTCATATCGATAGAATATCGATTGAAACTCCAAAATATCGATTGGCGAGACCGAGAGAAAATCCAACTAGTTTTTTGATGTTGTTTTTAGAATTAGCTGGCAAAATTATGAGCATAGCTTGTTAAATGTTTTTTTTTTTCGAGCAGTTTAAAGTAATTGTAAATTTTATTTAATGTGTTAATCCCTTGCAGACCTCAGCGGTTGTAAAAAATTTAACTGTTTGAGTAAGTAATTTATGAAGATTACCTTCTTGCCGACTAGCGGCACATGTAAATAAAAGGAAAAGAAACGAAGACATTCAACAAAGCCAATTACAACCAATTAACTTATGTTCTGACCATTCTTTTCTTTGCAGTTCACAATTGGTAATATGCTGAGTCAATTCACGGGTGCTGCCAAGAGCGGCGGCACCCCTTTGGAGGCTGCGCCCACTCCACCAAAGAAATCCGAGGGCGCTGCTGCAACACCGTCGCCAACAACGGAATCGCGACCAGTTGCGGCTGCTAGTGGTCATGGCAATCGGAAGACGGGCGGTGGAGCAACTTCCTCCAGAAACTCAAGCAATCGAGAGTTTCAGTTCTTTTTCGAGGACGAAGTCTTTCACATCGATCGCAAAGGTCGCGTTTGTTTTGGAATTGTGACGGGAACTGCCGAGTCGTATTCGTCGGACGATGAGGAGGAGGAGATTAATGATGTGCTCGGAAAGGGAGAGGTGCGAGTAGCCTTCTATCCGGAGGGAAAGGAGATTGTGCGAGCCGAAAAATCGGTAAGTGATTGAGGTTATGTAATTGACACAGTAAGCTTCCTATCCATACATATGCATGTATATGTAGGCGTGTACAAAACATGCGTGTATGTAAATAACTGTTTAAAACAGTTATTTTCTGTTTTGACAACTGTTTCATCTGCTTTCGACAGCTTGCTGTTGCTAAAGCGTGCTGTTTGTTTTCTTCGGTTCTTTCAACTCTAACTGTATTACCGCATTTCAGATTGGCCTCGCCGACCGCACCCTGATGCCTGGTGACGTTGTACGACGCCGTCTGCCTGGAGCAAAGCATATGTCTGGCCAGGCCGGATACGTGCGTGATGTCAACGTTCGCGCCGATGTAAAGGTATTGGGCACCAAATACATTATCCGAAATGTACCCTCGGAGCGTCTGCGTCCAATTTCCGAGTGGGCACGTGATGTACCCGTATGCATGGGCAATTGGGTCGGCTACACCGTCAACGTGGATGAGTCTGTCGTACTGAAGTGAGTAAGCAACCGCAGAGCCAACAAGCCAAAGCATTAATAACATGATATCACCGTGTTTCATTTAGATCCAGCTATGGCGCCCTACTTGGAATCACATCGAACGATTTCCACAAGTTTAAGGACGCCTTTGGGTCCTGTGACCGTGAAGTGTTCACTCCCAGCGTTTACTATCCCAATAATGTAGTTATTGGACGCCTGCCACCAGCTGATCGTGTTACCAATTTAACACCAGACTTGCCCTTGCCTACAAACATCAAGCGACGATCTCTGGTAAGTTAAGTTATTTAAGTTTAATTTTATATTCTTACAAAGGAAACTTATTTTAGTACACTGTGGAATCCGTTAAAACTACGGCCATCAACGTGGCCTGGACTTTTAAGGCAACACCACAGTGTGAGAATAACACTGAAGCTGATCCTCTCAAGCAACCTAAAAGCTACATTGAAGGCGCTGACTTGGAAAAGGTTAAGCGACTGAATATCTACGAATCCTATTTACTGCAAATTCACGATCGATTCTACCTCAAATATTCGCAATGTGATAAATTAGTAAAATGTAATCTCTGGGAACAGGAGCAAGGTACGTGTGGAAGTACATAACTAAAAAAAAATATTCTAATAGTGTGGTTTGTTCTCAGCCAAGTTGTTCCAATCCATCTATCAACGCCAAAAGGCCGAGGAGAATAGACAATGTGAACAGAATGATCAGTCCAAGCCTGATTCGGCTGCAGGTGCCCATGAGACATTGCCTTCGCCGTCGACGGCATCCAGTTCTCGCAATGCTCACATAAATAAAATACGTCGTTTGAATGGTAAAGCAAGTGGGCAACGACTCAATCGATCTACGGTGGAAAGTGATGCGGCGATTAAGCTGGGATCAACAAGTGAAACTCCCGGCAAGAAGGCACGATCCACTAATGATGAAGTATGGGAGACTATCGAGGACGATGGCGATGATGAGCTGCCACGGGAATCCCTAGATGCTACATTACCCACTGCTGAATCGACTGAAGCTAATTCCGACACAGACAATACGGCTTCCCAAGCCCGTATACTAACCCGCAATTTCAAGCGGCGACCGAGCAAAAAGAAATCGCGTCCTAGCAAGAAAATTACTTTGCATCGAAAGGAGTCTGATCCCAAAGATGGCGATGAGATTGTTGTAGAAACTTTGGTTGTGTACAGTTCACTAACAGTAGTTTGGCAGGACGGAACTGTGGAGACTGGTATACCCTCAACGGAACTCTATCCCATTCACCATTTGGACAATCATGAGTTCTTCCCAGGAGACTTTGTCAGCAAGGCCAATAACTATACTGCCTCGCAGAGTGACTACGGCGTCATACAGTCCGTGGATCACGATGAGCGTATTGCCAAGGTTAAATGGTTTAACATATATGGCAATCTTGATAATCCCGTGTAAGTAAATGCTTGTTAAACGTCCAGCTTTTCAATAGTTAAAATTAATTTGAATTTACAGTCCCTCGTGCAAGGAAGTGGAAGAACTGAGCGTTTACGATTTGAAGGATCATGCAGACTATCAGTATCGACCTGGCACCATGGTCATAAGAGTTTCGAATTTTACTGGAGATGATCTTAACTCTACAGCTGGCCAAGTTATTGATAACTTCCCTGATGGTCGGGTGCGCGTTTGGTGGGCTAAGGGACACATAACCATGTGTTATCCTCAGGATCTTTTTGAGATCAATCAAAGTGATACTCAGGATGCATACGAATCGGATGACTCGGATAATTCATGGGAAACACAGTCTGAAAATAGTCAAACAAATAACATGTGTAACAGTAACCTATCGCTAAAAGCAGAGAAGCACATTATTTCAGGTATTGATCGCGCCAAAGATGCTATTCAGCGTCTCGAGAAAATCTTTCAAGTGCTTCCGGAAAAGCGTAAACCCGATGTACTCAATGATCTACTTTCCGTGTACAAAAACTGTCGATATCTTGACCGTTACCTCAAAACCGATTTCTTTCACGAGGATAACTTTAACGGAATTCTGTCGCACAAACAAAAGTGTGATTGTGAAACTTCCGTAACGCCAACTACACCAGAAGCTGCACCTACAACTCCTAATACCACTACCACACCCATTAGTGTTCCGGAGCCGATCCAGGTAGACAAGTGCCCAAAGAGTGATAATCTATCTGTGCAATTGGAACAACCAGCATCCGTACAAGCAGTGTCCACGTCGACGCCAAATAAACGCAAGTCCTCCACACAAATCGATGAGGTTCAGTGCAAAAAGAATAGTAGTAATGAGGGGGTCAATGTGGAAGATCCGTTGACGCAGGCAATGTTTTTGGCCGACGCAGATCTGTCCGAGAGCGAAGCTCAGCTGAATTACACCGAAATAATTGCCAAATACCGCGTAGAGTATGAGGATATGATAAAAACAGCACGCGCCCAAATCATAAAAGCCTTCGAGCGTGGCAAATACGAAAAGGTAAGACGTAAATGCAACAATATCTAATGACAAACTTACAGCTAATGTCTATTTTTAGCACAACGACTCGGGTGTTTACTCGCGCGGCGAAAATAGTTCAAGCGATATCGCTTCACCGGATTGCAAGGACTGCACAGAGGATAACGATAATCAGAATATGTTGTCGTCTTCTGAAACTAGTATCGAGTTGGTTGCCAATCATGATGCTGATGTCTGTGAGGTGTTCTGTTTCCTAATCAAAGAACAAATGGCCAAGTGTCGTATGGCAATTGTGGAGAAATTTGGTAGGCACAAGAGCAAGGACGCTGATGAACAGCAGACTACTGATGTGGATGTGGATGTGGATGAGGTCGAAGTTGAGGTTGAGAACGAGAATGACTCGGAGGAATTGGAGCAGGATTCTTCTCAAGCGGCAAACAAAAAACAAGAAGATCACGATATGGAGCAACCCTTGAATCTCAATGCCTTGTCTGAATCATTGCCTCCGCTGGAGTGTCCTGCAGCTAGTTCGTCACCCTCTGTCAAACAGCCGACCTCTACAGTGAGCAACAATTGTTGCTTCGAGGTAGTGTCAAATGCTCCAAATGCTCATCACTTCATTGGAAATATTATACTTCCCAACAATAAGGCACAGTACCAGCGTGCTGTTCAGCGTGAATATTCTATGCTTCAGGCATCTCTTCCTCCAGGCGTCGTTGTGCGTGCCTATGAGGATCGCATGGATCTAATATCCGTAATGATGGTTGGTCCGAAGCGAACGCCTTATGAAAACGCTCTCTTCTTCTTCGACTTTCAATTTGGAAGCGACTATCCAAAGAGTCCGCCTACATGTCATTATATAAGCTACTGCACAGAGCGCCTTAATCCCAATTTGTACGAGGAAGGCAAGGTCTGCGTCTCCTTGCTGGGCACCTGGTCAGGACGCGACACTGAGGTGTGGACACCCCAAAGTACAATGCTGCAAGTTCTGGTCTCCATACAGGGACTCATACTGGTCGATGAGCCTTATTATAATGAGGCCGGCTATGAGAAGCAGCGCGGTACGTTTAATTAAGCATAATGTTTCCTAGATGACGATAACGAATATTGTTTCTTTTACAGGCACTCAACTGGGCAGTGAGAACTCGCGTGTCTACAATGAAATGGCAATTATTAAGATTGCCCATTCGACGGTCAAGCAACTGCAGAAACCTCCACTTATCTTCCGCCATGAACTGATCGAGCATTATAAAAAGTATGGGGCCGAGCTACATGGACGCATGCAAGCCTGGTCCGATTTCTCGGCCGAAGCGCAGCGTTTAAAGATAAGCTGTATCAAGGGTAAGCTCAAAATATATATTTCTGGTAATTAATGACTCGTCTTTATAATATGTAATCTGTTTCAGACATGCCGATTGATTACAAAACGCCTTATGAACTGCCAGAATTTCCACTTTTGCCCTGTAGTCGTGGCTTCTGCATTGCAGTCAAAGGTGTGTTGGAGACCTTGGAGTACGAGTTAAATGTCCTCCGTTGGACGCGGGACGTGGAGCCAGCTGCTGAAGTTACCCCTGCCGCTGCCGTTGAGACTGCTGCCACAGCGCCGCGTGTTGCACTCGAGGATGTATGATTGCTATGAGCTGCAGGACGTTGAGCAGCAGCTTTGCCTTTGTTGTGGTGCCTAAATATAAAACACAAGACTTTCGCCGCCGCCTAAACTCGAAACTAAGCCTCAAGTAGGGCTAATTTCATAAACAAACAAATATTTATTTAAGTATTTTCTGCTCGCATAGTCGTCCCTACTGTTGTAACTACCAAAAACAGTCAGCTTAAAACCAATTTCAAAATCGAAAAAATCAGGGGATACGTTTTCCTAAATTATTCGCTTATTCTTTATATCAACTATTTATTTATTATGTATTTATATTATTAGCTAAGTTCAAGTCTATAAAATGTTTAATATTGTACAATACTACCTAGAAATGATTGCCAGCACTTATTTGTATCTGTATATAATCGTCTTATCGCCGAATTTGTTTATGTAGGTCATTATTTATATTGGCATTAGATTATCAAAAAAATTTTATAGCAGTTTATTCTCGCTTACCTGAACATACATATAAATATTTATATAATGTATTTATTATAAATCTATGCTAGCATAATTACATTTGGCCCTTTTTCCGAGCCGCTTTTCTTATCCATTCCACTGTTAAAGTTGGTAAGCAGCGTTTTGGCCACTTTCAGTTTTCCTGCTGCAAAGAACTAAACTCAACTAGCGAATACAAAATACTATGTGAATAATAAATTCTCAGTTTTATTTATTAAATTAAAATTCTGAAATTATGGTTCTAATTTATTTATCACCCAATCCACAAAGTTGCCCACACGAGTGTACACTCCGGGCCAGCCATGTAGACCACACGGCACGGGTCCATAGCTAACGATACCGGCCACAAAGAACACTTCCTGCTCACCCACATTGGTGGGCACCATTAGTGGACCACCGGAGTCACCACGGCAGGTATCAACTTGATTCTTACCGCCTGCACAGAGCTGTGATCCATTTAGATGCATCTGGTACACGCGATACTTAGCCTGACACTTCTCAAGGTTCCAAACATCGACGGTTATCTTGAGCTTCGTATCACTGGGAGTGTCGTCCTCAGTTATTCCCCAGCCGGCCACATCCATGTTATACCCCTCAAAGTTGTTGTTGCGCACAGCGTCACCAACTGGCAGACAAATGGGCTTGACGTACTCCGTGAAAGTTACTACCTGCTTGAGTCGCAGCAGAGCTATGTCGTGCATCTGGTCAATGGAATTGGGTATGTACAACTCGTGAACTATACGTTTCTCAACCTCTATGTCTATATGCATGGGAGCACAGGTGCGTTTCTTGCTCAGCTCGGTGACACAATCGGGCGTCATGCTGGTGTTCCACTCGCCTAGACGCACACTGTGCAGCTCCAACTGCATCTTGTCCAGCTTGCTGCTGGCCAGGCAGTGACCAGCGGTCAGCACGTATCGAGAGTTGATCAGTGCTCCACCGCAGTTAAATCCAATTGCCTTATTAGCTGTTGGATCAAATAAATAAATACAACCATACTCAAGAGACCCAATTGTACTTACGTTGCCTGTACATCAGCAGAGCCATCCATGGGAATTCAAAGAGCTGAGTCTTCATGCCTCCAATGATGCGATTGGCAAACATGATGCCGCATTTGCCAATGCTGGGCAGCACATTGCCCGGCTCGGGGGCATCGTCCGACGTATTGTCCACAGCAGTGCCGCCAGCAGCAGTGTCAGCACTGCCTGTGCCCGGAGAGCTGCGTTTGCTGTCCGGACAGCAGACTAAAATCCTCTGCACTAGCACACTACGACGTGTGTTGTCCAACCCACACTGACTGTCGGAGAGCAATTGACGTTGCTCGGGCGTTGTCTTGGTTATGTTGAGAATCTCGTAGAGAAACGGACAGTCTCGTATGTGAATGCAAAGACCACGCTCCTTGGTGCCCTTTGTTTCACAGTTGCCATAGCTGAATTGCGCAGCGGCTGGCCGGAGTGGCAGATAAGAAAGGCATTGAGTGATCCATCAAAATCAATAAATACTGTACATAATTAGAGCAACCGGTTGAACCGGTTAAGGGGCGGCTATTACCAAATATAGTTCCGGCCCACAGCTTACCAGCAATGCCAAAAACTCCCAGCAGCCCAATCAATAACAACTGCAACCTTATTACCGCCAACATAACCGCAGTGATGGTGTACGCCGAGAAAATGCGTGAATTGATCGCTCGGAGCTTCGAGCTGAGACTAAACTCGCTCTCTCTCTTATTCTTGACTTGCAGCTTCATTAATCGCTCGCTGACGGATGCTAAGCGTTATCGCCATCAATAAATCGTTTGATGCCAGAGGTGATCAATTTCCTAACTCTGGACCACAGTCTGTCTCATCTCATCTCGTCCCAACCCGCCCAATCCTCCGATCGCCCAATCGCCCGACTAATCCCATGGAGAACTCTCTTAATTTCCGATTTTATTCTGTGCTTTACTCGAAACTAGTTGCACTTGCAAAAAAAGCCAACTTAAAATCAAATGAATATAACAGACGCCACGAACAATAATATTATTGTGATTTAGCATCGTTTAACCGGTTTTTATGATTACACGAGTCTGTGTTTATATATATGGTATATGGTATATACTATGTTTATAGCGTTATAAAATGCACAGATCTAAAGTATATCTAAATCTTGTTGCTGTTGTTGGCATAGTTGTAGACCTGCTGGAAACCTTCTCCGTCATCACCCTCGCCATCATCTGAATCATCCGAATCGAATGTGTTGTCCGGAATATCATATAAGCGAATAATTGGCTTGTTGGGATCCTTCATGATCAGGTATTTGCCATCCTTTTGTTTCATCACCAGATCAATGATGCAGCGTAGAATGCCCCAGGCGTTGTCCATGCTCAAATTGATCTGTGTGGCAAACTCGTGCGGCTTGAACTGCTGAGTGCCCAAGATGACATGACGAGAATGGTCACGGGGATTAATACGCGATACATAGCCCAGTTTTAATTGATCGGAGCCAGCGAGCACAGCCTGCACCGTCCACTTGGCCAGCTTGCATGCATTGTTTCTGAGCTCGTTGGCGAGCACAGCACCACGTTGGGTGTCCAACTTTTGGCGCCACTCCACACCGTTAGCCAGTTTTGAATCCCATTCATTCAGTGCCTTAATAGACAAGAACTGCGGCTCACCACTGGGTGTTTGCAGGACGCCATCGTGCTCGCATCTCGCCACCAAAACCTAAAACAAATCGAATAATTAGTTATAAGCATAACAACAGATAAATCAAATAAATCCTTACAATGTCGCTGCCCAATTCCCACTTCTTGTAGCGATAGCCAACACTAGCCACCTGAATGTCCTCATCCTCGCTGATAAATGGATTGGTTTCCTCGAACTTGTACTTGGCTTCCTGCTCTCCGGTCTTGAGCACTTGCTGGCTAAAGTTGTGGTTAATGAAGGTAGCTTCAATGGCCAGATTGCGGGGCGAGTTGCAGGAGCTGTCATCATCGGTAGGTGGCTCAACGCTGGTCTCATTCACAGTCAACAAATCGAATTCCGTATGGTCACGCTTATCCATGAAGATCTTATCACCTGCAAAACAAATTCATATATAGTTCCAGGTCTATGTACTGGCGTTTACAACAAATAGCTTACCAACTTTCTCGATGACAATATCCCAGGAGTAGTTGGAACGTGTCGAGCACATAATGGTAGCCAAAATAGCATCGGTTGCAAAAACGTTGCCAATGGTCTTGGATAGACGACGAATGACGGGATCGTCAGTAGTGGTAACCGTGTGCACAATGCGATCGATCTTCTGCAGCGGCTTCTCGTTCTTCACGTTAATGCGATCGTACGTCTTGTCATAGTACTCCAGGGTGCCACAAGTGGTAATATCTTCGCCATCCTTGATGTTCGGCAGAGAGAGCTTGATGAGACGCGGGAAGTCCATCTCCTCAATGGAAGCCCAATCGGCACGCACGGCCACCGACGATTCACGCATTTTCGGCGGAGGTCCTCGGTTTCCAAAACGTTTGCCCACACCGCGACGTGGATCACGGGCCTTTACGTTCTTACTGCTTAATGTGGTCATGCCACCATGCGTATTAAGACCGCCGCGAGCATTGCGACCGCGTCCCGATCTTGAGTTACGCATGTTGCGGAAGCGTCCGCGTTGATGGGGCGGCTTCTGGACGCGCGCCGTGTCCACTAGGTGGAACGTAGTCTCGTCCTCTTCGTGGTAGTAGGCATACTGGTTTCCAGTGCCAAACGTAGAAGCATACTTGTCTAAAATCAAATAAAAACTCTATTATTAAGTGTCCATTTGTCTGCCACGACACACACAAACAAAACGCTTATGCTCGACATAACCTCACTTTGCGCATATGTGCCAAAATAATTTGGTTACAACTTACTTTGATACTTCTTGTCATTATTGGAAGTACTTGTCCAGTCACAAATCTTGCCTAGACGGTCGTTCTTGCTGAACGGTTGGTACGGCACATCCTTAAACGTGTCCGGCAACTCGCATGGCCCCCAACCCTTTTCGTTGAACTGTACGGTCGGTTTCTCGAAGGTCGGAAACTGGACCGCGGTATTAATGGTCTCACTCATCTCACGCTTGTAACTGGTTGATATTTGTTTAATTAACAATTTCAATTACAAATGGCAATAAATATTATGCCAGCTATGAAAAAAAATTGTCTGATGAGCTCGCGAAATACGTGCGAAGGAGAGAGCGAGAGCGATAGATGGACAGCGCGATAACTTTTGGAGATGTGCGATTTTTACAAATTCATGCCTGCTGCATTCGATAGGTATTTTAAAGTAATAATGCGATTACTTCGCTCAACTCGATAGAGGAACTTAAGAAGGTTATCGTTTTAATATAAACGTAAACAAACAATCCAAGAAGCAGCAAATCGGAATCTGATTCCTTAATGTTGGAAATTGATGATGATTACGAACATGACGCATCTGTGGAATACATATTGGAAAATGTGCTCATGACAGACGACGGCAGTGAAGAGTTTAAGCGTCTCCAAGATAACTACAACTCCCAACTGACACTATCATGTAGATGTTGCGCGCAAAAAAATAATAATTGCAATAACAATGTAGACTGCTGCCATGGAGGTTGTTTTAAATACAGCCAAGAAGCAGGAGAACTGGTGTTAAATCCAAAAACAAGTGAAACACTTCCCGCTATTATAGAATGCAATGATTTATGTGATTGTAAATTGCAATGTAATAATCGACTGGTGCAATTTGGACCAAGGAAAAACTTGGAAATATTTGATTCCCCACTATTTAAATCAATTGGTTTACGCACTACAGTACATGTTCCACGTGGTGCATTTATCTGCGAATATGCAGGTGAACTGTTAACTCTGCCGGAGGCTAAGCGGCGGCTTGATTTCATTGACAATCATGGTCAGATGAACTACGTGTTGTGTCTGCACGAATATGCTCAGAACAACAGATAATAAACACTTCCTTCCACCACAAATTACCATAGTGGATCCATCTCTTCGTGGAAACATTGGTCGATACTTAAACCACAGCTGTCAACCTAATTGCGAGATATTTGCAGTGAGAATAAACAGCCCCATACCAAAAATAGGTAAGTGGTCAATTAATTTTTATTATTTATAACACCATCAATTCTCAATATTGCAGGAATTTTTGCTAAGCGGAATATCTGTGCTAACGAGGAACTATGCTTTCATTATGGTGGAGAAGATAAGCAAGAGGACTTGGATAATGGCAAACCATGCCTTTGTGATGCACCAAATTGTACAGGTGTTTTACCAAATACAAGAATTTAGAATATTTAATGTGAGTTGTTGTTTAAAGTTTATTTTGCACTTCGTTCTTAAGTGGTGGTAATTTCTTTAGAATCCATTGCTCCAAGTCAAGAAGGGATTTGTTCTTAATTTCGTGCAATGTGTTCCTTAAAGGTGTGAATGTGCCTGATACGCCCAGTTTTTGCAACGAGTCCCAAGTCTCTTGTCCCCACTCCAAGGGAACCAACGTATCACGCTCGCCATGAAACATATGAAGCTCAGGCAGCAGTTCTTTTGGAGCACTGCGATTTGTCAGGGATTCATAGACCACCGATTGTCGGTTAAGGAACGAGGAGTGGGCAAAAACACCGGCTAAATTGGTATTCAAGTGGTAACCAGTGTGTAAAGCCAACGCACCTCCCATTGAGAAGCCGCCAACAATAATGCGATTCAAGGGAATCCCGCTGTCTACTTCCTTTTGTATCAGCTGCTGGACAATATTGTAGCATTCGGACATGCTCTTTCTGCTTTCAATGGCTGCAATATTAACAGATCGCCGGTCAAACCATACTGTGGACAACTGCCCATTGAGAGGAGTGTATTTTTGTTTTGGGGCTGTTGGGTATATAATTTTTATGTGCCCAAAGTCCATGTCTCTACCAAGTAAAAAGCGAACCCATTCCATCAGATTGGGACCTGTATCACCGGAGCCATGGAAGAATATTACAGATGCACTGTATTTTCGTATTGTTGGAGAAGCCATTAAAAACAATGTTTTACACAACTGCCGTTATCTTTTTATGTGAACTGGTTAAACTTTTAACAAAGGGCAACATTAAAGTGTTACCATGCTGTTCGACATACGGAACCAATTGAAATAACCTACAATAAAATACTGTGTTTGAGCGAGTATAAAACTTATACTATATAGTTATATTGTAATTCTACTATAATAATCATTTGCCTGAATAATTTAAGTCAAATCAAAAGAAAATAAATATATATTTGTATAATGTTATCATGCATCATGCAGTATATTAAAGTCATGCAAAAGAAACTCAAAATGGTTTTCTCAAATGTGGCAACGCCATATCTCATTAGTTTAGTTAAGACTTTTGCACGGTTGCTGTTGCGAGTGCTGAACAAAATAAAAGAAAACGTTAGTTTGGTTAACAAGAAAATATAAATTTTAAGTAAAAATATAATACACGCGTGTTTTTGGCTCATACGAGTGTAGTGATATTATCGGAAAAACTTTTCTGGCCAGCAAAGTACCAAAAAACAAAGTTCCCAAATGTTAAAGACGCATTGCCCAATTTATCAGCTGTTTGTCACACACACAAACACACACAATAAAAATCGGTCATTTGTGTATACACGTGATACTATTTTGGTCTCCTTAATCCAAATATTTATTTACATTTGCATTTAAATGTTTAAAAGTTCAAGAGTAGAGATGTGTGCACTTATGTATGTAGGCACATATGCAACTTGTAGCTACTGGCGAACACTCATCAATTAAATCCTGCAAATCAACAAGTTGTTGATTAAACACGTCTACAATATACAATCGATTGTGCACACAAACATATCTATGTATTGAAAACTAGGTGTACACTCACACACATATCTTTATATTAACAAAAACAAAACTACTCTCTCACACTCTCTCATGCTGCTCATACAAACCGCCGATTACGTTTTGTGTCTTTTTTGTTGTGCTTTTGTATACATTCGTAGTACTATGTGTATATGTATGTATGCATGTGCATATGTGTGCATTTGTGCCCTCTCATCGTGATTAGACAGTATTTCTCACTTTGCTTTTGTATTTATCGCATACTTGATAAAATAACACTAAGGGAACTCCTTGCGCTCAAGATACTCCGTTTATGCTGTGTCATTCCAAAAAGCACGTCACTGCTTGCCCGTACACACACATGTGCATATATGTTTATACATATGTACAAATGTAATTTCGTATGTTCAAAAAATTATTAAAGACTATTATCTCGATTGTAAGAGAGCCGCCTTAATTAAATCAATTAAAACACTTTAAACTAACTGTAAGAATCACTAGTTATCTGCGTAGGAGATTATTTTAGAATTCAGACATCTCTCACCCGTTTTATAAATTTAGATTACAACAATAAAATCTATGATGCACTCGAATTTATATTAACCAAATAAATATCTTTCGCGATTTGCGTCTGGGAAATGAGCCAAAATTTGTGCTACGCCCAAGAAAGAAAAATAATAGTTTATACCTAGGATTCGATGGGGGGTCTTTGGTTAGTAAATCTTTAGTTCTGCGCTGGGTACTACAATTACTGAATCAAAGATTGAACAACTACATTTTTCTAACCCTGTTTGTACATTTTCAAAGCTATCTTCAAGTAAAGTAAACAAGGTTAAGGTTAAATACCATAATACTGGGTATATTGTAGTCTAGCACTTTCTGCTACAGTTATCTGACTTGTCTTTCTTGTTGTATCTAGCATATTCCTTGTAAACAGCAGCGATTTCATTCAGAATGATCATGTGCAGTCAGACACGTACGCAATCAGAAATATCACCACAATAACTTTGATGAAGTAATTTTCGTAAACATGAAATTCCTTAAATATTCTAAAACTAATCGTTACTAAGCAAAACTTCAAATGTTGCAGACAAAGCATGATAAAAGAGACAAAAATTCACCAATATTTTCCTAACCAATAAAAGTTTGTTTACAACAAATAAACAAAGTGTTGATATTTTAATTTTGAAAATTAGCAAACTCAGTCTTCTGATTGTGGTCTTTATAACACCCCACCCAATGCCTGGATTTGATTCCTCTTGGTTTCTATGTTCGAAGTGACTGGGAAATTAATAAGCCTTATATAATTTAACTCTGATACGAGCATGACATGGCAAATTCTCCAATAAACGGTTCGACTCGACGTTTACCTGCCTCGAGAAGAGGAAGAGGAGACCGAAAAAAAAATATTCCACAGAATTGAATTCAGTTCGATTCCGGCGTACGCACGATCGGTTGCTCCGTATTCGTTGTCAGTGGTCCGTGAGCTTTTGGTTCGCTGATCTTTAAAATTCGTACGTTCATACTGATTTGTATTATCATTCGCAGTCCATTGACTATGGAGCTTAACTATATCGTTTAATCAAATTAGACAGCAACAACAATAATAAACAACAACAAAATGTACATAAATACATTCAGAGAAACCGTTATCTGCGTTTGTTTTGTTGATAAAAAATTGAAATTTAAAATCAGCATTTGAAAGTGAATCGAAATTTACACAAATAAAAAAGGCGGACTTGTGTTATTTTTTTATATTTTTTATTATACTGTTGTTTTTGTGGTCTTCTTTTATTCAGTGTTTGTAATTATTGGACTTTGCTCGCACCTGGTAGCATGCACATAGTTGTCTTATCGCTTAGGTCCTACAAATTGGCCGATTTCATTGTGAATTAAACGTGTGTGGAGTGTGGGGCAAGCGGTGAGAGGGGGAATCACCTAGCGTTCGTGTGTGTTTAGCTGCTTTTGGGGAATATAGCCAATGAGCATGACTCTGCACAAGCTGCAAACACTCACTTGTATCTATGTGCGCTTGTATTCGTGTGTTTGTGTGTGTTGTTGACTCGTATCTGTTTATGTGTGTAATAAATCGAGTTTGCTTTTTAGATTCTCACGAGGGCTAAAACAGAAATTTTGCAATTCATTCATTTCTTAGCATTCACATTCTTAACTTTCAATTAAATTATATCTGATAAAAATTAAATTTTAATTTCTTAAGAGTTCTTAAACTGAATACAAATCAAATTAAGTTCCAGATAATTTAATAAATTTATAGTGCGCACATTATTATCTTTGCTAAAGGTGAAGCAGCTGATAAGTCTTGAGTAAAGTATACCCTGTTTCAGTCTTTTATAACTAAACTTAGTTAAAAGGTTTTAAGATCTTTAAAGATCGGGAAATATATTAGTACATTTAATTAAAAAGTATTCGGTTTGGAATTAGATTGAAATATATTTAAATTGTATTCAACAGCCTTTAAGCTGCCTTTGTGTATAACCCAATATTTTATAAAAGTTTAGAATTATAACAAAATATTAATTGATTTTAAAGAGGAAACTGTAATTATCTTTTTAATATGACATTTGTTTCTGAGACATATTATGATGCCGTTCGTTCGTTATGTCATTCTTTATGTTATGCTTTCCCACCACTAGAATATGTACAGGGTATTTTACCGTTGACTACAGTGGGTAAACTATTCTAAGGGTGTTATTAAGTATTTATGGTGAAATTTCTCCTGAACGTTGACCTATTTTAGCCCAAGAATTTAACATAATTAATGCCTTTTAAAAAAACTATTTTGTCTAACGTATTACTTCCGTTATCACTTACAGACATTGAGATGAATGAACACTTTGACAGTGGTTCCTTCTCATCCGGGTGCACTCGATTTGACGCAACGAGGGCGATAGATGAACACGATGCCACAGACGATGACATGACCTTCTGCATGTCCAACTATGCCAAGGAGGCACTCAAAATGATGTTCATGATGCGATCTCATGGCATGCTCACAGATGTTGTGCTCGAGGTGAAGAAGGAGCTATTCCATGCCCACAAGGTGATACTATCGGCAGCATCGCCCTATTTCAAAGCCATGTTCACTGGTGGCCTCAAGGAGTCAGAGATGTCACGGGTACAACTCCAGGGGGTAAGTGTAGAGCCAGCTATGCCTCCCATTTGTGGCTATAATAGATGAACAGTTTCCATTCTAAACTTTTCTAGGTATGCCCCACAGCAATGGCCCGCATCCTTTACTTCATGTACACTGGGCAAATCAGGGTGACCGAGGTGACTGTATGCCAATTGCTGCCTGCGGCAACCATGTTCCAAGTGCAGAATGTTATTGATGCCTGCTGTGCCTTCCTGGAGCGCCAATTGGATCCAACAAATGCCATTGGCATTGCCAATTTTGCGGAGCAACACAGCTGCGTGGAGCTGCAAAAGAAAGCAAATTATTTCATCGAACGACACTTTACCCAAGTACGTGCTTAGAATCCTAGATTGTTACTTAGTTTTTAACTCAAAATTTTATGCTCTTTTAGGTATGTCAAGAGGAAGAGTTTCTGCAGCTTTCCGCCTATCAACTGATAGCGCTTATTAGGCGAGACGAGCTTAACGTTCAGGAGGAGCGAGAGGTGTACAATGCGGTACTGAAGTGGGTAAAATACGATGAAGATAACCGTCATAGCAAGATGGAGCACATTCTTGTCGCAGTTCGCTGTCAGTTTCTGACGCCCAACTTCCTCAAGGAGCAGATGAAAAACTGTGACGTGCTCCGCAAGGTTCCTGCTTGTCGTGAATATCTGGCTAAGATCTTCAAGGACTTAACGCTTCACAAGTGTCCGGGCGTCAAGGAACGCACGCCAAATACCACGCGAATGATCTTCGTTGCCGGTGGATTCTTTCGACAATCCTTGGACATATTGGAGGCATACAATGTGGACGACAAGACCTGGACAACCTTGCCAAACCTACGCATTCCACGTTCCGGTCTAGGGGCTGCCTTCCTCAAGGGAAAATTCTATGCGGTCGGTGGACGCAACAACAACATGGGTTCATCCTACGACTCAGATTGGGTGGACCGCTACAGTGCCATAAGTGAGACATGGAGACCTTGTTCCCCCATGTCTGTGCCCCGACATCGTGTAGGTGTGGCAGTCATGGACGAGCTAATGTATGCGGTGGGTGGCTCCGCAGGCATGGAGTACCACAACACAGTAGAATAGTGAGTACTATAATTATCACTCGGTCACACAGTTATTTAAACATGTTTCGCTTTTAGCTATGATCCCGATCAGGATCGGTGGACTCTCGTGCAGTCGATGCATTCCAAGCGCTTGGGAGTTGGCGTCGTGGTTGTGAATCGTTTGCTTTATGCCATTGGTGGTTTCGATGGCAATGAGCGTTTGGCCAGCGTGGAGTGCTATCATCCCGAAAACAATGCCTGGAGCTACTTGCCTCCCCTGAAGACTGGTCGCAGTGGAGCAGGTAAAATATATAACTATTTGCAAGAGGAGTATATACTAATTATATCTATTTAGGTGTTGCTGCTATTGATCAATACATCTATGTTGTGGGTGGCTTTGATGGCACTCGGCAGCTGGCTTCTGTGGAGCGCTATGATACGGAGAACGAAACCTGGGACACGGTAGCATCGATACAGACTGCAAGAAGTGCATTATCCCTGACTCCACTCGATGGCAAGTTGTATGCCATCGGTGGCTTTGATGGCAACAACTTTCTGACCATTGTTGAAGTCTACGATCCACGCTCAAACACATGGGAGCAGGGAACTCCACTAAATTCTGGGCGATCCGGTCATGCTTCCGCAGTCATATACCAACCGTCCTGTGCCAGCACATTTATGGATTACGAGGAAAGTGATGTGCCCCGAACCGATGGCAGCAATGGTGAAATGCACCGAGAAATCTCGCGGGATCCCTGTGGCAGCTTGAATCAAAGCTTTTGCGGAAGTTCCACCAACATGCAGTTCCATGCATCCTATGGAGCCGGTGGCTGCAACAACTGTGATTCGGAAAGTTCGCTCAAAGTGGAGTCAACTGCAGAGACGAGATCAAAGCGTGTGAAATGGGAAAATAAAAGTCAATTGGAAAGAGCACGAAAGATTCAAAGAACCACACAAGATGCGGACAATCCAGATACACATGCTTCCAGCAGTTTCTGTACAATTCAATCAGTGTTAAGGCCGGATAATCCAACAAACTCAACGTCTGTAAGCAATGAAAATACACTGGCCGTTAGCAAAGAGAGGAGACGCTGCTTAATGACTCCAGTTTGCAAAGCAATGCAAAGTATGATACATAAAAGCATAGAATGGCACCAGAAAAAGTCCAACTCATGACAATTATTCAGGATTACCAAGCGTTGTCTTCCGAACCAAAAATATTTTCCATTCTCTACGTCCCATAATTCCATAAAGACAACCATTCCAGCCAAGTACAGCCAATTGTACGTGTAAATACATATATGTTCAGTTAGGTAACTTTTAACTTTACGCTTGGTATTTGATAGGTGATTGTATGTAGAAAGATATACACACTTTATACGTTATATTCAGAGACAGATATATGTAAGTAGACTTGGCGCACTTGTGTGTGTGTGCTGTTATTACAACGGATTAATCTAAGATATTACATAAGGATAAACACAAAGCAAATAGTATCATATACAATTATTTTGGATATTGTACTTCAATTACTGTACATATTAGTTAAGGTTTTAATTATAAAGTTATAGTTACAAAATATGCTCTAACAAAAAAACAAAAAAGTATAGTTACGACTCGAACATTTGATGTAAATATCGCACACATAAAAACAAAAGAAAAACTAATTTAATAAAACCAAAAGCAAACAGTTGAAGCTGTTTTTTATAAACATTTGTTCTATGTTTAATGTGTCCGATATATTCGCGCTGCCGTCGATTATAAAATCAAATAGAAAATTTCTCAAAATTTGAGATATCAATTTATAATCCTAAACCTAATGGTATCGGAATATTCTCTGTAGGAATTAGGATTGCCAGCAATAATAATAAATAAAACAAAGTGCTTTGAGAAGCACTTGAGAGTTATAACAATTTACACAACTTTTGTTTTAATTTCTTACTATACAAATAGTTATTAACTGAAACATTCTAAAGGCTCCTTTGCTTACGGGGTCGTGGCGGATTCCACGAAACGGGCGTGTTATCGGTGACGGAAACTATGTTTAAGCCGCCCATTTGTAATCCCTTAATAGCCGACTGTAAAGTATAAATTATAGTTATTGTAACCAAAATAAATTCTAAAGTATTTTCTTACCATACGTCCTGGGCCCAGGCCGCGTACTTTCACTCGAATCGTTTTCCAGCCCAACTCGACTGCTTTCTGTAATTATTGTCATATATAAAAGCTATGTTAACTGATTAACAAACAAAACTTACGGCGCTTATGGTCACTGCTGTCGCTTGTGCTGCGATGTTGGTGCCCTTTCTGGTGTTTTTGAAACCTTCAATGCCGCAGGAACGTATGAGTCTAGGCACACCTAAAAGATGAACACTGTAAGTGATTTAAAGCCATACCAATGCCGTTACTTACCTTTATAGTCGGTCACCGAAATGATTGTGTTGTTGGGTGAGACACGAATGTTGACCACGGGCAACTCGTTGAAGGGAATTCCATTGAACAGCTGCGTGGCGGTGCTTGCATCCGGAAAGAACTTTGCCTTGCTGTTTGAAGAGTTATACTGTATATTATTTGTATTAAAATAAATATTTGTAGTAAAATAGTGCCCACCGATTTATAAGCGTGTCTATGTCCACAGACTTCTCGCCAATGGTGCCTTCATCCTTAGCCGGCATGGAAGCCAGCATTTCTTTGCGGTCCTCCACCTTTTTCAGACATGTGCTCGTTTGAATACATCTTCTGGGCGTCGCGGCATTCAAGGCGCACTGCTTGAGGAAATTAACGCCAGCCAAAACGGTAAGTTTCATTGACATATTTGTGCAGTCTAAATAAAAACAATATTATTTTATTAAAATTACATCACGAGAATTCCAACAGTCTGGCAGCGCTAGCTTCAGTGTTGTACAGTGCTCAAACGAATTACAGGTGGCAACAGTTGGTGAATGGTCACTCTGTGCGTGTAGAAGAAGCACATTTATTTTCACGTGTTTGGATCGGTAGTGTATTTTGGAATTAATCTTCGACATGGCTCTTAAACGATTAAAAAGTAAGTGTTTATATATAATACGTTTTAATTTAACTGTAAGTCAATAATGCATCTTTACAGCAAAAAAGTCAAAACGTCTGACGGGTAAATTGAAGCACAAAATTGACAAAAAAGTACGCGAACACAATCGAAAGGAACGTCGAGAGGCCAAAAAGAACACTAAGAAGGGCAGCAAGAAACAGAAGCTAATACAGATTCCAAACATATGCCCATTTAAAGATGACATCCTCAAGGAGGTCGAGGAGGCCAAGCAGCGTCAGGAGGCAGAGCGTCTTGCTCGCCGCGAACAGTTCAAAGCAGAGCGCGCACAGAACAAATTCAAATCGCTGGAGTCGATGGTAGAGAGTGCAGACATGCGTGGTGCAGTCCATGGAATAATGCATGAAAACGACGACAACAACACAGGGAAGCAATACAAAAACGCTGCCACCAAGGAACAATCTCTAAAGCAGTACTTTAAGGAGTTCCGTAAGGTGATTGAGAACGCAGACGTTGTGCTCGAAGTGGTTGATGCACGTGATCCACTGGGAACACGTTGCAATGAGGTACAGAAAGCCGTGCGTTCTGCTCCTGGTAACAAGCGGCTGGTGCTCATTTTGAACAAAGCTGATTTGGTGCCCAGGGAAAACCTCAACAACTGGATCAAGTACTTTAGGCGCAATGGACCCGTAACTGCGTTTAAGGCATCCACACAGGATCAGGCATCAAAACTGGGACGCCGCAAATTGCGCGATATGAAAACCGAGAAAGCCATGCAAGGATCGGTTTGTATTGGCGCCGAGTTGCTGATGTCCATGTTAGCCAACTACTGCCGCAATAAGGGCATTAAAACATCCATTCGCGTGGGAGTTGTTGGCATTCCCAATGTGGGCAAAAGCTCCATAATCAACTCGCTAACCCGTGGACGCTCCTGCATGGTGGGCAGCACACCTGGAGTGACCAAGTAAGTTGAGTGAAGCGCTTCAATGATATCTTAACTAATGATTGCCTTTCCTTAGAGCCATGCAAGAGGTGGAGCTCGACTCAAAGATCAAGTTAATTGATTGTCCTGGCATTGTGTTTACCAGCATCGCCTGCGAAGGCAACGAGAACTCACACGCTGTCCTCAAGAATGCTCAACGTGTGGGCGATGTCAAGGATCCATTCAGCATAGCCGAGAGCGTTCTGAAAAGAGCCAGCAAGGAATACTTCTGCAAGATGTATGACATAACCAACTACGACACGTTTGAAGAGTTCTTTGCCAAGAAAGCAGCCAGAATGGGTGAGTGAATATCATTACTCCGAACGGGAAGTTTTAATCCAATCTAATCTTTATTTATAGGTAAATTTCTGAAGAAGGGCGTTCCGGATGTTGTGGCAGCTGCACGTAGTGTCTTAAACGATTGGAATACTGGTAAAATCAAATACTGCACACAACCACCAGAGGTGCAGGAAAACACAGATGTGCACATAAGTGCCTCCATTGTGCACGCCGAGGCGCGTGAATTTGATGTGAACAACTTTGAATCCATGGAAACAGATATTCTAAGCCATTGTGTGGAGACATCCGACGATGTCATGGAGATCACATCCACAGGGCCACTAGAGTTAAGAGTGCCTAAGGAGGAGGAGCAAGCAGCTCCCTCAGTTATAACCGACAAGGAGGAACCACCAAAGGGTCGTAAGCGGAAACTGGAAGAGGACAAGAAAGAGAAACCAGATCCTGTGTTACTGTTAGAAGGTGAGTTGTTATCAACTAACTACCTCAATAACTAACTAAAATTATGCTTTAACAGAAAACCAATCCCTGAACAAGAATATCAAGGAGCTGCAGAAAAAGAAGAAGAAACAAAATGTGCGCAATGAGAAGAAGATTTCAAAGATTACTGATGTTCTGGACAGTTTTAGCTTGAGTGCCCCATCAACGACATCTGATAAATATGACTTTGATCAAGATTATGTTGTTGAATGAATTTGCTATTTAAAATGATTTAAATATATATAACTGATAAAAACATAAAACTGAATCACAAACTATGACTTTAGAAACTTTTAATCGAAATGGTTGATTGAAATTTTAAATATATATAACTGATAAAAACATAAAACTGAATCACAAACTATGACTTTAGAAACTTTTAATCGAAATGGTTGATTGAAATTTTAAAACAAAATTAGAATACGCAAATAAATAGATTTCAAAATTTTAATATTTGTGACTAGTGCGAAAAATAAGAGTATTTCTTAGTGCACTACAGTATAGAAAAACTAAATGAAATATAAATAATACATACAAATTTCAAAAAAGACAATAATTACAAACTCTTCTAATATTAATTATGGCATTGAGTGACAATTATCAGACAGATACTAAATAGAGAGAGTAAAAATCGAATAGAATTGTAAATATATTGAAATTTTATTACAAAATATTTCTTAAAACTTAACAGTAAAGCTACAACTATTAACGCTGATTAAATATTTGATCATTTTGAAGATATTGTCAATATATGTATTGATATTGATGCAATGACTTCTCAATATATTCAAAATGATTCTAAGTCCAAGCAATTGTTTAAAATCAGCTTTTTAGTTTATTTTAACTATGTACTCATGTGTGTGTGTGTGTGTTTGTGTGTGTGTAGTACTTATGTTTTCATAAAAGGGCGTATGGTTAATGTAATCATAAATTTTTGGAATTAAAATGTACATTTGTACATACATATGTATGCATATGTGGGTGTTTATGTGTGTCAATGTTTAACGGAATGACGGCATTACATCTACAGTGGTTACGATCAACTAACCCATCACAGTGTTGCATAAAAGATACCAGACACTTGCTCAAATTTGCATTTCCATTTCATAGAAAGGCAACTGAGTTTTTCAAGGTGTTTCAGACTCGAATGAAAACTAAAACGCGAATTACACAAAAAATATAAATTCAACGAAAGTTTTTAAAACGAAGAATAAACATAAAATAATAAAAGAATGTTTAGAGTGACAAAGACACCTCGACTAATGACTGTTAGATTAATAAACATTGAATTTTGCATTGAAATGTTAATAACAAATCAGAAAGAAATTCAATAACTGCAAAATTCAGTCTTGTAAAACTGTAGATACTTCAGCTATCATTCCATTTAAAGAGTGTGTGTGTTTTTGTGTGTTGGGTGTGTGTGTGTGTTTTGCACACATACATATGTACATATAGAGTGAATCACAGGATTTCAATTTTAGCTATGTTTAACAATCAATTACTATTTGAATTTAACACTTCCTAACTTCATTATCATTATCATAATCATCAGCGCATGCTTTATACATAAGTTAATTTCGATGTGGCATTTAGCAATTAATTGAAACATGTTTCATAATTAAGTTAAACTTTAAAAAGTATTTCATTAGCAGTCCATTGTTGCCCCTAATTTATTAGTTCCTTTTCCTCCTCTCCTCTCTCTTGCTAGTCCGTTTGGGATTGCAATTTAAAGCTCCTCGTACCAATTGCCTGCAGTCTCCATGTGCACACCTTGCTGCCCGTGAGCCGCGAGAGCAGTCTCTGTATGATAAGCAGCAGCTGCTGCGAACGCCCTTTTACTTTTGGTCTACAACATATGGGATTAGTACAGTGTGTCCTCGTTAAACGTAACGCCGCTGCCGCTGCCACTTCTGTTGCCGCGATGCAATTGCTGCTCGCTGGCTGCTGGCACTGTCACCGCAAATGTGTGAAGTGCACCTCGAGCCAACAGGGACAGCCCATAACATCCTGCCTGCGGTATGTGTTGCCCCAACCCTTGGCGAAGCTGATCTTCATGCTAAACCGATCGATGGGTCCCAGCTGGTTATGATGCGAACCAGCCATTGCTAGCCATTGAGCCCTGTGGAAATGGTAATGAAACCAATGTTAATAATACTTTTAATCAAAATTTATTTAGGTCGGCTTACCTGTGAGTTTCGAAGGCCTTCAGACAGTAGCCAGGCATCAGTTTACAGACACGATCCAAACGCTCGGACAAGGTCGGTGAGTCCACAAATATGGGCACATTACTGCGATTATATATCCACACATCGCCACATTCCAGACTCAAGGTGACACCTGTAAATTTGCAACCAAATAAGTTTCAAATATTCCTCTTGGGGGTAACAATCCACCTACCTAGTCCGATCTTCTGGCGTGTGTTCTGCACTGCATCCGTTGGCGGCCGTTTGCTACCCAAATCCCGCAAGCACATGCTCTCTCCCGTACCGTCGAGCGGTCCGTCCGCAAAGATGTTTACCGCTGGCTTCTTGGCGTGATAGAGTTCTCCAACCCGTTGGGCCAGTTCCCAGTAGGCTATCTGACACCATACCTTGGAGCACGCGCTGCGATCTAGAATTGATAAACAATATTTGCATATGAGCAAGAGTTTAATTTACGAAACGAATAAAGTTTATTTATAAACAAATGCAAATTCAATTAATATTCCGCAGCCGCAGAAGCAGACGAGAGACTGACATTACGACGATGTGATACCCTGCAAAGGGGTTTGAACAATAACTACATAAATATCTCTTAGGTGAATTTTGTTTTAATATGTTTACATACATTTACATAGTCTTTTAAATATAAACAAAATCTTGACTGTACACAATCTTAGTTCACCTCAATCAAAAAAATATATACAAAAGTTTTTTGTTTAAAGCCTGATTTATGATCGATCATATCTATAGAAAGCTATTAAAGATAGTAATCGAATCCGGCTGAAAGTGAAATAAACCGCTATAGCTTTATAGCTACACGAATAGTACAAGCAGCACAGCTTGTACCATTTTTAAATAAAATGTACCTAAACCATTATTATGTACTAAATGGGACTATACAATTCTATAACACCTGCAAGGGAGCATTCCTCCTCACCAATTGATTAATCGCTTTCTCAATGCCGGAAATTCGAGTACCCGTACTCAAATACATATACTAAAATACAATTGTACGTATCTCAACTTTGTTGCTACTCAAAAAGTAACAAAGCCAAAATTGAAAGTGATAAGAAACTCGTGTAAATAATATGAGTAACATTACGAATATAATGTACTTTTATTACCGTGCGGAACTTAAAGATTGGGTATGCAGGGCATAGAGAGAGTGAAGGAAGAGAGAGAAACGGTAAATTCACCGATCTAATACTCAGAACACACTAACACGCTGACAAACGCCTCTCACGCTTGCTCTTTCCTCTCCCAATCAGCTCACCGACATCGCGTATGTGTGGGTACCCATTTGGTATGAATATGAATATATGTATTTAGGTACATATATAGAATCTACTTTAATGGTAATAATTTTGGCGCCAGAGCGTTACGTAAATGGGTCTGGCGCCTTTTGGCTTGTTTGCCTAGATTCCGGCTCGCCTAAATGCAAAACGAGCGAAGCGCATTATTTATTTATTGCCAATATTATAACGCTTTATTTCAAGGTAAAATGGGCTAAAAGGTGCATTAAACCCCAAATCACCCTGTAATACTGTACTTGGTACAATCTAATAACGGTGAATAAACTATGGTCTATTAAAACTGTTTGTGTGGGTTCAGGGTATCAGCTAGTCGTGCTAAGTGTATGAGGTAAACATAAACAAACGTAAATACAGACAATGTCTGTCAAGATTTAGCCATAAATCCGCAGACCGCTTCTTATTTTGCATGCAATAGCGGCGCAGCAGGAGGAAATGTGGGGCCATGGTCAGTGAAGGGGTGAATTGGCCCCTCCCCTCTTCGTTCACGTATCCCATTGCCGACCCACCCTGGCCCCCAAAGGCAAATGGCGCCTAGCCGCTGTTTACCTAATTGGGTCGACGCCGGCACCGGCGCCGTCTTCGCGTCGCGTCGCTTTCCGACGCGTCATGGCCACGAAAAAGTGTACCCATCCCACCTTTCACTTTCCCCTTCCCGATCTACGTGCTATCAAAGAAGAAACTGACGTTTGAAAATATATCTTAATGTGTACACTCTATAATGTACATAATTTCATATACGCTTTTTTTACATACAATGTGCTGCTTAATTATGAAATAATGTTTAAGCACTTGGTATAGCAGAGGGGTTGAGGGGCTATAGCAATAAAACCATAAATTGAATTACAATAAACAATAACAGGAAGAACCAGAATAAGAACACATTTCTACACCAATACACAGCACATAATTATGTACAAAAGTACCTAAATAATCACACACACATGCATATGTATGTGGACACATGTACACGCATGCATGTAATTAATTGCATAAAGCATAATATAAAGTGCACACACATACACATAAATATGCACAAATGCACTCACACGCACAAACAAACACAAGATGAGAGAGCGAGTGTATAAGAGCAAAAATAGAGTGAGAGGGGGCAAGGGGCAGTGCACTGCTTTGGCGCCAATGCCGACTGCTCTGGCACACGCCATAGAAGTACGGCATTCGCTTGGATTCGACTCTTTGGGATTCTTAGCGCCGCTCGGCGTTGTTTTCTTTTTTTTTTTTTGGTCAATGTGCATACATACAGACAAACAAACACATACATCTCTATGTTTGTGTGTGTATGCAGATACATACATAGAAAAGTACATACAGAAGTGCGCATCCACGGGCTGCTTGCTACATCATCTTTAAATTTAGAATATTTTATATTCTACCTGTGCGTGTGTGTGATGTATCCACATGTGTTGGTGTGTGTATGTGTGAGCTGTGTAAGTTTATTTTGTGGCCACACATGTCGTGGCATACATACATACGTATGTACATAAGACATTTACATACATTTAAAACTTCATTACGAATTTAAATGAATTTAAACATATTTATGAAGTATAAAGAGGCGGCTTACTTCGTGATCTGTAGCAAAACAATGAAACTAATGATGTTAATCTTATTCATGTACATCGTATAATAATCACAAAAGTTATATAACAATCTATCGTTGATATTGCAGATTGCTAGACTAAGGATGCACTGCTTGACACCGACTGCTTGATATCCACTGCTTGTTGTGTGCATTTCGAAACTTCTTTCTGAATAGAGGTACCAGAGAAGACGGTGGTGGTTGCGCACAAAAAAGTACGACAAATAGGAAAAAATAGGTTTTTTCTTCCAGAATCAGAGGTAATGAGTTGGTGGGGAAAGGAAAAAAAAAAAAAGGGGGAGGGGTGGAGAGGAGGTTTGAGAGGGGAGGGAAAACATGTTGGTAATTTAACAAAAAATATTTGTATATAAATATATAAATAATTATTTATTTTTTTTTTTAAAATGTTTTTGGTAGGTACATAAACACATTTGTAACTTGAAAACACTAAGAAAGGGCTTCTGCTTACTGAACAGATTGAACCGACTTGAATTTGGGTTTCGAAGTCATTAAGCCGTGGAAGATTGCAAGAAGCTAGATCTATTTTTAGCAAAGCTGAGCTAACGGTAAACCCGCATGCAAAAAGCAATTTTCCATCATTTTGTCGCCTCGAAAATACCATAATAAAATAAAGAGAGAGAAGCATATTGTCCAGTTCGACGACAGCGTTGGCGGCAGCGCCATGAATGATATCATAGTCATAACGCCACTACCTCCGCACCCCCTTCTACTCCTCCTTTTGCCAACGTGTAGCTGGTGGTGCCGATAACCAGCTACAACTACAACCACACACACACATGTACACAACTACAGCCACTCCCGCGTCCGGCGGCCGCTCTACAAAAACTTTCGTAAGCAAACGAAAAGATTGTTGTGTTGTTGTTGCTGCTGCTGCTGCCGCCGTCGTCGCCTCTCTTATTCGCATTCACCTCGTCGCACCTCAACTCACCGCGCCCCATACTGTTTGTATTTGTTTTTCGCTCATTATTTATTTTCGTGTCGTTTTTGCTGTTTTCGCTTAAAAGTTAATATCAATATAGAAAGTGACGACCTGACGCGGCAAGCTGGCGCCACGAACAACGAAACGAATAACTTGACTGCCTGACTCGGCCCGTGCCGGCGTGCTCAAACACACGCACGCGACTGTAGCCATCGCTCTCACACACACATTCACACGGAAACTTGTACCTATGGCACTATGGTGCATTTGTCCGATTTTATGGGATTAATTCGATTGTTAAAATTAACTATTAATTGATGGCAAAACATTAATAAAACATAATTATTATTTAGAATACTCATCGTATATTTTTATGCTAATGGTATGGAGTGTGTCGGTGTAACGACAAAATGTCTCAATTACGTTAAGTATTCTTGAGTTATTCATTTATTCCAAAAATCAAATAAATGCACCATAGTGCATGGGTACAAATGGCTACACAAGCACATGCTCATTTACAAACACACACATACAAACATACGTATGTTTATATGCAGAAAGGTGCTTGCTGTATCGCTCAACGCTCAATAAATCCGCTCTGAAGATAAGAGAGCACAAAACAACGCAAGCAGAAGAGAGAGAGAGAGAGAGAGCCAGAATAGGGCCACCAAACTCACCTTTGCCATCAGTGGTGAAAGACTCGAGACTTGGCACATACAACTGTGGCTCCGCTTGTTTGATGATGCTCGAAATGCTTTGGCTCTGGTTGTTGCTGTTGCTGTAGTTGTGGTTGTAGTTGTAGTTGTGGTGATGATTGCTGTTGCCCGTGGACCATGCGTCTCTCCCTCCTGTCGATCTTTCGATGATGTTTTGAGTGTTTCCCTCGGAATCTAGAATTGTAAATCTCTGATCAGTTAAATTGCCCGATTGCAAGTATATGTACCTGCTAACATACCTGTATCTCGTGGTCTCAACATCTTTGGACGCTGATACGGCGGAGGCGCGGATTCTGTAAGTGCAACAGAGAAGAGAGTTATTTATTTATTCATAATTTATTCATACATTATTAAAAAAAAACAGTTACAAATATCATCTCTATTTGAATGCATTTGATTTTGAATCTAACTGTTGAATTATTATACCGACATCGATTTAACGACAATCTATTTGCATTAATGTGATTTTCAATTCATTAATTAATCAATTAGAAAGGTGCGCCACAATAAAATATTTTTTATTGCACCCAACACAATTCACAAGCCGAAATGTCAACCGGTGGATTAAGCAAAAGAGGCTGTTTTTTATTAGCCTTCCATCCATACATGCTAACGAGATGGCAAGAATAAATAAAAAATACACTAAAGTTGTATATTACAATCTTGAGCTTAGTTTGCAGGAAATTATTAAAAACTCAAGAACTAGCTATAAATATCAGTCTGACAAAAAAATTCATTAATCAAAAAAATCGTGTATATTATATTAAAAGTTAAATTTCGAGGTATACCTCAATTGGGCCAACCCTACAGTCACTGCGAACTTCATGGCAAAGCTGAGAGCCTTGAAATACATAGATCCTGATACATCTTTGATGCGCATTTAATGGATAATTCGGACTATTAATTGTAAGTTTGTAGAGTTGAACGAGATTACGGGTTATGGACTACGGACTACGGGTTACGGTTTCAAATGCGCGTGTTTAAGACGAGCTGTGCGATGAGATCATGTCTCACAAAAATAGTACAATATTAGTATTCGAAAATACACATACAAACACAATCATACTACAAAAACCGAAGCACAGCGAAACCGAAACAAAAACAAAAAACAGAATGAAAAACAAAAACAGCAACAAACTTAAGCGCTGAGGCAGAAGGAGGGGGAGACAGAAGGCAGGCCAAACATCAGCGCGGCGAAATAAAAATAAATAAATAAAATAAATAATGTTTGCATATCAGGCGGCGGCAGCAGCAGCAGCGACAGCGGCAGCACTGGGGGACATTTTATTGGCGCACAAATCGTTTGATGTGCTGCGCTCGCCGCTGGCCGCTGGCAGCGGAGGAAGCTGGCGCTGCAGACGTCAGCATTGTAGCATTGGCAGCGTCAACGTCGCGTCAACGCCGCGTCTCTGTCGACACAACTCAACTCGATTGGCCCCGGTACCAGTTAAACCTGATTACGGTGCCCCTCTGCCAACGCTGCTGCCACCTCCCCATCCCCCACCTTCTCTCCCTCTGTTCTCTCTCTCTTCTTCTCACGCCGCCTCAATCTAACAATTCTTGAAGACCTAATGAAAAAGCAAAGCAAAGCCAAAAAAGAAGTAAAACAAAAACAAAAAAAAAAAACGAAGGGAGTAGCTAAATTCCAACATCGCCTTAATCACCACAACGAAGCGATGTGACGTCCGTCGGTCGATTTCGACCGTCCCACCGTCTGTCCGACTGTAAACTCAACTGATTTTTGCTCACTTTGCTTTATTCGGCATTTTGTATGTGTGTATGATTGATGGGATCGTTTCGATTCGACAACAAACAGATGAAAAAACCAATAAAGTAAGCGAATAAGGGAAAAAGGGATTTTCGACCTTTGTCCAAGGTATAATTCTTCAACCATATAATATCGCGTATTTGTGTTGTGCTTTGAGAAGTTATATAGTGTAGGCCGATTCTCAAATCTATTGTTTAAAAAGTTCCTAAGATCCATTTAAGACTTGAAGATAAGGAATCAATTCGTTATCTTTACAGGTTTAATGGGGTGAGAGTTTTATTAGCCAATAC
Source organism: Drosophila acutilabella (assembly GCA_035046005.1). NCBI lineage: Eukaryota > Metazoa > Arthropoda > Insecta > Diptera > Drosophilidae > Drosophila > Drosophila acutilabella. The sequence goes on from JAWNOK010000003.1 coordinate 8,142,623, forward strand.
TGGAAGCTAGCCTAATCAAACTTTAAGCAAATAACTGCAAGGCAGTTAACTTAATTCAATTTTAGTTTTTACACAAAATTAATAATTAATTACTTATATCCTTCAAAATATTTTTTAAACTTAGCATTTATTTTATTTTAAACATTTTCCCTTCTGCACACGTTCAGAAAGGGTACATTTTAGTCATGCATACATGTGTGCAACAAAATCTTAAGAAAGTTCGGCCAAGAGTCAGAATGTTGGAGCTGGCAGGCATAATTTTACTTTTTTATGAGAATTCTCCATCGGAATGGACAATGTATAAGTATGTATGCGTATACAAACATTGCTGATACATAAATACATCCCGACCGACATCCCAACCGACTTCGGCATCGTCTTGGCCACAATTCCAGGAATTGTGTTCCCTTGGCCAATGTGGATGGAATAACATTATCGACTTGTTTAATGTGCTCGGCGCCATCATTAAAAACCCGTCCCCGACTCGGTATCTCGGGAAGTCAATTCGATGTTCAGTGTTCCCCATTCCCCTTTACCCTCCACCCCTTCCACTGTTCCACGATCGAGGGACAGACACTGAGATGCTGCGACTGAGTCTGTCGCAAGTTGAGCAGGTAAATGCGGCACGAACCACGTTTCCATGTCTCCAAAGACCATGTTTACAGTACTACCTTTACCATCGTGTATCTGGGAGGTACATGTTCATTTTTTATTTCTTTTTTTTTGTTTTTTTTAACATGACCATTAAGTGCAACTGAAAAGAGTACAACGGTTGTTAACCGAAACAAGATGTGTTTATGTATGCATCTTGAACAGTAATTGGCCAATCTAAAACATACTCAGATATGGTCTCTTTTCAACTAAAACCCAACAGTTTACGACAGAAGCTAACAGATCCAAAGATGGTCAAACAAAAGTTATTGGCATATAAATTGAAATCTAAGTATCTTAACAGTCGCGAACACTTGTTCACATTTCACTTATTTGAAATAGTTGGCAACGCTATCAACAACCTCAACGCACTCATCTCAAACGCACCGGCAAGAACAGAAAAACAAAAACAACTAAAACGACAACAACAACAACAACAATGGCGGCCACAATCGCAACGAGCGCCATTTGCGTTGGCGACGACGCCTGATTATTTCCTGGCGCCAGGTTCTAAATTTACGCAAATTATTTTGAAAAGAATTTAGTCGCCATCATGTCGGTCGAGCGTTTTTGCGTGAAGCTTTTACAGCTCGCACGCACATTTGTGCACTTGTTTGTGTGCACTTTGTACGTAAACACACACACACGCACACGCGTATATGTGACATATGCATGTGCGTGTGCTTGTATCTGCATCGGGCCATTGAACAGCAGAGAGGGAGAGAGCGCAGTATTGTCACTTGAACACGGTGTATAGGGCAGCACTACAAACGCACACACATACACAGTTGTATGTTTGTGTGTATGGAGTGCACATGGCATTAATATGCTTACATTTGCCATTTAGCTTGCAATAAAACTTAATGATGCACAGCTGCGGCAGATTAGGCGTCAATCGTAATGATTTCCAAAAGTACCGTACAAGTGTTGATGAATAAATTATATACACATGCATACACATATACATATGTATTCATGAGTGTGTTTGTGTGCTTAATTCATGATCACAGCTGACAGTTTTATAAAAGTACGGCAGCTTAGCATGTGCAACTTTTTGCTGCCAGTGGCAACGCTTTTTCGATAGGCAACAGATTGATTTCAGCAAATCGATAAATATGAAAACTTTATTGAACACTGAAATTATATGCAGTTATATGTACCTGAATCGATTGGATGAAGTATGCGATACCAATGCAGCGGATTGCAACAGGTGTACACGTAATCCTTTGCGCTGGGACAGACAGGCAGACGTCTCAGCTCCCCCGCATCCCTGAGGTCGGACCAAAAGAACAGCCGGCACGTGGTCACATGCTGCTCCTCGTCCAGTGGCGAGGTGCACTTGATCAGTATGCACTGCAGGTAGCTCGGTGTGCTGCTGCTGCTGCTGATGAGGGCGTTGCTGGCACTGCCCGTCACTGCATTCCACTTGCTGTTCGCAGGTGGATCCACGCGACTTTTCACCGCTTGCAACAGTTCGGCAATCTGTTTGTTCTTGAACGGTTTCAGCAGCGCATTCACATGTTGGCTGAGCGTGCGCTGGCGCACAGCTCCAGTGTTTGTTGTAGCTGCTGCTGATGGCGACGGAGCGTGTATTGGGCAGGTGGTTGTGGCGACGGTGGTACTTGAGGTGGGTGGCATTGAGGTGCGCTGCTGACGATTTATCGTCTGCTGTCGTCGACTGTCGGGCGGGCTTGTTCTCGTTCTGCTTCTCGGTATGGATCCGCTGCTGGAGTCGGTCGTGTGACCACCTCCTCCGCCACAGCAGTTGCGTAACATGTTCGCCGCTGTCATTGCGAATGAAGTCGCTGCTGTTGGCGTCGCTGGAAGAATTCGCACGGGTTCCGGATGTGTGCTGTAATACGGAGGCACTGCTCCCGCCACTCCTCCCGCGCTCAATAAACAGGGGCAGGTGTCGTTTTCGTCGCTCAAGAAATCGGCGGTAGAGCTTCCGTAACCGCAGCCGCCTTTGATATAGGAAAAGTCCGATTCCGGTGCTTCGCTGGTCGCCGTTACGGACCCGGACATGTCCGCATCCAGTATCAACTGCTGCTGATCCTGTGCCGTCGATCTTTGACGCATCTGGCTTCGATTCTGGCGAAACGAGCCTGAATAGTCTATGGAGCTGGTAATCAAGCAATATGGAGGCGGGGGGGTGGAAGTAATATCGTTCGAGCAGCAGCAGCTGCATATAGAAGCTGTCTGAGGGAGGCGTTGATGTTGAGGGAGCAGCGGCTGTGGTTGCCGCATGGGCATCGGTGTCCCATCCGTATCGCACGTAGCCGGATTGTTTCTGGTCGCATAACGCAATAATTCTTTTCTCTTTTCGCTTGGGAATATCATGGAGGGACATCAATTTTGTTGGTAACATCGATCTTATCGTATGCGCATTATTTGAATCGATCAACCTTATTCAGACGCACTCGAAACGGTCCGGAAAGTCGTGATGTTCAATTGGTTTGATTTGGATTGGTTTGGTTTGGAGTGGAGTGCTGTGGTGTTGGTGTGGTCTGGACTGGATTGGTTTTCTGATATGTGCGGTGGGTTTTGGAGTGTGACTTGATTTGATTTTGTTGCTAACAAACACATACAGACTTATAGCGCTATGAATTTGTTAGACTTTGACCAGAACTTTTACTTTTCTCAAATCACGTCTTAATATCCTTAGAAGAGTTGGCTTTATATTTGACAGCCTTGATATGTTTTTGGTGGTTTTTCTTTTGATTACTTTGATATGAATTCTGTAAAGAAAACGAAAGAAAATTGATCGATTAGTTATCCGTATAACAAGTTGTAAAAACTATATTAAATAATCATTCGACTAGAAAAACAAATTTCTTCGCTCCTATTTCTATTCTAAAATCCAGTAATAAACATAGAGTATAGTCTTATATATTTTTGTTTGAAAACTATTTAAAGTATGTTAAATTAAGTAATAACCTTTCATATCGTATAAATAACATTATTTTATACTCTAGCTAATATTTAAAGCGCCAATAAAATTAAGATCATTTTGTTATAGCTAAAACAAGCCGAATAAATTATTTATGACTGCTAATTAAACCTGTGTATAAATCAGAGATGCAATATTTTAAATCTTTTTAATATTGTCAGCAGAAATAATTTATTCAAAACAATTGTTGCATTTATCAACTTATAAAATTTTGATTTAAAAAATAACTAAAAAATTGTTATAGCATTGTAATAATTAAAATTTTGCCTGAGTAATTCTAACTTGCAATTTCAATTTTCCGATGCATAATCGATAGCACATTTACGTGCAAATTTATTACACACATATTGAAGTTCTTATCAAAGCTGTGGAAAAAGCTCAAAAGTGCCGCATAATTTGAGGAACAGCAGAGAGCGCATGAGTAATGGAACGATCGGAAAAGTTAAATCCGACTGCGCAGCATCAACAAGCGACTGTGGACGATGCGAATGCCGCTGACGCCGACGCTTACGCTGACAGAGAGGGAGCAGCGCTACAAGTTAACAACCCAAATACAAAACTGTGGGGCCTCTCTTCGACCATTTTGTTGCTGGCTGACTGGCTCGCTGGCATTTCTTGTGCTCCTTATCGCGACGACAACAGTGGCGCCGCCGACATGACGGCACGACTACACACTTAGATTGACTTCACACATACATATTCATGTACACATATATAAACGTGTGTATACATATCTATGTATGAACATTCATCCATACAAATGTATGCACATGTATACACCGCAGCTCACACACTCATAGACGGCACAAGCACACTCAACATTCTGAATTTACTTGCTCGCTTGCTTGCTTGCGTGCCAGCCAGAAGGCAAAAGTAAAGGCAAAAGGCAGGGCAGCAACGCGACGAGGCGAGACGAAAAGCGGCGCGGCACAGGCGCCACAGTGGGCGCCACTGACGTAAACGTAATAAAAGAAATAATAGTAACGATGTCGGCGGCGGCGTCGTCGTCGCAATGGCGCCACCAATATAAACTTATATCAGACAGACACGAACAACGACAGCGCCAGCAAACAGCAATACAACAACGATACGATAGACCGACGCGTCGGTCGGTGGGTCGTTCGTTCGTTCGGTCGGTTTGTCAGCCGGTTTGACAAGTTGAAGAATCAACAATTTGAGGTGAATAAATATGAGACTGAGAGCAAAAGAAAAGAGAGAGCGTGAGAGAGCGCCACTGAGCAAGTGCACAAGAGAGCAAAGTGGCAGTGTGCATGTATGATTGTGACTTTTTGCTTTTACTTGTGTGTGTGTGTGCGTTCTCTTATGTATGGGTATCTGTGTGTCGATGTCTGAGAACCAACACATTTCCGAATTCTTCTGAAAATTCAACAAGTATAAGAATGCGAGACCTGTGGTTGCGGTGGCATGCACAATGTGGAACAAAGGAAGAAAGAGGATGTCTCTGTAGCAAACTATTAAAGCGATCGCGACTAAAATAAGTACAAACTGTGTATGTACTTTATTTAATGCATACATGTTCAAATTGCACATGTTTATTTTTACATGTTCACACAGATACACAATGTGCATGTGTTTATGTATGTGTACATTTGCAGGCGCCACTCACACCCACAGCTTAACGGTGTAATGGCGCCGGCATACGCATACACATGCAAAGGCACTGGCGCACACGAAGATTGTTCACACACATACAGTTGAAATGTATGTAATTTGTGTGTAAACATTCAATTTTAAATCATATGCAAGCAATACATGTAAACGCAACATTGTACAGGCGTGTGTGAGTGAGTGTACTATTCAATTTGATTTAAAGTCAAGAAAAATAATTAAAAAGTTCATTTTATAGACAATAAAATGTATTTTCTCTCTCAACATTGTAGAATACCTAATCTATTTCTAAATGTATCTGTTTATCTCTAAGATATGTCTATTAAAAATTACGCTACTCTTTGACCCTTGAACTAATTAAACTAATCATAGTAAATAAGAAGACAAATAATAGTTATTTTATGTATTTTTGATATACTTACTTTATGATTGGGAATTATCCACTGAACTCTTTTTATCCGTAATATATAAAATATATTTCAATCTTGTGTTTAATATGTTGTTGAATTGCAATTTTTGATATGTATAAATTCACAATTATGTTTAAAATTCACATTGCTAAAAACAAAACAATTTCAAATGATATTAAATTAATTATTTTGATTTATTTCACATAAAAACTGATTCGGTTTATGAACGCGTCGTTGAGATTGATTTATTATTTTAGTGGGCGCTGACAGATCGTATTTTTTTTTCTTCTTTATTTTTGAATGTTGATTATTAATTAATTCACTAGTCAGCACTATTTTCTGGTCAACTAAGTACAATACATGCATACAATTCAAAAACCTGTGTGTGTGTGCGTGCAAAAACTTGTGTGGGTAACTGTAGAATTATAATCCGCATTTGGCAAATTGCGACCGAGTTAGTTGTCGCAGCTAAACAGCGAAACAACAACAAAAATAATAAGAATTTTAATGCTAAAGAAGAAGTTCAGCTACAAGCTTATGGTGTGCGTGTGCATGTGTGTGAGTCTACGCGCGTGTGACTGTGTGTGTGCGTGGTGTGTATGTGGGGGGGAAACGTTTGTCAGGTGTCGGGTGTATTCGTGTGGTGGTGTGGTGTGGTTCGATATATGGACATAATAGAATTTATCGACCATTTGTTTATCTTAACGATATCTGACGATATTTAAACACTGCACGCATTTCGTGTATTGTTCTTATGCTAATTTCAGTTATATGCGGTTGTCAGAGATATAGATTTGCTGATGGGATCCTATTAAATGAATTGCTTTTATTTTAAAATATAGAAGCGTTTGCCAATGTTAAAACTGAACAACTTAATAAGTGATTTTTGCAATAAATCACTACTTAAACCCCCTTGATAGGTGATTGAATAAATATAACAACAAATATATGTATGTCTGAATAAATATTCGCAGAGTTCGTTATTGCCTTGACACCTGTATCAGCAACTTATCGGTTCGATTAATGTGCCCATAGTTCTAATGTTGATTTTCCCCACTTGATGTACGTCTTTATGTTCATACATAAGAAATAGTTTTTGCATGTATGCATGTATTGAATCATTGATCAATCGAACCATGACTGCATGTTTGTGTGTTTGTTTTTATGTGTGTGTGTGTGTGTAACTAGCCGTCGCGAGGGAGTCGTTCGGTTTGTCGCACTTTCGACGAAAATATAAGAACACACACAGACGCTGTTAATATGTGTACGCATGTGTGTGTGTGTGTTAAATTTAAGTTGCGTACACTTCACTTTTTGTTTATTGAACAATTTTAACTCATTGATTGTGTGCCGTTTTTCTACTTTAATATTATTCACAATTGGGCTTACAATAACGATTGGAGACGGCGGCAGCGATGGCAAAATTGGTTTTGCTCGTCATTTAACGCTCGACCATTCACTTCACTTTACACTTGCACAAATAAATATTCAACACTTCTTCGAATGCAATAAATAAGAAATGATTCGAAAACAAAATGTTAAAATCAGTATAGGAAACGCGGACGTTGTGCATGCTCTTATTGTTGTTGCATTTATTTATTTGTTGGTTACGCCCGCGTTTGCAACAAAAAATGTTCGTTTGGCAACCAAAAAAACCACGTCCGTTCACAACGAGAGTTTCTTACGTTTTGAGAGCGCATGCATAAGTGTCTTTTTGTATCTGTCGAATGTGTGGTGAATTTACTGGCGCCCTCTCACGCACACAACCAAAGCGAGTCGCACGCATACACCGACAATTCACTGTGGCAATGCGCAGTGAGAGCCAAATGCGGCGGCGGACTTCTTTGCATAACCTGTGGCTCTCTCACAGTTTGCTGAGACAACCCACTGCGCAATTTTCAACTCGCGTGAAGTTGGCTGCGCGCATTTTATGAACTCACGCGAAGTGTGCTGCGCGCCCATTTTGAAACTCTGTCACAGAAGTAACCGAACATTTAATTGCTTGAACAATTTAAGTTTATTTAACATAATAAATTCAAAATTATATTGTTAATGTTTTACTGAGTGTGGTTAAAGGTTTGAGTTGGTAGTTGTGTAGAATGATTATAATATTAATATCAATACCAAATATTCAACATTTGCTCGATATGTGATGAATGCTTGCGATCAAGGGCATATCAGTTGCAGTGTCTCTGTCGTTTCTGCTGTCTGACGAACCAGTGGCGCCCCTTTACTCATACAAGCGCATACATCACACACAAACACACACACACACATACTCAAACACAGTGGGCAGCGGAGATCAAAGACGCATCGGGCAGTCTGGTCTCCAGGGTCCAGGTCCAGCTCCAGCAGAGATAATTGTCTCTGGTTTGGACGACTTGAAAACATAAAAGCAAATAGGCTGCTGTCATTACGATAATAACAGGTCGGGACCGCAGGCCGTTGCGATGATGACGTCGAGTCGACCGACTGTGGGCTGCCGACTGCAGATTGGAGACTCAAGACCGAAGACAGAAGACTAAAGACCAAAGACTGACTCACCTCACGACAGGAAATTGCCGCTGAAGTTTGAATAAATTATGTAAGTTTTTTTTTATATGAAACAGAGAATGAACATTCTTCTGCAAATGCTTTTGTTACGCTTGTGACTTAAGAAATTTTTCAAGATATTGATCTTCCCACTTCAGTAATATCGTGTTACTGCCCAAATGTAAAAAAAGTCGTTACATTTTATTAAATATATGCGCCTTTTTTTTAAATATACTTTGTAGTTAAACGCATTTGTATGGGAATTTAGAGACTTGGATTGATTTCCTTAAAATGACAGATGGGTTGATCAACTAGGCTCTTTATTTTATCATATTACTCACACAAACCTAAGAATATGTATATGTATAGACATCCGCATGAATCTGTATCCCGCTGCTGAAAAGACTGAGTAAATGCCAGAGTATCAGGTTTCCTTATACCCTTTCAAAGGGTATTCCTATTTAGTTTCGAATTGTGTTAGCCCCACCTATCCTTCAGCCCAAATATACCGTAACTATATCATCTGCAACATACACTAGAATTCATTATGATCTTCATCTTGACTGATCTTCACTTACAGTATACAATTTTTTATATATTTTATGTTATGGCGGCTTGATTTCACAAATTATTTGTATTCTCCAGCTGTTAGGGTATCCTAGCTTCGGTTTTCAAAATAAATAACTTTTTTTCATTCTGAATTTTTGTATTTTTTTGGCTGGACCAGTTAATTTACCGGCATACACAGTCGAATTCCTTTCAGATTATGGGTCTTGGTTCTTCTTATTTGTTTTTCGCCAAAGTTCTCAGAATTGACGACGGGCCGAAGCTGATCCTTTTATTGCGTGACACGTGGAGCTAAAGTTGAGTATTTGCAACTCATAATGAAGTCTGCAAGTGTCCCTAGAGCATCTTGCTCCCGTTTCCACCATTGACAACAAGATGCCGACAGTTGCACCTGGGTGGTCCATGATGTATGTACGTAGGCACAATTCATCAATTCAACAATTCCACATTTTCACATTTCTTACAAAGAGACGAGCGCAATTAGGAGAGTCTAAAACTAATAAGATAACATCGCTGCAATTCAGCTTAAGCAAACTTGTTAAAAATCCATTAAAGTGCCCAACAAAACGACAGACGAACGACGGCTAAAACACGACCAGAAACCAGTTATCACAACAGCAACAGCCACAGCAACTACAACTTCATCTTCATCCTGTTCGTGAGCATTGTGAATGCATTTGACCCGAAAGTCTGCAGTTAATGCTCAGTAGTCAGTGACTTTACTGTAGTCAGGGTAAATTAGCTTATGCAACCCAGGAGGATTGGATTACCAGCACTTGAGAAAAGGGATTGAAATAAATATATATTACGAGCTTAAAGAAAATCCAATTTTAAGTTATGTTTCCATTGATTCATATAAATTTTTTACAGGTTTTGATCACACATAAAAATACTTAAATAATATGTTTTTTGTACGGCAGAAAATTTAAAAATAAAATGAATCCCATAGAAAATAAGTCATTTAATACCCAGATCAATGTATACCTTATACAAGTCATACAATTTTTGAATTTACTTAGTATGTTTGTTGGTTTTTTTTAAAAATTAATGCAGCTAATAACCTACATTTTAACAAAGTGATCACGACTATGGATTGACAACGCATCGGAATATCCGACCCATAAATATAATTTAAAATTTTTCGAAATTTTATACAATTAATTACAACAATTGCAGTCAGTAAAATAGAAAGACCGTACTTAAAACAAAATATTATTAAAGTTAGTGAGACAAACCATAATTTTAGAAATGTTTGAAAACTCTACAAATTTTCTTTTGAGTCTATTTTAAATTATGCACTTACCGGGTCAATCGAATTCAATACAATTTTATTAGTTTTTATTTGCAATTTAGAGTTGCAAGCATTAAATTATATTTTCAAACTTTCACTGTGATTATAAAAAATATATTTTTAGTTCTTTTTTGTAGTGGTTTTTAATTGTTTATTATAGTTTTGGTATCAGTATCAGTTTCACTTTCGGTTTCAATTTCAATTTCAACTGTCATTTAATTTTAGCCGTGTGCACGAAGGACTGCTGTGTCCTGCGACATGATTCCATATCAACTAAACGCCAGCTGTGTAAGTGACTATCCTTTTATATGCCATAGTCGTCGCCGTTAGCATCTCCAGTGCGCAGTGAGGACCAGTGCGCAGAGCATTCTAAACACTGACGCAGACGGCGGCACTGAAAGAAGCTTTGGACAAGGCGCCGTCGCCGCAGCCGCCGCCAAATGTCCTGATTTCTGACTCATTGTCACAGAGTAAGTACTACGTATGTCTAGTATTTTACTAGACACATATCCTGCTGTATTAAACTAGCAACTCAAGCTTAGAAGGTGCACTGAAAGAAATGGGGATGGCATTGGGGTAACATAAGGATAACATAGGGAGTTAAAGTTTAATGTTTTTAATAGGATCTCAGTATTTCACGTCAGGATTATAAAAAAAAACAAAAAGTTCAGAAAAGTTTGTTAACTTTATGCAGGATTCGAGGATTCAGAAGATAACATATAAAATCAAATTATCAAAATTGTCTTGCCATAATATTAACGATAAATTGAAACTAATAGGCTTTTTGGCGCTTCGGTGTCTTTACCGCTAAGTAGGACTACATATATGCAAATTTGAGCATGTGGGGTTAATGTATTTTGAATTCCCCCAATTAACAGCCATATAGATGTTGGGCAGTCAGTGCGGCGACAGTGGAGCGCAAAGTCATGTGGATTGAAAACAAAACAAAACAAAACTAAACAAGACAAAACATGAGAAAACGTATAAAAATGAAAGACCGTAAAAAACTGAACAGTAATACATAGTAAATAAATTTCTAGTTGGCGACACTTGGCTTCTAGTCCCCATGGTGTTGAATCTTAAACCAATTCGTATCTGTATCTGTAGCTGTATTTGTATCTGTAGCTTTAGCTGCTGTTGTTGTTGTAGCTGTATTTGCGCGCAGTTTCGTTGTCGAATGTTGGCTGCCGGGCAGCCGGTCTGCCGGTCTGCCGGCTCCAGCAACACTGGCGGCAACCGCGATGGCGACGGTAACGCAGACGGCGACGGCGATGGCAACTGCGAAGGCAACGGCAACGGCAAAGGCGACTGGCGGCCGAAGTCAACTAAACAACGCCAGCCATAACAACAGCAACAATAACAGTCATAACGACAGCCCCCATCAGGAGTATGAAGAAGGGGAAAGGGAAAACTAACCGCGTCCATCCCTGGCGTCGCTTTGGCAAGGAGCCCTTCCAGCAGCAGCCTTATGTCGTCAAGTACTATGGGGTAACTAAAATACACAGACACACACACACCCAAAGAACTTACGCCTGCGAGGCAAACAGATTTTGATTAATTAAGGACTCAACTGCAGTACTTAGTACTAAATTATATTTTTTAACGACGTCTTAAATTTTAATAAGAAGTAAACAAGTAAATCAAAAAATTCGAATCCTTATAATAATTTATCAGTATTTAAAACCATAACTGGTTGTTAATTTGTGTGAGAAAGTGATCTATATTTTCCCCAATATTCACTTATCAAAAACTTAAGCTTTTTTTAGGACAAGGATAAACTTATATATAACTTCCATATAAATTCATCCGTCTATGTTAATCATCTCCCAATAAATCCTATATAAAAAGGTTACCTAATTTTAAAAGTAATACAATTTTGGGTTTCAAAATAAATTCATTATTTTATGCACGTTACCCCACAGTGCTGCCTGTGAATTTTTGGCGAGACACGACTAAGAAAAATGTCGCCGCGTCAGAGACTTAATCATGTCATGAATAGACGTCTCCGTTTTTTGGTCAATTTGAAAACAATAACCGATCACATAAACACAGGCAGACAGGCGTGGAATAAGAACGAATTATTAATTGAATATTATACATATGTATTATTTTACAAGAGATTTTATGCTCTATGCAATTACACTCTAAATATGTATGTGCAAGAAAATGGGTGCAAAATCATAACTGACTGCTTGAATATGCTGGGTACACTTTGAGACGGGTACACAGCTCAAGTTGTACCCTTTTATTAAATAAGCAAGGATCAGTGTGTACACTTGTAGGTGAGAGATACAAAGTAAAACAGTGTGTACACACATTAAAAGCTTGTTTGATGTAAACAAAGTATAAGGAGCTATTTTAATTCGAGATACCTACTTTGTTACTAAACAATTGATTCAAAATAAACAAAAAGGAAAGAGCAGCTTAAGAAACTTGCATTTTAAATGAGATATGTTTTGCAACACAAGTAACGGTTTTAGTTGCCGAAGGCGCCAAAATGCGTAACAAGTGGCGGCAACATCGGAAGTTGTTCCGATATTGCGAATCGGCGACGCCGACGCCAACGACGACGACGGCCACGAGCACAACAGACAGAGGACGCCAGCGTCGGCGACGACCAGCACGACGACAACTTGTCGGCATCATTTTACTTCTCAATGAAGTGAACGCCTCCCACCCCACACCACCATACGCAACTCTCTCACTCACACACACACACACTCACACTTACACAAACACTATTCGACGTACAGTATGCAGCAGCCACAGTTGGATGAGGCTAGCAATTATGGCGACGAATCTCCCCGTCGTATTGTCCCCACGTCGCGACAGTGAGTGTGAAAATGGCACGACCTACAGAGTCAGCCAAAGAGTAAACACACACACACATTTGTACATAAGCTAGCAGGACTAAACGGATGCGGACACTCGTTCAGCGTACGCACAACTTTGATTTGCAAACAGACACAGGCAACGTGCCCGCGAATTGGGCGCCATTATTGCTACCATTGTCGCGACCAAATGCCGCTGTTCTCCCAATTAGAAGCCAAAATAGACGTCGCGCCGCTTCTGACGAGTTATGTTAAATATCCGCTGCGATTTTGATGATTCCAAAAACAACTTACACCAACTTCAGCTTCTTCTCGCTCTTCTTACAAAATGGTGGCAATTCAAACAGTGGCTCAAAGATGTTATGTGACTGCAAGTGCATTTTTACTGTTTGATAGCCATAAAAGTAATTCAATAGCTAACGAAATCTGATGCTTTTCTCAAATATTAATTTAATTGTTTTAGAAATATTTGTTCTTTTCCCAACACTTAGTACCAGAAGTTTTCTTCGTAACCGAAGGACTTCTTATAAAGTTACATTAAAACACACACAGTGGTTTAATAGAAATAAGATTTTATTATGTGTCGCCTGTGAAATGGTTGCTTTTTATTATTATTACTATTTCTTTTTTTTTATATTTATTTTTTTTTGGTATCCCAGTCAAATATGGTATTTGCTGGAATTTTGTTTTTGTTGCTGTTGTTGTTTTGCTTTATAAACACTAAACAAAAATGTTGCATTATAGAAAAAATCGAAGTGCTCTAAATATAAATACACATACACAACAACCTATACTCGTACCTTAAATACGTTATTGTTGTAGTATATGCAATCTCTTGGCTTAAACATCTATCCTATTTAAACTATTATTTGATTGTGTATAAAAGTTGACTTTTTAATGTAATTCTGCAAAACATATAGGATATATCTATGGGTTGGTTATGAGTTGGTTATGGAAACTTAAAACGATTACAAATTACAAAAAAAAAAAACAACAGACAATTTAAGAATTTTTACGATTGTAATTGTGATAATCATAAAAAGAAAATATTAAAAACACAGGTGATATGAATATTTTAAAATTCCCAATTATTTAACTTGACGGATTTTGAAAACAAATATTTATCCATCGTTTTTTTATCATTTTTTTTTCTAATCTATAAAACCGAAATTATTTAATAAAGTATTTGTTCTTGCCATTTCATGTGCACTTTTAATTTTATCTTTTCCTTCACATAAACAAAATATATCACAATTTTGAATATTTTTTCATCAGTATTTGACAGACATAATCAATGGCTTATTTGGGAATTTACATTGTTTTCAAAGGCAATCATATAGTTCCGATATTTACAGACTATCGAAAAAATAATTTTTTAAGAATTAGAATTATAAAAAACCGAATTACCACTCAAAGGTTTAAAAGAAAAAATTGCAAAACCTTTGAATGGATATTTGTTTAAAGATTTATATGCGAGATAAGTCTATTTAAATTTTATTTATTTACTGACAATCGTACTTAATTAAGCTCCTCTCAATGGATAAAATTGGATTATCATAGTCGACCAATTGAACAAATTAAAATTTTGAAAAGTTTTTAGTGGACAAATGTCTTATTAAATACAGTATATGGCATATATACAATGAGCAAATTTTCCGATGCCATAAAATAGTTGTTTTTCTTTGTTTTAAATTTTGAAGTGCACATTACTATGGATTAAAAAATTAAAATATAGAAGAAAGTTTCCTGCATCTGAACTGTTTACATGTTTAATCTGCTTATGAGTACTTTATATATTTTTGCTTTCATTTGCGTAAGTATATGCATATATGTGTGTGTACTTGTGTGTGTATTCTTGTGGGTGTGTGTGTGTTTGTGAATTTCTTTTACAAGTTGTGCGTGTGTGTCGTAAATATATATATATATGTATAAATGTAAATATGTTTAAACACAACAACACATAGAGATACATAATATTTACTGATAAATAACCCAACGTTAACTGATAATGACATAAATCATACAATGAGGCTGGTTATGTGGCAATTCCGATTCCACACACACAAAAAAGAAATATTGTTAATTAGTTGTTTAAAATGATTTAATGCCTCGATCTAATTGATTTGATGTTTGGCCTCGGTGATTAAAGCCAAGAGTGCATCCAGTTTCAAGTCTTTGAAACGGGCAAAATGATTCATCATAGGCTGAATAGCATCAGACTCAATTGCTGCCGAGATGGTCTGGTTTTGTATGGTGCGATTAAGGCAGGAAGCGACCTGTGCTAGAAACTCACGCCATTTCTGTCGGTTATCCTCGCTGAGAGTTGCATCGTTGTTGGACACATAAATCGCTTCAACGCGCAGTATTAAGCCCACAAGCGAAAGAATACCAAACTGCAAATAAACCATACAATAAATTTATTACTCCTTGATAACCAGAAAGGTCAGTGACTTACTCGACTACAGAAGATACCCGACATCTTCTTGTCGTTCAGTGTGAACGCAGCTGCAATGTTGATAATTGTGTCAAAGTTCGCCTCGTGTATATGCTTCTTGAACTCCGGATAGAGTGCATAGAGTACACCATCCACATCGTCGCGATCCTTCCTAACGACAGTCTGCAGGGAACAGAAGACACCGGTCCAAACAGTCCAGCGTATGCTCTGATCCGCAATGAAGGGCATAATCCGGCGTAAGAGTATCTATTTAGTAAGAGAAACACACTTGTTGAGAAATGGAATGAGTGGAGAGAAAGAGAGAGCCAGACTTACCTTGCCCTTGCGCACGCTCATCATGGACACGACTTTGTTGAATGTGAGGCCGCTCTTTAGTTTGCCAACCAGTACAGGACGCGGCTCGATTTCATAGTTGAATTTATTTTTGAGCGCTGGATTCATGGTCTGCGGATTGTTTGCCTCAGCGGCGCGCTCTTCTGGCGTCTTGTGGGCCATTTCCAGCTGCTCCAGAGCAGCGATGCGTTCGCTTTCCTTCTTCTTCTTCAGCAGAATAGTTGACATCACCTCCGGGCTCTCGAGATCCTCCAGCTTAAGCAGATAACGATACAGTGTCTCAATGTGCAACAGAATATGTCGTGACTTTCGCATATTGCTCGGTGCTAGGATCACCTCATTGGGACCATCCATGCTCTTGTCAGCACTTTGGGAACCAGCAGTTAAAGCCGCAATTGCATTCTCAGCTGGACTCATCTCGCTGCCCATAATGTCGGCATCAATGATCTTACGTGGCGCCGTCACACTGCCGTACTGTAGCTTGCCCAACGAATTCTCGAATTTCAGGGGCGAGAAGATGTAGCCAGGCAAATTGTTGGTATTGTTGCCACTGTTTGAGGCCATGCCACTGGCATTGCTGTTGCTGGTGTTTTCCGAATTGCGACGTTCTCGCATCTGCTGGCCGTTGCGTGATCCATTCTTGTTGCCCAATTGAACCAATATGAGTTGGGCATGTCCGCGAGGCTGCGTCAGTGGATGATTCAATTGGTTGTCCTTGTGTGCCTGACTGTGGCGCACCTGTCCCATACGGCGCTCCTTATGCACCGTGTAATAGTAATCATCAATGTACGGCGTGTCCGTATTAAGCTGTGACAGCTGAATCCCAATAAGCCAGTGTTTGTCCCGTGTGCTCATCAGATTCGCATACTCGTCGAACTCTTCGTGTGGCAGATTGCCGCCATGACGATTAAGTTGCTGCTGCTGTTGTTGTTGTTGCAACATCTGCTGCTGATGCATTTGCTGTTGTTGCATTTGCTGCGGCTGCTGCTGTTGTTGCTGCTGCTGTTTCTGGCGATCGTTGCCGACGCGACCTTGTTGCTGCTGACGTGCAACCGCTGCGTTTTGTAGTAGCGGATGATTCTGCTGGATCTCTTGGACCAGACGCATGTTGAACATGTTGTACATGGAGTTGGGTTGCTGATTGAGCAGATTATGTGGAGGCAGTCGTGGCGGCGGCACCGGCTGCATGAATGCCGCCGGATGCATACCAACGCGCATTGCATTAAAGCTCGGATGCATGGCAAAGTTGTTGAGCGCCGTGGGTAAATGGGGATTTGGCAGTGGTCGCGGAAAATTGGGCGGTAAGCCAGCGTGCTGCTGCTGCTGTTGCTGCAGCATTGGATGTTGCGGCAGATTTGGTGCCATTCCAGTTGGATAGATGAAACCAGGCGGCACACGATTCCCACTCAGGCCGTTCAACTGTTGGGGATGTGGTGGTTGTGGTTGCTGCTGCTGCTGTTGTTGCTGCTGTGGTTGTGGCGTCGGCATTAAACCAGGAGCAGGTCCGGCAACGGGCAACGGATGTGTGCCATGGAAACCTACAGTTGGCCTTGGTGGTGGTGTCTGTGGCGTTTGTGCCAGGAATCCAGGGGGCGCTGAAAGTGTTATCAAGTTCAAATGGATGTCTACATTTAAAACTTAAACTTAAATGAAGCTCTGTGTATGCAGACATTTTTTTTAGTCATAACACAAGTGTTTTAGAGAACAGACTGTGGACTTTGCACCGGGTGGAGCCTACAGAGCTGTTTTCCCTTTAGATTGTGCAAAAGGCACGGCTTACCTTTATGCTGAGGGGGTGGCTTCTGAAGCTGCTGTTGTTGTTGTTGCTGGTGTTGTGATATTGTTGGTGTTACCACAGTGTGCTGCCTATTAGCCAGGTTAAAATCCTGTTGGTGCAGTGGTTGTGCCTGTTGTGGTGGCTTCGACATTGCCTGCTGTATAATCAGATTACGTTCAATGTCCTCGAGCGTCGAGATCTTGGCCGACGCTGTTGCTGGCATTGGTGGCAATCCATAGTTGGCATTGGACTCCTGCAATGGCCTTATTGGTGGCCCAATGACTGCTGCTGATGTTTGCGGCTTGAACGCGCTGCGAAAGTTATCGCGAAAAAGCTGCTGATTATTTGCCACTGGCAGTGGCTTAGAGTTGCCCCAGACGACTGAATCCCAGTTGTAGCGATTGTTGGAGTCGCTTTCACCGATCGAACTTAGATCAACATCGTCCAATTTCATAGTTGATAAATTAAGTTCCAAGTCGGAGTAGTCGATGTTGTCGGCCCGATTGCCACCACGCAGCGGTTGTTGATTTTGGTTAAAAAAAGCGCCATTGCCACCTTGATGGTGGTCTGTGAAATCAGCCCCTTTGCGAATTTTTTCCCCATTGCCGCCGAGTCGGACGAGCGTTTCGTGGGCTTCCTCCCAGTCGCCGTTTATCGCTGAGCCAAATGTCTCATCGTTAAGGGCGTCATACTCTTCTTCCGGGGGCTCTGCAATTTGCCCATCGTCGTCCTGCAAATTCCAATTGTCAGTAAATATCTCAATTGAGCAAAACATTTTTTTTTCTCTCCACTAATCAGTGCAAAAAGCATGGTGGACAAATGCATAAATGCTTTCTTTTAGCGAACGTACGAGGTGCGGAAAATATGTATGCATTTTGTGTATTTCATTTTTGTAGAGCCTTGCATCGATTTAGTTACTTACCGGTATGCCTGTTGTTGTATCAAATCCGAAAAACGAATCGTCCATTGCGAAAAACTATTTGTTTTATAAAAAATTATCATGACTTGTCAGTCACCATGAATGGTTGAGAAGAAGAAGTCAATTGGCCTCCACAACATCCACAGGCCACATCCACATGAATTAGTGATGTTCGAAATATCGGACTATCGCACACATCGATAACTGTTTATGCGATATTTTGCAACACGCACGAATTATATGTGCGGCACAGTGATCAGCTGTTGTGTGTTATATCCTACAGCTTTTAACAGCTTGCACACAAATAATCGTTAATTTTCGTCTTTTATTAAATAATAAAATTTATATAGTTATTGTTACTAGGTGATGCAATTAAATAAGCACAGACGTATATTCTCTTGACCTTTACTAAATTGACTCAACTATCTTATCCCTTCTTTTGAGCTGTAACATTTTAAATTTCAAACTATTTACGAAAAGGCGTAATTTACAAATTACTTAACTTTTGCCTAGTTACATACTAAAAAGTTGGTACTGGTAAAACAGAAAAGGGGCTATTATCTCGTCATTGCAACGAAAGTTTCCGCTGCTCAATTTCCAAAAGTTTTCTCTTCAACTCATTTTTCTCGGCCATCAGTTGCTCAATAACCGAGTGATGCCTCTTATCCTCTATCAGTTTCTGTTTGTACATAGCGCAGAATTCGTTAAGAAGTAATTGTGTGCTGCTGGTTGTATCGTGGACTGAACTTATTTGTTTACTCATCGCCTCGAGATCCTTTTTGAGGTCTCGTTCTCTGTATGTGGACCTTTTGCCACTCTGCAAGAAAAGCGGGTCGATGTCAATGTCGGCTTTACAGTCGTCTGGCTCATAAGCGAATCCCGTTGCATCTTGCAGAGCGCTATGATCATCTTCTTCAGGCACAACATCCTCCACGTCCTCCATATCAAATGTAGCATTCGACGTGTCCTGCAGATCGTCGTCCGACGCATTCATTATAATGTGCCCGACATCGTCGTTTAAACGGCATAAACTCGCAATGGTTTCCTCTGCCGCGCTCAGTCCAGTGGCCAAGGGTATGTTATGCATTTCATTCTTTTCCACTTTCTTGATTATAAATCTTTTCCAGTCCTTCAGTGCCTGCAATCATTAGGAGCATTCATAATTATTGTGACATGTTTTATTACACCCAACTCACCTTCTTCCAAGTCAGCAAGTCTTTTTGAGGCGGTCCATTGTTGTTTAATTCCGCTACGAGTTGCTCCCAAAGCGCTTCAAATGTGTTGCGCGTATCCCAGGATGGATTTTGTAGCAATGTGGGATGTTTTTTAATGAAGTTGAGCATTATCAATTCCTGTGCCGGATTCCGAGGTTTGCCTCTATGACGATCAATCGTCTGTGGGTCCATTTTATATTTACGATTATGTGGCGTAGCCGTTCCATTTGCATTGGGATGCATTCTGTTCATGTGTTTACTTAGATTAGTTGTTGTCGTTTTGTAGGACAACTTTGCTTTGCATATGTTACAAAGGGCAAATGTGTCGTCGACAGCTCGAAAGAAACACCAGATTTCGCTTGTTTTCCTTTTCATTTTGTTATTGTTTAATGCAATTTAATACTGTGCACAATATTTTTTATTAATATAGTTTGTAGTGTTTAAAAACGCTTAATCTGTGGTGTTGCCAGACTATTCATAAATAACAATAGGTCTATTCTCCGCGGCTTGATTTTATTTTACGGCTGTACCTGTACATTATTTCGAACAATTTAATAGGGCACAGTTAATAAAATGCTTCGGTTTGCGCATTATAAACCAAACTTTTTGCGTTCCTCAGTTAATTTGTCGATTTCGACAGATTGTTTTGAACTCTGCTGTTTGTTTTGTTGTCGCTCCGTAAGAATTTGGTATTTTTGTCTGTGTGCAATTCGGTCACACTGATTTACAAACCTGCCGCGCTCTATCGGATTGTTAAACTTCTAAAACGCTTATTAAAATGGATGGAATGGTTTTAAACTTTTTACCCAATCCTTTAGACGACGACTTTGAAACAATGTGTCGAGTTATGTGTCCGCGAAACTTAATGTATATTTAATATTATACAATCTGTAATGTTATTTATTTGTTTATGCAGTTGCATGAATGTACAACGTACAATATGAAAATACTTAAACACATACATACAAACATTTCTTCTTGCAGCGAAACGGAATTATTTGTCCGTGTACTAAAAAACACTGAAAAAAATTTTAGTGAACTCATAGTAGGACATTCCGAAAATTTATTTAGCGCCATTTCGGAGAATGTAAGTGCCAATGAGCCAATTGATGTCTGTTATTAAAAATTTGCATATTTCATATTTACATAATTCTGGTTTTTATATTATGTGTAATATTTCAAGAAAATACATCACTTAAACGAAATTATTTATCGAGCACCCACAAACACCAAAGTATTTATGGAAGCTCTTGTCTCACGCATTGTCCACTTTGTTGGTGCTCAGAAATATCAAGTTAGTATTCACCAGAAAAAAAAATTAAGTTCATATTGGGCCAACTAAAAACCGTTATGAACTTTCAGATGGCTCGAAATGATATATTGTATTACAAGAGTTTTGATCTCAAAATGATGACCGTCGAGCGAATTGTGCTTGTTCAGACTCTGATGTGCCTATCTTTGTACATGATGAGGGAAATGCTTGGCGCACGATGTGCATTGGATCAGTTGGATGAGTTTTTGGGTAGTGTATGCTTTACTTTTGGATGTTGTATTGGTATAAAATAATTGCTTACAGAATTGCTGTCTGTTGATAAGTTCGAAAGCGATGGTGAGTAGTGGAATAAATATAATTAATATATAATATAAATGATTTCTCTAAAATTTCCATACATAGAATTGAAAACGTTCTTTAAGCAATTGGAAAATTACAAGAAGGAAATAATGGAACCCATAAAAAGTATACAGTTTAAAATCCAAAGCGAATCTTTTGGTAATGTGTCGAATACTGAACTCAAATCCGACTGGGAAGTTCCATTTGCTTCAAATGCATGTGAATTTGTGTAAGTTGGTGTTAAACATTTTATTTTAAGCTACTTAACAAATAAATTTCCATAGATCGGAACCAAAAAGTGTGGCCGGTGTCTATGCTCGCAGGGAGATAGTGAAAGGTGAAGTGGTCATATCAGAGGATTTGAAGTACTTTCAGTTCAGCACACCTTTTATGAACTGCTCCTATTGTGCAGCTTACCGAGAACATTTGTACAGCTGTAGCAATTGTCGGTATAAAAGCTACTGTTCCCTGGCTTGCATGTATTCCGATTTAATTGCCCATAAACATGAATGTTATGGCTATAAAATTGGCCTTATACAAATGCTAGAGTCAACGATTCTCTTCAGATGTTTCCAACATGCCGTTCAATATTTATCACCAGCAATTGGAATATATACTCGTCACTATGGGTACAGATTTTTACTTTTTATTTAATGAAATATTTCTTAACTGATTAATTTATTCATTATCTTTTTTACACACAGTGTAATACGTGATGCGAGTGTTGCGTGGAATTTTATAACTGAGTTTTCATTTTTGGATAATACACGAAAATCTGTAGTCAGAGATTTTTTGTCTAGACAGCCAAATTGTGAATTGTTACCCAAGTCCAAGTGGCGACAATTAATAACGAATTCTCTTCGTCTGGCTGTTTACGTATACACCGATACAGACATTGTACAGTCATATTTTGGAAAGCTGGAACTGACCAAAGAAGATACCATTAAACTGATTGCTACAATTATGTTTCGACTTAACGTACACATTGCGTTCAATTCACAAAAAGAACAATTGCAATTTGGGGAAACTGCAAGCACAAACCCTCCAGTTACTACAACAAATCCATCGGCTGATGCGAAACGAATGACTGCGAATGCATTTGAGTACTATTCGATTAATGCTCATTCGGATTTTGTCAAGTGCTTCAATAAGCTCCAGAATCGTATTCTGTTGTCCAATTATTCACTAAAACATAAACGCAAATATCTACAGCAGCAGGCATGGAAACAGCAGCAAATTAGTCCAATGGCCGAATACATTGGAAAACTGATTAGATTCGCCATTCATGGTGTTATGATCAACTCAGTGGCAGATTTGTTTGCCGTGGATTGTCCAACCGCAACGTTTATCGAAAAACACTTTTCACAGTTTTCAACTTCGAAACGTTGCAATCTTCTGTCGAATGTGGCTCAAAACTTTCACAAGTTTATGTACGCTTACTTCTGCTACGATGGGAATGGAAGCCAAGACAAACTGTCACTATGTCCAAATCTAAAGAGATTCAATCATTCTTGTGTGGCGAATATCGAAATAGGGTATACTTTTACATGTATTAATGTTTATAAATATATATTAACAATAAACCTTAACAGATTTTCCTCTGGCAAACAGTGTGTAGGCAAGACGAACAGGCTTGTAAGACCTGGCACAGAACTGACAGTCTGCCATGAATCGGTAAACTTCTTAGAACAGGGACGCAGTGAACGCCATGCAATGCTCCTGGAGGCGGGAATTATCTGCAAATGTGATCTATGCTCAATGCCAGCAGCACTGGAGCCAATTGTAAATTTATTACTACATCTACTAGCATTTCGTTATCTAATTATGTTTATTATATTTCATTTTAGAACATTCGCAAAAGCATTTTATGTGCATTCTGCATAGAGCACATGCAAATAACTGAAGTTCCTGGCAACTGCTCTCAGTGCTTTGCTGATTATGAAGAAATTTTGGAGCAATACATAACATTTATATCATACATACTGCGGGAGATTGATACCAAGGAATCAAATCCAAAATGCAAGTATTCACAAGAAATTTCACTGAGTCTGAAATTAATCTGTGAAAATATTATTAACAATTTTGTTTTCTATACAGCATCCGAACAGGAATTGGCTGTCTTGTATGGCACATACAACAGCTACGTCTCTTTGAATTTCTCGGAGGAACATGAACTGCGATATGCTGGTGTACTGAGCTTTGTGGAATTTTTAACATCGAATGGTAAGTGAAAAGGCTTTTCGATGCTCCATGCTTAACTCCTTTTAATATTATAGGTTTCCTGACCCACGCTAGCGAAGTTATTATTTCTTTGCATTGCTCTTATTACTCTTATTACGTGTACAGTGATAAGATCTACTATCGTGATGTAGATGCCTTGTTTTTCAACAAAATTCGTAAAATAATGGAACTTTACATGCAGAATCTGTAAGTTAATGCTACGAATTAATGGCTTATTTATGAATATTTTTTAGTTTTAGCAGCAAGTGCGTGGAAATCGATGCAGTCTTTCCGAAAAAGCTGTTGACAATTATTTCGTATATATTGAAAAGACAGGAACAATATTTGGATGCCTCCACTGGCGACATGGAAGCCTACAACACTTTTCTTGAGAATTGCACAATGTATTATAAATGGAAAAAAATTGTTAACTCGCAGTTTTTAATGCCCAAATCGCTGCAGGCATTTTTGAGAATGTCGTAGATTGCAATGAACTATACAGAAACCAATGGAATACTTAAACATAGTATAGATTTCTAAACGGAGGCTTTGTGTATTTAAGTTTCACGTTACACTTTTGAATTTGTTGTGGAAAGTCTAATGTTTATTTTATACCATAATGGAATGCGTAATTTTATTTCATTACTTTAGATTCAATTAATTTGTTTTTAATTTAAAAATGTGTTCGATTTTAAATCAAATTTGCTAAAATTTAATTGCTTATCTTGCTTAAATGAAAAGTTTTTTGAATGAATTTCACTTCATTTTCATATTTTATTTTGTTTTTAATTTCTTGTTAATGAATTTTTGTCATTTTTTTACATATGAATAAATTACTTTTTAAGTTCACTGACCCGAGTGTAGTTGTTGCTTTCCTTCCAAACTGTTCATACAAACATTTATTTAAAGTTTTATAAGACTAAGAAGATTATAAACGTGTTGGAAAAGAGGGCCTTTTATCTATTATCTTTATTATTTAATATTATCTGTTTATTAACTGATCAAGATGAAACTTCCACCGGACGAAATGTTTAGATCTGAGCTCATATCTCATAATTCACCTGCAATTCCTATGGCTGATGTTTGATTAATTAGTCTGATTCCATCGAAACTTCAACTTTCACATCGAATTTACCAACTTAAAACAAGATCTACGTCGTGCGATAGGTCAGTCAGTCAGTGATTACAAATACTTAGTTGTATATAAATATATA
This sequence comes from Drosophila acutilabella, assembly GCA_035046005.1. Taxonomy (NCBI): domain Eukaryota; kingdom Metazoa; phylum Arthropoda; class Insecta; order Diptera; family Drosophilidae; genus Drosophila; species Drosophila acutilabella. Next base: position 8,167,228 of record JAWNOK010000003.1, read on the forward strand.
GATTAAATACCTGTATTTTCACACACGACAACAGCAGTGGCAACGACACGAGGTAAAAGTAAAAGTGCTTATGATTTAATTTAATTTTTAGCGAGCTTGTCTTTTATTTGTGATAAGCGTTCTTTAATCTTAGCCATCTTACCAAGAATTTAGAAGCACAAGTGCGTGACCCACAATACGGAAGGTGTCATTGAATGAAGTCACGACTCTGTGAGCTGAGCGTGCAAAAACCTCTAAGCAAAAAAGCGATTTTCCATGGTATATATGAGGTATGACCAGACCTAGTGCATCATTATCGTCTCTGCTGTGGAACCATGAGAACATTTACGGCATATTTCGGATTGTTTCTGCTAGCAGCGGGCGCATCAAGTGCACTATCTGGCTGCCCATTTGGCCACTCCGATGGATTTGATTCGCATCTGGAAACGACGGTTAGGCACAAGAGAAACGCCCATCCTTATGGCATCAGACCCAGCGTGGGCTCATCCGAGATGAGTGATCAAAGTCTGGACTCTCTGATCAAGAATTTTTTGCCCAAATATAGTGGACATTCGGACACCAGCAACTGGTTGAACCTGAGCGAAGAGAAACGTCGTTCAGAGCCCGTTAAGTGCGGTGTTCCACCAGCAAACTGTTTGAATAACACACAGAACTTGCACTACCGCACCATAGATGGCGCCTGCAATAATCTACTGTATCCAGAGTTCGGCATTGCCACTTCCCGCTACAGGCGTCTAATGCGTCCCAGCTATATAGCCAATGGTAATGCAGTTCCCAATGCACGTCTCCTCTCCTTGTCCATGTACGGCGAAAAAACAATGATGGACAAATACCGCACAGTGGCTGCTATGCAGTGGGGTCAGTTTGTGGCCCATGACATCAGCCAGATGACCACCAAAGGTGCTCCCAAGGACTGTTGCGCAGAAGCACGCCATCCTCAGTGTATGCCCATCACCTTGGCGCCCGGTGGACCCATTGCCTATAACACCGGAAAGTCCTGCATCAGCTTCGCTCGTGGTGTCACCGATGCGAACGCCATCTGCCCCAAGAGCAACCTTCCACACGATGAGAAACTGACGGTGGTTACATCTTATTTGGATCTTTCATCTCTGTACGGCAATTCGAAGGCACAGAATCAAAAAGTGCGTGCCTACAAGGGTGGCTTGCTCCGCACCAGCTTCTCCAATGGTCAGCACTGGCTCCCCATCAGTCAGAACCTCGATGGCGAGTGTGGCACCCAAAACGAATGTTATGCCGTTCCGGATCAGCGCAATCGCTTTACTCCAACGATAGCTGTGATGCAAACTGTGCTCCTCCGTGAGCACAATCGCCTGGCCGAACAATTGGCTCTGCTGAATCCTCACTACAATGATGAGCGTTTGTATCAGGAGGCACGCAAGATTAACATTGCACAGTATCAGAAGATCACTTACTATGAATGGCTAGTCACTGCCCTGGGCAAATCCTTCACCAACATGAACGGTCTTACCTATCCCTACACGGACTATGCCAACGATTATGTGAATGATTACGACGAGGGCATCAATGCTGGTCCATATGTGGAATTCTCCCATGCCGCTTTCCGTTACTCCCATACCCAAGTTCCCGGCTGGTTCTCGTAAGTGATACTCTATCCGTTAGAAATGAATTTGTTGATATTTACAAGCTTTTTGGTACTCTTACAGCATGGTTGCTCCTAATCGCTATGCAAATCAGACTTATCGACTCAGCGACTTCTTTGAGCGTCCCGAGAACATGCGTCTGCTGTCCTCCAACTATAATCTGGCTGATCTTGTCCGTGGTATGATTACCCAGCTGCAGAAACGTTCAGATGCGAATATCGATCCCGAACTGAAGCATTTCTTTGATCGCAAGGAATTCGAGGACTTTGGCTCCGATCTCAAAGCTCTAGATATTCAGCGTGGTCGTGACTTCAAGCTCGGTTCCTACAATGATGCTCGTGAGCTATGTGGACTGCGTCGTGCCAGCGACTGGGAGGATTTCGCTTCTGAAATTCCTAAAGACGTAAGGAAAATTTAATTAAATTATTTTGTGCATTTTACATTAATTGTTATTTTTACTTGCAGAAAATTGCATTGTTGCGCAAGGTGTACGCCACGCCCGAAGATGTGGAGTTGAACGTAGGTGGCACCGTTGAGTACCACGTCAACGAGTCCATTTTTGGACCCACCATGCAGTGCATTATGGCCAGACAGTTCCTTAACACACGTCGCGGCGATCGCTTCTTCTTTGAACGGGAGAATCATCTGAGTGGTTTCTCACGCTGTAAGTATTAGCCTGGTGTATGCACTTTTTCAATCTAATATGATAACATTTGCCTTGTAGCTCAATTGGCTGAGATTCGGAAGGTCACTGCGGCTTCCCTCTACTGTCAGAATGTACAGGGTCTGTATGACATCCAACCCAATGTCTTTGTTTTCCCCAATGCTCGGTAAGTTTGAAAAACATAGTTACATTAGTTGTACCACTTTATTAATTGTTTAATTTGTTTTTTGTTTAGTAATGTTCTGCTGAGCTGCAATGACATTCCGCAATTGGACATTACCAAATGGCAGGATTTGACTCCTCAGCTTGTTAACTAATTTGTATTCGGTTCTGATACTTTCTTTTGTTTGATATATTTTCAACCGAGTTTTTTGTCGGTTTTTAAAAATCATTACATTATATTTAAGTAGTTCAAATTGTTCATTTTTATTTTTATAATAAATTAAATCAAAACCACTTTGAGTGATAATTCACTGTGGTGGGTTCTAAGCCATCGCTTACAAATTCACCACGATCCTAAGGAACCGTTGAGCCAACGTAGCCAGACTGCCTCAGCGCAATAAAGGAGCGTTGCCAGAAGACAGTAAATACTGTCTTAGTTTTGTACTTAAATGGAGCTTAAAATGATTTTAGTAGTAGTTGATTCAGAGAGAACACAACTTTTATTGCTCGTTTAATTTGAATTGTGACGCAATATTTTGCTGAGTGGTAACAAAAACAGTTAAAACTTTACACTTTCGCCCTGACCTTGCGGTTTCTTTCTCTCTCACAGTTAGCAGTATTCTTAAAAGTTTTCTGTATGTGGGCTAATTAAATTCTGACGCGCGACAAGTTTCTGAATGGGAAAAAAGTTTACCAATGTTTGTTGAGTGACGAAAGAGCGAAATCGAAATTGACATATTGTCACCACTTTTATTATGCAAAACCAATGAGAATTTTATTCAAATTATCAATAATTTCAATAAAATCACTAAAGAGGTGTAAAGAAATCTATATAAAAGATGGATTGAGCATCTGAATGGAAGTCATTCATAACGGTTCAATAGAATCTAGATTAATGAAAGTACATTCTTTTCAAATACATTTCGGGTTTTTGGCAAAAAAACTTCTATTTGATATGCAAAAATGCAGTTGGTATAAAAGTGATCGATTCAACGGTGAGAGACAACACTAGTTCACACACCATGAAAGCGATCATAGCGATCATCTGCATAGGTAAGTTACATTATCCTCTTTTGTTGTTCAGTTCCTCTAATGATTGACTTTGTTTCTTTACAGGCTTCGCCATTGCCAGCAATCCCAGCTCAGGGAGCGGTAAGAAGGGAGATCAGGAAACTGGCAGATTTGTTGCCACAATTCAGTCCCCGATTCCAGCCCCAGCTCCAGCCCCACCCAGTGTAGTTTACAAAATACCCGCACCATACTATCCTCATCCACATCCTCATCCAGCTTCACCACAACAATGTTTCTGTCCACCATCCCCACCAGGACCTCCGGGCCCTCCAGGTCCACCTGGTCCAGCAGGTCCGTCAGGCAAGCCCGGACATCCTGGTCACAGAGGACAGAAAGGAGACAGGGGCGACAGAGGTCACTTTGGACCACCGGGCATGCCAGGTCATATAGGTCCCGTTGGTCCCCCTGGTCTTCCAGGCCACTCACACCATAAGGGTTGGCCCATTCCTCCACCAGTTTATCCTCAACCTCCCATAATTATACCAGTGCCTGTGCCTCATCCTAAGGATCACCATCACCATGGTCATAAGGGTCATAAGGGCCACAAAGGAAATCCAGGACATCCAGGTCATCCTGGCTATCCGGGACCACCAGGCTATCCGGGTGTTCCAGGATCTCCCGGTCACGGCCACCCTGGCCATCCACATCATCCGGGCCATCATCACCCACATCATCCAGGCCACCATCATCCCCACCACCCTCACCATCCACACCACCCACACCATCCTGGACACCCGCACTATCCCGGCCATCCCAGTCATCCCAGTTATCCAGGATACCCTAGTTACCCAGGACATCCCTACCATCCTGGACCACCATGGAGATCTGATCAAGTTCATCAGGTCTACGTTCAGCAAGATAATCCACGGGATGATGTGGAAATGGAGCAATCAGACAGCATCGACTTGGAAGCTCAAAATGAACCGACTTTAATCGATCAAAACGAGTTAAGTGATTCCTCTATGACCTATCTAACGGGAGCTCTATTCCAGCAGCATGAATCTGGTGATAATGAGAATGAAAACGAGAATTCTAGTGCGGAGGAAAATAACAACACTAGCAATACGTCACGAAACCGATAATAGCGTCGAGGATCAAGAGCCAATGTCCGATTCGGATGGAGACAATGTTCCAGAGGACAATAATATTGAGGTGGAAGGACGTAGCAGTAATAAGCCAATTATATTGGCCATAAGCACGCCACACCAGCCATTTCAATTGTATTCACTTAAGAAAAGCCTAATTTAAGCCAACTGATCTGATTAAATAAGAAACATATAATTTAAAAGAAGCAAATGTTTTTTTCTCAGATGGAAAGGGTTTCATAATTGGGAAGGAAAAACTAGATGGATTTTATTTGAATTCCTTGTTTGATTGTGTTTAGATTTTTAACCGATTCGACCTCTGATAAGTAGTAAATAAACAAGGGAACGAGAAAATAATTGTTAGTTGATGTAAAGCCCTTCTTACCCATTGTTATACTAATGTGTGTACCCAAAGAAATTGGATATGAATGCTTTAACTTCTGAGTTGTGGCTGTTGAAAGGCTTTTCAAATTAACGAGTTTCTTATTGTTTTTAGCCACTTATTGGCAACAATGAAATAAAAGAAACATCGATTTATCCATTTATATATTTATCAATATGTATGCTAATTTTGCCATGATCAATAACTTATGTTCTTTGGGCTTTTATTTCAGTGATCAACCTCTTTTATTGACGGCTTTCGTTTATGTCTCTCAGCATAAAGGCGTTTTGCCTAAAGAAGCAAACAGAAAGTAAATTAATAAAGGAAAATATTCAATAATCGACCAAAATGTAAACAAAAGCGAATTATTAGAAATCATCTAAAAAGTTTGCATGCTATAGGTGTAAACTATTAAAATAATTAAAATAACAGCGCCAATGCACAAATTTACAGATGAAAATATTTATTTTGTTCATCCACTAGATTTTAAATATAAATACTAACTAAATCAAAATAATGAAAGTAATGTCGGATAAAATGGATGTAAAGTTTTTCGACTGTCACCAGACAACACATTTACACGAACTCGTCATTTGCTTGTCATAGTAACTATCTGTGTTGTGTGACGGAAATGACTTAACTTTTTTGTTTTCGGTTGCACCGTCTTAAACTTAAGTTGAATCAGTTTCTGTTTTTAGTGTTCGTATTTTCCGTCTCCGTGGGTTACTTTTGAGTCGGTCTCTTCATTGACAATAAACTGTTGCATACTTTCAGGCGGCATAATAAAATACCTGAGATCCGTACGAAGTTTGGCCGCCATAAGATAAACAATTAAATAATCCATTTGTATTAAAATGTATAACGTATTATTTCCTTACTCTATATGAGATTAAGCTACAATACTCGCAAAGAAAATAAAAAAAAATACGCCTTTGTCTGAACAAATAGTCAAAACTCACACCCGACTTCCGAATTTAATTTATTTATTCATTTTATTTAACTATGCGACTATAAAGTTAATTATGCATTCAGAGCCGCATCAACATAAATTGTGTGCAGCTGACACCTTCACATATCATGTGAAAAAGTTTAATCAATTTTCGTAGTAACACCAATAGACTGAATACATCGTTTAATCAATTGAGAGGGAGGGAGCACGTTTAAAATTCAGGGAACCAGGACATTTTGAAGCCGATTTTGTATGATAACTTGTTTTTCGCTTGGACGCAGGCAAAGCTGTTGTATAATTAATTTGTTTCTACTTTGTCAATAAATCACACTCGTTGATTATAGCTTTGCCAGCTTGTCACCCAACTATTCGTCTGCATGCCCCTCAAAATAAATTATATTTGTACTCTGTACGAAGACAATTAATCTTTATTGAAACTAAAAAGTATATGCAAACTGCTGACAAACTATTTTGCTTGCTGTCTAGCTAAACGTGCTGTACTCTCAAGCTCAAATTGAAACTTTCTCCAAAACAACAACAAAGGCCATAACTGATATCATAAATACCGTAGACACACTCCCTTGAGGATTCACTGACCCTAGAGATCGGTAATTGGCAACATTTTATTGCTTTAACAAATAGTAGTAGATACAACATTTAAATACTAATAATAGACAATTATTAAGTTGCTTTAACTTTTTAATTGCATAACAATTATTCTGTCTTACTTGGGTGTCAAAAATGATGATTGAGCTAAAACACTAAATCATAATTTAGTGCTTCATCTAGCAACGTAAATATATATTTTCGACCCAACAAATGTTTAACGATTATAGTTTTCAATTCTTTTCTTTTTTCATATGCAAAATGCATTTAATCAATAGGGCTGATTTAAGTCTAATAAGTGGGGATGTACATGCGAGCCAAGTAAGGCGGCAAGGTGAAATTATGTGGGCAGTTTAGGGGGTGTGTGTATGGGTGTGTGTCTATTGTTTAGCTGCGTTTTTGAGAAGAAAACATTATTTGAAGACGCTGAAAGCCAGTCAAGTGTTGCGCTTTGAGATACGAATAAAATGCATCAGTTGAATGATTTGATTTATATGGTTGAGCACGACATGTGGCACGGTATTCGCAACAACTTGATGTGCTTAGTAATATTATCAACATTATTTTTATTATTATTAATTTTATTTTTATTTTTGTTATAAGTGCTGGCAATTGTGGAGCATTTGCTCATGAAAATGGAAAGTAATTTTTGCGCAAAAGAAATTTTTGCGGTCGCAAAAGATGTTAACATGCATGCCTAAGCATCAAGATTTTATATATGTATGTATATACCTATATATATTTATATATAGGGGGCGGGGCAGGTCTGCTGTGTACCTGCTTGCCTCTGCCTGTTTGTCAGGTGTTAACAACCTCTGAAGACACGCACGCACACATACACACGTATTGAGTACTGATCATCGTGGTAGATGTGTGTGTCTACCTCCTTGTCTACTATGTAATTAGTTAGCCACAGCAAACAATTTACAACGGACAAACAACAAAGCTACAAACAACCAACTGTGGAAAGTAACTTGGCATCAATCGCATTGAAGTGTCTGTCTTTTGTCACTTTGTTTGCGCTTTATTGAAGACTTAACCCCATTAGCGTAAATTGGCGCACTTGCCAATCAGCGATGCAAACAAAACAGGTAGATAGATACTTACTCTCGCATACGAGGCAGAGGCAAGGGCAACAACAACTACAATAACAAAAACAAAAGAAACACACTTTCTGCGGCATGCCAAAGAATGAGCGAGGCGAAAACTTTTACCCAGCCCCAAAAAAAAAAAACAACAACAACCAAAAACAAAAACAAAACGAAAACCAAGATCGAAACGCACAATAACTCAGCTCATTCACAGTTCAGACAAAAGAGCGTTAAATGTCTTTGGATCCCTCTCTCTCTCTCACAAGCTCTTCCGCTCTCTCTGGTCAGCATCTTGGAATTTTTAGTACCTCTCCTTTCAGTGCAGCCTAAAAGCGTCAAATGCCTCTCGCTCTTTTTCTTCCGCTCTCTGTCCAGCATCATGGAATTTTTAGTACGTGAGGTTTGCTGCAGTCTGAAGACTTAAAGCGCTCTCTCTTCCTTATGCTCTCTCTAGTCGGCATCTTAGAATTTTTAGTACATTAAGTGCGCAGACTAAAAACCAGTTTCACTTGAGCTGAGCTCAAACAGGCAGAAGCTGGCCATGGATAGCGTCAGTTGCTGCGCGACGCTCAAGTGGAGCACAAGCTAAAACAGACGGCAGACAAAAGAGTCGATTTAGTTTTAGCCAAGCTGTAGCCAAAAGGCAGATACCGAAACCAAAACCGGGACGCGACAAGACGAAGCGACGCTGCGCATGCGCAGTCAGTTGTAGTTGTTATTGTACTTGTGTGCTAGTGTGTGTGTGTGTGTGCAGCAGCAGCACTGCTCAGCTTAATTATTGTTCCAGCAGCAGCAGCAGCAGAACCGCAGCAACCACCAGCAGCAGCTCTCGATTCGATTCCCGTTTCCCCGCAACGTTGGCAGCGCTAAAGTTTACTTGTTTGTCTGCATTTTTAGTGCACTTGTATAAGTAAATTTGTGTGCGTGTTTGTTAGTGTGTACGTGTGTGTTGGGGAACTGTGTGTGTAATAGCTATTTTTCCTACATGGTGTGTGCGCTTTTCCATGGGAAAATATTCTTATTGCCGTTTTGCGCTTTCTTTTTTGTGTATAACAAAACAAACGTAAACAAGCCGCCAAACAACACATAACAAAATACTCATGCAACAACAACAACAGCAGCAACTGTAACCGTTATACTTAGTAACAACAATAACAGCATTGGCGAAAAACATCAAGTCATAACAAAAGAATACGAATTTCCCAAGCAACAACAACAGCAAAAACTACTGCAAATAACAACACAACACAACGTTTTGGATTGCAATTTCACAAACCATCGCAGAGATCCACTATAAAAACAACAACCCAAAGTAAGCCAAAAATATAAATCAGAAAAGAAACTGGTTACAACAACAAAAACAATAGCAATAACTACAAAAAGCAACAACAGCAGCTAATTGTTTTTTTTTTTAAACCGCAGTTTGTGATTAACATATTTCCCATCAAAAAGTCCATGTTTTTAATCGCCCTGCCCGCAGGTGTGCGTGTGCCTGTGGCTGTGTGTGCGTGTGTATGTGTTTAAAACAAGAAGTGGACGCAGTCGCAGAGCAGATCATGTAGCAATGGAGACCTTGAAGCTGTCACCTCTTTGGGGTCTTGTCTTGAACAAGATTTTCTGCATTGCTTTAACTCGATACGAATCGATTCGAAATCAAGTCAGTATTTTGAATATGTGTAAATCCCGAATATTTTATTTTTGGGTTTTGAAGTGCAACCTGTGTGGTTGTTTTATGGCCAATAAAAAAATTTACATACATATGAGTGTATGTGCACATACTTGTTTGCATACACATACACATACACACAACAATCGATTTACCTATTTACACACTGTGATGAGACTCGAGAAAATGTGATGAGTGTCGAGATTTCGAAAACTCAGTTTCGAACTGACCAAATAACGTTTTGCATGCCTATGGACCGTATAGCAAATAGCAATAACAAACAGTTACAGACAGGTGAATGTGTACGTGTGTGTGTGTGTGTATATTCACACCTGTGCCTGTGTCTGTGCTACCAAGTTTGGTTTTTTTGGTATCGGCGCGCAAAACAGCAATTCCCAGCCAATACAACGGTACTGCAAACGCCCCGAGAGAAATAATCAAGAATATGAAATATACACAACTGCGCACACATATATGCACACTTTGTGTGTGGTTGTGACCTTACACCCATACCAGCACACAAGCTGGTTGCTCATGCGATTCATTAACCGCTACAATTGGCCATAAAAAATAACCAAGTTCCACTGTTAAATTCTATACTCAAATTCTTGTTTTAGCTGAAATCTGTACTCCTTTCCTTTACTTTGTGGGTTTAGCAATTAAACAGTAATGAGTGAAATATTAGAAATACTTTACTGTTTGTAGACTTAACTACCATAATTTAGACATGATTAAAGCTTTCAATAAGTAGTTGATTGAACTATGGACTTCAATTGTTTTTTTAATTGAACTAGTAAATGAAATGTTTATTTTAGGTTTTCATTATATCTATTTAATTCTTAATATAATGTTTTAAAATTTTTGATTTCATTATTCTAGACAGGTTTTATATTAAAATAATGATTATGTTCATAAATAAATAATGCGGAAATTACACATGTCTATGTTTGATAAAGTTTTATAAGTTTCTTATAAGTTATTGAGCATTTAAGTAGAGTCAATGTCTCGTTAAAATATGTTTTCTTTTGGTGTTTTAGCTGTTGATTATTAAAAACAAAATAACATTTGCCAAACAATGTTGCTTTTATGAGATAAAATAATATTTGCCTGCCCAAAAGGAGCGAGAAAGTACTAAAGTCAACAAAAGAAAGTGATTGCTGAAAAAGCTAAAGTAAATATCAAATCAAACTGAGCTCTTATAATGAAGAAATTTCAGTTTTACCCTAGGGAGACAGAGTACAATACAAACAAAAGTGGCGATTAATAACAAAAGGAAGACGCACCTATTCGATTGTTCTGTAAGTGTCTGAATCAAGAATTCCAGACAACAAGCGAGAAAAGTAGTTCACTGAGCACAAGCAAGTGGAGATGTAACATTTAATGCTTTTATTACACCAATCAGATATAGATATTCCTTCTTTATTCATTCCTTTTTGATTTCTGATTTGGGAAGCAAAGAATGTCGGTTGTTTTCAGTTGTTTGAGGTAATCGTTGGGTTCCATTCTAAGCCGAATGTGTAGGTTAGCTTAGCTCGGTTCTTTTTATTGGCTTTGTTGATTATAGCTCTCTCAAAGCGATTGTCAACAACAAGACGGAGACAAATATGTGGTTTCGACCAAAAAAAAACTTGACTCTGGTATGCAAATGAAACGTTCCAATAGAAACAGAACGACGTTAAAAGAGGAAATGACCAAATAGGTTTTGGACTTGGAACTTTGAGCGAATAAATGTTAACAAAGTTTTATTTTTTAGTTAGTTTTGTAAATTGGCATTACTAAATGGAAATCAAATCAAACTTGATACTTAATTGCAGCACAATGAAAATGGAAATGTGGAAAATGCAGCAACATTTATTGTTGGTGTTGGTCTGCTGTCTCTGTTGCTTGACCCAGTACAGTGAAGCCTGGCGACCGTGTCCGGAGCTGAGTACCGCATTACGTTTGCCATGCAGGTGAGTAAATACATGACAAGCCGACAGGTGAACAGCTGGACAGACAGTTGAACAGACAGCTGAATTTCCGCTTGTCAATGATTTTAATATCTGCACAAATTGCATGTAATTTGTGTATCAAAGTGGTTTTGTTTTATTTTTGTTGTTTTCTTGTCTTGTCTTGTTTGTATTAACGTGTAATCACCGCCATTGTCAACAATTACAGATGCAATGTGGTGCCTTTTGCGGCCACCGGCCAGCTTGGAGCTGTGGCCATGGACTGCGATCGAGTTGTATTCCACGGCGATGCACCGCAACTGCCTTATGGGGCGCCCATCGTGGCGTATACGCAACGTTTCAGTGGTCAACAGACATTACCGGCCCAGGTAAGCAGCACACAACTGCTACAAACTAGTGGAAAATATGTTGTTCATTTCCATTGTGGTTTTTCCATAGACATTCGGACAGCTTAAGTTGCCCATTGAGGAGCTGGATCTGTCCAATAATCTCATAAGACGCATACCCGATAAAGCATTTGTTGGCCTAAAGGATGCACTCAATGAACTGCGTTTGGCCAACAATTTGTTGGGCGATAATCTGAATCCCATATTCTCCACTGCCGAGCTGCACAGCTTGAAGAATCTGCGTTTACTCGATCTGTCTGGCAATAAGATCAAATTGATTGAGGAGGGCGTGCTCAAGGGATGTGTTGATCTCAAGGAGCTCTACATGGATCGCAATAGTCTGACAGCGGTGCCAATAAATTCGTTAAATGGACCCACTGCCCTGAGGCATTTGTCGTTGCGTCAGAATCACATAGGTAACTTTTTAACACTGACTCACAGCTTATTTCGTACAGCTGTAAAACTCTGTTTTGCTTTCAGCTACGCTTCAACGGGAATCCTTCAGTTCTCAGTCCCAACTGGAAATCATTGATCTGCGTTACAATACACTGCGCAGCATTGATAGTCGAGCTTTCCATGGCTTGCGGAAAATACGTGAAATTAAGCTGGCTGGCAATCGTATCACGAATCTGAACAGCGATGTCTTTGAAAAACTGCCAATGTTGCAAAAACTGGATCTTTCCGAGAACTTTATTAGTCAGTTTCCCACGGTGGCTTTGGTGCCCATACTTGGCCTCAAATCGCTGAATTTGTCATCGAATATGCTACAGGTAAGTTGCCTTAAATTATTCCATTGCCATCTACGATTCACCAACGTTGTCGTCTCCCCCAGCAACTGGACTATACACACATGCAGGTGGTTAAATCACTGGAAAACCTGGATCTGAGCCGTAATAGCATTACCAGCATTCCACCGGGCACCTTCCGTGATCAGAGTGCACTGAAGTATCTCGATCTCAGTCTCAATTCACTGCGCACGGTGCGTATACACGATGTTTCAGGTGGCACAAAGTTTTATAACGAATCTTTTACAGATCGAGGACGATGCCTTGGAGGGACTACAGAATCTTCAAACTCTGATTATCAAGGATAACAACATTTTACTGGTTCCAGGCAGTGCTTTGGGTCGTCTGCCTCAGCTCACGTCGCTGCAAATGGACTACAATCGTGTGGCTGCACTCTCGGCTGAAATTCTGGGCTCTCTGCAGGCTGGCGACATTACCACACTCTCGCTGTCGCGCAATGTGATTCGTGAACTGCCGCCAGGCAGCTTCCAGATGTTCAGCAGCCTGCATACTCTTGACCTGGCCGGTAACTCGCTGGCCATGATCAATGCGGACACCTTTGCCGGTCTGGAGAGCACTTTGATGCAGCTGAAGCTGTCGCAGAACAGACTCACGGGCTTGGGAGGTATGCCTCTGGTGCTGCCCGAGCTGCGTAGCCTTGATCTGAGCAGTAATAATCTGGGTGAAATACCGCCAATGGTTTTCGGTGAATTGGAGAATTTGCAATCCCTGAACTTAAGTGGCAATCACTTGGCACCGCTGACGCCGCTGCTCTTCAAGCCCTTAACACGTCTGCAGATCATCGATTTGAGTCACTGCAGCATTCGTCAGCTGAGTGGAGATCTGTTGGCTGGATTACAGGACCTGAAGCACATCTATTTGAGTGGTAATCAGCTGCAGGAACTGCAGGACGGCAGCTTCTTGAATCTGTGGAACATTAGCTCCATTGATCTGTCCAACAATCGCATCAACTCCATACGCGCCGGTGCTTTTGTTAATGTAATGCAGCTGAAGCGACTGGATCTCCACGGCAACCAATTGTCGGCCTTCAAGGGAGAGTTCTTTAACACCGGAACGGGTATTGAGGAGCTGGATATATCACATAATCAGCTGAGCTATCTGTTTCCCTCCTCGTTCCGCATTCATCCGCGTCTGCGTATAATTCGTGCTGCCCACAACAAGTTTTCCTTCTTCCCCGCCGAACTGATCACTACGTTGCAGTATCTGCAGCACATTGATCTCTCCCAGAATCAACTAAAGACCATCGATGAGCTGGACTTTGCACGACTGCCACGATTGAGGGTATTGCTTTTGGCTGGCAATCAACTGGACATGGTTAGTGAGATGGCTTTCCACAATTCGACACAGTTGCAGATTCTCGATCTGTCCAATAATAATCTGGATCGCATTGGGGAGCGCACCTTTGAGGGTCTTGTGCGTTTGGAGCAGCTGAATCTTGAGAACAATCGCCTCTCAGAGCTGTCCGACGGCGTCTTCGAACACTCCAAGCTGCATATGCTGGAGAGCATTAACTTGGCCAGAAATCGCTTCGAGTATGCTCCTCTGAATGCCCTGCAGCTGCGTCAGTTCTTTGTGTCCTCGGTGGATCTTAGTCATAATCGGATTAGGGAGTTGCCACGGGATGATGGCATTATGATGAATATCAAGAGCATTGATCTGTCCTACAATCCGCTTACACCACAAGCTGTCCACAATGTGCTCAACGAGCCCAAGACAGTGAGGGAGGTGAATCTGGCAGGCACGGGAATTGAGGAACTACAGCTGCTAGAGACACCCTTCCTGCAGAGTTTGAATCTTTCGGACAACAAGTTGCGCAACATCAAACCAGAGGTTTTCCAAAGAGTTACACTGCTGGAAACCCTTGACGTTTCCAGCAATCAGTTGCAATCTCTGAGCGATCTCTCGATGGCCTGGCCACAGTTGCAGGTACTTCAAGAGCTGGACGTGTCCAACAATAGTTTTGAGCTTATCTCTCAGTCCAATTTCGATCATCTGGAGATGCTCCGAACGCTTCGCTTGAACCACTTGCCGTTCTGCAGTCGCATCGAGAAGAATGCCTTCCGACCACTTCCCAGTCTGGCCACCTTGGAGGCCTACGATCTGCCGCTGTTGGGTTATCTGGATCTGCAGGGTATCATGGAACTGTTGCCGGGTCTGGAGATGCTGGACATTGAGGTCAAGGATTCCACAATTGGCAGTGAACAAATTCAACCATTGAAGCATCCCCGTCTCAGTTCCATTGGCATACGAGGCGAGCGCCTTAAGACCATATCGTCGGGCACTTTGGCCGGACTCAAGAGCAATGATCTGTCCATCAAACTGAGAAACACTTCACTGACTGCTCTGCCTCCAGCTCTGCTGTTCCCAGTGCCACGCTCCTCGCATCTCACACTGAACGTGGAAGGATCCAAGATTAGTTCGCTGGTGCCACAATTCTTAAACGCCTTGGAGGATCGGCGGGCGAGCTTGCAGCTGCAGGGCTTGGAGAGTAATCCCATTAACTGCAATTGTGATGCACGTGCACTGCGCCGTTGGCTGCCCAGCTCGGGTATGCCCGACCTGACGTGCCAGGAGCCACCCTACATGGCCGGACGCAAACTCATTGAAGTGGGGGATGATGAACTCACCTGCGATGCGCGACGCATGACATCAACCACTGGACGACCAACAACGCCACTACTGCAGAAGAGCTCCAGTTCACTAGTGACACGCATCAGCAGTGCCACCACCGAGGAACCACTTATCATCTGGAGCCTAGAGCCCACACAGCCGACCATTATGAAGATTAAGACAAAGGCGCCGCTGATGAAGGCCCAGTCACCCATCATAGGCAACGATGACACACTGATCATTGGGATTGTCGGCGGTGTGGTGGCCTTCATAGCCATACTCATCATCATCATTTGCATAATCCGCCTGCGCATGAGCAATGCCGAGTATCAGCAGAGCGCCGCCATGATGGGCATGCCATCAATGCAGCTGGGCGCACATAATCCAGCCTACAGTTACAAAAACGGAGCTGGTGCACCCACCGCTGCTCTGTATGCAGTGCCACCATATCAGGCTAACTACGCCACGTTGCCACACAAGACGGCATCAATTCATCACCAGTCCACACAAAATCTGAGCCAGAGACAACAGCAAGCGGTGCAACAGGCAGCGGCAGCTCAACAAGCAGCTGCTGTGGCTGCCTACTCGACCATGTCACGGATGTCCTACTTCAGTGGAGCGGGAGTAGGTGCTGGAACAGGAGCGAGTGCTGATGGTGCCGACAGTCTGTCCCAGCAGCAGCATCAACCGTATATCATTTATTCAGATGACAAGGCATACAGATAGATGCACATTTGTCATCCGTCAGGTGGTGAGTCAAGGAAGTCTTAAGCTATCATTCTCACCTTCTCCATCTCTAGCTCAGTCAGGCAGCAACAAACAGGTTCTACACAAATATTAAAATATATATCTATATCATATTATCAGCTATGTTGTATATAGACTTAGTACATTCTAACTGTATCTGTATCTTAACGTAATTAAGTCGAAATGTCGCGAATGCGAAATAAACAAATTTTAGTATAAATATTAATACAATCTCAACTCGTTTGTTTTCTTTTCAATTCATATAATTCACAAAAAGGCTGTTTTTTCATATATTTTTTTTGGGTTTTTTTATACATCAAGATGAGTTCATACAAGTCTCTACTCGTAAATGCAAATATACATAAATATGTTTATATATTCATAAATTTATATAAGAACACACAT
Source organism: Drosophila acutilabella (assembly GCA_035046005.1). NCBI lineage: Eukaryota > Metazoa > Arthropoda > Insecta > Diptera > Drosophilidae > Drosophila > Drosophila acutilabella. The sequence continues at coordinate 8,183,429 of JAWNOK010000003.1, forward strand.
TTGTCTCTTAATGTGCCAGATATACTTCAGGATAACCATTCACAGTCTTTGTTATTTCATTTGCTAAACATTAACAAGATCATCATTAATTTGTGTAAACATTGCTCTCGCACCAATTAACAAAAAAATAATATTTTGGTAACTAACATTTTGTATGGCAAAAAGTAACAAACAAAATTTGAGATATTTTGTGATAATTTAAAAAAAAACTTATCATGTGCTCAGTTCGATATCAAATCGAGTCTTTCATTTTCATTAACAATGGTTTGATGGATGATCAATCTATGCCATTTGACCATATGAGGTGTGTATATTGTAATTGCGACGTCGATAGTAGATCATCATTCCATAGCTGACACAAAGCAGTGCAGCTACGATGCATACAAGAATGCCTGCAAGGACATTGAGAGGTAGTTGTTTTATTTATTCAAACAAAAACAAAAGCAGACGCGAACTCAAACACAAACATAAGACAGCACACATATTTAATTTTAAAGCCACAGCAAATAAAAACATTTACTTATGCTTATAACTTGCCTGTTACCGCACCCAAATTGGCCTCTTCGTAAGTCATCGTGAGTGTGGATCGCTTGCACTCGGCCTCCCAATCCTCTGGCAATACATCATTATATAAGGTGAACATTTTATCCAACGGACAAGATGTGCCACAATCCGGTATGTTCATAAGTAGCGGTTCCGCTGTGGTATTCTTGTAAAACACGGACACAAATGGCGTATTCTTTTCATCCACTCGTAGCTCCATCATTATGCAGGCAGTGTATGGCGGACTGTGCAGCTGTTTAAATCAAATCAAGAATTAAACAATTGGCATTTTTATGATATTCCAATACATACCTCGAACAAATTAAGGGTATTCAGCAAATTGGCAACAGTTGTGTCATGAGCACTATACATAAACACGGAACGATCGGGATTCAGTTTTTGTTTGGACTTCTTACTCATTCGTGAGAGTATATCCAAAAGCAGTGGACCAGTCTTAAGACGAGCCAACTGACGTGTGTATGTGTTTATTTTAAATGCCAAATTCGACACATACGTTAGGTCAGGGCCCCCGTAAACCTTTTGGGTCCACACTGGCAGCGTTTTGTTATAAAGTTGCTCAATGAACAGCGTATTGTTGAAATATTGGACTTCGATTAATGTCTTTACTGGTCGACCACTATTTTGACTTAGATAGGAAAAGAGATCTTTGTAGCGTTCCATTATGGACTGATATTCAGAGGATTCCGTAAAAATGGACATATAGTAGTCATATGCTGGACAAGCTTTCTTGGCGCCGATTAACTGTGTATTAAGCGATTTTTAAATTTTAAATTAAAAGTTGACAAACAAGAAATTATAATAATTTTTACCGCATCCATTTTTTCGGGAACAGTATGCACTGGAACCGGTTGCCATTTGATTTCACTGTTCCAAACATCGTCACCAACAGGTTCGTACAATCCCGCCAAATTCGACTGGGCGCTCATCAGTGTGCGATCCACGTCCGTGGATTGTACATAGATCTGGTCATTGTCGAACTTAGTGGTCAGCAATGAACTGTATCGTTTCCTTAGCCATTTTCCCAGCTCGTAGTGTTGTTGTTTGCCACGCTATAACATAGTATTTAGTCACACAAACCCGCATTTTTGACCAATTTCCTACTCACATTGGTAAGCTGCCCCCAATTGGCAGGCCAGTATTTTCGATCGTTCCATGGATCGGTCGGATACGGGTCCAAAGGCATTCTGTCGCCATGACGATAAATCTGTATTTCAAAGATTAAGCCAGCTTTAAACCATATGGTAGGAAACAAAGAACACATTGACTCACCACATGCGCAAACTTCAGTACACCTGGCAACGTGGCTGAGACACCGTCTGCATTTTCATCGGCAGTGGCGGAGAGCCCGTTAGTCAATTCCAAACGTAGTGTACAAAAAATGCAGAATAAGCAGATTGCCTTGAGATAACTTCTTTGCAAGCAGTCCATCTTGAATAAAAAGAGACCATTGAACAAAAGAAATAATAATGAACTGTTGTTATTCAATTTGTGCATTTTACATGCGCAGTAAAGTTTTGATTGCACCCGCTTACCGTCAGCAAAGTAATGGAGTCCTTATCGGGCCGCAGCTACCTTTTAAACATTTAGCTTAACACGATTTTGATTTAAGCAACAATTTCCATTGTTTCGATTTCGTACGATTTTTCTTTCGTAAGTTTTATACTAAATCGATAACGATAACTTACATGACTCCCTAATTAAGGTGACCTGGAAATACCAACATTGGCGGTATTTTTATGTTATGGTTTAAATTTAAATTGAAAAGCGTTTATAAAAATAAAAAATGTTTATGATTTGTGTATAATATGTATATTTTTAATAACGTAAGTCATTGGACATCAAGTAGAGCAGATCTTACTATACTTCTGTATATGAATTAATATTTTCTAATTAAAATATCTATTCGCACAATTTCAATAAACAAATATATTGTTGATTGTTGGACTTATAAGTGGTATAGTGATTGGTTTTGAACATATTAAGTTATTATTGTAAAACGATATTAGGCTATTTGGTTGGCAATCCACTTTGATTACATTTGCGTCTAGTTTCCATGAATTAATGGCTTCATCATCTTCACGTTCTAAAATCTTCTATTCCCACCCATCGTCGGCGTCGACCTGGGTCCATTAAACCTGCTTAAATTATTCATTAGAAAATTACGCAACACGTAGATTTAATTGGCAAACAAAACATACCTATTTCTATTGCCTTGACTACCGCCTAGGGGAGGAAAGTCTGATTGATATGAGTTTGGTGAATTATAATGATGACCATTGCTCGGTCCGTGTTTGTTAAAATTAGAGCTATGGTTTTGCGACACACTATTGCTTTGTCCGTTGCCAGAACCCCGCCGGGAGCTGAACCCACCGCGTCTTTCGAATCCTCCACGATTCGCATTGAAACCACCACGACCACCTTGCGCACCTCCACTGCAATGGAGAAGTACAAAGTTATTAAGTGATCGCAACCGAAACGATTTTTCACATTGTACCTGTTCAGTCCGGAATTGTTCCGATTACGTTGAAACATTCCGCTGTCAGCATTGCTCCCACTGGGTACCATTGGTCCATTTCCGAAGCGTCCCTGATGATCAACAGCTGGCAATGCAAATCCCCTTCGGTCTTGTCCAATATTATTCGATGATACCGGACCACGATGACTTCCGCCACCAGAGCGAAAATCATTGTGACTCATAGAATTACCGCTGGCTTGGCTGAATTTGTTTTTAAAAGGTTGTGATGGACCGTCATAGTTTTGGTTTTGCTGCGGATGAACTTTACTATATGGCGCTGAACGCGGCTGTCGGAAATTACCCTCATTTCTCATTGGACCGAAGTGACTGTTGGAGTCATGTGAGTTTGATGTGCGATTGCCTCTTGCTGCACCTTCTCTGAAAGTTATTACTGTGGCCACCACGACTAAAGCTTCCGCTTCCATGACCTAGAATACATCTGTTATTCAGCATCATATCTAAATTTGTTTATTTATTCATTTACCTTGCATGGGCCTTCGATTTCCCGCTCCCCCTCCACCGGCACCTCCCCCACCGCCTCCTCTTCTATCTTTTGGCCGCCCCGGTTCGACGACAATGGCCTGGCCCTTGAATTCAATGCCATTCAGCGCAGCTATGGCTGCCTCAGCCATTTCAATTGTCTCCAAGTGAACGAATCCACATCGATTCATTATGTCGCACTCGACTACGACACCATAGTTTGTGAATAAATGTCGCAGCTCCTCCGGTTTGCAGCCAGGCGGCAGGCTGCCCACAAACACTTTTGCGGTCTGTAACGAAGTAAACAGCTCAGTCAGCACTCACCACTGTTTTAATTGTGATAACATTATTGTACGTACAGACATGGAGACGTCCTTTTTTCCTTATGGATGTTCGATTTTTTCTTTATTTTTATTTTCGCGCTTTCTTCTTCTTCATTGCCCAACCAGACAGAACATTAACATTCAGCCAAACTGTAAGATAACAGCGGGCGCAGGTTTTATACAAAAAAATAACATTATGATTTGGTCGATGTAAATCGACCCAATGAATGTATTTACCATGATTTCATGGTAAGAGACGATTGTTAACTTGTGCGTAGCTTAGTTAACTTATATTTTAAAAACTAAAACCACTTATTTGAATAAATTCAAGTGGTATTTCGGTCCAATAAACTGTCTTCGAACAACAGAGCTGTATTGGTTTTACAGCGTCCAATTGATTTTTCTATCGATAACTAATCCGACTGTACGATGGCCGATGAGAACACAATTAGGATCTATCGCAATATTGGCATAAAACTATCGAATATATTTATTTATAGCTTGTTTTTTTTTATTAATGTTTTTAAGTAATGTGGGCGCCAAGCACCGAAGATACGTATTTCGCTAATATGGACCATACAAAAAACGTAGTGCACATAATGCCCAGCGTGGAAATGATGGTAACGTTCAGCGGCGACCGAGATGCGTTGCGCGCTAAAAAAGCTTGTGTACTGTACGCCGAGAGAATCGATTTCAAGGAGTTAATTGTAAGTCACAACCACTTAGTATTTTCAATATATAAAGATATATTGTCTGTCCATTTCAGCAACTGCGTCTAACTGAGAAATGCGATCAGAGACGCATGTATATAACAACCGTGGACAGTGCATCCTTTCACGAATTAAAACAGGATCAGTCCTTGAACGTCACCTTTGCAGGATTCATGGAAAATGTGGTACGCATGTTAAAGGACTGCCAAGCTGGAAAACTCGAGCTGTGCTTATCCCTTAAGGATTCCACTGCTGGCAGCGAGAACTCAAATCCGAATTTGAGTCAACATCACGATTATCTCTTGCAATTCGTTGAAATTAGAGCATTTAAGAATCTCGTGCACTTATGTCTTCCGTGTCGTTCTGCACCATTGCACACAGTTCTTTTTTACATTAACATAATGCTTGATGCGGCGCATAAAAAAGCTTATTTGTTGGAACAGAATACGCAGCAGCTTCAAATGGAATTGAACTCGCAGAGAGCTCATATCGAGCAACTCGGATTAGACAATAATAAACTGCGCGACGCGTTGGTGGAGAACACTCGTCACTTGGGTGAAAAACATTCACAGGAGCTCCAGCAAATGCAGGACAAGTTGGAGAAGGTTAATGCCCAGCGCAGCAATGAACTAGAGAGAAATCGGCGTACGATTACAGGACTACAAGCGCAGCTGGACAGGGAGACACTGGATAAAGCGGAACTTAAGTCGGCACAGGAACAGGCTGAGAAGCGCAATCAATGCCTTAACGACGAGCTTAACTGTTACAAGTCCCGCATTGCTACATTGAAGGAACAGAACGAAAAGCTGCACACTGAACTTACGACAGAAAAGAAACAAGAGCGCAAACTGGAGTACAAAATAGAGGACTTAAAGCAGCACACAGCAGAGCTGCAAGAGCACATCCAGAAAGGAATCAAAGATAAGGTAATGTCGTTTCACCGATTTAAAGTCCAGCCAAGTTATATATTCTTAAATTTAGGCAAACATTGCTGCTGAACTGGAGGCCGAAAAGAAAATTCTACATACTAAACGACAAGCTTTGGAAATGGCTTCTAATGAAATCTCCAAAGCGAATCAAATCATAGTAAAGCAAAGTCAGGAATTGCTCAACCAAAAGAAGACCATTGCGTGGCGCACTGAAGTGGCATTGCAGCAGGAGAAAGCGATTCAAGAAAAGGACAAATTGCTGTCCATGCGAGAAGAGGAACTGGAGCATCTACGCCAAACGGTTAAACAACTGCGCGAAGAAATTCCTCAGCAGCTTCAGTCAATGCGGCATTTTGCTCATGGACTGGAACAAAAGTATACAAATCGTAAGTGGGGCAATAATTAAAACAGGAATTTAGTTTTAATATTGATATTTCATTTCAGAAATCATCACGCTTAAGGAACACTTAAACGCGTCCAGTGGCAAAGAGAATCAAAACCGTAAATCGAATCGCAAATAGATGGCATTTGGTTTAGTTTGTGTTAGTTAATTTATGTTTGTTTTAATAGCTTTAATTAAAATTATTTGTCTACACATAATCATCGTCCGCATTTTTTTCGCATTTGTACATGAGCTGTGCCCACATTTACAGCTTGGCTAATATCCTCGAACTGATTCAATTTCAATCTCTCGCGTATTAGTTCTGCGATGGCTTTTTGTGTGCGTCTCTCCAAACGTTCCAGTTTTTTACTCACATCGCGTTTTAAATCCCAATCGGGTTTTCGGGGCGCTAAATTCGTTATGTCAATCTCATCTATGACCATTGGCTGCTCCAGTAAGCTGAGTTGGGACTGAACGGCCGTCTCGATGTTTCCCGTGGGCTCTTGTGGTAGAACTTCGCCAGTTGTGTTTTCATTTTGCGGCTTATAACTACGAAAAACAGGCCTGGAAATAAGCAAAAAGGTTTTGATGTTACAAACGTAAACAAACAATTTGCACACACGCTGCATTTACTTTGGCAATTTTTCGGCCGCGTCTGTCGTGCCGCCTGTTTTGGACTGCGCCTGTTCCCGAAGCTTTTGCAAGCGCTCCTTGCGCTTTAAAGACTCTTCTGTTAGCTTTCCCAAGTTATTATTATCGTTGTTAGCCATTAGATTGAGAATAAACGAAATAAAAATAAATAAAAGTTGTTCGTGCGCTGCTGTGCTATGTATATCGATTAAGCACGCATTGATAATTCAGCATTCGATTATCAGACTATTCGATAGGCCTAACTATCGATACTCAAATGTAATTTATTGTTGCTCTTTTAATGTTGCCGGTAAATAATTAATTTTCGTGATAATTATAATATAAATCAGCTCGTCTTTTGTAATGCCTTGGATTTTTGATCGACTGCCCCTCATGCTATTAGTTGCTGATGGCCAGCTAATCATCGTATTCATCTATCGATATTTGGATACATAAATATAACAAGTTGGTAGTCCACTTCCACGGAACAAGAGTGAGGGGGAGAACAGTGCAAGTTTTTATTGTATTAAAAAAAAACAAAAACATTTAAATGAAGTAGCAATTACTAAATAAATCGGCAAAAGAGTAAAGCGCACATTGTATCTCTTAAACCGCTACACCGGACAATCAAATGAAAACATGAGCGAAGCACAATTGGCGTAAATTATGTAGCAGCTGCTGCCAAGTGCAATTGTTTGGAGTAACATAAATTAGCTGCAAGGCTAGAAGCGAGCGGGCGTTGCTGCAGGTAACTTTTTGGACCTCTGCTCCGTTGCTGCTGGTGTGCGGCTATTAAAAACCGCTGCTAAAATACGCACATGTATTTTTGTGTATTACATATGCAGAACTGTGCTAATTTCAGTTTCTGTCTCGATTAAAAGAAACCGCCAACTGTTGTGCTGCCAACAATACAACGGACGATCGACAACTAACTGCAAGAACATTTACATCGTCTGCATAGTCAGCCGCCTCGTTGAGCTCATTGTTCTGCGACTGTGACTGTGACACCGTTTTACCCGTTTAGACGTTTACACGTTGCCCGGCACCAGGCAGCTGCTGCTGTATCTAAAAATGGAGTGGACTAGAGAGAAGACATTGCTGCTAATCAACGAGTACCGAAAGAGACGCGGACTGTGGGACATGACTTGCGACGAATATCGCAAGAAGGATGTGAAACAACGACTCTTGAATGAAGTTTGTGAGGTGCTCGGTGGTAATATTGCCATCCAGGAGTTAGAGAAAAAGTTTCACACACTGCGCACGCAATACCATCGTGAAATAAGTCGCATGAAACGCAAAGAGCCCTACAATTCAAAGTGGTTTGGTTTCAAGAATCTCGTCTTTCTCAGTTCACCGTATGCCTGTCGATCCACTATAAAACGCTTGAAAACGGACCTACAATTGCCGGAAAACACAACAATACAGAAATACGTTTTGGGCGAAGTCACAACTGGCTCGACGGAGAACAACAACATGAACGACGAATATATTATAACGCCGCGTAAGCCGCAAGTCAGTAGTCGGGCTCAAGAGCTGGAAAAACTGATAGAGGAGACGACCAAAGATGTCGACGACATGGACGATGATGAGCGGGGTGTTGACGATGATGTGGACACAAAGCCCAAACTAAGCAAAGAGATACCTGGTACGTACGTACAACTAAATGAGGACGATAACGAGGCACTCGAGAGCCACACGCATCATCCACAACAGCAGCAGCACCAGCAGCAAACGCACCATCAACAGCCCATGTTGGAACTGCATCACTCCGCAAATACAGTGGAGGCAGTAAGTTTTCAGGCCAACGAAAGTGGCGAGCTTCATTACCAATCAACGTCTTCGTCGGGAAACGTGAACAGTGGCAACGGCTCCTCGGTGCATGTGGTGCCCACGCGCATTATTAAGATACAAAGACGTGATACGTCCAACCAGGAGAATGGCTATTTTGATGAGCAGCCTGCACAGCATCAGCTTCATCCGCCACCAACAAAGCGAATATATTTTGATCCCAACAGTTCGCATAACACGACTATACTCTCCACATCTACGCTATCAGCGGGCACACAGAATGGCAATGGCAACAATGTGCTGACCACAACAGCCGGTTCGGGTGTTACAGCTGGCACTTTGCGTCTTCCACGGGTCAATGCTATTGTAAACACATCTCTGTCGCCTCCGAAGCCAGCTAGTTCACCTATACCTCCAATACAAACGGTCGCCAGTCAGCATCGCGATGAGTTTTCCACGTACGGGGAATACGTTGCTAACGAGATGCGTGCCATTAACAACAGGGAAGTGCTGATTGCGCTGAAGCACAAAATAAACACAGCTATATTTGAGGCAAATATGGCCGAGCTACAAAAATGAAACTGCATGCATTAGAATTGTACTGGAAATTTATCAATATAATCTAATGTTTTTAGCAAGAATTTAGTAATAAGCTTCCTGTTTAATTGTCTAAAGTCAAATGATTTAATTATACACAAACCCCTCTCCCTCCCTCCTTCCCTAATAATTGTAAAGCTTGTGTCGTACCCAGTTTTTTAAAATTTGTAAATTTACATAGATTCGCACTTCAATATGTATGTATCGATTTGATTAAATAAGCCAAATATAAAGATTAGTAGAATCCAAATATATTATTACATATATTTCATGAGTTTAACATTTTTAGACTATAAGAAACTGGAATTAAATTTCAAAACAATTGCAAGATTATTGTAAACAAAATGTTTTGAATTTGTATTCGAATTAAAACGTCGCCAAAACAACTGTACGTGGTTCAGTTACGATGAGCGATAGATGGCGGCACTTATAATCTCGCCCAAAAGTATGTTACAAAAAGTGCTATGCATTGGGAGACAATTAAGTCTGTTCAATATTCAATCTTATTGTTTAAAGTTATTTTAAGCTGATTTAGACCATAACATTTAAAAAAGAAGTAACTGAAATTAGAGTTTTGAAACATCAACTTTTTTACTGCATGTAAGTATTATATTTGGTTATGCGCCTTAACTTACCAAATGCTAATGATTCAATCAAAAAGGCTAATAAGTATGTTTGTATATGGAAGAGCTTAAGCATGATTTTTTATGCGTATGCATAACAAGTTATTAGTAGCAGCCAATCGAATCGAATTCATTCATCAATTTTTACTACTTGGCAGAAGATGTGGGCTTAAGACAAACTAAATGCTGTTTTCGTTGTCATTGCTGTATTTGGTTTTAAATCGTTGGGTACATTTTTAAAATACACCGTTTTGTGAACACTGGCGTGATTTGTCAATGAAAATTGTACTATAATTAATTAGAAATCATTTTTAGGCCAATAATCAAATGTGCATTAGTCATTCCAGCACCTAATCAAATGTATTCCCTAGTCTTTTAGCCATTTTAAATACTTGCTATGCATATTCGTTTAAGCCCCGTAAATGCAACAACAACAAACAAAACCAATGTCAAAATCTGACAGTGTGAAGCGTTAGCTTTACAATAAATTAATAAATTATAAGCAACAACTTTAACTTGTTACGAAAATCCAAATTTATGTCCCCCAGCAGCATTCACTTTTTAGCAAAATATCAACATATTTATTAGTGTTGTATTTTATTTTTTAGATTACATTTATTTAAAAAGTCCATTAAGATTTGCGAAATTGAGTTGGGATATAAATTTAATTCGGATGGATTGTATATCATAGAATTAAATGAAATTCGGTTTCACATTTCCAACGGAAGTTGATCACAGATATTTTGGATACAGTTTTGCATATTTAAATTTCCCCACTTCGGTATGTTTAGTTTTTTTTTTGGTCATGCTTCACGAAATTGGCGTGAGAAAGTAAGAAACCAGTTTCTGATAGCGCTATCTCCGGCCATGAGATAGGGAGATACCCCAAGAAATATGGGTTACTATTATAATTTTGAAGGTTGATTGCCTGACTGATTTGGTGTGCAAACTTGTGTTGGTCAAATGCACTCAGTCCATGCCCGAGTTGCAGTGCATTTAGCTAGTAAGTTGGTAAAACATTTTGTAAGTTTACAGCGTGGGATAGCATCAGTAATTTATTTTTTAACCGCTTCTTTCATAATTAGATTGTGGGCTCAACTGTGCTGCGTTTTAACAGCCAATCCAATTATGTAGATAATGCCAATCTCGATTCATTCCATATGCATCTCTAAACTGTTTGATAACGCTTTTATTATGACAACTCATTTCCGTTGCCAAAGATTTCCCTGCCTATTAACGAAAGCGCAAAATGTCAAACCACAAAACTAAAAAACTAAACTAATCCAAGTCTAAGTCCCATGAAAATCAGAGCTTTCAAATTTCAAATTGGCTAAGTGATTTACCTTCACTTTTGTGTATCGTAACTTACTAATGGCTGACTCTGATTAAACATAAATGATATTATATATCAAATAAATATATGTGTTTGGGCATTTGTATCAATTTTGTCAATATTTACACCCGGCGTATACACAATATGCAGCTAGACCTTGGCATCCCTATAGTTGACAGTGCCTGTCGCCAGTATGCGGCCTGTCCACACTGTTCACAGTTCAACTTTTATAGTTCAAGTTTTTTTTGTCTCTTTTTGCAATAAATCGCAGTTAGACAATGGGACTTGGACTTGGACTTGGGTGGAACAAAAGTGCATAGAAAACGATTGTAATCGATTGTAACCTCGTCCAAACCATTCGATATGCAAATACGAGTGTGTGTGTATGTTGGTGTGCGCATCTTCATTCAAATTGCCTGCAAAATTGAGATAGCAAATGAGCTTGCGAAGTTTTCTTTTCTTTCCAATTCTTTGTTTCTATTTTATGATCTTTTTGACACTTGTTGCTCTTTGCTTGCTGATTGTTTGATCTGATTAAAATTCATATTTATAATTAGTTTATTAGTAATTTGTTCCAGCGCAAACACTTGATTATTGAGCACTCCAACTTATGCTAATTTGGGATGTTTGCTTGTTTAAAATCAATCGAAACTGAACCGAGTTCAACAAATTTTTGATTTTTTGCGCTAAGAGAAAATTTCTGCCAAGTGTGAAATTTATTAATTTGGCTTATTAGTTACAAGTTAATTAGTTAGTGATAATTTCTGAAGAGTTGGCACTTGATTTTGTGAAAAATGTAGTCAGTTCAGCGCTGACGAGTGGCCAGTGTGTCAAAATGGTCAAGTTGATTTGTTGGCCCAAACAAAAGGCCAACTTGAGGCATAACAAAAGCCCAACAGCAGCCACCCCACAAACTGTTGGCCGAGAGTGTCTTCATCTTGGCCATGCAAATGAATTTGTTGTTGCAACAATTTGTTGTTATTGTTTAGCAGAGCAGCTGCTGCTTTTTTATTATTATTATTATTATTATTTTGTTATAAGTTTCCGATTGTAAACAAGTTGCGACCACGCATTTGGGCTGGTATAAAAGGCCGAGCTGCTGTTTGGGCCAACATCACAACCACTTGACACACACAGCCAAAGAGAGCGGCGGAAAAAGAGTTCAGCTAACAGAAGAAGAAGAAGACGTTTAAGCCCAGGCAACAGCATGAAGATATTTGTGGTGCGTGTGCGGATGCGTTAAAGGATTACCACTGTGGATTATTATTAACAACTTTTCTTTGCTTGCTCTTTTAGACAATACTTATGGCCACTTTGGCTTTGGCCCGTGGTGACATCAGTCTGACCCAACAGGGCTACAACTACCGTGTGCAGCAGCAGCAACAGCAGCAGCAGCAACCGACTGTAGTCGCTCATCTGCTCAATCAGCAGCTGCAGCAACAACAACAACAGCAGCAGTCATCACATCCTGTGCTGCCACCGCTGTCCGTGCCACTGCCCTACCTGCCACCTGTTGGCCAGTACCAGCCACATGCCCATGCCCAACAGCAGCCACGCATTGTCAACCACGGCTCCTCCTCCGGCGTCTACCCCATGCCAGCGGGTTTCCCTGTCAATTTCCAGACTGCTCCCGCTCATCAGCAGCGTCGTGCTCGTCCACGTGTGCGTATTCCCAAGCGTCCCATTGTCACCAAGAACTTCTTCATTCACTCCGCACCCGAGGAGTCTGACGATGAGATTCAGGATGAGCTGCAGCAGCTGAACCAACAGCCACGTAATCACTACAATGTGCTCTTTGTCAAGACACCGGCTCAGACGAATCGTGCAGCTGCTTTGAATCTGGCCAAGAGTCTGAAGCAGGAGAAGACCGTGGTCTATGTGCTGGCCAAGAAGACCACTGCGGCTGATCTGCAGGATGCCATTGCCGAGGCACCACAGCAAATCAACAAGCCTGAAGTGTTCTTTATCAAGTACCGCACACCCGAGGAGGCTCTACATGCCCAGCGACAGATCCAGACACAGTACGACACGCTGGGAGGCAGCTCCACCATCACCGATGAGGGATTGGCACCCATTACCTCTGTGGTGGGCTCTCTGGACGCACCCGAGGAGGAGGAAGAGGAGCAGCAGCAACAGCAGCAGGATGGTTCTTTTGATGCCCATGGCAATGGTCAGAGTATTGTGGGTAATGGCCAAGTTAACAACCAATATCTGCCCGCCAATCAGTTCTAAGTAGAAGTATCTTCATTGCCACATTGTCCATCAAATCTTAGTTAGCACCAAACTCCCATTTCCCCGTTGTCTAAGTTAATAAGTGAATCTCTAGATTGTAATTTGAAGTGAATCAAGTCTGTATTAAAAGGTTCAAAGCTGTAATTCAATCACATCTGTCTAAGTTATTTCCTGGTTATTCAGTTACAGTGACTACGATTCCTGACTTCTACTCCACTCTCCGCTTCCACCTCCTTCTCGCTTAGACTAAGGTGGGTGCGTATAAAGTCATGATAGTAAGCGATGCTGGCACTGGCATCGGGTTTGCCCCTGGCACACGGCATGCCCCAGTTGACCAGAGCTACAAGCTTGCCGTTGTGCACCAGTGGACCTCCAGAGTCGCCATGGCATGCTCCACGCCCCTTGTCATTGTAGGTGCACACATGGCCGATGTCCACGTTAGTGCTGTTGCCGTGCGCCTCGCGGCACTGCGCGAAGGGCACGTACTCCACCTCCAGATGCTGCAGCTTGGCAGGCACCTCACCGCCTAGCGACAGAGTGCCCCAGCCAGTGAGGAGCAGCATATCACCAGCCACCAGGGGGGTATGGTCGAACTCCACCAGGTGTGTGGCATTGTCCAGGACAATAGATTCGTTCAGATGCAGCAGGGCAATATCGTTGCGGTACTTGCGTGGCTGATAGTTACAGTGCTCCACAATCCTGTCCGGGTAGTAGTACTTGGACACATTCTGCTTGAGATCCTGTGTACCCGTGAGCACCCGTAAGGCTTCAGGGGTTTTACCATGGATGCAGTGTGCCGCCGTGATGATCCAACGCTCTGCGATGATAGCTCCACCGCAGAAGTGTTGGCCATTTCGGATGCCCTGCAGTGAGATCTGATAGGGTGCCATGCCCTCGGGTGCATCCTCGCCGCCAACAATGCGTTGAGTGGTGTACTGCGGTGGGTAGAGCACCTCATCAGCCGCAACTGAGACTATCAGAAGCAGTAGCCACATTCTGAACTCCAAATTAAAAATGTCCACATTTTGTTGGCTTTTATGCGCTTTTGACTAGTCTAATTGTATATGCCAGACACGTTCCTACCAGGCAAACACTCTACAGGTGATCGCAGTGCCAATCACAGTAACATACTTCACTGGAAGGTTTATACTGATAACCACTGTGCTCAAGCTGTGGACATTGTGGAAAAATAGACTTAGCTCGCAATCTATAAAAGATAACTTGAATTTGTTTGTTTATTTGTTTGTTTTGTTTGAAAGTTCTTGGTCACAACATGCAGCAATGATATTGAAATTTATTAAATCAATAGTTCATTGTAAATTTAATTGTTACTCGTATTAATTTAATGGCCCTTCTATGCAATCTACAACAATATTGAAAGTTTCTTAATCCAGGAAACTTATGTTAACCCTCAGAGTAAAGCTAGTACAGCTTTATCTAACGAGAGTGAGTGGGTCGGCAAGCTGTGCAGATAATTATTACAGTACATTTCCATGGTTTTAACATAACGCAAGCCTTTCATTACAGTGTGCATGTGTGTGTGCGTGTTCGCTTACCCAACTGCTGCTGCTGGCAGTCGTGCATGTGTGCGTGTTTGTGTGAGCTGCAGCTGAGCGCGTCTCTGCTGCTTTGGATGGGGCTTTGCGTGTGTGTGAATTCTTACGCATGTAGCTGTAGGTAAGCTAGGAATGCGTGCATGAGAGAGATTAATGCAGTTAGCATCCACAAAAGAGAATCCACAGCTCAAAACGTATAAATTCAACAGTATCGCTGGCAGGAGCTTTAGTCGTGCTTGCCAGCCTGCAGAGTGTGCAAGAGCTGTAACTAAGTGAATTTGAGATCGACTTTTAATTTGGGTAAGTTATTTCTTATAAAAGGTTATTAATAAATCTAAGTAGTTGCTGTTTGATAATTCACTGCTATATAAATAGATTATGGAGTTCTTACCCCTTTGTTATCAGCTCAAACACAAAGTGGGACGACAGCTGAACGATATAAATGATTGTATTAACTGACTTGACTAATTTTAGACAAATACTCATACCTATTTATGACTAAGCTGAACAGTTGACTATCATCTTTACCGAAAGAAGAAGCCGCTTTCGGACTTATTGAATAACAAGTGCATAAAATAATAAATACAATATATATCTTGGATATATGGCCACACACAATGACCCCAATTAATGTTCATACAATAAATATTTTATATTTGAGATATAAACCAGCTTCTGATAAAACAAATATCTGAACTTTAGACAAAGGTGCACGAAAGGTTTTTATATTTTATACTTTAGATAAAGAGTTCTTTGCTCTGATAAAAGATCAGTTTTCCCTTCAGCATAAAAGTGTTTGTTTAACAAATTAAAGAATAGTTTGATTTTTATAAATATTTATTGCTTGTATAATTGTATATTTGTGTTTTAATAAAATATATATTAAAATTATATTTGGTTTATATAATAATATTTGTTCGTTGTTTAATTTGTTCAGTGGGCTTTTTGTATTCCAGACCGTTCTAAGATCTGAATCTTTGATGTTTTGATTGGTTGAGTAACTGCTCCTAGCAAGCCACTCCCTGTGCTGTCATCATCTTGGTGATCCAAGGCAGATAACTCTTTACGGAGGCAAACACATCTGGGTAGCCGAGGGCACAAGCTTCTCCCCAGTTGACTACGCCCACAAGAGTGCCACTGGCATCGACAAGTGGACCGCCAGAGTCGCCATGGCAGGATCCCTCGCCCTCCTTGGTGAGTGTGCAGATGTGATCTTCTCCCAGCCAGCTGGCATTGCGTACCTTCGTGGCGCAGGTGGAGTGGTTCAGGTAAGCCAGATCGATCTTCTGCAATTGGGTGGCATAGCGTCCCCAGGCCTTGACGCTGCCCCAGCCGGTGAGGGTAACCTTGTCGCCTGTCTTCAGGTTGTTAGTGGTGGCTAGAGTCACGGGCTGTGTGCGATTATTGTAGACGATGGGCGTGGCAGTGTGTAGAAGTGCAATGTCATTGTGGTAGGCAGGTTTATCGTGATCGCAGTGCTTTTTGGAGGCATCCACTAAATGTTCCGCTCCGGGCTTGGTGTAATCATTGCTGCCAGTGACAATTTTAAGGTACTGAATGGGCCAATCCAGGCAATGGGCGGCGGTAAGAATCCAATGATTGTCGATGATGCTGCCACCGCAGACGTGCTCACCAAAAGTGTTCATAATAGACACCTGGTAGGGAGCAAAGGCCTGTGGGGCATCCGAACCGCCCACAATACGCGACTCCGGACGCACGACATCAATGTCCAGTTGATGAACCAGTTTAACAGGAGTCTTTGGTTTGGCCACTGCAATACCGCGGGCATCACAATGGGACACAACCAAAAGTGTGGCCAGTAAAATGAGAAACTTCATGATGAGAGAAACTTTTATTTCCTGTAGTTTTATTAAGTGATCGCGTTGTCACGACTTTACGAAATGAATTGTCAAATTTGTCCATTAGAGTTTCCTTTTATAGAAGACCCAGTGTTTTTTTGGGGCGGGAACCGTGCTTATCTCGACATTGGTTTCATCGACTGCGGTTCCCGTTAAGATAACAAAGCCCAAACGCAATTCTGGGGAAGTTCCGATAGCGACATTACCATAGCCAACACGCTTACCACAAGCTGATAGTGCAAATAATTCTTGCAAAATCGAAATATGTAGTACCAAAAGCCAGTCAAGTCAGCAGTTAAGGGAATGACAGCACTTCAGCATTAGCTATAACAGCAGATTACTCATACGACATGTGGTAACGGACTTTGCGCGAAAGCCCAAATAAGCCCACGATCTTATGGCACTTTCTTAGCATTAGATAACAAAGGCAATTAAAAATTAATAATTGTTATATTTTATAGAATATTGGCTAGACAGATAAGCATGGAAACGGTTTGTTTCTTAGGCGTACCTCTACCTATACCAAACATTTTATTTTGGCTTTTCTGTAAGTCATTCAGCGGATGCAAAGTTCACATGTTGTCAGCAGACAATCTCCAGACGTCGACACTTCAAATTCTTAATTTGGGTAGCTTTATTTATGGCTTATATATGCCACAGCCATTGATTGTCGACAGAATCCAATCGTAGTAGAAACTGACACGCGCGAACACGTCTGGGAATCCTCGACCACAGGGTATACCCCAATTGCTAATGCCTACCAGACGACCCTTGCTGTCCACCAGTGGACCACCAGCATCGCCATGACACATGCCCGCTCCCACACCGCCGACAGCACACATATGTCCAATATCCAGATCTTTGTTATATCCCAATGTGGAATTACATTTCTCTGGCGGCACATATGTCATCTCCAGCCTCTTCAGGTCATAGACATTGTCTGCACCTTCCTCCTCGACACCCCAACCCGTCAATACCAGTTTATCTCCCTCCTCTAGATCATTCAGAGCCGCTAGTGTTATGTTCTGGGTCACCGCATCGTAGGCCACACTGCTCTGCATCTTAATCAGCGCAATGTCATTGTGGTACATTGGCTTATCAAAGTTGCAGTGGATAATTATCTCCTCCGTGTAGTACTCCCAGGCAGGACCAGCCCAGTCGTTGGTGCTCATCACCGTTTTCACATTGCTCTTGTGGAGTCCTGCCACACAGCTGGCTGCGGTTAGAATGTAGCGATCAGCGATGATTGCACCACCGCATATGTGATTACTGAAAGGGAAGAGCTTTAAATTTATAAAACATTTTCGGGATTAACTTCTTACACTTCCTTTCATTAAAATGGGCACTTTTAAAAGTTAATAAGTTTTCGTAACTTTTTTCTTTAACCCCATTAAAAACAACTTTAAAATTTGTGTTTCAAGGCCTCAATCGTTCTGATTTATTTATCTAATATTAGTTCTGAGCGGCTGTCTGTAATAATATAGTTTAAATGATCCATGATTCTGTCTTCTGAGTATAATCATTAAAAAATAATTAAGATTTTCTCTTAATTTCTCACATTTTGGCTTGATAACTTTCCACACAAAGTTCAGTTTTCAATTATCTTTATTAATTGTCCATAAAATTTGAGCCCTCTCACAAATTTTTGCACACAAAATAATATAATTTACTGTGGCTTTGCAAAATTTGCTAAACTAAACTTCACCCACTAATTAGATCACCCTGTATTTTTGCTGTATTTGCTAACCCTTCATAGTACAGACATACACCTTTTTAAGATACCTCTCGTTGTGTTCTACTAACAACTACTTTAATATTTGACTCTCTCCTTTGCTTACACTGCAATTTACTACCCTTTTCATGCCATAGTTCATGCACTCTTTTCGTTCAAACTTTCACTTTAAATAGTATTAACAATTTCCACTCTCATATTTACCCCAGTTTATTCTGTATAGACACCTGATAAGGCACCGATCCCAAAGCAGCAACTTCACCGCCGATGATGCGAGACTCAAACTTCAGCTTGGCACCGGGCACTGATCGAGGAATGCGACGATCGGCGCATTGAGAGCTGCCTACGAAAAGCAGGAAAAGGAAAGCAAATAAAAATACTCCGATTGGTTGAGACATGTTGGAAGCTCTGCCAAAAGTGGACTGATTTCAAGGTGTCCGAATGTCAAGCAGCTAAACTGTAGCATGACTCCGATATTCTATATACTTTATTCCCTATTTGATATACGATATTGGATATTAATGAGGTGTCATAAAGCCGTGACTGAGGTAATAATTTCAATCAGTATAAAACAACATACAAGTACTCATAAAAATCCCAATACATTTAATCAAATTGTCGATAATGACATCAATCAAAGTTATATACATGAATGGGATCTAGGCAATGCCACAGCCGTTGACCACGGTGCGTATCCAATCGCTGTAGAAGGCCACTCGGGCATAGACATCAGGGAAGCCCCTACCACAGGGCACACCCCAGTTGCCGATGCCTACGAGTTGACCCTTGGCGTTTATCAATGGTCCGCCCGTGTCACTGTGGCACGCACCCTTGCCAGCCGCCATGCTGACACAGACATGTCCCAGATCCACGTCCTCGGTGTTACCCAGGGCACTGCGGCACTGCTGCACGGGCAGATAGTCGCCAGTGGATTGAAGCAGGTTCGTGGATAGGCTGCCACCTTCGGAGGTTGTGCCCCAGCCAGCAAAGCGAAGCTTCTCACCCTCCTGCAGGTGATCCACCTCGGCGACTGGAATCAATGCCGTCTCCGCGTTGAACTCGATTTTATCGCTCAGATGCAATAGGGCTACATCGTTGTAATAAAGCGGCTTATCAAAATTGCAGTGCACATGTATCTGATCCACAAAATGCCCCGCTGCGGTGTTGTTCCAACTGGCTAAGGTGCCGGAAATAATCAAAAGATTACGTGCACGTAAACCGGAGACACAACTGGCGGCTGTAAGAATCCAGCTGTCGTTGATGATAGCTCCACCGCAGAAGGGATAACCAAATTGATTCTGCACGGAGACAGCCCAAGGCCACTCGCCTAGCACCGCCTGATCACCGCCCACAATGCGTCCCTGCGGGCCAGAGGAACTCCTGTCCATAACCCCTAATGATTCTTTGTGCAAACGCAGTGCGTCCGCTGGTCGAAGGTTCAGGGCGAGCAGCAGAAGGAGACAGAGGCTGCCTAGACTAATTGGGTATGTCGGACTCATTGTTTTTACAGCACAATTGAAACTAAATTTCATTCAGAATTTTTACCAGGCATTATACATCGGACGAGTCTTATCGGCTCTGACATTTATGGGGACGATAATGGAACATTCATAGCGGGCATGCGAGTCGTGTATGGACACAGGCCAGCCAACGTATCCACCATATATACACTGAGATTTCCCACACCCCTCCATGCCTCCACCTCCTCCTGCCTGCCGAGACACAACAGCACTCTAATCGGGGTTTATGAACCCTCCAATTGGTCAAATTTGCCGTGTGGGTTTTATCCTTCGGCACCGTAAAGATATGCACGCTATACTTGGTCAGTGAGTTGACCAAATCTTTACTGCGCGATAGCCAAAAAAGCTGCGATAAAAGTCAGTTATAAAAGCTTTTGCTTGACTGTTTCCCATATTTCATAATTGGTCATTAATTGCAGTTGGACTCGTAAAGCCGTTAAAATAAGACACGTACGCACGTCCTCATGTCTGGCCTGTACTCTGTTTGGGGCCAAAAGGGTTGCCTCTTTGTTGGCCTCTATCTGCTTGTCTTGGGCAGTTCCATTGACGTCACTGGGGCCAAGCGCATAGCTCATAAATTTACGACATTCGGCAATCGTGTTGTTGGTGGCCAGGAGGCGGAAGAGGGGGCGGCACCTTATCAGGTATCGGTACAAACAGCTTGGAGAACAAATATCTGCGGTGGAGTTATACTCAATGATCGGTGGATCCTCACCGCTGGTCACTGTGCCCTTGACTTTCCTCTTGAAGATCTGCGCATCATTGTGGGCACCAATGAGCGTCTCAAACCTGGTCAAACACTCTATCCCGATGAGGCCATAGTTCATTCCATGTACGACATTCCAGCCTTTTATGCCAATGACATTGGTTTGTTTCATCTCAACGAATCGATTGTGTTCAACGAACGCACACAAGTCGTTGAGCTGAGCACAGTGTATCCACCAGTCGGTGCTACAGTTGTCATGACCGGTTGGGGCTCGCCAGAGCTAAATTGGCCAGCTGCCGAGCGTCTAAACACCATCAACTTGACCATCCTTGATCATGACGCCTGCAAGGCAGCCTGGGAAGACACTCCGGATGTAGTGGACATTGGACACATCTGCACCTTCACAAAGGAAGGCGAGGGTGCCTGTAATGGCGACTCGGGTGGTCCAGTTATGTGGGAGAACAAGCTGATAGGCGTGGTCAACTGGGGCGCACCCTGTGCTGCAGGCAAGCCCGATATGCACGCCAATACCGTTTACTACATGGACTGGATTCGCAGCAGTATCGCGGGTTGTCAGCATCGCATCAATTGATTTTCAGTTTATCTTGTATATAAAATTTAAATTTCTTTGTAATGATTTTGCATGTTTTTTATCTAACTAAGTTCAAAGTCCAACAACAGTTTACGACTTTAATTTTTATTGCACTGTTTTTCTACTCATTATTTTGTATTATTAATAAGTTAATAAAATTTGATAAATTGGCCATAAACTTTTATAAACTGTTATTATTTTGGTTAGATTATTTAATTGTAAGTAATTATTGGGCATTTGGCTGTGGGCGGATAAGCTCGGATAGTTTTCAACACACAGCTTAGCCGAGTCACACACCTTAGCGCTGTAAATGCCATAAAACTCACTGCCCGAAAGTATGCTGTAAACATTTATACTAGAATAAGCTATAACTCTGCTATTAATCCTTCTTAATTTATGCATTTTGTAAGACGTATATTACAGGGTATTTAAAAGGCGTAGAAACTTAGTCTTACTTCAAATACTTCTTAAACACAACAATCATGTCATCGTTCATAGTCCCAATACGATATTAATTACCCCAACATATAAACCTAATCAGAACTGAATTGTATCAATTTATGGACTAGATACCAGAGCTGGACAACATCGATTCCGATTTACGATAAAACATGATTTTGGGCGAGTATAAAAGCAAAATCTGGACGTGTCGAAATGTTTAATACGCGTTCACAGATTGATTGATTCGTTACTATGTGGAATCGCTGTGCTAGTGCAGCGATATTGTTGGTGCTCCTCAGCTGGAGCAGCCTGTCCAATGGCAAGCGGATTAAAGAGCTAAGTCCGGAGAAGATGGAGCAACTGATGGCTGAGGCCAAGACCAAGTACGGTGCGGGAATTGAAGGTCGTGTTGTGGGTGGCAGCGATGCTAAATTGGGATTGGCGCCATATCAGATCTCGTTGCAGGGCATGTACATGGATCACATGTGCGGAGGAGCCATCATCGATGAGCGCTGGGTGCTGACAGCTGCCCATTGTGTCTATGGCTACAATCCCAAGCTACCTGAGAGTGATAACTGGCACTGTGGAGTGGGCCAAACCCGATGCAGTTTACTTTGTGGAGGAGCATTGGGTGCATTGCAACTACAACTACCCTGGTTACCACAACGACATTGCTCTGATTCGTCTCAACGATACGATCAAATGGAATGAGTACACACAACCCATTGCACTACCCGAAGCACCGTTGGCCAATGGTTCTCGAGCTGCTCCTCACTGGCTGGGGATCCACATACTTTGGCAGTGATACCCCTGATGCGCTGCAGCAGGCCACGCTCACCTATGTGGACTACGACAGCTGCCAGGAAATCATGGGCGGTGATCCCTCCAACGGACCTGGTCACATCTGCACTCTCACCGACTTGGGACAAGGCGCTTGCCATGGCGACTCTGGTGGTCCAGTGGTATTCAATAATATTCTATGTGGTCTGGTCAACTGGGGACATCCCTGTGCCATCGGCTATCCGGACAGCTATGCCAGCACGCTCTATCACTACGACTGGATCAGACGCACCATGTCCGAGTCCACTTGCAAGACTTGTCACTGCTATGCCAGCAACTACGGTGTCTAAAATAAACAGTAAACTAAATACGAAAAGTATAGACTTTATTGCACCCTGTAGGCAACCGTTTGGCGTATAGGCCTAAAATTAATCACAAACTGTGTCAAGAGTAGGCCAACCCCGCATGTATTTTGCTAACTATTTAATTATCATATTTTAGCTCCACATTTTGTTTACTGAAATCAATTATCTCAGTTTATCTTTTTAAATTTCATTGCTCACAAATTTACATTTAATGATTTCTTAATTTTGGAAATCTTTTCAAAGTTCCTTAGATAAAATATATAAGCTTTTAGTTAGATCATATCGCAGTGGTTGTTTTAAAAATTAAATTATCAATATTACCTAGGAAAAAACTGATCTGTCATGATTTGTTTGTAAAAACTTAGTTACTTGAATAAGTTTATAGAAGCTATAATTCAGTAAAGATAAACTCTGATAAGTAGTAAGTAGTCAGTATTACTATATACCTGATATAATCAGCCGTTAGACGTGTTTGGCTGACCCAATCAGTTGATATTGTTAGATAAAAGATTAGTTGCAGTTAGTTTGCTTTTAGGTATCTTAACTAACTGTTATATCATATCCCATTGAATCGCATAATTTGCCTTAAATTTAATTCATTATTTAATGGACCTAAAATTCATTTCCCCAACCAAATTTAAACCAAAAACTCTAGACGTAGTAAAATTTTATTAAAATTGCTTGTCATTTTGTATAGGGTATCAAATAAAATTAAAGGTATATGCCACACTGGGAGTTGCCGCTAATGACACTCCGAATCCAGTCAAGGTAGTGATAAACACTGCACTGCACATCTGGTAATCCCTGGGCGCAGGGTCTGCCCCAGTTGACCAGACCCACAAGGTAGCCGTTGCTGACCAGTGGACCGCCCGAGTCACCATGACACGCACCCTCCCCCGCCTTTGAGAAGGTGCAGATGTGTCCCACCCCCAGATTGCTTGTGTGATTGAATAGTTCCATGCATTCATCCAAATCAACATAATCCAAGTAGAGTTTCTGCAGATTCTCATTGGCAGCGCCGTTGGGCACCTCAGCTCCCCAGCCCGTGAGCACAATTGGGTCACCAGGACGCACTGGACCTTCGGGCAGCGGAATCGGTTGGGTGAGCTCATCGAAGATGATGTCCTCGGTGAGTCTTAGCAGTGCAATGTCATTTTGCATATAGGGCTGATCATACAAACAGTGAACATACTTCGCAGCGGTGTGATAGACACCACCTGGTTCACGATACTGATTGGTGCCTGTTACCACTTCTAACAGCTCCAGCGGCAGGTTCACCACACAGTGACCAGCCGTAAGGATCCACCTTTTATTGAGTATGGCTCCACCACAATTGTGGTAACCCACAAAGGGTTGCAGCGACACCTGGTACTTGGCAAATCCCACCTCGGCATTCTGTCCGCCCACAATACGACCTTCGAGTCGACCTTGTGCTGCATCACGCTCTAAGTACCGCTTGCCCAGTGATCCTGTCTGCAGCAGTAGCAGCGTCAAGCAAATGCCGAGCAACTTCATCGTTCAGCCTCGATTCACAAAGGCAAACTGAACCCAATTGTACTCGCAGTTTCTCCAAATTGACTTTTATTCACCATTTTTATCAAGCACAATTTATGATCGTCTTGTCCACTTTACGAGCATTATTGGCCAAGTCTAGCGATAGCTGACTGAATTTTATCTAAGTTATTTCTGGCCACTCCAAGTTGAGTTCATTCATTACTGACTTTTACAAGGGGTAACAACTGTGTTAACTGAATAAATGGATCATCTTCGGTGCTGTAAAGTGGGTTTATATATGATTTATAGGCTTTAACAAAAGACTTTTAGATAAACATAACACAAAGCAAATATTTAGATAATATTGGCAGTAGTAAATATTTGTCTTGCAATTGTAGTAAATAGTAGCCAATAATAAAAGTAAATAATACTAGTTAATATAATACTCGGAAATAAATCGAAGATATAAGTAGTAGCAAATATTTGCCTTGTCATTGTAGAAAATAGTAGCCAATAATACTAGTTAATATTTGTTTATTTAAAATTTATTCCATTCCAAATATATGCAAATTATTTGTCAAAAATATTTATCGCTTAGATCGAAGCAAATATTTCGAATGTATAAGGAGTTGAAAATATTTGGCTAGCACTAGTAGGACATAAAAGCAATTATTGTCTTTATTACTAGCAAAAATTTGACTTTAAACCTAGCAAATATTTGCTTCCTTTATATATATTTGGCAAATATATGCTTGCTACCACATTTGTTAGTTGTATCGTCCGTTTTATTAATCAATTTGAGTACATTTTTCATAATTCTTTAAATTTTAGTATTAATGTTATGTTCTGAATCTCAAATGCTTTTAATAAAAATTCCGTCTGGAGCTAAACACAGCGAATATTAAACACCTCATACCCTTACAAACAGTTTATCAAATAATTGCCAGTTTACTGTTGTACTCGGATATAATCAGTTTATAAACCAACTAAATATAGCAATTTGATATTTCGCTGGTCACCACAACTAACAATCAATATCCTTATCAATTTTAGGCCATAGCGTAGGCAGTTAACAAGTGCTCAGCTCCTCAGGTGTCAGTCGACACTTGGATATCAGAAATGACACACACACTGTTCATAGTTCTGGTGATTCCACTGCTGCTGCTGGTGAATCCCGTTGAGCTCATTGTGGGCGGTCAGAATGCAGCTGAGGGCGTGGCACCCTATCAGATTAGTCTACAGACGCTGACGGGTAGTCATCTGTGTGGTGGAGTGATACTCTCACCACGCTGGATACTCACAGCTGGACACTGTGTCAGCGGTTATCCAGCCGATCGTCTGCAGGTGGCCATGGGATCCACACGTTATACAGAGCCTGGAGCGGTCCACTATACAACTAGCATTTATATGCACTGCAGCTACGATAGCCCAAAGTATCACCATGATATAGCACTGCTGCAACTAAATGAGAGCATTGTCTTTGATGCACTTACTCAGCCCGTGTCAGTCGCTACCGACGCCTGTCCCGTGGACACGTCCGACCTGGCGTTCACCGGCTGGGGCAGACAGTCGGAAACGGGAGTACTGCCCACACGATTGCAGCTGATGGAGCAGCAACACATTTCTCGCGAGGATTGCGCGTCCCGACTCTCTGAGTTCGAAGATGTTCAGCTGGGTGCGTGTCATCTGTGCGCTCTGAGGGGTCTAAATATTGGCGCTTGTCATGGCGATACAGGCGGACCTTTGGTACACAATGGCACACTAATTGGTATACTCAACTTTTTGGTACCCTGCGCCAAGGGTGTGCCTGATGTGTTCATGGATGTGCGTTACTATAGGGACTGGATGCGGCAGGTGATGAGTGGCAATAGCAGGTGTGCACAGGTGCATCAGCAGCTCATTAATTAGTGCCGTCATTATGAAGTTTAAGCTCAGTACTCAAAAAGATTATTATTAATTAAAACATTCACTGTGTACTTGGCAAAAACTGTCATCGATTAATTGCTTGTCTTAATTGATTTATAAACTGTCATTAAATCGATTTATATTTATTATTATTTTTTATTTTTAATCGATTTTTAATGAAATTTTTTATTTTATTTTTTTTCTATTTATTTTTACTGATTGATTATCTTACATTAAATGATCATTGATTGCAGCTCTTAAGTTTTATATAAACTGTTATTTAATCGAGTTTTATTTATTATTATTTTTAATTTTTTTATTAATTGAATACTTTTATCTAACTCATCGATTATTAATGAAATTTTATCTAATATTTTTGAATTTTACTATTGACAGTTTTATTTGTTTTTACTAATTGATTAACTTTCTTTTGAAGATCATTAATTATTTAATAATACACTTAAGTCCTTATAGCATTCACTTTTAAGTCCTTTCATATGAAAATAAAATTTCATTTTGCTTAACTTGTGATTCCTTTATGACTCTTTAGGTCACTTCTTATATGTAGTCCACTAACTGAATGTCACCGACATTTCCTGTTGACATCAAACTGACAAATGAAAATCATTTTCAAGTTCTGGTAAACACTAAAATGAATCGATACTCTAAAAATCACTGAAATAATAATAATTATTTATATATTTTTTGCGAATTTTAATGCGAATTCTTGGTGTGCATTTTATTTGCTAAGATAAGAAATCTTATCAACTCAACTGATAATACAATCGACCAAAATTGAAAGTCCCAACACCTATTAAAATTTCTGACTAACAGAATATACAATAAACCCAATAATATGACAAACCTGTGTTTTACCACTAACTATAAATAAATTAGAGCTGGAAAAAGATGATAGACTAATGGATATGCTGTAAAAATGAATTACTGATAAATTCCAATGGGCTGATTAGTCAGTGAAAGTTTCAGAAAATATTTATTAGTATATATTTTACAGGGTATAAAGAATTGGTGACCAAATAAGAACAAAAATGAAAGATAAGACCACGAATATTACTCAGTCAAACCCAGTTCGGATCGGCATGACATTATCACCAATAAGTAGTCTGAAACTCAAACTCGAGTAGTCAGAACGCTTTAATACTTCGAGCGGAAAAGAACAAAGATAAACCAAAGTGAGAAAAACACATATATAAATACAAACTTTTAAGCTCAAAAGCCTAATAATACTTACAAAGCTTAGACATGGATGCAGAGAGAGCACGTATTGCCGGGGATGCGCCGTGGAAGAAGATTCAACAGAACACCTTTACCCGTTGGACCAATGAACACCTGAAGGTGGGCAACAGTTCGTTGGAGAATCTGGAAACCGATTTCTCCGATGGCCTACGATTGATTATCCTTGTCGAAGTGCTATCCCAAAAGCGCATACTGAGATACAATAAAAATCCCACATTCCGCACCCAGAAACTGGAGAATGTATCGATTGCATTGGAATTTCTTCAGGAGGAGGGCATTAAAATTGTCAATATCGGTGAGCTGTCAGTTAATTTAGCCATGAGTCAAACTCTATTTTATTCTTATCAACTCAAGTGCAGACACGTCGAAAGCACAGATAATGAAAGAAATTTAAGTTTCCATTGCATAATATATAACTAAACTTAAGTTATGTTTTTTATCTTCAACAGACTCAACTCATATTGTCGATGGCAAACTGAAGCTGATTATGGGATTGGTGTGGACACTCATTGTACACTATTCGATTTCCATGCCCAAGTGGGACGGCGACGATGATCAGAACTCTGCTGATGCGGGCTTAACGCCCAAGCAGCGGTAGGTTAATCAGTTCTCTTAGCTTCATACTTGACCTAATTTGCTTTGTTTTTCATATTTTAGTCTGCTGAACTGGATTCAACTGAAGCTACCCGATATGCCCATCAAGAACTTTACCCACGACTGGACCACCGGCAAGCCAGTGGGTGCTTTGGTTGATGCCTGTGCTCCTGGTCTCTGTCCCGACTGGGAGCTGTGGGATCCCAATGATGCTGTTCAAAATGCCACTGAGGCCATGAATCTGGCTGATGATTGGCTTGATGTGCGTCAATTGATTAGGCCAGAGGAGCTGGTTGATCCCAATGTGGATGAGCAGTCGGTGATGACATACCTGTCGCAATATCCCAGTGCCAAGCTGAAGGATGGTGCTCCACTGCGTCCCAAATCGGATCCCAATAGGTGAGTGCAGTTGCATTAAGCTTAAACTAGTGCAGTGACTTTTAATTGCCTCTTGAAAGTATTCAATGGTTTTTAGACACTATCGAAATTATATTGTAGCATACTTTTAGTTGCTCTTAATAAATTAATGATTAATAATAAATATTCTTTCTAGCCTTCCTCCACCTGTTTCCGCCGATGGAGTGCGTGCTTTTGGTCCAGGTCTGGAGCCTGTTGGTACTTTGATTGGCACAACAGTCAAGTTTACAGTAGACACAGTCGCTGCCGGTGAAGGTAAGTTCTTAAAGCCAATCAGCCCCTGGAACAGTATTAATTGCCATTGCTTAAGGTCTTGTTGAGGTGGACATTGAGGATCCCAATGGCGAGATTGAGCAGGCCTATGTCGATGTTAACGATGATGCGAATCTCATATATACTGTTTCCTACATGCCCAAAATGGTGGGTGAGCACAAGGTCACGGTTAGGTTCTCCGGTGTGGAAGTGCCCAATTCACCATTTTACGTGCAAGTCGATCATCCCGTGGAAGATAGTCCAGTCTTTATGGTAAGCCCAATGGTTACGCGTGTAAACCACTTCTTAACACATTTACTTACTCCACGCTTCAGGACTCCTATGATGAATACCTTGATTTGCCCATTTATAATAACATGGTTAACATTGATCAAATAGCGGAGGGCATGAGTTTTACGTTCTGCGGTGAAATTGGAAAGAAGTGCGACAGGTAAGTAACTTTTTTAAACACAGAAATGCAGTTTAACTCTATACCTTTAATTATTTCGACAGATTTTCGATCAACTTCCAGTGCAATAACGAAACAGAGGACGTGGTTTTGCATGTCAATCCACGACTCAACCGTCGTTATATTGTGCGAAATACCCAATTGAACAAAGTCTGGGGAGCTGAGGAAATAAACTCACCGGCTCCTTTTAATCTAGCCCGTGGAAATAGATTTAAAATTCAAGTGCTTGTGACTAGCGATTGCTATTTAATTTCCATTAATAATCGAGCCTTTACCCATTACAAACATCGCTTGCCCTTCGAAACAGTTCGAGTTCTACGTGTTGAGGGTGACATTCGACTTGATCAGATTTATCGCACATATGTCAAGGGTTATCCCAATCGTTTCTCCAAGTTTGAGGTGAGAATGCTTTTAAATAAACTTGTGTATTTAAATATACTAAACTTTTATTCACATTTTAGCCACCAACTGGAGATTTAGAGGAATTGACATTGTTTGAGAACTGTGTAGAACTAGAGCAATTCTTCGAAGGACACAGTTTCATCTTCTGCGGCACCATAGCCGAAGATTGTGAGCAGTAAGTCAATCTTTACTTCATTTATCTTTTGTTGATTAAATTCATTCGTTTAATATTCCATTAGATTCTACATTAACTTTGTGAAAGGCAATGATCATCGCGATTACGCTTTGCACATCGCCACACGTCTAAACGAGAAACGCATCATACGCAATACAAAAGTACATAATACCTGGGGCGAGGAGGAGGCTTTCTCAAAGCTGCCATTCCTGCTTCAACCTGGAGGAAACTTTACCATTCAAGTGCTGGTAACAACCAGCTGTTATCTAATATCAGTGAATGGTCATCATTATGCCCAGTTCGCACATCGCATGTCCTATGGAGCGGTGCGATCCCTCGAGGTATTGGGTGAGCTGGATAATGTGCGCATCTACCGTTCGGTGGTCTATGGTTACCCAGTGCCCATTATGCCGGCAAGCGGAGCGCGTTGAGTTCAGTAAGGTTTTTAAGAATATAGTTTCAGCATTTATGTGCACTTTAAAATAGATAAATAGTTTGCAAGAATAATAAATAAAAAGAAGATAGTAACATAAAATATTTTATGGACTTTTTACCATTTGTCCCCCAAAACGCTTTTAGATTAACCTCCTGTCCCGTAATTACCTTCCTCCTTTCTCTGTCATAAACAACCTTCGATTTCTGTTTTATAATTGTCACACCATCTTAACCCGAAAAGCAAGAGCTTGGCCACTGGCCAGGGAAGCAGCAGTCGAAAGTGATTCAGAATCTGCAAATGTTGTTGGCACTTTGATTTATGTCAGTGTCATGGGGGTTGTCTCTCATTTTGGTTGTCACACGTGTCGGAGACTGTTCTAATTGGAGGCAGATAACATCGAAGGAGACAATTGTTAGTCACTGTTCGAAAGAAATTTTGAAATGCAGAGCACACGCTGTCAAGACTATTTCATAGACATCGCTCAAAAAAAAAAATAACATAGATAGAAATTATTTTGTATTTCTTTTCGTCCGACAACCGCATGGAAATTCTGAAATATTTTTCGAAGAATTTTCATTTTGCCTCTCAATTTTGTGGCATTTTCGAAAAGACTTTCAGTTGCTGCATTGACTTCGAAGTGTTCGGTGCGAACTTCGAGCGAATTGCGTGTGTTATTTTCAAATCTTTGAAGGGAGACGCGTCGTATACGCAATATACTATACTTTAGTGCCAAAACAAAGCGTGTGTATATATATATGCACAACAGATATATATGTGAATGTAGGCGCGCGTGTGTGTTTATGATTTTGTTGTACTCGTACATATAGCGCCACATAATTACTCAATTAGTGCATAACGAGAAAAATCAAGAATTACAAAATTTCGTATATAAATTCGAAATAATCGAAAGAAAGAAACAAAAAATGTCTAAGTATGTGAAAAGCGGTGGAATTTAGCCTTTTGAAGGCAATTGCGCGACAAAATCTCAACAATTTCAAAATATATACTAGAATGATTCGATAAATATTATATATATATATATATATATATGCATGGCATATGCGCAAGTTCCTCATGTGTTTATCTCTATATGTACACACAACCGAGAATCGCGTACAATATTTTGTGCAAATGGAAAATGGAAATCTCTCATCTCTGAAATGAGTTTTCTTTTCAATTTCAATTTAAAGAATTTTTTTGTGAACTGAAAATAATGGAAAATGAAATCAAATGAAAATGCTGCCATTATGTGATCTTTTTGACATGTCCCAAAGTGTTGCTACTGGAGTTCTCACAACGCAAGGCCTATTAGACGATACCAGATATTAATCTTATTATAGAAACAGTTGCACGCTTCGGCACACCTGAGTGACGAGTTGGAATGAAATTTATCTACTTAGAAACTTTTAATGTGCAGACATAAAACAACAAGTAGCACAACTCTACCAAAAAAGCCCATATTCAAATATGCTCGATTTATTGTTATACTGAACTCATAAAAGTTGAGATATTGCAAACATTCGAAACTTTCGCAATCGTCTATGTTTTATTTTTGGATTTGTAGTATGATTATTCCAACTAAAACCGAGCAAGAGCAGAGAAAATAGAAATAGAAAAGCCAATAGTGAGATAAGAAGAGCGTAATACGAATGGTGGGTGTGGTGAGGGGAGTGTGGGGGGAAGTGAGAGGCAGGCACTTAGAAGCAAATGTTTGCACGTGAATCTTCATGGGACGCCAACGCGGCGTATGCGCAACATCAAATGCCTAACAGCTGCCGTAAAGTCTGCATGAAATATTATAACCAATATAAATAAAATTTGTTAAAGCATTTTGGCAATTTAAATGTGAAAATTTCAAATTTCTTTTTTATGTTTTACATTTTATTTATTTGAATAGTATTTAAACTGAATTATTGTTAAGAAATAATCTCTCGCAGATCATAGTATTATTTTACTTGGAAATACGCAAAGTTTAAACACCTAACGACATAAAATCAAAGAATTTATTAACAAATGCCGTTGTTGTTGGCCTGGCCAACATCTTAGTCATCCGTTAAGTCAGAACATGCCGCAAACATGCATAATTTATTTCATAATTTTATGAAGGCTGCCTATCTTTAGGATATATATTTTCTCATTTTCTTGTTGTTTTTGATGTTGTTTCTTTTTGAAATGTTGTCTGCCAATCCATTCTTTAGATCTTGTGATGAGTCACGCGCTTTATTGGGGAGGAAATCTTGTCAGGGTTGAACTGATTGCACTTGCAGTTGGCAACAAATGAAGCATATTAGCCGCTTTTGGACTGCACACGTATTAACAATAACACAAACACAAACACAATCTATAAATAAAAGAACAACAAAATCAGCTGCGCGCAAAAATCACAGAGTTGTTGGGCGAAAATCGCCGAACTACCGTTTGCCAAACACATTCAAGTGTGCGGTCAACGTAGACGTCGATGTCGGCGTCGCAGTTCATGATGACGCTGGCGTCAGTGACAAAAGCAGCACCAAATATACAACACAAAACATAAAGCGAAATAAATATTGAAGAAATTATGTATTGATGAGCCGCACACATATGAGCAGCCAAATAGAAGCGGTTGAAGTAAAAATTTTGTGAAGTGGAAGTTATGCTTATATTTTAAATATAAAATATAAAGTGAATTATTAGTTTTATTAATTATTTAATAATTCAAAAATGTTATACAATATTTAAAATGCAATGTAATCAATTTTAGATTACATTAAAGTCGTTATGTTACCACTTCCTGACCATTTTGATTGGACATTTGTTAGACATTTACTCAGTTCATTTTAAGTTTTGTAAAAGTCTTTGTCGCTATTTCTTTTGGCTCTACTGTAGCTCTTTTCTTAAGTAAAATTAAACAAACAGAATATGTGAATAATCCAACCAGTTTGATAAAAATATTATGCTAGTTAATTGTTGACATGACTCAACTTTACCTCAACTCGCATATTGATGCCAGTATAAACTTGCCAAACTGTTGCTATTCGCCTGCTCTCTGCTGTAAAATTCTATACAAAAAAATAATAATAAAGAAATTGAGTATGAAAAAAAATGCAGCTGAGCGTTGTGCTGGCATAAAAACATTGAGCAAGGAGGCGAGCACAAGTCAGTCGCACTGAGAAATTGCCACGATCAGATCAGAACATAAACATTACAACGACGCGAACCAAAAGAGACGCGACGGTGCCAACGACAACCAAGACGACGCCGACGACATCAAGAGGTCCCAAGTCCCAAAGTCAAGTCCCCAAAGTGGACATAACGTGTGAACAAATCAAACGGAACAGAATACAATACAAACAAGAACAGAACAGATCAGAGAAAACAAAAAAACAAAACCGAAACGAACCCGAAAACAAAACGCGTGCAGTTCGCGAAAAGTATTTTTGAATTTTGAAATATTTTGAAATTTTTCATTTTTGAATTGTTTACGAAAAGACCTAAAGTCTTGTGTTGAGAAAACGTGCTAGCATTGTGCAATTAATTGGGTGATTAGTGATCAGTATTATATAGCCAAAGCTATAGCAAAAAAAAAGTATTACTCAATTGCTAACAACAAACCAATCGAAATGGCAAGAAAAGTGAGTTGTGGGTAACAATGGAGAAATGGCTTTATTTGATAACCACTCACCTGTCCTATAATCATAATTTCACACACAATTTTCCATCTGAACGCATTTGCCATAAACGAACATGTTTACATACATGGGCATTAAATCTACAGTATTTAAGCGAATGGAGGACATGTGGTTTGCATTACCTTTTCATAAATACGTGTACACAAGACGGAATATTTTGTCAATTTATTTTTAGAGAACACTCTGCTGTTTCCTTGGCTATTTTGTGTACAAGTTGGTGTGTGTGTGTGTGTGTGTAGTTTTAGTTGCAAATAAATTAAAATTAATTAAAATGGAAGTGAAAATTTATTTAGCATTTCATTACGTGCGCTGGTTGGTCTGAATCATGCCCCAATGCAAGGAAAACTACAAGTCAGCCAAGTGGCGCCTCACGTTTTGACTGCTTGACTAGTTGACTGGTTGTTTTATTGGCAGCACTTTTTGGTCTGACGTTTCAGTTTATTTCCATATCTGGAGAGTCGGCCTATTTGAGGTCAGTTTATGTCTGAGTTGTGCTTTAAATGGTCAACGAATTCACTCCCTTGTGGAATGCATTCGAAGGATTTTGAACATGATTAGAAACTCCCAATGCGTAGCATCGCCAATCGATCAGACGATCAATGAAGCTTAACAAAATTTGACTAATTTGGCTAAAATTAACAATTGCTAACCATATTGAGAAGGTCGTTTTCTGGCAGCGTCATTTGTTTCGCTCATTCAAATGTTGTCAGTGTGCATTTGTGTCTGTCTCTCGCTTTATATTTTGGCCAGAGGTGGGGTGGCCGTGATTAGTGGGCCGAAAGGGGGAGTCTTATTATAAAAGGCGATTGCCAAAAGTGATTCGAAAAAATGCCAAATATTTGACTACATTTATTTGCTTTCATTTGGGTGTGCTGAAGTTAAGTGCATGAGTCAGAATTTTTCTTGATTCGTTATGCAAATGGAATGAATATGAAGCACAGATCGTATGAACCATTTGTGTATATTATTACAAGCACCCTAATTAATTGGGCAGCTAAACTTATTTATTTTTAAATACATTTACATTTCTTTTCTTTTCGGATTTGTAATTGTCAATTAATTTTAATACATTAGGTTTGTTAAGAAATTCGGGACCCGCATAAGGGCCAACAAAACGAGTTTTTCTTTGGTGAAGATTTTGGGAGTTGCATACTTTGCGGCATATTCATAACAAAAACGACAGTCAAGAAAAGTTATTATGAACTATGGCGCATAGAAAAGCAGAGCTTACAATTAAGTCGCTGTGTACAAAATACTAAATTTGACCAATTCAACTTTGTGTGTGTGCTAACTTTTTTCTCAGAGTGTAAAAGCGCAACTAAAAGAGCGCGAGAGAAAGAGAGAGAGAGCGAGCGTGGCAGGCAGAGAGCCAAGAATTTGAGAGAACTAAATTAAATGACCGCACTCGAGAGAGGGAGACCGGTAAATAAAAGAAAGCAGCGAAGCAACAATAACAAACCGGTCATTAATATATGTATGTGTATAAGTATGTGCATGTGTGTGCATAGCAGGGATGTTGTCAGAAATGTCTTACGTAGGAGTTCTTAATGCATATGCATAAACTTGGCAATTATATAAAATAAAATTTTAAATCAAGTTTGGGATACTGGTAGCAACAAATGATCTAAAAACTGGCTTAGCTACTTTTCTAGTTTTCAAATTCACGCATACGTTTGAATAAGTGCAGTTTGTTAATTAATCTTTAACACACGTAGCAACTAAAAATTAAAACTCTGTGCGTGTACTTTTTGTGCAGAGTGTAGAAAAGCGGGCAGCTGAGAGAGAAACGAAAGAGCGCAAAAGCAAAGGAATTCGTAAGCGCGGCGACTGAGCGTGTATGTGAAACAGTGCGAAAGAGCGAGAGAGTGAACAAGAGAGACCGATAAACAAAAACAAGAAACAAAAAGCGTGATAGCAGCGCGCTCTGATCAGTGGCGGCAGAAGCAACAACTACAAAACAACAACAACAACTACATTCAGAGAGTCACAGAAACCGGCCATCAAAATGTACAGCGATCAGCAGTTGGTGTTAGTTAACGGTGGTACGCTCAACAGTAACGACGCTGTCGGCGACGAGCGTCAGTTAAATCCAACGAGACATAACAATAGTAACAACATCCATAACAATAGAAGTCAACAAATCGGTACGGTCGTCCCTGTTGGTGAATTAGTGCAAAACGCGAATTATACAAACGGCAACAATAACAACAACAGTGGCAGCAAAAGTCAAACGACACAGGCGACATTATTTCTGAATCATAACAACAACAGTGGCAACAATCACGGCAGAAAGAACCCGCCAAATTTGCAGCCAAAGAACGTTACAGAAGCCGCCGCGTGTGTTTATACAAATTGCAATAATAGTAACAATTTTAGCAATTTAAGTTTTTACGCCCAGCAGCCGACAAGCCACTGCAACTACAACAACACCACCAACAGCAGCAGCGGCAACGACAACCACCAGGTTTATCAACAAGTGCAGGTGTGTGTTTCTTCTCCCCGTGCAACGTCGCCAGACTCCAGTTTATGATTTTAGGAGAACTTCTTTTTGCCTCATTTTTGTGGGCGCTACAGTTTTTAATTGCAACATTTTCACATTACGTCGCAGACATTTCGCAATTAATGAAAATGTTAATGAACTTCACACGCTGCGCACTGAGCGCGGCGAAATAATTCAAGTCTCTCGCCGCGTCGACGTCGATGTCGCTCCATTTCTTCAGTTTTGTTGTTCTTTTTTTTTTGTCTCTAGCCCTTTTTCGCCAGACAGGCGACTGGCTACCTACTCTATTTTGGTTGATGTAGCCGGCACACACACACACGTATACGCTGCCACTCAAACTTTTGTGGCACTGGCACGCGAATGTATGCTTGTATGCGTAAGCGTATATATATGTATGTATGTATTTCTTGGGCTCTTTTAGCTCTCATTCATGTTCTTGTTGTTGGCGACGCTCTTCATTTCTGTTTTTGTTGTTTTTTTTGGTTCATTCTTTTGTCGGTGGTTCTATAACCTTTAAGCTCAAAGGCTTTTAGAAGTTTCCCATGAAGAGGGAATCCTAAACCTAAAATACATACATAATACATAATTTAACAGTTAAAAGTTTGATGGCATGATAGAGTATACAAGTTTCTCCTTGGATCCATTAACATTAAGCTTGTTTGCCACTTTGGCCACTCGCCTGAAGAAGCAGCGGAGAATGTGTGGAAAGTTGACTGAATGTCCACTCCAGTCGGATTAAGTGTGTGTCACATGTGTGTGTGTGTGCGTGTGTGGGGCTTTAAACTGGAACAAGTTGGCGTCGCCGTATCCAGAGTCAACCACACCTTGTGTTATTAGATCGTATCGAATACAATCGGATACGCTCGACAGTCCAAGACAGAGATTTCTTTATGTTTATTGCATTAAGTGGTTTTTGTAGTAAAAACAGAACGAAAATAAGAATTCACCACCAATCGAGCCACCCACATTCAAAACTGTCATTCATTCGCACATATCCTGCCTAACTTGTTCCAACTTGCACAATCGCTAACCCATAGCCAAACCACTACTATAACCAACAGCATTCGGAACAGTACGAGGAGAACTTCGACGACGATATGGAGGCTGAACGTGATCTTGCCGAGGATGCCCAGTGGAAGAAAATCCAACAGAACACCTTCACACGCTGGGCCAATGAGCATCTGAAGACCATCGATCGTTCCATCAACAATCTGGAAACTGATCTCTCCGATGGCCTTCGACTGATCGCCCTCATCGAGGTGTTATCTCAGAAACGTATGCCCAAATACAATAAACGTCCAACATTCCGTAGCCAAAAACTGGAGAACGTATCGGTTGCACTCAAATTCCTTCAGGATGAGGGCATTAAAATTGTTAATATTGGTGAGTATTTCAACATTTTTTTGATTTATCTATATTTTTTTGGCTATTTCGGGCGTCCCTCTTCCTGTTCTGGGAATTTCGGATTATCACAAATGGGTTGGGTTTCCTGAATTTAAAGTCACGTCTTGTCGTGCTCAAATGAGTCAACTTCTATTAGTAACTTTAAGCAAAATAGCTAATTTATTCAAGCAAATTGCATAATGTGCTATTATGTCCATTATCTAGAGAGTTTTACACTACGTAATACCCATGGGAGGTCTACCCATGAGATAGCAGAAGAAAGAGACAAAGCAACAAGCAACCGCATTGATGGCTTAAAGGTCTCGCTTACCTGACGACGACTCCCTCCAATGCATTCCAAAACAATTCGTTGAATATATATGTACAAATATATACATATATATACTTTATTTTTTGTTATTTTGTGTTTTAGCAATGCCTCATTGCCAGACTACAAAACAAATGATGTCATATGCCGTTTGTAGCGCCAGATCCATTGCGATTTTTACTTTCATTTCATTTATTACTCGGATTTTAATGCATAATTTAAGAATTGAATGACAAATTTGCAGTAGTAACAGTACAGGCAGGTGCATATGATGTCAGATGTTAACACTCATGCTTGTAGAATCTGTTAAATCAAAATGTTGTATTGTTTTTAAGGCCCTGTAACCAGGAAATTACTGGGTCGTGAATGTTAGTCAGAAAAAAAGCTATGAAATATAAGTTCATTTAGGTAATTTTCAAAAATGTGTTGTTGTTGAGGTTTCTATGACAAGTTCATACGTTGCGTTAACCGAATAGTATTATATAACCACCAAACGCGGTCTTTTAGAGTCGACTACAGCTTGTTCTCCCGGTTTTTTGCTCACTTTGTTGCTGGCCCGATTCCCACAAAAGAACTCCAACGAAGCGTGGACAGTACTCGTACTGCCTGAAGGTTCTTTTCATTGTAGGGGCTTCATCTCCGATAGATATCATTTTCAAAGCCATCCTCCATTTGAAGCCTAAAGACCGATCACGAGCTCTGCTCTCTAACGGCATTTAAACAATATATGTATACAAATATATGTTTAATAGCGTGCTAATTTGCATTGATTAAAACTATGAGCATGTGATTTGATTGTGATAGTGTAGTTTTAATGACTCACATTAATATTCACATTCATAGTTTGAATACACTCACTCACAAACCTCAGTGTCGAACCTGAGCTCAACGTTCACTCGGCCATTCAGCCATTTTATCTGACACTCATTTGTTCTCAAATATACGAGTTACTTGCACGGTATTTACATATATTTTTATATGTATTTTAATTACTACTTAGCTGTCTTGTTTTTTTTGTTTATGGGAGACCCGTGACGCAATTGATAAGCTGTCAGCCTGTCTGTGCAACTCAACGGATTGATTCAGTTCATTTGTAATTCCATTAGAAGAAGCCAAGAGATAAGGGAGCAGATCGTTCAGTAGGTGACACCCTACATTCAAAAATATATATGTATTTGTACGCAGTGTATTACTTCTGTATGGCTGAACGAGCAAATGTGTACACAAAAACCAGTTTGTCAATAATTGACAGCTACGTAAACAGTGCTAACATTAATGGGCTTCAAACATTTTTAATACCCTACCAAGGGGTACTATAATGAAGACAAGCAACGTCATTTAATACTTTAGGTATGTGTGAATATTTTCTTGTAGTATCTTTTTGAACATAGCAAACTTGCTAAGCTTTTTGACTTTTTCATCTGTACACAAAAAGAGTATTTCTTATTCAACACTGCACTTTTCACGTCTTTTAGGGCGTTTTTATCAAGCAAAAAGTGTTCAGAAAAACTGTTAGAAAACCGAATTTGTAGATTTTGTCAAAAAAGACGGAATGTGGGTAATAAAACACATTTTTATCGCCCTAAGAGTGTGCAAAGCGATACCAAAATTTGTGGTTTATTCACGTACTTTTGTCAATTTGTATTGGTAATCAGCAACTGGAACTTTCGCTTTTGTTTGAATAGTAGAAATACTCAATTTACCAACGATAAGCTGCCAAATTTTGGCAAAATGTTGTCTATTGATTAAAATTTGCAAAAAAAAAGTGGACTCTACTTAAATGCGACTATGATTCATGTTGGTAATTATTTTTTTTTGACTCATCTAGTACTAAATTTCATTTATTTTCTTAATCAGTGAATCACTTAAACAGAAAAGTCAGCTATAAATTAATTCCTGCAGTCTTAAATTGTCATTGATCTGACCCAAAAATTAAACAGTAAACTAAACAATTTTATTTGATTTACCATAGAGCCTTTTACATTTAATTTATTTAATTTGCACCAGTAAAATTACTGTTAATTTATTTAACGAGCTGCATCATTATTGTTATTGACTCAAGACGCACCTCTTCCTGCCGTCACCAGAAATAAAAGAGAAATCCATCTTTGGGGAGATGGGAAGCCATCTGATCTGCAAGTGAAACTCGTTTCCAAATATCTCAAGACAACTGTCACAATTTATTTCTCAGCTACATACGAATTTATACTTAGTTTTGAGCTCTTTTGTGCTGTCAATTGAATTAGCGCGAAGTATGCCTGAAAACCCGATTTCAACCTCCAGAGTTTCCTGCGATTTCGCATTCTCATATCTCTAAAATGTGTGCGTTCAAATCTACGAAAGAACAGAATAAAAATGATAAAGCAGTCAGGGGCAATAAAATGCAAAAAAAGAACAACAGAATTAAAAAAATAAAGATATAAAAAAAATACTTAGCAAAGAGAAACAAACCTAATACATTTGGATACATATGTGTGTGCATATATATACTACACATGTATGTATGTATATATCTATCTGGAGAAGTCGCTCAGTTCAGTTTACTCTCAATGACATCATCTGCGGCTCTTTTTCTGTTGAGTTTGCGCGAAGTTTGTGCGGCTTTAATAAATGTTTGTGGATTGTTTTCAATATTTTACTTTAAAGATTTCTCGACAATTCCCAGAATTGTCTTTTTTTCCATCTATAACGCAGTTATCTAACTCAATTTGTCACAGCCAATTGATTGTTATTGATGACGCCATATCATCAAGGGCTCAGATGAGTCACAAATCTAAATATCCTCAGAAGATTCATAAAGTAAAATGTAATTGAGGCTTCATGTTCAATTTGACACAATTTTCAGTCTTTTTTCGATTGCTTCTTAATAGTCTTTTTATAAATTTAACTAGTTTTATATAGATTTATTATGTTTTTTGGGTGTCTCTTATGAAGGCGATCTTTTTCAGATTTAGAATTTCTTTATTGAGTCTTTTTGTTTTAACTCAAAGTCTTAATCAAATATGCTTATTTCCGCAATGAATTGGGGGAATTTATCCATATCTAATTCATAAAACAGTTCGGAATCCCCGATAGTTTATATATATAAACGTACATAAATAACTCTCTACTGGCAGTAAACTTTAGGACTATGGGTAGCTTAACTAATTCTATTGCTTAAAATTGCATTGAACTTCAGGCACAACATTTTTTTTATTTATTTGTTAAGAATATATCGTAAAGAATTTCCTGATAATTCGATTTTAATCCAATCTTGGCAGATTCTTCTTATAACTTTCAGCTTTTAACTACCTTGTTTGTGCCTTAGCTCAGTTCTCAGAAGCTTAACTTAGTTCGAACAGATTAAAAAGTATCTTTTAGCTTAGTTTAATGTCTCTGCTGTCTGTGTGTTGTTATCTTGCTAAATTAGCAAAAATATGTACATAACTGTTTTTGGCTTTTGGAAGTAGAATAATTATCAGCGCAGCAGTGCCAAAAATTAAATATTTATATATTTATATACATAAGTATATGTATATATAAAACACAATATCTTTCTTGCGAATTGCGGGAAACTTCTAGTTTCTGCTGCACATAAATGAGATAAGTTTTAAATTGTGGCTTCCGTTGTTTTGAACGCTTTTTGTTTTTTATTTTTTGGGAGTAAACACATATTTGCTTAAGCCAAACTCACGTAGATGAATCATGGCCAGTTGAATGTTGTAGCACCCACATTATCAGTGGATTTCCGTTGAATTTCAGCTAACAGTTGTGATGAGTTTATATTAATCATTGCATATTTTAAAGTTGTTAACATGACGCCATCAATTCCCCTCATTCGTCATGGTTGTTGCAATTGTCGAGTTGTCTGGCATTGGATCACTCAAAATAGAAATGATGCCAACATCAATCAGCGTCATCGTTACAGTTAAACAAACATATATATGTATATGTATGTGCGTATCTGAACAATTTTGATAAGATTAAGTTTTTCGAACTGTTCTTTGCACTTGTGTCAAGTGCGCTTTATAATCTGCTTTGAATCTCGGGGCAATTTTGTCATCTATTCAAATTAGCAAGTTTGTTAGACGTGGAAAGAATGAGGGACTGTGACTGAGTTGGAGATGGAGACCCGGTTCAATTAACCCCGAAACAAGTGCGCGACGACAATGAAAAATTATTTATACAGCATAACGGGGAGAAATGCCAGAACTGAAAAGAGCAAAATATGTGGGCCACAAGGCGTATGCTTTATGCATTAAATGAACTGGTTGTAGAGAGAGTCGACTGCTAAAGACTCTGTACCTAAAGTTGATAACTTGAACTACAGCAATGATCTTGGTTAAATTTTATACAGATAAAATAGTTTTTTAAAGACATCTCCATAAATCATTTACTTTTGATAAATTATTTCTATGAGAGCTGTATAGCATAGTCATTTCATCCAGCTTATATAGGTATTTTTAACAAACATAGAAGACCTCTGTACTGCTCCAAGTGCGAGGTCTCCAAATATTTTAACCCACGCCAAAAAAAAGTATTAAAAAAAACTTGCAGCTTAAGTTTGTGTCTCAACTTTCTAAGCCAGCAATGACAACAGACAGTTTCGTGGCATTTGTTGGTTCTCAGTCTTAAATTTAATTAGCCGGAATGCGCGTCGAGTCGAGCAGAGTCAAGTCTTCCAGACTGCGACTGCAGTTAAGCCGATCTTTGTTGTCTGTGCATGATTAGGCCAGGTCGTGTGGAAACTGGTTATTTCCCAGTCGCACATATCTCTCGGAAAAGCTACACCGCTCTCCCTCTCTTTCGGTCTCTCACTCTACCTGTCTGTCTCTGGTGTCTCTGGTATGCGCGTGCCGCTCAAGAACGTGTCTGACGACTGTGACCCAAGGCGGGTCCAAGTTGCCACAGTCTCCGATGCTGACTCCGATTCCGACGGCGTCTCCAATTTCGACTGAAGTGTTGGCAATTTTCTTCTCGCTTTTGTTGTTGTTGTATATGTATTTGTAAATTAAGTAGTTTTCTGCACTTTAGCTGCGCTTAACATTATAATTCTTGGCTGTGGCAGCTTTGAATTATGCCACATCATGCTGTTTGACTGCCAAGGCCCCAGCCACTGCCGCTGGTCAAGTGATTGCGATAGATGGTATCTAGCAGATACTTACTGCATGCCACAACGGATTTACATAATGTTGCAAGCATCTGCAGAATGTTGCGCCCTTTCGGTCGTCTCACGCTGTTGCGTCTCGATTAGCTAAAAAATGTTCACACTTATGCATATGTATAAGTGACTTCCTCAACTAGCTGAAGGAGGGGAGAAAAGGAGAAAGAGTAATAGGGAGGGAGAGCGGCAGTCACTTATCGCAGTTATGGCATCTCCACATTGGCATTCATTTGCATATTTCTACATAATTTTCTCAAATTCCTGTCTTAACCTGGCCAATAGAGAAGCAGAGACAAAGCGCAAGAGACTTAAAGTAAACAAAGTATTCAGTTGACAAGCAATTCCAGTTGTTTGTTAGCCACAGTTAGACATTCGCTTGCCTAATTAGCCAAATTATCTCTTGCAACGTTTTTTGCGTCTTGCCCCGTTTTAATTGACGCTTTCTTCCACTGAAGAATCTATGCTTAAACATATATATATGTCAATGGACTTCGGGTAATACATTTGTCATGCCACCATTTCAAATGTTCAACATTTTAAGTGGCCATCGAGATGTGCGTTTAAATGGCCAACAGGCTTGCCAATTTGACGGCGTTTGGCAGGCCAACCTGGCTAAATCGGTCAACTTGCCAAACAGCCGGTTTCTACTCCAGTCTCCCTCTCTCTTTCTCTCTCTGCTGTCTGTCTCTTTTTCAAGTGGCTCTAAAAGTAAACAATGCCAAATTGCAAATTTAGCAATTTTCTATATGGGTGGGAAAGGG
The DNA here is from genome assembly GCA_035046005.1 of Drosophila acutilabella. Classification (NCBI taxonomy): domain Eukaryota; kingdom Metazoa; phylum Arthropoda; class Insecta; order Diptera; family Drosophilidae; genus Drosophila; species Drosophila acutilabella. The sequence continues at coordinate 8,227,270 of JAWNOK010000003.1, forward strand.
GTGTGCGGGGGGTGTGGCAGTGAAGGCGGTTCAAGTGCTGCCATAAAAAGATGTCCCACGTTGCATGTGGATTTCTATATGGAAGCAGCTATATCAACAAATGGTTTAACGGCCCGTTGAGCAGCCAAAGCAGCGGCAAAAGCGTTCTACAAGAAAGCACCGAGAAGTGGACTAGCAGCATGACTAGAAGATACCTCTTAGAGTAGACAGAAGCTATAATAAACTGTAGTTTTTTAGAGTGACTTTCAGAGCTCTTGGCAATCAATAAATAAACTAAATATTTTCTAACAAATATTTAGTTAAAAAATACAATAATAGTTTTTAAGCCACACTCTGTCTTCGTCTACAGGGTATTTAGCACTGCTGTTGACCCGCAGCGCCTACACATCGCCTGTCTGTGTGGTTTTTTGCAAGTGTGCACATACCGCTGTACGTCACTGTTCGTTGACAGTCACTTAGAATTTGAGTAGTAAGCAAATACTTTATTTGGTTACAATCGTTGACCAAGACCAACCAACAACTTAAAGTTTCGCTCAACTTTCACTGCGATTAAATGCATTTTACAGCCACTTTGACAACGACGGCGACTTTGACACTTGCCGCTTGTTAAGGCCTAAATGTTTTAGGCCTTAACATGATTGCCAGTCATGCCTGCAATGCTGACCGCAAGTCCCAATTCGTTAGACGAAATTGGAGCTCAAATGTTGGGTAATCAGTTCCAATTGATAAGCTATCAGTTGTTGGAACCTTTCACTTTGTTAACGGTTATGCTTATCAAATGACCAAAAAACAGTTCAATAAACTCGCAGAGCATAAAAGAGCAGCATTTTAAATGGCATTTGAATTGTTTGATTATCATAACAAAAGGCCAAAAATAAAAATGTTTTTTAGCCATATCGAAAGACTGAGACGAAAACCGGACAGACAAGTTGGTCGCGTGCAGCCCTGAACTTGACCAGGCCAAAACGCCGGCTGAGATTGACTTGGCCTGCTCTTGGCTTGTATGTTTTTGTGCTTGTGTCTGTGTCTGTGTTTGTGCAGCAAGTTGTTGTAACAGTTAGCAAATTTCTTGCACATAATTGGCAACTTGTTGAACAAGACAACAACGAGTTTCTTGCCATTGACAGATGTGGCAGCTTCTGTAGTTGCTGCTGCAATTGCTGCCGTTGCAATTGCCACTGCAATTAATAGATGTATTAAGTTTATGACGGCTTTAAATGCTTTTAACCGTTGCTGTACCCAATTTGATCACAATTCCTGGCTTGAATTAATTTTTCAATCTTTTGCAGACTCTTCGGATATTGTCGACTGCAAACTGAAGCTGATATTGGGCTTGATATGGACACTCATTCTCCACTATTCGATATCGATGCCCATGTGGGATGGCGAAGATGAGAAGCAGCTAAATGGCTCGGGTCCAACGCCCAAGCAGCGGTGAGTATTTACACATCACAAATGTACAACCAAATTGCATTTTAATAACTTGTGGTTTCTGTTTCTGACAGCTTGTTGAACTGGATACACGCCAGGATACCCGATATGCCCATTAATAACTTCACCAATGACTGGACCACTGGCAAGGCCGTTGGCGCTCTGGTGGATGCCTGTGCGCCTGGTCTCTGTCCCGACTGGGAGATGTGGGATCCCAAGGATGCTGTGCAGAATGCCTCCGAGGCAATGGGACTGGCCGACGATTGGCTTAATGTCCGTCAATTGATCAAGCCCGAGGAGCTGGTGAATCCCAATGTAGATGAGCAATCGATGATGACATACTTGTCGCAGTATCCCAACTCCAAGTTGAAGACAGGTGCTCCACTGCGTCCCAAAACGAATCCCAACAGGTGAGTCAGCAATCAATCGAAATTGATTGTCAATCTTCTCAGCTAACTATGCAACTATGGCACGTCTTAATCTTAACTTTAATCTCTTCAAATTGTTGTCTCTCCCGATTCACAATTGTCTTTTTCTCAACTGCATTTAACTGCGTTTAAATCCCGGTTCTAATCTTGTTACTCTCTTTTTTTTCTCTCTTTCTTCTCTATATCTATTTCACATGCATTATATATTTGTATATTCTTACAATGTATGTGCATTATATGGAGGGAATATTTTAATTTATTGGATATTGTGTTTTTTTGTTTTCCATTCCACTCCAATAAAATGTGTATATAAACTATATACTACCTGAATACCAATACCTAAACAAATATATTTATATATATATATGTGAATTTCTACCTATATATATTTTATGTCTGAAATGCAAAACTCAGCATTCCTCCGCCGCGGTAAGTTCGGCATGATTTTTTCTTGTTTTCGGCCTTCAATTCGTTTGGCTTATGTTTTTTGATATTCGCTTATTTTTTCACTTCTTTTAAATCTTGTTGGCCAGTTTATGGCATTTTATGTGTCTGCGCCCGCCTCACATGATTTAAATGTTCTACCAGTTTTATTTTGTTGTTATTCTGATTGTGAGTTTGTTGCTGTTATTTTTTTGGTTCTTTCTTTTATGTTATCTGCGGCTTTAGCTTGTTGTGTATGCCTAGCCTTGAGCACACGTATCTAATGGATACTTCAACACGCTGGCTCAATCTCTGGCCATGTTCTGGCTTCTGGCTCTGGCTGCTTGTCTGTCTGCTTTTGTATGTCTTAGCCCTCTTTTTCTTGTTTAATTTGTTGGCCGTAACATTCTTGTTCGCTTTGTGCGGCTTCATTAGCGCATTTTGTTGCCAAACAATTAGTATTAACAAAAGCAAATTTGCTGGCATGCAGTAAACGCTCGCTAATTTAAACCGCATTTTGCTGCTCAAGTTATACGAACTTTTTTGCTATATTTCACACATGAAAATCAAATTGTTTTCCGCTAAAAGAAATCAAGTTTGGCCTAACTTCTTGATATTTGTATAACCAATAAAATTTTTGTTAATTCCGATGCTCGTTTTCTATTTATAATTGAAATTTTTGGGCAAAGTAATCCTTTCTAAATATGTTTTAAGTTCTTTTACTCGGATCAATAAGTGTACAGTTATTAAAAAAATAAATTAATTCCTTTTAAAATTCTGTTATAAAATTATATTTTAGCTTTGCGCATAAAAGCATGCTCTGCATTTTTTTACCACTCAATAACTGTAGCATACTTTTGGTTGTTCACTGTAAATACTGATTTTGCGAATGCTGCTGCATACATTTAGGTCGTTGACAAAATTTGAATTATAAATTGATTTCAAATTTATATTTGTTTTGAATTTATTTTACACGTTTACAATTTTAAAAACACTAACAAAGAATTAACAAATTCCGTTTTTATTTTTCTAAATCCGATAACAGAGTGCGTGCTTACGGGCCTGGAATTGAACCCATCGGTCCTGTTGTTGGTGCTCCTGCCAATTTCACCGTTGAGACTTTCTCCGCTGGCAAGGGTAAGATTTCTGCTTAGGAAATCAACCTTTAGACCAAAATTACTTATTTATTATTCCTTTTCTTAGGTGTTGTCGATGTGGAAATCGAGGGACCCAACGGAGTTGTGGAAAAGGCCGATGTGCGTTTCAACAATGACAAGAATCTCACGTACACAATTTCTTACATACCCAAGGCAGAGGGTGTGCATAAGGTAACCGTTAAGTTCTCGGGCCGTGATATACCCAAGTCGCCGTTCCCCGTTAAGGTTGAAGGACACGCTGGAGACGCCTCAAAGGTTAAGGTAACCGGTCCTGGTATTCAACCCACCGGTGTGACCATTAAGAAGCCCACGTTCTTCGACATACTCGCCAAGGATGCAGGTCGTGGTGTGCCAGAAGTGATCATTATTGATCCGGCAAATCATAAGACATCGGTTGCCGCTAAGGTTCGTCAGTTGGAGAATGATACTTGGCGTTGCGAATACGTCACCGCACTCCAGGGACTACATTCGGTGAATGTCTTCTATGCTGGCACTCCCATACCAAACAGTCCATTCCCTGTTAAGGTGGCACCTTTGTCCGACGCCCGCAAAGTTCGTGTTTCTGGACGCGGCTTGCAGGCCACCGGAGTTCGTGTGGGTGACGATGCGGACTTTAAGATCCATACCGAGGGAGCCGGCGAGGGTGTGCCCGAAGTGCGTGTTATTGGACCTGGTGGCATGAACCAGAATGTCATGCAGTCCAAAGTGGATGGCAATACTTATGAGTGCCACTACTATCCCACCAAGGAGGGTCGCTATGTGGTCATGGTTACCTTCAGTGGCCAGGAAGTGCCCAAGTCTCCATTCGAAGTAAAGGTTGGTCCCAAGAAGGAGTCCTCCATTGTAGCCTATGGACCCGGTTTGAGCAGCGGTGTCATTGGCTATCCCGCTGCCTTTGTGGTCGAGACTAATGGTGAGACTGGCGCACTGGGCTTCACCGTGGCCGGTCCCTCGCAGGCCGAGATCGAGTGCCATGACAATGGTGATGGCTCCGCATTGGTCAAGTATCATCCAACTGCTGTTGGAGAGTACGCCGTGCATATTCTGTGCGACAACGAGGATATACCGAAGTCACCCTTCATTGCCCAGATACTGCCACGAACTGATTTCCACCCCGAGCTCGTCAAGGCCACTGGACCTGGGCTGGAGAAGAATGGCGTTACACTCAATCAATCCACCAGCTTCGATGTGGACACCAGCAAAGCTGGCAATGCTCCACTCGACGTTGTTGTCCAGGATGTCTATGGCACCAAATTGCCTGTGCAGATTAAGAACAATCCCGATGGCACTAAGAAGGTCACCTACACGCCCACTTCCGGCGTGCCCCACACTGTAGAGGGTGAGTTTCTCATAAAAGGATTCGTCTGTACTTTTAGCTCACTTAATGCTCTCTATGTTACAGTTAACTATGGTGGCGTCTCCACTCTCAATTCACCGCATCGCATCTATGTGGGCGTTCCCGTGGATGCGGCCAAGGTGCAAGCTTTTGGCCCCTGGCTGCAGCCTGGCGTGCGTCCCAATGTGCCTACCCATTTCAATGTGGACGCTCGTGACGCTGGTGATGCTGAGCTTAAGGTCAAGGTTGTTCACGAGGATACAAAACTCGATGTGCCTTGCCGCATTATTGACAACGAGGACAGCACCTACTCGGTTGAGGTCATTCCACCCATGAAGGGAGCCTACACCACAACCATGACCTATGGCGGTCAGCCGGTGCCTCTGGGCCAGAAGGTCGTCGTTGAGCAGACGGTGGATGTGTCCAAAATTAAGGTGGACGGTCTTGAACCTAGTAAGTACAGTTAACCTTCAAAATTATTCATTTAGATCAAAGTCATTGCAGATGATAAAGGAATATTCTTGTACCTTGTAAGAAGTTAAAGTCTTAAATGGGACATTATAACCTTATTAGATTAAGTTAAAGCTTAAAATATTTACCCTATACTACAAAGCTTGGAATAAGTTCAATATCCTACAAGACTCTATCCTATCCCATTCTACAAGATTTGTCCGTCTCAAACTCCAGGACCTCTTATCTAGTTGACATACCCACAATTTTTCTTTAAAACTAATCCCATCTGCAAGGGCATTAAATTTTCGGCTTGCCGAAGATATATTCTCTATCTGCTGTACTGTGTGCATACTGTGAGTTGGTCATGGTCTAAGTGCAAGTCCATTTCATTCGTTCATTCATAAGCCGCGCCCCTGAACAGTTTGCAGCAGTTTCGAATTATTACCCACGGTCTGCCTAAAGCGGATTTGGCCGTGACCATAACGAGTCCGTCGGGTAATCGCATCAAGGCACACATCATACCTACTGCGGAGGGATTTCTAGTGAACTTCACGCCCACTCAGTTGGGCGAGTATTTGTTGAGCATTTGCTTTGGTGGTACACCAATAACGCCGCGACCCTTCCGACTGCAATGCTTGACGGGCAGTGATTCGAACAAGGTGCATGCCTTTGGTCCCGGTCTGGAGCGTGGCATTGTTGGACAGCCAGCAGAGTTTATGATCGATACCCGTGGTGCTGGCCAGGGAGGATTGGGTGTAACCGTCGAGGGTCCCTGCGAGGCAGCCATCAATTGTCGTGACAACGGGGATGGAACCTGCAATGTGGCCTATTTGCCTACTGAGGCTGGAGATTACAGTGTCAACATAACTTTCAATGAGCGACACATCAATGGCTCACCATTCCAACCGATCATTGTGCCGGTTCCCAATCTGAAGAACACTCGAGTTAGTGGCATCGGTATTCAGCCACATGGTAGGATATATATGCTCGCTATGGATTTGCTGTTTCGTGTTACGAGTTCTTCCGAGTACCAGCTCTAATCCAAGCCAAGCCCAAGCTACTGATCCTACCAAGTTGCTGCTCTGACCAAAAGTAATCAAATTAAAGGCTAATCTTTGACTCCGCCAACGCCTCCGCCTTCGCCTCTTTACGTTGTTGTCTTGCATTTGTTGTTATTGTATAAACTAAAAATTCTTTTTTTTTTACACTAATCGCATCACTAAATGTTCTTTGTTGTTGTCCTGTCTAGTTGAGTGCTTTGATATTAATCCTGCCTGTACTTTTCACAGGTGTCATCATGAATGCCGCCACCGACTTTATGGTCGACATGAGCAAGGTTGGCAGTAACATAGATTCCGGTAAGCTGTCCTGCGCCATCTTTGATCCCATGGGTCATGTGCTGCCCAGCAAGATTGTCCAGGGACCCACCGATGACATTTTCCGCATCATGTACACACCCTTTGAGGCTGGACGTCATACCATCGAGTTGATGTACGATAATATTCCCGTGCCGGGATCACCATTTGTGGTAAATGTGAAGAGCGGTTGTGATCCAACGCGTTGCAAGGCCTATGGACCGGGTTTGGAGAAGGGTCTAACCAATCAGAAGAACAAGTTTACGGTGGAGACCAAGGGTGCCGGCAATGGCGGTTTGTCTTTGGCAATTGAAGGACCTTCGGAGGCCAAAATGACCTGCACAGACAATCGTGATGGCAGCTGTGATGTTGATTATTTGGCCACAGATCCGGGAGAGTATGATATAACCATACGATTTGCTGATAAGCATATACCTGGCTCACCGTTCCGTGTGCTCGTCGAGGAGACCGTTGATCCCAGCAAGGTGAAGGTCTATGGACCGGGCATCGAGCATGGCCTGGTGCGTGAGGGCGTACCAACGGTGTTTAATGTGGATGTGGGCGAGGCTGGACCTGGTCGCATTGCCGTTAAGCTGACCAACACCGAGGGCATACCCGTAGACAATCTGAGCGTGGAAGACAAGGGTAATTGCATTTATGCGGTCCACTATGTACCGCCCAAGGCGGGATCCGTGTTGACCTGTCAGGTCAAGTTTGCCGAAGTCGAGGTGCCCTGCAGGTGAGTGACCAACTCTCTATCAGCAGCCAATCCCATACCAAATTGAGTGTTTTGCCTTTGTGCGTAGTCCATTTGTGATGACCGTCTTTCCTAAATCGGAGGCGACCAAGGTCCGTGTCACTGGTATCAATGAGAAGAAGAAGACGCCTGCTTCGTTGCCCGCTGAATTTGAGATTGATACCAAGCAGGCTGGCCAGGCTGACATCAATGTAGCCATCAAGAATCCCAAGGGTAAGCCCATGCAGCCGCGTCTCGAGGAAGTAGCCACTGGCACCTACGTGGTGTCCTTTGTGCCCGACGAGTGTGGCACATATCAGTGTAGCATCAAGTACGGCGACAAGGAAATCGAGGGATCACCCTTCAAACTCGAAGCATTCCCCACCGGCGAGGCCAAGAAATGCAAACTGGTGGAGCAGGTGCCCAAGATACATCAATCGGGAAGTCAATCCCATTTGAAAGTGGATGCTCGTGAGGCTGGCGACGGTGCAGTCACCTGCAAGATCACCAACAAGGAGGGCAGGTATGAAAACTTTACTACACTACAGATCCAAGTTACCATTGGATCCAATTGGAATAATTCATTGTGTTTTTACAGTGAAATTGTGGATATTGATGTGATCGAAAAGGATGGCGTCTTTGACATTCTGTACGCTCTGAACGATCCCGGGGATTATGATATCAAAGTCAAGTTCGGTGGCAAGGATATACCGAATGGCAGCTTCTCCATTAAGGTAGCCTGATTGATCCACTCATAAAACATCTAGTCTCAGTCTAAACAAAATTATGTTGGGAAACATTTGTTGACAAAATTAGCAATTATTATCATAAATATTATTTATATCCTTCTATCTAGTCACATAAGAGATATCGGGAGATATCTATACATAACTTATATATACATATATACTATATGATTTCTAGTCAGATTCGCAGTCATTTCTTTGGTGTTTGTGTCTTGTGTGTCCCTTACTTAAAGTGTTTACCGATCAATTGTTGATGTTTAAACTCATTTGTTCGCAATACAAAAACACGCAAACAATTTACCTTATGTATACATACAGCTTATATATGTACATAATGTGTATATATATATATTTGTGTATACATCAAGCAATGAAGACCAAAAACTGAGCAATAAAACAAGGAATACAATTTAAGTGCAACATTGTAAAACATGACAACAAAATAAAATGAGAACAAGATCAAAAAAAAAGCGTTTTGAAAAAAAAAAAGAAAATTTTGTAAACCTTAAATTGAATTGCATGCAAAAATTTGTTCGTAATATTTTATACTATTTCAAAATTTGTATATATTTATATGCTATGCTAAATGACCAAAAAGAAATGCGCTTTGTTTTACATTTAATGCATTTAAATGCACAAAATTGAATTGTTTTAATGCTTCATTTGTTACTATCCACTTAGTTGTAGTATGCGTAAGTTGTTTGTGTGTTTTTCTTTTGTATTTGTAATTGTTAATTTTTGTAGTTTGTAATTTTAACACAGCCAATCGAATGCGAATTGAACTTGAACTGATTGCGCTCTTATATAGTTCATATGCTTAAGCACAACAAATCTTTTGTTGAACAAATAATTTATAATAATTGCTAATTTAACAACAATTTTTCTAACACCGTATATACTTTGCACTCTGTGAAAAAAGAAAACCCAAAAACAAATGCAGAATCTTCTTTCAGCTTGTGACAAAAATGTTGTAAGTACAAATGAATTTGTTAATGTTGACAGCGTGAGTAATGAACGTGTCTGATGTACGTTGACAAGATTAAGAGATCAAGAATAATAACAACAACAGCAACCAGATAGATATACATCAGTCAGACAGTTGAACAATTCAGTTTAAATATATTAGTTTGTGGGCATTTTGCCCGCAAAAACTATGTATGCTGAAACTATTTTGAAGCAAAGATTAATTATGTTTAATCTCAAACAGATACGCATAATTTGTCGGCTCTTAAATGAAATTTCTTATGGCCTGATACCTCTCAATCTCTACACATATTTCATCTCATCCGCCGTAAGGGCAACTGTTGTCTGTCATGTGTCTATTTTTGACAGCAATTTCTATAAACTCAAGCAGAAGAACTTCATTATTGTCTACGTGACGTCCAACACATTCGCATGACTCTGTTTTTTCAAGCACATGGAAAGTTCCTTTCTGTTGACAGCTTCTCTTGCTCTTGGAATTGTCCAAAGAGTCAAAGTATTTCCCACAAAACATTCCAAATTAGCTGCATGTTAAGTGAAAGTAATTAAGTGACACATAAATCAATGCATTGTTTGCCATTAAGACAAATTTAGTTATTTTATTCATAATAATACGCCATAACAGGCAGTTTATATATACTTACATATATGTTTCTATATGTATTTGTTGTGTAAATTGCGTCGAGCGGAAAGACAGCAAAATTTTAATGTAAAAATTTCGAAATTTTATTAGTGTTGCATACAACAAATTTAGAAATAATGAATACTAAATCTGTCTCTGTGTGTGTGTATCAAAATAAATATATATTTATAAAACATGTATAGAAAAATAATAGTACAGGCAGGCAAACATATGTACATACATCGGTTTGTACATAATACACACATGTAAATGGTGTTAAAAGTTGTTGATTCACAAATATCAAGTATACGCCTGCATATGAAATTCATTTTCGAGCAAAGCCACTAAAATGCTGCAAGTAATTAAAATAAGAAAATCACACACTCACACACACACCTATATATTTTGTCGTAGATTGTGTGTTGTTTGTGGAATCTATTAAGTTTGGCTAGAGGAAGAGAGCTCTCTGAGAGCTGTAGATTGCCACATACTACACCTAGTCGCCTTAGCTAGTCTTGCACCGATTCTTAGTCAGAGTTTGTCCTCGCGACTGTCGTCATCGTCATCTCGTCGCGTTTTATTCAGCAACTGGAAGCTTTAAAGGTGCCAACAAGAAAATATAAAACTAAATTTCATTTATATATAACTATATATATATATATATATAGTTTTTATTCTTTGATTACATTTCATGACGTTTTTTGATGCATGTCTCAAAAGTGCAGGGATCTCATTGGGTCGCGTATACATTAATATTTATGTAGTTGTTGCAATTATACTATATTTGATTTTTGTGCGCTCTCTCTTTCTATTGATTGGTCGTATATTCGCGTACTTCTTATTAATAGCTCAAATATTTTATTGAGATTTGTATCTTTGACTTTTTCGATTTGGCCACGGATATGGCACGGAATTATTTCAATATTTGCACTCATTATAATGTGCTTATGCAACAGCTGTTGTGGAAATTCTTTTCACATGACCAAAAAAAAACTACAACAACTACAACTCGTCAATCAATGCCACTTCCTTCTGAATCGTGCGTACGTCTATATATATATTCATAATCAAATATATATTCGTATTCATATTCACAACTACTTATTCATAATCTTAATCGTAATTGTATATTTTTATTATTTGTACTATATGGCCGTGTGTGTTATGTGTGTGTCTGTTGTTGTGTTTTTCATCCCTTTTTGCATCGCTTTTGTTGTTTCACACTTTCAAGTTTTTCCATATCAATCAATGCAGCCAACTTTTAATAATAAGCAGAAGCCATCGACGCGTCGACTCGTAATTGAAATTTTGAAAATATTTCAGCGATTTTCATCACAAGTGCAAAGTATACGAATTGAAGTAGTTCACAACTAGTTCTCATAGTCGTGATTGTGTTCTGATTTTCAAATTGCCTGCCTTCTTGTTGTTTTATGAATTTTCACAAAACGCAAAACTATACACATATATACTATATTCTTGTGGATAATTTTGGTAAATTTCAATTATATTTTCATTGACCTCAGGCTGTCGAAAGCATCGAGGAATATACGCGCACTGAATACGTCGAGGAGCATACGACCAAAGTGATTCAGCAAACAAAAACACAGGTGAGTCAAAGTCAGTGAAAAACATTATTAGACAGAAACCAATTACTCCAGCAAAAATATAGATATTAATTCAAATTTCAAGTAGTTTAGTGAGACATTGTGATTTATTGATTTTAGAGCGCTGTAAATCAGCTTAAAAACTTATAGAAAAATAATTTATTAACACATATTGAAAGTAGTTAGACTAAGAGAAGAAAAATGACCTAAGATTTCCTTTCAGTTCAGTTTTTAATTTGATATTTTGAACAGTTTAAGTAGAATAAATTCTGCTTCATTGTTCATTCAATATTTGACTTCGTTAAAATAAGAATTCTTTGTGAAAAAATAGTAATAAATTGATTACTTTTTGATCGATTGCCATGCTTCGTTTAATTTCTATGTCCAGCTGTAACTTTATTTTATTTTAATAATTTTTTACAATTTACAATTTAAACTTTTTCACATTTAGCATTTTTAACTAAGAAACGGACATTTAATCTCCTTAAAAAAAAATCTTAAATAAATCTAATCATTCTAATATTTTTCCTTTCCCCCAGAGCGAACTTGTGAACGGAAAGTCGGAAGTAACTTACCGCAGCGTTGCCTTTGAGAAACTGCCACTTCCCACAACCGGCGGAAACGTAACTGGTGCGTATACTTAATATTCTATAGTTTCATAAACCGAAACAATTTGAATGCTTTATGAATTCTATGCTGTAGCGATGTTATTAACTTTTGCCACCCAAAAAATTAAAAAAGGCGTTAGTGCCAAGCAAAATTTAAATGAAACGAAGAAAAATTTGATTTGTTTAAGCTAAAAAAAATTTATGCGCCATTTAAACACTCACTGGCTCTCATGTTTTTGCAATTTAGTGCAGCTCTCTATTGTGACGGAAAATACGCAAAAATAGCTAGCGAAGAGCAGTCGTAAATTTTGAAATATTTCTATGAAAAGGAAATTTAATTTTAAAATACAATAATTTTATATAAAATGAGACAAATACAACATAACATGGACAACATATGACAGCGGCAACGCACTCTAGATTGTCAAGATATGCAGATTTGAGATTAAGTTAAAACTGAGCTGTGTGGGGGCGTAGAGGGCGTGTGTGTTTGAACTGACGTCTCAGCTGGCTAATTGCCGAGAGTCAGTCAGTCAGTCGGACAAGTTAATTAAGACAATGCAAGTGACAATGACACGGCAAAAGAATTATGATTTCTTTGGGAGGTCTGTCGCTTGCCATCATGTAAATTTCTTGTGGGGGCGTTGAATTTGCTTTTGTTTAATGACACGGCGGGGCATTGACTGGAAATCTGTTTTGGGGTTTTTCACATTTGCCTCGTGCTAGTAATTAGGTATTGCATTTAGCCGAAAATTGCACATGTAGATGCGTTAATTATACAAATTTATGGGAATCTGTGCAGTTTGTCGAGGGATTTACGAGTTGTAAAACGTTTTGAATATCATTTCAATATTCTTTTTCGAAATTTTCAACATGATTGATGAGTTTGGTGCTTGCAGTCGGTGTTATTTTGACTTTTATTTTGTGTACATTGAAATCAATAAATATATAAATATACATTTTATTCTATCGACCGCCTGACGATGCAAATATTTGTTCGATTTTTCACGCTTCCATGCAATTTTCATACATTTTCCCCGAGACATAACACCGCTGGCCCCGTAGTCTCCCTCGACACTGGGTCTGGGCTCCTCATTAAGATCACACAACGCGCCACGTTCCATTTGTACTTGAGACTGAGACTCTCTGCAAGTGGCAAAAGACTATCAATAAGTTTGTCGTTTGGCTTTTTTTTTTGTGGTCAAATGGCCTCTTCTGGCTACTTTTATGGCGCGCTCCATTTCGTTTGAAGATGGTTTATTGTAAATGATTCGTTTTGGCCAAATGACATATTTTGTCGCGCATTTGTTCCACTGATTTTTCATTGCTCATCAAAATGCTATTGATGGTTGCCATGTGACTCCAACAAAACACTCCAACACACTCCCTTTGAATATTTATTTAATATGCTTTACATTTAAATGATCATTTTAATTTAATTTTATATGCGAAGCAATTTTGATTGATTTTCAATGCCAAAATTCGTGTGTCTATTACAAATTCAATTACATAAGCATGCGAATACATATAATCGAATTAAATATTCGATTAGTTTTCGAAAACGTTTTAACAGTTTGACAAAATGTTTAACGCATATTTCGCATACCAAAAAATATTTTTATTATAGATTTTATAGCTGTCATTTTTGTATGTTCTGTTGTGCGTCTCCAAGCTATAAAAATCCACATACTGCATTTATTTTTAAACATTTTTATTCGCTAAATATTAATAAATTTTATGTCGTTTCGTGCAGCAATAAGTAATAAATTGTCTGTTCCTTTGGTCAGCTCAACATATATAAATATTTATTTAAAATATATGTGTGTGTACGACCTGAGTTCAAAAACGCAAAAATAATGATTGGAATTTCGTATTTGCACCTTTTTCGAGCTCGAAATTCGAAATGACAACTGTTAAAATGTCCAAATTACCAATACAAGCACAAACACTCTAGGCGCATTCTATGTTAGCAGCCATAAAATGCATACATATATATTTATAGGTAGATATATATACATATGTATTTATATAGTCTATGTGTGTATATAGACACTTGTCATATTCAAATATTTCCAATTTTCTATACACATCTATGTATTTGTTAATTTATATTTCGTTCATTGGCTCTGCTGCTCTTTGACTACTTTATAGCAAAAGGCCTCAACATCATCTCATCGGCCATATTTTCGAATCTTCAACGGTGTGTGTGTGTGCGAATATGCAAGTGTATGTGTGTGTGTGTGTGATGGTTGATCTATGCTGCCAACGGCGCTGCCGCTGCTGCTGCTGCTTTCGATAGAGACGCATCTTTGTGGTAGGAACTGGCGTGCTTTTATATATTGGCCTTAATTTCGATTTGGAACTGTCGATGTTCACTTGAAATCGGGACGTGGAGACGCGTGGACCTGCAATACGTCGCTGGCAATTAAAATCGTGCGCTAACAAATGACACATACATAAATTACAATCCCTAACATAATTCAATAATTTACTCTGTGTGTGTGAGTGTTTGTGTGTATTTAAAACTCGAAAACTCTCTAAAAGGATTCACTCAAAAATCAAAAAATTTCAAAAAGTGACTTTTGAAATTGCTTCTTTTGTCCCCTCTCAGTCGAGCAAGGATATATGTTAGCTAAATTATATTTTTTATTAGTTATTAAACACATATCCTTGCTCTCTGATTGCAACGAATATATACAACACATTAGGCGTTGTTATATTTAATTGTTCTAAATTTTAAGTGTCTTTATTTTTGAAATACGCGCTCCTGCCAAACCAAAAAATATATATTTCATAAATCAAAATTGAATTTTCGGTTCAATAAAATCAACAATAAACCAAAAAAAATGCACTTCAGTTGGTTATCTGAGAAACCGCCCACACCGGAAGCGACTTGGGCAGATCATTCGTATTACTTTCGGCCCTATTACTATAAAGTGACCGTCTCGGAACGCGATCACTTAGAACGCACACACGTCTACTTCAATGAGACCATCATACCCGATAATCAAGGATTAAATGGTTCAGACTTTTTACCATTAAACTTAATCTCATCATTTTCAATTGTAACGCATCAAGGTAAATCTATTTTTATAGCAAGTCAAATATCTTTCTGGAGTTGTCAAAATTAAAATTCTTTTGCTTTCAAATTTATGAATTTTTGGTTTTGATAATTTGCCAGGCAAAATGACGTGCACGATGCCGTCAATGGAAACCATTCCCAACCATTCCCAGTCCAATTTGGCTGACTAAGACCAAAAATATTCATATTATTTGTGTTAATTACCAAAATCTCACCCAAACTGCTTTCGATTTGAAGACGGCGCTTGGCCAACACACACACAGACAGACAGACAGATTTCAGTACAGTGTGAGCCAAGTGTTTGTGTTCCGATCTTCCCAATCTTCCCCTCTCGCTGGGATCTGCACTCCCGTTCACTGCATTGCAAATTTGAATTATGACCAAAAAGTCTTTTTAATGTGCCTTCTTTTATGGCAGCGACGCATTTGTCTTTTGCTGCTTTAATGCTCGTTGTTGCAAATTAAATTCTATGATTTATTATCAGAGTTTGCAACAAAGCGTAAAATTTCTAGCATGTGAATTGTCAGGGTCCGTTGCGTATGATGATAGTTTACACTAGCCAACAAGTGTTGAAATTCACATATATCAAATTGTTTTAGCAGGTCATTTGTAGGGCTCATTAAATGTGGTTTAAAAAGAAGCTGCACCAGACAACAAATCACGAACATAACTAAATTTCAATAATACTCACTATCTAGCTAAGAATTTTGTCCAAAAGTCTTAGAGAGCTAGATTGCATACCACTTTTAATTTATAGTAAATTTGTCTATAAAAAGCAAATTTTAATCCCTTGACTCACCAAGCACTTAAAACATAAATTATATAAAAAATGCTTCTTTATAAATTATTTCATTTTTAATAGACGACACAAAATTCACTTGATTTTTGATTCCAAAAATCACTCGATTGGTTTTTTATAGCCCTTGACTTTGTTGACTAGTGGTAGTTTTTTTTTTTTCTTTTTGGCAAACTTTCGCTGATATATCGAAAACATATATTGGCGATCGTCGCGCTGACTAGAACAGCTTGAGAGTCATTAAATCTTTCATTTGTATTGCCAGTGTCCATTAGAAGAAGATGCCAAAAGATGCCGCTGGCCCAGAGACTGTGTCTTCCCATGCTTCAATGGGTGGCACTGGCAGGTGGATTTGTGATCCAGGGGAAGCAGGCCGTGCAGGGGAGGGGACATATCGGTGTGGGGACTCTGTGGGACAGACAGCAACAAATGTTCAAACATAAATAATCATAATTTTTTCATTTTTTTTTCTAAATTGCTGATGAGCCAAAGGCAAAGCAAATACACTTTGGCTATAGAGTTGTCTTGACCACATCGTATTCTTTTTCTATCTTTTTTATACACTTTTGATTTAGCCTGGTTTTCCTTCATTTTCTTTATGTGTATTTATTTTCCAACATATTTAATGCACGCACTCAGCGCCACATTTTGATCGTTAATTTGCAAAGTTCTTTGAAAAGTATTTCGGATTATTTGAATTTTACATGTCATTTCCTTTATGAAACTGAACAGCTGAAGAAAAAGTCGATTTGAAAATGTTTCTAATAAAATTCACTCAATTTTTTAACATTGTTTATAAGTAATTTTCTGCATTAACTGCTATGCAGAATAGTAGATTGAAACCTTATAAATGCCACTTTAATAGTTTGAAATTAACAATAATCGCCAGCCCATAAATTTTTCAATTGGCCCAAAAGTGTTCCACTTGGCACTACGGCCAGATATTGTCTGCTTCCGTCTCAGTCTCAGCAGTCTCACACACATTTTCTTCATTTTCATTTAGCATTTGTCTGGTCTTTTTTCCATTGTTTATTAAAACATTTGTTTTTCTAGCTTGGACAGGCACGCGACACGCTTCTCTTGCTGATTTATGTCTGTGTTTTTCCCCACTGAGTTTTCGCCTCGACAGCATCTAATCGTTAGACACTTTTCCGCTTTTCCGGGCAATCACAACAATGCGAATTATTAGCTCAATAGATAGATAAACCAAAGCATATTAATGTGATGAGTCTTCTGAAATCCTCACATATTTATGATATGTTCGACACGCACAAATTGATAAAATCATAATTTTATGATAATGTCGTGGCAACATTGAAAGCATAGTATCGTTTTGTATATAATTTTTTTATCATTATGTTATTTATGTTTGCTTTTGCTTATCGCAAATCTGACTCATATCATTTTAATTCCTTAAATATAAATGGTATTTTGACATCAGATTTTGTTATTTACTTTTGAAAACGCCCACAAAATTCCATGCAGGTGATTTGCTTTTCTGTCTTTTATTTTTTTTGTTGTCTCTTTTTATGTGGCAACCACTTAAAATTAATGATCCCTCGTGCCTCTTCTATATACACACAAGTATATACTGATTTTTTCTCGTACGGGAATGTCATGTATAGATTTTTATATAGCTATACTATGTACACACTTCCCGAATATAAAAATATCAATATAGCCATGTGCATTTCAAATTTTGTCCACGAATCGAGAGCTGTTCCAGCAAACTGATCAGATATTACTGCATCAGAATTGGGACAGATATATATGTATGTATTGTGGTGAGTATATGATTTTTTCTGGATCTATAATTATGTGCTCTCTACATAAGTGGCTGTGTGTCCTATATTTGACCTCAAAAACATCCGGGACCAATATTTTGTTGTTGTTTTGACTGGTTGACTGCGTGGGAAAGTAAGAAAGGCAATTGTAGGCGTTGAGGGAAATTTCTTTAGAAAGTGAAAAGCTTACTGCGGACTCAGTTGGTGCGGAGCATTCGTTGAATAGACAAGTGATTTTAAGAAACAAAAGTTTCACAAGGATTATACACACAAGGATATACTGCTAATTATTTTATACCCTAACTAATTGGATAAACAGTACGTGACAAATACCGGATTATAAATCAATCGAATCGGTTTCGAACAAAATACCAGACGTCCTGTTTAAACATTTTTAAAATACTTTAATGATCTTAAAATCCAGTTCCGAGTGCAAAAATAACGTTCAAAAACATTTGCTCACATTAATTAACTGTGCTGTGACATAAATTTCGCACAAGTTTTAAAAGCAAATGGAATGAAATATTTTCATGGTCCCGATACGAAAATAGATTCATTTTTAATATTAAAAAAATTTTCACGCAATTTAGAACATAAAAATGAAATTATGACTTTTCTTCGAGAATATTGACTCTGAATGTGCAAAAGTTATGGCGACCACCCACACTAAAAAGATGTTTTGGTGTTTTAAAACAAGCCAAAGTGAAAATTGAGCATTTTTTATTAAAAAAGGGAATAGTTTTTGTAAGGTTATGTGTGGATTTCGAAATAAAAGTAACTTTTCTACCAAAATATTGACTGAAATGTGTAAAAGTTATGAAAATCATTCACTTTAAAAATTTTACTGGTATTTAAATACTAGTCAAAGACTGAAAAGAGGATTCTCCTTTAGAAATTATAGTTTTTTAAGGTTATGCTTTAGTTTTTGAAATAAAATTACTTATAAAAATATTTTCGGTTTCGTTTTTACAGCTGAAGTCAGAATGCCAAGTGGTAAGGTAGATAAACCCGTTATTCAAGACAACCGCGATGGTACCGTCTCCGTGAAGTACGATCCACGCGAGGAGGGCTCTCACGAGCTGTCCGTGAAATACAATGGCGAACCCGTCCAAGGATCTCCTTTCAAATTCCATGTGGATTCCATTACATCCGGCTATGTGACCGCCTATGGACCAGGTTTGACCCATGGTGTTACCGGCGAACCCGCCAACTTCACCATCTCCACCAAGGGAGCCAGCGCCGGTGGTCTGACCATGGCCGTCGAGGGTCCCAGTAAGGCAGATGTGAGTTATAAACTATAAATAATTATATAAATTGATATATAATGGTTTGGTTTCCTTCATTGCAGATCAACTACCACGACAACAAAGATGGCACTGTGTCTGTGCAGTACCTGCCCACGGCGCCAGGTGAATACCAGGTGTCTGTGCGCTTCGGCGATAAGCACATCAAGGGATCACCCTACTTTGCCAAGATCACCGGTGAGGGACGCAAACGTAATCAGATTTCGGTTGGTTCCTGCTCCGAGGTTACCATGCCCGGTGACATCACCGACGATGATCTGCGTGCTCTCAACGCCTCCATTCAGGCGCCCAGTGGTCTGGAGGAGCCCTGCTTCCTTAAGCGTATGCCCACTGGCAACATTGGCATTTCCTTCACTCCTCGTGAGATCGGCGAGCACATGGTCTCCGTGAAGCGCATGGGCAAGCACATCAACAACTCGCCCTTCAAGGTCACCGTCTGTGAACGTGAGGTGGGTGACGCCAAGAAGGTCAAGGTTAGCGGTGCAGGCCTTAAGGAGGGTCAAACCCACAGCGATAACATCTTCTCCGTGGACACACGTAATGCCGGCTTTGGTGGTCTCTCGGTCTCCATCGAGGGTCCCAGCAAGGCAGAGATCCAGTGCACGGACAAGGACGATGGCACCCTCAACATCTCGTACAAGCCCACCGAGCCAGGCTACTACATTGTCAACCTGAAGTTCGCCGATCACCACGTCGAGGGCTCTCCCTTCACCGTCAAGGTGGCCGGCGAGGGCAGCAACCGCAAGCGCGAGAAGATTCAGCGCGAACGCGATGCAGTTCCCATCACTGAGATTGGCAGCCAGTGCAAGCTGACCTTCAAGATGCCTGGTATTACATCCTTCGATCTAGCCGCCTGCGTTACCTCGCCCAGCAATGTCACTGAGGATGCAGAGATCCAGGAAATCGAGGATGGTCTCTACTCGGTGCACTTTGTGCCCAAGGAATTGGGCGTGCACACCGTCTCCGTGCGCTACTCGGAGATGCACATACCCGGCTCTCCGTTCCAGTTCACTGTGGGTCCCCTGCGTGATTCGGGCAGCCATTTGGTGAAGGCTGGTGGTTCTGGCCTGGAACGCGGTGTGGTCGGTGAGGCTGCCGAGTTCAATGTGTGGACACGTGAGGCTGGCGGTGGTTCCTTGGCCATTTCAGTTGAGGGCCCCAGCAAGGCTGATATTGAGTTCAAGGATCGCAAGGACGGCAGCTGCGATGTCTCCTACAAAGTGTCTGAACCTGGAGAGTATCGCGTCGGTCTCAAATTCAACGATCGTCATATCCCCGACTCCCCATTTAAAGTCTACGTCTCGCCCGATGCTGGCGATGCCCACAAACTCGAGGTCCAGCAGTTCCCACAGGGCAACATCCAGGCCGATGCTCCCTATCAGTTCATGGTGCGCAAGAACGGCGCCAAGGGTGAGCTGGATGCCAAGATTGTTGCACCGTCTGGCACCGATGACGATTGCTTCATTCAGGTGATCGACGGTGATATGTATTCGGTGCGTTTCTATCCACGTGAGAATGGCATTCATGCCATCCACGTCAAGTTCAATGGCGTCCACATACCCGATTCACCCTTCAGAATCAAGGTTGGCAAGGATGTCGCCGATCCAGCTGCCGTGCATGCCAGCGGCAATGGCTTGGACGAAGTCAAGACTGGACACAAAGCTGACTTTATCATCAACACTTGCAATGCGGGCGTTGGCACATTGGCCGTCTCCATTGATGGTCCCTCTAAGGTGGCCATGGATTGCACTGAGGTCGAGGAGGGCTACAAGGTGCGATACACACCATTGCTGCCTGGAGAGCACTACATCACCGTCAAATACAATAACATGCACATCGTGGGATCACCATTCAAGGTTCATGCTACCGGCGATAAGCTGGCCGATGAGGGTGCGCAGGAAACATCGTCGGTCATTGTCGAGACGGTACAGAAGATCGCCAAGGGTGGCAAAAACACTGGCGTCCATCTGCCCAACTTCAAGTCTGATGCCACCAAGGTGGTGTCCAAGGGTATGGGCCTGAAGAAGGCCTATATTGGCAAGCAGAATCAGTTCAGCATCTGTGCCACAGATGCCGGTAAGTAACCACATTTATGGAAACTTATTAATGTAGCTTTAACTAATCTTTTGAATTATTCTTGTAGGCAACAACATCCTGTATGTGGGCATGTATGGACCCAAAGGACCCTGCGAGGAGTTCCACGTGAAACATGCTGGGCACAACAACTACAATGTGCAGTATCTGGTGCGCGATCGTGGCCAGTACGTGCTCCTAATCAAATGGGGCGAAGAGCATATACCCGGCTCCCCATTCCAGATCGATGTTTAGGCCTAATGCCAAACAATCATATATATATTCATACATAGATTCATATAACCCTGAGATTGTGGTCTGTCTGTCTGATCCAGGGTCTAAATTTGTGTGTTTTGCTTTCATGATTGTCTTTGTTTAATTTTAATTCTTTGACTATCATTATTATAAGTGATTATTATTTTTTGTTATTTGTACATAAAAGTGTTTTCGACTTGAAACAAGTTTGCGCGCCATTTTCACATATTAATTAATTATTTTATTTGTTTTTGTGTGGATACTTAAACTAAAAATTATAAACAAACAAAAATTAAATGCATTCAATTTATTTTCATACTCAAGTTAAAAAGAAAACAAACAACAAAAAGGAGTCGACACAAGCAACGTTAAATGCGAATAAATCTCTTAAACAATTATTTAATACTTAAGCAAACAAACATTTATGAAGATGATTATTATGATTATGACGTATTATGTTTTTTTATTATCACTATCGACATGTAATTTACGTAAACTCAAATAAACAAATCAAAAACAAAAAAAAAATTGTCTTAACTTTACCTACGTACATGCATATTGAAGATACATGTATTTAGACACAAATATATTAACTTAACAAATTGGTTAGTTATAGGTTTAGGTTGTTTTATTAGCTTGTAGCTGTCTTATTTGCATTGCACAAATAATGTTGTAAATTTGTCTCTTAGCCTCAATAAGCAGATCATCACTGAGCATGTCAAGTTCTTTGGTGACAAATTGCCCAAATTCAATGGTTAACTGTTTTTTCGCAGGAGCAGGTGTGGCACTCTGTCCAATGGCTGTCTCTGCGACTAAAATGTCCTTTATGCCCTCTGACTCTAATTCTGTGGAAATATTTACAATAGTGCAATCGTCTGCATCATTTGGAAGCGGCTCATTTTGCGGATTTGAAGGCGGATCGTTATTCAAAGGTTCAAAAAATATAATAGTATCCGAATCTGCATCGTCCACATCTATTTTAGGTTTTTTTAAATGCATGTCATCTTCCATTTGCCTACAGATTACAGGCGATGCAATACCGTTCAACCAGCAATCGGTTTCATCGGCCTGTCTGGAGTTTTCGCTATTGTCAAGTACTTCACTTGCAGCGAGTGGTAGTAGAAGTTCGGACACTGTAGAATAGTGAACCCATTCCTTATCTGGATTATCACTTTCATGATGGTTCCTAGAGGTAAATTTGTCATTAGTAAAAACGCGCATGTCATTAATTTTTAAATCAATTTACCTAAATCTACGAATTAGCGATGAAATTTTCGCTCTTATTTCAGCAACTGTGATTTCAATCCCTTGACCATGGAGTTCTGATTGCATCTCCTTATAAACTCCCGAATTCTTCTTCTCAGCATGCAAAGATTGAAAGTACTTTTGCCACAGTTCTACGAATATTTCCTCCTCTTCCAGAGCCCAAACTCTACGTCTTGGCTTCTGATGTGGATTCGGGTTGTGTTTTTTGGTCGATTTCCGTTTCACCTTTCGGGGATGACTCTTCTTTATGGGGCTGACCGAAGATGGTAGCAAACTCTGATTAGTTTCCAGATTTTTCGCACAATCTTTTTCACTGGGTTGAGTGGTAGAGACTTCGTCCACTAAAAATTACAGGAATAAATCACACTTGTTGATTGTTGTGTTTAACCGCATTACATACCTTGACTGTTTCTCGTTTCTTTGTGCTCGCTTTGTGTATCTTCAGTGTTTAGTCCAGGTCCATATTCCATAATGGCATTCAGTGTTTTGAAGTATGTCCACTTTTTCTGTTGAGATTTGTCTTCTCTTAAACTACAGAAATGGTATTCAAAGATCCAGTTTTTAAGTGAATTAAGTGAACTTACCCCAGGTATCTCCTTCTGAAGGTACCCATTTTTGCCCTGATATTGGTGGGTGATATATTAATACCTTCCATTTTAAATTTTTCTGAAAAGTCTGTGAAAACTTCATAACGACTCTTGGCACTGAGTAACGCTTTAAGGTTTCTACGCCACATTTGAAGTAACTTTTTCTCCTCGTAAGGCGTCCAGATCTTCCGTGCGGCGGACATTTTAAAGTTTCAGGTTTGTTGCAATCAGTTGAACTGATTTACTCTATAACAATCCAATATAAATTGTTTACTCCGACAATTCCACTCAAACACAAGCCAAGCAATGGATAATCAGTAAACAAGATTCACTTTCTATGCGTACTCGAATTACAAATGCGTCACTAAAGCGTTTGTCATAGCCGATGTCATGGCAGCGCAACTGTGATGTCATATGGTAACTCTTCAGTACCTCCCTTATTTTATTGGCGTGCCATTAGTTCACAATTTTACGTTCTGGCGTTGCCAGACTATTGAATTTTGTTCTTAACAGAGAGTGACTATGCTCACGAGACACTGTAGCTCTGTTATTATTTTTTTGCAAACTTTTCCCGCCTAGAACGCTAAGTAAATTAATTCAAGGTGAATAAGATCTTATTTATGTAAAGGAAACGTTCCTTTCTCATTTATTTCGAAACAAATTCATTAAATTTTGGTAAGGGTATTTCTGGTAATACGCTGCAAAATATATTTTTATGAATATCAAACTGCGATCCTCCTTTTATTGAACTTTAATGCTCAACTTACAGAAGTCTCACTGAATTGTTTCGTTGGACTTGCTTAATATTTGCATCACACAGAATGGTAAATATGTTTCTTTTAGTTTCAACACGCAAATCACTATCCAAATGAGTTAATTCGCACGCCACAAGTCGACCAAACAATTCATTTTCATTATAAATTGGTGTAACATTTTGTTCTGTGAAAAAGGAGTTGAGGTGGTCCACGCTACTAGTCGGAATGACTACTCCGCAACTGGGTTGTGCTCCACTTAAGCCGTCAACGTCTTCGGCAATAGCATTTTCCCGTACGTTAAACGTCGTAGGAGAATGTTCGGCGAGGTAAACGGAACTAAACGAAGTTGCTGTAAGAAACGTTGTTTACTTAACTCAATTAAATGAACTATCAGCTTACGTAAATTATCATCAGGAACACAATCGTTTTCTTCATCCTGGTCTGTATCAACAGAGACCTGTATTTCTGCTATTCTCGAGAAATATTTCCATGTAGACTGCGTGCTTTTGCCCAACTCCTTCCTACAGATTAATTATAATATAAATTACCTGATATATTTATAAAAAAAATTGAAATAACACCTGAATTTACCTGTATTTTCGACTTAAATTGGAGATCTTGTTATGTACGTCAGATAACTCCAATCTGAAACCTTTTTGTTTCATTGCGATGTAAATGTGATTGTAAATTCGTTGCTTTAGTCGCTTATCCTTGAGTTGCGCGGCATTTTCGGCCCACAAGTTTATCAAAGCTAACTCTTTGTTCTTTGACCATTTGAGAGTTTTAGGTTTTTTGATGTTTTCTGAATTGCGCGTCTTCATGACGTCGATTCACTTTCCAGCAGCAACTATATTTAATGCACATCCAAGATAACTGTAAGAACTTTTTTTTTCAAAATTTCACATGGTTGTATTTTGCAATATTTGTAAACAAGTGGACAGCTCCGTCGATAGAAAAGTCTGCTGTTAACTAGCTGTTAGCTAACATTTAACGAAGCAATGTTAATTCATTTCGTAGCTCAACGAAGAAACATGGCGCCTGATTTAAAATTCAAACAAACTCACTTTAATTAATTTGTTGAACTATAAAAAATGCAAATGCCTATAAAATATACGTAGTTGTTTATTTTTTATTTGTGTTGTAGATTAAATAGTTTTAAAACTTATTTACATGGTTGTGCACTAAGCGAATAATTCTTTTAAGTGTTAGGCAATACAAAATAACTTTTTTTTATTGATTGTTTATATAAGTATGTAGGTTTTTGCATACGCAGTTCTTTAAACCCTGCATTAAGGACACTCATTTTCCTCTATCTGAGGCAGCAATTCATCTTCACTTCAATCTCGGTGCTCTTGGGTTCATTTGGATTAATACCAGTTTAAAATATATATTTGTTTTTAGTTTACTTAGTGCTAAATGGCTTAGTTGTAAAGTTCATAGTGATCTTTTTATTTCATAACACGAATATAGTATCTGATATTTATAAGTAAGAGTTTTCATTTAACCCAAGCAGCATTCGAAATAATCTTTTATCTTTTGGCAAGGGGTGAGGGGGGATGGGGGATGTTTTGTCGACACGATCATTATTATAATTATTAAGATTAAAATTGATGACAATATACGTAAACTATAGTTAAGTGATCATACATAGTAGCGTTAGCAGTTGTGATCGCGATAAAACATAGGAACGTAACGACAAATCAAAATAAATTACAATACATTGAAGCGAGTGAGAAGCAGGACTTATAAATAAATAAATATACAATACACTTGCAAAAAGTATAATAATTCTTCATCTTCATCTTTTCTCCATCTCTGTTGCTGTTTTCTTTGTTGTATCTTAACTAAGTTGGCTAACTTACACGTTTATATCACTTTTCGCAAATAATTCGTTTTTAAAATTATATTGAGGCTGTTGAATAATAATAATAAAGTCGCATTTTTGGTTGAAAAGCTTCATAACTTGATTGATGCTTAAAAAATGTTGATTTGGAACTCGCTGACAATGCTCTCGAGGAATCCCTTAAGATTCTCGTACGAATGATTGCGCCAATAAATATTGTCATTGACCTGTTCCATTGCCATACCAATGGCCACTTCGACGGCCTTTAAGCCAAGTTTACGACTGTTGGCGGCCAGTGCCTGTAGCTGCTGTTTATGGTAGTCCTTATTCATGTAGATGGTTAGAGATTTGATCATTTCTGATATCGTTGAGAAGCCATCGCCATAACTGGAAAAAAAGGGTAATAAATTTAGTATAAACTTAAGTTTTAGTACTGCTTTGTGGGCACTCACTAATCCGAAATTTCCTTGATATTGGACTGTAGAAAATCGAAAGCAATCTCATAGCCAATTGCATTTGAGGCCACCGCACGGAAGGCCAAAACTCCATCCTGTTTCAGTATGCCCGACGTTGAGTTAATGGTCAAATTGAGGTATCTAAAGGTTTAAAGAATTGTCAGAATAGTAATCAAATTGGGTAGATGAAACTATCACTCACTTTGACAGCAGCCAGGGCTTTGTGGTGCAGCCCAGGGATGTGAGAATTTCCTCCTTTTCCGAGGCGCTGTTGGAGCGTTTGTATTGCTTGTAAGCGAAATACCATTCGGGATACGAGCCCTCCGCCAAAGCCGTGCAGTAGATGACAGATTTTAGATTTGGCTTAATGCTGTAGTTAAATAAAGTTTATATTTAGTTTAGTGTATCAATATTTACATATACTGATACTTACGGATTCTTTTTGGCATCACGCATCCATTCGCGGAACTTCATTTGGGCCACTTGGGTGCAGCGATCGTAGTTGAATTTGCAGGCAAAGTTTGCTACCAACGCGCGATGCTTGAGCTGCAGATGAGACTCGTTGTCGGGCTCATTTAGGCCATAATGATCGAAGGCGGGGCGCACAATAAACTTCATGAAGGCCTAAATGAAGCAGAAAGTGTGTAATTAGTAATTACAGTGGGCAGACTTAGCCAGCAGCATAAATACCCTGAAGGTCTCGTAGGCAGGCTCCCGTTTCAGGTTGTAGATAAGATAGTTGAGACCCGGTTTGGCAGCGCTCCAAAGCAGCTCATCGTCCACAGATGAGAAGAGCTCCATAAGGAAGGTTAAACTGTTGATTAAAGAGGGAAGTGAGTTGGCACGACCTTAAAAGACTCTGTACTACTAGTTTCTATGAACTTACGGTATATCATAGGGCAGATACTCCGCCTGAGACAGATGCAGTGCATCATCCAGTAGCTGAGCCCGCGTTATCCTAGGCAACGTGCTGAAGTTCTTCTTGAGTGCCAACCAGGAGGCCATGTCATAGTTGACACGGTAGTAGCTCTGTCTGTTTAGATTCAAGTAGACGACACTGTCGTTGTTGCTCGACTTGCTGAAAACATCCTCGATGACAACTTGTTCCTGCTCCTGGGTCATCCAGTGTGTGGGTATATTATCGCCCTTGCGCGACTCATCCGTCTCAAAGGTGATGGGTATAAACCAACGGCTGTGATCCAAGGGATTGCGGGAGGGCAACCGGTAACGCTCCTGTCTCAGCATCAAACCCGCACCAGTGCGTTCCACGTGGACCACCGGATAGCCAGGCTGAGTAATCCACGAGTCCATGATCTGCTTTACATTCAGATCCTTCGGGTAGTGTGCCTTTTTCATGGCCGTGGCGGGTGAGGAAGGACCAGAGATCATCGCGATTTATGTTCTCATAGGAAAAGGATTGCAGCAAATCCTGCGTTGCGGCACGGAAGGCCTCCTCGCCTACAATGGAGTTCAGCATGCGTAGCAGTATCGTGCCCTTGGAGTAGCTGATGGGATCGAAGATGCGACGCACATCATTCGTGGTCTTTACATCAAAGGAGATGGCATGGGAAGTGTTGGCGGCATCATGTTGCATGGACTCTTTGAATTCCTGCAAAGAAAAGTAGCACTTAAGTATTCCAGTTTAAAGATTACCATGAAACACTTACGAGCACTGTGAAAATGTCCATGATCTGGAACTCGGGATGTACGTGCTGCAGCGCCTTGTAGCTCATGTAACAGGCAAATCCCTCCTTTAGCCAGAGATCATCCCACCACTTGGGCGTCACTAGATTGCCAAACCACTGATGTGCCAGCTCATGGGCTATAATCTGTGCCACGTATTGCATGTGCTCCGACGACGATGCCAGCTTCTGATCCTCTGGCACCAACAACGCCGAGTCCCGGAAGGTTATCAAGCCCCAATTCTCCATAGCACCAAATCCAAAATCAGGCACCGAAACGAGATCAATCTTGGGCAGCTTGTTCTTGATGTTAAAGTACTGCTCGTAGTAGGGCAGGAACTTGCGAACCATTTTGTAGGCGTATTGCGTCATGTTGACAAACGTGGGGCGTGTCCAGATCTCCACGTGGGGTACAACTGCGCTGTCTCTTTCCACAAAACCTGAGTGCACCATGTTGGAGACTATGAAGGCTAACAGATATGTGGGCATTTTGGGAGTGGTCATGAAGTCAACGCGTACAAAGCCAGCTCGATGGTCACTACAGTGGTAAGAAAGCGGTGAAAAGGAGTTTAATAGGGGAAAAGTAATGGAGATACCAGTCGAAAAGGATAGATAACTCACGTGCTACGGAGTTTGGGCATATTGGACAGTGCCATCGATGCTTTGGTATCATGCACTACGCTCAATGTGAAGTTTGCCTTCATGTCAGGACGATCGAAGCAGGGAAAAGCGCGTCTCGCATCGATGGGTGAGAACTGTGTGCTGATGACCCAACTGCAATACAAATATATCAAAATTAAAATGCATTCTTAAGCTGCTGAGTTATAACAACGCTACTTACTCCAACTTTTTGGTGTCTGGATTCGTATAGCTGGTCTTGTAGATACCCTGTAGCGTGTCTGTTACCTGACTGATAAAGTCCAGACTGAGCAGCACACGCAAGTCCAACTCGCTGGCCAATTCCTTGGCCAGTTTAACAACAAATGTGTCATTGTTGTCACCATAATCACTGTCAAAGTCCAGTTCCAGCTCCTCGGTGGCATTGGTCAGTGGAGCACGAATAACACGAACATTGGCGATGCTCACGTTGTAGACATCCAGCACAATGGGCTCCCAGCTAAGCACTTTTGGGTCACGTGCTATTTCAATGACCAGACTGCCATTGCTGGCAGATGATTCAACATTTGGCTCAATGACAATCCTGCAAAGAAACGAGAAATGAAATGAGGAATCGCATTAATCGCTGCCAGCAACCGACAAGTTGCTTCAATCAAAAGTGTCAATCAATCAATGGGCGTGTGTTAACTTTTGGGTCTTGCCATTGACTCGCAAAGCATTTGCGAAAAATGCATGCCATAAACTGCCAGAAAAAACAGCTAGAAATGCGCCAATAGAATGCGCTGGGTTACTAAATACTCTGTAGGCAGGAAGCAAACTAAAGAATCTTCTTAACCAAATTCGCATAGAAAGTTCTTGGCACAATTTTTAGCTGACAAAAGTAAGATACTATAGGATACTACTATACATAGTATAGCTTCCATAGGAACATAGTTTTGTCATGAGTCTATCTATCAGATATTGAATTTGTTCGAAATAACTATAGGGTACTTGTGATGTAGTAGTCCCTTCTACTAAGCAATAGTTAAAGACACATGTAACTTAAGCCCTCTTATAACTATAGTACCCTTCATTTATTCAGCTTGACTGCAGGGTATATTAAAACAAAACAGCCAAAAAGCCAACAGAGTATTGCATGCACTTTGAAAGCTGTTGCAACTTTAAACTTGTTGATGCCACATTCAAGTGGCAGTGTTATTAGATGGAAGATCTATTCCCCAATGTGCATATGAGGCACAGAATGCCCCGAATGCTCAGAATGCCACTGCCAAGACTGGTCGCCAGATGTAGCCAGTTGGAGAAGAGTCCAAGGCTCTTGCGTCTTGTTGCTTTTAATTGAGGCGATTGGTTTACAAAGTGAACGAACCAGGAAGCGTGTTTCACCGCAATTTGCTATGAAAAAGGGACAGACAGACAGACCGACAGACAGACGGGCTTTTCGCTTTGATCAATAGCTGGAAAATCAGTTAGCATCGCTTGCATCGATATCAACACAACGCTTTAACTTGAGCAGCTTTTAGTTTTGCAGCTTCAGCTGCGTGTTTGCCACAAATTGAGCCCTGGTCTCATCTCTGCTTTTTCTGCGTCAATTATATTAATGCATGCAGCAGGCAGGCATTCAATCAGCTACTGAGCATCAACAACTCTACTCTCCTCTCCCATCTCATCACATCTGATCAGATCCGACCATTTACTCTGTCTCTACATCTTTCCGTTCCAGTATCTTGCATCTTGCTGACAGTTGGCGTGCTGCGTTCTGTTTAGATCTTTTGCCGACGGAACTGCTACCAACTGCCACTGGAGGTTGTCTTAAATGGTCAAATGTTTCGCCTATTTTGGTCAACACTGTTAGAACTAATTGTTATGTCTACATTAGCTGACATCGTGTAGTACGTGGAAAGTGAATTTGTGTGACTATTTGCAGTTATTTAGTCAAAGTGCTCTCTGCAATCCTTGACCCACTTCAAGACATCTGTCTGTCTCTCTGTCTGTCTGCTCTGACGTCACTGTGCTGCAAGGAGTGCACTACAGCACAAGAGGTCAAGGGTTAGACGTCTTCTTAGTCTTCTTTCTAAGTAAATCAATTTACATTTATGTTGCTACTTTGCTAGTCTGAGCTGTTTGTATTGGATATGTGCATTTAAACTGAAAGTTTATTTTTCTTGTGACTGTAAATAGATAGCAAAAACTGTTTGGAAAGGATTTTGACTGTGGTCAAAAGCGATCTAAAGCGACTAGGTTCTATTTAAATCTGGTCTAAACACATTAAATGTTACTAAGCACGTAATATTTTAGTCTTTAAATAAAAGTTCTTTAGTTGGACAGTGCTAAAATACCACAGAATTTTAGTTTGAATTTTTCACAATTAAATCCATCACGTAATTTCTAAAATTGCTTATCGTTGGCATTTTTAATATATTTTTTTTAAATGTAATTCTGCTAAATTTTAAGCAATATTTAAACAATTGCTAGCCAACTGTGTGTGTTTAAAAACATACACCTTTGCTATTTTCGTATTTAAATAAAGAATAAATTCAAACAAACTGATGATAAATGTACCCATTCGTGTTGAATTGTAGCGTAATTGAGTTTGCAAGCGCAATTGCAACACACTGAGCCGGAAACGGCAGTCACAACAAAATCTCAGCAAACAATTTATGCCAAGACAGACAAATGAATAAAAAGCCGGACGGACTTCAATTGAAATGCGGCCATGCAAAGTGATTTGAGCAGGCGAGAAGCGCGTGTCGCCGCAATTGGAGTCCCATTATTCAATCTGCGGATTGAAGTGTTTTCCCGCCACGCCCACCCTCTTACCTGTAGTGCAGTGGACGCCAGCCTTCGTAGAGCTGAAGCAGACGATCGCTTGTCTTGATGCCAGTGTCCAGAGTCTCTTCGATTACGGGTATATCCCCAACGGGTGGAGCCGTCAATTTGTCCTCATTGTGCACCACGACAGGTGGCAACTCTGGCGCAGATGTGGTAGCGTCCTTTGTCTTTAGCCAATCGGGTATATCGAACTTGGCGTTTGCCAAAGGTGTTACGTTGTGATGCGAGTCAAATTGATGTCCTGATTGATCCTTGGATTGTGCTTGGGCGCTGAGAGAGGGAGAGATAGGGTAAAGCAGATAGTGAGCATTTTAAGTTGAATGCAAAGTGTTCTTAATGGTTTTGTTAAACAATAGACACTCCCAGCTAAAGGGCAGCTTCTTTCTTAACCCTTTCCGCACCTTGAAATGCGTCAGAGCCAAAACGCAGCAATTGCTTTCACTTTCGCATGAAAGGGCGTGAAATGAAATGAGGTCATGTGGGGCTCGACTGCCAATTAGCCACGTTGTTGTTTGGGCACAAAAACGTTTTTGCCAGAATGCAAAAAAAAATTAATAAACACGGCCGCACCCACAAACCGAAGACGCTTTGATTTGCTTAACCGCGCTATTAACTGGACTCTTAACTGTGCCCTTAACTCACCTGGGACGTGGCTCGGCAATGGGTATGCCCTGTGAGGTAAGGAAGTATGTGATAAGTATCGAGGATATCAGTGCCGCTACCATTATAAACGCCGAGATGACCAGGCAGGTTTTGGACACATAAACACCAGATGGGGGACCATTGAAGACATACTTCTGGCCATTCTTGGTCTTGAGCTGACCGCCTGAAAAAAGCAATTTAAGTAAAGTTAATTTAAGTTGAAATCAAATTAAATGATAAAATACTAAGAACACTTAAATTGATGAGTTTAGATTAATGTGTGTAGTTTGTAAATTTAATGTAATTTTGCCCCACTGTAAGAGGAGTCCACTTAACACTTTTATGGGATTTTTTGTTTGTTACATTACGGGATTCTAAATGCTGCACTTGAGTAAGTTTTTCACATTTGGCACTTGTGTAAACAGAACGCATTCATCAAACTGATTTATAGCATAATTTAGCCAATATACAAATGTTGCAGGAAATTAGATGTTAACGGGCCATTTAGGACAGGTGTTGACAGCGCTACAAGTACCACTGTAGCTTCAGTGCCTCTTCCCTGTTGCCAAGGCGTCTAAAGATCATTAAACTTGAAATCAGAAACTTATTGCGTATATGGCGAAAACTGTGGTGAAAATAATGTGTGAATCATTTTAGATCGCACGGACAGACAGACGGACGTTGGGGCCAAGTGGGCTTTGCATAAACAAACAGCTGACAGTGCTGCACAAAAGTTTGCGTAGAGTCTGCATTCTAGGTATTTAGCTGCAGATTGCTGTTTAATTAAGATAAATACACCTAAGATCTTAAGCTAATGGAGATAAGACAATGCCAAGCTGTTTGTATGCATTTTGCACTCACTGTTTCTATGCAAAACTTTGGAGACGTAGTGAATTTCAAGCATTTCTAACTGCTACTAAGTTGTGGTAACTATTTTAAATACTTTTCTGTTGGGTGGCAACTTTTCAGACGCACTGTTTAGCTGTTGGACATGGGAGGCAACGAACGCGAGCAGAAGACACACGTGCGGGGAATTTTCAATTACCCATTTGTATGATCCAAAACAACCTTCGTTTTGCTTGTCGGACTTTGACTATAAACCACGTTGTTTAGCGCTTTTATGACGTACGCGTTATGTGAGAAATAGAGTGAGAAGGAGAGTGGGTAGCGAGAGGGAGAGAGAGAAGCAGAGAGAGACTACATCACATCTAAGTGGAATGCCTGTGACTTTTCCAGTGTTAAGTTTAATTAAACTGCACTAAAAAGGTTAACAACAATTTGGCTGATAGACTTTCTCGCACACACACTCACTCAGAAACACACACCTCTATACACACTCATACACCTGTGTCGCACCTGTCGTAATGTCTGGCAGTTATCTGTGGGCCAACATCTGTCTGGGTTATGTCCAACCCCAACCACATGCACACCCACTGGCTTTGATCTTCGACCAAGAGCCAAATGGAATTTATGTGGCAGCCCAAAAATCAGAAAAACATTCACCGTGGCAGACGTTAAATTAAAAACTTGCATGCAACATGCGGCAAGAAGCAGCAGGCTGCAATTTGATTAGTTTAGCAAGATATGGATCATGTATTTGTATGCACTTTTTTTAGTTTTTACTTTAGGGACTCTGGGACTGTGGGATAAATCAATTCCATTTGGTTTAAAATTAAAACACTGAAAGCTTTTTGTTAATTCCATTACTTTTCTGGTTTTGTTTCTGTTTTTGCTGTTAATTTTATTTATTGTTTGTTTGGTTTTTGTGTTTAGGTGAGAAACGATTGAAAAATTTCATTAATTTTTTCTGCTCCCATGATGAGCACATGTTGCTGTTTCTACCACGTGGGCACGTTGCTTCATTAGCCAGCAAAACATTGGAACACACCTCGTCCATCTTCTCCACTCAGTTTGTATTTATTTTTTTGTGTTTTAATATGCATAAGTCGAAGTTTAAGTAGCATTTAACGACAATAAAACATTCAAATTAAATTGTGAATGGGGTGTGCGAGTATGCGAGTATGATGTGTGTGTGCGAGTGTGTGTGGGCGTTGTGCGTGAGGCGCCAGTTTAAGCAACTGAGAACTGGAACGCCTACGAAACTGGGACGGAACAGTAATTTTGACTGTGATTTGATTTGTTCAAGAATTTTAAGCTCATAAAAATCAAGTCGTTGTGGTTTCAGAGGTTAGTCGTGTATACCTGTTATAACTGTTATAAGCTGTTATATTTTTTTGTGTTGTTATAATTTTGAAACATACCCAAAAATCTGTCCTTTGATATGAAATCGAAATGTAAACGTTTTCTAATATTCTTTTTCGATTCATCGAATTTGAAATTACGCAATTTGGCAACGAATCCATTAAATGGACCACCAGCCAATGGACTGGTACCCAAAGCTGGTGCTGTCGATGAATCTAATGATGAATTGGTGGCAGTTAGCGGTGCAGCTGATGTGGATAATGATGATGATGGCAATGACGATGATGATGCTACTTCAATGGCGATGTTTGAAGCAATCCCTTGCCCTGTACCTGTCCCTGTCCCAGTCCCTGTACCAGTTACTGTCTCCGACGGAGCTGTTGTTGTTGTGGTGGGCGCATAAATTGATGCATTTTGCTGTTTGGGATTTCTATAGGATATGATGGCTACAAGTATGCATGGGAGAGAAAGAGAAAGAGAGAGAGAAAGAGAGAAGAATGCGAAAAATTTTGAGCTAAGCGAAATGAATGTTACAAATGTTGAGTTAAACTCGCTTTATTTTTACTGTTATAATTTACAATTAATGAGCGTGTCGAATGTGTTCTAAAAATCAAATGAAAAGCAGTGTCATTGTGTGTGTGAGTGTGTGTATGTGTGTGTGATGTATGTGTGTGTGTGGGTGATATGAAATTGAAGCCAATAAGCATTCATACTCCTATGCCATCAATTGAAAGGCATTTAATCAAATTGACGCCGCAGTTAATCAGCAGTGGGGCAGAGAGGGCGGTGGGGCTGTGGGGTACAGGGGCGTAACACATCAAGTGTGCAGCGTGCAGTGGCACGTGTCGCGCTTGGGGTTGCGTTCATGTCGTTGCACTTGTTATAGTTGATTTGTGGCAGTGAAGCATTCGTCCAAATTACAACAAAAACTCAAGTGAAATGAAACGAGTTCAATTTGCCGGCGCCAAATGTTGAAATGCTGAAATGTTTGCGCTGCTAAAAATACGATACAATCTGAACAATTTGCAATTAACAATTCGCACTATGCCTATGAGGGGTCTAAAAATAGAACACTCTGCAAATACCACAAGAAACATTTATTTTTTCAGCTTTATTTCTAATTAAAACAGCGTGTGATAATAAACAAATTGTTAAAGACTTTAGAGATGTTAAATAAATATTTTTTGGAAGAGTAACAGTAAGTTCAGCAAGTTCTTTATTCCCTAGGGTAAACCTAGTGCAGTGAATCATCACTATTTCCAGTTGTGCAATCAAATGTAACCAAAATCCCAAGCAATTTTCGATAGTTTGTTAAATGCTTAAAGTTCTGTCGCCCATAAAACTAAATTGCTTTTTTTTGCAATTGGCGAACATAAAAGATCGCTTTGCATAAGTAAAGGGAGACGCAATCATGCGAATACTAAGAACACTAACTGAAAGTTGCTTTACTTCTTTATTGGTGTTCTTTTTCTACATATAAATTAAATGGGGTTCAATAGCAGCATAAATGTGGTTTGCTTTCGACTTTGAACTTGATTGACGATCGTTAAAGAGTTCTTGTTACTTGTAGCAGACGAAATGTTATTGGGTTAACACGTCGTATACACAATATAGCAAAATCAAATTTAAAGATAAGCAATAAGTGCAAACAAAAATTAATTGAACTAATGAGGAAGTCTGAGAATTCATTTGCCACACAGCTGCAACAGAAGTTGTGTTGTGAAAGACCCTAAAAATATATTTATATATTTGGTGTTTATATCTTATCGGCATAAAATAGTGCGCTTTACGTCACATCTGGGAAGCTTTGCTTTGCTTTCCATTGCATTTTTCGACTCGTGTCGCTTATCTAATCTCTTATCGAAATCACAACAAGACAAATAATCACATTTTTTATATGGTTAATTGTTTAACTTGTGGCTGTTTCCCACTTCCCATTCTCAACTCGAATTCCACCCACATTTCCCCCCGAGGCGGTGCCATTATCAACACCTTCGGCTGGGTCACATTTAATGATAACCCATTTTCTTTGTTGGAAATTGGTTAAAAGCGTTTACCGGGTCGTCTCCACAACTGGGTTATATAAACAACAGCAATTTCATGATGTTGTGTCTGTTTACAAGTAAATTTCTTTCTTTCCTATTTTACTTTACCCCACACATTTCAAATTTTTCATTTTCCATTTTCCATTTCCCTGCCGTTTCAGATTTATGAGTCATATGTTTGAATGGAGATCAGATAGACCGACGCTTGATTCACATTTTTGTGGCTAGAGCTGAGCCAAAAGTAATTTCATGTAATGCGAGTTTCTTATTGGATTCTTGCCACATTCTTGGTATCTGTTTACAGCACATTTCCTACTGGGTGCGTGTTCTTACCACTGCCCTTCCCTGCTCCACTCGAGAGTCTTTTGCTCTGCCTTCTTTTCTTCTGATTTAATTGCTCAGTGACCCAATTCTTGGCGTCTGAGCAGCTCCTCAGCGAAAGAGGCGACAATTTTTGCATTAATTACGCTTAACAGATGTTGCAGATGCTAAAGATGCGACTAAAGAGATTCGTATTGAAAGCAAAAGGATGCCTGTCTTCGCTCTGAATCGATAGCGACTCCGTTTTGTTTCATAATTTGGGTCAACTGTCACCCTATGCCTGCTCGACTTAGGGGTACGTACCCACTGGCTACACTCACATTATTCATTAATTTATTCATTCATAATTGTGTCACATGAATCGCAAAACATTTGCCGATCGATAAGTGTAATTACAATTAAATTGTTATAAGCACTACATCAATAACAACAACAGCAACTTATTTATTTATATATGTTGTATAAAAATGTTTGCTGATTCTTTTATTGTTATTTTCGTTGGCTTCTTGTGCTTGTCATTTGTTCAGCTGAATTGTTTAAACTCGTGTATTTACAAATGAACCTAAAAAGACAATAAAAAATGTAAAAAAAGCTAAAAGCTACAAGCGAAACGCCGAGTTGAGTGAACTTTGCTTTGAACGTGTTGTGAGTGTGGAACTAGTGTATGAGTGTGCGTGTGTGTGTGTGTATGGGTGTTTTTGAGTACTCGTCGCGTTGTTCGGCATTCAGTTTTATTGCCCATATCGTTTTGCATGCCTCTAATGAACCGTTGAACGTTGCAATTACCCAAACCGAAAGGGCCAATCGAGTGTGGCACAAAACTGTTCTGCGGAAATGTCAGCACAAGTCTCATAAGTTAACAAGGAGGACACAATAGCCAATGTTGTGCTGTGACTCGTGCTGTGACTGTACTGTGGTTATAAACAATTCAGTTGTTGTCCCATCACAGCTCAAATCCAAACAAACTTTCAACTCAAATATTACACGTAGTTCATATTGTGTTTGCTTTAACGCCTCAAAAAAAAAAGTCTAAGAAAAAAGAGAGAAAAAATTGTTTATATCCAGACCTCGAAACTTTAAACTCAGCACATTTTCTTTTGATTCGCGCCGACACAGTAGACAAAAAGTAGAGAGAAAAGCAGTAAAGTAGAAAAACCACAACTTCATTTGAAGTTTTTTTTGTTTTAATTTATTTTTTTATATAAATTTCAGCAGAATTTGTTAATACTTTTCTGGGGCAGCTGGAAAACGAAAGTGAATCGCTTGTATAACCCTTTAGCTAAACTATGGATTAACATAGTTATGGATAATATTTGAATATTAAAATACAAAGTTATTGTTAAGCTAAACAAATCTTGATTATAAACAATGCAGCTGATTATAAGACAAATACTGAAGACTTTGCCACTGGTTCACACATTTCCGGTGCAGACAAACTTAAAAAACCAGTCGCAGTATTTGCACTGCGCAACGGTAGCTGGGTCACAGTTACAGTTACAGATACAAATATAGATACAGATACAGATACAGAAACAGATGCAGATACAGAGAAATACAAACATAATTATAATTATGCAGAGAGAGAGAGACACAATTAACGGAGGCAACACATTGTGACAAAATGGGGAACACTCTGAACTGCTCACAAACAAAACCAGAAAAAACTTAGCTAAACTGAACTGAAGCTCAGCCCTGGGAACTGTGGAACTTGTCAGCACTTCACCTTGAAGAAGAAGCGGTGTAGAACAGCGGGAAGGAGTGGGAGATGGAGCTGGAGTGAGAGATTGGGCTACAGGGAACACAGAATAAAAGTCACATGCTTGGCTGACTGATTGCATTTGGAATCCAGATAATTTAGCGAGACAAATAAGCGTTGAGATTAAACTGCTGACAGCAAAGTGTTCCGACTTTAAGTGACCCTGTAGGCTAAAGGTAAAAAAGTCTTAGTTCTACATAAAAAAGACAATAGTTTACTTTAAAGAAATACATTTTCTACATTTAAAAATTCGTTGATTTTAGTTGAAATAGGTTAAGAATTAGTCATGACAGCTGGAGCTTTAGGATTCTGCCATATCATCTTATGTACTTTGAGTAAGTTTAATTAGAATCGGTTGCCTTAAAAACCAATCATTGATTAAGTTTCTGTGATCATTTAAACACTCGCTGCCTTAGACAAAGTACAGGTTCCTTTGCAGTCGGCGCGTTCTACGCTGGTTTATCCCATTAGTTCCCTTTTTTAGCTGTTCGTGATTTATCATCAGCACCTTGGGCCACCGCAAAGTGGGCGTGTCGTGTGTCTGCCCTGCAGAGACAAAGCCATTGCAAATGCCACAAATAAACGTCATAATATTTCAACTTTTTGCCATTTAATGCCCTTCAGATAGAGGCGTGTCGAATGTAACATTATCATCCATCTTGTCTACTGATCCATGATGAATTTACTTTAGTTTTTGATTGTAAAATGATCTGGTACTTGTGCCAGGCTAAACGACTTCAGAGCGGCTTTCTTAGTCGGCATACAAGTTAGGATGGCTAATTTGCAAATTAAATTAGCGCTCGTTCTCATTTGCAGGCTGAAAATGACGCCATGACGCCACCCAAAATGCAAATTGTGAAAACAAAGCCATCGTCAGTTCAGTTATCAACCTGCCTCAGTTCCACCTCCTGCTCTGCGCCGCGCTGCTTTCATTTAAGCCAATTGCCATTAGTTTGGCGAAGCGTGAGATCAACCTGGGATTGGGATTGGGAACGGGAGAGTGGGCGCAGAGGGCGGCAACGCGGGGGTGTCGGCGCCAGTGGAGTGAATTAATTCGCCTACAAATAAAAAATTTTTGCATGTCAAACGTAACGTGGCCGAAAAAGCCATAAAAACCGGAGCAATAAATGTGGCAATGAAATTTTTGGCAGCTAAATGGAATTAACTTTGTCTTGCCGTTTGCTACCTGCAACTGCTGACAAGAGCTTTTCTTATAAGGCTCTTATTTTGTGCTTCTTTTATTATCTTTTTTGCCAAACTGTTAGCGGCACAACGCAGCGTATGCGCAATGCGAAACAATTCGTTGCAGAGCAATGACTGACCTGTCGTCGCTGACACTCTAAACAATTTCTAAACAATTCTCAGCTTTAATTAACAATGGCACGTTACTCAACAACACACTCATTTTTATTTAACAATTTTCATTGCGTTACACGCAAAAAACTATACAAAAAGTTGGCTAGTTTTTTTTATTTTTAGTTGTTGGTTTTTTTTTGTTAAGTTGACATGCAATCGCTGCTGATGAGCTCGCGATATTCCGTGTAATTTTCAAATTGAGTTGACACGTTTGTAACAATTAATTAAAGTGCTTTGGCAATTTGTCGCATTTTGCGAATTAACAATCAGTTTTCCAAGTGTCAGTTAAAATCAAAATTTCCACTTTGTTACATTGAAATAACTCTCACAAATATTGCAAATAAAATTGCAATTGCTTTATCGAATTATTTACATAATGTGCTTAATTTATTAGCATTTGTCTTTCAATATTTACGGCTTAATTTATTGGCATTTTTCTTTGAATTATTTATACATTTCATTTGTTTCCGGGCTACTCCCAATCAATAAATTGCCCATCAACTGTAAGAACATATTAAATGTTCAGTCATAAACTATAATCATTTCATAAGTATTATTAAATTTGGCTTGTCCTTCACTGGCATTAAGTTCTCGCCCAATAAACTATAATTTGTGTGGTTTTATTTGCGTTAAAACACATAAATTTCTATATGTATATTAGCCGTCGAGCAAAACAAATTTTTGACATACAATTTACTAGCTAGTATCTGTTTGAACTAGAGATTTAGTTAGGAAAATGTGCCTGAATTTATTTATATAAATGCTTATAAAAGTAAATTTTGAACATTTGTGCGGAGAATCCAAATCAACACGTTGTTCTTGAAGACTTTAATGGGCTTGTTAGTATCTCATAGTTTGTTTAGTGTATATAAAGTATCTATTAGTCTTTTTAATGACTAAACTTTGTTTATCCAGAGGGTCTCTTTAATTGGCTAATCAGTGCGAACTAGCAGATTCTGTATCTCTGAGATATTTCTTTGTCTTAATCGACATATTTTAATTTCCAATAAATCTTTTAATCTTTTCTACGACTTTGCTGACAGATTGTTTAAGTCAGCTAAAAGTTTGTCTCATTTATCACTCTGATCTGAAAGATTTTGTATCTGAAGTCGTTTAAAAAGTGATAAATTTAGTCTACTTAGTTGCTTAGGGTATCTTCTAGTTGCTACTTACAATTTTAAGTTGTCTTGGGCTGTATTATGTTTAGTTTTTACCATTACGGCATTTCATTTTTTATGCTATTCATATAGAGCCATATACACACACACACACACACACACTACATGGCCAAAACAAACGTAGGTATAATCGAGTTTTGATTTGGCCCGTTGCCAAATTAGTTTCGCTCTCATTTTCACTCGCTGGCACTGACATTGTCACGCTCTAAACAAAATTTTCCTCGCTGTTTTTGTCGTTGTTTTTCTTTGAAAGTATTTAGGTTTTTGTTTATATGCACACGGGCAAAAATGTTATTTATATCGTTGTCAAAATTATGTGCTAAAAATTGCTCAAAGTAAAGACAACAAAAAATTTGCTTCTAGTATTTAGCATGAAGCATTTGATGTGGACTTGGGCTAATGAAAATAATATTCTTGGAAACAGCTACTTAGCCATATGAGTAAGTTAAGTAGTTTATGAAGTGTGTGAGTGTGTGTGTGTGTGTGGGTTTGGGTTGTGGATTTAGCCGGGTCTTTGATCCACACGCATGCCCCATTGACATTGAGTCGTGTGATTTATAGACACAATTTATCTGTTGGCAACTCGCGCGAGTTTCTGTCTCGCTTAATTTCAATTTAATGAAGTTTGTATATATTTTTCAGTGTTTTTCTGCTCTCCAAGCCGATGCCAGAGCCAGAGCCCCCACACCTGCGTTCAGGCCAAGCTCGAGGGCTTGTCTGTGTCCAATTGGCAATAGGCAATCGGCAAATAACATCGGCAAACTGGCGTCCCACGCACTACGCACTAGCAACAACAACAAATATTTAAGACACACAGCACAAGATTCGTTTTCATTATGACAATTGATTAATTGGAATTGTTGGCTCCGTTTGGTTTCCGTTTGCCAATTTAGAGCGGGTTACCCGTGGCTCAAATTAAAACAATTTCAGTTCTTAGTGTGCCAATTAAACTAAAAAACCCAAGTGAGAACTAAGGCTTATGTGGCTGGAATAAAAGATACCCTAATAAAGCAGAACAATCGTTCAAAGAGAGCGCAACTCAAAAGAATGATTGAAATACGAGCAATAGATGGCGCCAAATAACATCTTGTGTTTCCTGTTTGATAAGATATTTCTTAGTTATTAAATATTCACTAATAGTTGTTGATTTTCAGTGAGCAAATCGTTTTTAATTAGCTCATTTAGTTTGTTCAAAGTTCCTAAAAAGGGATAAACTCCAAAACACCCTCTAGTCTTAATTGACTTGACTTGAAGCAGAATAAATAAACATAATCTTCCATTTAAGAGTTAAATACCCTTTTTTGGTATTTTTCAATTAGCAAAAGTTACAGGGTATGCCCAAACAGACACAAAGCCCGCATAAACTGCGTGGGTCTCCCATTTGTCTTGTGCTGAACTCTGTCTTGAGGCAGCTAACTATGCAGAACACATCCATATAAATCCATATGGTACAAATGACGGACATTTATTCCGCATTATGACAAATGTTCGACACGTTCAAAGCTTTATGCAACTCAGGTGCAGGCGGCTCCTCGATTTATCTATTAAAGTGCAATCTATTGAGCATTTTAAAGGCTTACGTGCCGGCTGCCAAAGAGCCGATAGCATCGCCATCAATGTGTTTTCAATGTTCGATTGTGACGACTTTTAAATCACGAACTGGCTCCCGGCTTTGTGCACTTTTCTAAACATAATTCTAGCCAATTTTGGTCAATTTTGCATACCAGCCCCGTTAGGCAAAAGAATAAACTACAGCGGCTAGAGATTTAGATACCCTATGAAACTGTAGACTGTACTTAGTAGTAAGTAGTATTTATTTTACATAAATCACACTATATGTGTTTTACAGGGTATTTCAGTGTGTTATATTATTATTAAGTGCCGTCTTGGTTGATGTTTTCAAATGTTTGACTTACAATCTACAGCAAAAATCACTTAACCCCGTTAACATGGCTCGCCATTAAAATAAATTATTTAATTTTATTATTGCTGATAAAGCTGGAAAATTACGCGAAAAAAATGCTAAAGATTTGTCTGCCAGACGGCTCAACTTAAAGCGATTACAGCGATTACAACAATTTGACGTTAGCTTAAAATTTAAATTCCCTCAAAACCAAAATAAAAAGGAATAATTTAATCATTAAGATAAATCCGCAGAAAACAATCAAAAAAAGGTCTTGAATTAAAATTGTTCCCCACGCTCCGCTTACAAGGTGACAGCTGAAAATTGGCAACGTCGCTTGTGCAGAAAATTGTCAACGTTGCGCTTAACAAATTGCTGCGCATGCGCGCAACTCGCAATTGACTCATAATATTTGCATAAACTACAGATATTTGTGCATGAATGGGTGCTCAAGAGTTTCATTAACTCTATCGAAGTGTTTATTTAGCAAATCGATGGGCGTCACACAAAATGTGTCAGCGCCAATTGAAGTTTGTCGAGTTTGTTTGAATTTATAGAGGGGCCAAATTGCTTTTAATTGTGCACATTGTGCAGTTGTGCAGATCCAGTGCTGACGTCACACATTGCCCATGATCTGTCATTCATAAGATTTCCCGATCGATAGCCATATACATACAAATATGTGGTACATTCAGGGACAAGTTCCACAAATCAAGAAATCGACAAATCGACAAACCGGCAAAGAGCCAATGCAAATAAATAGACCATACGGCAATGGAAAATCAATTTTGCGGTTAGCCAAACAATTGCAAAATGCAATTCAAATGCAAATCACGTGCTTTCCCTAATGATTTTCAGACGCACAGCGGAGACAATGTGAACTTGAACTGGAAATGGGTATGGAAATGGAATAAAAAAATATTGTTCATTGTTGGCTCGATCAGCAATGAAAATTGACATCTGAATGTAAAGAAATCTTGTGAGTGTAACTAGGTGAATATAGAAATGATGAAGTGCAGTTGTTGCATTGTTGCATTGTTCGATTGTTGCATTGTTACAGCAATCAACAATCATAACTGTAAGTCATTTATTGTTATTGAAAAATGCTGTCACAACTCTGCTTACTGGACACTGAACACTGCAGCTTCCATTTACAATTAAACCGCTTTTCTTTTGTGCTTTAAGTGCTTACAGTTTTCCCTCAACTCTGACACTTTGACACTTTTACCGCAGTTGCTGTTTACGTGTCAGGTAATCAAACACCTCACAAATGAGGCACTTAAAGCATTTTAAAAAATCATTCAATTGCTTGCTCGAGTTCTCGAAACGTTTAAATAAACAAGTTCAAGCTACAGACGAACTGTCTGACGTTGGGATACTCTGTAATTTGTTTACAGTCACTGATTGACTAAGGAATTTTGTCGCTGATTGGATAATTGATAGTCTGTAAGCTCTGTTAGCTCTGTGATAGACTGTTTGTCTGCTGTTTGATTGATCGATTAACTAGTTACTAACTAGGCACTGTTCGTACCTTAAACGCTGTCACGTGATCAACGTGTGAACTAAACGTTGTATGTCTTAATAAAGTTGTTTACCCACACTACAGGGTATTGAAAACTAGTTTCAACAAATTCCAAATTCGTAAATATTTTCGTTTGAAATTATCTGCTGTGTGCTTATCGCAGAGGTGTCAAAATTAACGCCTTGTTTGTCACGTGGATTATGCAAATCCGGATACCTTATCATGTCCAATTATGTAGATAGGACAAGGCACACAGTGGGGTAAATATGTATTCTAAGGTCAAGTTGAAGACTAAACAAAGAGCAGCTGCCAGCACTAAATTCAACAGAATATCCACAACTGATGCTAATAAATTGTTGCTAAAAAAAAAGTTGGGTTCATGTTGTTGCTGTTGTTGCTGTTGTTGCTGTTGCTGATGTTGTCGTCATCGCAATGTTGACTAAATTTACATATACAAAGGCCTAAATTTACACAAACTAACAAACATATACATATATTCAAGTTTGTTGGTATTTTGTTTACAGTTCAAAGCACTCGCAGTCACAGGGTCAATGTAAAAATGATCCAAGCATGTCCATGTTTCATTTTCCCTACTCTGTCTGATGTACAATTAATTTTGGTATATAAACACCGGACTGACACCATAAATTATCGTGCCATCTAATTGCGATTTGATATTTAAATGTGAATTATACACTGCCGATTTACTCAT
This sequence comes from Drosophila acutilabella, assembly GCA_035046005.1. Lineage (NCBI taxonomy): Eukaryota > Metazoa > Arthropoda > Insecta > Diptera > Drosophilidae > Drosophila > Drosophila acutilabella. Next base: position 8,272,116 of record JAWNOK010000003.1, read on the forward strand.
CAAAATGTACATCGGAAATGTGCGGGTGTCTTGTTAATATCTTTTTTTATCTATTAATTTTCAACATTAAATTCTCGAGTTTGTTTTTATACTGCAGCTGTGACATTAACGTCTGTGTTTTATGAGAATTTCACACATGTCTTCAAGGTCTAATCAACAGGTTTACTTAGTTATCAAAGCAGCGATAAATTTAGTATTAGAGTCAACAGAGCATGAGCAAGATCAAGAGCAAGTTCAAGGTTTTTCACTCAAAAATCAATTCGAATTCGACTTCGAGTTCTTTGTTTATGAAGCAGCTGTGCAAGCCCTTTTGGGATTTATAGCCAGCTTATTTATGTGTAGTTAAGTCTGACAAACAGAGAATTCTGAGAATCAAATTTGTTGCCCACAAACGAACCGCAAAAAGAAGCCATTAACTTACAAAAAGAGACTGCAAAATTTATTGTGTCGCAGTCGCAGCAGTTTCAAAACGTGATCAAGATATGTGTCTGTGTTTCTTGTTGTTGAGATCCTTGAAAAGATCTGTGTGTCTTGTGGTTGGATGACATCATCAGTTGCCTCTGATGTTGCCCCAAATTGCCTGGAAATTTGCTGTTTGCCAATGCAACAGGCTGTTCGCAAAACCCTCTGTCTGTGGCATCAGTTTTTGGAATGTGTTTTCGTGAAGACGTGCCTCAAATTGCACTGCGTTTGAGTCTGACATTGCCTCAATCGTTTAATTTATTTGCAATGATCTTCCTCTAAACATTTATGACAGCTGTCGCTTATTGAAATGAATATTGATTCTAGTTTTTTGTATAAGGTTGCCAGTTGCCTTAAATAGAACACGACTGTCGACAGTCGACAGTCGACTAGTCTGATGAGCATTTAATACGCAAATTTATGCAAATACGTCAACAGTCCACAAAACACTTGAGAATTGGCCCTAAAGGGGCCACGCCCTTAGTGACAATGTGGGCGCTGTGATGTTAATAACCGGATCGCAACCTAAGGCGATCAGTTGGTAAACCAGTCTATCGACTTACAGCTTACAAGACACAAATATCTTTTGGTTTTAATGACCCACTCAAATCATAATGATATTGATAATTGGATATTGGATGCTGCATATGGTAATGTTGTTGATGTATCAATTTACCTGGACTTTCCACGCCCATTATGGCATCGGAATCCTCTGTTTGGCATGAAAGAGAATATATTTCATTTATCAGCAGATAACTTTTTATGATGTCAGCTAATCGAAATATGTGCCAAAGAAAATACCAAAGAAAACAAAAACAATATATAGAAATGATATAATCTTGATGCATTGGCTCATTGCGCTGACTAATGTGTCAACAAATAAACAGTTGCAGCTTTGGTGTCACTGTGCAAAAATAAATACAACAAAAACCAAAAAGATTTGAGGCATTACAAATTTCTTGGCATTTTTCAAAGTCAAAAATTTGGCCAACAACATCTGTTGTGTCTTCAGAAAATATTTGAATGAATTTTGCAAATGTTCAAAGGTGAGCATGAGATAATACCCAGTAATCAAATGGAATGGGAATGACTCTCTATATATATTCAAATAATTTATATACAGTATGGGGATTAGGGAGAGATAATAATGAGGCAAGAGTCCATTGACAGCATGAATGATTTAGGTGCGTTGAGTTGGCCCAGTTCCCAGTGTTCTGTCTATAAATAAACTCAAAGCAGGTACGAACATACTAAAGTGCAACAATTGTCTAGATGACGTCATGACGTGCACACAAAAACCTCTACAAATATAAAAACAAAAGCACTTAAGAACACACATTTCAAATTTGACACATAAATTAAATGCTTAAACCCCTTGAAAACTAACAAATAAGTTTATAGTTCATTTGTTGCACAAATTCAAAATTCAAATTAGAGGAAATCAATTGAACTATTGATGGATTTAGTGTAAATTCTTAGAGAGTCTGCTCCACTCACCTTCGTTTACGTAACCGCCCTCCATGGTGCCGAAAGTGTACACCTCGTTGCGATGACGATTCCTCTCCCGATCACGATCACGCTCACGATCCCTCTCCCGATTCCGTTTATAGCTGTTGTCTTCGAACACCTTGGCCACGACCTACGTTCACACGTGCCACTGAGAGAGTGAGGGGGTTGTGGTGTGTAGTGAGGTCAGCTGGTTAATCAGGTGTCTTGTCTGCACACCTTTCGTTTGGAAGCTCGCACTTATTTATTTTGGCGGCAAGAACTGACTGTCTGTCTGGCTATTTATTAGAATGTATTTTTGCGATTGCACAACGTGCCACAAATGCGTTGCACAGCGGCACACACTCGCACACACACTCTATTGTTGCCAACGAGCAGCACTTTATTTAGCTTATGAAATTGGTTTTTGGAATTAGACTATTCGTATTGGAATAGGTACAGAAATTGGCTGGGCATGATCTTTGTCTCGGTTTAGCACTTTGTTTATTTTCATATATGTGTATGAGTGTGTCTAAATGCCTGGCATCTTGTGGCAATTGTCTGTCCAACTAACCGACTGTCTGCTCTGTGCCTGTGAGCACTCGATGAGTTCCAGTTTCAGATGCTCCAGAGCAAAGTACAAACAAACAAACGGGCGTGCTTCTGCTTTCGTCCCACTGTGCAGATTGCGGAAATGTGTTGGAGACGTGTGTGTCTGTGTGTGTGTGTGTGTGGAAAACTTATCTAGCTTATGGATCTGAACAACGTAGCAGCTAGTCGTCGTACTATACTCCTATTCCTATTGCAATTCCAATTCCTGCTGCTTTTCTCTGCCAATTCTTAAGAATTTGCATTTGCTCGTGTCTTGACTTGGCTTCGGATTCAGTTTTTCAGTTTTGCAGTTTCTTGGTTGCTTGGATACGCGATTGGGGTTTGGTTTCCTTTGGTTTGGCGTCTATAATACTTGTTGGTGTTGTGGTTGTTCCTCTGCTGTTGTTGTTGCCTGCAAATAAAGACAAGAAACACATAAATAAACATGCCACAAAATTGGCCATTGATAAATGTTGACCCGCATTTGACCTGGCTCAAATCTGTAGGGCGTGCCCCACTCATAGATGAACTTTAAAGATACTCAGACGCTTTGCAGCACAGTGCCGCATGTGCCACTCTATGCCCAGATCTGTCTCCTCTAATTTTGGATAGTGCCCAAAGCAGACAAACTCAGGGATTTGTCTGACATTGCAGAAATGCTTGGCTACATCTGAAATGCGACACAGTCAGCCCTTGAGTGTGGCATGCAGCTGTCTCCAGAGGAGACACACAGACAACAAGCAGTTGATTTATGTACTTACACTGCCAAAAATTAGTTATTTTTAAGCTAGCAAATATTTTAAAAATCTGATATTCTGGCTAGAAATATAAAACAATACAGAAAACACTTTAGAATTTATCTCTTATCATCAAAGGATGACTTAGTTTTGAAAGAAATATTTAAGAAATAAATAATTTAGGACTTGTAGAATTTTATTAAATTTTTCATACACAAAGTATGGCTTGAAATTCGTTGCAAATTTAAGAAAACATTTTAAAATATATACCAGTCACTAAAATCACTTGTTAAATCTACACTAATGTAGCCATTCAATCCACTGCAGTTCAGATTTAATGTGTTCCAAAAATTAACAAATCTTAAAAACTTTAGCTTATTTATAGCCGTAACTAATTTATATTGAAATTGAGTTGAATTATTAGCACTTTTATGAAAAACACATGTCTTTTTATTTAACAAACTCTTCCTTTTTAACAGTGTACTCATGTGCTGCCATGTATTTTTTCTTATTTTGGCAATGTTTATGAATCATTAAACCATTTGCAGCTCTGAAAGCTAATGCGAGCTTTGGACGCTTGCTTGACTTCTTGGAATCTCTCACTCGGCGGACTTTGTAGTTGTAGTTGTTGCTTGTTTGTACATCTAATCAATGGGTAAACAAATGTTGGGTACTCCCATTTGGAGGCAACAGCTGATGTCATACAGACAATATTTGCAGCACTAAACGATAAACTAATTTGGACTGCAAACAAACGCTTTAAATTTGCTTAACTGAAATCAGTTGTTTATTTGCTTATTTCCATTTTCAAGTCACAAGTTCAATGCCAAATTTGGCTAAAACTTTGTACTAATATGTGATTACTTTAAGTTGAGGCGCCAGAGAGAAAGAGAGAACGAACCGCACACGGTCAAAGCTGTCGGCAAACTGCTCAAACAAACGAAAGCCGGAAAAAAACAAAAAAGAGACAAACTCAAACGAGTTGGGATAAAAATTGAAATTGCTTTACCAAAAAAGCGCTGAATTTATGCATACTCAAAGATATTGTAATAAACAAGAAAGAAAAGTACAGTCGAGCACGCCCGACCGTAGTATACTCTCTGCATTTTTTCCCGATTAATTTATTAAAATCGGTATCGAGATATTACAATGTGTAGTACTTGCATTAAAACACGTTAAAACAAAAACAATCTAAGCATAATCAAACATACATCTGTTTGTCTGTATGCGAATACACATACGAAAGACAATATATTATGCATATACATGTATGTATGTATGTATGTGTGTATTCAGCGCGGCCAGCGACTGCGGGCAGCGCTGCCGCCACGCAGGCAGCGAAAACATTCGAACATGTGCTTGTATGTTTCTGTCTCGCTTGCACTCATACAAGATATTGCATTCAGTTATCAATATTGTAACGCTTCTAGTTTTCTTGTTTATAGTGCGATTTCAATGCGCCTTTCAGGATAGTTTGATATAATTAGTCTTCACACGAATTATAAATTACAATACTGTACTATATAAACAAAAGCCAAAAAATGGAACGAAAGTTGAGGACAATTTTTATTAATTGTGGGAGAAAGGGGCGTGGCAGTCAAAAATTTTAAATGTCAATGCATTTACGCTGTCACTAGAAACCTTCATACCAAAATTGGTGATCATAAGTACCATAGTTACTGAGATATTCGCCGAAAACACCGATTTTTTCCGAGGTGTGTCTAGTTTTTTGCTCATTGTGGGCGAATGGGGCGTGGCATCGAAAAAAAAAAGATTCTTGTATTGACTGACTAAATATCTGATCGATTGAGACCAAGCTCGAACTTGTAGCTCTTACCATCTCTGAAATCTGTTTGTTCATACGGACAGACGGACAGACGGACAGACAGACAGACGGACAGACGGACAGACGGACAGACGGACATGGCTATATCGACTCGGCTTGTGATGCTGATCAAGAATATATATACTTTATGGGGTCTGCCACGCCTCCTTCTGCCTGTTACATACATTTGCACAAACCCAATATACTCTTGCAGAGAGTATAAAAAGAATTGAGGAAAGGCCATCAAATGAAATGGTCGCTGGCGTTGACAATGGTTCATCAATGGATTCATACTTGACATTTGATTAAGGCCCCCAAGAAAAAGGGTAGGTGGTAAGGGGCGAGTCATGGAGAGGGGAGTGGAGAGTAACCGGGAGTCCGTCCAAGTTTAATGGCAAAACCGCAGCTCTCAATTTGGGCAGTTTGATCGAATAAACTGCGGCAAGCGAAACGAATTTTAATTGATGCCACAGACCGAAGACAGAACTAAACTGATGAGCAGAAGAAAGAAAACAGCAGACAGAGCAGAGTAGACAGTAGACAGTAGAGAGCAGACAGCAGACGTCACAACTTGTATTTGTAGTCGTTTTTTATTGAAAGTGTCTTTGAGCTATTGCTTCTACTTTTATTTCATTTTATTATTGTTATTATTACATGCATAATTAAGGCGGCAGTTGATTAATAATCGTTGAACCCAATGTGACCCGCAGCTGTATGCCACGCCTTCTAATTTGTGCACACTGCCCATAAATATATGTACATATCTTTCGATAGACCAATTGATGTTGTTTTGAATTGTGGTTGATTTGTTGTAACTATTAGCGCAGCATTATGCGTTTTTAATAGACCTTTATTGAGTTAAATCTCTGGCCACAATTTTAAAGTAACCCTCAGAGTTCGTTTTTTAGCCCACTTCCCTCCTTTGGTAAACAATTAGTAGCTCGACAATGCCATCAATTGACAGTTTCTTTACTGCTTTTCTTCATATACTTTTTTTTATTATTTATGAGTGTAAATATTTGAAGTTAAGGACAGCTACAGGGTCGTTTGGGATGCGTTTGTGATGTGGAATGAGAACCCTTTCCATTCGCCGTTTAATTCAATCCGAGTGTCATCAATCAAAACTACAAATTGGTCCCAAGGAAGGGCATGTTTGGGATAACTGTTTGTTCACGGGTTTCTCACTGTCGAGTTAATTGCCAACACAAGTTTCTAATTATGTAATTGTCAGCGTTGTCTTGTTGTAAATTCTTTGGTTGCCTTGGCAAAAGGTCACATTTATTTATGCTTGCCATGACTCTGACAAGGGTTTTATATTCTTTATGTTTAACTTAACTCAGCAAGACAAGCATAAAAACTGCACAAATATCAAAAGGAGTCACTAAGCAACTTTAAGTATGTTTTAAATTTAAATAATAACTGATAAAAAACTGGATTGATTTATTAACTTAATTTCAACACATTGGCTAAGCTGTCAAATGGCAAAGTTTTAATGACTTTAGAGTTGGAGACTCTAAGTTGTTTTTTGGGAAGGTTAATAAGTCACAGAAGTGCAGTAAACATAGATTTTTAACACACACACCAATACACACACTAACACATACTTAACGTTTAGTTATAAATATCCCTCTCAATTTATTGCTCATGTCAGGCAGATGATTATACGGCGGGTTTAGCATATAATGTAGCTGTGTTTATAGCGCTGGTAATTAGTAATTACCATTTTGTTAGTGTTCTTGACGCCCACCGATTAGTGACTTAGCCACGACCTGTCTGCGAATTCTAGCGAGCCATCAAGTATACGTATTACGTATACGTATACGCATACGCATTGAGCGCAGATCATTAGGCCGCCAGACGCACGACCACAAAAACCAATTGAGCGCCAGTTCGCCAGTTCGTCGGCATAAACAAAACAATGGAAATTTAGATGTGGGCAGGGAGCTGGGTTGGAGCAGGGAAATATCGCAAACAAAATTAATAGCGCAAGTTTTTATTTTTTGTCGATCAGCATCGGCGACAACGACGTCATCGTTAGCTGTCACTGCGCGCAGCTACTGTACAGTGGAATAATAATAAAGCACACAGTTGAGACAGGGGGAAAAATAAAAAAGAAACACTAGAAAAAACAACAACAACAATTTAATTTATTTTGTGCTGTTTTTAGACGAAAAAAAAAAAGAATTCATAAATCTATTGAAAGTAAATAAGAAAAGTGGGTCAGCCTTAGAACCACTCTCGATACTTGAGGTAGTCGCACAAAAACACATCAATCATAATAAATACACAGTGTACTATAGACTGAAATTGAATTTAACGCCCAGAAAGACAAAACTTTTTAACATTTTGACAATTGGCGTTTTGAGTACTCGTGTTCCAAACAAATAATGACATAAGCTGTCGTTGCACGTGGCGTATGCTTAATAGTAATTGCTGTATTGCCTTAACGAGTGGCCATAAAAACCAATTACATTATACGCATAACATTCTGAGTCACTGCCAAAGTTCAGCGCACTTAACGCGGCATCGTCAAATGAAAGAGAATCCATAAAAAAACATAAACAAATTGTATTCCGGTCTTGTTAAGAGCGGAATGAAAAGGCCCTAAGGGAATTGGCCAAAGGGATGTGCTACTACCGACAAAGCATACAACATTTCATTGAACGTTACTCTACTCCAAATTGCTAAATTAAAATGTTATTGTTATGGAATAACACCTACGACATTTGTCGGTCAGCGAGGCTGACATCATGAGAACTTGTTGGTAAATTTAGAAATTGCAAAGTCAACTGGGTTAAGTACTCTTAAGTATTATGCACATTTGCAAGAATTGTGTGAAAATTCTAAGAGACCAAATCATTGAAATTTCTTCTACGGAATTTAATAAAAATTTTTGATTAAAGCACGCAGCAAAACTATTCTCCAGTTGGCGGCCTTCAGTATTTTTGAGCAGATGTTTCTTGGAATTTGTCGAAGGTAAACCCGAAATGTTCTCGCATTTCTGTTAGTTTCGTTTATTTGTAAATGAAATGAATAAAATTATATATAAATTTTTTTTGTTTGAATTCATTTAGAAAACATTCACTCATACACTTTATTTTAGTTGAAAGTTTATTTTCATTGCTTTTTGCTATTTTTATAGCTGATCTTAGACTTGCCATTGGCATTATCAAAGGCACCTTAAATCATGGTGAGCTCTCATGCTTTTCATATCAAAATAACCAAGTATTTCTCGCCTTTTGGTTTATTTAGTTCTCTTTGCGCTACTTTATTTCTGGGGCCTGTTTATCGCAAAGGTTGACTAAATGACGCGTGCGTTCCAATTTTATGAAATCAGCCAAGTCAATTAAGGCGGCCCAAAGACTTTTTGACAGTTTTTTGTCAGCTAATGGGACCGTCTCTTATTGCCACAGTTGTTGCTGTTGTTGTTAACTTGTTCCGCGGCCAGGTGACGCAACTGGCTTGACTCGATAGCATTTCAAGGTTATCATTCAACTAAATTCCAACGTGAGTTGCACTTATCTATTGATATAATAAACATTTAAATTTAACTTAATTAGTCACACTTCCAATGCACTTTATCTGCTGAGTAACTTAACTTAACTCAGATATTGCATGGAACTCAGGTGAGCTCATATTTGCATAGCTAAGTGTATCTCAGTCCAGTTGTCTGTTGATAAGCATCGTTATCATTTATGATATAGAATGGCCTAAAACAGTTTAATCTTTCAAGTGGACAATCTAATAAATTGCCATGTCGGCAGAGATAAAATTGCGGGTTGATGTCATATCCCTGAGTTACATAAGATTCTCCTTCCTCTCGTTGTCTCTTTCACACGCTCTCCCTCTCTCTCTTACTCTCGTTTGTAGGCATTTACTATCTGCCACCCAGAGAGTACGAGTATCGCTTTAATCTTCACAAAAATGTTTCATTTTCTTTTGCATTGCGTGACCAACTGAGGGCTACACCTTCAACTGCAGTGCGACTGGCCCCTTACCCCGTCTCCAACCTCTGCCCACACTACTGTGCAATTGTCATATATATATTATGTATATACACATAGTATATATATGAACTATCTTTGTGTATGGTTTTACTTTCTGCTGAACACGCATTAAAATTTAACGCATGTTGCATGTTGTTTTATTTTCTTTTTTGTCATTTGCCGCTGCCCCTTTGACCTGTGATGAAGCTTGCTGATATGACACTTGGCGGCATCAAAGGGGATGTGCTGGGGTTGAGTTGGTGGTGGGGGTGGGGTTGGAGTTGTTGCCGCATAGCGCGAGAGCCGTCATCAGCTTCGTTTCGGTTTAGGCAGGCGTGTCCACACAAATTTCAGTGTGTCAAGTCAAATTAGTTACGCTCTCAGTGTGTGCGTGTGTGTATCGTTGTGTGTGTGTGTGTTTGTGGTGTGGTGTGTTGCAGGTGGTTGTTGTTGTTGTAACTAATGCTAACCAAATAGAACTGTCATTGCCTTCTAGTTGACAGCTGAGCAGAGTCGAAAAATGAAAACTGCTGTTTCATATTCATATTTAGCAGCACACTCATTCATTCATTCATTTATTCACTCACTCACTCATTGACTTATTCATTCATCTTCATTTGTGGCATGCATTTGAATTTGCATCTGCCACATTCACTTTGTTGTGTCATCTGTCAAATGCATCGTTGACTTCATTTTCATTTCCCCCGTTCTTTATTTAAATTTTCTTTCTGTTCCATCGCATGTCTTATTTGGGATTGCCCTCTCGCCTTATCAGCTTATCAATCATCGCTGAAACTGTAACTGAATGAAAGCAAATTTTTCTTTTTTTGGCACCTTTTTGGCGCTGTCTATTTTTGGCTTGATGTGCACATTTATTTACACACTGTCCGCCTGACTTGAGCAAACAGTGCAATGCACACACACACACACTCACACCTACACATCTGTGTTTGCAATTGTTTTTATCGCCTAACGTTGTGCTCTATATACACACGCACACACACACACACACACTCCCCAAACAATCGTTCGTATTTACTTTTGGTTTAATGGCAAACAAAATGTTTTTTTTAGTCTGTAGAATTTTACGACGTTGTTGACCTTGAAGGTGGCAATATGCAAAATACCACTACAGTAGTCACTGACTAATTGGATTTTCTGCAAACTGCCTATAAAACAAATTCAATAAAAGTTACAAGCATAATTCATTTTTTATGATTTTTAAAGTTTATGTTTGTTTTCATGTTTACTGGCTTTGGGAGTGTCTACTGTAATTAACTTTATGTTATTTGTGTTGCTTAATAAATTGCTTTGCTTGCGCAGAGTATTTGTCAGTCGCATACACTCTTGGGCTGGTTAATTAAATGAGCTGGCGGAAAATGCAGAATGTCAAATGTTTCAAAACAATTTCACGAATACAAACAAGCTAAAATACACACACACACACACAACACAGGCAAACATTTGCTCTCCACGTGTAGAATGGGGGTGGACTGGGGTGGGAGGCTGTCATACAGCTGTGTGGCTTGCATGTGGATTTCGTTTGTGCTTGCGGCTATGTGTGCGTGTGTGTACGTGTATCTGTTTGTGGATTGTGTTTGCTTCGCACATTGCACTTGAAATAGTTTATGCTTTTTCTGTTGCTATTTGAACGCACATTAAAATTTTGTTTGCTATTTCTGTTGTTGTTATTATTATTATTTCGTTTCTTTGCTCTTGCTCTTGGTCTTGATGTTCTTGTTGTTGTCTCCTTTTAACGTATGCTAAAGAGCGCTTTATTATCATTATTCTTATCAAATGAGTCATGAAAAAAACGTAATCAAATGCGCAACAGTTGAAAATTTTCTTGTTAGTTTTCCACTAGCATCGGTATATAGTGTAAACAATTAAGAAACAAGTACAACAATATTGCAGGAATTGTGAAATAAATTTAATTTATTGCTAAAGGGGAAGCGGGAGATAGGGCATCAAGCAGTGCGTTAGATTAAAACGGAAAAATTGGGGAAAAATAAGTAGAATAGAAAATGTTATCATTTATTTTAAACAAGTACTGATATAAGAGTCTTTAAACAAAGTAGTTTCAAGTTTTATGTTATTGTGGGTAAATAGAATAAGTTTTAAAATAAACTTATAGAAGATTTACAAAGTAATTTAAAATGTTTATAAGCTTATTAATTATACAAAAGTATCAAACGATATATTAAGATAATAAAAGAAAAAAGAAAATTCAAATGTATCTTAAAATGAATTAATAAAGTAGCTAAGTGAAAAAGAAGTATAATAAAATCATTCTTTCTAAGATTTCCCGTTAGACTCCCAAGGTATAGAATTCAACACTCGATAGTCAGATTGTCTAAAGCCCTATGGCTTCCCGCTGTGTCTTATGGTCTGGTCATAATTATGCGAGTCAGGCAGAAAAAGGATACTTTAACCACTTTCACGACCCTTTTAGTAGGAGCAAAACCGCAGAGGAAAGCAAGGAAAGCAAATAGTTTTATGCTAAACGGGAAACCACAAAACACTGCAATCAAATGCATTTCCAAAGGGGAACTCTTTGGGTCTGGCCAAAGTAAATGCAATTATGCAAATGCCAAAAAGGTGGCAACACAAAAGGGCAAGTAAGTGAAAGTCGTTAGGGTTGGGGTGGGGAAAGGGAGTAGGGTAATCAAATCAAAACCATTTGATAGACAATAGAAATGATAGGTAGCAAAGCGAAAAGCGTTTGAAACGAGTAATTAAAGTGAAATAAATTGAAAACACGCGCCACAAAAACTAACAAACCGAAAAAATAAAAGGTCTTCCTCTAATGGGCAATCGATACCTAGACGAGGGTTGACTGCAACTAGGGTTGGGTAATGAGAGCTGTTCGCTTAACAGCTCTAAAGACTGCTCACCCTTCTCCGCTTCCCTCTTTCCCACTCTAAACTTCCCTCCTAGGCAACTCGATACGCTTTTTGCTTTACCTTTTATTTTTGCTAAAATTTAAAAACCCGCTGCCAAAAGCAAAAGCAAAATCAAATGTAGTAGTTAGATTTCGATAAGAGATACGACTACAACTTCTGACTGGCATCACAATGTGGCTAAAACGCGCCTACAAAGACCCTCGTTAAAATTTTGTTGTATAGGAAATCGGGTTCACCTATCTACATATATATCTGTGTATATACTGTGTATATATTTCGCTCACATATTTGGCATATGTGTTTGCGCTTATCTGGATATTTCTATCAAATTACAATCGAGCGAGTGCCCCTCAAATAACCCTCCCTAGACACCCCCTCAGCCCACCATCTTGGCCTGACAATGTAATCTGATAAGTCGTCCGACAAAATCGCTCTACTGTTAAATTATGTGTTGAGTGTGGTTTGCATAATTTCTATAAAAATAGTTGATTGTCGCATCGATGCGTAGCACACACTTAATCAATGAAAGCGCAGCTCGGAGCAGGCCTGAATCGAAAATACCCTGCAAAAGCACACTAATTGCTTAAAAATTAAAAAGTGTTTACTTGTAGTGCTGTCCAAGTGTCAATTAAAATTAAGCAGAGTGTATAACAATAATCATAGGGAGCTCAACGAATGGATACTCTGCATTTACATGCTTTTTTGCACAGAAATTGCTCGAGTGTATCCAAAGGTATAAACGTTTTTTAAACCGATTAAATACTTAGAATAATTAATTGCTTATTAAAGATTGCACACAAGCACAACTGGCAGACACCCTGTATAAGCATCTTGTATGCACTGAAACTTGCACTTTCTACACTTCTAATGATAAATACAATTTTTTACATTGTAAACTAATTAAGTACAAACTCATTCATAAAGTTCAGTATTGTATAAACAGCTAAACTATTAAATACCCTGTCTGCACTAAAATCGCCTAACAAATGAGGCGTTTATTTTATATATATTATTTTAAGCAGTTTTAATTGTTGCATAGTTGCAGGCGTTGAGGCATGCAACAATGCAAAGAGCTTGCCACCAAAGCGGCAACAACAGTGCAAAAGAGGGCAGCGAACGGAGCACAGAAGACGGACGATTGGCGTCGACCCACTTAGACGTTGGCAGAGACAGCGCCAGCGACTGAGGCAGAGGTAGAGACTGAGGCTGAGGTAATCACTGAATGGGCTTTTTCTGTTGCATGAGAATGTAATTGCGTATACGCCCCGTGTCTACAGGCCTGAAAGCCCACGCGGTGCCGGCCAACATAACAAGTGGTCTCGCGAGAGCACCACAAACAGTTGTTGTTGTTCTTCTTGTTGTTCGAGGCAAGTACACCCACACGTGTACACAGCAGGGTGCTGGCTACACACACACACACTCGTTCACACTTGTTTTCTCTCACTGAAATGGAAAACAGTGTGAAAAAGTTGCATGAAAATGTTGCCGAATCAATGCAAGGACACATGTTGCCAGCTTGAACTTTTCACAGCTGTTTGTTCACCGCTGCAGAGGTGGAGAGGTTGAAAGTTCAAGCGCTGCATCAGCAGCAGCAGCAGTAGCACGTTTGTGGCAAGTGTGTCCTTGGGTTCGTGTTGCAGCTACCCGGCCCTGCCCCGATCCCGAACCTGGGCCCTTTTTCCGGTCCTCAGCGAAGGACATTTTTCTGCTTGCCGGGTGCACTGCGCACATGTGAAAATCAATAAAGTTTTCCATCGATAGAGTGTGCACTAATGGAGTGGAAAGAGGGAGCGTAGAGGGGAGGGACTGTAGGTATTCTAGCTACAACTTGAATCACAGACTCTTAGACTCTTCAATTAGCGCGATTGCGAAACTCAAACAAAAAAACACAGCCACTTGTATAAAATATTTGGAAACTTGAGTTTTCACTTAAACTTTACAATGGAAAACCAATATGGAAATGTTTTCTACAAAAGAAAAACAAAGCTTACAACAACAACAACAACTAGTAGAAGGCGTGATACAGTTCGATTTTTATGTTTGATTAGAGACTCGAGCAACAATAAAAAACAAAAACAAATCAAAATTCAACAAATACGATAAGCAATGCGAATCGATTGAAACAAATTGTCTTTGTTGTTGTTGTTGTTGCTACAGCTGTTGTTGTTGTTGTTGTTGCTGTTGTCTGGCCTTACATGCAATGTTAAACATTTAGTTTTGAATGTTGTTTTTGTTTTTATTTTACTGTGCACGAGTTTAGCTGCTTTCAGTTTTTATGGCCATTCATTTAAAACTGTTTTAAATATGAAAGAAATGCAAACTAGAAACATCAAAAACAAAATTTAAAAACAAAATCAAATTCGAATTTCGGCAGAAACACAAAACAAAATGCCATAACAACAACAATTGGTACCTTCACACGCACTCCAAAAATAATTCTGTTCTTTATTTAAGTGGTAAATGGCTTGAAACGCCCACTGCTCATATCATTTCACCCACACGCACAACGATAACAAAAACTTATAATAATATTAATTAAAATTGTTTTTTATTTTATTTAGGAACTTTCGTACTTAGACTTGCTGTTGCGGCGACCGGCCAAATGAAATGTTATTTGGCCGAAAAGGTAATCGAATTTATGTGTTTGGCTTTTATTTCGTTTGATTTGAACTGCGAACTCGACAACGGCAGAAAAACGACCGAAAGACGTGCGCTCTCCCGATACACCGACAACCTTCGCGTTTCAATTGCGCGAACAGACTGAACTTTTGTGCCGAACTCAACTCAGCTGAGAGCGACGGCGAGTCGCGACTCACGAGCGAGCGAAATAAGAGCAGCGACTGCGGCAGTGGCTGCAGCAGCAGAAGCAGCAGCAGCAACAGCCAAATGCCGGCAGCAGCATTGGTCGTTTCAAACTGTGTGATAAGAATCATTTAATCAATTCAATTGCATGTAACTTACAATTAATTACAGCCATAATTTACAAATAAATAATACTTATTACCTTATTAAATAATTTTTATTCAATTAACAAATTTGCACAGCAGCTTAATTGTAAGCACAAAATAAAAGGATTAGCGTGGTTTAGCCGACGCACGCTAGATGGCGCTAGTATGTCACAGTATAAAGCGAACACGGATGATATGCTCTCTATTTATTATACTATATTTAATTATATTTTATTGTACATCGTTGTGAAATAAATTCTGCTTGCCACACTTCTGTTGAACGTGAGACTTGTTCTCCTTACAATGGCGCGTAGCGTCGTTGAACATCGTCTCTGCACTTTGCCGATGTGTTGCTAGACCGCCACAAGTAAATCTTTGATGTAATTTATTTATTGAATAACTTCTGTGTTTTATAACTAATTATAGTGAAATTTTCAAGGTTTGGTTTAAAATTAATGTAGTTTATGGACTAAATAAAAATCCTGTTAGAATTAGATATAAATTTCGGGGTTTTAGCCACGGATTTGGCACTTCCGCCGAAATTTTAGAGGCTTACAAGTGATGGAACCCCAAACATGACTCAAAACTCAGCCAAATTTAAATATAGAAAATAACTGATGTGCAAAGTTGATGAGTCGCCTGGCGAAGACTGTCAACATTAATATGAATCATACGATGTTTGCAATATATTCGAATTAAATAAAATTTAGGGTCAAAAGCAAAACTGCTAAAATAAATATAATTTACTGACTTAAACGAAAATCGAATGTTCGTTATGGCCACTCAAAAGTTGTATCTTCGAAAACCACCCAAAGTGGCTAATAAAATATTCAAAAGGCTTTTCTAACGCTCAGTCGAGTTAGCCAAGCCAACAAAGTCCGTGTTTAGTTACCAGTCAAGGTTGCAGGTGTAGTCCAAAAAAGGACGAAAAAAAACAAGGAAACGAAACGAAATGAAAGTTAACTGGATAATTTATGTGTTGACCCAGTTAGTTGGACTTACCAAATGGCAAATGCAAAAAGCAAGCAATTAATTAATAAAAATTATGAAATGAAAAACTCTAAAATGCCCTCGAAATTTCCACTTGAGTTATGCGCTAAAGAAACGCAGCCGCGCCCCTACCATGCCACGTGCCACGCCCACTGACTTCTCTTGCCCACCCCTCGAAACGTCTTTGAAATGTCCTTGCAATTGTCGATGGGGTTAAGTGACAATAACGACCCAAATAGTTTATACCCGGGCCACGACACAGTCCGGACCGGACCCGAATAAATGCAAATATTTCAGTTGTTCTAGTTTCGGGACTACAACTGGGCCATAAACCAAGTTGTTGGCCATGTGGGAGTTGGCCTATTGATTTAATTCCAAGTTCTGTTTACAGTGACGCAATGGTCCGCGAGTTGAATGCGCTGTGTCGCCGTTTCCTCCCATAATCCTGTGGCGCCTCCAAGGGGTTGTTTTAGCCACACTCATACACAGACAGTCGTACACACATACACACACACGCTGCTTGGCGGCGCCACAATGACTGCGCATAATTTTATGGTTATGTCAGTTCCCAGGCGACTTGTTGTTGTTACTGCCGCTGCTTTGAGCCATAATTGATATCAATATTTTTGGCTAGCTCCTGCTCCTGCTGCTGCTGTGGGCCAAGTTTACTGAAGCAAACTGCAGCTGTCTAACCGCCATGACCTAGACACTTTGTGCTAGTTGAGGCTTTATTTACATACCCCTCAGATTGCGATCAGTTTCAATTACTTAGCAGTTCATTTGCATAGACAAAATCCAACTAAATATGACTAATTACAGTTGTTTTTTTAGTGCTTAGTGACTCAATTGGTGTTGGGTCAGCCAGTCAGTTTAAAGCCAAGTGAGCTAAGCATTTGACCAAATACTCATTTCCCACTTGCCACTTTCTAGAAGGAATAAATATTTGTGAGTCAGTGTTGATTTTATTAAAAATTTCAACTGAAGTTTTTGCTAAAAAAAAATGTCACAAAAAAGCATCTTGAGGTCTCAATGACAATAAATTGACAGCAACTGAGTCAACAATGAGGTAATGAATATTTTTTAGTGCAAAAACTCACTCGCTGAAGAGAAAAGTGGAATTGGGAAAGGAGAGTCGGAAAGGGAGTGGCTCAAGTGGGCTGGGAAGGGAGTGTATTGAGAGGAAACATGTAAGAGCGGTTGTTTTAACAAGTGCGCTTTGCACTTGAAGTGTCGACAAATTGGTTTACTGTGTTGCCCTCCACTCACCTCTCCAGTCAACCCTTCATCACTCCTCTCAACTGCTGATAAGACAATTGTCGGTCTTTGTCTATGACTCTCCGACTGACACACTGAAAGTGAGCAGGTTCTCTGGCATTTTATCTGTTGGTGCTTGTTGGTGCTCCAGTTTGCCACTCACTGGTGGCCATGCACTTCCTCAATGCGTTTTAGACAAGCATTGTCAATTGTCTCAGTGCAGAATTGCAGTTTGGAGTGTGCCATACGCCCCGTCACGCCCATTAAGTGGGCGTTTCGAGTGCCGTTTTATCAATGAACGCGGCAGGCATTTAATCAATTCCAAAGACATAACGTATAATGAACAAGTATTGGAATATGAGTGCTTAGATTGGTGAATCACTTCAAAAAATTCAAATATTGTCAGCGATGCGATCATAAATTTCCTTATTAGCTAACACAACATCAATGCCAACAATTAAGCTGATCAAACGAAATTTTCTTATGGCTTTTTGATGGTATTTTTGATTGTTTGTCTAAATTGAAATGTTTTCTATAGTTCCTCAGTGTTTTTTTGTTTTAAAAAACATTACTAACTCTCAATCACTTTGAGCTTTACAGTATACTTACGTTTTTAATTATTATTTTCAAGAAATTAGCGTTTCTATTGAATTTATTATTTTCGACACTAATTCAATTTTAAATTTAACCGCCAAAGATTGCTTGCCATACAAAGCTGATTGCTATAATAAAGCAAGCTGGCAGCACCACTTAACGAATGCATATAAAATACCAACGCAGTATTCGATTTTAGGCATCTGGTCACACTGTCGCTGTTGTACAAATTAAGCGATCCAATTTGCTGGAATTTATTTCTAGTTATAAACAAATGAACATGGAAGGCAACCACGACCTTTCCGAAGAGTTAATGCAACGGCTGAGCGCTGGTGGCGGTCTAGGTAAGTCATAAAAGCAGCGTGCAAGTTGCTGCCAGCGAGTACAGTGATGTGCACTCCCTGCGATGCCAAACAATGTGCGACGAAAGTCTTCGTACAGCAACAGTTGTCAACAATAAAAATAATGCATTGCAGAGGAAGTGATCCCGAGCGAAATCTTTGAGGAAACCAACATATATGAGGATGGCAACGATGTGGAAAATGAACCAGATGACATAATTATTGTGCATATGGATATAAGGGAACCGTTGAGTACGCTGAAGTAAGTGCACTTCACATATCTACAAAACTTTTTATTAAAAATTACTCCAACTTGTAGAAAACTTGTGGAACAGAAGATTGGCGTGGAGCTGCGTTACTACACGTTCTGCCTACAGGAACAGCAGGAGGTAACAATACACCACCACATTTGAATACCCAACTAATTGCATATAATTGCAGCTCGAGCCACACAAAAATCTCGTCGATCAGTGCGTCAAAGGCGAGGGTCTGGTGCAGATCAATGTACAAATCCAAACGATACGGAAGAAGATTAATATCGCCGATGTCCTGAAGCCCACGGAGGCGGCACTGGCTACCTTGGCAATTGAGGAGGCAACACCGCTCAACACACAGGAAACGACCAGCAGCAGCAAGAGCTCTCCCAGCTGTAGTCCCAACAAACCAACCAAGAAACACAAAAGCAAAGAGGAACCCAATGAGGTAGAAGTCACGGACGACGACAAAGAGACAGATGGAGAGGGAGCAAAGCCAATACTGAACTGGGTGCTCGATAGCAAATTCAAACGCGAGCAGATGCGTCTTAAAATTCCTGAAGCGGTAAGTGAATGGACACAAGCCCACGTTGCCCACTGGCTGGAGTGGGCCATTAAAGAGTTTGAGCTGCGGGATCTTAACACAGATGCCTGGTACATCAACGGCCAAGCGCTGTGCGCCATGACCCATGAGGAGTTCAGTCGTAAGCTGCCACGTGATCCCGGTAATGTCTTCTGGACGCATCTACAGCTGCTTAAGGAGTGCAACTTTGTGTCCGTGGTTCACAAACAGGCCGAGGAGTTGCGCAAGCCCAAGCAGGCTAAAGTAGCAGGTACTATGTCAGCATCTGCAACGGGTACGGTGGGTCTGGAGCAACGCATCATGCGCAAATCCTACCAAAGCGTCAAAAGCAATGACTGTAAGTAAGCAATGAGAGCTCCTAAGGATTAAGTTTAAACGATTTTTTCTTTTACAGCCTCTGAAAGCTCGCCTGCTCCTCAAAGTCCCAGTCACCACAACAGCATTGGCTCTGGCAACAATGGGCAGGTGCAGTTGTGGCAATTCCTGCTCGAGATTCTTACCGACAGCGAGCACACAGATATCATAGAATGGGTGGGAACTGATGGTGAATTCAAGCTAAGTGATCCCGATCGCGTCGCACGCCTTTGGGGTGAAAAGAAGAATAAACCCGCCATGAACTATGAGAAGTTATCCCGCGCATTGCGTTACTACTACGATGGTGACATGATATCCAAGGTGTCAGGCAAAAGATTTGCCTACAAGTTCGACTGTGATCTGAAGCTGCTCATTGGCTACGACGCCTGCGAGTTGTCTCGGCTTGTGAACGAGCGCAAGTGGTCGGATCATCTGCAAATGTCACACAAGGAGGCCAGCAATGAGGCGACATGACCTGCACAAATTGTTATCAAAGAGGATCCCAGCATAGTCTGGAAATACGAGGCGCCTTAGCAGTGGATTTTAATATAAAATAAGACACATTCAAAAGCATCGACTTAAATACAAACATTATTTTTATTGTTTCATAATGTACGTGTATTCACTAAGCATTATAATCTCCTGTCTCTGTAAGCTATAAATATCATATACATATGTAGGTACTGTATCTATATCTATAAGTATGATAGACATTTAGTTCATAGGTCTAGCGATAATTCTTCATTGTTCATCGTTACATGATTGTTGCGATTTTTGTAAAATCCATAAAATTCAAATCATTATTCATAAACGTTTGTGTGATTTTACTTGACTAGTTCGCTTCTCTAGGCTAGACACTAACTTAAACTAGACTCTAGTTAACTAAGCTAAACTAAACGTTAACATTTAGCGACTCATTATCTAAATGTGCGTCTCAGTTTCATTTTGATGGCCTGACGGAATGTGGTCAACTCAATTGCTGGTCAGCAAACGCTGCACTGGATTTCCGTGTAGCGGCGCCAGCTTGTGCTTGGTTTAATACTTCGGATTAAGATTAAAAGATATCGGTGTATGCAGCCAACTATAGCTCAGTCGTGATCTCGTCCTGCGGTCGAAAGCCCAGCTTGTAGAACTCATCCTCCAGCCACAATGAGCTGGCATTGAGATCTGATATGAGATTGCCGCTCTTAAGCGTATTGAAGCTGCTGCCAAATGGATCCGAGGCACGCGGCTCCTCGAACTCATGCAGACTGATGAGCGAACCAAAGAGATGTAGCTTCTGCTGTGCCGAAGCGTTGCTATTGCGATCACCCGGCAACAGATCACCGCCCAAATGATTGCTCTGCGTGGGCGCACCCTGTTGCTGCCTGAAGATACTGTGGCCGGACTGCTTTTTATGGGGCGCCGCATAGAGCACCTCCTGGCCACCGGCACCAGCTGCATTCGACGCCTGGAAGAAGTCAATAAGGTGACCCACTTGCGGCTTATACCGTTCCAGCGCCTGCTCCGACCACGCATAAAGTCTCGCCCAATCGTGCGGCGGCGTGGGTATCAACTCAATGGGTCTGTTCAGCAATATCAGCAGCTTGGCCAGATCCCGCACAATGGGACGATAAGAGTTTGCCGCCGCCACTTCGCCAGACAAATATAATTTTCGTATTTGCCGACGAGTGTCGTTGAGCATGGCCAGAAAGTACTCGGCATTGGGACGCATCTCGTTCAGTTGACGCATAAAATCTGCTCGATCCATGGTGTTCTCATTGATGAGCTTCTGTTTGACAGACTTGCGTCGTCGCTTCCGTCTCACCAGCATCACGGACACCGCCAGCAGCGACAGACAGACCAGAAATCCACCGAGCAGACCTGCCAGTGCTGCCATCAGTGGACCAGAGTAACCTGTGGGCACACAGACACGACCCATGAACTCGGTGTGGGCGGACCACTGATCCAGATACCCTGTAGGGCATTGATCCACACACTGGCGTGTATCCGTCACCAGGTACAGTGGGCACTTGATGCAACCGGCCTTGTTGCAACGCAGACAGTGGGAACTTGTGGTTGCGGGACAACCTGCAAAATAAAAGAAAGAAATGGAAATTAGCTAGAAACTCAATTAGTTGCGATGTCTGAAAAATATACAGATATATGTGTGTGTGTGTGTGTGTATGTAGACTACAATTGGGGGTCTGTCAATTAGCGCTAGTTCAATCATCATAATTGTACCTCATTTGCATATGGTCCCACAGACAGTACTAAAGCATCATTAATGGTCATAAATTAAGTCATCATCATGCGTTGAGAATTAGCACAAAGCGTGGACTTACACTGCACAACAAAGCAAGGAAAGCAGAGCTCCAAACAAGGTAATAAATAGAACTGTCTGGTATAAGCCTTTCCAAAGCACCTTCTAGTACATTGTTAGAACCCTAACCCTGTTGCTTAGTCTACTGCTATGAGGATTATCAACTACGCCCTTTTCACATTAACTGGGCTTTGTAACTGGCCATTTCAAGGTAAAACCAACAAAAAATTGTTTAACTTTTGGTTTAAGAAAACAACACAAACGTGAACGACAATGACGATGACAACAACATTAACATATGACGGCTATGAAGTGTTGAGCAAACAGTGACAAAAAGAGCCAGGCAGGGGGCTGGGCAGAAGGGAGTACAGTGGAACGTACAGACAGACAGATAGACAGACAGCTGCTACATATTCTGGGAAGACAACTCTAGCTGTCGTCCAATGAGAAAGTTCAACAAGCTGTAAAGGCAGAGTAGGAGAAGGAGGCAAAGCTAAAGCCAAAGCCAAAAGCAAATTAAAGTGTGTCTCGCATTTGTCGCACGAGATCAAAAGATTTTTTGGAGTCGCCAACTGACAAATGCAACGCAATGCGATGACTCCCAAACAGCTTTAACTTCAACTTCAGTTTCAGCTTACATTTTAAATTCAACTTCAATCCCAACTGCAACTTCAACTCCAACTCCAACTCTGATCAGCAGCTGGCCCATTTATCTTGGTCAGACCCGGTACTTGTAGCATGCACAAAGGGTGTACGCTAAAGTAACTTAGTGACACATCTATCAACAGCTCAGCTAACTCTATCCTTTAGAAACAATCAGCGAAAAGATACTCCCACATTGAATCCTAAACCCAGTCGGCGTACAGAGTCTTCTACAGTCGATCACTTCCAACTGGCTGTCCTGCCTACTAGCTGATCTTTATTTTAGCCAGTGTCTCTGGCATTGCACCACGTACGTGCGCCTTAACTTGGCCCATTGCCATGCATCGAACGTTCAGCGAAGTTCCAGTCTCAGTTTCAGTTTTTAGCAGCATCAGAAATGATCCTCAATGGCATTAACTTGTTTAAGCGCTAATCAGACACAACCCCCGAAGCAGCTGGCCAACTTTCAGCTGCAGCTACAGCTCTTTGCCTTGACCATGGCCAATTCCCAGGCCAAGAGCAGAGTAACTGATGCAGACCAAGAGCTGCCGAATAATCAGTCGTAATCGTAATCGTAACTCGTAATTGATATTATTGTGCTGAGTCTGAGTCGCAGTCTGTGTCTGTGTGTTTCTTCCTTCTGCATCTTCTTCTGCTCTGTTTTATGCCCAGTATAAGGGGTGCTATCAATTTGTGCAGTGACATGTAACATTAAAAATGTTTCTGCCTAATCAGTCAATAATAAATCAATAAATCAGAGTATCTTACTGTCTAGCACACCCTTCATCTGCTCTCCCAGCCCATTGCAGTGGGCCTCAGATGCTGGGCGTGCAGTTGATCAACAATAATTGGTTATTAAATGGAAGATTGCTTTTATGCGCTTGTCAATCCAACGACTTCTACTGAAATTACCGGGTTTGAAAATCGATCGATCGGAAATCGATTGAGGATTCCAATTTGTCCGATTGCCGATGGAATAAATGCATAACAAATGCGAAATCCAAGATAAGCAATGCTAACTCAATAAAGCTTCAATTAAATAATTATATAAAATAATTTGTAATTTGTAGCGCAACAAACTTCAATCATTTCCTACACAAATTATCAACAGTTCCAACGAGTTCTTAACAAGCCAGAAATTTCTCTTTTCTTTTTGGGCCCACGATAAGTGATTAACTAAATAAACGCAAAGCTTAAACAAAATAAAAGAAAAAATGTTGTGGCTTAATGACAACAAACTAAACAAAAAACAACAAGAAATCAATGTTTAAACTTTCTACAGTCTGTTATGGTCGGTTGAATAATGCTGTGATGATTCAGCGGAGAATCTGGTAGCTGCAGAAGTCTGTAAATCATGTGAGTTTTAACATATTATCTAGGCGTGTCAAATGCCAAATTACTTTCACTCAACAACAACAACACTACCAACAATAAACATTAACAATTATAATAAAATGTTAATCGCTCAATTCGCAAAAATTTTATAGCTTTGAATTTACTACGCACTTTGTTGGAGTAGTGTAGTAAGAGGGCGAGTGTTTGATGTGGGTGAGGAGCGAGGAGTTGGCTATAGAAGGTATAATTCTACAACTAAGCGTAGCCAGCTAATTGAACTGGTTGGGGGGCCTCAAAGCCGCTCAAGGTCGTTCCATGTCAGAGCGTAATTGAAAATTGGATATCGATCAGTGAACACTCGACAAATGTGGAACTGAAGGTGCCGCCTCAGACACATCATAACAGACAGGCAGACGGACGGACAGACAATGACAGAGCTTTGTCTACAGAGAGTAGAAGAGTAGGGAGAGCAGAGAAGGAAGTACAGAGCTAATAAAAAAGAATTTATTTTTCTGAGCTGACAAACAAATAAAAATAAAACCCAAACCAAAAAGTGTCAATTTAATTTTGAACAGTGTAGCTCATTTAAGGGCGTGGCAGTTTACATATCCACAAATTGCGTGGCAGATAAAACTCAAGTTTAAAAAGGGTAAGAAAAATAATCTTTGTTTTCTAAGTACAAATTCGAGTACTGTTTAAATGTTTAAACAAATCGTTTAGTTTATAAATTGTTGTTGCTGCTTGGCATGCACAAAAGCAGCGTGTGGGCGTGGCCAAATTGTGCACTGTGTCTTGGCCAAAGTCTGATCCATAATTTACCACAAAACGCTTTGAACTCGCAACGTGCTTGGCATCCTTGTTGTGGTTGTTGTTGCTGCTACGCCGCCAGCTGCGATTCGATATTTTTCTGGGCCGCATTTGGAAGAAAGTCTACGGCCAACTTTTACCCAATAAACTTGTTGGCCAAGCGCAAAGGGAACAAACTCGCAGCTTGGCTAAATTGTGTGCATGCTCGGTCGGCGTTTATTAAAATAACGGTACTTAAGTACGCCCTAAGCAAACTGCACTTTAGTTGCAACAACAATTACACGAACATGCAACAAGCAGCAGAAAAAAAGTCAACGCTTCAAATGGGCGGCAACCAAAAAGCGGCAAAAAGGGACATGGCAGAAAGGGGCGTGGAGTAGGGGGGCAACTAAGGGAAGGGGCTGCTTAATAAGCATCTTTAATGACATGTGACAGTGGAGACAAGAATTCTTTAATAGCCAGAAAAGAAAGCGTCTGCAAATTGTACCAAATTATAAAATTAAATGAAAACCAAAAAAATTAATCGATTTAACAGTCGATACTTTTCAGTGAAGCTTTGTTCAACTAACAAAGAAATGTATTCTAAACTGTTGTACCCTAAGTTAATTTCGCAATATTAGCTGCTGCTTGGCTACCAAGTTGTTTACCAGATCATTACTTATGAGTATCTCATAGATAGTTAGACCTTAGACTGACCTTTTGTGAGCAAATTGTTTGCAGTTCTCACACACACCCAGCGCTTTTGTTGTCTGTTGTTGTTTGCTGAAGTTCGTGACCTCCATAAATTGAGCGTCACACACACACACAGGGGGTGGGGCAGTGGGGGGAGGGGTAACTGTCAGTTGTTGGGCGCCTTTTTAATAGCCAATAAGTTTTTGGCGCAGCGTCAAAAGCAAAAGAATCAAAAAATTGTGAATAAGCGACAATTTATTATAAATTACTTCGGCTTGAGGTGAATTCTCATTTCTTTTGTTATTATTGTTATTGATAAATTGCTTAATTCTGCAGCGCTTATTGTTGTTCTTGTTTATTTTTTCATTTTCATTTGAAATTTGTCGATTTCCAAACAGCCAAATAACAAGATTCGTTTCGATTTTGCATTATTGTCACGATTCTCTTTTGCCGGACAAGCCAGACACAACAACAACAACAATAACAACTTGTATATATTTTTTATTTTGTTTTCTTGTTGTTGTTGTTCTTGCTGAGGCAAAAAAACAACAGCAAAAAAGTAATTAAAATGCAGCTGAGCCAAAACAAAGTTTCGTTTAATTTGAAGATTGTCTTCGCTGAAAAAAATCTGCTTGCTTTTTTGCTGCTGTAACAATTGCAAATGTCACTACAAACATGAGTTATAATTTTAAATTTAAATTTAAAATCCATTTGTCTGCTTTTGTTACAGACATTTGTTTAATTTTAAAGCAGCTTTGGCAGCAGCTAATTGTTGCCAAATGTTTTGATAGAAGTGGTTAAGAAATAGAGATGAGAGTGTGGCGTTGTTTGAACGATAGTTTTAGTCAATGTATAAGCGATGGTAAGACGATAGTTTTAGTACAATTTTGTTGGTCATACAAAGTTGTTTGTCGTACTTTTTCAGAAAGGAATAAACTGTGAAAATTTGAATTGGAATATGAAGGGATCTGCACTAATAATTGGCATCAAAATATTCTATAAAAATTTTCTGAACTTTTTTAGAGTTTGTGTCATTTGTGTAAGCTTAAGACATTTAAAGTTTCAGATATTACTAATTTCTAAAATATACAAAGCTTTAATTCGACTCATAATTTCATAATAAACACGCGTTAATTATTTTAAAACCGTTTAAATGCTACCCTTTAATTACATTTTAGTCTAGTTTTCTGCTCTCTATTTTTGCTGATCATTTAGCACTAAACACAAAGCGCACATTCAACGATTTTGGCCAAATTAACACCTCAAAAGACGTCAAAATCAAGACAAGCTTAAATGTCAATATATATAAACATATATGTATTATATATATATACTTAACATATACATATGTATATGCGAGTTGCAGTTGCGTTTAGTGGTGACAGATATCGCAACTTGTTTGGCTGGTCGCAGCTTTGGTCGATTCGTCGATTGGTCGATATGCGTTGCTGACCACCAAATTGGCCAACATGTTGTTAGCCATAAAAATCAAATTTACAACAGCAGCTGTCAGCTGTTAATGATTGTTGTAGTTGTTGGTGTTGCTGTTACTGCTTGTGGGTTATTTACTGTTCAGTGCTCGATTGCCCGTTGCAAAGTTAGCCTCTAATTGCCGGCACAGCGCGAATAACTTGACATTAATGCATGTTGAGTTTAATTGTTTCATGTAGACGCAGTTCCTTGTGTGTCTTTTTAACCAGAGCGTAAAGCGAATAAAAAAAACGTGGCCCACACACGCCGTGAGGCATCAGAGACCGAGGGAACTTGTGTAGGGTGACAATGTAAATTCATTTCAAATTGCGCAGGGAAATTGTCTCAACAATGTTACAATTGCCAATTGACAATTGACTTGACAGCGAAAGAAAGACAAGCAGAGTGAAAGAAAGAGAGGAGTAGAGGGAGAGGAAGCGATACTGAAGCCTGTCCTCATCCCACAGACATTTGCATAATTTAGCAATATCAGTACAAGCAACAAGTAACAAGTAAATAAATAAGTCTACTCATAAATATAAGCAAGTACATGTAAATGCGATAAAAAGCAGAACAACTTTGGCATTGACTTGATTGCAATTACAGCAAATATCAATCAAGCAACCGATCTATAATATCTGCAATATAAATGTTAATTTTAATTGTCTTAACTTCACAAACAAACATTGAACTTAATTTACCAAAAGTGTTTACCACATTAAACTAATTGCACACACATTACAGCCCTCCCTTTTGACCAAAAGTGTTCACACTTGAGTGTATAATATTTGGCAATTAGATAAACAGCTAAAAATAATTGTAAATAATCGTTAAATGGCTAGAAGATACACATCGTAGCTATATGTCTTTCAAGGTTGCTTTTTGGCTCAACTTCTGGTTCTCCATGTTTGTGGTAACTCACACTCTTCAAATGAGTTTAAGGCCAACTGTGGATACATTAAACTTTCCCCCTTGTTGTAACCTTGAAACTAATCATTTTCCACGCAGCGGGTTCAAGTTTTCGACATCGCTTTAAAAATAATATTTTTATGGAATTTTTACTTGATTGCCGTCAAATGTTTATACAGAAAATATTTCTTTTTATGCTGAACTTTTACACATTTTCCACAGAATGTGTAAAATTCTAGCTAATAAATTTTACACTTTGGTTAGAAGTATCTGTTAGTTATATAGCTGGGAAGTTGTGCAATTGCCAATTAGGCAACTAGTTGGCTCAGATGCTGATTAGCATGACGAAATGTCGAAAGGTAAACGAAACCCAATGCAGCCTCGAGTGGGTGCACACAGAAAGCCAAAAGTTCAAATTCCTGCCAGTCGGTTACATCAAATGAAGTCAGTGTAGCGACCGAAGGGGGGACAGTTAACTGAAGTGCAGGGGGGAACTGAATGAAAACAAATATCTTGAGCAAAAAAAAAATAAATAAAATGCGACAAAATCTGCGCAAAATGTTGCACACGCGCTCAAAGAGTTTTGTGGACCGGTCCAGCTCCGAGACTGTTGTCCAGCTCGGTCTGCTGTCCAGTCAGTGGGCTGCTTGCACTTGCGCAATTTGGCATGCCGCACTGTGGCATGCAACGACGCACAGTCTGTGCCAAAAACGGTTTTTAGTCTGCAAATTGTTTAGCTAAACGTTAAACTGCACAACGATTGCCGCAAAACGTGGCGATAATTTAGCATGTTTATCAATTTGCATTAATTTCCATTTATTCAAAGGCGTTTTCCACCACCTCAGCTATTTCGTGGCCTTCATTTCAGAGCCTAATGTCTGTTGACAGCCAGCGAAAGTGGATGCCTGATAATGAGACTCCTCTGCTCTTTTGCTCTGCTGTCCTCTGTCAATTAGCCAAATAATTTTAAATTGGGCAACAACAGTAGGCAAACGTCAACAATGCTTGGATTTACTTTTCTTTTCCTATTTTTACATCGTTTGACCAGCAAAAAATGAAGAAACTTTAGAAAAGTGAAATTTGAGGCCAAATGTTTTTTTTTTTTGGCTCTTTTGGTAGATACAAATTAGTAGCGACATTAGTTAGGACTGGGAGTTTAAAGCATATTAACGTTAAATGATTGTTGGCCTCAAAGTCATTTTCTTTGGCGTATGTCAAACGGTAGCAGTAACTACCAACATGAGGCCGCATTGAAAGCCCATTGAGCGTATGGAGGCCACAGATGAGCAACGTCATTCATTGAAAGGGGCTACAAAGACCAAGCGAGACAAAACAAAACAAGACAAGAGTAGACATGTTCAAGACGTGTTATCACGAACTACCAATTGGTGCTCACCGTCTTGACTTTCTTTCTTTCTCTCTGCCTCATTAAGAAAAATGCTTTAACTCTGACAGGCGAAATAATTAAATTTTTCTTAACTTCTTTTTAAACTTTTTAGCGTTTTTTTTTTTTTTTTTTTGTTGATAAGCGTGGGTCGACGCAACTGTAACAAATGCGTAGAAAGTTGTTAAGAAACAAAAATACGGCAGTTGCGTGCCAGTTTTAAGTACGGTTTATTTGTTGGACATGCCACAAGCTGCTTAACTCTTATGAATATGCATGTGGCATGATAAAGTGTCAATAATGCGCAGCTCGACAGCTTCCACATGTCACACAAATCAAATCAAACAAAACAACACCGAAATGAAACCAAGACCCAACAGCTAACAACCAAAGCCAAAAACTGAAACCGAAACAACCGACACTTTTCAGCCAGTTGCCAATTGCAAGTCAAGTCTGTTTGTCAGTCTGTTGTTGTTGCTTGTTGGCAGTTGCATTAAGCGAGTGGCAAGTACTTGACCGAATTCCACAATTGCCCCTCCCCTCACCATCCTAGTCTCACCGCTCCATACCCGCCCTGCCATCCTGCATCTCCCACTGCACGTACATATGTGCATAATTATGCCCAGTTGGCAAACTGTCAAAGAGTTTTCCAGCAGCCCAGCTGCATCTAAAGTTGACACCAAAAGCAAAACATAAAAAAAGACAATTTTTAAAAAGACTAAACAAAAAGAAGACAAAACATCTCAACTTGTTGCAACTTGAAGCTAGCTGAGATGTGGCACGTTTTGGGTTGCTAATCAAAAGCCCTTACACTAGCAAAATATACTCAATAAATTTCTCAAAATTGTAAGAAGCTGCATAAAATTATTTAAAAGACTTTAAATTTTATATTGAATTTGTTTTCTTTAATTTCAATAGTTAAAGTTGAAGCTGTGAACATTTTTAGCTCAAAGATACAAATCTATCTAATTTAGTTATCTATAAAAAAGTGTAAACACATTTTCCTATCATTTCTAGCGCTACTGCAGCGCCAGCTTTATTTTTATTTGAAGAGCTATACATATATCACTTAAACTATCTTAATCCAACTGCAGCTTAAGATACGAAAGTATCTATAGACAAATATAACTCGATAAAGACATCGAGATATTATAAATAACATTATATACCTATAATACATATTATGTTATGTCACATCTGAAGCAAAAATTCAACTGCAGTTAAAAGATACAAATGTATCTGTGTAGCTACAAGTACACGTAAGTGTGTTGGCCAAAATCTGTTACCCGCATATGCTTATAGACAGGCCAAAAACAAATATTTTCACACATGTCAAAATAAAAATATTCGTTGTCATGGCTAAAGGAAAATTGATAATAATCTGCCAAACAACACACACAACATACAACACACAGCAAACAACATGAGACAGAAGACTGAAGACGGAAGACTTAAGATAGAAGACAGAAGACTGCGGTGCAGTGAGCACGACAACAACGTCACAATGTCGCCATAGCTGAATTGGCAGTGCAGGGCGAGGAGGAGGAGGAGCAGGAGGCAGCAACTCGATCGTGCCACGAGAAAAAATGTGGCAAAAATCGTGCAATAGAAAAGTAAAGCAATAGACCGAGAGAGAGATGGAGAGAGCGAGGGGAGAGAGCTGCGACTGCAGCTTCCTTGAAAGGTGTGTTTCAACAATTAATTTTGCTTTTTCGGCATGGCTAAGTAGTAGCTACAGCAGGCGAGGGCGTGTAAAAGGGGTAAAAGGATAGACTGGGAAGGAAGTCAGGCTTAGGTATGGATTTGTTGTACCAAATTGCAAAAGTAGAATGCGGGCAACGAACCTCTTGAAAGAGCCAAGTTTATTTATGGCTGGCAAACTGAGAATGAGAATGAGGATGAGCATAATGATGCTGATAATGATGACAAACACGATGATGATTATGACGATGATGACCAGCAATGTCCATTTAAAGCAAAAGATTCTAAGCCCGCCTTGCGCTTTGGAAAGTTTTGCTGCATTTGCGGATTTCCAAGGAACAAGCAATTTGATGACGCCAATAAAATGTGTTTAAAGGCAATTGATCATTGTCGACGCGAATGCAGAGACATGCGCTTCTAATGGTTAAAGCCCAAATGGAAGAAATGGCTGTGGAAGCAGGCCAAGAAGACAAAGACACAATAAGAGAGTGCCATGTTTGATATAGACCCCACCAGACGCAGTCGCAGTCGCTGCTACAGATACATATGTAGACAGAGACTCAGACTGAGATACAGATACAAATTCAGACGCAGTTGTCGAATGCTTATGTAGAGCCCACCACTGACATCTAGTGCCACTTGAGCTGAAACTTGCAGCTTCAAGTGCATTTTGGAATGTTACACACACAACAAACACACGCACACCATACACACACACACACACAGACTCCGCACACACTTTGTACACTCCTCACTCACAGCGTTAGAGAAAGAAAAACGATCTTTGTGGCAGCTGAAGAGCATCAAAAGGCAAACTGAAGATGAATGCATCTCAAGTCGAGTTGGGCTTTAGTTTTTTTTGTTTTCCTTCCATTTTGTTGTTGTTGTTGTTAGTGCTTTTTATATTTTTGGCAGTTTGAGCTCAAGGTAATGATAATGCCGTTATGTTCACTCGATTCAACGATAAACATAAAAAATTGAACCACATCGAACATTAAATTCGTTTTGGGGTAAAAACCCGGCGCAACTTTCACGAAAAACTTTCTAGCCTAATGGAAACTTAACTTAATTAATGATGCTGAAAATGCGTAGCGAATTATCTACGTGTATCGTTGGTAACTAAATATAAAATAAAGGTGTCAGAATGTTACGACCACGAAAAGTGTTGCCACATGCAGGCCATGTTGCACGTTGCAGCCAAATTCGTTATGTTTGATCTCTTTTTGTGGTGCACTAGGTCAGACTCTGCTAGTTTTCTGGGCGTGGTAAAGACAAAGCTGCGACTGGAAATTGAAACACCCACGCACAACAACAACAACAGCAACAACAGCAACTCACTTGTCTGGCAAAACGTAGAGTAAATGTTTGAACATATGTAAATTAAGCCGACTGCAGCAGTTGCACTTTGGACGTTGCTTTTAATTACCCCAAAAAGGCAAACAACAACAACAACAGCAGCACAGTGGAAAAAAACACAATTTAACTGCCAAAGCAACAACGACAATAAAGACTGCGACACAAATGTTTATAAAGAACGAGTGCATACAAAATTTGTTTAAGTACCAAACGAGTGAGCAACAACAACGGCCTTAAAAAAGTGAACGGACAACAAACCAACCAGAGAGAGACAGAAACAGAGAAACTGAGAGAAGTATAACAAATACCACAGTGGCACAGTGGTGCCAACATTGTGGATTATGTGGAATTTATTTATAGGTTAATAATTGTTTAAAATGGTAGTTAAAAAAGAATTTAAAAAAAACAATTTTCTTATTTTAAGACTCTTTGGAAGAAAGTAAAAGATACAAATGCTTTGTAAGCTTAAAAAAAAATTGGTTTTATTTGTAAATTAATTATCAATAATCATTTTAGTTAATAAATTTTTAATTAAACTAATATTCCAAATGATACATTTTAATACTTTAAATATTCATAAATACATTTTTCTTTATTAGTCTTGCTAAAAAGTTTTTTTTTGTTTCACAATATTTCACAAAATTCAAATTCTGTTCTTAACACTCTTTTGCACCACTGTGCTTAGCGCCTTTCAATAAAAATTTGTCTGCCGCTGCACTGTGCAACATATGCAGCAGCCACAGCAGCAGAGCGGAAATGGCCGCGAAATTGTGGCAATAATTGCGATCGGTGGGTCAGGCAGCACTCACGAGCGAGCCACCGCGAGACCAACAAAAATTCAATTTCAATTTCAATTTTATTAATTTTGCTGCGTTGGCGTCGCATTAAACGTGCAACGTGCTCAACAACTTTGGCAATCAGAAAGCCGCTTAAATCAACAAAATTAGTGCAGGTCAACCGAGGGGAGGGGAGGGGAGCAGAGAGGGACTAAAAACAGGGGAATGCAGTAAGGTTGACAATTGCAGTCTGTCAAAATAAATCAGTGTTCATTTGGTCTCTTAAGCGACAAGGCGGAAGAGCAGCATGCAAGAAGGGAGGGGGAAAGGCAGTGCAGGGGGGGAGGTCTGGGGGTGTTGTGTCAAACGTCAAGTGTCACTCAATGACATTTTACGATTAGACATAATAATACATTTTCATAAATGTAACATTTTAATTTGGAAGCCAAAACAAAAATAACCACAAGCTAAATTATGAAATTTCCGGCGTCGACACTTGGAGGAGATGGAGAGATATTCGTGGGTTGATAAGCTGACTTTGGTTGAGGAAACCTGCAACACACACCACACTCTACACACACAACTCGTAGCCATAGCAGCTGGCAACAGACAAAACTAAAAATTTGTTGCATTTGCCAATGCGATTTCGGCGAAAAATTGCAAACTGCAAATGCGCATAAAAATGAGCTTGACTTTTCTTTCTACCCAAAACAAATACTCCCTCTCTGTCTCTCCTTCTCTTTCTAACTCTCTTTGACATGTCTGACACATGTTTTGGTTTCTGTTTTGGCTTAAACTTTAGCTTTGGCTGAGCAACTTCATTTGAATATACTTTTGGCACTTGGCTCATAAACTCTGCGCTCAGCTAGCGTTTTATGGCTATATCTTATACCCACAACTACAACTAGATACTCACACACACACACATGCAGCTCTATACATTTATTGGCGTCTAGCGTCTCTTACCTGCAAATAGAGCGTAAAAAGGTAATCGCATTAGTTGAATTGTCGACAATGAAAAAGTTGAGAGAAAAATAAAATAATCACAATTTGAACCTTTGCCTTCAACTTGTTGTGCAAAGCAATTGGCCAATTGGTAATTGGTAATTGACGATTGCCAATTGCCCGATGACGCTGACACCCACGACAAAGTTATCTTCAGTTAATTAATTGAGTTCAACAAGTTGAGAAAATAATCAAAATCAATTTAAAGTAAACGTTTCTTGCTCATTTTTCTTTTCGGTATTTTTGTGGTGAGTTTTTTTTTGGGGTCAAGCGGTGAACGTTTGCTGATGATGTCAAAATCCATTTGCAAATATTGCGAAAAGCTTTAAAAATTGTTAAATACAATTTGTCGTTGTTGTGTTTGTGATTGGGACTGTGCTTTTTGGGTAAGTTTTGTTATTGGCAATCGCCAATTTAGCGCTATTCATTCATAAAAATCGTTGTTTCATTTAGCCAACTCATGCGGCGCTTAATTTCGTATTGAAAAACTTATAAATTGTTGCATTGAAATATTGAGGAAAACGTGCACGAAATGAACAATCAAAAAAGCATTACATGAATTTTAATATTTTGAATACAACAAACAAATGGGCAAAATCAAAATCATATTTCAAATATTATTTACGCAATGCTCGCTCTATTGCCAATCAGCTGAGTGTAAATTAATGTGTGTGTGCGAGTGTGTGTGTGTGTCTGTGTGCGAGTGTGTGTGTGTGTGAGTGTGTTGTGAGTGTGTTTAAATTGTCAATCGACTGCGCAGTGCGTGACATAATAATTTTAATTACATTCCCCGTTTTGTCTACGCTGTGAACTTGAACCCGAGTTCAGTAGTCGCGTCATCGGGGAATCATTGAGTACCCCTACCCCTACCCCTACCTTCTACCCACTGCCTTTGGGTGTTGCCGCAAATCATGCGTACGTCTTTAAATTGTAAATTGTGTAAAGCAGCTCGTAAATAATCAATAAATGAAACACATACACGACAACATCAACATCTGCCTCAATTTACGATCGTTTCAAGTTTACCAACGACACTTTTTATACAAGTTGGTAACAAACTTTTTGGCTGCTTTAACTGAAATCCAATTATAGTTCTGATTCATCAATAGTTGTTGATTGTCGGTGATTCAACAGCTTAAAAGCTGCTCTTTCAGCATATGCAAATTTTTGATTGGTTTGCTTTCAAGATTTGATTTACACGTCGTATACTTAATATTCCACTTGTTATATGACCATTTCTAAGCCAATCAACAAATGCTTTTGGCATACTAAACTGTAGCAAACTCAGTTCGTTGCTCCTGTTCTTTAATTTTACGATACTATTCGCCTCTCCCCCACTCTCTTTCCTTCTCTTGTTTGAGTTGTAACAAAAGATTTGTAACACATTCATTGCCAACCAGTTTCCACAGCGAAAATTACATTTGCATTGCATGCCAATCAGTTCTCTATTACTTTGCATCCCAGCTAAACAAAAATCCAAACAATAACTCAGTTAATTGCAAACAGAAACAAACAAAAGCGACAATTATAATAATAATAGTTACTTAGCAGGCGATGATATCATAGCAAATTCTTGATTCGCTGTTGCATTTTGCACTAAATTTCCCGCTTTGTGCTTGAAATTCTTAGCACCCAACGGAGCCAAACAGAACTCTACATAAATATTACAAAAGTGGCCCCAAAAATATATAAATTTATGAGAGGAAATGAGCAAAGACGACGCCACGCGACGCGACGTTCAATGTCAAATGGCGCGCGTTTCTCTTTCGCTGCACAGTTCTCCACTCTCAATTCTCTAGAGGCAGCCTTTAATTAAGAGGCAGCACACACTGAGTGGCGGCACGAGCATTTAACGGTTTGAGACGTCAGTTGATTCTTGGCCAAACATAAATTGTGGGGTAGTTTAAAAGATACAAGTCGAGATCGTGCGATTAGCGGCACACTGCAGGCTAAAACTGTTGCAATTACCCAATGGCAACGATTGCGGTAGTGGTAGTGGAAACATCAGCTAATAACCATCACTTCTGTTGGCCTAACTTGGCCAAATTGAAATGTTGGCTAAAGACAAGTCGTTGGCCGTGGAAAGCAGCTTATTAGAACCGGACATGTTCAAATAAACTTGGAACAAAATCATTTCAACTGCCACAAATGTTCCAAATGTTGACCAACTTGCCGATTCCATTAAGCCAAGTTGTCTTCTAGCCGGCAGTCGTTCACAGTCATTAATACACCTTTAAGTTGATTATATGCTAGATAAAATTAATCAAAAAACTAAGCAGTAAATAAACTACAGAGAAGTTTAAATACCCTAACTGTGATTAAGTAAAGATAGTAATGGCATCTAATATCAGTTCTAATCAGATGAAGTCGATTCTTCTATTATACAAATGATCATTTAAATTATTAAATATTTTAGATTATTAATTGCTCAATTGGCAATATTTTATGCCCAATAAAAGCTAAAATTGTTTACCTATTTAAACTTTACTTTTAGTCGTTTCTATTCACACTTTTTTATTATTTTTTTGGCCTGAGAAGCACTGATTAATAATCCCCAGGCAAACCCCTTTAAGCTAAAAAATTGATTATGCAAATTATTTTGGCATTTGTTAAATCATACAAAGCGTTCTTTATCGCCCCTGTTCAGATTACAGGATAGCCAATTTACAAATTGAAGAAAAGAAGAAAACAAACTTAAGTTCTCTGGAAGCTTTATTCAAGTTTTTGTTTAAACAATAAATCTTAAATGAAGTGTGCTGACTACTGATCTCATTTCTAAATATACAGTGGCAAA
Organism: Drosophila acutilabella; assembly: GCA_035046005.1. Classification (NCBI taxonomy): domain Eukaryota; kingdom Metazoa; phylum Arthropoda; class Insecta; order Diptera; family Drosophilidae; genus Drosophila; species Drosophila acutilabella. The sequence continues at coordinate 8,308,576 of JAWNOK010000003.1, forward strand.
AAGTCGAACTAAAATTTATGCAGAGAGAAATTTATAGAATAGATTATTTTTGCCAACAAACATTAGTTTTTGCATAAATAAATTATATATTTAGAGCAAGTTATACATAAAATATAGTTTAAATTTCTGGGTAACTTTCTGTTAACTGATTTGACTTGAATTATGAGAACTGATATGCATATTTTTATTTTTTAAGAGTAAGTTGTGATTAGCTCATATTTTATTCCACGCATAAAGATATTGATTAATATAGCACTTTTCATGTATTTGCATATCTGAAGTTTATATTTTGAAGCTTATCTGTATCTTATGCAATGCATCTTTTATCTGCCAACTGACCATTTAATAATTCAGCGTCGTAACATTCCAAATTGCGTTATTTACAGCACACACACAAAAACAGACACACACACACACCTGTATGCATATTTATTTAATGCACTGTACTGGCTACTGTAGAGCATTTTTCATGCACCAGTTTCAAACTGACGGCACTTCGAAGCGGCAAAGAAAAAAAGCAACGAAACCACCGAATCCACCGAAGCACTGAATCCACCATAACACTGAACCACCCAAGCGCCAAACCGACAGTCGCCACTTTGTGCAGCTTGATGGCTTTCCAGCAATTTTACGTGCATGTTGCCAGTTCTGCCAGCAACAACAACACTAACAACAACAACAATTAAATGTTCTGCCTTCAAAATTTATGCACATTTCATTGTTTGCGTTTTTGGTTTTCTGTTGATTTTGGCGCAAAGACATGATGCAATTCTGTTTTTGTTCTTGTTATTTAATACGAATTTCGATTCTTAGACCAAATTTAATTGTTTTTACTTTTGTTCTTGTTTTAATTACAAGTTGTTGTTGTTGCTTTACTAGTTTCTACGACCCACAAACATTTTGAAATTAATTGAATTAAGTTGTGTTGAATGAGGCGTTGAAAACTGAATTGAATTTCCATGCCAAGTGGTTTTACTTGTTCGAATCTCGAAAGTTTTTGGTCTAAACACAAGCGGAAATGGCCAGTCACAGAAGCGTTTGTCACAAATACTCACGGCCTGGCCAAAAGCACGTTTGTCGTTTGCCGTTAAGAAGCTGCTTAGCCATAACTTCCGCTACAGTAAGAAACTAACACAAACACAAATTCCCTTTGTACTAGAATCACTAACAATATTTTGCACTCTTACAGGATAACTGCACGTCGAGCAGTTGAACTTGATTAATTTTTTTGTATTTTGTGCGCCGATAAAGTCGTATTTGCTTAAGTTAGAAATAAATTCTTCTTGGCTGCGGCTTTGGCCACAAAAAAAATATATGTAAAAAATCAGCAGCAGTAAAAAAACTTCTTCAAGAGTGAGAACCAGTTTCGAAAAAACTTGTTTTGGCCAAAAAAACTGAACCGAACTGTGAGAGGAGAGGAGCAGAGGGTGAAGTACGGAGCGGGAGACGGTAGAGAGAAAAATAAGAGTCAAGTTGGGGCTATTAAAGCGCCGCCAACTTGCAGCTGTCTGGAAGCCATAAAGAAATTGGCCAAAAAAAAAAACTAAATACATCAAAAACAACGAGAACAAAAAAATTAAATGAATTTTTATGCAGTGCACAACAAATCGAGCGACGCTTTCCAAATTATTTGCAACTTCATGTTAAATTAATTTCCGCACAAAATTTAAAGACAGATTAAAGAAGAAGACTGGTGCAACAGTTGCCACAAGTTGTGGCACAGAACTTAAAGTTGACTCTTGAACTGGGAGCAAGTACCGCAAGCTGCAAAGCTGCAAGATCAGCAAAAGCCGATAACAACAGTTGCCTCCAGCAGCAGCAACAACAGCAGCACCTCCACCGCCAACTCCTTTGAGAACAATGCTGCATGCCTGTGCTGCATGCTGCATGCTGCATGTTGCAAGTTGCAACTCTAAGATCAATGACATCATGATGAGGCTTTGGGTGGATGCTGTTTGGTTCTCCTAAGACGCTGTCATTGCGCAGCACAAAAGAAAGTTGCAACTCTTGGTTTTGGGTTGCAGCTTCAAGACTCCGTCTCCTGCAACTACAACTCTCAAGTCCGACGCTGACTTGGAGTATTGGCGTTGTCGTGAGTGGCAGCCACTGACTAACTTGCAACCGACTGACAAACTGACGAACTCTGCGCTTCTAATACAGAACAAACTGCCGCGTTTGTTGTCTGTGTCTATCTACCCATCTCCGTCTCAGTCTCACACATTCGCTGTCTCTCTCTTTGTCTTGGCATTTGCCAAGTTTGTCTGCTGTTTGTGAAGTCGTGACACTGAACAAATGTCAGCACTTGCGGGCGTGCAACATATTTATGCAGCAGCGGCTTTGACTTTGAGGCTGGAGGCCACAGCAGCCACAGCTAGCAAACAGCAACCAATCAATTAACTTGGCCAACAGGCCAAACAGCCAACAACCAATACCCTCAGACTCCTAGCACTCTAGCACCCAAAGACAACGAAATTTGATATGGCTCTGACTGCGGTTAATGTGATTTATGCTGCCACAACTTCAACCTCCACGTCTTGGCCATCTTTAGGAGACTTGGGGTTTGGGGTTAACTCAAAGGCAGCCGCTGTTGCCTTAAGCGCAATTCGACAACTCATCTCTAATTGTAAAACGTCTACACATCTGTAAATCCCCAACAATTTTCTATATAAGAACTTTTAAAGTTGTTTAATTTTAAAAAAATTTTAGTCTTGTTTCTAGTGTACAGGGCAGCAATAGTCTGTGCTGTCTATCAGCCAGTTAAGTAGCCAGAACTGAGCTCATTTCTTTTGCCAAATGTCCAACACATTTGCATTAACTCTGACCCAGAAAATAGAAGAAGAAAACAGAAAATGTTGACAGCCACTAAGTGAATAATGTTAAGTAAAAAAGTGAATACGTCGCCTGGTCACGCCCACATGTCCGCACATGGTCAACGTCAACCAGTCGTCCAGTCGAGCAGTTGAGATGGGCACAAGTGGCGCTGCCCGCTATATTTAGACCTTAAAGATACAGATACAGATACAGTAAGAGATACAACTACAAATTAAGAGATACACACGAGATCACAATGACCATGGCCAAAAGCAAAATTAATGTCAACGCACTGAATCAAAGAAATCAAATCGATACAAAATACAGAAGTAACCATCAAGTGTCGCTGCGGAAACATGAGTTTTATTTTCTTGCCTCGTTTATTTTATTTTATTTTATATTTTTATCTTTTTGTTTTGGAGCGGCACACGAACGATCAATCAAAAGGCAGCACATGGTCGTTATTATGGCCGTAGCAGTTAGCCATGTTTTTAGACTACTTTCCCGAAGCGTTTCGTTACGTTTACGTTTTGGGCCATTGTGTGGGCTTTTTGGGCTTAAAGCCTCAGGAATGTCGGCAAATTTGTAATTGCACATAAGTACAGAGTGTCATTTTGCGGATGCGGGTTCATTTTGCTTTCTTTCATTTGCTTAAACCATGTCTTTGACCCCAAAAAAAATTGTGGTATGGGAAATTGTTGTTCAAACGTAAATATAGATCATCCAGCTATTCATCTGAGATATTTATAAGCGAGACAAAAACCACAGACAAACTGAGAGAGGGAGTGAGAGGAAGCATTCACACTTTACCTTGTGACATGAGTGGATGAACGATCGTTCGATCATAATGTTAAATGTGAACCGAGAAAGCAAACCATGACTTCCATGACTTGTAGAATTGTACGCTCCATTTCTTGCCCCTGAAAACACATTAAATGCTACACCAATTTCATTAGAGATCTTCAGCGAACAAACTTTAAAAAAAGGGGCGATCGGTCGAACGGCCATGTCGAAGTTTGACGAGCGTGTTGTCGACATGGCATACTACAAGATACACATGCACACGACTACAAAACGGCTATCTAGAAGATGCGGCAAACAAACTCACAGATACACACGTTTGTCGCTCACAACTTAAAAGCGGGTGGTTCAATAAGTCACGAAAAACTTGAGAAATGTACACAATTTAAAGTACTCTAATATAAAAGAAGATAATAATATTAAATTAATGATTTTTATACAACTGCCCTCACTACTTCTTTCCTACAGCTGAAAACTTTAGTTACTGCCCTCGCTTGGCTTTGCGCCTTTGCCTTTCTTTTTATGTTTTCATGTTCTGCACGGCATTTCCCGGCACGTCTCTATATATTTTCTTGTTATTGCTGTGGCTAATTAGCTTGTAACTTGAATGTGAACACATTTTGTCGAAAATGAAATGTTCGTTTTAACACTTTTGTTTGGATTGCGGCTAGCTGATGTAGAATAGCAGAGAGTTCGGGGCTGTTCTACAGATCGGCACACTTATAAATTCAATTCGATGGAAACGTCAAAGTCAAATTGTGCCTTAATTGTGTGTTTTTGGGGTGAAAGTTTTCTCTTGTTTTGTTTCATTTCTGTTGTATAGCCTTTTTTTTAAGATTTATGAACTGAGTGAAGAAAAGAAATATGCGTAGTAGAATCAGTGGAAATCTGTAGAATCTTGAGAATAGTTCTCAAATGGCAAAACAAAGTGTTTGCTTAATTATGTGGCCAATGACTGTCTGGCTGTTTTTCCATTCTATTCAGCCCTTTTGGCAGCTGTCTTGAAGATTGTTGCTATTGCTGCATCATTAGCTAATTGATCGAAGGCCAGCATTTGCATAAATTATACAATATTTCATAAATAACATTTGATTATGGCTTGTCCAGCGACAACTGGGCAAAAACAATAAAAACAACAACAACAGCAAGAAATGGTCATTTCGAAAAGTCATCGGAGACGTAGAGTTGGAAGTTGAAAGAATTCGGTTCGTTCACCTGTCCACAGTTAATCGTATGCAAAAGAAACGCAGGAATTGTTAAGAGCCAAGGGAAAACGGGGGGAGCCACTGAGTACCGTTAGAAACATGATAACGGTACAACTTTGTCTGTGGTGTGGAAAAATGTGCATAAATTGAGTCAGGCCATAACGAAATATGACAAAAGAGTTAAGAAGAACAACACCCCCTACCAGGAAAAAATCGACATACACATATTTCTATCAGTTGGAAAATCAATTGATTTTTATGCCACTCGTAGGTGATAATTTCCAATCGAATTTATGATGATAAGCCAAAGTTTACACAAGTTTAGAAGATTTACATACTGAAGTGCAAAGGGGAAAAGGGGGAAAAAAGCTGACTAATTCCCTTATTTAATGTCGTTAAAAATAAACTTGGAGACTTGAAAACTTATTTTCCTCTCCCACTTAAGAAGTTCAGTTTCTGGGATTCCTACCAAAGTTTATTTTACGACATAGAAATTGAAATGCGTTGACATTTTGGGTAAGAAACAAGCAATCTCTTCACCTTTCAATTACCAAACATTTTTCGAACAATTTGCTGGCAATAAAATAACAATTTTATAGCTGCACTTGATGACTTGATGACGATTTGACGATGTCCCACAACCCACACACACTTAACACAGATACACCCCAACATGGCCTGCAACTAAAAAGCCATTCGGCTAACTAATCTTAATGCCGTCGACGCCATGGGAAGCCTTCTCTTTATCCACCACGTAGACCAAAAATCTAAATGTTCAAAATGTCGCGAGACAACACAAAAAAACTAACGAAAAATGAAAGAAAATGAAGACGAAATTGGGAAATATTTAAGCGTCTGTCATTTAATTGAATGAAAATGTTAAAAAGCTGCTCAAAAATGTTAAATGTAAAAAATATAAAACTTTTTTTATAGCCAAATATTTTGGGAATTTACAATGTTGCGCTATCAAAATATTGCGACAATCGACAAAGATCAAAACAATAATAATATTATTGTCGACAGAGGACAGCCTTCTAATCGGCTTAGTTCACATGTTTACAATAAATACGCGTCTTAAACGATTGCCAAACACTTTCTGTCGTAATTCCAGTAGTCAAATCCAATCAGCTGGTAAAAAGCCACGCCTCCCAACTCTGACTATCGCCAAGCGATATCAAGCGATGATAAGCATAAAGAAGATGCACTCAAGGTGTCTGTAAACAGTGACTCGACTCGTTTGCTACCCTGTAAACTAGGTTAGAGACGCAGCCAAGGTGTTTAAATTTATAGAGTGTAGTTCTACACCCCTCAAGGGTATCTTAAATATACTTTAATTATATTTTCTGACTCACTGAGCTACGAGGAAGCCAAACAGTCAAGAATTATGCCACTGAAAATTATATTATGCAAAATTCTAGTAGCATTAAGTGGAAACTCATTAGTTTGTTCTACCCGATGCTGCTCTGAATTCAACGCTGTGTTTGTGTGTGTGTGTGTGTGCTGTGCAAACAGAGGAGCAGCTGAAATCACCGCCTCCTTCTGCTGATAGAGGTGGCAGCATCAGTGAAACAGGTAATTTTCATTAAATTGCCGTAAATTAACAGTCAGCGCTGCGATGCCAATGCATTAGACAACAAGGTGAGATAGCAACAAAGGCAGCAACGACAACAACAACAACAAAAATGTGGAAATGCAAATCTGTTATTAGTGTTGTTGTTGCTGTTGTTGTTGTTGCTTTTGTAAACCTGCTGGCAACATTTGCGTAATTTGTAATGCGACTTTGCCTGAAGCTGACGAATTGACTAAATGCCTGACTGAGTGACTGATTGAATGACTGATGGAGCGCCTCCAGCCCAACAAACATTTAATTTTATGCACTTTCCGATCATCTTTCTCTTTCACTCTGCCTCACGCTGTGTTAGCCATAATTGACTGTTTATTGGCTATGTCGTCGGCGGCTTTAGCTTTTTGATCATTTATCTGTGTCCCACAAGCAATCCGTTAATATTTCGCACCAATGCGCACTTTTTTCAGCTGTGTGTAGAGTAAGGGGGTACCGGGCATGTGCTGCAGTTATAGTTGAGGGTGTTGATCGTACCGTTTGATCGCCCCAAAGGTGTTGCCGTGACAAATTGTACAGCGCGGAAGCAATTTTTAGACCCCGTACTCTTTTGTATTTTGTTTTATGTTTTTTTGTTAAACTACTGGCTAAATTCGCTTTGACGTTGGTAATTGCGGCTTTGACTTTGATTTCCGCATGGGCGCCTAAACTGATGGCGCCCAACGTGCTGACATGCAAATTTTAAGGAGCGTCGTTAAATGAATCGACAGCAGCGTAAATCTTGCAAGCAGCTGACAAAACTCAAAACTCAAACTCAAAAAGAAAACGAGTAAAGGAAAGCCAACAGTTTCTAGGTCGAAACGAAAATATTTTTTACATTTTTGGAAAGAAGTTTTTTTATGCAACGTGCTACCCAAAAAAGTTTAAGAAAAAACTGGCCCCTAAAGCCGCATGTTGCGGTTGCGAGCCTGAAGTTCAAATGTCAGCACTGCCTACACATGTGTGGAGAGAGAGAGAGAGAGAAAGACCGAGAGAGATGTAGGGTATACGGGATCAACAGAGTGCGAGAATAAAGTACACAGAAAACAAGTAAGAAAGGCTACAGTCGATCGAGCCGACTGTAAAAGACCCCGTACTCCCATAGTAGTGCCCATTTTATTAAAATAAAAATTTTAAAATGAAATTTAAAAAATTAAAATGAAATATTTACATTTTGAATTAAAATTAAAAAGTAAATAAATTAACAATCGTCATTGTCAGCATTCGAACCCGCGATCCATACGAAGGTTCCACATTGCGCCGCAACTCTACCAGTTGCACCACGACCCTCTTCTATCATTCTTCCGATTATTTGCATATATGTATGTGTGCTCATACATATGTGTGTATGTATAGCATTGTTCGGCGCGGCCAGCGGCTCCGGGCAGCGCTGCCGCGAGCAGGTAGAGAAAACGTTCGAACATATGTTTGTATGTTTCTGTGTTTGTTTGTATGTGTTGCGCGCATGCAGTGATTTTGCTTTAAAATAACTTCGACTTTGAACCGTAATTTCTCTGTTGTTTGACATAGGATTTTGATGCCACTTTCAGGAAAGTTAGAAATAGTAATTCTCTAAGCGTATGTTAAATTACAACACTGTACTATTTGATTTAATGCCTGAAACAAGGCATTGAAGCTGGAGAGTCTTTCATTTCTGATGAGCAAAGGGGGCGTGGCAGCTCAAAACTTTAAATGACATTGCATTTAGGCTGTCTCTGGGAACCTGCGTACCAAAATTGGTGCTGCTAAGTGCCATAACTATTGAGTTATTCGCTTAAAACACAAATTTGTTCGAGGTGTGTCTGGTTTTTTGCTTATTGCGGGGGCGGTAGGGGGCGTGGCAACAATTTGAAATAAACTTGATCTGCGTACATCATAAACGGACTTTCATTCCAAATTTGGTGTCTCTAGCTTTTGTAGTTTAAAAGATCCAGGTGTTCATACAGACGGACGGACAGACGGACAGACGGACAGACGGACATTGCTATATCGACTCGGCTGTTGATGCTGATCAAGAATATATATACTTTATGGGGTCGGCCACGCCTCCTTCTGCCTGTTACGCACATCTCGCTTCTGACAAACTTAATAGACCCCCTTTACTCTTTTTTAAAGAGTACGGGGTCTAAAAAGAGATGTTGGATAATTCGGCATATTCTTACACCGATTTTGAAATGTTTCATTAATTTTTAGAAAACATTTTTAGTACCGAAAACTGCATATAAAATTCGTACATTAATCAGAAAATTTAGGTTTATTTATCCATGAACATTTCGAATAATTATCAAAAGTCTCTTCTTTATTTAAGATACATATTATGAAGAGTTCTAGAAACTTATTTTGGTACAAATTTTGTGCTGTGTATAACTCAAAAAATGAAATAAAACATCTGCGCTGGTTTATGGCTGTTGCAGCTCAGAAAACGCCTGTGATTTCTATTTCAATTAGGCGCTGTATGTGGGACGTCAGTCAGTCAGTTGCTCAGTTCGTCAGTGTCAGTCAGCCAGAACTTTGGGCCAGGCATAATGAGCAAACAATAATGCTCTCAATTTTAACTTTGCTCTTGTAATTTATTATACAGCCAATGCATATGAGCTCAGTATCTTTGTATCTCCCTATGCATGTATCTGTATCTATATCTGCTTGTTGTAGCTTTATCTACATCTAAATCGACAGCGACTTTAACATCTGCCCGCATCGTTAGTTAAATGTATCTCAGCAAACTGTATAGCTTTTTTTCTCTCCAGAATTTATAGCTCACTCGTTCAATTTATGTTGTGCCAAAGACGCGACAAGACAAGACAAGAAAATCAAATTATATATTCTTATGTCGCCCACGCCATAAGTGGAATTTGGTTGACATGTTTGTGGCAGCTAAGAAAAATTGATTTGAGAAAATTTGTATAGCTTGTTGCATGTGCTGCACGCTGTTGTTGCAACTTGTAATGCGTACCCACAACATTTTATTAAATATTTACACTTCTCGTGTTGTTGTGGTTTTTATTGTGTGGCTTTACATTCACTTTTTTTTTCTTTTTCTTTTTAATTTTATTTGGCACTTTCTTTTGAGCTGAAAGTTTGTTGTCTTAACATTTTGCGCTTTGTGTGTGGGTGACAACAAAGACAAAGGGGCATGTAGCATGTGGCTTGGAGTATGGGGCATGCGTTAGCTGCCGCACACAGCAAAAAGAGCCGTTAACTCCTTTTTGAAAATGTAAATGCATTTGGTAGACACCTGTTTATGGTTTTTACGTTAAAACTCTTCACCCCTACCCACCCCTTCTGGCTTATTGGGCCCCTAGGGGAGGGCTCAATCGCTACGTAGGTGGTTCCAAAGATTGTGGCTTCAAATTGTTGCACTTGCAGCAGACATTGTGCCATTGTTTGTGGCGTATCTTTTGTATTTGTATGTAGTTAGTTTGTTTTCTTGTCTTGTCTTGTCTGGTCATGTCTTGTCTTGTGCCACAAAACAAAGTAAAAAACCAACACAACAAATACAAAAACCAAAAAAAAAACCCAAAACAATACTCAGTTGTTTCGGTTGATAAAAATCTGTTAAATTTGCCCATTTGCTTAGTTGCGATAGAAAGTTCAATTTGTATTCAATAAGAGGATGACGCACAGTGGAGCATAATTTGATGGCTCTCTGTTCAAAAGTCTAAAAACTGAGCTTTTTATAGAGGAAATATTAATTTACTATTTATTAATTGAGCCAGCAACTGTCTAAACTGTTCCAAAACTAAAAATTCAACAAGCAAACTTAAAGCATTAAATGCTAAACAAATTATACAATAAATAATATTGAATAAACACATTTATATTTATGATTTCCCAAGGAAGTAATTAAAATAAATTTTAAAAAATTAAAGGCAGTTGTTTGTGGCTGTTTTTCAGCTAACAAACAGCTGACATTAGGGCCCAGAGAACATGCAGAAAATACAAAACGAATTTGTTGAAGTTCATTAAAACAGAGAAAAGATAAACACATAAGAACAGAGCCCAAAGGGGCATAAAAACAAGTATTTAAAAATACACACATACAGCTTAAGATATGTATGTATGTGTGTGTGTGCTTGTAATAGTATTGCACAATTTCCAGCTATGTAAAATTGAAAACAAATAAATAGCCACAACAAACGGTTGCTAAAATAAACAAGGCGAACGAGACTAGAGAGAAGGAGAGAGCGAGCTAGAGCGAGAAAGGGAGATAGAGAATCAATTGAGACTAAAACTGTCGAAAAGAAGTCATCGGCAGTTCGCTCATCATCATGGAAATAGGCTAAAGAAACGGGAAACTCATTTCGTTTAGTATTTCTGACTTTTTTGCAAAAGGTGTAAACAAAACGTTTGTAGCAGCAGGTGAGTGTGAAAAACTACCTGTAAGATACTGTAGATACTTAGATACGAAATGTATGCTTGTGCATGCAGCAGCAAAAGGTGCAACAGGCAACAGGCTCCATGCTGCATGCCTCTTGCTGCATGTGGCCATGGCGTGCCGAATCAGTCGGCATGAAATGTGGAAAAACGCCATGAAATGGGCTTTCGTCAAATTAGCGTGCCAGCGTTAACGACGAACGCATCTGTATCTGTGGGTCTGCTTGTATCTATAGCCATATATATCTAAGTGTGTGTGTGTTTGTATCTGACGAGTTGCACTGTGGGATATTTCGCACTTTGCGCTGCCAGTTCAATGCTGTACCCGATTTGCTACCTGAATGAAGTAGAGACCATGAGACAGACAGACAGACAGTGAGACAGACAGACATTCAGACAGACAGTTAGACATCCAGACAGACAGATAAATAGACAGACGCAACGACTTGATTTATTTGGCTAGCATTTTGCATCTGTTTTTATCTGAATTTGCATTTGCAGACCATATAAGCTAGTGCAAAGCCTTTTTCTCTTATCTAACTTAAAGAACAGTCTTCTTTGACTTTAGCACTTGATCCAAACACACTCACACACACAACACACACTGGGAGACAAGCAGATAAATGTGTAAACTGAGCGTCATAAATACTCCCGTCGTTTAGTTTTTACGATTTGTCGGCTGGCTTTGTTTGCCATAGACTCACATACAGTGAGATAGGGAAAGAGAGCCAAAGAGTGAAAGAGAGGCATAAACACATCCTAAGATACAAGTTCCAAGTATCTTTCAACGTATCTAAATGCATATACAACTAAAGAGTTAAAATGCCAGCTCAGAGTCTCCTGCAAAGATTTCTCGACAATGCGCTGATTCCTGCGTACTGTACCAAATAAAAAAAAAGCAAAACCAAAAACATAAAAAAGGAGAAAAAACAGGTCCCCGACAGGGCCAAAGTTTGCGTGCCTTGCAGAAATTTAATGGTCTCTGTTTTGGCGTCCGAAGCCAAAGACAAGACCCAAACCTAAACCCAAACCCAAACCAAAAAGCGAAGCTGAATCTTACTCCAAAAAGTACCAAAGAGAGCATTTATGTGGCGCAGGTAAAAAATTTGACTTTTCTTTGGACCCGCAGATCTGACAATTCTCCACAGCTCCAAAGTTTCCAAAGTTAGCTTGAATTTATTTAAAAACTTATTTCAAACGTTGCTCTTTTATTTTTATGGCTCATAACAAAATTATTGTCCAACATTCCAAAGGAAACAAGCAATGCCACTTAAACATTTACCGAAAATCAGCTTAAATCTTAAACTCTTTAATGTGAAATCGATTTTAAATTGAACGGTTTTAAAATCTATAATAATTTACGTTAGATTTTTAATTATTATAGATTAAAAGATAATATTACTAACTTTTATCGCGTATTAAGTTAATCCAAGTTCACGAAATCGACTATTGTTTAAAGTTTCAATCGACTGCAATTTAATTTAGATTAAAGCATTAAAAATTGAGACAGAATTTTTATTAACCTTTTTTATTGTTAAATTTCTGCAATGCTATAAATAACAAGCTTTATTGTTAATACAGTTTTAAATTTTACTATTTTTGTCAACATAAACTTTGTTCTCATTTCTGTTGAACACTTGAATTGAGTGCAAAGCTTTTACTAACAGCAATCACATAACATGTTAATTAACAGCTTCTGTTATTAGCTTTAACTTCCCACTGTTAGGGATGTAATGTTGCGGTAATGTCCCATAGCAACACTAAAACAACAGAACCCACAATGCCGCTTACTCATTTACACATCAGTTGCGACACAAAACGTTGCCTTTAATTGTGGCACATTTCAGAAAGTCCAAAATTTACGTCTTTAAGCGCTCGTCAGAGAGCTGCAGAGTCATAATTTGTTCGAAAAAAGATACAAGACAAAGAGAGAGAGCGAGAGAGAGAGAAAGATCGTGAGAGAGTGGGGAAGGCGAAACGAGGGTGCAAAACAACGAAAGTACTTTCATTTTCACGCTCATAAAGCTCAAAAATGCTGTCGTAAAAAGACGCAAGTTTAAGCCGCTTAAATGACATTTAAATAAATAAGCGGTAGGGAGGTGGTAAGCGAGAGGTGAGGAGAGTAAAGAATGGAAGTAAGAAAGGTACAATCGGACCGTGGCCCTTTCACTGACAAGATCAGGAGCGTTTCAAAGGCTTAGAAGCGACTGTCTGCAACAGGAAGTTCGCACTTCACCAAGGAGTCCCAAAAGGCACAGAGCGCTAGAACCAGAGGCAGGGAGGTAAAGGGAAATGGACAATGACTGAAAGATGAGAGGCAAACACAATCACGGTCAGCACACGTTGTCTGGCAGTGATTACACTTTAAACTTGTTATAATGAGGCAAGAGAATAAATCCAGCGGATGTGCCGAGCGTGCCCGGATAACCAGAGGGGCAGGGGCCAAAAGGGGTTGGGGTTGAATTGAAAACTGAAAGCGTTAAGCTGCGGTTGACATCCTGGTTTGCCAGCTGGAGACCATCAACCAAACATCTTTCAAGAGGAGGCACTACGATTGAATTACCAGCAGGGAGAATGGGAAAAAAACAAAAGGCAGAGCAAAATACACGAAAAAAGAGCAGACAACAAATGCACTTGTTTCAGTCATTATTTTTTTCTTTCAGATTTTCCACTTTTTTTTTTTTTTTGTTGAAATATGATGCCACAAGAAGGCGCAGGTCATAAACAAAAAACGACAACGGACAGAGCGACAAAAGACGGTCGAACAAGACGGCAAAGTGTTGCATGATAAGGTTAGATAAGCGCCGTCCCGTATACCTGAGCGACATATATACATATATTTTGAATGGACTCAAGATGGAACTCGCTCTGGAGTGAGCACTTCCTCACATTAGTCGACCTCAAAGAACCTAACCCGAAAAGCAGCAAATAGCAGACAGAAGACAGCAGACAACATAAAAGATAAAGATAGAAAGACTACAAATTTGGTAAGGGAGAAGAATTGTAATGAATGAATCTTGTGTTTCATTGAACTCACCTGCATTTTGTTGCACACCCGGCACCACCACCGATGATTCCGCCTTAAAAGCCAACAAATCCTCTGAATTTGATTGGATCATTGATTCTCCATTAATCTTGCTGCTTGCAAGCTTCTCGACACCCATGTCGAGTGTGGTTGCCGCATCAAGTTCCACATCCATATCCATTAGTGTGTTGGCTTTAAAGAGACCCGCGTTGCGATACTCCTTCGTAAAGGGCGTTGCACCCAGTGCCGCCCCCACGAGCATGATCAACAACAAACACATTTGCCTATACATGTTGCACATTTCACATTCGGCGGCTTTTCTATGCCACATTCTGGGTTAATACGAAATTACATGAAGACACACACGACACTGAGACACATAAATAATTTTATATGATGTTGAATTTTGTTGCTCAAAGCGATGACTTAAGTTAAGCAAAAGCTTCAATTAATCACACGACGCGCAAATAATTAAACCTTTTTAGCATCAACAATTTGTTGTTCCAAGTCACCGACAATTTGACTTGATCATCGAGATCGTGATCGAGACCGAGAGGCACTAACACAATTGTAAATTCAATTACGAGTCGACTCTATTATCTTTTCTATTTTGTTTAATTTGATTATAATTTATTCAATTCAATTTTATTATTTTGCCAGTTATGAAAATTATGTCAGCAATTAGTGCGGCAATTCGACGTTACGTGTTTTCTTTTATGCGTTTTCCTGAAAGCAAAATAAAAACAAAAATCAATTTGTTAGAGTATTTAGTTTTTAATGTCTTAAATTTAAAGTAATTCACTTTTTTGGGGAATAACCTTGAAATAACAACTGGTAAGAAAACCTATCAAATTGGATATCTCCAAGTCGAGCAGTCTTTAAAGACTTTAAATTTATGATAAGAATGTTGACATTGCGTCAAATTTGTCATAATGTAAACAAGCGAAGAACATTAAATGAAAAAACTGAGAGATAAAGGAAAACCTTTAGGGCAAGCGATGATCTCATGGAAAATCTTCTAAAAAAATGGAATTTTTTTAAAATTTAATCAATGAAAATTATACATTAAGTTTTTATATGACCTATAAACATCTGTAAGTGAAAAATGGGTTTAGAAAAGTTTACAGCCGAGTACTATTCACAGCAAATCAATTCGATCACAAACATGTGTGTGTGTCTGGTTTAAAGCGCATATATGTGTGTTAATTTCCCCCTGCAATTTTCCATAAGCTGTTGGGCATGCGTATAGCATCGGCTGCGGAAATACGCACAAATTTCCACAATGAAAAAGCGCGTAAGCGCAAAAACGGAACCCACAATTACTAATAAATGAATAAATTGTAAACAAATTGCCTCTGACGGTGAATCTGCCTACCTGAATAGAGGAAGAGCCCACAAAACGCCCAAAAAGGGAATGATAAACTCACACACAAACGCACATTCAGTCTCATGCTCACTCACACTCTCACGCCACACGATCAAAACAGTCAATGATGCGTGCGCACATATGGAAATACACACTCATGCATGCCAACACACATGCATATTAATGCACTGAATACATATGCATGTATGGGTACAAGCATGTGTAATGCGCCGTTAGCGCCGCTCATAAAATGTCAATGCGAAATTGTTTTTGTTATTGCTGCACACATGTTGCTAGTTCTCTCTCCCTCGCTCGCGCTCTCCCACTATATTTTTGCTGGCGAAGCGTCTTTATTATTCTGGGGGAGGGGGATAAGAAAATCTATTGATTTCATCTTAAGACTCCAACGAATACTAAAACAAAGCGAACAAGAATCAATATCGCACAAATTCATTATTCCCATGAATGAAGGGGAATGCTACACGAAACGAGTTTTATCCAAATATTTTGCATAGCACAAACAAAAAGGCATTAAGAACGCAAATAAGCACACAATCTCATCTCAGAGTTAAACTTCGTTATTAATATCCGGCAGAAAGAACAACAAAAAAAGAAGCGGTAAAATTAATGCAAGTGTTTGTTTTCTGGTACTCGTGGTTGTTGTTGTTTTTGCTGAGGTTTATTTACACTGCTCGACAGATAAAAGTTTTTGCACGTACCTTTTATGCAAGAATAAAACACTTGATACACATGTTATATGCAATTATGTTATTAGCACACACAAAAAACATCAACAAAGAACACACGCAGAGTTTTTTACTTCGATTTTAAAGACTTTCGACATTTGCGTCAATCAACGGTAACGGTAAACTCGAAAAAACGAAGAGCGATTCCGCACGATCGACCGCACGCTCCGACAACGAATCTGGCAATATCACTAAAATTGTTGCCCAACAATGTGCCAGCAACATTGTGGACGCTAGCTCTTTAAATTTTATCAACACTGTTTAACAATGTTAGACGCATGTTATGCTCGTTTGACACTGTTATATCGCTCTCAACATCGATACTGACAGTTGCCATTTGAAATCGTCAAATTCAAATATCCCTGCAAACGGAAAATTTATTTTTGGATCAAATACAAAATTAAACTTTCAACTAACGTTAAGCAATTAAACTTTATTTGCGTGTGGTACGAGTGTTAAATACACAGCATTAAACAATTTTTTTAATTATAAAGGTTAAGATTAGAGACGTAAAAATTATAATAAACGATTAAATTGTATCCTTAATTATTGTTCATTTCGTTCATTTGACGTCTATGCTGCATTTGCAGTTGGAAACGTCGGTTCGAACGCACTCCACGGATTAAATCATCGTTGTTCTGATTTGGTTTCGCGGTGCGTCCCTTAAACATTTGCATATGACGTTGTCTACGGGCTTCCACTTTGTTTTCCAAAGCTGCACGAGGATCTGCATTTGGTGCTGGACGTGGCTTTACGCTGTGGCTCGGAAGAGCAGACGTAGGATTTATAGCGAATATTTGTGAGACGGGTTTGGACAATAAAGGCAAACGGGACCTCGTGACTGGCGGAACCACTACTTTACGTGGCGTTGGTAGTATCTTTTTACTTTCCTCGGGCTTCAGAAGATTACTGGGAAGCATTATTTGCTTCTGTGCCTGGGGACGTGAACGACCTACATCTACTACCTTCTTCTTAATTGCAGATTTCTGGACAGAGGCAGTGCCAGTAACTACTTTCTTTGTGGCACTAGTCAACTCCTTGGCACGCATAGCCTTGCGCTCAATGTGATCCACAAGATTCTCCATTTTGTCGAACTGCTTCTGATGGATAGCCGCGAAATTGGGCAGCTTATTGCGTTTCTTGAGCTTGACGGGAGTGGGAGCCTTAACCACTGGAAAGAATTCTGTAAGGAAACGCATTGGTCAAACTTAATCCCTTGGAGAAATTATTCATATAGTACTTACTGGGTTTGGGAATCCGGCTTTTGGGGGGCTTAGTATCCAGAGATTTGGAACGCTTGCGTCGCTGCGTGACGTCTGCAAGAGATTGGATTGTTAGAGATTTGGAGAGGCTGATTATTCATATACTTACTGCTTATATTATGTCTCTCCAAGCGCTTATCAATTTCCCCGACATTGGTTACCTCTAGGGGACTAAAGAAGCAGACACTCTTTTCGTTCTCCCCTTTTATTCCACAAGCAGACTTTGAACGCCTACGGATACGAGGAGATTCCATCAAGGTGGACTCTTGAGCAAACTTAAAGTTCATCTTTGAGCTCTTCTTCATTGGCGTCGGGAAGCGATAGCCTTTGAATCTATGGCTCTTATCTTGGTCGTCCAATTTCAAAAGTGTCTTGTCCTGATCATTTGGATCGGTCAATACTATTTTCATGGGTTTCTCGGGCGACATTTGCAGCTCGGGCATATCCATATCCAGCTCAATGGGATTATCATCTTCAGTTTGCTGTTCAACAGCTTCTTTTGGCGGTTCATTGGGATTCTTGGTTGTTTCAACGTCAATTTCAAAAGTTCTATTTAAGTCATTCGCCTGATCATCTTCGAGTAGAATGAGTGATGGCATTTCATCGTTGATTTCTTCCTCCAGCTCAACGTCATCATGTAGTGGACTTAAGCCAAGATCTTCCAAATCCTTGATACCAACTACACAGCCAGCCGTTGTTTGGAATTCCACGGATTTGGCTGCCATTTGAGCTATTGGCGAAGATGTGCGAAGACTCATTTTGGGAGCCATGACCACTACATTATCTTTGTCAGCAGATTCCTGCTTATCTTGTGGATCAGCTGCTGGATGATTTTTCTCTTTAGAATCCTCTGTGTAATTTTCAATCTTTTTCTCTGTGCTCTTTGCTTCCACGGATTTAGCTGCCATTTGAGCTATTGGCGACGATGTGCGAAGATTAATGTCGGGAGCTGGGATCACAACAATATCTTTGTCTCCAGATTCCTGGTTATTTATTGAGTCAGCTTCTGGAAGATCTTTCTCTTTCGAATCCTCTGTGTAATTTCCAACCTTTACCTCTGTGCCCTTTTCCACTTGTGCCTTTGAATCCTCTGTGCACTTTTCCTCCTGCTCCTTTAAGTCCTCTGTGTGCTCCTCTTCCTGCTTCTTCTTCTTACCATGCTTACTGGTCCCACGTTTAGACTTGTGGCCCCGCTTCTGTGAATGACGTCCAACTTTAGCTGCCTCCCACTTGTGTGCTGTGTTATCTGCTGCCTCAGCAGCTTCTGCTACATCGGTATCAAACGCTAGTTTGCTGACTGATCGGGTGCGATTCCTTTCTACAATATCGTCGTAGTCCAGGTGAGGACGCACGCTCTTACGGGCACTACGTCGTGGCGTCTCGATTGCTTGAGTAGTTTTTATTTGTGATTTTTGCAGTTCTTCGTCCTGGGATCGCAGACGCATAGTGCTTCGAGTTTTCTTTGCCACTGGTGTATATGATTGCGGTTGGGACTCCGATGGACGCTTCACTGCAGACAGAACGCCGACAATTTCAGTTTCTATTACAAAACAAGTTAGCTGCAGGCTTCAAATCGCCACCACTTATCCAATTTTATTACTTACCTGTATTTACTTCCATTTTAATTAAACAAATTAAGTACTTATTCTCTGAGTGGCGTCTTTATTTTCTTCGTTGGCGTTCAAAATGGTTGCAAATGCAAAGATCTCTAACTCTGTTAGTTAACATGCGTCGTTCGCGCAATATCGCTCTGAGAATATCGATACCTCTGGTTAAAGTATCGATAACGAAAACGGCAACTTATCGAAACAACTTTATATTTTATTACAAAATATGAACAAATACTTTTACAAATGCTGATACATTTTAAATAATGACAGCGTAATGATGGCATCAACGACTAGTAAGTCAAATATACATTAAAATGAGAAATTAATGATTGTGGCACACGAATTAGCACTCATCGTTTTGTCTGATCTTGGCCAATTGATAGGCCACCTCGAAAGCTTGGCCCAAAGTCAAGATTATCTCGTTGGCCAGTTCCTAGAAGTAAATTGCTGTGATTATTACAATTACACCGTTTGCTTTGCAGGTAACATACCACGTTATCAACCATAAAGACATGGCAGTAATACAGCTCCTGCTCTTTGGTAATATAGGCAAAATAACGCATGTCCTCCGCATCCTGGCACACACAGTTGATGTTCTCAATGTCATGCGAACAGATGGCATTCTATGGAAGACAATTAAATTAGTGCCAAACTTATGGGAAGTAGAACTCTGCTCACCTTGGTTACGTGGTCGATGAACTTGACCCCAAGACTGGATGCTGCAATGTCCACCTTGAGGCGAGTCTGCAGATTGGCGGCCTTGAGATACTTTGTGGAGGTGGTGCAGTTCTCCAGCAGACTAATATCACTCACACTGCCAGTTGGCACTACATTCTCATCGATCTTCAGCTTCTGTATGGACTTGCGTGCCGAAATATTGCCCTGCAGTTGCCTTATGACCGTCGATCCCAGATACTACGTAGAGAATTGCATCAATAAGATACACAGATTACAGTTGAGACTTGTACTCACATAGACCGAGTAACGAATCTCCCCGTAGACCAGCGTGTAGGGGGAGTGGCACCAATCCGAAGCGGGACTCGCAGATTTGCACAGCAAGAGCTCGGCAGGATTACGTATATGTAGGG
Organism: Drosophila acutilabella; assembly: GCA_035046005.1. Lineage (NCBI taxonomy): Eukaryota > Metazoa > Arthropoda > Insecta > Diptera > Drosophilidae > Drosophila > Drosophila acutilabella. Next base: position 8,328,464 of record JAWNOK010000003.1, read on the forward strand.
ACTGTCGTGAGTCAGATGCTTTTAAGGTACTGCTATGCGTTCTCTCGCTGGGCAGAGGTTTCTCCTCTTGTTGCTGCTGCTTGTCCTCCTCCTCCTCCACCACCTCTGGCTGCTGTCCCACAGTCAACAGTTCATTGCCAATATGCTCGAATATGGTATCAATCTCATCCAAGACACGTGAGGCGCTAAAATCCTCTCCAGTTGCAGAGTAACGCTGCCCAGAGAGACTCTTGCGTTGTACTGATCTAACCATGCTCGGCGAACGTAAGTATTCCCGGAGCCACCGAAGAACCACGTCCATCGATCACATCCAGATTCAGTGTTGAACCCTTGAAGAGTCCAGCAAACGGCATGTCACCCACAAACTCCTCCACCTGATCCGAACAGCAGGAATTCGACGCAGTGGAATCACTGGCCAATGGGCGCATGTAATTAAAGATTGTGGCCTCCGCCTCATTCACAGTGGGTGGCGGATAGTCCGGAGTGGGTGAATGGCAATTAATCTTCTTGCTGTTGCTGTTGTGGTTGTTGTTGCTATCAATGCCATCGGTGTAACGCGGAGGATTACTCGCCTCCACTGGAGATTGCAGTGCCATTTCCACGTACTGACTATCCGGTCTCTGGGAAATGACAGCTGTCAAAGCAAGCAAAGAATTCAATGATTAATTCAATGAAATACATGATAATTGAATGTGATTCATTACTTACAGCTGCTGTTGGTGCTGCGCTCCTCGCTGCTGGAGCCCGTTTGCCTCATGTTGATGAACTCATACGACCTCGAGGGGATCGAACCATTGGAAAAGCTATTCCCTGCCTGCACAAAGGCACCGCGATAGTGCTGCGCATAGACGGGCTTATAGCTCGTCCATTCTTCCGGTCTAATATCATCCACAGACTTTGGGTACTTTATCGGCTTCATCTCCAAGTAGTGCTCCAGAGGCATCGTATAGTTGTCCAGCGAGCTTAAAGAGTGCGAAGGTCCAAATTTGGATACTTGCTGTCTAGAACTTGGTTTTGTTTTGTTGTTTTTGTTTAGTGTTTTTAGTGGTTAAAACGGTTATAAGAAAAAGAGAGAGAAAGATAAAAAATAAGACCAAAGACCTGTTATAACTAGGCGCTATCAATAGTAAATTACCAACCAATTAAGACGAATGCGTGTGCGAGTGTGTATGTGAGTAAGTGTGTATGTAGTGCTGATGAGGGTGCGTGGTGTGCTGACGAGGGATGTGAGTGCCATGAGTTGATCTGAATTGAGCCACAGAATGGGTAAGTACAAATTACAAATTACAAATTAGTGCTTTCATTTTCATTAGTTATTTTTGTCTTTAGATTAATTGAGGTCACAATTACAAGTCATTGTTAGTGGTTACTGGTCTTACTTCCTCAGCTTCAGTGGATCATTTGGCTTGCGGCACTGTGTGTTCTTCTCAAAGAGACGTTTTGGCAGCGAGTGTGCACCGTTCTCCATGGTCCGATTGCTTGCCAGCTGTGTGTGCAGCGCACGTTCCGACAAACTCTTAAATTCTGCAATCAAGTGTGGGCGTTAATAGTCTGTTACCAATCAAATTACTCACTTCGAACCGTTAATAACTGCCACTATTTCATAGGTGACATGGGGCGGATAATCTGAGAGTATTTCGAGTGCAGTGCGTCCATTGCCATCGGTGGCATTGATGTCGATGCCAGCCTTGAGCAGTGCCACCACCACCGACTTCTTGCCACACAATGCAGCCTCATGCAACGCACTGCCCGCATTGGTCAGTATGTTTACATCCACGCCAGCTGCGAGCAGAGTTTCCACCACCTTCTTGTGACCATTTCGACTGGCTAGATGCAGGCACGTGTGTGTGAAGATGTGTTTCGTGGGTGTGGCAGCAAACTGTACAGTGTGGCCCAGCAAATCGCTCATTTCATTCTCCGGGGAGCGACGATAGTGCAGAATCTGTTCGGGATCGGCCTTGAGCAGTGTTTGAACCACAGCCAATCGACCAAATTGGGCAGCCAAGTCCAGCGGAGTCTGAAAACTATTGTTGCGTATACTCGGATCGGCGCCAAAGGACAGCAATATGCCAACCACAGGGTTGTGTCCATGCTGGGCGCCCGAATGCAGTGGCGTCTCATTCTCAATTGTCTGCGTATTGGGATTGGCCGGCATGGGGCTGTTAAACAGTAGCATCTTCACAATGTCCGCGTGTCCAGCCCAGGAGGCCAGAAACAGCGGCGTCGAGCCACGCACATCCGGCAAATCGACCTGGGCATGGTGTTCCAGCAGAAGACGCACAATATTGCTGTGGCCATTGAGGCAGGCGTGATGCAACGGCGTGTAGCCATTGACGTCCTGGCAATTTATGCTCGGACGTCGGAAACTAAAAGAAAAGAGAAAGTAATTACTAAAACAAGTACCAAAGTTTACCACAGACTGATAAGCTGCTAATGGCTACTAGCTACTGGGCTACAAATTAATCATGTGCTAAGAAATTCAATGATTATTAAGTGTATGAATTATTTTTAAGAGAAATAACCGCAATAAAAAATAAGTTTTGTTTAATTTATAAATAAATTCGATGACTTTGCTCTTATTATTTCTGTATATTAATTACTAATGTAATTATTTATGTTTTTAATCATAATTACTTATATAGATTTGTATTTTTAGCGTCTTTCATTCATACTTTAGTTAGCTAAGCATTGCCATATATGGAATTCTTATAAGAACTCTTATCGGGAATCATGGTAACACCTGGCAGGTCACTCACCTGGAAAATGGTCCATTTCGCTTGGATGCTAGCTCCAAAAGTTTTCCAACGCTTTTAATATCATTGTTTCTTGCAGCCTCGAGTAAATAATGATCCTTTCCCATTTGATTCCAAATTTAGTACGATTGCTCTGATCTGCAAGTGAAACATAAATTTAAAAAAACCAATCAAAAAAACAAATGTATGAGATCATACATCGACAGGCACAAACAAACACACACACACAGGCAGAACAAATTCCCCGCCCACACCCTTTCAGTTAGTGTGAGTCCGACGCATCAGGTGGCAATCAGCTGTTCTTGCTGTTCCAGATCTGGTACACGCACACAAACACACACGCGTTTCACACATATGCACTTGCACATTCCAATCGCACTAACACACACACATCGTTATGTTTGTTTTTATAAACGTGTTGCTTTTAGGGCCTGCTCTTCCAAGGTCATCGCACGGCATTGCCACCCAAACTCACCCAAAATAGTTCAACTTCTTATTTAGATGATCTTACCTTACTCAATAACTAAGAATTATTTATATCAGCTCGAGGCCTATTGTGCTGTAATAGCTTATTGCTCTTCTGTTTGCATACTAAGCTTATTGACCATTATTGACTTATCTGGCAAGTGTTGAACGATTTATTAAATTAACATTATTATTGTTGTACGCGAGAACTTAAAACCACCTCACCAGTCCAGCAGTCTGATTGTTGTGCTCTGTTGCTGCTGGCATGGTTGCCACATCGAGAAACTTTATTTAAGCAGAATCTCCAGAGAAATGTACCAAATTTTAACAAGATTTTCCAATTGGAACTTTTTTATATATTCAAGTAATAAATACATTTCAATTATAAGTTGCAAGTCCCAGTTAATTTAAGTCTTAATTAATTTAATATGCATTAACCTTAGTGTTCAGTTGTACCTTAAAATATGCCAATTAAAATAGTAATTAATTAATTAATTTCTTTATCACTCTATAAATGTACCATTCAAATTGATAGTGATCCCGTACCAACATTTTAAATGTACGTTTCGGTACAAATTGGGAACATTAATTAGGGTGGCCATGATAATATTGGGTTTTATAATCAGAGTTGCTTTTACTATTCGCTTTATCGATAACAGAAGCGTTGTTGAAATCGGAATCGATGTATTTGCTTCAGACGCTCAATGTACATGTTTTTTCATTTGATTTCCTTTGTAAAAATTAAACATAATTGCATTTAAAGCAACTCCAACATGGATCAGACCAGTCCACTGAAGACAAAACGAAAAGACAAAGATGAAGGTGAGTGGAAGCATGCGTATGTGAATAAGTAGCCACGAACAGCGTGGAATTGTTAAATGTGCCGGCATAACGAGTCCGAGTCTTTAAATTGCGACCCAACCGTTTGTGGTGTGCGTGTGTTAAGTGTGCGTCAATGTTGCGCGGCCATAAATTAAAATTTAAGGTATGCCTGCTGTTTAAATGCTTAATGCAATGTCATTCATTGTGTTGCCCTTGCAGACAAACTCGATACCGAGGATTCGGATACGCCCATTCAAGCACAAAGCGATGCACCGCATACAAAACTGGCGCGTCTAAGCGAATCAATTGAGTTGATTGCCAGTGCAGTAGAGGGAACAGTGGAAGATGCGACGGGTGCGGGTGACATGGGCGTGGAGTTATCTTTGAACACCGCTTATCAGCAGAAGGACGTTACACAATGGCTGCAGACGGCGTGGTCAAAGCAACCGCAGACAGTAAAAGATGACAAAACCGGCGCACAAATCTTTGGAGATCCATTTCAAATATGCCTACTGCCCAATTTGCTGGAAGATGGCAAATGCCAGGCCCTGGTACACGAAATGATCAACAAAGTGCATTGGTCGCGTAAGCAAATGGATCTCTACGAGTTCTACCAGAGCACCGATCTGTCCAACATGTCAGAGTGCCGTCTACTTGCCAATTTCCTGCAAGTGCTGCGGAAACAGGTACGACCCTGGTTGGAGGAGGTAACAAATCTTAAACTGGACTATGTGTCTGCCTCTTGCAGCATGTACACCTGCGGTGACTATTTGCTGGTCCACGACGACCTGCTCAAGGATAGGCAAATCGCCTTCATCTATTATCTCTCTCCATGGGAGGGCGCGGAGGAATGGAATGAGGAGCAAGGTGGTTGCCTGGAGATATTTTCTAGCGATGATCAGTGCTATCCACAGTTTCCTGTACAGCGTAAAATTGCGCCCAAAAACAATCAGTTTGCGTTCTTTAAAGTCGGCTCACGTTCCTTTCACCAGGTGGGCGAGGTGACCACCTTTGATTATCCACGTCTCACCATCAATGGCTGGTTCCATGGCGCCACCAACGAAGCCTTCATGGCAGACTCTTCCCGTGCATTTCCACGCCTCAGTTACCTGCAGCCGGACATCAACAACAGACCCAAATTGGGTCTGCTGCTAAACGATGTCTACCTGAAGGCAGCCACCTGTCGTAGCATACAGAAGCGCATCGAGGAGAACTCTGAAATTTGTCTATACGAATTCTTTAAACGTGAAAAGTTTGAGCTGGCACGAGCCCAACTATTAAGCGATGAATCCTTGGTCTGGAGACGACAGGGACCTGCCAATGCACACAACTACGAGGTTCTTGATTTGAGCACCGCCCAGGGAACAGTCGAGGAACTACTGCAGCTGTTTCGCAGCAACGCCATGTTCCATTTGCTGCGCGACTTCACCGACCTGGATCTGTATGGCGTCGATGCCATAACGCCCACATGCAGCGTGGAACTGCAGCGCTGGTCGCACGGCAACTATACAGTGCTTGGCGATGGACTCGTCAGCGAGGACAACACACTTGATCTTGTCTATTATCTGAATGCAGCCGAGGGCGCAGCAGTGATAACATATCTCTCGCCAGAGGTTGAACAACGTGTGCCACTGCACAATAGTCAGAATGGCACCACCGATGGGGAACAATCCATGGAAGAGGATGCTGATGTGGATGAGGAAGACGAGTGCCATGATGATTCGGTGCTATTGACAATAACGCCCGTCGATAATGCCCTAAATATTGTTTATCGCTGCGAGGGAACTACCAAGTTCACCAAATACGTTTCCCGCAACACTCCGCTGGACAAGGGATCCGTCTTTGTCATATCCTGCAGCTACAAGGAGTAGCCCTAAGACAAATGTATCCAAATGCCACCGTCGTAGCTGTCGCCACATCGTACAAGCCACAATTTATTGTTAGACTGGCAAATGCACAAACCCGATTTGTAGCTTTGTTTATCCAAAACTTTGCATTATACTTACACTTAAATGTTGATTGTATACATGAGAAAAGCGCAATAAAATTATGTAAAAAAAAGACGCAAAAAATTATGATTAGTTAACTAAAATTAGTAATTGAAATTGTGCACCATTTATTTATTGTTTAAGCTAACAATTAGTAATACCTTTTAATTAAAAATGTACTTCATTTTCATTTCAGACAAATATCGCATTGCGGCTACAATTGCTTTTATTGTGGTCATCGTGGTGATTGGTGTGCCCATGTGGTGGAAGACTACGACTGTCTACAGGTGAGTTTGACTATAAAGAATTAAAGTAATTTACTATCTAAAATGTTTATTCCCTGCACAGAGTCAATCTACCTTCCTCGGCCATACTGCGACTCAGCGAGCAGCCCATTAAAGCCGCTATTCAGGTGGGCGTCTACACCCGTGATGCTAGTCGTGCACAGTTGCTTATTAGTGAGCTACAAACCACCTTCAAGGATAGCGGTAATTATCTATAAAACTAGCTTAAAACAGTTTTAATCAGCTCTGTTTATTTTTAGATATTTGGGTAATTGACTTTAGACACTTGCCGAGCTTTGAGAAGGCTCTCGAGGCTCATACGCCGGATGCTTTGGAAAAGCTGTTGCTGCAGCGTCATCCACAAAGTGTGGGGGACTTTATGTTTATTGAGTGGCCCAAACTGGAGGACGAGCTGCTGCTCACCACAGAGCGTTCAGCCTTGATGCGCAGTGATGTCTGTGAGTAATCCCTCTAAGCAAATATATATCCCTTTTCTAACCAAATCCTCTACAGCTTCTAGCAAGCTGGCACAGCTGCTGCACTCGAAGATACTACAAACCTATCGCATCAATCAAATACTGACTACGGATGCGCGATTGGGCGTCAAGTCAGAGGCACCACAGCCCGCCTACGATGTGATTGTGTCCGTGCTGAATCCCAAACCGAAATTAACTCACGCCAAATGGAATGTGGCTTTAGCCGCACAGAGTAAGCACTCTACATGTGCCTTAAGCCTATCACACTAATCTAAAATCCTTTTTGTAGCCTATATTGAACCATTTCTGGCGCAGATTTCGGATATATCCAACTACACGGTGCGCACGCAGTGGAAATATCGTGTGTCCATTGAAGCTGATCTTAGACAGGTGCGAGATCAGAGCAAACTGGGACGTCATTACGCGCTGCAGGAGTCGGCACTGCCACACCTACTCACTTCAATTGCCCAGAATCTGAGTGGAAGTATTACTGACAAGCCTGTGATCAATCTGGTGGTTTATATACCGCCTTGTATTACTGCTCCCTTGCACATCTACAACAATGCCAACGAGATGCTGACACGGAATGGTGTTGATGCCTTTATTTCCCCACCCTGGGGTGGCTTCATCATAGCCAATCCACCAGAGCACGTGTGTCTGACGCATGTAAATGACGAACCGCCACCGGCTTACTATGTGAACACCAACGATAACATGCAGGTGATGTTGGATCAGTTGCACAAGCTGCTAGACATCAGCAGCGAAGTGCAAATTGCTGGTGTTAAGACTGTGGACATTGAGCAACTGGCTCCACGTCGCTGGGAATATGAGTCCTACATGCGACGCAGTGCAATCCGTCACATTGCCACGGCCAGCAGCACACTGGAGAGCCTAATTAAGCTACTAGGTTTGTGCCAATAATTTCCTTGCTAAGCTTAACAAAATAACACACGCTTCGTTTGTTTTCAGATCAAATCAGTTATATTGTTATAGACGATAAAGTGGGCACTGCTATTACCAATTCATATGGTGACATCTTGGCTGCCAAGGTCGCTCTGCATGAGAATTCTCTGCTCGAGGCCTCGAAGTTGGCCAAACGCGCTTTTGTGGCCTCGGAGCGGGGCTTCTTCGATGCCAGTCTCTTGGCACAGCTCTATTTCCCCGACGAGCAGAAATATGCCATCTACATACCACTCTTCCTGCCGGTGATGGTGCCAGTGCTCAGTTCGTTCAACATGTTGCGCAAACTGTTGCAGCGCAGGCGGAAACAGAAGCAGCAGTAAATATGTTTAACGAACCGCAACCAAAAATATAATGTAACTCTTAATTAAACCATTAAGAACAATTTAAACGCATTAAGCACTTTTCAAGGTTATCTATTTATTTCAATTCGAAGTCAACTCATCGCTGGGTTCTATCAGCTCTGCTCAAGTTGTAGGCTGCCGAGATCAAGATGTAGGCAAATAACACACGTAACCACATGATTGCTGCGTTTTACTTCTTCGTTGTGAATCAAAATGTCTAGAAATATTTTTGATCAGTGCTACCAAAACATAAAATTAACTCTAAACAATTTTGATCACTCAAAACTGGCAGCAAATTGACAATTGACTTCACAGCACACTTGATGTCTCATTGTTTATTGTTGTTGGTGGTGCTTAGGTGCGATACCGTTGCCGCAATTTGATGTCAGGGCTAAGATCCACACTGGCATGCCAATTCAGTCCATGCCATGCCCTCCCCACACCCCGAGCGCAAAACGCTGCGTAAACTCAGCGTGTGAACGCGCATAGGTCAGCTGCGCAGATGTTGGCTGATAACTGACAAAAACTCGCTGTTCGGGCGACTCTTGCATACTCTACAAGCGGCTGCTTTGGCAGGGCGTAAAAAATGGTAAGTTTATTTATGATTAATGAGCTTTTGAAGCTTGTGTAGTTCAGAGACTTGAAGTTTTGTGGCCTAAGCTGGATTACAAAAGTGTTCAAAGAAATTGGGAACAATTTTGGACTGAGAATAAATTTTGAAAAGGAATCGAACATTTTTTATTTTACTAATTTATTTTAAGACGCACAAATTTATGTATAAATTTTATTATATTTATATTTATAATCATATTTTATTATTTGTATTTTTTTACAACTACAATTTTATAGTTAAAACTTTTTCACATATTTTTACAGCATTCTAAAAATTGCTGAGTCTAGCTATAAATAAGCTACATGACAGCGCTGCTTGGGAGCGTAAATGATCTTTTCAAAGTTAATAAACAAAAATAGTTGTCAATCATCGTGAATCGCTTAAAAAAATTCTTTGTAATGCCAATTTAAGTGGCAATTTTTACTTTCCTTTAACAATTATATTCTTGTTATAGAGAATTTGTTAGCTTCGCCTGCTTTATTTTCAGTTTGCTGCTTCTTCAATATAATTAAGCCGAGATCTGTGAGTCCCCTCACCGATAACTATAATTACAAATTTATTTTAGCTACAAGTTCGGTCCGATTTTAGGCAGACGATTAAATTTTATGTCTATTTTGTGGTCTGTGCTTAAAAATAAAATAAATAATAGGCTTGATTTAAACCGGTTCAATTCACAATACAATTAACACGGAAGCAGAATCTTCTGCTTGTTAAAATTCCTTAACTAAAATAAAATTATATAATTTAGTTTAATATTTAGTTATAGTTTGGTTTGTCGACTTAATGGTCTGTTCTAAGTTTTCTGCCAGTCACTTTGCAGGAAGAGTTTTCAGACTGGATGTTGTGCATCCGTTTGGCTGTGATTTATGGCCAAATAGTTGAGCTACAAATCTGTGGCGATATGCAATTAAAAATGTGCTCATATCCTGTCTGGGAAGGGCATACAAAAATTGCAAGCAAATGCAAATAAACAAAAGATTAAAAAATAAATAAGAAACGCAAGAAATAACAAGTAAGATAAGTAAGCGAGACGCCCTAGTATAATACTTTGTTTCGTATTTAAAGGGAGATTAATGGGGTCTGAAAAGGAAAAAAAAAAAGAAAAAAAAAAGGTGTTGGGGGGGAAAGAAAAATATGGGGTTGTGTGGGGGGGGGGGGGGAATGGGGGGGGGTGGGGGGGGGGGGGGGGGGGTGGGTGGGTGTTTTTGGGGGTTGTTTTGGTGTTGGGGGGGGGTGAAAAAAAGAAGAAAGAAATATTTTTTGTGGGGGGGGGGGGGGGGGGGGGGGGGGGGGGGGGGGGGGGGGGGGGGGGGGGGGGGGGGGGGGGGGGGGGGGGGGGGGGGGGGGGGGGGGGGGGGGGGGGGGGGGGGGGGGGGGGGGGGGGGGGGGGGGGGGGGGGGGGGGGGGGGGGGAAACAGCTGTCAAAACTCGTTAAATATTGAATTGGCTTGAGCTGAGCTGTGTGGTGAAGAGAGGAAAAGGTGGAGGCTAGAGGGGAGGGGCGCTGAAGGGGATCATTGTCGTTGGCGGAGACACAAACTATGGCCATTAAAACTAAATAGTTAATTTTTAATTGCGCATGGCTCGTTGGCTATGCAGAAACAAATAAAAGCGTCAAATGCTAAAAGAAGCTGCAAGAGTGTGTGTGTGTGTGTGTGTGTGTGAGGGTGTGAGTGTGTGAATACGTGTGTGAGTGTGAATGTATTCAACAAGTATTTTGAGCATTTGTCTTGTATTCAAAGGTTAAATATTATTTTAATGAGCTCAGTGGGACTGGGACGAATGCGAGTACTTGAAAAACAAAAAATTTATAAAATAAAAAATCGAAAATAAAAAACAGAAAAAAAAAAACATTTTCTCCAAATGTACGATCAGTAGAAAAAGGTCAACAATGTGACTTTTAAGCAACGCCAAATGCCGTCTCGTTTGCTTGCCAAACTTTGGCTTTGAGTCTTTGTGCCTCTGTGTCACGGCATTCAAGACGGTCCTCAGTCCCGGTCTCTGTGCCTGTGCCTGTGCCTGTTCCCGTCCCAATCCAATACCAGTCATCATACATATGCTAATGCTAAAAGCTTTGTCGGTAGTTGCCATCGGATACGCCTCCAATTGCCCAGACGAAAAGGGTTTATTGCATTTCCGGGCCACTGTGATACAATCAAATAACATTCCCCTACAATACAAAATTATACATTTAAGACAGCCACAAAAATGTTGCTTAGTTTCTTTCCCACACGCAGATGCAATGAAGACGATCTTTAGTTATGGCTAACCGCACGCACGTAAAAAATCAATTCAGTTGTGTGATGGACTCGACTTCAACTTCGACTCCGTTTCCGAGCTGTACACAAAGTTGGAGACGAAATCATCTAAATCGAAGGCTAACACAATAACGCAACTAATTTTGATGCGGTTGTTAAATATTTCCAAACATTTGAAGACCAAAAATTACTGGAAAAAAGGTAGAAAAATGGTATTCAATTTTTGTTTTTGGTTGCGAAGGCAAGAAGATGTTTCTTTGTTGGCATGGACAACACTTGAGTGCAATTGCTGCAATAACAATAGCAACAACGAGGCGTATAATTAATAATTGATTGAATTTTACAACACAATCAATGACAAAGCACCAAAGGCATTTTTCACATCATCACAGCAGCTGCAAAGAACTGAAGAATTTTCATACAAAAATGGCACAAAATGGCACTATCGAAATCGTAGCTGAAATCAAGGAGAAGGAGCACCAGGTGTGCCTATATCTTGGCTATATATGGCAGACCAACACGTAAAAGCCAACATTGCAAAAATATATATGTATTTGTTGTAGCAATTGTAATCACTATTGACCATAAGAGCTGCCAAAAGTGGTTACTTACTTGGGCTCAGGTATTTTTATTAGTTGCTTTTGATTTTCTTGATTTTTTACACTCTTCGCTGGCGGTGATGCATTCCCAGCACTTGCGGCTAAGTGAAATTTATAAAACTTGCCATCAAGTTGAACGATGGTGCACCAAAAACGTCAACGCGTCTGTGCAATTCACATAATTTGTTTAATTAATTACGCCAACACATTTCCATTGACGCTGTCGCTCGTCCAACGATTGAGCAATGTTTTGATGTGATTTTTCTCATCAAAAACATACGATAAAAAAAAAACTGAAACTAAAACACCAAAAGACTAAAAACCAGATAAAAACAAAACTGTAACAACTACTCGAATTGAAAGCCAAACGGATTTGGTAGCTTTCAAAAGATGCAGCTGAACGCAGTTGCTTTTGCCATCCGTTAGCAACATTCTCAGCAGGCTCCAAGGCCAGTGGCATTTTGTTGTGCACAGTTGCGTGTGTGTGTTTGTGTGAGCAAACCTCATAGACTAGACGATGCATCCGATCACTGCGACTGTTGAAGAAGTTCAACAGTTATCGACATGCAGCAACATTTACGACTGCAGCAAATTTGTGAGTAGCAAATCAGAATTGGTAACTGTTGAGCTGGCAACAGTACAGTAAAAAAGTAAACAGCGCTCTAGTCTTGCTAAGATATACAGTTTTAATTAAAGAAAACTATAACCAAGAAAATGAACGCAATTATTTAGAGCTTTGCATGCAGTTAAATTATTTATAATTATATGCACAATTTATATTTATATCATTTTAGTTTTACAAAATAATAGATAAATTGTTTTTAAGCTGAGTGTAAGCCAATTTAGCTGTTCTTGACTGCAGGCAGCGATTCTGCAGCGTATACGTAATATTCTATGTGCATTGATGGCAAATTAAAATTTTAACTGCAATTTAAAATCGCTATAACTATTATTTAATTTAATTAATGACAGTATTAATTAAGCTATAAATATCACAAAAGCTGCAGGTGATTGTGGAGAGTGCAATGAGTTACTCGACGTATACGTAATATTCAGGCATGCTCTGCTTAAGTCAATTAAAGTATAAAAAATATATCTCAACATACTTAATATTCTAGGCAAGACATTAAACATTACTATGGTAGTATTTTTGTTATAGTTCTTAGCCGTTAAAAGCCTTTAAATATTTAACTATTAAATATTTCTTTTATTATTGGCCAATTTGACCTTAAATACAGTCACTTTATAACTTTATACATATTGACTTCTTTTGACAGTTTTAACTCCTTTCAAATTGACTAATCAAATTTAAAAAATGTTCAAATAAAGTTTATCAAAGAGTCTTGTACTTGGAATAATTAAAAAATTAGCCAAGCGAATGTCGAGAGTCGTTGAAAATTCGCTTGAGTTGAGCAGTTGAGTGGCAGCCATGGGAAACAGAGCTCAGGGCTGGAGATGATGCTGGAAAAGTGTCGAATTCGAAGACATAATGCTGAGAAGCAAGTTATGATCGTGCTCAAGGACGCTAATAAAACAAATACGAAGCGAAATGTATTAAAAAAATATAGCTTACCGCCATTTGACATAAATGCCAATTTAAATGCTGCAAAACGCATAAATCAGTAAAAAAAAAAAAAAAACAGAAGAAAAAAACTATTTGTTGCCACAACAGTTGCCATGTTTTGTGGCAAAAACAAACGAACAGCAAGTGGCGCACCTCAAAACGTTTTTTGCAAAATACTTTTGATGCCAGCGGCAAAACGGTAAAGCAATTGAAGAAGACACCAGCATGAAAAGCAGCTAACAACAAAAAAAACCAGCTAACAGGGACAGAGTTCAGTCAAGTCGACCACGTCGACTGAGTGACAAAATGTGAACAGCAAATGGCGTCTAATTGAATTAACATAAATGTAAGAAGCTGTCTTAATAAATGCGCATAATTTGTGCTGAACATCCTGGTCAGCCATAGACTGAGACTAAGAGTGAGAGAGCATAGATCGTCTTTTGGCATTTAGGTTTAGGAAATGATAGTTGTCTTAGCGCTGAAGCTCAAGTCGCAGTCTTAACTTGTCTAAGAGTTAAACAATGAATGAATGCTGCAGCGGAAAGCTCATTAACATGATTACAATGAATAATTTCATACATACGAGTATAACAACAGACAACAGCGTCCAACATTGTGGCAAAATAATTACGAAAAAAATGCATTTGTATGGGCAGAAATGCAATTAGTCAGAGATACTATAACCACAGCGAACAAAGCGAAGGAGAAGTGCTAGCAGCAGTTTGGATTCTTGGTGAAATAAGTGTGTAAAGAGCCGCCAACCAGCAAATAGCGGCATCCCACTGCACCACCGCAGTGCACCGCCATTCGACGTCTTGCCATTCCCATAATTTGCAAATATATATAAATTTTTTCTTATTTATTTTCAGTCTTTTGAGTTAGACTCTGCCACTGCTGCAGCTGCAGTCCGCTGCCTCAGTCGCTGTCTATATAACTGCAATGTCTATAACATTTTCTCACGTTTCGTCGTGAAGATTTCGGCACAAGTTGCGCCTTGGTGTGACGATCGATGCCGCGATGCCAGCGATGCACCGCTGATGCCTAGGCGGGGGTGAGCCTAATGCGAGTTTTATGCAAATTTCAGCAGCACCAGCCCTCAACAGTCCGCATACATAGCCCCAAAAAGTGAACTCTCGTTGTCACACACACACACACAGCTACAGGGTATGTGTGTTAAGTGACTGCTGTAACTTTGGTTGGGCCAGTTTATGACTGCGAATGTTTTGGATGACATATGGTATCAGAAACAAGTTCGTTGCTTAAGTCTTTCGTCTTCTTTACTTTGGCTTTGCACACATCAAATAAAAACATGCAGCATCATGGCAAAATGCGTTTGCCATTGCATCAAATTAGCGGTTTTTACGACTAACTAACGAACTGACTGACTGACTAACTGACTGACTGCCTGCTTGACTGACCGAAAGTTGACCCAATCCTGCGCCGGTTCCTCCGCTGTGCGTCGCAATTATTTCGCAAGCAGCATCGCATCATAAACTGTAAATTGCACAGCTGCGACTGCATTGCCACGTGCAAGGCGTAACATATTTCAGCCTCTGCGGTGTATGAACTACAGTCAAGCTTGACTACAGTGCACACGTTTAGCAGACAGCAGCTAAAAATAATTTATAAATAATTTTAAAAGGGATATTTTAAGCTTAATATTTTGAATGAATAATAATGGTCAAGTCAATACCAATAAAATAATTACATTGTTGTACAATCATGATTTACAACGCTATTTCTTATCCTATGTGTGACTTAAATGAATGCTCTTAAATTATACCATTTTTAAGTAAGTAATAAAATTGTAATGTAAGTTGGCTTAGCTTTTATTTAGTACTAAAAATATTATATAGAGGATACATTAAAATTATAACTATTAGTTGGTATTAAAGATACAAGACACGAAGCAATGACAAGTAAATTCTAAATCTACACTTCAGTAAGAGTTTCTAATTAGTAACAGTACACTGGAAAAAAAACATTTGTAAATTATTAAAAAAATATATAATATTTATGTACAAAATTAATTATTAATTAAATCTTGAGCTGATAGCCCTGGCAACTAGTGCACATCCTTGCGTAGGTTAATAAATTAATTATTAACTTCCACTATATTAAATAAATAAATATTTAAATCTTTGTTTAAATATTAATTTCAAGACAATTTCTAAATTATTAGTATATTTCATTCAGTGCTATTTCCATTTAAAAACTAAAGTATAAACATTTTCTACAGAAATCAAATGTTATTTATATACAATACTTGAAAATAATATATTAATTTGTTCTTTAAATATATCTATAATATATTATAAATCTATATGATCTATATGATATTATAAAGTAGAATTTTATATAAATATATTTATTCAAGCAAATTACTATAAGTCTCCCAGTCGCATATAGATCTTTCTAGTCAAGTTCACCTGTAACTGTCGCTGTTGCTGTCACATCGAGCGTGTGTGTGTGTGTGTGCTTGTGAGTGTGTGGTTTTGTGTGTTTGGTTGCTGATTGTGTGTATAATTTCTTATTATAAGTTTTTTTCTTTCAACTGTTAGCAAACGCTGCACTTTATCAACGGGAAATCTGCTGGCAGGCGCTGCACAATTACTCAATGGCCCAGACAAGTAATTCCAAAATTGAAATGCCCGACTGCAGTCTCATCTTCCAGTTGTAGTCCCAATCCCAATCTCCAGTCACAGTAACCGTCACCGTCACCGTCACCAGCATAAGCCAAAGACATAGAAGTAGACAGAGAGAGAGAGACAGAGCGAGAGAGTGAGAGAGACAGAGACATGGACATACTTGACATACTTGACTCGTTAGTTTTGCCTGTTTCTTGGAGTTGGTTTGGCTTGGCAGTAGAAATGCCAGACAGGCAGCACTGCTTGTTTGCTACGCTCATCTTCAGCTTAATTGAAATTTAGTTTTGCTGCTCTGTGGCTGCTACTAAAGTTAGTGCCTGGATTTAAGTGAATGTCTGCTGCATGCATTTTTCATTGGCTTTGGCTCCCACACATTGTGCAAATGCTTTCGGCACTTTTACTAACTGACAGGGAGCCTACCAAACTTATATAATCGCAAAAAGATTAAATAATTTACGTGGCAAAATGTAGTTACAAGGAATTCTTAAAACGCTGTTATTTGTCAGACCCTAAGGTACAACTGCACTTGGCTCAAAGCTTTTGGGCTTAAACACCAAAATCGTGTCTTTGTCGTGCTGCGCATTTATCAATGTCAGCAGCGCGGAGGTTACTTGAATTTTAACTCTATATAATTGATGTGGATTTAATTGTAGACGATCGCTAACTAGAATCATGTCAGTCCAAAACTCTAAGCTGCTGTGTAATGCTCTACACTGTTCAACAAAGTATTAGATTTGAAATTAGTTGTCTTATTTCCGTGTCACTTCCTTGTTTTATTGGCCTTTCCCACGCAACTGGCAGCATCGCGTGAGTCATCGCAGGATGACACAGAAAACGTTTTTCACAAATAAAATTGAACATTTATTATGTTGTTGTTTATTTTTACAGGCAAACGCTTACACAATCATTTGGCAGCTGACTGAGAAATTAAAAAAAAAATCAAAGAAAAACCAAATGGAAGGCAGCCATATGCCAAATGAGTTTCCCTTTCGCTCGCAGGCTGCTAAAACTTCAGACTTTAGACTTTGACTCCTCTTCAGTTGCGCTCTGTTGACATTTTTTTTTTGTTCGTCTCTGAGCATGACTTTGGCTTAAGTTAAAGCTAAAGTTGAGCATTTTCCGGCAACCGTTCAACCTCAACTTTGAAATGCCAAGCCAGCTGTTAGTTTAAAGACTTTTGTCCGTTTTTTCGGGGCTACACTTTGATGGACATGGCTCAGACACAGGGACAGAGAGGAAGACAGCGACTAGATAACAACTGCAGCAGAGACAAATACTTTGCAGCAACGCCCAAAAAATATAAAAAAATCGCAGATTTAAGCAGATATTTTGTGTGGCTGATCTGCGGGCGTGCAAATTCCCACACTGCAACAAATGCCGCGCATTCCCCACTTTGTGGCACACTACTTACCCATATACGCGAACCGGATTGCCGACAGCAACAACAGCAACACCAACAACAGCACAGCAGCGGCAGCATCTCGACTTTTGGCCCGACTGTAAATGACAATGCCGCCGCGCCATGACTAACTATGACATAATACCCAGCGGAAGATGCAACCGACGCGAGGCTACACGGGGAGAAATAGTCAAGTATTTTGTACTGGATAAAGCAATTTATGTCTTGATGTTTTGCTTAAACTAAGGCTTCATAATTAAGGAAACTTCAAGAAAAGTTTCAATAGTTTTTAAAATAGTTCTCTGCTAAACAAAACCATTTTAGGCTAATTATCATTATTATTTTATATAAATAAAGTATGCATTTATTAAATATATTCCTATCATGTTTATTTTCTGTGCCAAGTTTGCCTTATGCTGCTTTCTAAGACCAAATGTACTTGATAAGCGCCTTTAGTATCTTAGCAAACTTTTGATGCAAGCTCTTGACAACTTGTTGCGTTAATATTAATCTTTACAATCAAATTTGGTTTACTATTCCATATAAAATTTACGCAAGAGAAAATTTTTTAATATTTCTAATGCCTAAAATGAGTTTTGAGGCAACATTTAGTATACAATTCTCTAAGAAACTACACAAGTTTCAGTGCAAAGTTTTTTATAAATTCATAACTACGAATTTTTACTATCGAATTTTCTTTAAAAATAAGTTTTACAACCCTTTTCTTATAGGTACTTTACTTATGCTCAAATTTAATTTTGATTTAAAGCCACTTTAAGTAAGATCTCAACTATTTCTCTCAGTGTAGTCGTGCATGGTACATGCTATATTGTAATTGCAGGCAACTTGCGACTTAAAACTTACGATTTGCGACTCGCGACTTGCGAATTGTGGATTGGTGGTGGGAGTGCGGTTTTTAGCATAGTTCAGGCACAGTCGGGCATGCTCATAATCATGGCGAGGGCCTGTGGCACAGCTGACGTAAGCAGACGACAAGCGTTGACGATGACAAGCAGCGATTGCCACAAAGCAGCAGAAGACGAGCGCAGGAGCTTCTTTGTCAGTCTTGAGTCTTGAGTCTTGTGGTTGCCAGACAATGTAAAAGCGCCAAGTGTCACACGTTGCGTATGCGTAACGTGCGTTAAGCACGCCACACATGCGACCGTTTACAATCAAAAGAAGCCGCTTAAAATTAAAGTTGTAGCTAGAAGCTGTTGTAGCAGACGACACCACGAAATACCAAGAAAACGAATCGTTTGCCGACGTCGCTGCTGTGGCAGCTGCCGCCGCTGCTGCTGCTGCTTCTACTTCGGCTGCCGCTGCTGCTCGATGTGGCCCAAGTGGTTTTTCCTTTCGCTTTTAGAAATCATTTCGCTTCGACAACGTAAACGATAAAGTCGCAAATCGCGCATCACTGCGCCTCGCTGGCTCGTCTCGTGCGGTTCGTAGTTATTTAAATTCCCTTTTCAACTCTTGACTTCAATGCGATTCGTATCTCTATTTTTTGCCCACTCAACTGAGGCAGAGATACAAAGATACACAGCGACATGAAGACGGCAAGACATTGACACAAGTGGCAAGTGGCAAAGTCTTGATCGTCTTCTCAACGTTTCGCTGCACATTCTAAATGCTTTTCCGTAGTTTTTCGCACCTTGCGAAACAACCAAAACAAAAAAAAACAAAAATTCGTACGCATTTCAAATTTTTACAGCCGTCGACAGTTGAAATCGGTTTTTTGAAGAATTTTCTAGTTGAGTGCCGTCTTCTCCACGGCATGACAAACAGAAACAGCCAACAAAATATAAAAATTACTCGCTCGTTGAATTTTGTGTAAATTTTAAAAACAAAAATAAAAAAAAAAGGCAAAGAAAGAAACGAAAAAACCTAAAGAAGCATCATTGAAATATGTTTAACAAATTGTGCGTTTTGTAATCACATTTTTGGGTGTTGTGTCTCGTTTTACAGTGCATTCCATGTATGAATATTCACTACTTTAAGCGCTTTGGATAACCCTTCTATTTTGGATACTATAAATTATCTTTGGATATACGCCCAGTCGTTGGATTAATCACTTTTAATTCAACGTCATGTCAACGATTAATTATCAAATATACGCCTTTCTACTGGGTGAGTACGAGGGAGGGGAGAAGACTAATAAAATAAGGTGTGAAATGATGAGTTAAAAATTAGGTAAGGAGACTGTTAACTGGGTAAAAAAAGGACCCAAAGGACATAGTGGGTATTTGCTTACTTTAATGATTTTTTGCATAGCACAGAAAAGTATTAGAAACATTTAGTTAAAGATTTTATAATATTTTTTATATTATTGATTCATGAACTTTAATAGACATGAAGGGGTCTTCTTTTACTGAAAAAGGATAGTATAGTAAAGTATATAAAAAAAAGAACTTTCAACATTATTTCGTCCTTCCTGTACTAAAAAAAGGAAATTATAGTAAAATATAAAATAAAAAAATTATTTTAAAGTCAAAATACATAGGAAAAAAATCTGTTCCATTACCTTTTTAAATCAATTATAAAAGAAATCATACAAAAAATTCAAGAAATTAATTTTTGATAAGTCTAAAAATTTTCCTAATAAAATGATTTTATTATTTTAAACAGTTTTCACCTACAATAAAATCTAATCAAATGTAGGAAAGACACTTTTTCTCTACTTCAAGACTTCATTTGTGTTATTATAGCCAAAGATCTCTTAGATAATTGCATAAATCTTCTAAGCAATTTTTAACACCTTATCCAATAATGATTAAATAATTGGTGTTAAACAGGAAATTAGAATTTGCTTAAAAATGCAGGAAACTGAGCATCTTCATAACCAGTATATTTCCTTCTTATTCAATAATGGTACAAAACTCTTCAAAATATTGAAATCAAGTGAAGAATTCTTTTCATAAATTAATTTACCTTTTCCCATCAAGTTGAATGAAACTGACCTTGCTACTCAGTAATCTAATTAATATAATGTGAACGTGAACAAACACGTAATTTACAGACAGTACCATTGCTCATCGTCGATAACTAATTCGCATGATCATTAGTTGATGTTGCCTTTTTAATCTTTCATTATAAGAAATTATGCAGTAGCTTCAAGGTCCAAACATTAACAGCCAAGGAGGAGAAGGAGGGGTAAAAACCAACAAAAATAAACCAAAACTAGACATGATATTTGTATCAACTGAACAATTTTGGATTTCGATAAGTTCGAGTACAATTTGTAATGAGTTTGCCTTGAGGCAAAGCTGAATAACTGAAGCAACTGTATGAATAATTATATTCAAAATGATATTGGGTCATCTGCGCATGATAATTATCATGCGCAGGGAATATATTTCATAGCTTATCTGTCTGATCATTAAGCGACGCCTTACGGAAGCTTCACTTCAATTGGGAACCCCGAACACTTAGCGGGGAGTAGGAGGCAGTAGAGTTGCCGGAAAGTAAGGAGTTAAAGAAATTTACAAAAATTGAACAATTCGGCAAACAATAGAGAAAAACAAAGCTGACCCAGCAATCAAGCCAGACATCATCTGCCCAGTCATAGTTCACAGGCAAACACAAAAGAAATTTGGACCGTTGGGGGAGTAGGAAAAAAGTCGGAATTGAAAATAAAATTCATTTGAATTAAATGCGAATCTTTAAATGCAACAAGCAAACAAAACGAGACGAGACAAGACGAGACGAGATGAGACGAGACGAGACAAGTCGAGACGCGTTCAAGTCTTTCTTTCTTTTCAGTTTACAATTTACATTTTAGCCAGGTTTTCTCTGGCTGCCTTTTATTCGGGTCGATGATGAATGAGACTTGCGATTGCATAAGCCAAATTTGACTGCAATTTGTGCCTGACTAGACGGAGTAGACAAACAAACAAACCAACAGGCAGTGGGTGAAGAGCAGAGGGGTGAAGTGAGGCGTGTTGGGGCGTTTAGCATTGGTTCTGCAACTGCGATTGCATTAATTGCAGCAAGCGCATCTTCCGCTGCAAATTTTGTAAGAACAGCAGCCACAAAAAGTAGAAAAAAATAACACAGAGAGACAGCGAGACAGTGAGACAGACAGAGCGTCATGGTAATTAGTTGTTTGGGCCATTAAGGCACTAGTTGTACTCTGGTAGTACACAAAACATTGGTAATCCATAACATTTGATTGACATGGCATTTTAATTGTAAGTGCGACCCTCATATGTGTATACAAGCCTCTTTTTTAGTTTCTTAACTTTTTTTCTCTTCTTTTTTGGCCAATTGACATAAGTGTAGAGCTATCATTGTGGGAAATATTTTAATGATGTCGTTTTTTTCGTGTTATTTTTACTTGTATCAAAAAGCAATTAATGGAGATAAACAAACACGACAGAACTCAACTGTTTGGGAGTAGAGGGGGACTGGGGACAGCCTTGAGGCCAGCTTAGGGTACAGTACATAAATCATGAGCGCGTCTCGAGCGAAAGTGTTGTCGAGTGCGCGCTGTGAAGGTCGTAGCGACCTGCCAGTCGGTCAGCCCCACACCATCTCAAGTAGACATAGAAAAAAACACAGACTTTGATACTTGAGTTTACTGCGTATCTGAAGATTAAAACCGCGCACGATTTCTGTATTTATTTTAGCATCGCTGCTTTGGCTGCAACTGCTGACAGCGCAGGCACAGCTGCTGGATGAGGATGAGGATGTCTTTGGCAGACCATGGCCCACGTACAGTCTGCAGAACATGCCAAAGACGCAGTTCACATGCCGTGATAAAATACTTGGTGGCTACTATGCAGATCCCGAGACCCAATGCCAGATGTTTCATGTGTGCGTCAAGCTGCCAGGAATCGGGGTAAGTGCGGCTTCTTAAACGCCTAGTCATTCAACAGCAAAAAGGGCATCAAAATAATAAAAAATTCCACACTTTTAACAAGAGTACAAATTTGTATGTCTTAAAAACGTTTGATACTTAAACAAATTTTTACAGTACATGGCAAACCTTGAAAATGTCTAGAGTATCCAAAGCTATGGCAACTATATACAGCAAAGAAAGAAAGAAAAGAAAATTGAGAGAAAAACGAAAGACTTAGGCAACGAACTTACTTAGTCGTAGCTACACTTGGTGCGCTGTCAGCTAAATGGCAAAAGTTGCACACAGCCAATGTGTGTGTGTGTGTGTGTGTGATGCGATTTTGTGTCGTGACTTGGCAACTTGTTGGCTCTAAACAGGGAAGATCTGCAGATCGCTAGATGCCTAGCTAGCTAGATGTCTAGATGGTTAGTTGAGCAGTTGGGAGGAGTATGCCCTTTAAGTTTGAAGCAGAGACTGGAGACGAGGCAGGCAAGTGGTCTCTTAATTGTAAAGTCAACTCAAACCATTGCTGCCAGCCAGCTGGACATCAATCGCTGCCAGTTGTGGCAACTGCAACTCATGCAACTCTCTGCATATGGTCTCAAACAACTTGGACAACTGCTCATCGCGCAGTTGTTCCTGTAATTTGATGGTATTGCTCTGTTGCTGCCACAAACTACGAAACATTTCCGAATAGAACTCCAGATTACGCTAAAAGACAAGTCTTTGGCCATGCATCTGCTGATTGACTTTAGCCAGTGCTGCCTCTAGTCGCTCAATCACACACTTCTTCTGCTCCAATTGCTGTACTTTCTGTTGCATATCAGTGGCCAATTTAGCGACTACATCTTGGAGCTCTAAGATGTGCTCTACATTGACTTTGGCAATCAATTTGATTTGCTGCATCTCATTAAAGGCGGACACTGCCATTTGATTTGTTTGCTTACTTTCGCCACTGAGTCGCTCTTCTCACCTCCAATTTTTAATTGACCGCTGCTGTCGTTTTGCCTCAAACTCTTCACAAAATCATTCAATTCCAACTTTTGCGCATCGCTGTCCAAAAACTGCAGTGCCATTAATTTTTGACTCAAACTTTTGTAGCTGCGAAATTTGCGTTTGTAGAGAGCTCTCCACATTTTGGCCCGTCCAATCAACGACACATTGTTCTGCTGTTTGAGTATCGTATAGTTGATCAACACTGTACTTTTGCTGCTACCCAGCAGTTCCATCAGCAGCGCTTCTAGACGTATATTATGGTAACTCAAATGAGTTTTGGGATTTTTGGCCAAGGTACTAATCATTTTCATCAGCGAGGACATGGGTTTTTTGAGTTTCTTGTAGTCCTCTTGTTTTATTCTCAACAAATGTATGAGCTGAAGTTTACCAACGAAATTTAGGCACTGCTCCAGCATCGTTTGTCTTACAGAGATCACAAAACGCACATGAGAACAGTTTTTATGCATGATTTTTAAACAGCAATTGACTAAGGATTTTACTCATATACAAATAGGCAGCAATGGGAGAGGAAATAATGTAATCTCTGGTCGGATTGTTGCCTTCAATGGCCAGTGGAGTGCATGGCAAACTGTACGTTATGTGATTGATGGATATGTTCAGTTCCATAGTTACTTCCATGGTGTAGACACGACTAAACAGCTCGTTTAGAATGCGACCCAACATATTCTGTTTATCGCACTGATCACCGTCCATTCTGCTGAAAATTGGCCAATCGCAATAATTGAATATGGTGCTGGTGTTACCCTTGAAGACATCATCCAATATACACGAGATGGCCTCATCACATATCTCCGATTGCTGCCGATTGAGTTCAGTTGCCAAATTGCGAAACACATACACTTTGGCCTATGTAGGAAATGGCATTGAATCGACACTAAACCAAATCGGTAGCTGGAGTTTAACTTACCATTTTGCATGTAATAAATAAATATATTTAGATCTGCTAAAACGGGTTTCGTCTACTCTAAAATTGAACTTATGCTACACATTTAGATTTGGACGTTTTCTTTTAATTTTTAGATTTTTGTTGTCTGCTTTTCTGTTTCAATTAGCTTACTGGCTACATACTTCATTCAGACGACTCGAGAACGTTCACTTCAATTAAAAAACTCTGTTTAGTTCTAGCACTGCAAGAGTGCACCCGGTACTCGGTGCTTGGTATCTCTCGTATCTGGCTAAAAACAAAATGTCAAGTGCCATAGCGAAATGCCAAAGTTTGTTTCGGCCTTTGGCTTGTTAAAGTCAAAGCCTTGCCGAGGCTATTGTAATTTTGTCACGACATTTTTTATGCTTCAGCTGCTTCTTCTTCTTCTGCTTTTTTGGCTGAGACATCTGTGTGAGAAGCTGCAGAATTTTTGTCGAGCATGAGGTATACTCATATCCACCATATATCAAGTAATTAAACTCAAGTTATGTCTGGGCTATGAACTTTAGCAAGAAAAATTGTTTTAAAAAGAAAAATGTGTTTAAAATATATAAAAAATTGATTAGTTTAAGTAAATTTATAATCTCTGCCAACTTTTACACGGTTTTATATATTTTAGGTGAGTTCTTAAAATAAATCTGAATTTCTGTTACGGTTATATTTCAGATTTTAATGAATTCAATTCAATTTTATGAAAGTTTGACAGTTTATACAGCTTGAGGTCAAATCACATTTACATTAGACTTCATATATATTTGTTTAAGAAAAGTAGATAGATTAAATAGCTTTAAGTTTGCTTATTAAAAGTAGTCATAGTTACTAGAAGAATTGTTTTAATTAGATATATATAAATATATATATATATTATATTTAAAGTTTCATTCTTCTGAATTTAAAAACTTCTACATGAGTCACACGCAGACATGGAGAATGGATGTAATTATGTTATTACATTATCTTTTAAATAAGTAGAATTGTAAACACAAATTCAATGAATTAAAATACTAAAGCTAAAATGTTTTAATGTTTCCAGAGGCCTTGTCTAGACCATTTTTTTGTGTAATAACATTTTTAAAAGAGAGTCTAATTAGGACTTTATGGGAGCTCTGTAAAAATATGTCATATTAAAACATTAAACAATTCTTTTTATTAATTTTAATTCTGATTTCAATATAAATCTCAGATAAATTATATCTACTATTTTAAGACACAAATTGTTTCGTTTAGCTTCAGTCAGTTAAATAGAGCAGACATAAATTATTATAATTAAAAAAAATTATTATATAATAATTTAAATATAACCATCATAATTAATCAAACGAAAAATACACAATTAAAATATCTCTTCAGTAAAGTAGCCAATTTATAAAACAACATAATGATAACTTTATTTTGATGCTCTTATTGCTGTTGCCAATTAAATTTCAAATTAACCTATTCAAAAACAAAAAGAAACCGAAAAAAGAAACCAAAAAAAGAAACCGAAAAAAGCCCTCAACTAATTGAGACCCATTTTAAAATTGAATTTTGCATGTTGATCTGGTTAACCCCCCTGCTTATGATGTTATTGTGCGCTGTTGATGTCGCTTTTGATTTGAATTCGCATTTGCATTCGCCTTTGCATTGTGCTCAGCTCTCACATCGAAGAGTTCATTCGTTTGTCCAACAGGTGCAGGACTATCGGTTCCTCTGTCCCAACAGCACGGCCTTCGATCAGGAGCTGCAGATCTGTGCCAACTGGGCGGATGTGGATTGTGACAAGGCCACATCGTTCTATGACAATGGCAATCTGAATGATCTGTATCGCGGTGGTGATGAGTCCAAAAACGCCAACGAGGTGGAGGATGAGGGCACATTCCATTTACAGCGAGCCGAAAGTGGTTAATAATAGTTCCAATTATGTGTTATTTACTTTTGCTGGGGCTGAAACTATTTTAATTTGAAAATTATAATTGTGCAGGTGATGTGAGACGCAGCAAGGAGAATCAAAAGTCGCGACCCAGACATAATTATGCGCAATCCAGTTCCAATTTGAATGTGGATACGTCCAAGAGACCCATCACCAGCTATTACACGCCCACCGCAGGCAGCAGCAGCAGCTCAACGACAAGCAAAACCACCACAACCACGGAACGCAACTACTACAATCACAACAACCACAACAGCCACAACAGCCACAACAACTACAACAACAATGATGACTCAAAGCGTAAGCTCCAAGACAATGGAAACTTAAAATTTATTGTACAAATTAATCACGCGCTTGTCGCGGCTTTTACATCTTTTCCTTTCTTCTTCTTCTTCTGCTGCCCTTTCCATTTCACAGAAGACATCGATGATATCTTCAAAGGTTCCCACAGCTCCCACTTCTTTTCCAATCGTCATGGAGGTCGCGAATTTGATGAGGAACCCGCCGCGCGTCCCAAGCCAAATGATTTCAACGATTACAATCGCAAAACTACCGAGGCGGTCAGTAAAACGCGTGCCACGCCCACACGCGGTCAACGCATAAGCACGTCCAGTGCCACAACCACAACGCCACTGGCCACCACAAGAACCACAACCACCACAACAACAACTACAGCTGCGCCTGCACTGAAGAAGATCACATTACATGCCTCATACAGCACGGATTTCCAGGATTATTCGCCATACTATAAATCAACCACGCCCAGCACTTTAGCGCCCACAGCAGCCACCACGCCACGTCTTGGTGGCAGCATCACAAGTCGCTTCAGCTTCGGTCTCAACGACTATCAGACCCAGGAACGCATACAGCCCACGACCTACAACCCCAACAATGGCTATCGTTTCAAGAGCACCGAGCTGCCCTCCAGCTCCACCAAGCTGACCGGCAAGAATCTGCAGGACTTTGATAAGGAGACCACCAGACGACAGAAGCCAACGATTGCGTCACGTAAACAGAAACTGGGACCGCAGGAATCGAACTATATTAACCACAACGAGTTTGCCGATGTGGCCAAGCCGAAGCCCTTCCAGGCCACGCAGAGTGCAGCCAAGAAGTCCATACAGTCCATCCAGCTGGAGCCACAGTACCAGCGGCCCAGAACAACGCAACTGGGACGTGTGGGTAACCAGGAGCCGGCTCCATTTAAGGCGCCCAGCGGAGCAAAGCCACGCACCTTTACCAGTCGAGGAAGCATCACATACAAGGCTACCACGCAGCGCTATGCCGATGATGAGTTCCATTATCCGACCACCACGAGCACACAGAGTCCCACTGGCAAGAAGCAATCCTCACTGGCTCCTAGGGATGCCTTTACACCCACCACATTTAGGCCCACAACCTACAAAAAGGCCTATGAGCAGAGCTACTACCAGACACAGCAGACACTGCGTCCCAGCGCCAATCCGAGCAAGAAAACTAGTGCCGCTGGCTCCGCTGTAACTGCTGCGCTGCCCACCACAGCCAATCCCTACTACAATGTGGACGAGGACGATGGTCAGTACCACCCAGAGCTCTACGAGAACGACTTTCCACGCAACCGTTTCAAGTTTCTGAGAAACCGTTCGACAAATCCCACCAGTAGCCCCACTAGCACCAGCACCACTTCAGCACCTTATTCCAGCAGACAACCACATGGCTTCCAGCAGGCACACAGTCACCTCAAGAGTCAGCAGCAGTCGGCGTATCAAAAGGAACGCGATAACGATTCCGATTTGAGTGACGAGGATGAGCTCTTCAAGACGGCACAGTCATTGAACTTTGGAGCTGCAAGCATTAACAAGCTGCGTGCTGATATCTACAAGGCGGAGAAGACCTCGCAGCAGTACAACTCCCAGTACAGTCCACACTCACCACTGCCATCTAGTCCGAAGACGACCGCACAGACAACGAGCAGACCCACAACGCACCACAGCAGCAGCAGCAGCAGTAGCATCACCACAACTAGCACCACACGACGTCCGACCACAGCAAGCACCACAACAACCACAACGACTACGACAAGCTCCACGCAGGAGCAGAAGAAATCAGTCAAGAGCAAAAAGGAGGATAAGAAGAGCAAGTCGACGGGAAAGAGACCAGCACACGCTGATGAGGACACCAGCTATGACTATGCCTACTATGACACGGACTGAGCGTGCCCTACCAACTATCCTTGAACTAACTACTTAATAACTGCTACTAAACGACCATTTTCATATTTTCCAATCAAAACTTCGTATCATCAGTATCATAATACTTCTTCCACAGCAACTTAATAGGTGCCACAGTATTTTATAACAGTAACGAGTACTCGTATAACATTATAACAATTACCATTCCCCCATTATACACTTGCGCTCCCGCCACTCTCTCGCTCTCTCCACCCACACTTCTTTGTTTTCGTTTTAAATACCCATTAACACTCGCGTACATATTCATTCAATCAGATTGCGTTCTAAATGAATTTCCATGCGTGTATCTAGTTATTTAAATACATAAAACAAAACATATTTTTAGTCGATAGACAATTGTTAAACTGAAATATAAAACAAATTGAGAAGGCAACATTTTGAAATAATCAAAACTGGCAAAATTGATGTACGAAATTACATGTATTGAAGTATTTTGTATTTTTTGTAATGGTCTACGAATATATGCATTACGAAATTTATATTAATTATAAGATTTCTTGTAAATAAAACGATAAATCATTAAACGTAGCTGTGTTTTACTCCATCGCCCATTTAAATGCGCGCCACTTGTTGCAGCCCTGTGTTATCGATAGTTTTTGACGCTAACTGTTATCGATTGAGCAGCTTAAAAAGCAAAACGCGGAATTTTACAACACTGTTGCGTTTGTTTTGAATATGATATTTATTTTAATTGTTTATAAGTGAGAAAGTTAAATAAATCTTAAGTAAGGCTAATGTTAATTAGATTTGTCTCAGTCCTTGAACTTTTGGCGCACACAGCGCGGCATGGGGAACAAATAGAGTAGCATATTAAATGCCGTTAAACCCACAGCAAAAGCACAAGAAGCAGCCACATCAATGGTTTCCTGCACGCCAAATAGGAATAATATAATATTTAAGAATTAATTGATTTGCAATTAGTTTTAGAACTCACATCTGGATCCCTCAGTCCCAGGCGCTCGTGCATAAAGTCCTCTGGCTTGGGGCAGATCACGGAGGCGGTGGGCGTGCAGTTTGCCTTGCGAGATTTGAATGTGATGCTGTGCAGCAACGACGACACGTAGTGTGTGTGCGTTGCCTTGGTGTTGTCCTGCAACCAGGGCTGCAAACCCTTATAGGAGCTGCAAATAATAATCATAAATCATTATGCTTCAATTGGGCCTGACTCTAGACCTACCGCACAGTGCCGCTAGCCAAGGCGATGCTAATGACCAGGACGTAGGTAACGGCAATAGCTGCATTGAAGGGCACCTTCACCACCAGCAGGAAGGCGATGGACAACTGCTCGGCTAGCACAAAGCTCGACCAGAGTGCCACCAGAAGGTAAGCAAAGTAGGTGCCGTTATTATACTTGTTGTTCAACAGTAAACTGGGAATAACAAATAAATTCATTAAAAGCTGAAGCAGCTTAGCCGTACCTGGACTTACGGATAAATAACACAGCTGGCGAGCACAGCTGAGACCACAGAGAAGGGTATGGACACAAAGTTGTAGGCCACAAGCAGCGTGGTGCCAGAATAGAGTCCTTCCGGCGTGTCCTGTGAAAATTTCTTGCGCCAAATGGGAACTGGAAATTTAAAGACTGAGTTGATGGGCAGACCAAGGATCAAAACGGAAACTTACACAGCGATATTGTAGTAAATATACCGCAGCCATAGGATAAACCAAGTATATTTAATATCATGCCGTTTCTGGTGAAGAAGCCATTGGCATCATCCTGAAAGACAAGCAAAGTTGAACGAAAATTCATTAAAGGAAGTGACATACACTTACGCCCACATTGGTGTAGAAGGCCCACAGGATGCTCATGGCAATAGGCAGCAGCAGCAAGCGCAGGAATAGCGTCTTCATGCCCACAACGCTGCAGGAGAACGTAGACACCAAGAGTTTTCTAAATAAAAGAAACAAGGATTTAAAGTGCATCCAAATAAGATCACTTCAATTACTTACAAGTAGAGGAATAGCCAAACTTTAAGCTCTCCAGGCTTGCCATAAGCCAGAGGCACCTTGCCGGTTCCCATATTATTAATCGGCGCATCCGAGATTGGTGTTTCCCTCGAGAAACGCTCCACAAGAGCCTCGATCTGCTGACTCGACTCCAGAAAACGATCGCGACTGCGACGATCCACAGTGGACAGGCAAAGATAATACATCAGTGGATTCTCCAGCTGTGGACAGGGAAAGCCAATGGCATGGAAGTACTCCAACATGGCACGTGTGCCACCCGAGTAGACGACGCCTCCCAGGCAAAGGAACAGAGCACGATCCAGAAATGGAAAGACATCGGACCGTGGCTTCTCCAGCGACAGTAGAATGCCACAGCCCGTCTTCTTGGCTGTATTGGAGAGTATGGAGATGAGCAGATAGGCGCTCAAGGGATCCAAACCCTGTGTGGGTTCATCCAGCAACAACATGACTAAGCAAAGAGTAAGAAAAAATTAGTTACTGGTGTATGTTTTGGGATTTTATGCCCCAAATTCACCTGGATCTCTGACCAACTGTATGCCAATGGCTAAGCGCCTTGCCTCGCTTATGTTCAAGTATTCCACACGCTTGTGAGCGACCTGTGAGAGCGCCAAATCCGCCAGCACCTGACGCACCTTGGAGCTCTTTAAATAGCAACACAGCTGAATGTAAGGATTCACTTTAAATCAGAGGGTAATTAATGATAGTCTCACTTACAATGCTCGGTGTGTAATGCAGGGTCTGGGCCACTGTCAGGCCAGGCACAAAGGTGCAGGATTGCGACACATAACCACAACGCTGCTGGAACAGTGCCTTGCTCAAGGGTGCACCGTTGAGTAGTACCTGACCACGTGTGGCGCCATCAGCACGACGAGCAATCACATCCAACAGAGCACGCTTTCCACTGCCTATAAATCAACTAAAAGTTAAGTATTTAAAAAAATTTCCAGCTACTTCTTTTACTAACCCTTGGAGCCCAGAATAGCCATCACTTCACCACTGTGAACAGTTAGGTTGACACCTTTAAGCACCAGCGCTGAGTTGCCGGCTCCATTGAAGCAGCCACCACCATCCACCTGTTAAAACAAAACGAAAGACTTCAATTGCAACCACCAAAATACAATCAACAGTAAACAGTGCGCGCAGAGAGCACAAAGATTCCAGTGCACTTGCCTCGGTGGTGTGGAATATGTTGTGCGCTTCCAGTGCGTAATCGCTGCCGATCATTTTCATAGCCAAAAAGTCTCAACAACAACAACGAGAACGTTTTGTTTGTTGTTCTTTTGCTCTTTGCCTCACACGCTATTCGCCGTACAAGAGCGGCTCCAAAGAACTCGATTTCCAACTGGAAGTAAACAAAGCACAGCAGTGGAATGAGAGAACTGTTCAAGCTGAGAGTAAGTGTGGAGAGAAAGAAAAAGAGTGGCAGAGTGGGAGAAGGAATGAGTAAGAGATCAAACTGCATTTAACATTACTTGATATGATTTTCCAATTTAAACAAAATAATTATTATTCAATCATTTTAAAAATTATAATAATTATTAATTTAACATACAAATTATTAACTTACCAAAAATTGTTAACTTTTCAGCCGTCGTGCGCTCACACGTCCAAACGAATCGAGCGCCGAGTTGAAACTGAAATGGGCAAATTGTCTTGTTGATCCACACTGGCTCAGAATCCAATTGGAAGCGTCAGTGGAAAGTGGAAGTTGAGAGAGCGCGCTCTCTTGCTGGGCTTCCAACCGAACACACACATTCCAATGCAACGAGCGTCGTCTGACTAAGATGGCGTCCGAGGCCAAGTTCAGCTCAGTTGGGTTTGAGCTGAGCACTGAGAGAGTCGTTTGCGGAGCGCAACCAGAAACAGTTTAACAATTGTTGGCGCTGCGAACGGTAGACAAGAAAATAAAAAAAACAAATAAAAAGTGAATAAGAAAAACCAAAAAATTTAAAAACAGCAATAAGCAAATGGAAAATTATAATAATAAATAAAAAATAATACAAAAGCCAAACAAAGTGACTGCGCGTATGAAAATCTAATTGAAATGTTGACGGCGTAACCAACGAAATAAATACGGTAGTAACGATTCGCTGTTTTGTTCATAAAATTTATATGTATATTTATTAATGGCAATGTGCAAGCGCATGCAAATGTGGTTTATTAGCCTGGCCGTGTGTGACAAATGAAAATTGGCAAATAGCGGCATTTGTTTCGATTTTTTTCTCTAACTGAAAAAGTGATCAGCACACAAAATAAAAATATATATTAAATTAAATAAAGTGAAGTGAATTATTTAAGGAATATGCGCTGAATTCTACAGCAACAACCAGCACAACAACAACAACAGCAGTAGCCGCCCTAACGTAAAACTAGCCACAATTTTATCCTGGTAAGTGCTTGAGATACAAATGTATTTCAGTTATGAGAATTGCAATTTTCTTTGGTTTCTTGGTTTCTTTGTTTTTGGCAAACTTGTGACACGCTTGAGCTTTGAATGTGGGATCGAGGGTTAGTTGTCCATTTGTTGGCTAACTAATTAAAGTTTGTACAACTGGTATTAACTGTTAATTTTATTAAATACAAGCAACGGCGCAGTGAAGCGACCAACACTTGCCACCTCAAATGAAGCACACAGATACACGGCATGCATGTGTGTATTAGTGTGTGTATCTATATAGCATAGCCGAGGCGTTGACGGGCGCACAGTTTGCTGCTCCTGCTCCACGTTGTTGATTTCTTGTCCGTCCGCTCTTCGGTCGTCGCCATCGTAGGTCAAAGATCCCACAAGCAAGTTTTGTCTAGCAAACGTTGACTTGCCGTTCTTAGCTGGTTTTTTTGTTGTTGTCGTTGCTGTTGTTGCTGTTGTTGCTGCTGCGGCCTGTTAGCCAAGCTCTATCGTCGCTTCCACCATTTCCACAAAACTTCCACTTCTTGTTTCTTCTTTCATTCTGCTCACAAAAGTTCTCAACTGAGCGCTTAGGGCGCGCTCAGTATCCATAACCAACGCCAAAGTCTGTGTCTCTCTATCTTTGACTCTATATGTATTTATAGCTGTATGTGTGTGTATCTCACAGATACAAGTTTTAGTTGGCTGTTTGTTTGTTTGTTTCACTCGCTGACTCGCCAAGTTCTTGGCTCATTGTTTGTTTGCTCTGCCCACAGCGTCTCTTGGCATTTCCTCTTTGTGCTGCTCTGACTGCATATTTGTAGTATCGTCTGTCTCTCTGTCTGTCTCTCCGTCCTCTACTATATGCAGATACATTGACCAGCAGTGAGTGTGGCTTTTATTACAGTCATAACTTCTAAGTGCCTTCATCATTTGCTTTGACAGACATCGTCCACAGCTTCAACTTATGGATTTTTTTCTCAGAATTCGCAGCAACTTTCACATTCATTTTTGCGCACAAAAACATTTTTTGAACACTTTCAAAATGTACAACCAAATTGAAGACATCATGATGCTTATCTCCAACTCGATTGTCAGTTTAAAATCAATTTGCAAAGTGACCAATTGAAGTTAGCACAGTTCTCAGGCTGCTTGGCCATAAATCTCACACACAATGCAAATTTGTTAAATGTTTGAATGAAGGCAACTAAATTCTATACCTAATTACACCACTGTTTGTGTTTTGTTGTGCCGTTAAAATGCCGTTCATTGTAAAGACCTTTTTGGTATCAGGCCGAAAAGATTTCTAGTTCTTGGTCACTTTGGTGACTCGTTGATTTGTTCTTCTTGTGGCGTAAATTAGTTAACTGTTATTTTTTTTCTCTTTTTTTAAGCTATTAACGGTGCTGTGGCTAATGATTTGTTGTTTTCAGACAGCGGCAAAGATCGACAAAAAGATATTTGTAATTCAATTGGAACAGAGTCCAATATAAACGAAGCGAACAACTTAAGACTTAAGACACAAACTTCAGTAAGAAATCAAAAGACTTAAGACACAAACTTGTCCAAGGAACAAACGATTGCGGCTTAAAGTTGAATTGATTGTTATTGGTTGTTGGCTCTCAACTGTTGCCTGTTGGTAAGCGAGCAAAGTCTCGACGGGTGGCTGCTAGCTGTTGTTGCCAGTTCTTGTTCTAGCCAAAAAATACGACGGCAAATAGGTGTGGCTCTCTGGCCAGAACTTGTTACTATTCTTATTTCTTAACTGATGGTTATTGTTATTGCTTTGGTGATTTGTTGTTGTTTCTGTCTTTAAAGCCGCTTCTTGCGCATCTCACTTAAGTAATTTCCTTTGGGCCACAATGCGCTTGCATTATGGCTCTGCTGCTACACGTACTAGAGTCATGATTCATTGCCTTAAATGGCCGATGAAGTCAGCAGCAGCAGCAACAGCATCGTCGTCATTAATCCGCTGATGACGCGCTCAACGCTCTGCGTTCCATAGAATCATGTGAAAACTTAACGAGCCGCTGCGAAATGAAAAAGAAATTTTCATTTCAACTCGCCTTGGGGTCAGGTGAAAATCTCAAAAATGTTACGGCCATTGATAAGTGCAAAGCAAGTTAATTTGGGTTTTATTGTAATTAAATTAACACATAAAAGAAGTAACACACCGACAGAACAGCTGCATAATTAGATGAAGAAAGTATGACTGCGAGTACCAGCTTTAAAAGATACAAAGATACAAGTTACTCTCGGCTCTAGTGAGTTTGACGATCGTTAAAACGAGAACTTCATTTCACTTGTACATTCACTTGGCACTTGGCGTGTCTGCTGTGGGCCAGAAGCCTCCATGGTTGACATAGAATCAGAATGCCTATATTGCATCTAAAATGTGTATGTAAAAGTATCTCATGGATACCTACACACGCACACACACAACTGATACTCCAAACGTGCTGAGCATAAATTGAGCCATGGATTTATGTCACTCAGCTGACAAGAAGTCGTGAGTTGGGCTTGATCTCAAATAGTTGTGAATAACAACCAGGCACAGTGGTACAAAACTATGGCAACAAGTGAGACCGGAAATTACGTTGAAAATTACTTCACTTATTATTATTTCCTCATTTATTTATTAAACGTTTAATGAGTTTATTGCTTGATTTATTAAGTGTATCACGTCCATGCAAGTCTTAGCTAATAGTTTATGGCAATGAAAGAAATAGTTTGGAGTTGGAACATCTAGTGAGTTTTATTTATAGATAATATGTATGGTAAGCTTCTGGTGGCTTGTTTAAATAAAGCTTTAAGTAATATAGATAAGTGTTCCAAATCATAAGCAAACAGTAATTAAATGTAGGAATTTATCATAGAATACTAGAATCTCTACAATACGCGGATCACGAAGTGCTCAAATATTGAAGATAATTTAAATAACAGCTTTAAAATATTAATAAGATTTACTTCCATTATTTTGAAAGTCATAAAATTTCGCGTAACCTTTACTCGGAGGTCCTAAGTTTTCCTTTATTTATAACCCTTCTAAGTTTACAGTTGCCCATCAAACTCCTTCCCACTGTGCAGTCAATTGGCGCCAACTTGGCCTGGCACTGAATCTGGCTTTGACTCTGGGTTTGGGTCTGGGCCTGTGTCGGAGACTGAGTCTCGGTCTGGGTGGGTGCGTTAGCCGTCTGGCATATGTCCAACTAAGCTTGTCTCTCGCATTTTTATGCGCAAGACACGCAAAAAACGCGAAAACACAAAAAACCAATTCTGGTATTTTATTTGTGATGGAATTTGTGTCAATTAACGTGGCACACGTGAGCTAAACTTGGGCGTGGAGTCTGTTTGTGTTGCTGCTCTAAAAACTCTATTTGAATTGCATGCAAATTTGTGGGCCCAGTGTGCGTGTGTGTGGAGTTTATTTTTGGCGACTTTCACAAGCCTGTTGCAACATAGGAAAGTGTTTCTTTTGGCTGGCGTTAATTGCCTGTAAAGATGGTCGAAAACTGAAAACTAAAACGCTTCACGCTGGCAATTAATAAAACTGACCTTGCGGCTGAATTTTCCGACCGACAAAACCGAAACGCGAAACACGAAGCCGAAAACTGAAAACCAAAAACATGAAGCAGATGTGAGAGGGGGGGCTAGGGGAAGAGAGAGACATAGAGAGAGAAAGGGGTCGGGGGCTATGCAGCCATGACGAGTATTTGTTGACGGCATGACATTAACTTGGCTTTAGTTTTTGGGGTCACAGTTGGCAGCGAGCGAGCGAATTGAACGATGTCAGCACAAAAACGAAGCTGGCGCATTCTTTGGCTGCCAGTGTCGTTATGGTGCTATAGTTTTAGCAGTCACTGTGTGCGAGAGATTGCCTAATTTAATAACAATTGGTTAGGCAAATAGTGCGCTGGCCCAGTTAACACACACAACCACACACAGATACTTAAGCTATTAGTCAAGATGTTTGCACTATTTAAAATCCAGTTTTCTTTATTGTTCACAAATAAAGTAAGAAACATTCAAAGATACAAAGATACTGATGTGGCTCACAAAAAAAAACGCTTCAAACTTTTCTTTATTGTTCACTAATATTCACAGCATTCGCAATCAGTTCATAATCAATTTACGAGTACGCAGCGCAAAAAACTTTCACAAATTTGTGAATCTTTCGCTCTGTCCATCAAACTGACGTACTGAATGAGTGACGGACTGACTGTCGTTTATCTCAACTTGTCTCAGCTGCTCTTGGCACTCTCTGTATCTATGAGATACGAGTACAGCTCAGCATTTGCATACTCGCTTGTCCAGCAACACAAAAAATTCCCAAATGAAAATAAAAATCAAACTCAAAATGTGCTAAAAAGCACAAAAAATAATCAACTCGCTGCTCAAGTGCTCAATTAACACAGCAACATTTTGGGATTTTGATTTTCGGTTTTTTTTTTAATTTTTGATTTCTTTTGGTCGCGCATTTATCAACAATTTCATTTCGTTTCGTTTGCCGCGACAAGTTCAACAAGCTTCTCTTTTTTGTTTGTTGTTGTTGTTGTCTTTCTCTCGAATTCATTCTGTGGAATGTCGTTGGCAAGACAAAAGACCTGTTATCATTTTCAGATACCTGCAATGTGTATTATTAAATTGTCACGAAGTGTGTAATGCAGCCAAAGTGGGCGTGGCACAGCTCATAAAGTATGCATGTTATTTATCAATTTAGCTGGCATTTTTATGGCTTATGCTGCAAAAAGCTAAAATTACTTTCGATATTTTAGCTTGAAATAAACATAAACATAATTGTTTATTGTAAAAATAAATTTAAACATTTTTAAAAATTTTTTTGACATATTTTGATAGACTTTTAAAATATAAAACTTTATTTGGTATATTTTTTAAGCAATTTATATGCAAATCCGTGTAATAATTTAACCTATCTCTACTTGTTTTTAATGGGTATCTTATCTTCTGCCTTTCCTGTTCAACTTTTCACACTTTTCTCTCTTATTTTACCTTTTTTTGCTGCTGCTTTGCGTTGATTATCAATTTTGCATGGGGCGTTATTACGATTAGTATTAGCCAGTTCCCAGCCACGCCCACATGCCACATGTGGCATGCAGTCAGATTATAGCAGACTCCACTGCTGCTGCTGTAGTTATTAATTGTAAATTGCATTGGCGACCCACTTTATGTGCAGTGCATTTATCATACGCCCCGTGGGCCCAAAGCGAAGCCAGCAGAGATTTCACTTTCGAGTAGGTATTTTACTTGTTTTTCTCCACCCTCTTCCTCTTTTGCTTCTTCTGGTTACTTTTTGATTTGGGTGGCAATTCAAGTTAAGTTACCTGTTGTCAGTTACCTGTTATCTGTTACCTGTTTCGCGTGCCAGCGGCTAAAGGGAAACGGACATGGCCGAGACTTATAACCCAGTTAACCCAAATTGGCTTTTGCGTGGGAATTTCTGATGCTGCCCTAGACGCAAGTCGTTTCGTTTGTTTCGGCTTTGATACACATGGCTAACAAGACAAATGACTTGTGGTCAAAAAAGGGGCTGTTGAGTACACGGTCCATTAAATCATATACCGAAATGCTTTCAGCTTGTTCACTTGTGGCTAACTGCATTTTTGCATCAATGGTCATGTGGCTTGCGGTGCCGGCACACGCAACGGTTAACCACTTGTCAACTGGCCGCAAAATGCGGCACAAACAACGGGAATGTGCCACAACTTAGCCTCTTGCAACGGTCTCTCAAACGCTCTCTCGCTCTCTTAGCCAGCTTGTTACCAGGTCTAGCCACTCTCCTTTGGGCGCCAACTCAATGGCTATTGGCTTAATCATTGGCAATAACCGTTGGCCAATTAATTGCCAACAGTCAACAAAAGACACACAACAACAACACATCCGTTCATTCGTTTGTTTGTCATGCAAAGCGAGCAGAACTGGTTGCATACTGTCGCCTTGCCACAGTCTTTGCCACATTGCCGCATTAATCACGATTATGATATAATTCTTGTTGCAAGCTGTTACTCTAACTGTGCCACATTTTCATACCCAATCGGCAACTCAATCTCTAACTGGCTGCCAAAGTCTGGTCTACTCTACTCTAGTCTTGTCTTGTCCATTTCCTCAACTCAACAGCGGAACTTGTGTCTATGAATTTACCAAGTTTTCTGGTTTTCTGGTTTTTCTGCAGCTGCAACTCACTTGCATTGCAATGTGCCACAGTCTGGCATTTTTGGCCACATTTCTGGCTAACAAATTTATGCATTTCTGTGGCTTAAGAATGCGCAGTTTAATTTGCAGTGTCATGCATATTTTTAGTCGAATTTTAAGTCATTTTTGTAGCATATTTTTACTTAAAGTAGAACTTGATTTTTAGCTTAAAATAATAATATTACAAAATGTATTTCTAGTCTTTAAATGAAGCTTAAATTAAGCTCTTAAAATTACTTACTTTTTGGCAAACATTTTCTGCTATGTTCTGCACATTTGAATCTAAATCAGCTAGAAATATTATTTTGTATTCACTGTATAAACTAAAAGTTGTTTTTAGCTAACTTTCATTATACTAACTGCAATCAAAACAATCCTTATTGACCCCTCTGCTCTTTTAAGCGTACGTGGTCTAAAAAATGAGATGTCTCTCACTTTTTTTGCGTTACGCACTTGCAGATACATCAACAAGTAGATACAGATACAGTGACAGCGACAGCTACAGATATAGATACAAAGATACAGAGACAACATTCACATTATGCTCACATAAATCAATGCTGATGCTGTACAGTGATACAGTGTTACACTGTACAAAGTACAGTGAACACCAACGTATCATTGCCCTCAATACTCGTATTCATTTATTCATTCATTCAGTCAGTCAACCAGTTGATCAGTAATTCATTCAGGCAACAAAGCGGCGCACAAAATGCCGCCAAGTGTTTTTTATACCTTATGGGCCTAGTAGTAAGCCAATGGTAGGTTGTAGTTTAAGCCAAAACTCCTGAGAGCTGTAGACAGTAAAGACATGAGGGAGAGTGGAAGGAAGGGAGTGAGTGCTGGGAGGAAGAGGGAGTATTAAAAAAACCTTAAGTTTGCCATAACTTCCACTTTCACTCGAATGGCCAAGTGCCAGGCTAAAATACCTTACCAACTTCAGTTACTACAACAACAACGACAAGACAATAATAATAACAAGAGCAAAAACAACAAGCAAATCAAAAGTGTGAAGCAAAAAGCAACAACAAACAGAAAAGACAAACAAACAAACAATAATAACAATAACAAAAGCGAAGAAAAATCAAACTAAACTGCGTTGAACTCTTTTGGCCATGAGTTGTGGGAGTGTGGAGTAGGGGGGAAGGGCAACGAGGAAGGGGCAAACTTAAGGCTAGTACGCTGGCAAGTGATTTTAATTAAAACGAATTTAACACGCAATTAAAACTCTTTGCCAGTTAAACAGCAAACAAAAAGCATAAAATATTTAATAATACTAGTTAATACATAATGCAAGTGTAGTAAAGGCTACAGTTGAGTATACGCGGCTGCTAAATACCCTAAGACTGTATTCGGTAATTAATAAACACCAATTTTAAGTTATTATAGAGACATAAACAAATTTTAAACTGTTTAGACCCCGCACTCTTAAAATGAGTAGAGGGGTCTATGACACTATATACATTTGGCATGATCGCAGGTAATGGATACTGTTTATTAGCCAATTTTAAGTTTATAGCTACATTAGTTACTGAGTACGAACAGCAATTGATTCCTTAAACTGCGATTCATCAACTTATTTCACCATTTGTGGAAGCAATTTTAATGTTCTGTTAATCAACGTCTTTTGTTTATTGAAGATTCTCAGAACGAGAAATAAATTTTTATTGGTTTTAAATAGCTTTTTTCAGTTAAGACTGTAAAGAAGTATTTCAAGCCGAGGTAGAGATGTCAATCTGTCCAGTAGTTCGAATCTTATTAGAAAATTTGCAGATCTGCATCTGGTCTACCTCCTATCGATAAATTTATAACTTGCAACTAAGTAAGGTGGGATTAAGGGCTCCTTCCTACAAGACATGCGTCTTTTACTGCCATGTTTAGCTTATTGTTTTCATTAAAATATTTAAAAATAAAATTTCGGGCTTATAAATTATTTTTAACTGGCTGGTATTATTAAAGTCATAAAATATACAGAATTTTGGAAAATATTTTACTATGGTAGCTACAATAAGTTGAAACAAATTCGAGGAACCTACTACAGGGCTCAAAGTAGTTCATAAAATATACAAACTGCTTCATAAAGTCTAATGATACTTTCTGCCCAAAGGGTATCTGTTGATATGCGGTAATCAAAAGCTTTTGATGCGTTTTCCCAAGGCAAACATAAAGAAAAGAAATTAAGAAAAAGGCCGCTTCACTTTCAATGTTTTTCTATTTGCACTTTTTTAGTTGTTTTTGGGGCGTTTTTGGAACTGTAAGCTGCGGCTCTAATTATGTGGCAGGTTGCAAATAAAA
This sequence comes from Drosophila acutilabella, assembly GCA_035046005.1. Taxonomy (NCBI): domain Eukaryota; kingdom Metazoa; phylum Arthropoda; class Insecta; order Diptera; family Drosophilidae; genus Drosophila; species Drosophila acutilabella. The sequence goes on from JAWNOK010000003.1 coordinate 8,369,415, forward strand.
ATAAAAAACTTAAATCAGTTGCAGGCAACGCTTAACGTTTACGTTTCACGTTCACTTTCGCTGCCAGCTGCCACTTTCGAGAACACTTGAGCTCCACGTAATCTCAGGCTCCCACTTCCACTTAACACTCGCTGGCAAAACGGAAACTCATACGCCTCGTTGCACCGCAAACCCAAAGGGGGGTGTGGCTGAAGGGGGTGGGGGGATGGGTGGAAGCGAAAACCGCAAACAAAATCAACATCATCAACAACCAGCAACAACAACAACAAACTGACAGCAGGTGCATCGAAATGCAGTCCAAATAAAACCAAAAAAAAACTCAAACTAAACAAAACAAAATTAAAACAAACGCCGCATTTTGTTACATAAGCGTAAGAAAATAGATACAAATACAGTTGAGCAAACTCATAGATACGTAGATACATTTTTTGGGGTGCCTCATTTAAATGCGTTTGTTTAGCATTGGCAATTAAAAACGCAGCTGCCGTGTCGAAATTGTACAACAACTGCAGCTTTTGTTCTGGCCAAGAAGCGATTTCCCCTCGCTCAACTCGAGAAAATTAACTCAAAAAGCTAAAAACAAATAGCTAAGGCTGCAATAAAGTTAGTACAGCGTCTTGCGTCTTAAATACACTTTAATTAGTTTAGCACAAACTGAAGTTTCTTGAAGGTTTTGTATTAAAATAAAATTTAATTTTTGTATTTGAAGCCTACTCACAGCAGTCGTCAATAGATGCATAACTAATTAATACGAACTTAAGTAAAATTATTTATAAAACTTATTAACAATAAGCAATGTTTAATATACAAAATTTAATCTGAGAGCTCTACACTAAAATAAAATAACTAATACTTGAATTTGTAGGAATAAAGTACTTGTTTTAAAAGTCTAAGAGGAAAATTTTAAAAATTATTAAAAAATACAGTTTATTTTAGCCTAAACTTAAGTCAGCGTAGTCAATACAGGGTATTTTCTGTCCATTCAATCTCAAAAGCTTAGTTGTCTTGACTACTTTTCCCCCAAAATTTCAACTCAATCTTTTCAACAGCTTAAATTTAGAACTACTCAAATAAAGGTTACAGGGTATTAACAAGTCTTAGACCTACCCACGTAAATATTACAGGGTGTTAACATATCTTAGACCTACCAACATAAATATTGCAGGGTATTAACAAGTTTTAGACATACCAACATAAATATTACATGGTATTAACTAGACTAAGACACACCAACATACATATAACAGGGTATTAACTAGACTAAGACACACCAACATACATATTACAGGGTATGAACAAGGCTTGGACCTACCATCATAAATATTACAGGGTATTTACTAGTTTTAGACCTACCCACCCAAATATGACAGGGTATTAACAAGTCTTAGACAATTTAAACACAATCTAACCATCCAATTTTTAGTGACGAAAGCGGTCAACAAAAACAGCCATAGAGCTAAAAACTTATTACCAATTCAAATCTCATAGGGTAACTTTAAGTCGCCAACTTAAACTAACTAACACATGGGAGTTTGTGTGAGTGTGTGGGTAAGTGTCTGCGTTGTGTCTGTGTGCGTGTGGGTTTATTTTTTGAACCTTTCATTAAGCTAATTCCCGCAAATTATGAGTAATAATAGCCACGCTGACATTCTTGACCCAGTTCAAGTTGAAATTAGTTTATGTTTTTGGCACCACAACTTAAACTTTGTGCTCTCTTACCAACTCTTACTATTGTGTAGACACATTCTGAATGCATTTGTCTTTGTTTGTGTTTTTTTTAGATCATGGAACTGAGCAACTTTTCCAACAAGAAAATGTCACGCGAGGAGCGTCGCTATTCAGTGCCCCATGGTCCAAATACTCCGCTGCCACCGGCGGCATCGGAAGATCTTCATGCCTGGTCCATTTATAGGTGAGTGCGGAAATGGATTGGTGGGCATGGTGGGCGTGGTGGCCTTGATCAATGCCACATCCGTTGGAGCAACTGCACCTGTTTTGACAGTTTTTTGACGCTCGATTAAACCACAACTCTGCAGCGGAAGTTCGAATGAAATAACTTTAATTGGACACACCCACAGAGTGACATGTTTATTTAACCACAACGCAAGTTAATGCAATACCCTCCCTCCTCTCTCTATAGACAAAATTTAAACTCTGACTTTACCGACTCGGCGCTGGGCTCCTCAGACAAATCACCGCTGCCATATGGAAATTTCCAGCTACGCGACACAACAGTTCAATCAATTTTAAATCATCCGCGTTACGGACCCAAGTAAGTAAATTTAAATTTAAGCACAAATCAACCAACAGAAAGACAGTCATAACTAAGTGTCTTTACTTCTTTCCATAAGAAATCTTTTTATAGAAAGACTTACTTTACAGAGTATTGATTAAAGCGCAGTTTAGTCATATCTTTACGATTAAATCATTCTTCGTTCATTATCATTATTCATTCGCTACTCAAATCAACAACATTCCTTATTGCTGACAAAATAATTATTGTTTTGATGATTACAAATCATTAGATACTTTTAAATTTTAAGACATACTTATAGAGCTATCATATTACGCTTCAAGCTTGTCATTCAGAGGTAGATAGATTACTTCACAGCATTTCAAACCTGAATTGTATTTAATAAAATGGTTTTTGTGGCACTTACTCTGGGCTAAGACAAAGATTTTCTCTCAAAGAGTTTTCTAGAAAATTAACACATGAAATTCTCTAAAACATGTTGTTAAAGGTTTAACCGCAACGAATCCAAGTATAATTTTATTTATTGGCTGTTATTGAAATCGATTATGAACCAAGTTTAATAAAGACTTCTCTGCCCAAAGACAAAAATCTTAAAACATATCTTAAATGAGTATTCCAGAAATATAATAGGTTAACTGATTAGAAACGGTTAGTAACCGCAAGGCAGGTAACACCTAGGAGCTTTTTCCTAGAAATATTCAATTTAAAATAAGTTTCCCCAAACTAATTTTCTCCCTCTCTCTCTCTTTCTCTTCCTCTTTTTCTCCGTCTTTATCTATCTCTCCCTCTTTGCCACACTTTCACCTGCAACTCCACTCTCCCATAGATCTCCGCTGGGTTCGAATATGTACACATACCTGAAGTTCGGACTTCCACGTGTCTTTCCGCCCAACGCCGGCTCTCAGCGCACACATCGACCCGGTCCAGGTCCAGGCGCAGGAGGCTCCTCTGCGCTAGGTGGCGTGCGTGGACGTGTGAACCGTGGCTTTAGGGATAGTTCAGGTGCACCAGCTGGCGCGGGCTCGAGCGGCTACGACAGCAGCGACAACGAGACGACACGCAGTCGTGTGCCTCCAAATCTGCGCAAGTATCGCAGTGAATCGGATTTCCGTGCCATCAGCGGCATGGGCATGGCCATGGCGCATTCCCGACCCGAGTCGAGGGCGCAGGGTGGTGTGCCCTCGGCGGCACTGCGACAGGCGAATAGTCGGGCAAGTATTGCGGTGGGGCAGCATCATCATCATCTGCAGCAGCACCAGCAGCAACAACAGCAGCAGCATCAGCATCAGCACCAATACATGACCAATGGCAAACACTATGGACATCGATCGCACAGCGAGGCGGATCTGCTGGGAGCTGGCATGATGGGTGAGGGAGGATTGGGCTATGACTACGGCGAGTCGCGTGGCATCTACGGCAGCACACGGCATATGCAGCAGACCTACGGACGCAAGCAGTCGAGCATGGGTCTGATCTATCCGAATATACAAGTCCACTGCCTGGATGTGAGTCCATCTCTGCACGGCGTCTCGCTGCAGGCCAAGGCGGGAGATCTGTTCGCCATCATGGCGACGTCTCAGCGTGAGGGCAGCGCCCTGGCCGAGTGCCTGGCGGGACTACGAGACCGTCTGGGTGGCGAGATACTCATCAACGGTCAACAGGTGAATCGTCGTGGGTTGCGTGAGCTCTGCAGCTATGTGCCGGCCCTGGAGGTCTCCTCGCTAGATCCACGCATGAGTGTGCAGTGCACATTGAATTTCCATGCCGCGTTGCGTGGTCCACTGGATCGCAGTGATCTGAAGGAGCGCATGGATGTGCTGATCGAGGATCTGGGGCTGAACACGGTGCGCGCATCGAACGTGTCCACGTTGACGCACTCGGAGAAGCAGCGTCTGAGTGTGGCCTGCCAGCTGCTGGCGCAGTCATCGCTGTTGATACTGGATCAAGTCACCAGCAACATGGACATCTTTGATACGTTCTTTCTGGTGGAATATCTGCGACAATGGTGCAGTGGTGGACGCATTGTCATTATGACACTGCAGCCACCCACCTTTGAGATACTCTCGATGTGCTCCGGCGTGTTGCTGCTCTCCGGTGGACGCACCGTCTTCTCCGGCAGTCGTGCTGATCTGCCACGCCACATGGGCGAACTGGGCTATCCTTGTCCGCCTTTCAAGAACCCAGCCGACTACTATCGTAGGTTCTTATCACTTCCAACTGAAGGGGTTTTCCTAAGCATTTTCCTCTGTTTCATTCTAGTTGATCTGGTCACCTTGGACGATCTGTCGGCAGCTGCTATGCTGGAATCTTCTGCCCGCATTGAATCCCTGGCCAATGCCTGGGATCAAATCAATTCGGAACCGCCGCTTGCTGCGCCGCCCGCCTCGCTGCCCAACTTTACACTTAAGGCGGGTTTCCTTGGCCAGACCAAGGCTTTGATCAAACGCTTTGCCGGCTACAAGCAGCCTGGATCACTGCTCACCTGGATCAGCAAACTAATTGCAGCTGCAGTGCTCTCCCTGTGCATTGGCTGCATCTTCTGGGATGTGCCAGCATCCGATCCACAGCTCAGCTATAACGATCGCTTTGGTTATCACCACTGCGTTATGGTATTGGCCTACTGGCCTCTCGTTCATACTGACCATTCGCGATACCCAGGAGGACCGACGACATGCCGAGCGGGACATTCGACTGGGCCTCTACTCGCGCAGTCTCTACATCATTGTGCAGGTGAGTGAACCACTCTCGTTTGATCATCGTGGTGCAGTTTAACGAAATGTTTCCTTTATTTTCAGAGCCTTTTGGGCCTCTTTCCCAGCCTCTGCATTTGGCTGGCGTATCTGCTGCCAGCCCACAGCATGGCTGGTCTCTACACCTACTCGAACAGCAGTGACACGGGCATCTACTTGTACATGGGTAAGTCAATTCCTTAACCTTCTTACCTGTTCTTTTCCTCCACCTCTTCTACACCTCCTACTTTTCCTTCATTAACATTCCCTTTCTTCCCGCCAATAGCTTCCTTTCTCTTCGATCCACCTCCTTCAAGCCTCACTTGTCTCCTCCATTCTTCAACTCTTCCTCGCTAATCTCCTCCTTCTCCCACAGGTCACATGCTGCTCTATCTGACTGTTATTCAAACCTTGGCCCTGTTTTGTGCTCACCTCTTGCCCTGCAAGGTGTCGGCCAGCCTTGTGAATGGTCTGCTCAGCCTGGCACTTACCGCAGTCGGTGGTTATCTGGTGCATCCGCGTAATCTTTCCAAATTCTGGTCCTGGCTGCAATTGGTGTCACCTCAGCGTTGGCTGCTGCCCGTTCTGGTGCAAGATGAATACAGCGCAGAGACCTTGGCCAATTCGGCGGGCTTGCAGCTGTGTCGCAACAAACAGGTGAGTTTAAATCTCTGAACTTGCATCAACTCCCAAACTCAACTCACAATTCCCCACCGACAGGTGCAACATCAGGAGATTATTGTGCAACAGCCGTGTCCACCACCGAATGGTACTCAAGTGCTGATCGATTTCCAGCTGCTGCCCTCACAGCATGTGCTCGATCCGACGGCGAGTTACGATCAGACCACATCAGTGGCTCTGGTGCTGGCATCCGTGGTGCTCTTCTGTCTGACCTTTATCATCTTTGTGTGCAATTGCCGTGGTGCCTGTCGCAAGCGACGCAGCCGACGTTACTAAGCGAGTTTGTAGCACATGAATCCAACATTGTACATTAGTTAGCCACTAAATCCTTCTTAATAAATATTAGCAATTAGTCAAGGCAGCGAATCGTTTAACTAACTTAAATGGTGTCTTTTATTTTGTGGAATGCAGGGAATGCCAAGCAGAGATTAAGGTACAATTGAATGATTAGTGATGGAATAGACGCAGATTAGTGTGGGCCATGATGATGCCATGCTCATCACAGGCAGCAATGACGCCCGCATCGTTGGTGGAGCCCGACGGACTGGCAATGTACGAGACGCCGCTCTGCAGAATAAGTAGAAATCCTTGTTAAGTGGGTCAGTTAACCAAGTGGGCATTGCAGCCAAGTACTTACGAGTCTAGCGCGATCAATGTTATCCCGGAAGGGGAAGAAGGCATCGGAGCCAAGAGCGACACCCTTCAGTTGTTTCAGCCAGTCCAGCTTCTGCTGTGTAGTCAGCTGCTCCGGAGCCTTGTCAAACCTGTGCATAAAAGAAACGTTACTCCTGCAATGCTTTTAAGTCTTCTTAGCTGTACTCACATGCTCTGGAACTGTGACATGGGCATGTCCTTGCCCACGGTGCCATTCACATAGTTGTCAATGGCATTGGAGATTTCGGCACGCTTCACGCCCGCCTTGAACTTCATGCCAGCGACATTGGGATGCTGACGAAGCCACCAATTGTCCGCCTTCTCGCCGGCCAAACGTGTGCAATGAATGCGTGACTGTTGGCCAGCACCAATGCCAATCACCTGGCCATCGCGAGCATAGCAAACAGAATTGCTCTGCGTATACTTGAGGGCGATGGTGGCCACGATCAGATCACGTACAGCTGCCTCGGGCATTGGCCTCTGTTTGCTGACCACATTGGCAAACATACTGGCATCGATGACGGCATCATTGCGTTTCTGCTCCAGCGTCAAGCCAAAGATGGTCTTGCGCTCCACGGCACTGGGCTCATAAGTGGGATCCATCTGAGAACAAATGGGAAATGAAGTCAGTTAGGGAACTCTATCTATCTGTTTACTAGAAATCCTTACCTGCAGAATGCAGTAACTGCCATTCTTCTTCTTCTTAAGAATCTCCAAAGCTTCTGGTTCGTAGCCGGCAGCAATGATACCATCAGACACCTCACGAGAGATGATCTTAGCCGTGAGCACGTCACACACATCGGAGAGTGCTACAAAGTCACCAAAGGAGCTCATTCTATCGGCGCCACGAGCACGGGCATAGGCAGTGGCCTGTGGAGTGAGTTGCTCATACAAATCATCGACCATGCAGAGCTTGGCCTGCGCTGGACTGAGTGGCACACCCACAGCCGCTCCAGCTGGCGAGACATGTTTGAAACTGGTTGCTGCCGGCAGATTGAGAGCCCTCTTCAGTTCCCTGACCAATTGCCAGCCATTGAGGGCATCGCAGAGATTGATGAAACCCGGCGATGCGTTAAGCACACGCAATGGCAGCTGCGCTAGCTGCGTGTAGAGCTGCGCTGGCTTCTGGTGGGGATTCATGCCATAGCGCAGCGTCAACTGAGAGGAACCAGCTCCATATTGCTTTCTGAAGTAATCGGAAATCGCATCATCATAGCTGGCGGTGTGGGTGAAAGCCTTTAGAGCCAGCGCCTGACGTGTCTCCGGAGTGGTATCACCCTTGGCAGTAATTTCAGCCAGCACACGCGCATAGTCGACGGCCTCACAGATTACCGTAACCCGTTGATGATTCTTGGCTGCGGCACGCAACAAAGTGACGCCTCCAATGTCAATATTTTCCACGGCATCGGCGACAGTGACATCCGGTTTGGCAATGGTGCTGGCAAATGGATACAGATTGCAGACGACCAGCTGTATAAGATCATAGTGCTGCTGCTTCATGTCCGCCAGGTCACTTGGAGTAGTGCGCGATAAGATGCCACCATGGACAGCAGGATGCAGTGTCTTCACACGTCCGCCCAGCATCTCGGGAGCACCCGTAATGTCAGACACATCCTGTACGGGCAAACCTGCTGCACGCAGACTGGAAGCAGTGCCGCCACTGGCCACCAAACTGAAGCCAAGTGCCACCAGACTCTTGCCAAGCTCCAGCAGACCCGTCTTGTCCGAGACGCTCAAAAGTGCTGCACAGTAAGAAAAAGTCACATGAGTTGGAAATCGAGTTATATAAGATATTGCTAGTAAACCCACCTATTTTCTTGCTTGCCATCGTTCCAAATCCTCTGTGTGTCTGCTTCAATCGGCAACTGAACTGCAAATGAAAGATGCAAAAATGTCAGTGCCCAGAAAACGGTTTCAAATTGCAATCAACAAACATGTTTTCGTTCACTTTTATAGATTTATTTATTTTATTTCTGACTTATTTGCTAGGCAACAACCTCTGTGGGCTGCGGTTGCAACTGATAACTGGAGCTGCTTCCCGGGGGATAAAGGGGTCAACTGATTCGTTTGCATCAGCAATAGCAAAAAGATGAGGAGGTAGTTCGTGACGCCAAAGATTACATACACTTTCGGTGACATAATCATATAAGTGAAGTAATCAGTTAATGCTGATCTTATAGAGAACTAATGATATGATAGATCTAAGCAAATGGAGAGGGATAAATCTATATCTATTCCTTGGCTGTTGCCGATCTTCATAGTATACTCTATGGGCTGTATCACACCTTCTTAACAAGTCTAGCATACCCTTCTTAAGGGCATTAAAAACAACAACAAAATGAAATCAACTTCTCAGATTTTGGTATACGTAAATAGATTGGATTTATTGCTTATCAGCATTGATTGGTGTATGCAATTGAGCTGCAGTCGTCGCTGCAACCGCCTCCGTCTCCGCCTCTGCCTTCGTTTCCCCCTCCTCTCCCATCTCCGTCTCCAACTTCGCCTTCTTTTGCCCCTCGTCTGCCTCGCGCTCCTTCCTTCGCTTGGCTTCCCTGCGACGCTTGTGCTTGTTTGACTTCAGATGCAACTGCCACTGATATTCGCCTATAAAATGGCGTTCACAAATGCTACAAAAGTTGCTCGTCTCCTCGTTAAGATCAGCGCCAGGATGTTCACGCTTTGCCATTGGCTCAATCTCACAAATCTCGTCCAGTCGGTAGCTTTCGATGATGCTTTCTGCTCTTTTGTAGACGTTTTCTGGCCAGGCTTTGACATCGCTAGTGTCTAACTCGTAGAGATCAGGCACTTGGCGATCTTTGCTGGCCAAGAAACGATTATTGATCCACTTGAGCTGCTTCTTTGAGTAGCGACGCGTTACCAGCTTCAGTTCATCACAGCAGCTGCTGAGCAGTTGTAGACTCTCTGCCAATTCCCCCTCTATGGTCAGTAGTTCATCTTTGGTGGGCAATTGATACTGATGTTCTCTTAGATACTCCTCCACCCCAGCATCCTGCTGCTCATTGTATTTCATCAAATAGGGCACAAACTCCTTGTAGCCAATGGTCTGGAGCACACCCTTGGTGTAGGCCTGGGCTGTGACGTCGGCGTAGGTGTTGTGGAACTGTCGCAACTCCTGGAGCAGACCCTGCTGCAGCATGCCATCCACACGGCGGTCGAGGCGATCGTTTAACACATCCTGGCGACAACGCAGCCAGAGCAGTATCGTATGAGGATATCGCAGTGGACCACCAAGGCGATTGCCACCGGGTTGCTGCCGCTGCTCTCATTAACTTGGCCGTCAATGTCTCGCCGGTTCTCTGGTACACCTCAATAGCCCGCTCGATCTTTCGTCGATTGTTAGGATGAATTCTATTGGAGCTGCTCTCGTCAATCTGGGACAAGTGTTTATGCAGCTCTAAAGTTTGTCATCTGAGACATTTGCTCGTTGCTTAAGTGATGCTCACTTTCGGTAGTGCTGGGCTCCTCCTTGGAGCTTACCAGTATGTCCCAGAGCAGGGACTCAATATAGTAATTGGTGCCACCGACCACAATGGGCGGTTTGGACTTGGCCAAGAGTTGTTCCATAATTGGTAAGGCTGCATTTCGAAAGTGTGTAACTGTGAAGGGCTCCGCTGGCGTGGCTACGTCCAGCAGATGATGCCTGGCACGTGACTGCTCCTCCTTTGTAGCCTTCGCAGTGGCAATGTCCAAATTTGTGTAAACTTGCATGGAATCGGCGCTAATAATTTCGCCGCCAAAGCGTTCGGCAAGTTCCAACGATAACTTCGTCTTTACCAGTGCCCGTTGAGCCTAGTATTACTATTAGCGGCACTTTGCGTAACATTTTACACTTAAATTTAATTTAATTCAAGTCGCACAGTTATTTATGATCAATTTTCGTTCTTGTGTTTGCTGTGAGTGCGAAAGAAAAGCACAGAGCTGTTGCTGTCGCGTTTTCAACACGTGCTGCGTGCGCATGTACCCACCTGTTGAATTCTCAACCAACTGTGACAATCAACAACTAACAAATAAGCACTCAATAAGATAATACCTACTTTACACCTGTTTTATTTATTTACTCAAATCTTACTGGCGCTTTTATTGCGTGTAATTAGCAAACTCACAATATAAATACGCCGCAAAATCTGAATTCCGAACAACCGGCACTGATATCGATACCTTGACGACTGCAATATCGATACGACACTTTCGATGCTCATGGCTACTATCGTTTGTTAAGGCAGCGTTAACCAGCACTGTGTAGGCTGCATATGTTGCAGTATTTATTTGGTATTCAAAATATAACTAAACATTTTTGTGTCATAAAAGCTCTATTACACCCACTGTGCGGTGCGTAAAAGCTTCGCCAGAGCTTCCGTTCATGCCGGCAATGCTCGCTAGCCCTAACCAATCACTCCAGACGCAGTATTCGACGAGAACGGTTGTGTTTGTTCTACATAATTTGTTTAATCTTCAAAAACGAATTCAACAAGTGATTAAATTTTGAAAAATGGCCAACACACCGTTCTTAACTCTCAACAATGGCGAAAAAATGCCAATCATTGGCATTGGCACCTGGCAGGTAAGAAACGTTATCAAATTAATGAACGTCCCTGAGCATAGAACATGGAAAATTAATAAGAAAAGACATATGCTAAGTTCGTGATATGCTATATTTAACTTTACATATACTATACACAATCGATTCTTACACACGAAATCCAAAGTGTCACGCCAGTAGAGAAGATTGGGATGGGGTAGTGGAGTGGGGCTGGGAATGCAGCAGATGACCGGTTTTCAGAGTTCTGTAATCTAAGTGATACGATCTGTGTATAGTGGGTTAACTTTCTCTAAATAGAATACAAGTGTCAACCATTGTCGTATACCCAATACTGTGAAAATTCTCATGGGCGGACAAAGGGAGTGTCCGTTAGGAGGGGTTTCACTGTACTCGTGTAATTAAAGACAACAATGACGAGCTAAGTTTTTTGTTTGCTTTGATTAATTAATATAATGATTTAAAACCACAAATGACAACAGGCATCCGATGAGGAAATCGAGACCGCAATCGATGCCGCCTTGGAGGCGGGCTACAGGCACATAGACACGGCTCCAGTCTATGGCAATGAGCAGGCGATTGGGCGTGTCCTCAAGCGTTGGCTCGATGCCGGCAAGGTCAAGCGGGAGGAGCTCTACATTGTGACCAAACTGCCACCAGTTGGTAAGCATTTCTAACTCTCTACGCCCTCAGTGCCCACTAAAGTTCCCCTTTCACCATTTACAGCCAATCGCCCACATGAAGTGGAGGGGGTTATTAAGAAATCCCTGGCTGATTTGCAGTTGGATTACGTGGACATGTTCTTGATTCACACGCCCTTCACGCTCTTCATCAACGAGGACGGCAGCTTCAAGCTGGACGAGGAGGGTCTTATGGTGCCCGATGTGTCCACGGATCATGCTGCCATCTGGGTGGAGATGGAGAAACTGGTGGCCAACGGCTTGACCAAATCCATTGGCGTCTCTAACTTCAACAAGGATCAAGTCGCACGTCTGCTGAAGAATTGCAAGATTCCACCAGCCAACAACCAGATCGAGCACCATGTGTATCTACAGCAACGTGATCTCGTTGACTTCTGCAAGGCAGAGAATGTCGCTGTTACTGCCTATTCCCCCTTGGGCTCCAGGGGCATTGCCAAGTTCAATGCTGGCGCTGGACTTGTGCGTGAGGTGCCCGATTTGCTGGACATTCCGGAGGTCAAGGAGATTGCTGCCGCGCATGGCAAGACACCAGCCCAAGTGCTGCTACGTTGGATCATAGACAATGGTGTCATAGTCATTCCCAAGAGCATAAATCCCGATCGCTTGAAGCAGAATCTTGATGTCTTTGACTTTAAGCTGACGGAGGAGGAGATTGCTAAACTCTCCGCGCTGGACAAGAATATACGTGTCTGTGACTTTGCCTTTTTCCACGGGTAAGTCAAACAAAGAACTGATTGTATTCGAATTGAAGCTCAACTTTATTGTATTTTCTTTGCAGTGTTGAGCGTCATCCCGAGTTCACCTTCAAGAACCAATACACCAACTAAGTTCAAATGATTTTAAAATGACACTTTCATGCAATAAACTAAATGTTGTAAATGTTCTTCAACTGGTTTTCGTTGGTTTCGTTGCTTCCAGTGGATGCAGCATTCGTGTTATGATTTTCAGCACAACTGGTTTTCCCTTTGGCTTTTCCCCATTTCGATTTTCGGTCACTTCGATTTTCTCGTTTCCCTCAACTGGTTTCTCACTGCAAATAGAACTTTCCAAATTGAGTGGGCTAAGGTAATTGGCTTCTTGTTGTTAGTATTGACATTTATTGGCAAAACGGAACTTTTAACTTAAGTTTTAGCTTAAACAAATCACACTTTAAGCGAGCTCAAAATAAGGTACTTTTTCTTGCATTTGAACCGGTTTGCGGTTTAAGGTTTTTGTTTTCTGTTTGTTTAGAATCAAGCTTTAAACGGAAATTTTCTTTTTTTTCGTTATATACACAAAAAAGCTTTATATAATAGATAGAGACTAAAAATAGAAAGCTAGCTTCGGCTGATCGAAGCGTGTATACCCTAGAAAAGCATGGAACTAAGGATTTAGCCGTTTAACGAGTCTTGTCTAAAAATAAGTTAATTATTGATTAATTTTAATACAGAGATTTCAAGACGGAATCGTATTTTTGCATACTTTTAAATTTAGTACAACATGGCAAACGTAAAAAATGCATCAAATATTAAAAAAAAGAAATAAACGAAACTAAAATAACTAAGCACAAACTGTGTTGACAATAATAAGTTAGTTGGCCAGTTGCTTAACGTGGCCAATTGATTTGTTAGTTTGCATTTCGAGTAAAGGAAGAAATTCGTAGGTTTTTCAGCGTTCCAAACAATCCAACTCACGTAGTGCGGGTTTCCTCGTCCGAACTGCGTCTGCAAAACATTAAATTTATTAACTAAAATTATAACTTTATTTTTAAATATTTCAAGCCACTAAAATAAATAATAGGAAATTAAAAAGGCAACTTACTTAAATCCTTAGGCTGCAGTTTATTTTATATTTAAAAAGTTTCTTAACTCGCATGCAAAGTGTCTAACTATCTGGACAGCCCAACATACCTTGGCTCCTGGTTCGTTCGCATCGCCATCGTGGCTACTTCGAAAAGGCCAATAAAGAAGCAGAGCATGAGTGGACCAAAGATAGCTCCCTGCCAGCCTATCCAGTACATGCCGCCAGCTATCGCGAGACCATTCAAATACGGATGTCCGCCACTGAAACAGAATACCAAGTAAATCAGTCTCCTTTGCGCTCCCTAAGCTACTCCTACTCTTACCCCTTGAGATCTGCATAGATTGCCGTCTCGAAGGAGGAGGGCACAAAGAACTGCAGTAGAAACAGTATGAGGCCTGCATAGAAGCGATCCTGGGCCAGCCAAAGCTCCAAAAAGGCAGGCACGGCGCACCAGTAACTGCCCAGGAATGGAGCAGCTGCTAGCAGTGCAGCCAAAGCGGAGGGTAGAAAGACAATGCGTGCACCAAAGACAGTGTGCACCAGCCAAGTGAATAAGCCCGTAAATGTGGAGCACTTGAACATGGACATGAGCACCACTGTAATGGAGTTCTCCAGGGCATCGGCTACCTTAATGCCCGAGGTGGAGTAACCCAAATATTTGGTGATCTGCAGAGGAGCATACTTCTCCTGGCTGCTGGACAGCAGATAGAACAGCGCCGTAAAGAAGACAATCTACAATAGAATACAAATTCTTATGAATCTTTTATGTTACAGGTTACAGTTGAGAGCACCTACCATGTCCAGAATGAACTCAATGCAGGCCTGTCCGCCCGACAGCAGCAGGGAAAGAATTTCGCCAGCGACGCTCATGATCACGGAGATGTTGGTGCGTATGATGTGCCACAAAGATTCAGCGACCTCGAGTATGGTTTGGGTATTGCTCTGCGCCCAGCCAATGATGCCCTGTTTTGCCACTAAAACTAGCTCTTTAAAATGTCCTTGGTTAAAATAAATAATTTAGTGTTAGCAGATGCAACATGTAATGAGTTATTTGGAGACGACGCAGACGGAAAAATACTACAGGATGGTAGGATTAGGCCAAAACAGAAGCGATCTAGTATAAACCAACTCTAAAAAGCTAAATTCGATTAATTTAAATAATAATAACTCACAACAAGGACAAATGATAATAAAAACTAGAGGAATAAATCACAATTCGGATTTGGCACTTACCTGGATTGTCGACAATCTCACCAAAGGTGCTCTTCAGCGCATCCGTGGGTACTCGAGGACCAAATGAGGTACCCGCCTTATTAAAATCAATCCAATACTGTATGAGACGATCCCAGACATCGAGGATTTGCTCCTTCAGTTTGGTAGCATGCACCTTGTCCGCATCCGCCAGCCAATCATCAATGTAGGTCTCAATCTTACGTCGTCCATAATGATGTGCATTATCGAGCGCATCATCAATGGACGCCTGTATATTGGCAGGCAGAATATCAATTAGTTCAGGACGATCGGTGATTGTCTTGTTAATTAGATCTTTGCCCAAGTATGCCACTTCAATGGTCTCTGAATAGATGTTAACACAAAAGAAAACACTCAGAAAGATGATGATGAGCAGCATAAGTATGATCATGAGTATGGAGGTGACAGACTCTACAGACGATTTAAGCGAATCTCGGACAACGCAATTGATCTTATAGTTCAGCTCCAGCACTCCAGGCAGGCACAGTGGCAGCACAGCCGAATGATGATCCAAAGCCCAAGCCTAATCGAAAGGAGAAATCTTTAATAAATAGTTAAGTGTTAAATAAATTAAGTCACCCACCCTCAGAGCTTGATAGCCTTCGTTGATTTTGCCACAGACAAACTGTGTGATGCCAGTATAGGTACAAATGGTAAACAGTAAGTGCAGCAGGATAGGCACTGCTGCCAGTATGAACATCCAAATGTTGCGATACAGAAATGTGCCCAGGCAGGCATAAAACAACAACTTAAAGAATGTATCACTCTGATGTCCAGTTTCGGCATCGTCTTCGTGCTTCGCATCGAAGGTGTCTGTGGAATCGATGGTGTCACTGAGTGAAATATCCTCTACTTCCGATTGCAATGTGGCCTCGCCTCCAGCTCGTCGACTAATGCTGACTTTGCTCAGTGATTTCTCAAAATCAATTTTGTCGAACAGTTTTTGCAGACGGTCGATAAATGACATGGAATCACTGTCTTCGCTGGTCTGCAGATGATACGCAGTCGATACCACAACATAGGCCATTACAAGCAGAAACACTGGCACCTGCAGAGCTCCTAAAAAGCTGCACAGATAGCCAACAATGGCTATCCACATGGACTGGCCGGCGATGACGAAATGGGAGCTCTTCTCGGGCGACCAGAAGAAGTGCACTGAAGTCAAGTAAATTGCGATCAAAACGAGCAGCTGTAGAAACAGATGCTTTGATTAGTTTTTCACTTTCATTAGCAGACCACTTGAATGCACTCACCACATAGATGTTTAGAAAACCAATGATGCGTACAAAGAGTCCGTGAGAGAAGGTCACCCAGTTCCAGAGAGCAAGCAGAAATCCCTGTGGAGCGTACAGCACAAGAAGTTTAATGCTGACAGCGATGCCACATCCGGAGAGCAGCAGCTGCCAATGCTGACAGAGCCAGTTGATCAACAAACGTCCACAATGCTCGGTGGCCTCCAGTGGAGCCAGGCAAATCGAGACAAGCACGTTTGAGTCCCGTTCCTCCAAGCGAAGAAACCAATTATTCAATAACTCTGCCAGCTTACGCTTGAAGGGGAAAAGAACCGCGCCCATGAGGAAGGCCCAGAGCAGAGGACGCACAAACGGGCCCAAGATAAAGCACACAGCTACAAAAGCAGCGACGCCAGCTGCGATTAGAAAGTTGTACATCGCTGCACGGAAACTTTCATGATTCTGGGAACGCATACGGAGCAAACGATTGAGAACGCTGTCAAAGGAGCGATCACGCCGTATAGGAATGGGTTCCGAACGATTCATGGCGAGTCGGTTTTCACAATACCGGTTAATTTAACAAGGAACTAAAAACAAATGAATCAAACACATTTTTTAAATTGCGATCACCATGTGGCTGACACGCCCGTATAAGTATTTTTAGTCTATGAGTCGACTTTACTTACGGTTTTGTTTTGTTATTACTTCAATTTAAATTTCATTCAGCTCCGTTGCATTGCTCAATTGTCGGGATGAATTTGTGTACAGGATGTGGACTTCGTGCAAGTCCTGGAGATAGACAACGTCTATAATAGAATCATTCAAATTCCTCTCTTTTGAACTTGGCACATAAACAAAACGCAATCTTGTTTATTTTCATTGCCAAATGACGTCAGCTGACTACGCAGTGCTGTTATGCGCCAGCTGCCGCAACCACTGCACTTTACAACACTGGAAAACATTCGAAAAAACAGACGCCAAAAAATACAACGACATGGAGAGTATGTATAAATTGATAAATAAAATCTATAAATTAAATGGTGTTAATAAATTATATTTTGCAGATATGACACTACAACAAGTTCATGAGCTGCGCAAAGCGCAGGAGGATTTAAATTTTACCAAATCAACATATATGGAATTCTATCGAAAAATGGCCAAACATGCATACACAACACAGTTAAATAATTTGGTAAATACAAGAACTAAATCCTTTTTAGCGAGCTTAATAAATAACTTTCTTATGCATACAGTTACGCGGTGAGTTCAATAGAGTTGACGTTGAACTAAACATTCCCAAAATACCTCCCCAATGCATACAAAAAGAAGAATACACACCAATGTTACAGGTAAAACATACAGTATTTTTATTAACAGTCTTTGGTAAAGTAGCTTATTGTTAAATTCTTTTAAATATATCTAGCTGCACAAATTGGAGGAGCTCTACGATACGATGTGCAGGACCACACCCTAGATCTGCTTGGATTTCTCCGTATTATTATGCAGCCAGTAACCATGTAGAATCAATTGAATGTGCTTCAAACACTCAAAGGAAGGTGAAAGACTCTGCAAATAAAGAAACGTTAAAATATGCTGAACATACTACTAGGACACTGAAGCACTTACATTAAATAATGGGATTATGGGACGCTCTGTGAACATGCTTCCCTTGGTGCGGAGTATTAGCATGTACTTTACGTCTAACTATAAAGAAATAGCTGCTTTAATAAAAACGTATAATTTTGAAGTATATCTGCATTACATTCTCGATCACTTCATTGAGCACAATATCGTGCAAATGTCCACGTTGTACGCAGAATACGGATTTGCGGCCAAACGTGCGAATTGTTTCCGTTTGCAAAGCCATGTCCCAACTGTAGAAGAGTTTCTCGGAGTGTACCAGATCGAGGGTGGTGCGTAGTATCTTGAATGCTAGTGCCAGCCACAGCAAGCCTGGATATAGGATATGAGCCTGTTGAATTTTCGCCGGGTTCTCGCCCAGCGTCAGAACAAAGCCATAATAAATTGTTGCTAAGCCGGCAAGTAACATGAATCTTTTGAGCTGTGCACCGCATTGTTGTTTGTGGACACGATTTAGTAGCTGCATGCGAACTACGTTATCGCCATATTTTTGTATGTTTAGTTCCAAATCTTCTACAGAGCTGCCGCTGTATTTGGCCGGAATGCTAAAGTATTTGTGAGTCTTCGGTTCCATAGCAAGAAAGTTTAGTGAAACAAATAAATAAATTAAACAGCAACTAGCAGTGCTGGACAGCAGAGTTAGCGAGCACTGTTTAACACTAATTCATATTTATGGTCATACTTTTGTTTACATTTTACATCGATAGATTGATATATATCGTTGCACGTATCGATGTATACAAAAAACAATATGGCGTCAGCACAGCACAAAATCGTCGTCGTCTCGGTTGGAACAGCGTCCGTTCCGCGAAAAATTTTAAAATAAAAACTAAACCGTAAATATATGGTAATTAAGGTGTTGGAAACAGTAAATATGCGCAAACGCAAATTGTATATACATTAAATAAATGTGTAAAGGCGCAGCCAATAGCAAAAACAAGGAATTGCAACGTGAGTGCATACAATTATTTGGTACAAGATTCAATATTACCCCTTGCGCTCTCGCTTACACCGCTGTTGCCCTCTTGCGGCTTCTGTGTTGTCTGAGCGTGTATATGTGTGTGTGTTCGTTTAGGTGTGCATGTGAATTTTCGCGTGTAACTATACTTGATTCTAATGACTTGTAAGTACTAGTGTCTAATGTTTTCAATGCAAAACATCGAACATATTTTCAACTTGAAAATATTATCCGGCCGCTGTGTGAACATTGCATATTTTGAGGTAAATTGTTTTCATTTATGGACTATCGTACTCGTACTTTATGCAACAAACGTTCGTCGTGTTGAGTTTTTGGTTCTTCTACTTTGTAGTGTGTTGAATTTGGACATTGCCGCTGTTACATGTGGTGGATTTTGCGCTCGCGTACTTTTGGTTTCGGTGTGTACGTGTTGACTCCGTGTGGCTGTGTGGTGTGTACCCGATGTTTTTATACATCTTGTGTGCGTTTAATTAAATTGAAAACGTTTATTTTCAATGCGAAAATACATCAGCAAATAAAGTCGTGTTTTTCCTGCAAATCAAAACAAAACCTATGAAAATAAGACATGCGTCATTAAAGTACGACCAAGACGGTCTGTGTGTGAGTGTGTGAAAATTGCGAGCGTAGACGGCATTTTTCTTTAGCATGCTCTTTGCCAGATATACGCTGCAATTTTTTGCGATTCTGTTTTTCGATTGTCATTCGCAATAATTTTATTGAATGAAAGCAAAAGAAACTGCCCAAAAAGCGATGTACTTACTAGATGTTGCGTGAAAGTGTGTGTGTGTGTGAATTTCGTATATTTGGTTAAAGGAATTCGAATGTCAAAAGCGAAATATTTTATCGTAATAGTAGCTTAAAAGTGGCCATAAACGGGACACATCCATGCATATTTGTGTATGCATGTTAACGTCTCTTGCTCACCCCACCACAATACAATCATGCTTGCACATGTATGAGTGCGTGTATGCATACATATGCGCGCGTATTCTGCATATTCTTGAACAAGAATACGACGCGTTCGTTTTCTTGTAGCTTTTGCTGGTCATTCATTGTATGAGATCCATCACACCAACACACACGCACATACATGTATACGTACGAAATAAAGATACTCGCTGTCTCCAGCGACAAAAACAACAACAACAGAATCATGGCGTATTGTCATTGTCCTGTATACAATTTGGTATTCCTTTTTGCTTATTTCCCTGTTTCGATTGCGCGCACGCATCACACATACAATCGTGTGCGCCTCCAGCCTCGCCCCTTTTTTTTTTGTCACTTGCAGGCAGTGTCGATATTTTTTCATTTGGCTTTTATTGCCATTGTGTTTGCTTCGTTTTTGACAGCGACATCAGCACTCTCCCGCTTCCAATTCCCCTCTCCCCTTCTGTCTTTAATTTTTAACTCTGTTGCTGGGCGACTGAGGTGGGTTTTTATTTCTTTCTTTCTCTCTGTGCACCGCTACGATGACTCTAATTATGAATTTTGCAAATTTGCTAATTTTTATATTTGTCCATCGACCACCTTCTTGGCGGCAAATATAATTTGCATTTATTTTTATGTGTTTAGAGTTTCAATGTGTTTATTTTTCACGCTTTTCATTTAGTTCGAAGACAATTTGTTGATTGCGTAAATGCCCTCCAATGCCAACATTTGTTTTTAATTGCTGTTTTGTTTTGATACACCTTCGCGAGAGGTTCCTCTCACACGTATAGATTACTAAGCACCTTATCAGTGGGTGTCTATAACGGCGCCCTTTTTCCAAATGTGAAAACAACCAAGATTTACCTATATACAAACTCACACACACACAAATGTGCACTAGTATGTACTTGAACTATAGCTTCTCTCTTTATTATTAATTTTTAATACTCTTGGGGATTGCTGTATGAATAATAAACATAAGTCATGTTTATTTAAGCATGTTAAAAAGCACAACACGCATTTTAAGCGGTGACTTGGCGCCGGTGCCTATCAAAATATAACGGGGAAACTTTGGCGACTTTCCGACGTTTCCTCTATCGATGACGTAGACCTTGTCTCTATATGTATTCGGTTATAGTATGAACCAAATATCTGTTCTGTTTACACACTTTTTTACACTTGCTTTTCATTGATTTTTGTTGCCTTGTGCGTACGGCAGACGGTTGTAGCAACAGTGTTTGTGCGTATGTATGTACGGGTTTGTGTGAGTGTGATAATCTAATCTAGTCAAAACGAATTTCCCCCGCTTGCCGGCCGCCACCCACTAGCTACACACACAAACGTACGTTTGTATAAGAATGTACTTGCACTCTCTTTCCTATGTGTTTCTCTCTTTTCTCTCTCTTTCGCTTGTTCTGACCACTCACTTTGTTTGTTTTTGTCGCGCGCGTGTTTGCATTTGCCGTCGCTGTGGGTCGATTTGGCGAAAGCGCGATAATAGTTTGCAATGTAGACATCAGAAATAAAAAACACTCTCTCACTACACGAACACACACTAAAACAGACAATAGTGCGTTGTGGAGAGATTTCAAAAACGTTTGTTTTTTTCACTTTTTGTTTTTTGCTGTATGTTTGTAAACAGTCTGGGCAAAAGGCATTTTATCATTTCTTTTAACGAGTAGTTTGTGCTGCACACACGCTACTCGCAAATCTACCCATACATATAGACGTAGTGCATTGGTATTGATATCAACATCAAACGTAGCTTTCACATTTTCATTCATTGTACGATGTTCGCAGGTTTTGTTTTGATACGCATTTATCGCTATCGTAGCTGTTTCGTCTCTTCGCTCACATATATTTGCTTAAATTTGTCATATACTAAGAGATTTGACTGTGTGAAGTATATAAACAAGATGGAATGCATGATGCATGAAACAGTGTTGAAAAACTCATCAGTTATTATTCATCCTTGAACGTATCGAGTAATTGAACTACTCTGATGTCGAATCAAAGTGTGAAATGACAAATTAAAAACAAAAAGTGATTTAACAAGTGTGCTTCTATTTAAAATAATAAATAGAACAATTTGTAAAGCATTTACAATTAAATCACGTTCTGATTATTTTTTTCACGTGTTTGTTTTTTGTTCCTTTTTGCAGTTTTGCTGCGTGCGCAGATCACAATTCACAGCATAATAATATAACATGGATATGCCAGTCAAGGATAGATATTAGTTGAATGCTTTGAATTTCAAATTCAATATCCTAATTTAATTCTAATTAGTCTAGTAGACGAGCCCAACCGCGCGGCTACAAGCCACAGAACCCGCGAAGTTACAAACAAAAATAAATTATAATAGCTTAAAATTTTAAACTTTTTGGGCAACAATTACAACAAAAACTGAAATATAAGAACAACAAAAAAGAAAGTGAATAAGAAACAAGTGGACTTCGTAAGCCTTAAAGCATCAAGCCTAATCATGACGACTGACACCCGCCGACGTGTTAAACTCTATGCACTGAACGCAGAGCGGCAATGGGACGATCGTGGCACTGGACATGTGTCCTCCACGTATGTGGAACGTCTTAAAGGCACATCTTTGCTGGTGCGCGCTGAGTCGGATGGTTCTTTGCTGCTGGAGAGTAAAATACAGCCGGATACGGCCTATCAGAAGCAGCAGGATACGTTAATTGTCTGGTCGGAGGGCGATAACTTTGATTTGGCTTTGAGTTTTCAGGAGAAAGCTGGTTGTGACGAAATATGGGAAAAGATATGTCAGGTTTGTATAAAATTATCGAGAAAAACTTTGTCGAATTTTGCGTTAATTTTATTTCATTTTGACAGGTGCAAGGAAAAGATCCATCTGTGGAAATCACACAGGATATTGTCGAGGAATCAGAGGATGAGCGTTTTGAGGATATGTCCGATACGGCGCCTCCTATCGAGTTGCCGCCGTGTGAATTATCACGACTCGAAGATATTTCTGAAACAATACAGAGCTGCCTTTCCACGCCGTTGCGCAAGGAAAAGCTTTCAATGGCTTTGGAGTCGGAGAATTATATCAAAAAGCTGCTAAGTTTGTTTCTTGTTTGCGAGGATCTGGATAACACAGAGGGACTTCATCATCTTTTTGAGATCTTTAAAAATATATTCTTGCTTAATAAGAATGCTCTCTTCGAGATTATGTTTGCGGATGATACCATCTTTGATGTCGTTGGCTGCCTTGAGTACGATCCAAGTGTGGCGCAGCCGAAGAAGCATCGACAATATCTAAAGCAGTGGGCAAAGTTTCGCGAAGCTGTTCCCATAAAAAATCAGGATCTTCTCGCTAAAATTCATCAAACGTTTCGGGTGCAGTACATACAGGATATAATATTACCAACGCCATCGGTATTTGTCGAGGATAACATGCTTAACACCTTGTCCAGTTTTATATTCTTCAACAAAGTTGAGATTGTCACACTCATTCAGGAGGATGAACGTTTTCTGCTCGATGTCTTCACCCTGCTCACAGATCCAGCAACTGGGGATACTAAGCGTCGCGATATTGTTCTGTTTCTGAAAGAGTTTTGCAATTTTGCCCAAAATTTGCAGCCACAGGGCAAGGATTCTTTCTATAAAACACTCACCTGCCTGGGCATCTTACAGGCCCTTGAGCTGACGCTTGTTATGAACGATAACAAAACCAAGTCGGCCTCCATAGACATTCTAACGGCCATTGTGGAGTTCTCCCCGCTTGTGGTGCGAAACTATACCCTTAATCAAGTTAATCGACCAGAAGGCGTAAGTTTACATTTTTTTAATATGTACGATATCGAAGTTTAATTCTTATTCTTTATACCACAATTAGGAGCGAATGTTACTAAACATTGCCATTGAACAAATGTTGAATGACTCGGAGCCCGAACTGGGTATTGCCGTGCAGTTAATGGGCATTATTAAGATCTTGTTGGAGCCCGAAAATATGCTGACTGAGAAGGGAGATTTTCTTAACTTTTTCTACAAGTATAGCGTACAAACGCTAGTTGGTAATTATTTGCTTTTATACTTTGAACTGGTGTGTAGATATTGAATGTTGTATTACTTTTTAGCTCCTTTAATGCTCAACACGATGGGCGATCGTCCTCAGAATGAGGATTATCAGACTGCACAGCTGCTTGGCATTGTGCTGGACATTTTATCATTTTGCGTTGAACATCATAGCTATCATATTAAGAATTTCCTGTTGCAAAAAGATCTCCTCAAACGAATTCTGGTGCTAATGAAGAGCACACATACGTTCCTTGTACTTGGCGCTCTGCGACTACTGCGCAAGATAATTGCACTAAAAGACGAGTTCTATAATAGGTAAATATTTAAAAAAGGCTACTTTTATTATAATTTGAATACATTTTAATTTACGTTCTAGGCATATTGTCAAGTGCAATCTGTTTGCGCCGGTTGTGGATGCCTTCATTCGCAACAATGGTCGCTATAACCTTTTGGAGTCGGCTATACTGGAATTGTTCGAGTTTATTAAGATTGAGGATATACGCACACTCTGTGTATATTTTGTGGAAAACTTTAGCAAGATATTTGATGAAATCGAATATGTGCAAACGTTTAAATACCTTAAGAATCGTTATGATCAGTACCAGGATCGGCTTAAGGATCGCGACAAGATGGAAAATCGTACAGATGGGTAAAGCTCTGCAGGAAGACTAAACTTTGGTACAGTTTAACTAACAGAGATCTTTTCTTCTTTTAGAAGTCTGCCCATAATTCGTAGTGGTGGACGCTTTCGCCGCGATCAACGTCAGATGGAGGAGGAAGAGGAGATGTGGTTCAATGAGGAAGATGATTTCTCCGAGGAAATTGATAGCTACAACAATGTCATGAAATGTGAGTTCTTTTATTCGATCCATCTATTGGTATGATAAATATATTTCCCTATTACGCAGCAGTCAACGAAAAGAATGGCCCTCAACAAACACAAAATCCGACGCAGCAGCAGAAATCATCACCGCCGCATAGTACGTCACCGCACAGTGGTGGATTGTTGGGAAGTTTAAATCCATCAGCGAGTGCAACTTCAACTGCCACATCAGCAACAGCGCCCGCGGCAAGTGGCAGCAGTAGCCCGGAGGCAGCCACAACGACGAGCAGCGCCGATGAGCAGGCTCAGGCTGCCGTCCAACTTGCTGCAGCTGCCAATATTGCCCTGCAACAGCAGCAACAACAGCAGCAGCATTCATTCCAGCAACAACATACGTTGTCCCTGAATAGCACACTTGTGGCAGCTGCCGCTGCTGCTGCTGTGGCATCCACATCGAACGCGGCCGCTGCGGCGCAATTGGAAAGCCAGCAACAACAGCAACAGCCTGAGATTGCAGAACTACAACAGCAACTGAATGCGGTTGTGCCACAGAATCAGGATTTATTGCTATCCGCAACAAATAGTGCGTCATCGTCCTCTTCGTCATCATCATCAACATCATCGTCATCATCCTCATCGTCACTGGAAGCATCCACGTCGTCATCATCGTCAGCTTCATCAACATCGGCCGCTGCCGCATTATGCGATTCAGCGACAGTTGCCGCCGTGGCAGCATCTCAATTTCTAACAACGATTGCAACGGCTATGGCTGCTTCAGTTACGGCGGCAGTCAGCACACCAAGCAACAGCCTTGCGTCCGCCGTCTCCAACAACAACGGAGCCGACGACAGTGAGCAACAGCAGGAGCAGACACCCGCGACAGATGACAGTGATGCGCAACTTAAGTTAGTCGATGAAGAAGACAAAACAGCGCTTAGCGCCGAGATGCCCGCGATGGGCAGCGATGCAGATAAGATTACCAAAAAGGTAAGGATTTAAAATAAGATAAATAATATTTAAATAACACAATTCAATGCTACAGGGACTGGTGGACTATGAAAGCGATTCTGGTGAGGATGACTACGAGGAAGATGAGGATTCAGATGGCCCACAAGCACAAAAGAGAGCGCGTATGGCATAGTAAGGGGAGCTTTTAGTACAGCGGCATCAATTATAAATTAGTACATACACACAACCACACACAAATACACACAACACTATCCACATCCCACATCCTCATAAACATCAAGAAACTGCAGATTCAACAACAACAACAAGAGTTACAATAATTATAATAAACCCAGCAAAACGCGGACAAAGAAAAACAAGAAGAGAACATTAAAACCAATTAATTAGCCCCATCAGAGGATTTTAAACACTTGGAAAGATGGGATGGAGGTGAAGGACGAGAGGAGGTATTGGAGTAGTATGTGGAGGGCAGTATGTCCTCAACATCCTCGCCTGGAGAAGCGCTTTGCTTGTAAGCAATTATGTAAGAAGAACAAGCAAAAATCATAAAATTAAATTTAGTATAAAAACCATTTATTTTAAACAAAACAAAAAAATAACAAAACGAAGAGGAAGTAAAACAAGAAATTATAAAATCTTACTTTACTAAATTAAAACGAAAAACAAAAACAATATATATATATATAAATAAAATATATATGTATATGGAAAAATGAATATAAATTATAGGGTATAAATAATATATGCACACACACACACACACTCAATTCTTGATCAACAACCAAAACAAAACAAAAGAAAATCTTAATTACACATTCAATTGCAGTTTGTTGTGTGCGTTGTGTTTCGAGTGCTTAACAAATTAAGAAAGAAAAAACCAAAATAAATAAATAATATATATATATAAATATAGAAGTTAAAACAATATAAAAAAAGGAGCAGATAGCAGCGAAAGACGAATTGTGGTTTAAATGAGTGTTTTTATGGCCGTGCTTAAGTTGTACTCACAGGAAACCCCCGCTAAAAAACTTACTATAAAAGTAATAAAAACAAAGCTTGTTTAGTTGGCCAAAAAGCGGTAGCAATAACATTTCGTTTGATTATTGTGCGCATTTCAATGGCAATTTTTAAAGTCCACAAAATGTATACTTATTTCCTTTTTTTTTATATTGTGAAAATTAGTTTTTTTTTGTGTTTATCAAGTTGTCGACAATTAAAATTGTTTTTATAACATTCTTCGACAATTTGTCTACACATTGGTTTAAGTAATATTTATAAATTGCTCTTGAAATAAGTACAAAAACTACAAAGGCCAATTGAACAAACTTTGTTTTGGAATCTTGTATTCTGAACGATTTTAGCCGTATGTAAAATTCCCTTAAACTAAAAGTGGAAAAACGTAATAAACCTTGTATATAATTTAGATTTATCTCCCAACATATATCGAATTACATAAAAATTAAATATTAAACTGGCAATAAATACAGTTTAATAATTAATAATTGCGAGGAATTTGTATAAAAAGCAAACGTCGTGCATAAATAATTACTAAGTGGGGGTTTTTTTAGACCTAAACAGCAACAACAACTTGTCCTTTCGAAACTAAGCAGCATATTAACATATTTTATAAACAATTAAATGTTGCGCTTTAAACACACTCACATTCAGATCATTTACAAGAGAGCAACAAATAAATAAATAAATAAAATAAAATAAAACTAAAACTAATAATGATAATTACAATTACAAATAGATTGTAAAAGGGTTTAATAATGTACGCGTAAAGCAACAAAAACGATAAACGATAAAAATAATACCAGAAAAGTCTTCTTGCGTTTTCATGTAATTTTTTTTTTTTTTAATATTTAAATTAAATAATTTTTAATACGAAAATATAGTTAATGAAACAAGCGCCACACCAACAACAAGAACAGCAACACCCACAACATAAACAAGATGAAATATCCACAAACTACAAATAGAAACACACAATAAAGTTATTTGTTAATAATATTAACGTATTTGCCATGTGCGGTGTGCATCATTATAAACATTATATAGTACATATAGTATATATATATATTAAATATTATATTTATTTATGATTTCGTTTCTTTCGATCAAAATGGTTTCCCTCTTGGAGCAACCTGTCCGTAATCCACACACACACACAAACACATTAAATATATTTAAATATACATATATCCTTCCATGTTGTTGTTTTTGTTTGATTAATTGAACTGCAACAATAAAAAACATAAATAAATAAAATGAAATGAAATTTTTGCATAATAGATGATTGGAAACTATAGTTTATACATAGTAATTAAATATAAACGAAACAAATGTGTATTGTATATGATATGCTGTCTAATCCCCTAATCCTAACACACACACTCACTCTCACACACACACATACGATACCTAACATACATATATATAAATATATATATATATATAATTTGAACATCTCTATATTATGATTGAGTAAATTAAATCATAGTTTTTAATAGTTTTTAAACAAACAAAAAAAACATAAATTGCAAAACTTTTCAAGTGTTTTTACTTAACGAGGAGTATTTGATTAGTATGTATACCGCTTAGTTATGGCTATGTCAGTGGGGTGCTTTGGTTGGCCGTTGTTTGTAGCCATGGCAACAGTTTCAAGGACCAAACACAAAAAATTCCATTCTTATGAGTTCCTGGAATCTCAACAAAGTTATTGACATTATTTTGGGTTCAAGTTTTTGAGTGTTAATTAAAAATGTCTGTAGAGGATTCCTGGGTCTTTGATTCGTTGGTTTGTTTTCTGCATGGACCTGTCTGGAATGCACCACTCCAAACGTTTATCGAGCAAAAGTCCTTGGGTAAGGATTTGCCACGTCATCGGCTGTATATCACATGTAACTCCCATCCTCCTTAGTCTTTGATCCCAATTTGCCAATGGATGAGAACAATCCGGATATAAGACAAATACACGAGGAGTACAAGAACTTGGTGGACTTTATGCTGGGCAGTTTCATGGAGGAGATGCACATTACGCCGGAGCAGTTCGAGTTGGCGTGCCTGGAGGGGCGACAGCAGGGACAGGGCGAGAATCCCTTTCAGTTCCATCAGGTGCTCTTTCAGCAGGTGAAGCAGAAGTCAAAGGAGTCTTTAAAGTGCCTCAACTTATGGTTAATTTTCAGATCTGGGCTGCCAATGATTTGAAAATCTTCATACGCATGATGACGCAGCGCAATGTCGAGCTGCAACTGCAGGCGCTGGATCTCATCGAGAAGCATCAGTTGGCACAGAGTCTCGCAGTCGATGGCGCAGAAGAGCATGCTGCAGGCGCAGAACTAGGGTGAGCTTAGCATCAGTAGTAAAAGCAGCTGTAATCCCTGAAATCCTTTGCAGCAGCGCTGTGTCCGATGTGGATGTAGAGCAACTCATAGCCAAGACCGTGGCAGATGATCTGGAGAGCCCGGAGGCTGCACTCACACCCGAACAGGAGGCCAATCTCGAGTTGGTCAACGACAAGTTTCAGCGCTTGAATCTCTTCTTCGAGCAGGAGGACAAAGTGGATCCCAACGATGTTGTCTCCCGTCAGGAGTATCTGAGACAGCAACGCGACAAAATCGTGGAGATCAAGAAGCAGACACGCGCCAAGCAGCTGCAGGAAACAGTGGCACGCAGCACTCCGCAGTTGGCAGCACACCACCATGGAGCACGTCCCAGTTCCGCACAAGCGGCACAGCAGCTGCTCGAAAACGATGAGTTGTCCATGCCACCACCGGCGCCAGCGAATGAGGCGGACAATGCAGCGTTGCAGCTGCGACGCACTCTGGCCAAGCGACTGCGCAACGAGGTAGTCGAACACAACTAGGCTTCAGGAATAAGAACACGCTCCAAATCCTTTAATACTCTATATATATTTATATTTATTGCGAGCTTTTCCAAACCGAAGAGGTGCGCGTCGTGACTAGTAAGATCTATAATTGTGGTTGGTACAGGGTACTATGCGCGTCTGGCATCCACACACCAGCACACGCACACACACAGACTATGTGAGAGTGTGTGCGTGTGTGTGCCGTTGTGTGGACACCACTTTAATTTTGGTTAAGCCATATTTGTCAGAAATTTGTAACACAACAACAGAAAATGTAAAAAGGTGCTTAAAGAACATGCGCTAAAAATAATAATAATTAAATACGTATATCCAAATTGTTGCCACGCCCATTATTTAATGGCATTAGGTGGGTATACGATCACGCAGGTACGACATTATGGCATCAGTGCCCTTGACCAGGATTTGATGACGCGGCTGACGAAACGGATTCCCAACCAGCTCCAAGTGTCTGTAAAGTAAATGTTTATTAAAACATGTTATTTCTGGTGAAGATTGGAATGAACTCACGTAATGTTTGTTAGATTACCCAGTATGGGTGGTATGTTATCGATATCATTGTTACGTAAATCGAGTGTACTCAATCTTTTCATGCCCTCCAAACCGGCTACATTGAGCGCCTTAATCTGATTGTCACTGGCAATAAATATTTCCAGTCCCTGCAGCTCATACAACGATTTGGGTATGAAGGTTAGTCTGCAATTTGTAGACCAAGTTAACAAGGAGTTTGATGAAGGAATTGTTACTCTGTAACTCACCGATTGTTGGCCACGTTCAGTTCACGGAGCGTGTTCAGCACACCAAACTCATTGGGCAAATCGGTGAGCAAATTGTTGGATAGATTCAGATACGAGATACGCGTGAACTGCGAGATGAAAGGATGCACTTGACCGATGGCATTGTGTGAGAGCACCAGCTCCGTAACCAGTTTGGATAAATGCTGCAAGCTGGGGAAGGAAGGAAATAAGGTACACAAACTTAAAACACTCCTTTACAAACTACTTACCCGTTTGGCAGTGCCCTTAGCTGATTCCTTGCAAAGTCCACCACATGTACATTCTCCGCGGCGGCAAGCTCAAAGACTTGATCCGGCACACTGGTAAGTCCCTCCAAATTCACAGCTAATGTGCGTGTATGACGCAGTTTGTATCTGCAAGATACAGATACACAAATAAGTACAATTATATAAATACAAGAAGCAGGAGGGGATTATGAAAGAAGCACTACTGAATCTAAAGCGACTTGGTGATACACTACACCCAACGCGGTTGAACGGCACCACAACGGGAGAAGTTTCCATATTCCTGTGGCTGATGCTGCTGTTGTTGTGGCTGCATCTGTTGCTGGTGCAGCTGCTGGTGCGGTATCAAGATTTGATCTGGCATAAAAGGATTTCCAAATGGCATTTGTGGTGACTGAAGCAAGCATTGATTATAGCATTGATCCAACTGAAATTGTGGCCCAGGCATAAATGGTGCTCTCTGCGGTTGGGCACATTGCTGGACATAAAAGACACGACACTGATTGGGGTCTGGTTGTGGCATAAACTGTTGTTGACTCTGATATTGATAGTGCATAAACTGCTGCTGATAGCTGCTGCGGCGTTGGATCAGTTCGTTTGCTGGTCAAGCAACGCTACTACTTACTTGTCCACACTGCCGGAGGGCATGTCCTCTACGGGGGGTCCTGCAGCTCCAGCTAGTACCGCAACTCAGAGTATCTGCTCCACCAGACTCTCGATCCTTGGTTTGTGCGCGTTCTTGCAGCGTCTTTAAAATTCTTGCCGTGCCGCATTGCAAGATATCTCGCCGAATGGTCTTGATGGGGTTGCCATCCACCTGCAGGCTTATCAAATGGGCCAACGAGGACAACGTGACGGGTAACATGCTGATAGAATTGTTGGATACATCCAGGCGATTTAGATTGCGTAGCAGACACACCTCATCCGGCAGCTGAGTTATTTTATTGTCACGCAAATCAAATATCTTCAGATGTGGCAAGTTGCTGCATAGATCCTTGGGAATGTGCTAAAAGAAATGGAAACGAAAAAAACTTAATAAGGACAGCTCTGATAAAGGATTAAGAGAAGAGGAAGCTAACCTCTATGAAGTTGTTGCTGGCATGCAGCTCATTGAGCGACTCATTGCCCTCGAAGCTCGGCAGCTCCTTGATGTCATTGTGCTGAACATAGAGGCATTGCAGCTTTCTTAGCAAACCCATGTCCTCCGGCAAGGCGATTAGATCATTCTTCATCAGATCCAGTTTCTGCAAAGCTGTAAAAAATACTCAACATTAGTTTGAACAGTGCTGTTGGGAAGCGGATGAACTTACAGCGCATATAGACAATATCTGGTGGCAGTTCAACGATGTGGTTATTGGGCAATAGAAGCGCTGTTAGACGCACCAGGAACCCAATGCCGCCGGGTAAACTCTTTATGTTATTGTTACCAGCATCCTTGTGTGAATTGTGTTAGCAAGCAGTTAGGATTAGTTGACCACAACCTGGTAGAGATTAGTTTCTAGACACTTGTGATACTCACCAGGAATTCAAGCATGTGCAGATTGCTTATATCCGGATTGAGTTCCAGGAATTCATTGTGCGAGATGTTCAAGTGACGCAGCTCCGGCAGGCTGAAGAGCTCCATGGGCAATTCACTGAGCTTGTTGTGGCTAAGATTCAAACGCACCAATTTCTCCAGCTTGCCAATCTGTGGTGGCAGTGCCACTAGAGCATTGTCATGCAGCTGCAGCACGGTGAGTGTCAAAAGATTCTCAATCTTGGGCGATATCTGCGTCAGCGCATTTGAGCTCAAGTCAAGATTATTGATGGGCACTTGATTCCACCAAGCATCCTCCTCATTTATAGACAATTGCTCCAAGTTGGCCTTCTTGCTGTCGTCGTCCGCATCGTTGATGTCAAAGAGACGCTCGGGAACTGCAAGCAGAGGAGGAGAAGCAATGAGCATTAGTAGAATTGCTGTGGCAATTCGGCTAGTCACTAGAGGCATCGGGATCTGGACTTGGCTGCGTTAGGGGCTCATCCAGCTCGATTTCATCGTCGGGATCCTCGCTCTCCAGCTCATCGGCAGATGATGCCATCTGGAATTCTCGTATTTGATAGTAACGTCGTCGTCGCGGATGCGGACCACACATGCAAAACGATGTGAGCTGTTTGCGTGGTTGCCTGGAGGACGCAATCTTGAAGGATGTGCTTTTTGTTTGCTATGGTTGGGATCGAGCGACAATACTTCCGTGAGCAGCAAGAGCACGGCACATACTAAACGCTAAACAACGTCTAAATGGGAATCATAACATTGACGAGACGTTGACTATTCAAGCGTATAATTTGCACGTCGCCATCTATGGATCTGTCAGGGCCAAGTTCGAGCGTGTATCAAGATGATCTTCATGCCATATACATGAACCATAAGGCGCTGCTGTCCATGATGCCATTGCCAATCGTATGCGTTGCAATCTCTTCATTCGCCGGATACTTCCAGCGATTGACTTGAGACTCCGTTACCACTACACATATCATTAACCCGCATCTCATATCTGAGCCAAGTGCAATTAACAATCTGTTACTCACCCCGTGCCATGCCCTTGTTGGTCAAATTCAGATTGCCCGTTTTTCTCGCCAGCTTCCACAGATTGTCAGTCAACAAAGCGGAGTCCTCGTCGGTGGAGCGCTCATGAAATACGGGCAGAAAGGAATGATTGATCCGTGGCGACAGAGCTTGGCGTGGCCTTGCCGCACCCCTCGGTATGCGACTGGGCCCCGCATAGCCGCCACCACCACCACTGGGCATGTGCTGTCCATTCATATCACTGGGACAGCCGTAGTGGGTGAAGCAGAGCTGAGAGTTGCCGCCTGTTCCTGGATTGAAGTCTCCGCAATCACTGTTGCAATCACATATATTAAACGCACATTCGTTGCTGTTTGATGGTTAAATGAAAATGGCGTCAATGAAATACTATTTAATTAAGCAAAACAATTTTGTTGTTGTTTTTGTTTTTCCTTCTTCTTTTTACTATATTCGTTAATTTGCTTTTTGCGCCGTTCAATTTTTGGGCTGTTGTCAAGCCAACAGCTGATTTGGAGTAACATGCGTTGACCAGCACTGAATGCCAGTTTCGCTGCCCAACGTTTGCCAACACCACAAAAACATACGGTTAAATTTGAATTCATATTAGAAGGTTATTTGCGACCTACTTAAATTTTAATAAAGTAAAGACGCGAAGTTAAATTAAAAACTAAATAAGTGCACTTTATTCATAAATTAAGAAATAAACGGAAATGCCTATTTAAAAAGATTTCACTAAGATAAAAAGAATCGCTATAAAGAAACTGCTTTTAAGATATCTAATTCGGGTGCGGCTCATATGCGGGTTAAGGAAATGATTCAAGTCATATTTTCTATATGTTCTGTTGGCCATAAACGGCAGAAACTACACGCCCAGCTGAAATTTCCATTTTAATTAAAAGCAATTTATAAATTTCAAATTAAACTGCACCTGACAGCGAGCTAAAAAAAAGCTCAAATTGATGGCTATAGACTTAGCCTTAGCCTGCACTATAATTGATTCGATCATGAACTTAAATCCCAAACAAGTACCACGTGGCGTATACACGACTGAGCATTAGGTTTGTCCAACTTTTGTGTTACTTACCCCAGTATATTGGATTGCATTTTAGTTGCTGTTGTCTCAAGCGACGAATTGTTGTGGCTTCTGCAAGAAAAGAAGTTAAATATTTATTTGCAGCAAGGTCAGGCTGAGAAGTCAGTCAGTGGAATCAGTAACTGATATGCTTCATAGTTTATAAGTTAGTTACACTTGCTGAGGATTCCCCTACACACTTGTGGCTTTGTTTTGCTTTAGTTCGCTTTATTTTGCTTTATTTCGCTCAATTGTCGGCGAAGCGGCAAAAATGCTGTGCCACAAAATTATATTTTAGTTTTTTTATGTCTATTCTTTGCTTTGTTTTGCCATATGACGCGGTGTGGCTTACAACGTGTCGCGCCGTCGTCTGTCAATCAAAATTATGAATAGCATTCGGTAATCGGCAGTTGACTGTAGTCACTCGACAGTCGTCACTAGACATAGGGTGCATTGAGCCGCCCTCAAGTCGACTACTCGCACAACTTGTAGTCAGTTGTCATTTGGTTTTCTTGCAGTTCGTTTGACTATTTTGGCAGCGT
Organism: Drosophila acutilabella; assembly: GCA_035046005.1. Lineage (NCBI taxonomy): Eukaryota > Metazoa > Arthropoda > Insecta > Diptera > Drosophilidae > Drosophila > Drosophila acutilabella. The sequence continues at coordinate 8,403,721 of JAWNOK010000003.1, forward strand.
TCCCGTGGAAATTACCTGTAGGCGTTGGGAGCTTTTCCTTGGACTTATCCTTGGTCTTTTCCTGCTTACAATGTCAGCACGGGTATTTGGAAATTTAATGCGCGACTTTTTTGCGGTTAGACACCACAGTTAATTATGAGTAAAATTTCTTTTTTATTGCAAAATTTGGATTTATCGGCTTTCCGAAAAAAAGTGCCTAAAGTTAAATTTAAATTGATTTAAAATGCTGTGTAAATTTTTATGAAGTGATTTGTTATGGTCAAGTGTATTAACTTGGCCAAGTGTCATGGGAACCAAATTGACAGCAGCTAATCGGCATTAAGCCTCGTCTTAACGGCCTAACGGCTTAAGGGCCTACGGGCTTAAGGGCTAACGGCTTAATCCACAAATCGATACTCAGCTTGGCTAATCCTTTTCGCAGGTCAAGTACGATGAGCAGCGCGAAGATCCGGAAGCCACGCGTCTGGACGGTAATGGACGTTACTATCCCAATTGTGCCTCTGATGTCTGGCTGCGTTCCTGCGAACAAGAGATTGTGGATCCCATCGAGGGACATCTAAGTGGCCACATTCCCAACTGGCTCAATGGCAGTCTGCTGCGTAATGGTCCTGGCAGCTGGAAGGTGGGCGACATGACCTTCGGCCATCTCTTCGACTGCTCTGCCCTGCTGCATCGGTTTGCCATCAAAGGAGGACGTGTAACTTATCAGAATCGCTTCGTGGACACTCAAACGCTGCAGCGGAATCGAGCTGCTCAACGCATTGTGGTCACTGAATTCGGCACTGCTGCTGTTCCCGATCCCTGTCACTCGATCTTTGATAAGTTTGGTGCTATCTTTCGACCGGACAGTGGCACAGATAACTCCATGATATCCGTTTACCCCTTCGGTGATCAATATTACACACTCACAGAGACACCCTTCATGCATCGGTGCGTATACGTAATTTAAGAGCAACTATTTGAAGTGAATTCTTTATGGGGCTAAAGATATAAATTTAAAGTGTTGCAAGCTCAAGAGTTTTATTAAATAAAACAGTTTTTGTTTTTAGTTTATTGTTTGGGTAGCTTTATTAGTTAATAGAGTAGTTATCGTTAGATTAATTCGATGAGCATGTACTTATAGGTACAAACAGTTTAACATTTGTCTAGAAATAATAGAAAAATGGTTTAATCTAGGAAATGCTTATAGATAAAAGTCCTGTAGATACTTATGTAAGAGTTTATAGCTTGATATACTAGTTCATGAGAACTTTAAGCGCAGTTCTTCGTTGAGCTACTGGGTAGATACACTGAAGTAACCTAACTAAGCCAAGTTTATTAATTAAAGTCCTACTCCCTATATAGCTACGATAAGAAGTCATAAATGAGTACTAGTTCTAGTTGTTATAGAGGTTATATATTTATGTAATTTTAAACATGTGCACATGCATTCATAATTATATTTGAGTGTTATCTTTGGCAAAACTCTTATCATTATGTCTAATGCACATTTTTTAAGCATTGACAAGGGTTTCAACCACAGATGTATAAGCCATAGGGGTGTTTCTACAACTTCAATAGTTTCCTTTCATAAATTATTATACTTTGAAATATGTTTTATCATTGTTGTGGTCTATAGTGTAGAGTGATATGCACTCTATGACTCCTAAGTCTTTTACTTGCCTCTGCTTTAAAATTATACTCTATTTATACATTTAACTCTATCTTAATGTTTATCATTTCCAGCATCAATCCCTGCACTTTGGCCACTGAGGGGCGCATCTGCACCACTGACTTTGTGGGCGTCATCAATCACACGTCGCATCCCCACATTCTGCCCAGTGGCACAGTCTACAATCTGGGCACCAGCATGACCAAATCTGGCCCGGCTTACACCATCATTTGCTTTCCCAATGGCCAGCAGATGTTCGAGGATGCACACATTGTGGCGTCGCTGCCTTGTCGCTGGAAACTGCATCCTGGTTACATGCATACCTTTGGCCTGACGGAGCACTACTTTGTGATCGTGGAGCAGCCGCTGTCGGTGTCCCTGACTGAGTACATTAAATCGCAGCTGTCCAATCAGAGTCTCGCCGCCTGCTTGAAGTGGTATGAGGAAAAGCCCACGCTTTTCCATCTGATTGAGCGTGGCACGGGAAAACTGCTGCAAACCTATGAATCGGAGGCGTTTTTCTATCTGCACATCATTAATGCCTATGAGGAGGATAACCACGTCGTGGTAGATATCTGTAGTTACAAGAATCCCGAGATGATCAACTGCATGTACCTGGAGGCCATTGCCAACATGCAAACGAATCCCAATTATGCCAAACTCTTTCGGGGACGACCGCTACGCTTTGTGCTGCCATTGGGCGCTGGCCGGGATCAGGTCAGCTCCAGCAAGCGGCGTCTGGTGAAATCTATGTCACTGGTAGGTCTAAATGTGGGTCAAGCCACGAAAATGAAACACTCGGCGTCGCAGTATGCGGACATCAGTTACATGGCCACCAATGGCAAAGATTCACCAAAGGATTCAAAGCGCACCCGCTTCGATGTGGAGCAGGGCGTCAATCTGGTCACCTTGAAGGACACTCAGGCGGAGGCTTATTTGGGTGCCTCTGGTGTCTTTCTGAGACCGGAAATGCTCTGCGATTGGGGCTGCGAGACGCCCAGAATCTACTATGAGAAGAACATGGGCAGAAAGTATCGATACTTCTATGCCATCAGCTCTGATGTGGATGCCAGTAATCCAGGCACAGTAAGTTTTACTTTGTCTACTTACTTTTTAGATCGCTGTAGCTTAATTATTTATGCATACAGCTCATTAAAGTGGATCTGGAGACAAAAACCTGCAAGACTTGGTGTGAGCTAGAACGTCTACCCCAGCGAACCTATTTTTGTGCCCTCTCCGGAGCCTCAGAGCGAGGACGATGGCGTCATTTTGGCCTCCATGGTGGTTGGTGGACTCAACGATCGCTACGTGGGTCTGCTGGTGCTCTGTGCCAAGACTATGACGGAGCTGGGACGCTGTGATTTCCATACCAATGGACCAGTGCCAAAGTGTTTGCACGGCTGGTTTGCGGCCAACACAGTTTAGGCCTTAAACTCACTTTAAGCAGGGCTTAAAATACTGTATAGTAAGTAACTACAAACTAGTTTTAGAACTTAGAATAACTAGTTGTGTTTAGAGTTGTTTGATTTTTTAGCTGTTGGCTATCTTGAAAGAGAAAATTAGAATCCTTTGAAAGTTTTAGTATTTTTAGATGGTCAAAACTGGGAAAATTGACTTATCGCTCTCAGAAAAATTCCAGAAAACCCCAAAATTCTATCCTCTAATAAAAGCTACAAGTTTTTTAATAAATTAGTAAAACATTTTAATAGTTTTATAAATTTATTACAAATATTTCGAGTTCAGTTTCATTAAAACTTTAACTTAATATTCCTAAATCAAAGCTACAAGTTTTTCACTAATTTAACAACGAATTTTAAACTTAATTTAAAGTTTTCTAAATTTACTAAAAATTGTGCTTAGTTTTAAAAAAATTCGTATTTTTTGACAGAGAGTTAGTTTGTTTTAGAAATAAACTATTAACTAAGTCTCTAACTAGTTAACTAGCTACTTAAACTTGGGATTCAAGATGTTGGCTATGAACTCGTGCCACTTTCGCTGAAAGACCCGATTGATTTTGCGCCGCTCAACGGCCGTCAGTACCGAATACCTAATAGAGTTGATGGCCAGCTGTTTGAGGAAACGCAGATCAGCCTCGGCAGGGGCCATGGCCATGAAGGCATAGTAAAAGTCATAGCTGAGACCCTTGGCACCCCAGACACCGGGATCATCCGCTGATATGATAATGGGAAAGTTTTCTGCTATCAGAAAACTCGCTGGATGATTGCGTAAATCCCAAACGAGACCCAGCACTTGATTGGACAACGGGTTCACCTCGATGGCAATGTTGCGTTTCTTGATAGTTGACCACAACTGCGGATGCTTGGGCAGTGCAAAGCCATGTCCAATGCGTTTGGTGTTCAGCAAAATGGCATCCATCATGTTCCAATCCGTGCGACCATACCAATCTGAGTAGAAGATTGAAGTTGATTTTGGGAGTAGTTTGAAGATAGTTCAGTACTCACTTGTCTCGCCGGCGTGGAAGAAGAAGTTCGCTGTGCTTGGAAAATCGGAAAATTCATTAACGTACTTGCTTAACATATTTCCAGTGTCCTCGCGACCGATTAAGTCGAAGCCAATAATGAAGTTGGGCTTGGCGGCGCTAGGGAGAGGAATAAAATATTTTTGGAAGATAGATGGGTAGGGCATGCGGACAAAAGGTGAATGCTATAACTTGAAAGTCAACTAATTTCATTTAGAATTTTTATAGGGTATCATAGCGCCCTCTTTTGATAGTTCTCATTAGAGTTATATCTTACTTACTGCAGTTGCTTGAAGGTGCGTATGTTCTCAGCCATTTTCTCCTCACTGGCCAGATTACGTTTCGCATAGATGACCTTTAAGCCCACAAAGTCCGGATGTTTGGCCTTGAACTCCTCGACAATTCTTTCCAGCTGATTCGCTACATCGAGTGAGTGATAAGTGCGATTGTGATCATCGTAGAGCTGAACGAAAAAGGAGAGCAATAAATTTACTTACACAAAACGGAATAGCTTTAGTCGAGCAGACTACAGAATACCCTGTACTTAAAATAATTCCATCTGCTACACATCTATCTCTTCGACAAACCTATTCTACCCCATTAACTGCTCACCACTACTGGGTCTAGTAATAAATTCAAAGCATACTTACAGGCGACAGTGAAGCCCTAATCTCCGCATAGATGATGTTATCCTCGCAGAGCTCCTCCAGCAGTCGCTTATGGTAGGCACAGTAGGTAGGTTGGTATTTGTACAGACGATCCACAGTGGTGAAGATGTTCTCAAATCGTTGCCAAATCTTGTGAGGCTGCGGCAAGAGCGCTAAAAAAGAGCGTGTAAACAATGAAGCATGAAGAACAATTTGTGCTGGTTAGATAAGAGAGAGGGAGAGAAACTTACTCTCTGGCTTTGTGCTGTGCATGTTGATGTGCTTCTCCAGTTGCCGCTCGTAATGATGACGATCCTCGGCATTGATGCGCTCTGTGCAGACATTCTGCTCCTCACTGTGGCAATGGGAGCTGGCGGGATCGTAGGTGAAGATGAGCAGACCATTGATATCCCGACACGTATACAGATTTTGTGTGGTTGTGAGATTGGTAATGATCCATCTGGAACTGACCATAGCTGTGTTGTGGCCATGAAGAAAGGCGCCCTTGGGCATCTTCTGTATGATGCGGAATACTTCACTCTGTCGTATATATTGTTTGCCCTGGAAGAAGTGCATAGCGGGTGGATATTTTTCTGGATTTTTTACGCCCTCTGCGATCTCGGCGCGCTTGGCATTCATCAAAATGCTATTGGCCTTCTCCTCGTCCGAGGTGAGCCAGAGATTGCCACCCAGCGAGGACATTTGCTCCGCCTTCATAATGCGTTCTCTAAGTGTCTCATAAGCTGATATAATTATAAAGGTTTAGTTATTATAATATATCCATATTTTGTTTGATAGTTTTACATACGCTGATCTGCTGCCAGCACTTGACCCAGTAACAGCTGTAGCAACAGCATCCACATCGACGCTATCCACATTGCGCAGTAATTTTGTCTAAATATCAAATTTCTTTCAAAGCGACCTCTTATGATGCTCGTCGGAGCACAACTGATAAAGAACTGGACTAGTCTACCCCTCCATAGCGCTGCTCTAGCGTACTCTCCAAACAAAAATCCAAAGTCTACACGCTGTCGCTGCGCTGCCGACGCTGGCAGCACTGAGCGTCAGCTGGGCCAGAGTTCAATGTCAACGGTTTGCAAATTGTGCAGGCTGACCGACAGGGGGCGCGCATAATACACCTACGTGTGTATGTGAGTGTGTTTGCGAGTACATAAAAAGTGTAAACACAGCTGGAAATGAGTGCAAACTTTTGCATACTCTCTCTCGATGCCGCTCTTTCTCCACTCTCTGAGTTATTTTCACAAGCAAGCGCAAATGGCTCATAATTATTTCAGACTCATTGGCTAAGTTTGTTATCCTAATTAAACTGAATTCTTAAGCAGAGTATTGGGTATTCGCCGTAACTTAAATTGCCTATGTTATCACAACTATTTTTTGTATTTTTATATACAATTTTTGCATATTTATTTACTAACCCAAATTGTTTGCTGGGGCCACTAAAATTGATACTCGACATTGAATGAAAAATTTGCCAAATCAAAACAAGGCGCAAACAACGAGCGAGTGAGTGAGAGCGAAAGTGTAAGTGCTAGAGTGAAAGGGAGCGCAATATGATAAGCTTAGCTTAGTAAAAAAATACAATAGAATAATGTAATAAAATGATCAAATTAAAATAATTAGCTAATAAAGTGACTGATAGGAATGCGCTTAAGTTTATAATTAGTATAGCAGAGCAATTATATAATAAACTGTTGCTGGAAATAAATAAAAAATGTAATTAACTCAAAGATTGTTCAACTCAGTTTGGAATTTCAAGTATTTTCACAGACAAATTACAATAGAAATTACACAAATCTTAGCAATTTGATCAGTTTAGATGAGTCAGCACATGTGTATTTTGATTTAAATTTTAAAACTAACAAATTATTTCTTACATGTGTGCATATGTGGGTATTATGTACCCGCCGAGGGTGACAATTGATGCCTCCAATTACCGTTAAGTATACGCCCAGCCCCCAAGAGCGGGAGCTCATTTAGTATGCGATTTGAAAGCGGCTAAGCGTGTCCGCAAACGTCAGTGATAATTTGCCAAAACGTAATGGTTTAAATGCTGCTCGACGTGGATATACCCAGTGTGTGGGTGACGCTGTGAAACTTCGTTTAAAAAATGACTCAAAATTCCAGTTAAACAGTGGTTTAATCACACACCTTGTGCGCTGCGGGTACAGGGTATAACTATTAACAAGCATTCTATGCGGGCATATTTTATAATTTTCATATCCACTTAATATGCACCGCCATTCCTATAGCCAAAAAACCAAGCGAAATGTTTACTACTAGAACAAATAATAAAAAAAGCTTAAAGAAAACATTAGTTGAGCTGAGACAATTGTTAAAGCGATTTTATTATTTGCCACTGACGCTCGACTGGCGACATTGTGAACAGTTCTTGACGTGAGCTGCTGTCGAGTAGACCTAACAACAAAAGGGAAGTCAATATTTGCTAGTTGCTTATTAACTGGGCCAAAATAAATCATAGGGCTGCTAACGTAGGTGTCAGTCAACGATTATGAAACAAGTTTTATTACTGCTGGGTTTGGTAGTCGGAGTCTATTGTGCCGAATCCGAGTACACGTTAAGTAAGCACAAATGTAAGGGTGTGTGAATGTAGTTTAATTTCTAATCCACTCGTTTAGGCTATGAGAAGGCACGCCAAGCTGTGCTCAACGCCGAGGAGCAGCTCATGACCGGCGGACTCATACATCTGAATAACCAAGAGTCCAAAGTGGATGATCTTTTCATGCAATACAAGTTGGGAGAGTTGTCACAAGGATTCCGAAATGCCGAGCAAAATGCAGCTGCCATGCACTTCTTCAAGGCGAAGCCACTGATCGATCGCAGTGCCATCTTCAAGTTCCTCCAGCAGATGCCCAAAGGAGCTGTACTTCATCTGCACAACACCGCTGCGGTTAGCTCCAAGTGGGTGGTGCAAAATATGTCTTATATGCCTGGTATGCTCCGCTGCACAGATGCCGAGGGCAGAAGCAGATTAAGCTTTCGACGTGCACCCAAGGAACACAAGTGTGCATCGCAGTATGTCGCTGTGGCCGAGGAGAGACGAAATTCTATTGATCCGGCGCTCTACGATGAAAACTTTGAGAAGCTCATCAATCTCTATACGCCACTGCCGGAATGTAAGTCTAGATTAGAAAATTTCTTAGCAAAATATCTACAGAAAGAAGTAATTATACTTTTCAGTGGAGTATCCTACGATTACCAGTGTCTGGACACGTTTCCAGGGCATGTTTGATACCCTCACGGAAGCAATCTGCTATTTGCCCGCATTTCGTGCCTATCACTGGCAGTTGCTGGAGGAGCTGTACAACGACAACGTGATGTACGCAGAGCTGCGTCTGAGTCTGAAGGAGGTAAGTGACTTCCATATCCTGGTAATGTCCTTTAACCCATTTCTTTGCAGCTCTATGATGCCAGTGGTCGCACCTTTCCCAGGGAGCAAACAGTGCGTGAATTACAGCAGCTTAATGATAAGTTTGTCCGCCTTCATCCCAATTTTGTGGGCATTAAGTTGATCTATGCTGTGTGGCGTGGAGCTACCATCGAGCACATGCGGGAAAATGTGGCGGAGTACAAGTTGTTGCAGTAAGTGCTGACAAATTGAAATTGTTCTAGCGTTGGTACAACTAATTTGTTAATCTTTTGTAGAGCAACCTTTCCACAGTTTGTAATTGGCTTTGATCTGGTGGGCCAGGAGGACAAGGGAAAACCGCTATATGAACAGCTGCCGGCTTTGAAGGATTTGCCTCCTAATTCTCGACTCTTTCTGCATGCCGGCGAAACAAGTTAGCTAAGATCATACACATATCCTTCTCAGGTATCACTTAATTGCGTATGTTACTTGCAGATTGGTACAGTGCCTCCACGGACATTAATCTCCTAGATGCTCTGCTGCTGAATACAACACGGATTGGTCATGGCTTTGCCCTGGTCAAACATCCGGTACTGATGAATGCGGTGAAAACACGTCAGATCGCTGTGGAACTCAATCCCATATCAAATCAGGTGCTCCATTTAGTTTGGGATATGCGTAATCATCCGGGTGCCCAGTACATGTCTCTGGACATTCCAGTGGTGATTTGCAATGATGATCCGGGTTTCTGGAATGCTAAAGGTCTTAGCTATGACTTTTATTATGCCATCATGAGCATAGCACCCAACAATGCTGGTCTGCGAGTTCTGAAGGCCCTTGTCTTTAACTCCATACGCTACTCTGCGCTTTCCGAAAAGGAGAAGCAGCGAGCATATCTGATACTAGAGAACAGCTGGTCGCGTTTCATAGAGAAAGTCCTTCAAGGCAAAGTGTTTTAGAGCTGATTAATAAACAGGCATTTTTTAACGGAAAATTTAACAACCTTTTGCAATTTGATTAGTTGTTTGCAATAAATTCATAAAAACAAATTTATCAGCTGTTCAGTTTGTTATTTTGTCATTCACAGTTGAACGCTGCTCGATAAACGATACGCCCAAGAAAATACTAAATTAAACTTATCGACAAATCGATATACTGCAAATTGAGCGCTTAAATTTAAATCCACAAGCAAAGTAAATTGAGTTTTAGTAAAGGCAATTCGATTGTTTATTGTCTACATTTAAATTTAAACGAAGGTCAAATAAACATTTTATTTATCGTACATTTATATAGTCCATAAAAAATGCATTTAGCTTTAAAAGTGCCTGTAATTAAGCTATCGTTAGTTTAATTTAATTAAATAAGAAACAGATAGTACATCTTGAACTTATTTGTTCTTTATCAAATGCTGCTCTTAGTTTATGTTTCTATATAAAGAGTCCCTGTTGCCAATTTCATCGATATTTTAACTGTGTTTTCCCTTCGAGTACAATTTTCTTCTATTTCTGGCTGTTCACAATTTGTTGTTTGTTTTTTGTTGCTCATTTCATTCGATTCACAGGCAGAAGCACTTAATGAGCTCATTCGTATGCGTTTGGGGAATCGTGTGAAAGGTGAATACTTATGACCGACAGGTAGGTCTGCTTGCGGTGCTCACTGTGATTCCAGTTGTGGCAGCCCCAACTCTGTTAGTATTTGAAAAATTCCTCGAAGAGTGTAAGAACCTTCAATGAAAGGAAAGCATCTGTGTAGCCGACACATTGCGGTTTATTTGTCTCGCCGTGCGATAAGTCCATGAAGTTAACAAAATTTGTAAGCCGATTGCGTAGCTTGAGCTCGAGCTGTACAAATTATTCTATGGCGACGTGTGTTTATACCAAAGCTTATCATTTTAATTAAATAAATGATTTTTATTGAATTTTTCCTATTAGAGCAAAGGCAATATTTAATTTGCTTAACTTAATCTGTTGTTTTCTGCATTTTCATGAATTTCAGAGTTCCACAGAGTAAGCAACAGTTTAATGCAGCTCATTTGCATTTATAATTGCAAAAACAAGCAACGAAATGTGTGCAATTTATTCATGGTAATTTGGTGACTTTGTGTGTTAACTTTAAGGTGGTAATATCTTAAGTTAAAAAGTGCAGAAATCATTTTTGGAGTTATGGAACCTTTAATACTCTAGAGTTAAGAAAGGATTAAGTAAAAGACGATTTAAATTCAACATTTAAAATAAAATAAAATTCTTTATAATTTAAAAATATACAATTCAATTTTACGCAGAGTTGTTAAACAAAACAATTGAATATTTAATTATATAATAAGTTACATGGAGGTCGAACGTGCCCACATATTTCTTAATATAATAATAATATACTGTGCAAAATGTTGTAAGTAAGATAGAGTGAGTGAGAAAGGAAGAGAAAGGGAGCGAGAAAGAGAGGGTAAGGTAGTTAAGGCGAAACTGGCGCTTTTTAGCCATGAAAGACAAGATGGGAAAAGACAAGTCAAGTGTGGCACGAGCGTTGGCAGTGTGTTTTTAATTACCATAATTACATAACTGCTCACACACGCACAACAACACACACGTACACACATGTACACAATCAAACGGGCACACCTACACAACATGCCCTCACACAAGCACAACACACGCACACAAAGATAATATTGCGGTTGCCTTTAAGTATGCAGCACTTTCTGTCAGAGCAGAACGTCTGCTAGGAAGGGAGTGTGGAGTGGGGGAAGGGAGCAGGAAGACTTGGCATAATTCAGAAATGAGTGGGAAGAGGGTAGAGGAGGGGAATGGAGTGGGGCACTGCCTCCCTGTTGCTGTGCTTTTATTGTCCTTATCGCATAAACTTAAATAGTTTTTACCAGCCACTTTGCGGCTTTTAAGTTATTTTGCGTGCACCGCTCTTAAGTCGTTGTTTGTTGCTTCAACTCGCTGTCTCTCTTTCTGCTTCACCTGTTTCACTCACTCTCTCTCACTCTCACTCTCTCTCTTTGGTTTTGTCTTTCTCTTGCTTCCCTTTTTTCACTGTTCCGTTGGCTCGCTTACTTTTGTTTGCTGTCTGTTGCCAAGGCTTATTAAAGCTGACTTTTGTATTGTGGTTAAAGCAGTGTTGACAGCTTAGCTAACTTATGGCTAGATTTAACTTATTTACTTTAAATTCTTTGCGGAGTAGAAGAAGTTAAACAGCTTTAAGTTTATTACTAGTTTTAATTAAAGTATTAAATTAGAAGTAGAAATTCGTGTAGCTTTTTTCTTGTTAGCAGTTTCTTACAGCAGTTAAACTCTCAATTAAAGCCCAAACTACTTATTAGCTTAGTTAAATGTTTAGTTCAAAACAGAGATTCAGTGTTGTGGTTTCATTTTATTTGAAAACTTTTAATTATTCCACATTTGCTTGCGGTCTTAGCCACAAGCTGACTTACGGCCATTGTCCAGTGTCCACTGTACAGTGAAGCAACCTAGTTGTTGCATAATTTGCATGGCAACCAGTAGCCTGGCTTTATGCTGCCTGACTTCCTGGCTGGAGAGAGCATGCCACCTGCCACTTGGCACATGCCACTTACAACTTGCCACTTGCCACTTTCCGCTCTCCACCTGCCCCAAAACACAAACTTGGTCTAAATGTTTTCGCAATTAATTTTCGTGCCATGTCGGTTATTAACCTGCCATTGCGAGTCTACCTACAGAACCTACCATACTGGAGCTGCACACTCGAGTTCTTAGAGCAGAGAGCTTAGTGTTGAACTCATTAAAATCCTGGACACTGCTAGGGCGAGGGGTGTAGGGTGTGGGGTGTAGTGTACAGGGCACAGGGCGTAGGGCGTATCAGTGGGGCGTGTCGGGCATACTAAATCAGCGCTGTATGCTATTTATATGCACACCTTTTTTAGCATTTCTAATTAAATATTAATAGGTTATCAGCTGGCAATCGTTAAAGCGGACTCGTCCGCTACCTAAATAAGTTACTATACTAAACTAGTTTTAACCTACTATTATTGTTGCAGTTAATTCAAATATGTAAATTTAATACTGTTGTTTTAAAATTAATTTGAACTAAAGCTTCACTTTTTATGCACAAGTTTATGTTCCTTTGCTTTTTTTAAACTTTTTCACATGTTAAATATTTAAAAAGTAAACAAATTATTTGCGCTTTTATTTAAAGTCAACTTTAGTTTTTTCTATTTGCTATACTTCAACCCATTAGATCAAATGTGTATGAATAATTGAGCAGAAATGTGTTAAAGGTGCTAATTGATGTGCTAGAATATACTGTGGGTTTATTACAGTATCATACCTTATTAAGTTTGGTATGCATGATGATCAGCAAGACACTTAACTAGTCATAAAGTAAGAACTTAAGGGTTTGTAGACTGCTAACTGAGACTTAGAACTTAAGTAAAATTTCACTGACTTTACAGCTCCACATCTTGTTAATATATCCGCTAATATAGTCCTAGGCTTACAGGGTACACTGCATATTTGAATTCCATTCCTTTGTGCAGACTTTAAAGCTAAATAATAGCCAATTTTGAACACATGATGAATGTAAAACAATTTAGCTTGCATTGCAATAAAACGAGACATTCTCGTACTTTGTTGATTATTTATTTATTTATTTAACTAACAAACTGCAATATGCGCACATGAATATTAACATCATAGACCTCAACTCCTGCCTCAACTCGAATGAAACTAAATGGCCAAGTTACACGTGCGTGTTACCAAAATTGGCTTTGCTGACAAATTTCAAATTGATATTGGCCAGAGAGGAACAACTTGGCCTATTGTCGAGCAGAGCTGAAATGCATTTGGCTTTCATAAATAAATAAGTCTGTTAAATTGTCCACGCTCCATAGGCTCAGACCAATTGGGTTTTGTGGCTTGTCCTTGACTATGGATTTGGCTTTTTGCTTGTTTGTCACTTTCTGGCCATTGGATTTAAATATTCTTCTCATGCGCATCACGTTCCCTCGATTCTGAACCTGTTACGAACCTGTACTGACCCCGTTCCACTCAATGTTTCGTGCTCTTGGCCTAAACTCGAAAATGTCCAAATGTTTCTTGCTATTGTTAGCCACGCGGATCAAGCGAATATTTAAGCAGCTTAAGGGCACAACAAAATGCAAACCAATTGAAATTTTCATGAATTTCATTTGACAAATGCGACAAGTTAACAATTATATTAACTAAGTATTAGGGTACATAAAAGCGGTGAAGGAATCGTTGTAAACTTCTTTGTAATTGATTTTCGCAAACAATTTTAATTTACAGTTAACTGGCGTAAAGGAAAATATCAGCAGCTCTTATTTCAGCCTGAAAAAAATATCTCAACTTTGATTGCAAATTTGTTTGCTTCAACCAAAGCAACCAATTTTTTCTTTTAGCTTTTCCTCTGTGGCTTTCAACACGTTTTTCCACAATAGTTTTTCTGTTTTTTGCCGCATACTTTTTCTGATAGAAAAATTTACTTGTATTTTTTTCGTGTCCATCATTTTTTTTGCTTTGTTTTGTTTTCTTTTGCTGCTGCATCTTTTACTTGACAAAAACAAACCTGGCAAACGAGTAAACGTGTTGCTTGCAAATATTTGCAGTTTAGTTGGTAAACAGAGAGCAGATGGTCCAGGTATACTTCAATTTGATGGCTTAATCAACAATTCATTCAACTGTTTTGTTTCTCTTTTGGAAAATAGCTGAGTTCCAAATTGAAACTGACAGACATATTTCAAATCGAAGGCTGCCAAAACAAATTTGAGTCTTAATTGATTGCCAAATTGAATGAAACCAACTGAAAGTTGTGTTTTTGACTTACCTTTTTCTAACTAAGCCTCTGAAATGAACAAAGGCTTTGATATCAGCCATTTAAGTTGCATGCCGAAAAGTATGCTATGAATTTTTTATAGACGAGACGAATTTGTTGTTGGATAAAGAAGCGGACTCAGCCAATCCTCTAGCTTATAACTGTAAGGGCTTAGCTTTTGAAGCTTCATTTATAATGTCTTTAACTTTAATTAGTAAGTAACTAGCCTTAGTTCCATAATCTAATTACACTTTCAACACAAAAATTCATTAACAATAATTCCACAAAAAAATGGCAATCCCATTTTTTCGCCTGGATTTCTCACACACATATAACACACATCCAACACACACCACACACAACTCTGTGACATATGTAACATTTTGTATCCCGGCTTTTAACCGCCCGCAAATTGCGATACACATTTTTATGCAGTGTTTGCAAAAAATGTATAAAAAAAATGATTCTATTTTTTCTGTTGTTTTTTTTTGTGCTGTGCTGGTCAAAAGCAATGCCAACAATGTCATAACGTAATCTTTTTTCGAGTACATTTTTTTTGGTTTGCAGTTGTGTAACTTCCGCAACGCGGGCAAAATTCGCATGTTCAAACAGAGTCAGTTGCTTGTTATTGTAGTGGTAATTGTTGTTGTGCTTGTTAAGGTTGTTGTTGTTGATCTGTGCTAGAAACTATGTAGCTTGTGAAACAAGTTGAGTGCGCCTTTGACCTTAAAATCAGTTAGCTTCAATCTAACTGAATAATGGGTTTTATATTTCTAGTCTTTGTGGATGTTTCTGCGGTTATACGGGATTCAGTTTGCTGATGAATTAAAATTGTACAGGTAAACTTTATTGGAAAATTTGCGTGGCCTTTTAAATATTTATCTTGAATGTTTTACTGAACAAATGAATGAATATATTTTAAAGAAAAATAATAAGATGGTATTAACAGAAGTTATTAACAGTATTTAAAATAAAAATATAAATAAATAAATTTTTATTCAGAAGTTTTCTACATATTGTTAAAAAAATTAAAAAAAAAAGTATGAAAATTCCACAAAAATTTCCAATTATAAATATTAATCAAAGGCATTCAAAAAGCTGTGGCTTTGATAATTTTTGTAGTTTTTTTTTATCCTTTTTTAAGGAATAAAATAAAATAAAGCTCTGATTACATAAAGGGCACAAAGCATGAATAGCACTTCAAAGTTTGATGATGCTCAAATGCTATCAAAACTGAAGTGCACTACAATTTTCTGGCTTTATGCTATAAAATAAAATTGTATTTTATATAATAGTTTAAATTATAAGTGTTAAGAACTACACACAAGCCAATAAAACCACAAAAATTGGTTAAGCAACACATGTTTAAATATGCAATTTGAAATGCTGGCAACTATTTCAATGGAAACAGGTGGGAGTGGAGGTGTGTGTGGACAGGTGTAAGGGGGAAGGGGGAGCTGTGCTGTGCATGTGTTGACAGAAGTCAGAGAGTTCGCACACAACTTAAATGCTGTGAAAAACTACATGAATAATAGTTAAATAGACAAGCGGAAAGGCGAGAAACAAAGGTGTTGTGAGGGTGGTGGAGAGAGAGGGGGGAGGAGAAGTAAAGGTTGGGTCAGAGGTCAGTGTGGAGTGAACCACGAAATAAAAAGTTCGCAGACAGCCTAAAAAAGTTATCGCAGTACGTCACGGAGCCTGAGCAGATAAGATGAGCGTGTTGAGTTTTATTGATGGCCATGCAGCAAACCACAGGGAATCGAGTGGGTGTTGTGTGGGACTGTGTGTGTGTAGGTGTGCGTAGGTGTGTGTCAACTGTCAGGCAACTGTCAATTGTTAATTAAATGTACGCTCTGAAAACTAGAGTCAAGTTTGAGTCAGAGTTGGCACTGAAATAACAGCTGTCACTAAGCCCACTTGATTGGTCTGAGCCGCACAGGTTATGGGCCCAAAGAGAAGCTGCCCAGACTGCTAAATAAATACGAATGTCCTTGCTGTGCTTACTTTGTGTATACATTGTAATTACTTTGACATTTTTATTGCCGGCAACTAATAACATAATTGACACATTTGATTGCATGCGTGTGATTTATGTGCACCTGTGTGTGGGTGGGTGTGTATATGGGTGTGTTTGAATTAAATGCCTGCGTAATTTGTCAGATAAACATTAATGTTTCCCTCGCTCCCCTACTCCTTATTAAAGTTAAATTCAGTTTACTCCTGAGTGAGTATTGTCAGCACATCCATAAAAATGTTTATAACATCCAAGTAGAGATTGAGTGATGCGAATATGTATTCCTCGGGACTTATGGCATATTTGTGCTTGCCACCCATCATCAACTGAGTGTCGTAGATCAGGAAAAACGAGAAGAGTAGTGCACCAAGCGATGCATAGATCAGTGCCATCGTATTACCACCAATGAAGATGGTTGTGAAGCCAAAGATCAGCAATGCCATCATGCAGGCAATCAACACTCCACCCATTGTCGTAAAATCATACTTGGTCTGCAAGGCAAACAGCGTTAGAGCCAAGCAAATGGCCGCTGTTATGCCAATGGCCATAAGCACTTCTTGGCCAGCATATCTGCTGGCAGCGACGCTCAGCAGAAACGACTCGGCGCATGTAAAGACGCCCAGAAAGATGAAGTTTGTTGGCGTCTGACGTCTCACATGCTCGCAGCAGATCATGCTAAACATGGTCAACAGCATGACGGCAGTTGCTAGCCAAAAGAGCCAGGGATTTCGCATGGCAAACATCTTGGCATTCTGGCTGAATGAAAACATGGCCACGGCTCCAAATGTTACCACCAATTGAGCCATGAGTATCAAATAAACTTTGCGTATGAAGCCACGTCGTATGCTCTGGTTGTCGAACGAAAGATTCTTCGCTTGACCCTCCATGTCCAGATCCTCGCAGGCACTATAACCCGCAGGAGCTGGTGCGTCTCCATAGCCAGCGTGTTGATATTGGGGGTTCATTTCCATCATTTGCATTTTTTGTAAATCGAATTTAAGTATTCGTCGTTTATAGAAATGAAATGGAAGTTTTAGTGTTCAAAAGAGAGAAAAGTTAATCAACTGCTACTGAGATGAGTATAAACTAATTTTGTAATACTAGAAAATAATTAAGTTATATGAATGGATGATTATTTTAAGGTCTTAACAATCAGTTATAGATTATTTAAATTTTTGTGGGCCTATCTGTTGCGGTCACTTTAAAGCTAAATAAAAGACAATTATGAACACATGATGAATGTAAATTAATTTAGTTTTTATTACAATAAAACGAGACGATTCGGTACCTTTTTTATAAATAACAAGTAAGAAAGGTTATAGTCGACTACAAAAGTCCCCGTACTCCTTCTTGAGCGAATTTTTCCATACATATTTGCAATGTTTAACCATTTTGTCCTATGGGAGCTATAGGCTATAGTTGTTCGATTTAAACCAAAGGGTAGTAATAATCGTATTTTACACATAATATGTGAGTTTGGTAAGGATAACTCTAGTCGATTTCAAGATTTTCATTCCAAATTCCGTATAGTCTCTGAGATATGGACGGACAGACAGACGGGCATTGCTAAATCGTCTCAGCTGTTGATGCTGACTATGAATATATATACTTTAACGGGTCGGAAAATCTTCCTTCTGCCTGTTATTCACATTTCGCTTCTGACAAGCTTAATAGACCCCTCTACTTTTTTTATGAATACGGAGCTTAAACATACATATACATTTTTCACTCGAATCACTCATGTTTGCCTTGTCTACTTATTTAATTAGAATTTCCTATTAATCAAAACATTTTAACATAATCAGCAGATTTTCAATTGTGCTGTTTCTGCGCCAATAACTTTTCCATTTGCGCCAACTGATAAGAATCAGGAAAAACAACAACAGGTGTGCATTTCCTCATACTGTAAATAGCTTTTCTAAGTATTTTTCTGCTGCTCTCGCTGCTCTCTCTCTCTCTCTCTCTCTCTCTCTCTCTCTCTCTCTTCCACTCGGTGAGGTTCTGCGCACTGTGCGAATTCAGCAAAAAGCTTACAAATTTGAAGCTTTTCCTCTGTTGGTTTTGTGTTAACATTTTCAGTATTTTCAGCGCCTTTGTCCAAAGGACTTGAAAGTTGTATAAAGAAATGGGCTGAAAGTGCATTTGACATTTTCTGATTGCCTGGCCTGGCCAACAACAAAATTGACGTATTTTTTTAAGAAACCTTTAAATAATGAAAAAGATGAAACATTTTATCTATTTTTGCTTGGGTTTTCCAAGTATTCAGACAGTTCTTTTGTCTTGAGTTCACATGTGAAGCATTCCTAGCCAAATTAAGTTGACAGCAAGTAGAAAATTGGCAAATGTTTTAGGTCAAGTTTGACAATTGTCTGCCTTTTTGCTTTGCTCTTTTAGGTTTTGCTTGGCAAAGACAATTTTGTGGCACACATCAATCAAAATGCCATTTGGAATGGCATGCAACGCGAAACTGAAGCTAACCATGTTAGAATCCAGTCCCAGACCCAAACTCAGTCTCAGACGTAGACCCGAAAACTAGTTCCGATTTGTGGCATGGCACGTGTTGCGTTTTCAACTTGGCTTAAAGCCCAAAATGGCCTCTTAGACGCTGCCAACAAGGCATCAACAAGTTTTGCTTTTTTCAATCAGTAATCATGACAATGACACAGCTAAATACCCTGTAGTTAAAGAGGCTTTTTTCAGCATTTTCATGCCTGCAAAAAGTATACGCCCAGGAGGCTTATGGCTCGCAGGGTAACTGCCAAAATAAAAGAAGTGCGTCACGTGTTGGGCTAATCCCCACGGCTGAGACAACAAAAGCCAATGAAAGAGGCGGCAACAAAAGTTGTCAAGGGGCGTGGCTGCCAGTCATTCAGCTACCCAACAGGTCTGACAGTCAGTCAGTCAGTCAGTCACTCAATCCGTCAGTCAGTCAGTCAGTGGGGCATCTATCAACAAAAACTACACTTTAAAACTTTAAATGAGTTTTTGTGTGGCACAAAGTTTTGTGCCCGAAATCAACTTAAACCAAAGACAAAATAGAAAAGATAACCAGGGCATGGATGATGACGTGAAAGCACAGCAAGAGAAAAAGTAATAGAATTGGTAAGAGCAGCAAAGGCAGCCACAACAAATCGTTGACATTTTATCGAGCAAATTGAAGGTGAGGCGCTGACAGAGCATACCAAATTGAAAATGCTCTCGGCTTTCAAAATTGTCGCAAATCTTGACCGAAGCCAAAACAAATACAAGTTTTAAGTACTTGCTTAAGGAGGGTACACAGAAGAGCGCGACTAAGCAATGCCCTGTAAGCAGAAAGCTAACGAAAAGTACAAGTTAGAAATGTAGTACATAAAAACTTATTTACAAGTTAGGACTGGTCTTTTCTTTGTGTATATATTATACCCCATACTGTATGCTTACTGAGTATTTCAAGTGTATGTATCTGCGTTGAAAATAGACCATGAAGCAGCTTAACAAGCACTAAAAACTAAGTCCTAAAAAAATCCGCAAACACAAGAAAACAACCAAAAATAAAAGCAGCAACAAGAACAACAACAACAGCAACATCATTATGGCTGACCAGAAAAAAAGAAACGAAAATCCATTGCAGTTTAATCTATGCAAATCCGGAAGAAAAACTCATTTTGTGGATTTCAACTTAATATAAGTGTGATGCAGTCTTTCGCCTGGACTGGCAGATGATTGTCGAGAACAAAGCGAACTCTGTTACAAACTGTTTTCCGTTGACAGTTGACTGTGCTCACTCATTGTGTAAATTTGCTGACAAGTGGGCTCAAGTGTTTTGTAATGCCACGCCCACAATTTATAGTCAGTCAGCGTACAGTACAATGATTTTGCGATAAATGAAGCTGACGAAGACAATTGCAGAATTATTTGCTCACCAATTTATATAGCATACTTTTCAGGGCGTGCAAGAAATTTCAAACACTCTTATTACTTAATGTTTTACTGCTGGTATATAAAATAATACAATAAGATTGACTATTTGTCAGCGAATAGTTTTCTTTATCTGCTGTTAACAATAAACATTTTATTTTGAATTTAATTTTTATATATTTATTGATCGGTTGTTGAGACCTTCAAGCGTGTTAAAGATTCGACTTGAATTAGTGAACTATTTGCTATTAATTGTTATGTTTTACTTTGGAGGCATTAACATACTTCCTATCTTGCTATTGTTGTGTATGAATTCATAATTACATATATACATTTGATGTTTTGGCCTCATTCTGTGGCTCCTCATTGTTGTTCGGCGGTCTTTAAAATTATATTTCTATACCTACTCTTTCAGTCTTTTATGCCGGCTGTAGTCATTAAAATTTATAACATTCTGTTGGATAGAAAGCTATACTACAAGTTTTATATTTTTGCCTAGTACTATAGTACTTATTATTCTTAGCGCCTATTTAAAAGCTGTGCACTAGTAAATATAGTTAAATATGTATATACTTGCTTAACGAAAGGTTTTCTTGAGAAATGATTAATTAATATTTTTAACTCAATTTTGTGGTAAGCGCAAGAATATACACAATGCAATATTTAAAGTAACGAACGTTGTTAATCAAATGTTGCGGTGGGAATCGAGTAAAAAATATGAAGACTGATTAATTGTCATCTAAGACAGACAACGTAAAAACTTCTTCAATAACTCAAGTTGTCTTATTTCACACTTAAACTATAAGAGCTAGGTTCTCTGACAACTCCAATACTCCAATTTAAATTTATAATGCCTTATTCATTGACTAGCAACACACGCGTTTCTATTTAAGATTAGCTTATATTGTTTTCGCTTTGTGCTCTAGAATATTTGCTCAGCCAATTTGTGTGGAAATCGCAATCTTAATTTTGCCTCGGTTCATTGCCTTGAAATATGCAAACGTTTATAGACAGTCTGTTGACAATATGCTGCATTTGGCCAAGAGGGTCAGACACGATGGCCAGGCCACGGTCAGTATGCATTTTGAAATGTGTATCCTTCTAGACAGTTGCTTTTCCACTGGCTGTTGAAGCTGTAGTGCAAATATTTTTCAAGCAAGTAAAAACATTTGTCAGAATAACGAGAAACCAAAGAAGGAGACACAGAGAGAATGTGTGAAAGGAAAAGTGAGTGAGAGATACGACCGTGTTGACCACAAAGAAAGTTCTTGGCCATTGACACATGCGTTTGAAAACAGTCAATGACTTTCCAGTTGTAGCTGCTTCAGGTCAGAAATCTCAACACTTGCTTGAATTTACAGTAAGTTTTCAGTACTCAAGAATTACTTAATAGAGTTTCAATCAATAAAATAAGTGAAGGGGCACAAGTATTGAGTAAAAGTTCGTTAAAGGACGAGTGGAAATTCACACAATTTGTAGTCTTCACTGTTCTTTTCGCATTTGCATGAAAATACAGAAATGCAAAGAATAAACTTTGTTTAATTGAATTTCATTTGCTGCTCAACCATGTAAATATTTTTTACATCTCTCTCCATCTGTGCTTCTGCTGCTGTTGATATCCTTTCACCCTCTGTATGTGTCTGTCCTTTTGAGGACACTTTTATGTTTCCCATTTAGTGTATTTGCGGTTAACACAAAAAAAAGGCAAAAAATAAGTAAACAAGTAAACAAACCAAAAACAACACATAAAAAGCGTTTCGAATTTAATTGAAATTGTCTTGTGGTTCTTCAGCCTTCTACAAAAATACATATATATTTATATGTATGTCTGACCTTAAAGTATTGGCAAAAAGTTTAAATCGCTTTAATGGACATTTAGCATATCAAATAAAATAATATTTAAATTGGTAACCCATAAAAACATTTTCATTTATAACAACATTTTTAGAAACCCCTTTAAGCCTTTTGTTTTGCCAAAAAAACTATTGTAATCTGTTGTTATTTCTAGTATGACATAACCATTTGTTGGCTAGAGATTGAGGACTTAGAGATACCCTGTAGAAAGAGTAAAAACTGGTAGAAAAATTATGTAAACTTAGGTCTGTAAATTATACATAAAACCGAGTAATTTAAATTTAAATTGGGAATTTAGTAAAGATTTGCTTAGTTTCTGTGCCCATTTACAAACAATAAATCAAGAGTATTTCATATTTGTTTATTTTATTTAAGAAATACCCTAAGAGCTTTTTTGAATTACATATTTTCAGCTCTACTAGAACACAGCGAAATTTTTTATTGCTCAACCAAACCTAAATAAACAACAAAAGAATGTTCTCAGCTGTTTCCATCAATAATCCGCATAAAAACTATTACAATTTGGGCACAAATGTGTAAAAGGAATTTAAGTATGTTAAAGTTTCGTTTTTCTCTGGGTTGATTCTATTTTCACATTTAAATGTACATATATAAAGTGTAATAAATGTGGAAGAAAAGTTCTTATAAAGCAATTCGTGCGTACGTTTGCATGCATATTTTATTTCATACTTGGCGGTCGCGAATTGCCAAAAACGACCTCGCGACCTGTTCTTTGAAACCTCCGGACTCCCTTCTCCCTTCTCCCTTCTCCCGGTTCCCTACTACCCACTCACGACTTTAGTCATCAGTCTACACTTGGACACGCAGTGGGAATGCCTTTGCATTCGAAACGCATAATTAAAAAGTTTTATTCGCAGCACTTTTTATGTCCATGCGTAGCTCATAGAGCACAGAGCAAAGCAGCAGCAGCAGAGCAGAATTTCCACAAATGACATTTCCATTTTCATTCCCATCACAGCACGAGCATTTTCCTCTCTTTTTTTGTGCGTTTAAAATGTCGAGCACCTCTTTGAGGACTTCACGGCAACAGTGCAGTGCAGCACAGCCATGCTCATTTAATATGATGCCGTAAGTCGTATAAGTGGTTTGGAGACTAGTTGTTAGCCAGAAGTTACGATCAAATTAGCTAGCTGAAGTCATTTAATTAAAGGTACCACTTTGGTGTAACCAAAGAACTTACTTAGTTGGCCAACAAAGTCATTGGAAAAAGGCAGCTAACAAATGGCCAAAAACTGTGCACTTTAATGCCTAAATCCATTATTTTGTAGCTGTTTTGAAGTTGGCAACTTTGTCTATACCCTGTAGACTGCCCTATAGACAAAAGGTAGTAGTATTCTAACAGTTGCTTTGTGACTTATTTATTTACCCTAAAAAAAGTTTCTTGTGTTTGGGAAGTCACCTGAGTTTTATGGTAAAATATTAATGTTAATGAGTATCATAAAGTCGTGCAGCTACTCCAAGTTAGTGCTTACTTGTTTCAGCTGTTTTCATTTTCTGGTTTCGCTCTTTGCTTTTAACACAATCGTAAAGCTTTAGGTAACAAAATGTTGCTTATTTTCCTTTTGCTGCCGCATAATAGTTGCACACACACAAACACACACCAACTTATATATAAAAGGAATTCTTTGGTTACATTTTGATGGCATTGCCTTGGTTATTGTTGTTGCGTTCGTTGCTCATACGCAGCGTTGTCGCCACGCGCACTTTTTGCATTAATTAGGCCAAAAACATTGGCGTTAGCCAAGTTGCATGCCACATGCGATGCTTTTCGCATTTCATTTGCTGCATGGTCTGACTATTAAAATCTCCAATCGAATTTTCAATTAAGTCCTGGCTAATTTCAAAACCGCAAAACGAAACCAAACGAAACGTAACGAATTTTTCGCTTAAATGCCTTTTGGCATTTGCCATTTTGTGCAGAAAGCGACTAAACTAAAAAAAAAATACATTCCCAAATCCTGTTTTCTATTCTCTATTTTTTTTTCGGCGTGGCAGGGCAACACCTGCTGGTTTCCTGCCAAGTTTCCAGGAGATGCTGTTACTCTATTTTCTTGTTCCTTTGTTGCAGTTATCGTATTGCATTAAGCCCAACGCAAGCTGACAAAGCCAAAACTGAAAACTGAAATCTGCGCTCTGGTTACTGGTAGACTGGCAACTGGCAGACTGGCAACTGGCAGACTGACAACTGGCAAATGGCAGCGAGGACACGCGCAGCTGCGCTCAAATTGCAAAAAGTGCCAGCAGCGCTGAACAAAAGTTTTTGCAAATGAGTTAGACAATTCAAAAATTGTAGCGACAAGGGTTGAGGAGTCGAGGAAGAGCGAGGGGGGTATAGCCCTAATGGCAACTTGTGGCAAACTTCAAAATGATTGGACAGAGCTAAGGTTACAGGCATTTACAAATCTGCAGCCATAATTATTATGAATTATGAAACAATAACTTTGGCTCTAATGGACCCGCCCTTTAGGCTTTAAGCACACGCACACAAACACACACACGCGCCTGATTTTCCCCTCAGATTTTTGGCAACTAATTGACAAATGATGATAAAGTGTCTTGGCCAGAACGACTTTACTTTTACTTTCACTTTCGCTTTACACAACATTCTCTTAACGCGTCTTGAAGCTTCGTTGTCGCTGGCACTTCGCGGACTCCGTTGCCGGTTGTCTGTTGTCCGTTGTCTGTTGTCGGTGGTACTACCACATTTTACATGGAAATCTGATAAAAGCTTTGTTTGTGCCGACGGAAACGGATGTTAACTGCCAGACCGAATGGACACTGACATGACTGGCATAAAATGCGCCCGAGAGTGGCATTACGTGCAGACTTATTTCACACTGCTCTGACTGAATGGCACACAACTCAACTCTGCTCGGACTGCACTTAAGCAAGAAATAATTCAGTAAAATATTTATATGCTGGATCAACAGTTCATAATATTGCTGAGCTTATCTTTTTTAATGTGACAGATTACTTTACTTTAATAATTTTTAGTTTACTGACATTTCCGCCAATCAATTCGGCTAGCACTTTACACTTTAGTTCAAATTAAGTTTAAGTTTGACTTGTCAGCCTAAAGTAAATGGTAAGTTGTTCCCAAGTCGATTCCTAATTACCTTTTTAGAGCATCTAAAATTCGCTTTAAAATTTCCATAATTTTTCCTTGATTTATGACTTAACAAAAAGTGTTTTGACCAGCGTTGTTTGTACACTTGCTTTAAAACGTTAATGAAGAAGTCTTTTACATGAAATATTCAATAAAATTTTCACACCAACTGACCCTCAAAATGTTGACCTTTTTGCTTTTTATGGGCTCATAGGGGTGGGGTAAAGTAAGGAAGCTGGCAGCTACCTATGTCACATTTATAATGCAAACTCGCTACGGTTTTCTTCAATCAAAAGTTGAAACCATTTAGATACGAGTATGTGCCCTAATATTAAATTAAAGCCGTGTGTCGTGTGTCAAGCTATTTTCAATTCATATTTTATGGAAACACGTGTCGAAATCTCGTTCGTCTTTGCCATTTCGAACTGTAAACATGCTTTAAGCCATATTTTATGCTAAATAGCCACTTCTGGCTGCAATCAGTGCTGTCCAGTGCTTCCGCCTTCTCTTTTTATGTTGGCTAATAAAATGCTGCCTAATGGCGAATGTTATTGCTCTTAACAAGTAATTCAGTTCACCTGAACCGTTAAATATTTGACTGTAAAAATCTCAGTTCGGTCAACAAACAACAATTGAAGTCAACTGCCAGTTTGTTATTGCTCTGCTGTCAACTTGTTGAGATCATTTCAACAGCTGTTGCTTATGCTTATTTAAGGATTTTGTAAATGATTCGTTATTTAGAGAACATCTTTATAAATATTTGAAGTTGAATTTTCCCTTGTCATTTGAATAATTTGCCAATTTCTCACACTTTTGCACCACGTAAATAAATGTGGTACTCTTTCTCTCTCTTCCTCTCTTCTCCTCTCTCTTCCTCTAACTCTTGTTGATAATTTTCTCTTTTTTGCCTCTCGCATAATTTGCGTAATTTGTTTAATTAAAATTTTTCGTTTGCATAACTTTGATATGACCTTTTTTTCGCTTTTGGCCTTTTTTTATTTTCTAATTTTATTTTAGGCAATTGTAAATTTCAGCTCGTTAGGCTCAGGTGAGTAGAAATTTCAAGTATTTTTAAATTATATAGAAATGTGCCTAAAGTATTCCAGTTTGGAGTGCTGTAATATTCAAATTTCACAAATATTTATGGTAGCAATGAATTAGTTATGTTTGTGTCTCTATTAATGCATTGGGGAAATGATTGTAAATCAAGTATGGAGAAACTCTTAATCTGTTTGAGTATGCCGCATAACTATCTTTGATTTATTGATAACAGCAGTGGGTGTGTGCCTGTGTTTGTATATTCCTTTATTGCTGTGAAGTGCCATAAGTGCCTGGATCTTGCCCCTTCAACTCGCCTATTTCAAGTTTCTCAGAAACCCTTAACAGTATCGAAATGAGACTGTGCGTGCCTACAATTTAATTAACTGCACACTGCACAACATTTTCAATAACTATGCCTAGGCATTTGTAAATTCGAAATCGAGGGGTGTTCAATAGTTTGCTTATTAAAACAGACTCAAAACCCTATCTTATAGATTAATATAATTGAAATGGTATGACTCAAAATTGTAGTTAAAATAATAAGTACAAATACTCAAATAAAATATTCTATGCGTCTCGTTATAGCCAATGGACAGTAGAGTTATTTCAATACTAAATTATTGGAAAAACTGTATTACACTTTACGTTTTCATTAGCTTTTCTGTGATTAAACTTTCTCTTGTTCGCTTTCTTCAACTATTTTTACTCTACTTCTTTCTCACTTAATTTTATACAGACATACTCCTCGATTGACCCTCGTTACAGGCTGAAAAGCTGTTATAATTTTGCGCACAAGCTGCGCTGCTTACAATTTAATCCCATATCGTTTGTCGGCATACAAATGTAGCTGGGTAGTAGCTTAAAGGCGTATATATTTGTCTGGGCGTGGCACTAAAAACTAATTTTAGTTGTCATGTTTTATGCTTAAGTATATACACCAACATGTTTGTGTATGCAAAGCACAGTAACAAGATTTTCAAGTGATTAGTGAAATGTTCATGATAAAAACGTTTGGAAAGCTAAATCACTAGATTGAAATTGATTTATAGAACAATAGACTAACAGTTCAACACAAACAATTTTATGGAATTTATTGTATTCCATCGTACAAAAAATTTACAAAAGTGTGAAAAAAAAGTGTTTGACGACTAACGGTGATAATTTACCATTGATAATTGACAACATACGTAATTGCAATTATGAATTTTAAATTATTTCCATAGTCGAAATAGTTTTTCTGAAGGCTCCTGCTCCTGCTAGGAAATCAGTCTGTTTTTTTGGCTTTAAAGTTTTCCAGTTGTTGAGTTTTCCTGTTGTCCTCTTTATAGCGGTTTCTGTTGATTTTGGAGCAGTTACTACACTGGCTTTCTGTTTGTCTAAATGGCTGATGCACTAGGGCTGAAACTTAGTTGCAACCATAGTAGGGGCAACAATGTGCAATACATGGATCGTAGCCCCTTCCCTTATGTGCCATGTCATCGATTGAAGGCAATGCGACTTCGAAGAGCGCACGACGTCGTCGTTGAGCATCGGTGAGTCCATCTGGCCCTATCACTGGATCTCCCATCTTGTGTTGCTGCAAGTACTTCATCATATTGATGCCCTTCTTGCGCTTAATCTCTTCCTTTATCTTTTCTTCCACTTTGGCTCTAGCTGCTTCTTCGCTGGCTTTAAAAAAACGTTTTGGCATATTAACTGGTTTCAGAGGCTGTTGAGGAACACCTTTGCCTTTGTCTTTGGCGCCCGGAAAAGATTTATGGCCGGCTAACATTGCATGGCCAACCCGTGTAGACGTTATGGGTGCACCGGCTGCTTTGCCCCAAATAACAGAGCTCTTTAACTTGCCCATTGGTGATGCCGAGTCGCCATGTCCACCGCCACCACGTTGCCCAAATACGCCATCTTCAAAGACAGTTTCTCCAGGTGCACCGAATGCCGTGCTCCTGTAACGATCACCTGCTGCACAGTCGTAGGTGCGATAGTAGTGACTGTGTGGTATTGGATACTTTGGCACCACATTCTTATCCTTTTTCGAGGTCTGTGTGCTGGTATTCACCTGTCCTCGTTTCAACACCTTTCGAGGCTTCACTGTACCGCCTGGAGGCGTCACATCAATGTCAAACTCCAGCTCACTGTCACTGGTGTCCGTGAGCACCAACTGATTAACACAGTTCTCCAGGCCACGACGATGACACTCCTTTTGCAGTGCATGTCCGAGTTCCCGCTTTTCCATGTGATTGCGGCAGACGCAGAGCATCAAGGTTTGATGGCAAGTACACTTGCGGAATCCCTTGTCCTTAAGCCGCCGCTTGATCTCCCTCAGAGCCAGAGCAAATTCACTTTTAACAATTTTAAATGTTATCGGTTGCATTTCCACATTTGGATCATTGGCAGCTCGTAGTGTTATGCTGATTTCTCCATTCTTTTTGCACACATTGAGAATCGGTTCATTCTTGCGTCTTTGCCGCTCCTCCTGCTCTATTTTGCGGCACGTATTGAAGGCAGTGTCCTCGGGTAGGTACTGCAAAAAGAACTTCATAAGTCTTTTGATGGGTTTCAGTATATAGCCAGGTCGCCAGCCATGTATTTTATGCTCCGGACTCGATATCCAGTCCCAGCCGTGATTAGGGGAGACAACTGGTCGATTCTTCACACAATTTTTGTGTCCCAATCGCGGTTTGTGCTCTGCCACTGACGGTACCTTTGGTTTCTGCTCCTGATCCTTCTTTGCCTTCGGTTTGGGCTCTGGTTTGAATGGCTTTTGGTTATTTAACTGCGAGTGCTTGGGCATGTTCTTACAGATTCTGTCGTGCGGCGTAAGTACACGGTTTTCTTTGACATTGTAGAGGTCTCGTAGCTCGGAGAATACACGGGACAAGTATGGACGACACTCTTGTGAGTTCTCCACAATTGTGCAATAGTCCACAGTTTCTATGGGTTTATTGGTGGGACACTCGTTTGTCTCGTCCGCTTGGAAAATATCCGCACAGAGTTGCCTAATGCGGCAATGTGCACACACCTTGCCGTACTGACAGGTGCAACGACATTCGGTTTGCTCATCCACTTTGTCAACCGTTTCCATGTTTTTCTTCTCACAGGGCGTCTCACAGTAATCGGTATCACCATCCGGTTTCTTTCCCAAATAATCCACAAGAATTTGCTCTGCAGTCAGTTTCTTCTCCTTGTGTCGCTCCTCAAGAATCGGCGTCGGTTTCAGTCCGCACCTTGGACAAGCAGCAAATTTTGGCAACCACGACATGTTCGTCAAACAAACGGGACAGAATCTTGATGGCTTTATATCGGGATTGTTAATATCACTGATGGCCACTGGAATCGTTGTAGGTTGACAAATGTCTTTCTCTATTTTGGGTTCTGGTGCCAAATATGTAAAATTGGGATACATTGGTGTATTGTGTTGCTCATCTGCTGGACCAGGAAAACGTGGCTCAGGACTTGAGTTAAATCTACGCAGATATGGGTTTTCTGGCCCAGCATTTGTGGCCCTTAGAGGCATTGAGGATCTCGAACCTTGATTGATTGTGTCTACAATTTCTTCACACTCCCTAGCCATTTGCTAAGCGACAAGAAGTTGTCTTGGAAATTTGTAAAGGACTTAAAATTTATACTCACTTTAAGCTCAGAGCACGCAGTATTGCCTGCACTATTTTGCATAAAAATTCTATCGGGATTCCAGCTGGTATTAATGCTTTGATAGCGCTGTAAATCCAACGTTAGGCGTTCATCGCCTTCCTCCTCGGGTGCAAAGACATCTGGACATATTTCACAAGGATTGGGACAGTGCTGGGATTCACCCATAACAAACATGATATCTTGCGGATTGATGCTTCTATTGACATTCTGACATTCCCGATCCTGACTAGAAGACAATATGTTTTAAAGAACACAAATTGTTAGTAATGGAATCAATACTTACCCAGGCTCATCAGCGCATTTGATAACCAGACGACAAAGTATCTCCAAAGTGCCAACAACATCTTCACCTCTTAAAAGTGTAACGGTCTCCGAGTGCAGTAGATCATTCATACCCTCCTCAATCTTATCAATCAGTGATTGAGGAAAAATCATACGTCCCTCTCCCAACATCTGTTTGTTATAAATAAACTTGACAGGGATACCACTATGCTCAATTGTATCACGAAGGTTTTTTGGCTTCTCACTGAACTCATAACGAGAATCATGTTTGAAATCGGTGACATTGTGACGACTGCGTGTGATTTCAAGTACATTTCTGCCTATAGAGGCCTGGACAATCACACTGCTGGGATCACGCAGTTTAACATTACGTAGAGCATAACGAGTGACAACAATGTCAAAAACAAAATTGCAGGGCTGACTCATTTATATATATCACTTCACTATAACAATTTGAAATACACAAGAATTTTAAATGTCCGCTTTTAAAAGTTCAATAAATTAATATTCTACTATACATCTGAAATACAAAAAATTTAATGAAAATCTGAATTAAAACAAACTGAAAACTTGAATATAAAAATGCAAATCTTACTCTGATCTGATCACCTAAATAGAAGTCTTTTTAAGAGACGAAGTGCGTGATTATAATTAAAAATCAATTAGTTTATTGTTTATAACGATCATAATAAATTAGTTTAGTATAAGAGTATTTAAAACTTCGTTAAACAAAAGTCAAATGAATTAAAACCCCATTAAATATCAACCCAAAAAAATTATTTAACTAAGTACAGAGTTTAACTAAAAAATTCTTTACTACAGATACAATGCATTCAACAAATGAATGCATATTTTATTCACTTAAATTACAAAAGCACAACAACAATATGGATATTGAAAATAATGTTAAGTATAAAAAAAATGCAAATGATGCTCTGATGATACGCATAAAATATATAAAAACACTAGACACTTAGTATGCCTTTGCATTGGGATTCCATGGTACTGGAACAGCGCCTTTCTTCATCATATAATCCATCATATTTGTGGTCTTCTTCTGTTTGCTCAGCTGCTCCTTAGCTGCCTTGGCGGCTTTGGCCTTCTCAGCGGCTATATAGAATCTGTCGGGCATTCGCACGGGTATAAACGTAACCTTTTTACCCTTCTTGTGCTTCTTTTTCGCACCCGGGAATGTTTTGTCGCCGGGAATCGTGTGCTGACCGAAACGTCCTCCACCGTGCATTGGTCCACCATGCTTAGTACCCCATATGACTTTAGACTTTAGTATACCGCCAGGGTAAGTGGGTTCACCGTGTGGTCCACCATGTCTATAACCAAAGAGGCCATCCTCGCGCACGAATTCACCTGGTTTACCATGCGCAGTGCCCGTGTATCGATCTCCAGCAGCACAATCATAGCTGTGATAATAGGGTGAAGGTCGTATGGGATACCGTGGATCCACCTTAAGTTCCTCCAGCTGTTTGGCAATACTCTCTTGCTTCTGTGTCTGTGTGGAGTGATTCATTCGAGGCTTTACAAATGCCCGGGGTTTCTCAGCACCCGATGTGGGTGTCACATCGAAATCAAATTCCATTTCACTTTCGCTGGTGTCTGTGAGTATCAATTGATCCACACAGCTCTCAATACCATTGCGTCTGCACTCCTTCTGTAGAGCATACTCCAGAGTCCTCTTATCGGCATTATTACGACAGGTACACATCATGACGGTCTGGTGGCAGGTACACTTACGGAAACCCTTCTGCTTTAGTTTCTTCTTCATTCTGCTCATTAGCACCGCCAGATCACTTTTCACAATCTTGAAGACAATGGGTTTCATTCTGACATTGGGATCGTTGATGGCTCTGAGTGTAATAAAGATTTCGCCATTTCTTTTACACATATTTAGAGTGGGCAGTTCACGTTCTGCTTTCTTCTTCGTCTGCTTCTCTTTCTGGCATGTGCCCAAGGAAGAAGTATCTAGTGGGGACCTCAGAAAGTATTGCATTAACTTTCTCATGGGTTTGAAGATGGCACCGGGTCTCCAGCCGTACTTTCTGGCTTCTCTGGTCGAGGCCCAGTTCCAACCATGTCGTCGAGAGACTGTTTTATGCTCCTTGTTACAGATCTTATGAAATGAAGTGATTATTCTCTTAGGTTTCTTCGGCTTGTGTACAATTGTAGCGCGACTTTTTGCCACACTTTTCTTCTTGGGACCTGAGACCATTTCGGGTAGATGCATTTTTGTGTGTCTGTGCTTTAGTTCGCTGCAATGCTTTTTATGATCCCCGAATCTGTTTGTGTCCTTAATGTCGTACATATCGCGTAGCTCGGAGAAGACTCGTGATAGAAACGGACGGGATTCCTTTGGTTTCTCATCAATTATACAGTAATCCTCCTCTTCTTCCTCTTCGGGCTCTTCCATCATCGGTCTCTTCTCCTTGGTATCAACATACTCTGCACACTGTTCCCTTACGCGACAGGAAGCACAAAGCCTTCCATACTTACAGCTGCAACGACATTCGGGAACTGGCTCCTTCTTGACCTCAGGCTTTTCACATGGAAACTTGCAATAGTCATCAACTGTAGGTTTTGGTTTACCCAAGTATTCCAATATGATTTTGTCTGCCTTTAGACGCTGACGACTTTCAATTTCCTTGACTACTGGTGTGGGTTTCGCACCACATTTGGGACAGGCGGCCAACAAAGGTAACCACGACATGTTGCCCAGGCAAACGGGACAGAACCTTATGTCAGAGTTCTGCGTACCGCTGGGCTTGGTGCACTCTCCTAGCCTAGCTGGCAAACTGGGAGCTTTGGGTAGGCTCGCTTTGGGTTTGTCCTGCTCGGAACGGCAGGGAGCATCACATGGACCTTTGAGCACATTCGCTGTACGACAAGGCGGCTTTGGACCTCTTGTTTTCTCAAGCACCATATCCAAAGTACCTTCAAGCTCCTTAGTCATTTTCTAGTCAGAGAAACAAGAGGATTAATAAAAGTTACTTTAAGTTAAGTGTTAAATTTACCTTCAGTTCACTGGTGATGGCATCACAAGCCGGATTGTGTTTAAAAGTTTCCGCTGGTCGTAGATCCTCAGACTTCAAGCTTTTGTAACGTTGCAGATCCAGGTGAATATATTCATCTCCTGGCTCTGTTTCCAACGTATCTAAGCAAGGATCACAAGGCTGAGGACATCGCTGGCTCTCACTTATTAGAAACAAAATATCGTGGGGACTTATGCAACTACCCATATTCTGACGACAATCCTGACCCGTTCTAAAAGAAATGATTAGCGTACAACATTGAAATCTTTTACTTCACACCTTTACCTGGCTGTATCTTGGCATTTCAGTATTAAACGACATTGAAATTGTATAGCTCCCTCGACAAATCCATTCCGTTCAAAGTCACAAAGACCTTCGTGATATACTTCTGACATTTGTTCTGTTATGGTCTCTGTTACACTAACTGGAAAGAGCGCCTGTCCATTACCGATCAATTTACCACTGTATTTAACTGTAAATGGCATGCCACATTGCTCAAGATTCTGGCGAAGTTTATCCGGATTTACAAGAAACTCTGTACCAGTTCCATGTATGAAATCAGTTGCATTAATGAGTTTTCCAGATAATTCTATAATTTTCTTATTAAACTGTAAACTGATATTTATTTTGTTTTTATCCTTTATATTCAATTGGGTTGTATCAATACTCGATACAAATATGTCGAACAAAAAATGACATTTCACTTCCTCAGCTGGCCGCAATATACTCTTCTTATTAGTTAAACTTTTTCTTTGATCCATGTCTCTGAATGGTTCAAAATTATTGGAAATTTTGTAAATATATTGAATTTTCTCGCGGTATTAAAAGGTGTGTAAAAAAAATAATAAATCGCACGAAAATTTAAATTTTATAAATACAATTTCGACCAAATTTTACTAGTTAACTCCACTCCAACATAAAAACTCTGAATGTAGTGGGAGCATAAAAAAA
Organism: Drosophila acutilabella; assembly: GCA_035046005.1. Lineage (NCBI taxonomy): Eukaryota > Metazoa > Arthropoda > Insecta > Diptera > Drosophilidae > Drosophila > Drosophila acutilabella. The sequence continues at coordinate 8,437,555 of JAWNOK010000003.1, forward strand.
TACTGTATCAATAAAAAGAAAGGCAGCTATGATGATGAAGTTTACATTTCTTTTTTGGGCTACATTTTAGATAACTTTCCAAATAAAATCTGTATAGAAAATGCACTTAAATCTATCATGTTTAACCAAACTTTTATTAACATAATCATGTTCCACACTGTGTTAAGTTAATACATGTCCATACTGCTCGTCATAACGAGTAGATTTATTCCATATCCGAAGGTTACGGTAAAGAGCTCTACACTAACTTTCACATCAGATCACCCAAGATCATTGCATGACGAGCTTAAGTGAGTTGCACATAGAAGAGTTATCCGTTTGGCATAAAATCCCACTCGTTACAATTCAAATATTGTGTGTTTTCAATGCACAATTTCCAGTGTTCTGTTCAACAGCAATAGTAGTAACAGGGACAACATTCAGAGGCATTCGGAGTAATGCATGGATTGCAAGGAAAATCAGCCATTCTACATGGATCACAGGGACATTCATCCATTGCAGCTTTGGCTCTGCCAAGTCGTGGTATGTTATCCACATCAGGTAGTATCTTTGTTAATAGAGCTCGTCTCTCTTTCTTTTTATCGATTGGCGGCGCTTTTGTCATTTCTATGAACTTTTTCTTCATCGCCTTTTGTTTCTCTTCATCCTTTTTCTTTTTCTCTGCAGCTTCTGCCTTTTCAGCCGCTTTGGGATCTTTTTGTAGGCGTTTTGGCAACGCAACTGGAATCGCACTACTTTTATTACCATTTCCATTTCCACTGCCTCCTTTGCCCCCTTTGCCTTTGTCACCTGGTTTTCCTCCACGTTTATTGTTTCCGCTTTTATTACCAGGATCTCTAGCATTTCTGTTACCAGGATCCCTTGTATTATTGTTCCGAAAGCCCCTTCCTCTGTTTGGCTGATTTTGATTGTTTCTAGCACGACTAAAGTTGTTTCCTCTGTTGTCTCCACCACCATTTTCCTTATTTCTAGACGAATCGCCGCCGTCTTCATCGTCTTGCCCATTTTGTCCTGAAAATATGTTGCGAGTTGCACAGTTGTAAGGTATGTAATACGGATTCTCCTGTAAATTGGGATACTTTCGCTGGACTACAAGATCTTCCTCCGCTGTTTGTGTGGCTCTATTTATATTTCTTGAATTGGGACCATCAACTGGTGGGCTAGCTGGTGCCCCCAACAGTGGAGATACCTCAAAGTCGTACTCCATTTCACTGTCCGTCGTGTCGGTGAGTACCAGCTCATCTGGACAGTACGGTATTCTGCGGCTCGCACACTCCTCTTCCAATGCGTCCTGTAGGTACCTCTTCTCCTCCGTCGTGCGACAGACACACAACATAAGGGATTGGTGGCAGGTGCACTTACGAAAGCCATCCTCTTTGAATTTCTTTTTCATTTCACTAAGTCTAACGGCTTGATCACTTTTCAATACCTTGTATATAATGGGATCCTCCGGTTTGGCGGGATCCACAGATCGAAATGTTATAGAAATCTCGCCATCCTTTTTACTCACACGAAGCATGGAGAGTGCATTTCGTTCCTTTTCTAATTGCTCCATTTCTAGCTTTTTAGTAATTTCAGCAGCGGTTGCCTTTGTGTCCTGCAAAAAGAAATCCATTATCTTTTTAATGGGCTTGCGCACGGCACCGGGTCTCCAGCCCTTTTTGCTGGCCGGATCTGCTCTCCAATCCCAACCAAGTCGAGCAGGAATCAGTGGCTGACCATCATCTTCGAAGGTATCTAGACTTTCCTGCGATGCGACACTGGGCAGCGTATCTTCGTCAGATTCACTGGCATTGCTTATGTTGGATCGCCATTTTGGCCTTTTCGAGTCACGTTTTAAATTGCGATCTTTTTTTGATTTAGTGGAAGTTCGCTTCACATTTGAATCCCTTTTTGAATCTCTTTTAGAATCCATTTTAGAATCAATTTTTGAATCTCTTTTTGAATCCCTTTTTGAATCCCTTTGCTCCATTGATGTTCTATTCGGATCATTTGGATCAGTGTTAAATTCACTCTCATTGGAATCTATGTGATCGTCCTTTTTCTGATCGGCGGAATTGTTTGTTTTTATATTGTAGAGCAAACAGAGCTCGGAAAACACACGTGCCAAATATGTGCGACGTTCATCAAACTCCTCCTTTGACATGTCATGGGAGCCTTCAGATAGCGGGGAATTGACGCCAGGCACAGAGCCATCACGACGGCTACGGATCGAACCTCGGACGGACTCTCGGATGGATCGTCGAGCTGTGTTTACACCCGATTTGCGTACAGATCCTCGAACATCAGAATCTAGGTCAGGCTCTAGTTCAAGGTCTGTGTAGGGCTCTAAGTCGGAATCCTGTACAGCGGACTTGCGTTGAGACTTAGCTTTCGAAATTCGCTTTGAGTCACGCCCAGCTCCAGGCGAACGTTCATCATCACTGCTAAGCTTAAAAATATCCTTACAGGCTTCCCGTACTCGACAATGCGCACAGATTTTTCCTTTCTTACAGGTGCAACGACATTGAACTTCTTGCTCTTTGTTTTCATCGTCCTCGCCTTCTTCCTTGAATCTTCCACATAATTCTTCAGTTGTTAGTTGCGGCTTACCCAGGAATTCCAAGATGATTTCGTCTGCCGTCAGTTCTTTTTGTGGCTTTTCTTCGACTATCGGCATCGGCTTTGAGCCACACCTGGGACAGGTAGCAAATTTGGGCAACCAGGACATGTTGTTCAAACAGATGGGACAGCATCTTATAGGGCTGACACCGGGAATGGTACCTTCAGGCACATCTTGTTCCTTGTCAGCTTTATCACTACCAGACTCCTGATCACCGTTCTCATTATCATTATCACTGTCAATATCCATACCCTTCGGTAGTGGTAACATCGGTGGATTAGTGCCGTTGAGTATAGCGTCTATAGTCTCCTCACACTCCTTGGCCATTTTCTGTGTATGAAAGGAGCTTTGCAACACATAGAGTTGTGAATTTATCTTACCTTGAGTTCACTGGTAAAGCCTTCAGTTGGACTCGCCTCCTTCGGTGCCTGTTCGGGACCGGGAACACTGCGATAACGCTGCAGATCCAGGGCGAGTCTCTCATCACCTTCCTCAGGCTCCAATTCATCGGCACAAGGACCATTGGGCTGATTACACTTCTGTGACTCGCCCAAAATAAATAATATATCTTGGGGTCTTATGCTGTTATCCAAATACCGACGACATTCTTGCTCATCGGCGCTAAAATAGCATTGAACTTAGCGTAAATATAACAAGAACCAATAAAATACCCTGTGAGAAGTCCTATCCCGACTTGAGATTATAGAAATCTTCAATTGTATCGGAAATCCACTTAATTTTAGTAAACGAAATACAGCTAAACAGCTGATCAAAGTCGATTATTTAGTGTCGTAGTTTAAGTTCAATTTAAACGTATCGATAATAAATCGCTCAAATAAACTAAAGAACTGAACTAAAGAATTCGATAGCTGAATCAAAACAAAACGCGACAAAGCAAGAAGAAGAGGAAGTATTTATAGTACTTATATATAAGTACTAATATAGTTGTGCGATCAGGACTAAACTTAGTATGGATAATTATAATAGTAAGTACTTTACACATATGTGAATTTGATCTCGATAGCTTTTACCATCTCGGATATCTCGGCGTTCATACGGACGGACAGACGGTCAAGGTTTGCCCGCACAAACCCTATATGTATACCTTCAGTGTTTATAATAATTCCACTTTAAAATAATATTTAGCTCAATACTTACGTTTCACATTTGATTATTAGACGACATTTGTAATCCAATGTGCCAACTTCCTGTTTATTCCTTATTAGCGTGAGGCTGCCTTCGTGTACCAAATCTGACATATCAGCTTTGATTTCATCGATAAAGCTATCTGGGAACTCTGCAGTCGCACTGCCAATATCCCGTCTATTCATTCTGACACTCATGAACATGCCACAATCCCCTAGATTCTGACGAAGTGCTTCATCCGTTTCGGTAAAATGTGTACTGGCGTTGAGATTAAAATCACTGACTTTGATACGACTCGATGTTATGTTGATGGTTCTGTTATTGAATTGCGCTTCGACTTGCAACTTTTGGTAATCTTCAGATTTCAATTTTGGCATCGCAATGTTTTTTACAATAACGTCAAAAACAAAACTAATTCCCGCCATTTTGGTGCTTGTAGTGTGTTCTTCTTGTATATTAATAAACCTTTGTTGTACTTGAAAATTGCACAAATTTGTGCACAACAAACTAAAAAAATTAAAAAAGAAATTTTTGTTGTTGAAGTACAACGGTGCCTTGTGAGTAAGTGTTGTGAGTGAATGTTTAACATTATAATAGTTGTTATATTTAAGACTACTTTGTTTTTCACGATTGTTTAATTTGGATTTGGGAGGCTGATCCTCTTTGCAATAACCACCCCTGAAATCAAGTTGTTATACAAGTATCAGCGTTAGACCGTTACCATTTGGATCTATAGCGATCAGTCAGTCGGTAAGAACAAGAACTTAAGTTGTTTTAAACTACCCCATTTCATTGATAAAAGTTTCTTAGTGTTAACATGCAAATACTTTATTTTTAGATAAATGTATGCATTACAATATGTGTCTAAAAGTATTAAAGGCCTACAAAATAATGCAAATGTATAGCCATAAAGATTTTACTTATTTTTCAGCCAATTAACAGTCGTAGCCACAGGGATAGCAGCAGGTGCCGCGACAAGTATTATAGCATTCCCCAGGACACTTGCCTAGACGTGGCATCGAGTCCAGTGGTGGTATTGGCATCAAGAGTAGCATACGTTGCTTACGTTGGGCTTTGGTCAGACCATCGGAGCCTATGGGCCGCAGCTTGCTGATCTCTTCCACCTTGAGCGGCGGGTTGGGAATGTTGGGATCCCAGGGTGAGGGAACGGCTCCCTTCTCCTCCAAATACCTAATGAGATGTGTACCCTGTTTCTTCTTTTCTTTTGCCTGCTTTTGGGCATCCTTTTCAGCCTTTTTAGCTGCTGCCACAGCTTTGTAAAAACGTTTCTGCATACGCACTGGAATTGGTGGACTTTTCGTTCTGCTAGTCGGATCCCTCTTGGCGCCTGGAAAGGATTTGCCACCAAAAGCACCTCCACCGCCAAAGCCACCAAAACCTCCAGGACCTCCAGGACCACCGCCATGGCCACCACGACCTACCCCGCCTCCACCTCCACCTCCACCAGTTCCCGCGCCAGCACGTCCGCCTCCAATCATAGGACCACCCGGCTTAGCTCCCCAAATACCTGCCGACTTGGGCCTAGCACCTGGAGCAGCTGGTGCACCATGTGGGCCGCCTCCTCTGAATCCAAACACACCGTCCTCGTATACGACCTCACCTGGAGCGCCCAAGGCGGTGCCTGTATAACGATCACCAGCAGCACAGTCGTAGGTGCGTGTGTAGGGATTAACGGGTAGTGGAAATCTACGGGTCACCTTTAGATCTGACTTGCCCATGGTCTGTGTGCTGTGATTCATCAGACGTTGATTGCTTTTCTTCTTAATATATTTGCCTGTGCCCGCTGGTGGGGTCACATCAAAGTCGAATTCCATCTCGCTATCGCTGGTATCAGTGAACACAAAGTTATCCACACAGCTTTCAATGCCGTAACGCCTGGACTCCTTGGCCACCGCATGCTCGAGTATTTTCTTCTCGTCATTGTCGCGACAGACGCACATCATCAGAGTCTGGTGACAGGTGCACTTCGGGAAACCCTTGTCCTTAAGTTTTCTCTTGATTCTGCTCATAATCATGGCTAGATTGCTCTTCACAATCTTAAAGACAATCGGTTTCATTGTAATGTTGGGATCGTTAAGAGCTCGCAGGGTCACAAAGATCTCTCCTTGCTTTTTGCACACATTCAGAGTGGGCAGTTGTCGTTCTTTTTCCCGCTCCTTTTCTTGCTCTTTAGCGCACACATTCTTTGGACTGTTTTCTGGCGAATATTTGGTAAAGAAATTCATTATTTTCTTAACAGATTTTTTTACCGAGCCCGGTCGCCAACCAAGTTTATGTGCCTCGGTACGCAGATGCCATGCCCAGCCCTGATTACGCGCAACGGGTCCAGTAGGACTCACACAGTATTTGTGTCCTGCTTCGAACTTCTTTCGTATGCGTTCGACTGCCTTGTGAGTTCTCGGAATAATCCTTTTCTGCTCCTGACCGGGCACGATCTTTATCTTTTCATGATGGGCTTTCTTTTGGGGTGGCAGACGACTCGTTGGCTTTTCGAAATCCTCCGTGCGCACAGTGTCCTTAAGATTATACAGGTCACGTAGTTCGGAAAAGACACGTGCCAAATATGGACGACATTCGACTGTATCCGTATCCAAGACACAGAAGTCCTCAGAGGATTCGGGCTTCACCTTGGGACAGACATACTCATTTTTACTCGCCTGAAAAATATCCGCAACTAGCTTGCGAATGCGACAGTGAGCGCACATCTTGCCATTTTTACAGGTGCAGCGACATTCGGTCTGATCATCACCTTCCTTTTTCTCATCCGGCTGTTTGTTACATGGATCCACACAGTAGTTCTCATCAGCTCCCTTGGGTTTGCCGAGGAACTCGTATAATACATCCTCTGCCGTTAGTCGCTTCTCCTTGTGTCGTTCCTCTATAACCGGCATAGGTTTCACGCCACATGTGGGACAGGAGGCGAATCTCGGCATCCAGGACATGTTGGTCAGGCAAATGGGACAGAAACGGGAGGGTCGAATCATAGGCTTTTCCAGCTCACTTATGGGCACTGGTATAATGTTGGGGTTACAGTAATCGGGAGGTTCGCCAACACGAGCTGGCAAATAGGAGAAGCAGGGAAAATTAGGAGAAGTGAGTGGATTTTCCTCAATGGGATAAATATCGGTTATTTGAAGGCAGGGACTATCTAGATCCTCAGGCTTACGACAAGGCGCCTTTAATGGCTTTGGATGACCGGCTGCCTTGGTAATAGTGTCAACAATGTCCTCGCATTGCTGAACCATTTTCTATACAACAAAATAGAATGAGATTAATGCAAAAAGTTAACTAGGGCTTAAACCACCTTAATTTCACAGCAGGCAGAATTTCCGGCCGGACGGTGAGTAAAAACTCTATCGGAGTTGAGGGCATCGGTGAAGCTGCGATAACGTTGCATGTCCAACTTGAGACGCTCATCGCCTTCTTCGGGTTCGAGCGCATCTAGGCAAGGATCACAGGGACTGGGACAACGCTGAGACTCGGCCATAATAAACATTATGTCCTGCTGGGGTATGCTTCTGTCCATGTCCTTGCACACACTCAGCACGCTTAAAAGTAATGTGGATTAAAAGTTGAGCAAAAACTTTTGGAAATTCCTCCGACTTACTTTGGCTGCTCTGCACATTTGATGACTACACGGAACAGTACCTCTAATCTACCTACGATATCGGCATCCCTTTCAATATTACAGGACTCTACGTGCATTAAATCGGTCATGCCCTCATCAATGCGATCAACGACCATTTGTGGTAAGTTTATTTGACCAATTCCAACAACTTTATTATTATACTTGACCGTTATGGGCATGCCGCATTCTACTAACGTCTTTCGAAGTTTCTTGGGAAGTGCATTGATCTCCAGACTATTGTTAGGATTGAACTCGCTAACATTGATGCGACTTGAAGTGATCGAAACTGGTTTATTGTTAAATTGGGCCAAGACTTCCAGTTTCTTGGGGTCTGTGATCTGTAGTTCAGGGGCATCGAAGTGCGAGACGACGACATCGAAGAGAAACTGACAAGTCGCCATATTGACGGTTATTCTAATAGCTTAATAAAACGAATCCCTTAAAAGCATTAAGAGCGTTTCAAAAGACACTTGAAAATTTTGATTTTTGTAGCCAAATGTGAAATATCAAGAAACTTAAAATTTTACAGTAATTTTTTAAATTATTTATATTGTTGCCTTACATTTAAAATACTAAAAATTTCAACTGATATAATGATTTAAATGACATTATTTAGTCACAAGAAAGCCAGTGCTAACTTGATCAGCAGTAAACCTTGTTTAAATAGAAAACAAGTGACATGTACGTGTAAACATAGATTAAAATTTATTAATGAATTACATGATTGTACAAATATTTAGCATTTTCTAACTATCTGCGCCTCTAGAATTTTACAGGCTAGGAATTTCAGTATGATTGATTTATATAGTTAAAAGGCAGTTATCGCTTGAAATTGCTTAGCAGTAGTTCATACAGGGATAGCAGCATTCGTAGGTACAGGGTTGGTAGCATGTAGCAGCACAAGGATCAATGCCCTTACCCAGACGAGCAAGGGTTTCAAATGGCGGTATGGCCATTTGGAGTAGAGCACGACGCTGACGTTGAGCGGTTGTCAGTCCATCCTCGTCTAGTACTGGTCCAGTGCGTACTTTAGATTTCACCTCCGGTTGTGGTTCATTGGGATTCCAGGGCTTGGGTACAGCGCCATGATTTTCAAGGTACTTGATGAGATTGGTGCCCTTTTTCTTCTTGGCAATTTCTTGTTGAACCGCCTCCTTTTGGGCTTTTTCAGCCGCAGCGACGGCTTTGTAATGGCGTTCAGGCATGCGCACCGGAATGGGCTTGTTCTTGGGCGCTGGTCCCTTTTTGGCACCAGGGAATGATTTGCCACCAAAGCCGCCAAACCCACGACCACCGTGTTCACCGTGTCCACCTTTTCCACCCTTCCCACCGCCTTTACCGGCACCGCCACCAGCACCGCCACCATAGCCGCCACCGCTGCCATCACGTCCGCCTCCTCGCATGGGTCCCCCCGGCTTGGCACCCCAAACTCCAGCCGACTTGAGCCTGCCACCAGCGGCAGCTGATTCACCATGTGGGCCACCTCCTCTGAAGCCAAAGACACCATCCTCGAACACCTCCTCACCAGCAGCTCCAAAGGCTGTGCCAGTATAACGATCCCCTGCAGCACAATCGTAGGATCTCCAGTATGGAGTCAGGTTGACTGGATACTGTGGTACCACAGTCCGCTCCGACGCCAATCCCTTGGTCTGTGTGCTAATGTTGATCGTACGTGGCTTGATTGCTAGCAAAGGCTTTGCCTGAGCTACTGGCGGGGAGATATCAAAGTTGAATTCAAGTTCACTGTCACTGGTGTCTGAGAGAATCAATTGATCCACACAGCTCTCCATGCCCAGACGGTGGCACTCCTTCTGGAGAGCCCTCTCGAGTTCTTTCTTCTCCATGTTCTTGCGGCAGACGCACATCATAAGCGTCTGGTGGCAAGTACACTTCGGGAAACCCATTTGCTTGAGCTTTCGCTTGAGGTGCTTGATGGCCACGGCTAGATCACTTTTGACTATCTTGAAGACAATGGGTTTCATCTCGGCATTTGGAGTGTTGACAGCTCGTAGCGTTATGAAGATGGCACCGTTTCTCTTGCTGATGTTTAGGATTGGCTGGCGACGCTGCTGCTCCTTCTCTAGTTCTTCGGCCTTTTGGCAAGTGTTGTACGGACTTTGATCAGGTGAGTATTGCAAAAAGAACTTCATAATTGCTCCAGCATAGCGACAGATGGCGCCAGGTCTCCAGCCATACTTGCGAGCCTTCTTGCTCGATGGCCAGGACCAGCCGTGGCGCTTGGATACAATTCCATGTGGCTTGAGACAGCCCTTGTGCCCGATTTTGGGTAGGGTAATACGGTGAAGAAATGTAGGACTACCCACCGGCTTTAGCATAAGACCCGTCGAAGATTTGTTGTTCACATCATGTCCATCAACTTTCCTGCTGCTACCAAATCTTACCAGGGACTGAGTGCAACGCTTGTCCAGCTCTTTCTGCTCAGCATCCCTTTTATCGTACAGATCTCGCAGCTCGGAGAATACACGTTCCAAGTACGGACGACACTCCTCCTCCTCTTCCTCCACAATCACCGCAAAATCATCATTGGATGTGACCGGCTTGACCATAGGACATTCCTCATGAAATTCACCACCTTTGCGCTTAAAGATGTCGGCACAAAGTTTTCGTATACGGCAATGTACACACAGTTTCGTCAGTGTACAGGTGCAACGGCAAGCTTTTCTGCATTGCTCATCCTCCTTCGTCATACTCTTGCCCGACTTCTTCCTTTTTGCACTCGGACTCTTCTCTAGACCCAGCCCATCGCCCATTTCACTGCCCTGTTCGCTGCCGCTTTTCACCTTACACGGATCATCACAAAAGTCATCGTTTGGGGATGTGGGCACCTTGAGATATTGTTGTATAATTTGATCAGCTGTTAGTTTCTCATCAGGTTTCTCCTCAATTTGTGGCATGGGCTTGATGCAGCATGTGGGGCATGAAGCGTATTTGGGCAAATAGGACATGGGTGTAAGGCAAACTGGGCAGAATCGTATAGGCTTCACACCCATTTCCTCCCAATCACCAACGGGTATAGGAATCGTGCGATCCACATGCTTTGTTATATAGTTTCTTCGTTTGCCACTCCAATCTGTGAAGACACAATCATTGTCCGGCATCGGTGAAGGCATTGTGCTTACTTTCCTTATGATGTTATCAATAATATGTCCATATTGTTCAGTCATTGTCTTGAGACCACAACAAACTTCCATACCGGTTGTTTCTGGTGGCAGATCAGTAAAGCGTTGATTGATGCTGCCATAACGCTCTAAGTCCAAACGAAGCTGCACATCGCCCTCAGTCGGCTCCAGTTCATCCAAGCAGGGTTCACTGGGCTTACGGCAGGGTTGTGGTTCACCAACCAGGAACATAACATCCGCCGGATTAATAAGTTTGCCCAGATTACGGCACTTTTGCTTTTCATCTCTAATGAATTAGGTTTTGTTAGTAGTCGAAAAATTGTTCGAGGTACACACGACTTACTGTATGTCCCCCAGGGGCTCATCGCACTTGATGACCAGACAACAGAGTAGCTCCACAATGCCAACTTCCTGCTCTCTGCGTATAATGCTACAGGTATCCGCATGCATCAGATCAACCATACCGATCTCAATGCGATCGATAAAATGCTGTGGAAATGTAACCAATGCCGTTCCCAATGTGGCGCCTTTATAACGCACCACAAGTGGCATTCCACCTGATTCAAGGTTGTTCCGCAGCATTCCGGGATCTGAACGAACTTCTGTGCGACGTCCAGCCTTAAATTCCGTAACATTGATGCGACTTTGGGTAATGTTAACTGGTACCTTATTAAACTTAACATTAACAATCAGATCCTTGGGATCTTCAATTTTATCCTTAAAGAGTTGCAAGTTTGTGACGATTACGTCAAACAGAAAATTCACCGGATCCGATACGGCTGTGATCTGCGACATCGTGATGATGGCAATTCAATGATAATTTGTCAATTCGCCAAATAAATTGGTAATGATAAAGTATAAAAATACTTATATAAAATGTGTAATAAACTGAATTTTGTCTGTCAGTAAAAATGTTATTGAACTGATGTGAGAAGCTAACTAAAATGGAAAAAGCAAACTATTTATTTATGAAATTAGTTTTAAGCTTTGACTTTGCCTTAATTTCTGGTTAAAGTTACGCACAATAAAACTGCTCTAATTAGGGCATAATTCTCATAATTCAAAGGTTCAGTGGCTGGCAAGCCGAAATGGCCCTAGAGAATTTTGCATAGAGTCTAGTAAGCAGAAAACCGTTTAATTCTATGGCTTGGGCTTGACATTGTTCATTGTCCTGCTCATTAGGTTTTGTCAACCAGTTGAGGGTGCAATGCACTTGGTGGCTAGGCAGATGGTCCCTAAGCTCCCTTGGCTGCCACAGCTAAGCCCCACAACCATTTCAGCAGGTTGAATTTTTCATATTAGCTGCTTTTGATTTACTTGTTTGTAAGCGGCTTAGCCCGTAGCACATGCTACTTGCCACATGCCACAGACTATGGCAAGCTCTGCAGCCTTGAAGTATGCTATATTATTTCACCACTTGCACTTATCTAAATTAAGTTCAATTTTAATTAAATTTCGCGCATTAATTTGACGCTTATCGACGCCACCTGCTGTCTGCCTCTGGCCACCTGCCTCGTGCCTCTTGCCACTTCTTCCACCACATGATATAACTGAAGCATGCACCGCGCATAATTCTCATATCCTATCTTCAATCAGTTTGCCATAAAATATGCAACGAAAAGTAAACACTGGAAAAGGGGGAAAAACTAAGCCGATTTAATTGGTTTGAAATTTCCGCGTAATAGGCAGTTTTCAGCAGCGACAGCTTACGGGCCTGGTACAAACTAGAATCTGTAACAAGCTTAGCAACTATAGAAACAAATAACACTACACCACACGAGTGTGGAACTTAGCACCAACTTTGGATAAATAGGAAAATTGTTTTGCAAAATTGTACTAGCTTCACATTTCTATATTCCAGTTGGAAAACTTTTGTGCCAAATTGTTCCTGTAGCACAGTGTGTTTGGCAAAATATTTATTGAAGCCCTTTTCGTTCATATTATGTTGCCGATTTTTGGCTATGCTGCCATTTGCCTGGCTCTGCGGGATTCCAATCTGATTTGTTTATGTTTGGGAAAATGTTGACCAATGGAATTTGCAGCAGTCGCAGATAAGGCATGCAAACCAAGCTTTAAATTAAATGAAAAATGCACAATTTCCACAATAAAATATTTTTGTTTGACAAATAAATTATTCCATAAAAATTAAAAGACAGATTTAATCATTTAATAATTAAATCATACACATATTACCCCGATTAAGCAATTAAAAACACAAACACAAATTTAACTACAATTTACAATTTATTATAAGTATTATTTGTAAACTGTCTGCAACTTAAGTGGCGATTAAAAGTTCACTTTGCAGACATTTATTGTCAGCTTAGGTAAATAATTGCATTATATGTAAAAGTGACCAGACTGTGATTAGATTGTTTTTAACCCTTCTGCCAACACAGTTGTTCAACTTAAGCCAAACATAATCCGATTGTATTATTGCCACATGACTTTTAAATTGTAAACTGGGATTTAAGCATTTTCAGAGAAATTTATTACGGTTTCACATAGATATGTAGCCAACTTGTGCTACAAATTTAATTGCTTTGCCAAATTAATGTCTGGCCTTAAAACATAAAGCTAAGCACATAAGAGTCGTTTTAAGGGCCAAACGGAAGGCAATAAAATAAAGCTTTGAATACAAGAAATACAGATGTATGGATTATGAATAACAAGTGAACGTTCAATGTGCTTGACTAGCATATACCCTTTTAAAAGTTGTACATTTGTTTTTCCACTTTCGTTTCGGTATTTGCTACTTTGGTAAACTAACAACTTAAATGAAATGGAAAAGCTTTTGAAAATTGGAAACAACAAGAAAACTAGTTGAAAATTTAGTTGGCGTGGAGAATTTACTACTCCACTTCAAACAACACGAATGTTTCGGTATCTGTTAAAGTGAAACACGTGTGTGTTGGGTTGATGGTAGAGCGAGGGGGACTGGGAAATTGAGTTGGCGTTTCTAATACTTTTCTCAAAGTGAAAAATGCACGTGTTATGTAAGTTCTCACCACAACTACAAGGCAACTGGAATGTTTGACCATGTTGAATACTCAAATGGCTTGAAGTCTTTGCATTCGATACTCTTGATAGAGTCCTACGGCAAAGTGCAAGTTTGTGGCTGTGTGAGTTTTTTTGGCTCACCACAAACAGTTTCTGCTGCTGTGGCTGCTACTTCTGCTGCTGCTGCTGCTGCTGGTAGACAAATGAGCATTGCCATTAAATACGTTTGAAATATGCTGGCAAATCATTTACAGCCAAACCACAAACTTTTCTCAGCGACAGCACGACTGTCCGATTGCCTGACTGTCTCACTTGCTTTTCCAATAAATCTGAAAATGGTAAATCCAACGTGGCTTAAGGCTGTCAACTAAATGAAATTCATTTGGCAGCTAAAACCAAATTCGGCTTTTGCGACATTGATAACCCAAAAAGCCAACGATGAGCAAATGTTTCAAATATTCTATGATTTTGTCATTTCTAGGAACATAGTAAAGGTGAGTATTTGTGAACACAGAAAAATTCAAGGCAAATTTGATAAAAACTGTTCGATTCCTTTAAATGGAAGTCATGATTATAATTTAAGCTGTTATTTTCATTAAGAAAAAATCTTTAAACATTTTAAAATCAGTCTTAAAGTTTTGTTAACTAGATAGACTTGCCTTGAATAACTTGAAAAATAACTTTGAATGTGTGAAAGCTGAAGCTCAGACTCTTTCATTTCCGTTCAGCAATGTAACTTTTCCGAAATCACCAAAACATGCAACAATTTATTTTAAAAGTCACTCACAAGTTTCAAAGCACAGCTTCCAACCACAATTTCTCTCGCTAGCAGTCTGTGCTACCACTAAAATCAGCCAGTCAGTCAGTCAGTTCGTTACCTTAGAGAAACACTTTAATATATAAAGATTGAAAGCAGCATTCATGCAGTTACGAGCACATTTGACTTCTTTTGAGCCATAACCAGGACGTTCAAAGTGCCAATTTTTCACGTTTCGATTTTGGTAGCACTTTCCTGAACGATATGTGTAGCTGTTGCTTTCAGTGGAGGTAACTAGTGGTGAATATTTAAGCTCTTCACTGTAGTCTGTAGAAATTGAGAGCCATCAAATTGAAAAGCCATTGCTAAAGTATTAAAAGATAAGTTTGTCTGCTATAGAAAAAACTCATACTCAATTTTTAATTGGTAGATAGAGTGATATTAAATTTTGCCATATATTCCGTGTATTTTTTTGTTGTGGGCGCCCCAAGAAGTATCCTTTCAAATGCTGTCTTCTTCTTTTTTTGGCTTATATGGATATTTTTTATTAAAATTTGCTTCGTTTTTTCTTGCTTTCTATTTTGCTCATTTTAATGTGCTGCGCTCTTGCCATGGCTTGAAGGCTATTTGTATTATTGCTGGCGCCAACGCTAACGCCAACGCGATGTCTGTTGCTGTTGTTGGTTTTGAAAGCTGAAAAACTGAATAAGAGCATAATACAAGTACAAACCTCGGATGGAAAGAGGTGTACAACGTGGGATGGATATGCAACCACATATGGCACATAAAACGAAATAAGTTCATCTATTTTTTATTTGCCTTTTGCCATATGCCATATGCCGTAAGGCGAATGGAGTATGCCGTGTGCCGTATGCCTTTAGAGAACGGAGTATTCATACAGTACATTCATTCAGTCCATTATGGTTATAAAAATTTACGTTTTGCTTTTTGTGTGTTGTCGATTTTTTCGGAATTTATGCAAAAAGGCTAAGAGCAGCAGACAGACTGATTATCTAGATATCTACTTGCTTTAAGCCAACCAAATTCAATAAATTGAATATGTATTGGATTTTTTCCTTTTGCTTCATTACAGCCAGCAGATGGGGTTCTATTCTGTTAAGAATTTTACCTGTTGACAATGCGATCTTTATAAAGGCAAATTCAAACAAAATTGCGTCCACATAGCACGCAAATTCACAATAAAAGATATTAGGCAGTGGAGGGGGGAAATTGAGTGAGTAGGAGAAATATTTGTATAACCGAACGTTATTTGGTTGCTTTCGACTTTATGATGGCGACCACAGAGCGGAAATTAAAATTTTTGTCCTTCAGACAACAGTTTGAGTTTCCATACACTGAAAAAAATTAAGAAGGAATGTAAATCGCGAAATTAAGTATTTCATTACCTTTTGAAATTTTATAAAATAAAATTCTTTTACTGATATTTATGCACAGTGTATTTATTTGTTACTCTTCACGTAAACAGCCTCGATTGTTGTGCTTTATGCGTCGCACATATTTCGCATATTTTCGGTCATGTTTCTGATTTTGTATATGCTCAAAAGCATATTTAATGAAGTCGAAATCTTAACGGGTTGCACAGTTGGAGACTTTTCATTGAATGTGCTTGAATGAGGCACAAAGAATGAGTACAAATATTGAGCGAATTAAGTTGAAGAATGATTAAAGAAAACATTTATATTTATTTGTTATAATAAAAAGAAAGTTTAAACTCAATACTTACTTGCACCATAAGTAAACGACAGGTTATTAATTTTGCTTAATAATATATTCAGTATTTATTTAAGTAATTTTCTGTATGTGTTCTTCGGTATTTGTTAACTTAATAATTAAATTGAAATTTACAATTGATGTTTATTAGTAATTGAGGAAGGAAGTGGATAAAGGAATGTCCACAGAAGCAACTCTGAGACATCTAAGCCAATTGGTTGATTCATTTGTAGGTCTTAACATAGGATATACACTTGTGTTATGGAGCTAGACACATCGATTTATTGACTAAACGCTACCAAGTATAAGTATATGCGATTATGATTAAGTTAATACACACATACAATGACAGAACTCACACATTTTCATA
Organism: Drosophila acutilabella; assembly: GCA_035046005.1. Taxonomy (NCBI): domain Eukaryota; kingdom Metazoa; phylum Arthropoda; class Insecta; order Diptera; family Drosophilidae; genus Drosophila; species Drosophila acutilabella. Next base: position 8,453,950 of record JAWNOK010000003.1, read on the forward strand.
GATGTACATAATAATACTAGTTACGAGTAGACATTAACAATGAACTACGATACAATTTCCATCTACATTTTATTTCGAGTATTTGTATATTAATATTCAGTATATTGTTTTGTTTTATTTTTTGTTTTAACGTTTGCTTAACTTACAATTAATTTATTAAATGCTTTTAGCATAATTGTAGCTTAACATTAACATGTGCATTGTTGTTGTAGTTCTTGTTTTAAGCATTAAAATTCTTTGCTCTTCTCAGACATTTTCCATTTATCAACTACATAATCGTATGGTTGTTCAATATTTATTTAAGTTATACTTAGGGATTTCATAGGGTTCATCAATAAATTCGAAAGTGGGGAGCAAGAGGTACAAAAGATTTATAGTTTTAGTTTAAATTTATGCCTAGTTGGCATTTAATTTACACATATTTTATTTATTACACTTAAGTTTCAACCGTTTTTATATTTAATAGTTCTTTCCATTAACATATTTTTCATAGTTTTCTCTTTAATAGTAGTATTTTACGGGTTTTTAACTATTCTCTTTGGTTTTCCAGCCAATTTGCCTAAACATTTAAAACAAACTTGTTATTTACATTTAGCTTAGGTACAAAATCGTAACGAAAGGTACATTGAAAGTGGTTGTGGTTGTGTGTGCGTGTGTGTGTGTGTTTTTGGAATATGTGGTAAATTTTTAAATAAAAATTTAAAAGTTTTCTGATATGTTTCGTGTGCCACACCGCATACACATAAACTCGTTGAGTATACGCCCCTTATGGTCTGCACGTTCAGTTGACAAACGTGAGCCGACAATATTCCGCATTGCCATACCCGTATCCGGTATTCCTATTGACATTTGCACTAATGGTTTAGATCTGGAGCTATGCTACCACCCCGAGAGTCTCTCTTGTTTCATAGAAAAATGCAACATTGCATCATCTATTCATTCTCCCATCCGGTCTGTATGTCTGTTTGCCAGTTTGACTGTCTGCCTGCATTTATGAATGTCAGTTCGTCTGCTTCTCATCCTCTTCTATCTGTCTGCCTTGCGTATAATGCAAATATTCCACAAAACGAAGCCCGTCTCTAAGGGATATCCTCTAAAACTTTGGCGCTAAAGAAACAGCAAACTCTGCACAGAAATGTGTCAACTTTTGTGTCAATCCTATGGCCATTAAACTATTGCGCTTCAGATGCACCATCCCTGACAATCAGTCAACGAGCACCGCTCTCCATCCCACTCTGGTCTATCCTGCTGTTGTTGCCGCTCCAAGTGTTGATTTAACATTCGACATGTCGAGCATTTCAGACTATTTTTGACATTTGACAATTTCATGTTATCTTTTAGTGCAGCTGCATACAGTTTGCAAAAGAAAAGGAAAAAAAATTACTTGAAATACAACACTGAACACTGACAGAAACGTGCCAAGTGCTGTTGGCCAATGTTTTTCAGCGCTCTGAGCTCTGGGCTCTATTGGCAATTTCAAAGTTTCAACTTTCGGCTAGTAAAATTGCTACAATATAAATTCCATTAAACTTGACTCTTGGCCATTTTGGTTGACATTGATGAAAATGCCTGAAATACCATTAGCTGACACCGCCAATAACTATTTGTGTTCAACATAAATGTTATACATATAAATTCAAGAAGTCCCTCAGTATAGAAAATGTGACTTGACTTTAATAAGCGTTTTTGAGGCTGCCGGAAGAGATTACCGCACTATGGCGGAAGCAGGAAGAGCTGCTTTTAAGCATACTTCTTAACTTTTTCCATTTAGCATAATATTTTATTTCCGCAATCCACAACTAGGAGCAAGCACATAATATAACGTATACGCGCTGCACAAATTTAGAGGTAAACCAAATATTTGGTGGAAACCAATTAAAAAACCATCTGCTTGCCAGAAGAAAATCAGAAAATGCAAAAAAATACTGTTATTTGTTAATTTTTGTATGTGAAACGTGTTTGGTCGTTTGCGGGAGTTTCAAGCAGCACAGCGAAATCTCTCAAAAGCATTGTTTATATTGGCCTGCTTTCAGTTAAGCTGCAACAGCAATAACAAGAACAACTTCGTTGGCAATAACAACGCGGGTGGAAAGAGAGAGAGAGAGAGCGCAACGAATATTAAACAAACAAAAGAAAATGCGAGGAAAAGTAGAAAACATAGAGCGGTGCACGGCATTGGTGAGGCGTGCAAGCAAACATTTCAGGAATCCTTTTTTCATTGCATGCCATCGTTAAATGAAAAGTAGTGCGAAATATTTAACTCAAATCTATGTCAGCAGCTCGCTGGAACAGCGGAAACAGCGGAACGGGCAACGACAACGGTACTAGCCATAAAAGCCAGGCCCAAACCCAGCAGTCAACAGTATCCACCATTACGAGTATAAAATGGCAGACAACTCGTATAATTTTTATATTCAACTCAACTCTCTACTCCAACTCAGACATCTACTCTAATTCAAATTCAACTTGGCACTGAGATTCGTTAAGTTGCATTCAAGCTCTGCACTTCACTTAAACCATTAAATTTTATCTAAAAATCGTTTAAAGCTTTGAAATATAATAAAAACTATATGCAATTTTCTCAGTCATTCTAACCGTATGTAGTTTTAAGTCGGAATTCAAGAGTTCCAACTATTTATGCAGCAGTAAATATTATTTTTTATGAAATTTGCATTTCCAGCTGCATCTTGAGAAGGTAAATGAATTTTATTATATAAAACTACATTTGAAATGCTAGAAATTATCAGGTTTGCTTCAAGTCTTCACATTATTAAGGGGTTAAACTTTTAGTAAGATTTTTTTAAGTTCTCAAAGAACTAGAGCACAAGAAATATACTTAAGTGCTGTGATTAAACCCCTGCCTAAATTATAAGAGCTAAGATCGAATCACATTATCTTTTAGCATAGCTATAATTTCGACAAGTGTATTTTAGCCTTGGCAGCTTTTTTTTCTGCACTTTGCACTTGTCTTCCAATTGAATGCCATGAAGCACTAATTTATTTAATTTCGATTGGCAAATTCTAGTTGGATAAACTTTTTAATGATGCTTATTGATTGGTTTATTGCTGACCCGAAGAAAGCAAAACCAAAGCCAAAGCCAACACCAATAAAACTAACTTTACTGAAGTTTTCAGTTTCAAATTGGATAACCAAGAAATTCGTGTGAGAGAGAGAGGGAGAGAGAGGCAGAGAGTAGGAAAAGAGAGCGAGAAAGGTTGTGTGCTATGTAAACTCAATTAAATTGTTATTAAGTGTAATCAGAATTGCTTGGCTGTCATTCAAGCTAAATTATTTGATTGAAGAAACAACTTCTCAAATAGTTAAAGTGATAATTTTAATGAAATAATGGACAACAACACTCGAGAGCGACGACGACAATGACAATGACAATTATTTACACAACATTTGCAACAGCTGAATCAAATTACATTGCATTTACATTGGCAGAGCTACCAGTTTTGTCTAATGGCCAATGAATTGAGCAAATAGGCTTAAAGTTAATGCCAGCTATTTGGCCAAAAGGTCAGCAGACAAAGTGCCCAACTTGAGGCATTGCTTCTATTAGCCAAGTTGATTAATGATTGTTGCTACAGAAGCAACAGGAAAGAAATGGAAATGCCAAAACAGACAACAGTTTCATTCATGATTTATTTCCATCAACATAAACACAAACACACACTCACACACACACACACACACTGATTGGGGCTGCTGACCAGCAGCTAGCCATGTGACAGTGTGACCAGACTAATGGAAATTACTTTTTAAAAGAAAGCAGAGCAAGAAATCCCACAGCTTAATAGGCAATTAAGCTAAAATAAAAGAAAGCAGCAAAAAATTAAGAACGCTTTATATTTCAATAAAAAAAAATTGAATGGGATTGCTGGGCAGGTTATTCCTTTGGCTTCGCATTGAGTGCAAGGCCGACGGTGCGTATAAATTATAATTAAGTGTAATTAATCATCCGCCAGCGATGGAGAGCACGATAGTGACGAAACTTCTACATCTCCAGCTCCAACTTCTGCAGGAGTCTTGTACCACTTGTAATTTATTAGCCGTGCCATGGTCAAGACGTCAACGTTAACAGGAGGGAGGTGGGGTGGGAGGGTCGATGGGGCAACTTGGGTATCGGTGCCAACATCAATGTTGCACAAGACGCAACATGCGGTCCAGCCGCATCTTTGGTGCTGCCTTGTGCCACATGGAATGTAGCAAGAGGGTAGAGAAGGACAGGGTAAGACAGGGCACTACTCGGCAATCGAGTGGTCAATCACACGGCCACTTAGCAACTTAGCAGAGCAACAACAGCAACAACTAGAACAACAACAGCAACAACAACAACAACAAGTGCAGCTGACTTACAAGCGCTTTTAATAGCTGAGCAAATTGTTGGCTCTATCTTTGCCTCTGTTTGAGCCTGGGGCTGTTTCCCATTTGGCCTGGTCATGGCAAGAGGTAAATCAATGAATGGATATCCATTCAGAATGACGCATGGCCGAAGGGTTGTTGTTGTTGTTACATGGACTTCTGGCTAACAATGCCAGACACTGTGGACCAAGCGACTCCATCAACGGCTCGTTCGGCTGGAAAACTTATTGCGCCAGAAGTAATTCAATAAAGAAAGCTCTCTATCTCTATCTCATTCACACACAATCGCCCTCTCTCACTCTAGCACGTTTGCTATTGTTTTAGTTTAAGTTGTTGTTGCAAACGGCACACGCTATTTTGGTTGCAAATATTTAGAAATATAGAATGTAAAACCGATCGATTTTTAGGGTTAGCTTTAGGCTATTTACAGCTCGTCCAGCGAGCTACATGCCCTAGTCGATATACACATACATACATATATATTCGATTACCAGCATCGAATATTCGGTAATTTGTGTTAGCTTGACAACCGTTTAACGGCAGCTTTAGATTTTCGTTTTGTTTCTGGGGTCAATACAAATTTTTAGACTACCGAAAATTGGTTAAAAATAAACTTAATTTGATTAGTTGGGTTCATTCGCACGTCAACCCATTCAAAAACAGAAGAGAACAGAAAGAGAGCGTTAGGTATAGAGAGCCAGAGATCGACTGAATGAAATTGATTTTTCTTTTACAATTTTTATTCGTCAACACAATTTAATAATAAACTTTGGCACTTTTAGCCTCCGTCTGAACAACGGCATGCAACCCGGAATTGCGAAGGCAGAAGTTTAGTTTGGGGCTCACTCAAGCCTGAAATTTATGTTCACGCCTGCAAGAATGGGGATGGTCAGGGGTTTGGGGTAGTTAACAATCCCAACACACACCTTTCCCTCACCCACCACCTTCCCAGATATCCAGCTGTCAGCAGCATTCAAACGCTGGTGTTGGACTGTGGTTATTATGCCTGCGGCTTTAGTTGGCTTTTCATGGCGTTTATTTGGAATGTTCACAGTATGGTATATATAAATATGAGCAATATTATACAGTACTTATAAATACTAAATATAGTAATAACACTTTGGGAATTTGCTTTCCGTGTTGCGGTTTTCGAGAGCAGCTGACAAATTGTTATTGTTTAATTTGTGGTACAACGTAAAACAAAAGACCATTTACATTGGCCAATGAAAATATTTGTCAATTAATAAAAACAATTATGCGTGTTTAAAACAGGGCACCAAGGAACTCCAATGACCAATTTTATAAAAGCTGTCAAATCTAATTTACAAACAATTCGGCACGCGCCAAATTTAAATGAAAATAAATTATTTTGTTGAACATTTTATATAATGAATTATTTAAATTGCTTACATGAATAAATTTCAATTAGGCGGAGCTCCCACATTTGCGACTGTCATCAAAATAGATAATGATTTGATGGAAAATGTGTTGTGAGACATTTTCTAAAGTTTAACATGCCATAAATAAATATTTATGATATTTTAAATGAAAACACGTTCGAATTATGCATTTTAAAGTCAGTTTCGAGGCTCAACTAAAACTGCAAGTGAATGAGGCAACATAAAATATGCTGAGCGTGAACTTTTATGCGACATGGCAAACCACCAGCGGCACAGTGGGGCAAAAACAGCAACAAGAATGTGGTGAGCAGAGGAGAAGAAAGAGAAACTGTCTTGCTGCATATAAGTTTGCCACAAGAGCAAGAGAGAGAGAGAGAAGGAGAGGCGACAACGATGACGCGGTAATTCAATTTGGGTTTAAAATTGCAAACTATGTGCGGCACAGCATGTTAAGGAGTCGCGTTGTCCTGTCAAATGTGCAAGGAAAATATGCATATATATATAGTACATAAAGATATACAGTATGCGTTCATAGTATACACACATTTATATACTCGTATATATACATTTATTGGAAGAGTGGGGGGAAAAAAGAAATGGAATGCCTTTAAGCCGCTTTTGACTGGCGGACAGTTATCCTCAAGGATAAAACCGTCACATCACAAGGATATGTTGTGCTGGCTGGTGTCTCGGGCTCTTGACATGGGTCTTTAATTAAAATGCATGACATGCAGGAGTGTATTGCATGTAAATCGATTGAGAGAGAGTGCAGTTAAAGTTAAGTAAGCAGTTCCAAGGAGTGCCCGACAAATGAAGGATTAATTAATCATTGTTATTTTGTGCATGGAAATAAAGCGAAAAGGGGAGGCGGAAAAGCGCAGGAGGAGTGTGAAAACAAGAGCGAGAACAGGCGAATGTAAAGTCCACTTGCCTTAAATTGCACTTGATGCTCTGTACGCCTTCCTCATCCTTTCCGCTTTCTTTCTCAGCTTAATGGAGTGACGTTTTCCGTTTGCTTTTTTGCTGGGCTCAACGAAAAAGTTTTCTTTTCTTATTCCCCGTAGTAAGCCTGCCTGCATTCAGCCATTCATTCAATTGGACCGAAAAGTTTTGCACCAAACGGCAGCAATGAAATGGAATTTGTTTTTCAATTAAATTGCCATAATTGAAATGGCAAAAAGCCAAACAGAAAACGGCAAAAAGCAAACAGCACACAAAATCGTGAATAGAAGCGCTGAGAGTTCAAATCGAGCTAGAAATGTGCATTACGAAAATATGCACTAGTGTTGAAAAGTTGATGGGCTTTAGGCTCGATGTTCGAGGCAAATGCCAGACAATGGAAAAGACGGGAAGGAGCCTCTCAGCCAGGTGGCTGCATAAAGTAACAAGCAGGGAGGAAAGGAGACATTAAGAAGAAACGAGGGTTACAGGAAGCACAAACTCCACCCCATTGTCAAAACTTTCTAGAATTGTTATTGTTGCAGCTGAGCAAAGTTTTTGGCGTCGCAGCGCAGCGCAGCTATTGCAGTAAAGAAAACTTTTTTCCTGTGGCAAATGGAAACTTGGGCGTGGGTTGTAGCTTAAAGCGCTTTAAGTTTTTAGCCCCAAATGTCAGAGATTGCGCATACGCAATGTTGCCCTTGTCAAAAGTCAAAGTCACTGCATTCACATTCACAGTTAGGTCAAGGGGTCAACCAGCTGACGTCTTCTAGCTTTAGCTCGAGTTTGTGTTCACTTGCAGCCACAGCAATCTTTATCTCATTTGAGCATGTATGCAAAAATACGTAACATTCGCTAAACCTATGCCTGGCATCGAAAACAGCAAAAAATCCATGAGTGTCAGCAAAAATTGTGATTAAAAGTGTGTTTTTATGAAGCATTGGGTCGTGACTGGGGGCAGTAAACGAGAACCGGAGCTAACGGTATAAATTAGCACGCTCCGGAAACGCGGTGGCAATAAAACGTTTTGAGCTAAGGCTACGTATACGTATACGTAACGTATACGCACCGTATTTCTTGGGCAAAAGTAGGCAACCAAATGACACGCGCCATGGCGAATTTGTAGAAAGTCGTAAAACGAAATAAACACTTTAAGGCGCAAAGTCATAAAAACACCCAAATAAATTCAACGGGCAGAAGCTGAGCATAGCTGAGAAGAGCCAGAGAGAGACGAAGACGAAGTAGGTAAGTTTTTTTTTTTGGGGATTATGAGGACAGGGTAACATTTTGTGTGGCGTTTGCGTGACACTAAAGTTTCACTAAAACAAACTAGAACGCATCGTGACACTTGAAAGTTATTGGCCAAACATTTGACAACTGTTGCTTACCGTAAATTTATGTGTTTGGCTATATTCTAACATATCCTTTTTTTCTTGCATGAGTTAGTGCGTTGGCAGCAGCCGAAGGCGTTCGATCTGCCTCTGAAATGAAATGCCAATCTTTGCCGCATGGCAACCACTTAAAAACTCACGAAATTGCCAGACAGGCAGTAAAGCACTCAGACCATTCAAACGACCGTTCACCCAACCAGCCATCCATCCATCCATTCATCCGACCATCAATCAATCAATGCGCTTTGCGCGCCTAAGCTTGACGTCGAAGCTGAGTTCGATTTTAGCAATCGACATGCAATTTATGCGAAATGTTGACATTTATCGCCTGACTTTTTGAACTCTTATTACTTATTTGCTTTTAAAGGTTTTTTTTTTTGCCGAAAAAAGAGGCGAACAAGTGGCAAGTGAGAATGTAAATAAATTGTATACAAACATTTAAAAGGGCTCAAAGGATTTGCCATCTGCATATTTGCATAAATTTTCTCTTTGGCTTCCTCTGATTACGAGAAAATCCTCAATTTGGTTGCTGTGCGGCATTCAAGGGAGTGGTTAAGGTCAACTATTTGTTATTTTTATTTTAACAATTAGATTTCTCTGTTGACAATATTTATAAATTGATTAAGAACTCTAATTGCATGTCCTGTGGTGTATTAATATGTTTTTTTTTTCAAATGCTGCTTTAAATATCAGGTAAATGTTTATTCAATGCTTTCGATTGTGTTATTTTTAAATCGAATACGAGCTGTAAACTGAATGTGAATGTTTGTGTGTATTTCTTTTTTTATGCCACTGCTATTTGTATTGAAATTTTAATTGTTTGCTGTTGTTGTTGACACTGAGGATGGTTGTGTGTGTTTGTATTTGCTTTGCTTTCCCTTGTTGCTGTGTCATTGCGTTTTCTTTGAGTCTTTGTGGCAAATAATTGAATTGCGAAAGCAATTACAAGAAATCTGTTTATTTAAGCAGCGCGTGCAATGGTGCGTATGAGTAATGAAGGCAAGTTCAACTTCAAATAGCCGACAATCCTGTGTCGCCACTGCCGTTGAGCATCGTCTGTTAAAGCACGAGCAATTCCTTGTTCAGCGATTATGCTAATGAAAGGGCATTTTTGGTTTGTTTTACGCAGCATTGCGTCTGATTTAGAACCCCAAATCTCGAATCTGCTCAACAGACAATCAAGACTCGAGTCAAGATATCATCATCATCATCATTCACGGCACGTAGACGTGTACTAAATATATAGCCTGGATCTGTATCTAATATAATTAGAGAGCAGGCCCCCAACTTCCCGATCCAACAAGTGACACGCGAATGTACGACAAATGTTTCAATTAAAAATCACAAAAGGTCAAAATTTCATCAAGCTCTCAACCGTAACTTGTTACTTGTAACCTGTTACCTGTAACCCGTAACACTTAATGTGCAACGTCAGTAAAAAAGGCGCTTGAGAAATTGCAGTAATAAGGGCACTAGCTGAAGAGGCAGAAAAAGTGGCAGACAGTTTGCGCAGATTGGAATTTGGCAAAGCGCGAAGCGTGGAAAAGGCGACTTAAGCTTAAAACCTTTTGGCCCAACGGAGAGACAATTATAACAGAGAGCGAAAAATACAAATAATCCTAAGCACGACGAAGATTTGATGTCCTTGCAGATAACAAAACATTTAACATTTAATGGCTGCTTTTATCAATTTAAAATTTAAATAGAAATTTATTTTAGAATAAATAAATTTTAGTATTAAACAGAATTGTGAGCTAAGGCAGCTATCAAACAATACAGAACACAAACAATTTGCTGCTTTAATCAATACATTTAACGATCAAATGCAGATTTATCGTTTACTTAAATAACAGAGTTTTGCCCAATTAAAATATATATAGATTCTAAACTGAACGTTGTACTAATGGAATTTGGTTTAACTTAAGCTAAATTTGACCCGCAAATTTATTCTTAAGTCAAACACTCACATAATACTTCACCTGAATTTAGTAAGCATTTTAAAGCTGCTAAATAATAGTTTGACTTGGAGAACCGATCTTGACACTTCTTAGATATAAGCTGCCTGCAGCAATATATCGAATAGCCAACAAAAACTGCCTCCAAAAACACGTGTGAACTGTTTGGTAAATAGTGTTAGCCAAGTTAAATGCCTTACACGCTTCTAGCCAACTTAAAAGAAGTCCTTCCCAGAATACAGCAACTTTTTACTTGTTGGCAAACAGGAAATCGAGTACTCTACTGTTGTGGCCGCTGAGAGACCTTGATTTGAGGAGATACGCATTGCAACCTTGTATTCAGTAAGGAGTCTGACAGACACACATAACGACAGCAATGCGGAATCTATTTTTAGAAGTAGACATTTTGTAGGCGCGTGGCTTTTTCTTGGCATGTTTATCAAGGCATTTGCCATTTGGGCGGACTGCAAATACCAAAGTCAATGCCAAATCGCATTGGCAGTGACAATGCCAACGAAATCGGCATTGACTTCGACTACCACATTGATGTCGACACCGACTCCTTGGCTTCTGCCTTGTGGGCCTTCTTTGGATGCGTGCTGAGCGCCACAGGCATTGCTATTCAAGCCTTTCAATGACTTTTCCTGCCCCACTTCGGAAAAAACTGGCACGTGCGATCAACATGCTTGGGGAAAACAAAAGTGGAATTGATTGCGTGCCAGATGGCAAATGGGAAATGGGAAATGAGGCAAAAAGTGATGCCAAAACCAAAGTAAACGCATGATAGGGGGCGTTTGTGGGCGTGTAGGCGTGGCTAAATGTGAAATTCCTTTAGTTCTGCAACAGCGAGTATGAATAAGTGAGAGTATATTGTAATTAAAATGACGACAGCAGCTGCTTTTAATAAACTGCCAAAACAAAAGAAGATATAAAAAAAAACAAAACAAACAAAAACAAGAAAATTAAATACAAAAGTCGCTGCCAAAAAAGAAAATAAATAAATAAAAACAAAGCCGTAAGCTTGATTACGAATTTTTGAGCGGATTGTCAGAGATACAGCGGCAAAATGCAAAGAAGACAAACCCTTTAAATGGAAATGAATCCACAGACACAAACAAGAGCAAAATGTTGAGCTTAACAGCATAATTTTTCATTAGAGGATAAGGCGAAGTGCGTTGGAAAATTGTACTTGTTTTTGTGTGTTTTTCAGTATTTTCTCTTTTTGGCGTGAAAAGCAAACTGTTTACATTGGTTTTACTTTCAGGGAAAGTAAGAAAAGCAAAGCCGCGAGGGTCACATGTTCATTATCCCGTCACAGATAGAAAGGGAGAGAGAGAGATAGACAGTGGAGCAGTAAGACAGACAGTGCGAGACTTTTAAGACAGTTGAGTGAGGCTGCTTATGGCATTTTGAGGTGTTGAATCCGCTTTGGCAGCGCTTCAGGTGCGGCTCATTAAATCATTCCGTAATCAGAAACCAAAGCAGAAACAGTAACAGATACAGAAACAGATTCAATGCCTTTGGTTAACCTTTTCCGTTGGTATTCACGCTAAGAAGCTTGAATTTCAAGCCCTTTTGAAATTTCACGTCTGTCAATCACAGTTCGGGGTCCAATTAACATTTTAAGCTGACATCGGATACGGTCCGACAGTTGAAAACAAAAGATACTCTCGTATTTTGGGTATTGGTAAATATGTATATAAGTGTAACTGATACTGACAACATTGGCTTTTAATATACGGTAAATGGTTATTAATCCGAGTGATTTATGACTGCAGTTGGCAACGTTACTGGCTGTCGTTTTACGGCTTTTGAGTGCAGCAACATAACGTTCAATGGCCATAAATTCCCATTAATAATTCAAATCTAATGCTTTGTTGTCCGTTTCGCCATTTTAACAGTTGTTCGCCATTTGTTTTTCTTTTTCGCTCTGTAGCAAAATAAAACGTATAGACTGTGTGTGTGTAGAAATGTGTGTGTGTGTACAATTGAGAATTATGTCATTGGCTTTGCAAGAATAATATCATAACAGCTGCTCCTTGCTTGAAAAGTCCAAGGAATTCGTTAGCTGTATTGGCCATTTGGCCATTTGGCCAACAACCGTTAGTTAACGGTGATTGATAGCCATATTGAGTCATGACAGTCCATGACCTGAATATAATCATTTATATTTACTACCATTTATGGAAATAATAGTTCAACAGTTTAACTATTTAGAAGCTCTTTGGTGACGGGGGGGATCTTAGACCTAATCACGACTTGATTTTCATATTTATATTAGTACAGACATCGTTAAATTAACTAGTTAGTTTTGTTACGTTTAAGTTTTAAGTATACACAAATTAGTTAGTAGATTGCTTAGTTTGCTAGTATGCGCTGATAATACTTACAGGTTTGTTTTGCTGTTTAGTTTCAGTTGCCTTTCATTTCTGGGGGAAGGATTTAAGGGATAATTGTGATTTTGGGATTGCTTCGCAGTTTGCAGTTTTCCGTTTCTTTAGGAACCCAAAAATTGTTTGTTTATTTCTTACTGACTTTTAGACCAGTTCGGTTTCCATTTGCGCGGCCTCCATGGTCTCCACAATGGTCGTTGTGGCCGCCGCAAGCGAATCTCATGGAACATAACGACTGGTCAACGCGCCATCGTCATCATCGTCCACAGTGAGACCGCTGCCAGGACAGCAGCAGGAGCAAAGGATCCAACCACTAACGTTGCTGCAGCGTTTTGGTCAAATTGCAGACACCTGCTCCAACTCGGCACTGGAACGGCCCGAGTTCATCACAACCACATTCTTGGCGGCATAGTCTGTTATAAAGCGATCGCTATTCCGCGGATGTATATTTCCCACATCCTGTGCACAACACCAGGGATTTCGCATCGTCAGTATGCGCTTGAATGCATCACGGAATTCCTTGTTGAAAATCGAGTAAATGATTGGATTAAAAGCGGAATTCGAATATCCCAGCCATGTGAGTATCTTGAAGGTCTGCCCCCCAATGCATGTCTTGCAGAACGCAGCCGTTATGTTAACACAGAAGAAGGGCACCCAGCAGATGAGAAAGACGCCCATAATCACGCCCACTGTCACAGCTGCCTTGTGATCCGATACATGATACGGTGAACTGTGATGCAGATTGCGAACTTTGAATTTCTTGGGTTGATTTTTAGGTCGACGTATGCTCTTGTAACGCTGTTTTTCGGCCACCTCACCGGGTCGTGTCACCGCCTTAATAGACTTTACGTGCTTCTGTGCATAACAGTAGAGTCTGTAAAGGAAAATGTGACAGAATATAAACACAACATACTAAGTATTAGTTACAGATAAGAAAGAACAGTAAATCTGTTTAAGATATTCACTACAAGTTAAAGCCCTGCTCAATATTCCTGCCACTACTGTGCGAGCAGCTTAGCTTTCGTGCGCTAAATTGTGGGGCAAACTGTTAATCTCGGTCCGTGCGCTCGTCTTGTAACTGATATGATAATTATTTAGTTGTCTCGACATGCCAATTAAACAAGCTGCCCAAGGGAACAGCTGTTGCAATCACTTTTGCCGCAACTAACACCAACGGACACTGTGCGTATGCTTGATATTAGGCAGAGCGAGTTCTAATTTACTCGTTCGGAATAAACTGACAGATATGTATATGTGTATGTGTGTTTGTGTGTGCGGATAAACCTCATATGAAAAGTATAACAAGGCCGTGCACAAATTATGACGATAAAAGTCTATTTATTCTGTAATTTAACCGAAATTTGATAGAACATTCCAATGACAGCCAGCAGACACTCGACTCGGCTGGCAGAGGGCGGCCTAGGGTGGCACGACGGGGACTTGTGTCCATTTGTTGCGTTCGCCCATTGGCCGCAAATCTCGTTAAGCTAAAATGGCAACGTGCCACTCGCCCGTTGGCTATAATGTTGATGAGCAGACCATATCGCTGCCTTTTTTCTTGTTACTGCTGCTGCTACTGCTGTTGATGATGATGTTGGCATCCTGTTGCCGTTAACCTTATATGCGTTATCCTTCCTCGCATTGTCTAGCCCTTTCTATCTTGACCACCCAGCTGCCTTTGGCTCTGCTAAGGGATTACTTAGCTGGACACTAATGCGTGCGCTTATTTGTTTGCCTACTTATTTGATAGTCAAGCTGCATACCTCCGGCCCCATGCCACCCATGCCACGTACCACATGGCCCAAGGTCAACAGTTATCCCATTGGTAAAGCTCTCGTGCCTGTGGCACATCAGCACTCAAGTCCTTGAGGCAGTTTTTTTTCATTTCGACAGTGTTTATTTCATTTTATTATTATTTACATTTTATTACGCTGCCAAGCACGCAAAAATATTGAAACTGTCGATTTGAGTATACTTATATTTATATTTAGCCCTGGTTGACCCCGTTCAATATCGATAAACTTGATACACCTCGGCACACTACAGTCATATACAATTTTTAAATAGTGAGCACATTGACATGTCAGACTGAAGAAAGTGAAAAGAATTTATACAAAATTATTGCTTAAAATTATTAGTTTGCAAACTTCTCTGCAAAATAAAAATATTTGAGACACAGCAATGCTTTATAAGATTTATTTATCATTTAGTTAACAGCAGGTGTCTGGTAATCTAGACTAAAACTTTTAAAAAAGTTGTTTGTAGCTCTGGCATTTATTTATTCTTTTGGTTATGCTACTACAAATCTGCTGCTCTGCTCCGTAAAACAAAAGAAAAATGGAATTTTAATTGTAAAAAGTTTTTGCAATACTTTGCAAGCATTTTGTTGAAAACTTCCGTTTGTTTTTCAGAAAGTTATCTAGCTCTTAATGGCATAAAAGAAAAAGTATTTCGTTTATTAAATATTTCATACTCACCGACAGTAGATGCCAATCATAACGACGCAGGGAAAGTAGAAGCTAATGCAACTGGAGACGACGGCATAGGTGGGCGTTAAATCCAGTGCGCATGTGGGATACTTTTTGCCATTATCCTCGAAAATCAATGGCTGATCGGGACGATGAATGCCCAGCGAAATGGGCACAAAGGATACAAATGCCGCCAGCAGCCAAATAGCTGCAATTGTAATGACTGCAACACGTCGTGTCACCCAACGGCCATATCTGTAAAACAGGAGCAGAGGTAAAAGGATCAGAGTTTGTGGGGGAAAAAAATGGATTCTCCTCTTGCGGTTGCCAGCAGGCTCAACGTTTGAAAAGTGGGAAAAGCAACAGTCAAGCATGAACGACTGGTAAGACCGCGTAACTATTTGCTTGTGGCTGTTATACCAAAGTGTTTTCAAGAGTAGTCTAGACATCACCTTGTTTGTTAATATGTGTTATGAATGTATCCATTAAGATGTTGACTACATCTTATATTAATTGTAATACGCCTTAACGACCCTTTTTACTCTATTTGACTACGCGGTCTGTAAAACAGCCAGCAATCATGAAAAGCAAGGGAGACAGCGAGAGCGCGAAAGAGACAGAAAAATGGGCCATGTTGTGATTGCGGCTTTGCATGTTGGAGTCAGCCGCAACCCAGTTGGGTTCAACGCAACAGAATTTTTGAAAAGAGCAGGACGCGACAAGTGTTGATGTTGTTGTTCATGTTCATGTTGGTGTTGCTCTTGTTGTTGCTCTTGTTGTTGCTGTTGTGCTACTGTGGAAAGACAACATGAGGTGTTGCCATGTTGCAACGTTGGGAATGTCGGACATGCCTGCATGTCATTAATTACCCCCAACAAACACAGACTGTGCGGCAAATCGACCTAAACCGAAACCCGACCGCAGCAAGACATAAACCCAAACGCACATTACGCATACGCACTCACATAACGTATACGCAACGTGTTGTGGCTTTCTACGCTGATGACGTATGCAAATACAACGAATGTACGACTGTTCGAAGCACTTCGATTCCGTTGATTGACGAGAGCAGCAGGACGAACACTCGCACAATTTGCTTTTACAGCAGCGGAAATGAGCAGAGTGCGCAAACCTAAGGCTTTAGGCATATTGTATGTGTGTGTTTTTTTTTTATGTTTCGTAATGGGTAGACAGAGGGAGAGGGGCGGGAACTTGCCATATGCCGCAGCATTTTGGGTTTGTGGAAATGTTGCTGGCGGCACTGTGCGGTATTAGAGATATATGGGGCAGGAAATCAAACAGAATAATTCAATTTCAATACAAAGACTTTGGCACTCACAGTCAATAGTCGGTAGGCCCAAAACGTACAGTTGACAAGAGCGACGAATGAAAACGGAAAAAGGAAGTTTACGTAATTGTATTCACAAACACAAATTCAATTCCATGTGGCAACGCAAATTGATTTCAAGCTGCAACAATAACGAGGAGAGCAATATTAAAAATACTCGCTATTCACTTACTTAGTTTTGTCACCTCAAGTCTCAAGTCTCTAGCTAATTGAAAATACAAATGAGCCTGCAAGTGTGCGTGTGTGTGTGTTGTTGTCACACGCACTCAAGAAATTACAGCTTGGCACGCACAATGCCTTTTTTTCTGTGGCAACATCTGCATAGTTTGTGTACAACTTGAGCGTTTATTTTGCTGTTGTTTGCCTTGTGGCATCCTGAAGTTTTATGAGTTTTTATGAGCGTTTTGCCCTTGTGTTTAAATGTTGCAAACACGTGTTGTTGTTGTTTGTTGTTGTTGTCAAGTGTTGCAGGCAGATGACACAACGATGAAACGAACCCAACAACAATACAATTACACAACTTTCCCTTATGCCCCATTCTCGTTGACTTTTGTCGCTTAAGTGTTCCATCTCCCTTACTCATACTCCGCGGCCCACTCACTCTTTACTCTCCGCTGTGTTTGTCATAAAAGTTTGCATCACTTTTTTATTGCATTTTAAAGTGAATTTTATGCATGATACCGAGCCAGAGTATGCACTCATATGTTCGCATCCTGATCCTGACATCTACCATCATCATGATAATGATGATGATGATGCTGGCGTTTGCTGATGGTGACAGGCTCGGCGTCTGTCTGACTTGCCGGCTTCAACTTTATCGCATTAAAAACAATTTTTTATTAATACCGCCATCATCATTTTAACTTTGTCAGCGCCTGTTTCTAATTAGATTTTCACGCACTTTTTTGCAACAGTAACAGCAAAAGCAAAAATTTTTATTCTCGTTTCATTTTTATTTTCCTTTCTTTCAATTTCTGCCGACTGCGCACAAATCTTGCCAAGCGCAATTAAATTAAATGCTTGCAATTATTCTAAGGCGCTAAAGAAAATACACACAAATTTTAGCAGCTCCCGAGGCAAATGGAGATAGGTGGAGTAGGGGCGGAGCACATACTAATGAGACGCCGGCAGCGCACGTGAACTTTGACACGTTTGTTTTGGGGGGCAGTGGCTAGAAAAACTGCCAGTTGCCTGCCATCTTCCACTTTGACATGCAAATAAATCAGATTTGCATAAAGCACAGGTTCAGCTCAGTCGCTTCTGCTGTCAAACAACAGCCTGCCAGGACACACACTAATAATGCTAGACAGATCCCGTTCCAGTCTTCAATTCGCCACACTTTTAAAGTCACTGAAGAGGAGAGTGTAAAATTTAAGCCAAGCGTTGAGGTGAGTTTAAGGCCTCTTAGGTTTGAAGTAGTCAGCGCAGACACACTCAAGCCTTGCTTTAATGGACCTGACTTCAGTCTGCCTGCCTTGCGCAGTAGCTAAATTCAATTTATTTGTACTCAAATTGAGCCGCAAGGTCATATGCAAATTTGCTGAAAAGTAGGCAACGATATTTTTCTTTTTGCTGCTGTAATTTAAATTGCCAACAATAATTCAAATGTCTGATTACGTATAAATGAGTTAATTTTTGCTAAAATGTTTACCTTCAAGTGTTGCTTGTTGTTATAATACATTTTTGATGGCTTCATTAGAAAAGTGGCCAACACGGCAGCTTTTTTGGTCAACTACATTAACGAGCAGCAGCGGAGAGCGACCGTGATAAGCATTGCGAAATGTGTAAACTGAATTTATGCAGCAAACGCTTAAAAAACAAATAGACTTAGTCACAAACCACCCACACACACACACTCGTACACCCACTCATTCAGTTGTCAGAATGCCACTTTAATACAAATGTCGTGTTACATTTTTCATAAGCGAATAAGCTTTGGCAAAAGGACAGCAGGTGCAAGCTGTGAGAGATAGCGACAAATGGGCAGACAGAAAGAAGTGAAAAGCTAGAAAAGTGCTACAGAGAAAACAGAGAAAATATTTTTCTACTTTTGGCTTATGCTGGAAATAGCATCAAAGGATTTATTATGGCTCTTTGGCTGAAATTGACGGGCAGCAGGGAAGGTCGCGAGACCATAAGTGTCTCGTTGCCATATGTTGGCAGCAGCCTTTTTGTTTCAGCTACACCCTGACTCCACACAGCTACCCCTTCATGGCACCACCTCTGCCAGTGGCAGCCGTTGAGCCACATTAATTTCGTTTGTGGTGTAGACTTTGTTACAGACTTTGTCTTATGCTGTCAGCAACTTGGCCAGCGTCATTTTTAACAGCAGCACAGACTGACACACACACACAGTTATACACACTTGGACATTCGTTGTCTTGCTGTTGTCGCTGACATGTCATAAATTTTCGTTTGACTTTTGCTCCAACCACATTTTCACGTATACGTAATATTTGTGCTGCTGTTTGTGCTGCTGCCAAATTATGTTGGTTTCTCCCGTTTTTGCGGTTTCTGCGGCACTGTCGAAAAATTTAATTAACACACAATTGTTGTGTGTTTGTTTCTGTGCTACAATGCGACACAAAACAAAACGCTGATAAAGTTGTTTCCACTTTATGATAGCCGCCTTTTGTACTACTCGCTTGCTTTGACAATCAATTTGCAGCAGACAAACTGACACAGTGAAAGACAAATAAACAGCGAAGCAAAGGTAGGGGAGATAGATAGAGTCAGACTGTCAGACATTTGGCCAAGAGCAGGAGTAAGGCCATTACCTTCCACAAAGCAAGCAAACACACGGCTTAATGCAGGCAGCAGTCATAGAACAAGACATTGTGTCAGTGGCAGACAGACACAGGCACAGACACAGAGACCAGTCATTTGGCCAGCAGCAGGGAGTATCCTCGTATGCTCATTGTGTTTGCCAAACAGGCACAATTGCACACACACATAGACTATCAACACACACATATAAGTTCGCACACCTCCATGTTGGCCATTTTAATTTAAACTGTTTAATCCGAAGGCAATTGCAATTCGTGTTTATTTAGAAGCACATAGAAGTTTGTGATTACTGTCGAAAATAATAGAAAAGCAGACGACTTAATTATGGCATGCACAATCGATGATTGCAATATTTGCCCACTGCAGTATTTAATTAATAAAGATTTCAGTTAGACTACTCATTATGGTGACATATTAATTACTAAAAAGCATCGAAATGGGGCGATCAATAGCACAATAGATATGTATACAAAATACTTTCACAAGCAAGCATAAATTCCATGACTTGCTGAACATATTAAACTTGAACCACTGTGGCTGCCGATGATGCAGCAAAAGTGCTTAGCAAACTTTAGCACGGCAAGCAAAAGTGGCATTAAAATGAAGTCAAGTCGATAAAGAACATCGAAGGTGCTGTCGGCAGGAAAATAACAGAACAACAAAGAAGACAGCAAGAAAAAAAAGTCGTTAATGCCCAATAAATCTGTTACTAATGAAACAATTATGTGCAGCGATTAATGAGAGGCGGCGCCATAAACATGTCGAGTGCTGACTACCAAAGAGGACGGGCTAAAAGTGTAGCTAAGGACGAGGACGAGGCTGATGCCAATGAGAAACGTGACATGCATGACAACGGGTCGAATGAGTAATATGCATGAGAGGAGTCTGTTTTTAATAAATCGATATTTAATCGGGCTTTCAATGTCGCATCAATAATATTTCCACTCAGACAAGTACGGCAAATAGATTTTGCCAACACGAAAAACACGTTTAGTTTGAATTTTTTGGTAAAATCAATATGAGGAGGGGAGGGGAGGGGAATCAGTGGCACACTGTACTCCTTGTCCATCAAACGATGCACAATTAGTTTCTAAAAATGCATATATGAGACTTTGTGGTGACAGGCTGCTGGCGTTCACATATTGATAAATTGTATAAATCATGAATGTGACAGCGTCCCCATCAAAATGATTTTGAGTAGTTATTTTAGTGGTAGCGGTGATGATGGTGGTGGTGCTCACCTGAGCGGGTCCTTGATGTGTATGTAGCGGTCCATTGATATGGCGCAGAGATTCAAAATAGATGCCGTTGAGCACATGACATCAAAGGCCACCCAAGTATCACAAAACTCAGCACCAAAGATCCAATAACCTGTAAATGAAAGAATCAAATAAGTGAAATAGTTAAAGTTTTGATTTGATTTGATTGAATGAATGAATTTATTGACCAAATGATTGACTGTACCGCCTGATTGATTGCTTCTACAAATTGCTTAATAACTTCTGTTCTACATGTGTTTGCTTTTCAGCTGCTGTTTCTGTTCTGTGCTGTGTGCTCTGTGCTGTGGATGTGGATGTCATGTAAGTGCTTTTGAGAGCACGAGTTGCTGCGGAAATTGCCATGTTGCGGCCGACAAGGACCAGAGTAAAATTCTTAATTTTCTCAACGAATCCTGTTACAGTAAAAACATCACAAACAACAACTACAGACACAACTACAACTACAGCAGCACAGGCAACCGAATTCGGTATGCGAATGTGAATTTTAATACTCCTTAGTCAATAAAGAGACAAGTGGGGTATGCCTAACGTACATTAGCAATAAAACTGAATTTTCAAAGCAGGAAATGTGTAGTAAACTGCATGTGTATGTTGTTAAATGAACTTCATGACTTTGTTTTAAAGTATCACATTTCTAATTCAGTTTTACTCAGCTAACAGGATAACTTTGCTGTCGATCATTTGCTGTTAACTGCTACATTTCAGATGTGTTTTTACTTATTCATTTTGCAAATTGAGTTTAAATGATTTCATAAATTAATTTCCGTTTCCTCTGTGCTACAGTGTCGTTATATATGCTATATTCTCTTTGCTCCTTTAATCTCCGCCCATCAGCTCTTCAATCCACACACAGCGATGGACTTTGGTTTGGTTCGCCTGTTATTTATTTATATTTGATTTGCGTTGGCCAAAAATTAAACGATTCTTTTTTATGGCAGTTTTATAAGTGCGTTGCAATTATGGTAGAAAGGAAATACCAAGCATGCTGCCGAAAGTGACTTGCTGCTGGACCAAACCGGATATCCGGTCAGGGGTCTGAACTAAACTCGTGAAAGAAATCGCCAGCACACGGAAATCAAATGTATATATGTACAAGTAACTGACGAAATGATAAATTTCATATCAGATCTGATACAAAATACTCTTATACTGAGTATGTGTGTGTGGTTGACTGTGTTGCCACAGTTTCATTTCATGTTATTTGATGGCGCGCATATATCATGCTTATTTTGGCTTTTATGTCTGACAGACCAGGCGTGTCACAGGATATAGCTCTTTAGTGCACAGGATGTGGCGCATCAGCAAAAAGGTTTCACAATGCCCGTCACTCGATGGTCTGCCACAGTCAACACATTGTTCACTTTCCATTGAAACCTTTAACTGTACTAGTGAGGTGCCAATAACAGAGTTGTAAGCGTATTTCATATTTTATTTAATACATTGAAGCTGTACAGAGTAGAACTATGAGAATTCTCTGACTTGCCTATCTTCTATGCATGAAAATCTATCTCATCTGTTTGATTGATTAGGTAACATAACTTTAAGAGTGAAGCAATCTTTCATGATTTGATTTAAGGCTGAGTACTCTCTGCTGAGTCATTTAGTTAAGCTTTAGCTTTAATAAAAAATACTTGAAGTCTTTGAAAAAATCGAAAAGAGCCAACAATAAAGCAGCAAATATTTCACCAAGGAATTCCAGAGAAATTGTATCTCGGCTTGCAATTAAATACAATGTTGCCACAATGATTTAACCTCCCGGTAAAGCCATGTACCAAATTTAACAGTCAATTCTCTAAGTCAATTTGGTGCATACACCCACACACATGTGTGTTTGTATTTTTAGAAACTGTAACAAAGCACTTAGAATACCTTGGGGCTAGTGGGTGAAACACAATGGGTTGTTTAGCGTTTTTTGCACCTGAGTAGCACTTGAATCAATTCGAGCTCTTCACCTTGACAAATAATTCAAATTGTACTCATATTAAGTCAGACATGGCTATAAGTATTAATACTTAGCTGGCGATGTGTGCTGTCGATGGCATTGTCACTTTGCATGTGTATTTAGTGATTTGGCACAGCTGTTGCCAGCTTCTCTTTCTATTTCTATCTCTACCTATATCTATCTTTCTCTTTGCTCTGCATTTCGTCTTATATATTTTATATCTTTGTATCGCAGTTGTTGCATGAATTTTGTATAAATATGCTGGAGTTTGTGTATTTATTTGCTGATTTGCCTGCCTTGGAGCGTGCCAAATGTTGTTTTACTGCCACCCACACACACTCATGTCCCTTCTACAGGTTTCTGGCACTTTGTCGAAAATAATTTGGCTGAAGCAGCTCTCAATACACACATGTGCATGGTGTGTATGTGGCCCAGAGGCGCCTCAGCTGGCACTCGGTTTGCTTGTTTGTCTTCCACACTTCAAGCGAGCAGAGCAGTTTTATTTATTTTTTCACACTTTTCTGCTTACGAGGCAAGCGAAGCGGCATCTTTTTATGCCCTGCACTAAGGGTGTAATAGGTTTGCTTAGGTTTGCTTGCATTGTTTCGAAAGATACCAACAAATTCTCGCTTTCATCTGATTTTTATTGCTCTGACCTTACTGACAATGGGTATTTTTAAATCGTTCCAGCTCTTCTGTTATTTCAATTCCTGTTTTTCTACCGATTCCATCTTGAAGTGGCAAAGTCGTTTATTATCTTCACGTACAAAACACGGCAAGATGGAACCGACATCGTACAACTACACATAACCATGGCCCACACAAATGTATCTCTGATTTTGCTGTTGCTGAGGTAACACATGTCTTACCCCCCTCGGCTACACTGATGTCATCCACTTGTCAGCATTTGTGTTTGTGTTTTTTGCCCTCTCATTGAACACTCGCTGAACACGCATTGATGTCAGCTGCAAGTTTCTCAGCCGGAACAGTTCTGCTTCTTATATTCCCAATCCCGCCTAATTTGTCATTTATTTACATTTGACTCTGCTTTAATTTTACACATTTTAATCAAGTATTAAATCCACACATGTTATACGATTGTCAGCGTCAGTAAGTCTCTCAGCTGAATGGCAAGTGGATCAGTTTATCTGTGGCTGACTGTGTATTAGCTAAAAGCAGCAATAACTACTGCTTGAGCAGGCGCATAAAATGAAAATTCCTTACTGCACTTGCACCACGAACGAGGCTGAGGATGAGAACAGAAACCAGAACGAGTCCTCGTTGCTTCTAGGGTCGAGCACTCAGGCAAACACGACAGTGCAGCTGACACTTTAAAAGGCATTGTATAAAGCCACAGAAGATCCTCGCTTTAAGCGCTGCCAGTCATTTGAAATGGGCTCACAGCACAACCACTCTGCCTTGCCATCACTCACCAACCTGCACCCTCCACCCCTTTGGCCCACACACTGTAACTGATTCCATTAGCCTGTAGAGCTCACTTTTTTCATACCCATTACTCTAAGCACACAGAGGTGTTGCATGAGGATGAAATTTATGTATTTTACTTATGATTTTAGTCCAGTATTCTCATTACATTTTAGTCTTTGGGTATCAAATGGAAAAGTGCTCGATTTTTACCTAATTTTAAATGACTCCGTCTACTTTAAATTTATTTTCATTTCTGCAGCAAACTTAAATGCAAAGTATCCCACAGTCGAACTCATTCAACTACAGAAATAATACTTGTTTTTTGTTTGTGCGACAGCCTGCAGCATTTTACAAAAAAAAATTCATTTTTTTCGTTGTGCGACAATTTCAATTGCATATTTCCATAATATTGGCTCGAAGAGACAGAAAAAAGAGAGAGTGGAGTGTACGATACGTGTACTTACCGAGCAAATCGTTGACGCCCGCGAATGTCATCACCAGTGAGGCCACAAAGAGATCCGCAATCGCTAATGAGGCCAGAAACAGATTGCCAATACGACGCAGGCTGCGTTCCGTGTAGATGGCCAGACAGACGAGAATGTTGCCGGCAACCGAAAGGAATATCAGCACCGATAAAAAGATGCCTGCGGCGGGTGAGTCGATTGTGGGTGGTAAGACAGTAGAGGGGGACAAGGATTAGACATGTGAATAGCGCAAGAAACGTGTAACATTAATAAACATAGCATACTTATGGGAGGTCGAACCAATGACAAAATATTACGACTATGTGCGTGTGCTTGTGTGTGTGCGAATGGGTGTGCGAATGGTCGTGTATAACTGTAACAGTAACTGTATCAGTGAATGCCACATGCAATTGTGTACAGCGAATAATTGTTGTTGTGTCGATGCTGGCTGCTGGTGTTGGTGTTGGTGTGGGTATACTTGGTGGTGCTAGTGGAGGTCTTGGTGTTGGTGGTGCTCTTTGGACGAGTGTCTGTTTCGCTTGTTAGACATTCAACGACATTTACTTTACCAACAACTACAATTGACACAAGTGAGAGCTGTTCCGGTTCCTCACCAACTATTGTATCCATTTCTGAAGCATTTGTCCAGCTCGTCTCATTGTAGTACGAAGTCAGCTGCAAAGAGTGGAAAATAGTTTACAATTATGAGTGTATACAAGTTTTATAGTCAAAACTTAAACAAAAGCACTGCCTTGAAGTGACAACACATGTCTTGTGTCTGTCCATGGAATTGCTCTTAATTACGTGGCATTCAAGTTGCCACAGTGAAAGCATCAGGGCAACTTTTAATTAACTTCAAAGGCGTACGCTAAACTAATTAAATATATAAAATACGTGAGTAGTTTTCTACTCTCCCCCTTTGTGTGTGTGTGTCACAAACTGACAGGGGAAGCAACATTTTACACTAATTAAATGACAGTCACTAGTTTTGCCTTATGATTGAGCCATAGTTCGACAGACTGTTCTTTTATTATACTCGGTTGACTTGCCTCAATGCGGTTGTCTATCAATCACATGGCATCTGCGGTTTTTGCCCAGGTCTAAAGCCTGAATATAAAAGCCAGTCAAATTCCGTCGCATTATTCATAATTAAAAGCGACAAAACTGTGCCCATCCACAAGACAATGAATTTCCTTTCTTGCCGTAATATAATTAATTTGTAAAACTCAACGTAAAACTTTCCCCAACCATTATCCTTTTAGCCTGCCAGCTGTCTGCCAATCCGAATTTGCTATGCGGTTTTGCCAGTCAAAGTGTCTTAGTGTCTGAATGTCTGAGTTCGTGTGTGAGTGTGAGTGTGTGTGTATCTGCTGTGTGTATTCATGTGTGTGCTTGGCATTTCGGTTATATGTACTCGGTATGTAGATGTTGGCATTTTAGTGGTTGGTCCTTCTTTGCCTTTGGCTTAAAGCTGACCAGAGCTATGCTCCAATGAGTTTAATTCGATTCAAAGCCGCAAAAGTGCACTGCAAATATGAGTTTTCATTCCATCAGTCGTATGGATCATAGCGAATGATTTTATCAACCGAAATATTCGAAAACAATAAATTTCAAGCAGAAGCGAATGTTTTACGTGGGCTGACCAGCCTTGGTCATTCGTTCACTTTGTCCAATCGATGGCATTAAAATGCAAAACCTGCCCAAAAAGCCCCATGAATAAAGTTTTCGCCTTTAACCGCCTTTGAGGCGCTTTGGCTTAAGCACACGGTTTGTGAAAAATTAGTTTAGTATATGTTTTCATGTATTTAAATTTTAAATTGAGGCAAATTTTGTATAAAAGAGAGCGTGGCTTTTAGAATAAATGTATTTTCCGCTGGCCGACGATCCTTTCTTAAAGGGTTTTTATTGAAAACTTAAAGAAATTAAATATTTTTGTTACTTAGCCGACATTAAATTAAGCTTACGTCCTTTAAAAAACAGAATAGTCCAATATACTGAATAAATCGCTTCATTAAACTTAAGGGGTTAAGTGGTGTTCAGAGGCACTAAGCACTTTTTCAAACATTTTTTTTGGGTGTTTGCAGTGAGATATTTTATTAGAACAAAAAACAGATAACAAGATTGACATTTCCTTTGTACGTTAAAATTGGTTTCATAAAAAAATTTTTAAAATTGAGCCGACGGGAGCCAATGTCCTGGAACACTAAAAAAAAAAGGACCCTCGTGTTTGACACGATTTGAGGAGAACGGATCATCTGAAATTCAAAAAAAAAATTTTTTCTGTTAGTAAACACTTCAGCCCTGAATCTGAACGAAGGAAAATCCAAAATATTGAAAATTGAATATTTGACAGCGTTTTGAATTTTTTTTGACGAAATTTTGAACTTCAAATGTCCTTAAAAAATAGTAAATGTTGAAAAAAAAAAATCCTTCGTTCAGATTTGTCACGAGGTCATATTGAATAAGTGTTCAAAATTTGAAAACAATCGGTTCAAAACTGTTCGAGCAATCGTGTCAAATAGCTTCAAAAACACGGTTTCGAGAAAAACGGGATTAATTGCGCCGCTTCATGAGGAAATACTCTAATGAGCGGAACTTCCGAAGGCTCTATCTCTTACAATTTTACTCGGATCGGCTTCAAATTTTGGGAGAATATAGTAAACATATTGAATTAATTTATAAGCAAAAAAAAAAAAAATCGAGTTTCAAAATTTCTGAAACCCACTTAACCCCTTAACAGAAACTACCAAAAGTATGGCAAACAGTTAGCCTTTCCTCCATATTTATTATTTAAAGCTATGTAGCCAATCTTTTGAACAGAGTATACAAGCATTGTTTAATCTTTCCCAGCATTACGTATCATTTTTTGCCTGTATAATTTTTGCCAGCCCATGCTGCGTATGTGTAACATTAATTTACCACAGAAATGTAAGCAACAAAAATGCAAATGAGAATGCTAAAAAGCAGCCCCAAAAACCGCTGACATATACAATTAATTAATTTAATCATAATAAAAAATGCCAACGCTGCAAAAGTATTTTTATATACGCTCTTTCCACCAAAGAGTTGGAGTTTATAACCTGTGCCAGCATTCGCAGTACGAACATTTTCACTTCCCATACACATTATAATTTTGCTTAAAATTTTATTAAATGAATTTCAGTGTCTGCCTTTGGGGTTTTTGTTGATACAATTCATAAGCGGCTCAAAAGTTGCTAATTGTTTCAAAAGCCCAATGATGCAAGAACATAAATATAATAATCCAATTGAAGTGTGGCAGTTGATGCTTCTCTGATCACACAATGCGTATACTTGATGCACACTAATTAATTAATATAAGCAATAAAGCGTCAAAATTTCCAATAATTCGTCAAATGATTTGCAAAATTCCAATTTGATTAAAAATTTAATTGACTGAGTGTATGCGGTAATTATAATATTCAACATTTGATCGAAGTTAATTTGAATTTGAATCTTTGCTCTGTCAGTCTGATGCCAAATACGCAAATATTCCCTTTGATAATCCGCATAAATTGAGTAATTTGAGTTATTAGAGCTTAGTAAGTAAATTGACCAGCTCTTCAGTCCTCAGCATGGCTCAAAGGCATAAATACCTACTTGGTTGTTACATTATTGATTATCAATCAACACAAAACCAATCTCTGGCATAGCTGAGGATTAAATACATTTACAACCAGCAATTTTAATTGTCGCTAAGTGCATTCACTGGGTCAGTTGTTATCTGAACAATAAAAGACACTTGAGATTATAAAAACTACATTAAATGCTTTTGCTTGTCAACTCGGAAAGTAGGGGCGTGGCCTGTTTCTCGTTATATATTCATTAAAATCATTTAACAGCTGTTAAACACAAGAACATCATTTATTTGTCGTTGTCGTTGTAACTGAATGTTGCTCTTGTTTATCATCATTAAAATACAGTTAACAATCAGCTAACTAAAGTGTCCATTATGATCATCTTTATAATTACACAACAGCCGCATTTCCAAATATACTTTATCAACAATTTCAGCAACGTTTAACCAATTTAAACAATTAGCAGAAACTGATGACTGATATGCCATCGTTTAAGTATGTGTGTATACAGGTGTGTATTTGTATGTGTGTGGCTATGCAGTAAATTTACAAAAGTAAGGTAAAAGATTCAGTAATTGGTAAAGCAGCTGCTGCATTTAATTGCCAATAAAAGTGCACAGTGAATGTCAAAGGGCAGCTGCGTGGGTGGACTAATGAGTTTATGTACTTAACAAAGTTAGAATTATGTGTGCAGAGTTTTAAGGCACTGGCTAATTGAGTTCACTGCTGCTTTATATAAGCAAAAATAGTTAAGACTGGACTTTTCTTGGTTTATTTTAATAAGTAGAGTCTACATATCGTATATTTGTCACCAACAGTTAGTTGAAAACCCATTCAATTATCCAAATGAAAAACTCATACAATATTTGGTTTAAATTTGAGAGAAAATCCCCCTCTTTAAAGTCACACTAAAGAGCTTTCAATTCATAACAAAAACTACTTCAATAAAATGTTAAACAATTTCATGTTTTCTCTAAATGTTTGTGCCCCAAAAGCAAAAAAGTCATACATATTTAAATAGCAATTCCGAGTTATAATATGTACCCAGATTGTTATTAAACTGCTCCAGATGGCACAGATACGAATACAAGGGGAAAGGACACTAAAAGACAACAACAAAAAAATGGAACACAGGCCACAGGACTTTGTGTAGGCGCTGTTTGTAAAGTTAAATGGCACAATGCGTTGATTAAACGTCACAACACACACACACGCACATTCAGTGGAAAAATGGACACACACACACACTCTGGCTCACACTCGTATAAATTGCTTGCCGGCGGCGTTCAAGCGAGCAACGCAACAAAGTAGGCTACAATAATATTGCGCAAAAGGCAAGGCACACAACCTGTACAACAACAACAACAACAGCAACTAAGTGGGCAAAAAGAAGAAGCAGAAAAACAGCAGCAACAGGAAAAACAACAATTGTACAAAACTGTTGCCAATGGCAGTTCTCTTGCTTCATATTTTTTGTTTTCCTTTTTCTGTCTGCCTAACTGCCTGTCTGTTTGACTGTCCCTCTGTCTGTCTGTCTGTCTGTCTGTCTGTCCACATGTGCGTACACTTTTGCCGGTAAAGTGTATAAGAAGTGTAAATATAACTGCTAGCCGGAAGTAGTGTGATTTACAACAAGTAAAGAAACAACGCAACACGCACATAATGAGCAAAACAAACCAAGTACCAAAAGAGAAAGAAAAACCTCAAGCAGGTACTCCTGCAACTAGCAAGTTGCCTGTTTATTTTACTCACTTTAGAGTGTCATTTGAGCAGTTCCGCCACTTGAATTGTTGTTATTTCATTGTCAGAATTAACAACAATGCCAACAAGCAGTGAAAATAATAATAATGAAAAGCAGGAAGCTAGTCGCTTTCAGTCACTTTACAGCCGCTTATATTTCAATGCCAGTAGTTGCTCTCAGCACCTTTTAAAGAGTCTGATATGATTTTTCAAGAAATGACAGCAAACGAAGTAGAGAAATAATAGAAAGAATTTTGTTCAACTGCTGACAATGAAACAAAAATTCTGCTGTTCTTGTGACAACTGTCTAGTTTAATTTTGGCTTTGTTTTCCAAACGTGTATCTATCTTTCTTTATATATTCTTCTCTGTAATAGCTTTTCACTCCAAATCTATTGCTAGAAAAGGTTGCTATTAACCAAATTGAGTTGCAGCTTTGCTATACACAAGTTCTTTGATCGACGTTGCTGTTAAGCATTGAGGAAATAACATAGCTAGTAAATTTCAGAATATTGTGATATATATTATATTTAATGCAGTTCTGACCTCATTCGATTCGACAATCAATATTCAATATCTCAAGACATCCGCAGCTGCAGTTGATTTGATTCCTTTGGAAGCAGCTTAGTCGAGTTATCATTTGAATTGACTGCTTTTGAGACGTCTTCTTTATTGGCATTGGCTTTCCCCTTTTGGCTTTGGTTACGCTAAATTTTCATTGGCACTTTTTTATTGAGACATTTTCTATCAGCGCTTGAGCAATTTATTCACTTGGCTGACTGCACAAACTTTCCTAATAAAATTGTACATTTACTTTCAAGAAAAAAAGCTAAATGTAGCTTTAACTTTTAGCTTTAAGTGCAGCAATCGAGTGCTGGGTGTGTGGCTAGCAGTACTTAAATTATTTACGAGCACATGACTTTGCAAATTATTTATTAAAGCCAACGTAAACGTCTGCCACATGTTGCAGTTGTTTTGATGGAGTTTTCTAAAGTCTGGAATTGTTATCTTACATTATACGATCATATAAGCCACAACAGTGATTAGCATAAATTTAAATTCGCATAATAAACAAGAAAATTTCGTAGGCGTTTCCTGCGCCAACTCAGCGCTATTTACAATACACATACTTATATGTGGCATTAACATATGCTCATATACATTCATACACTCACTCAGACTCTAACTTATGCCATGTGCATATTTAGTTTGCCAAGTCAGGAAATTGGGCAGAAGGAAATGCTCGGCTATTCGGGGCTGTCTTGGTCTGGTTGGTTGGTGCTCAACTTGCTCATAGCCACGATAATAACAGTGCTAACATGCTGATTTATGCGGTGCCCAAATATTTGTTCAGGCTAAACCAGCCAAAATGAAGGCTTTAACAACTTTTTACCACAACTTAAAGCCGGCGTAAATTAACTGAGTGTTAAGACACTCAACTTTGAGCTACTCTGTAAACAAGTCGGGAAAAGTTGAAAAGACTGAAAGAACAACAAGATATAGATTCTTAAACTTAAATAACGAACGGCTTAAACGATGAACTTTAATAAAGCTGATGAAATCAACAGTAAATTTTGTAATTTAAAACATAAGACATGACTTTTAAACTATATAGCAGTTTCATAAATATATTTATATATTTTAATAGAAGCATGTCTTAAATTTCTTTAATATTCAAATAAAATGTAATGTCTAAATAAAATTCTAGCTTAGCACCTGCTAAAAAAGACTAG
Organism: Drosophila acutilabella; assembly: GCA_035046005.1. Taxonomy (NCBI): domain Eukaryota; kingdom Metazoa; phylum Arthropoda; class Insecta; order Diptera; family Drosophilidae; genus Drosophila; species Drosophila acutilabella. The sequence continues at coordinate 8,485,182 of JAWNOK010000003.1, forward strand.
ATGTGCTCTTCTAGAGCACCACTGCCACGCCCATTCATTTGCAGCAGATGTAAATTGTAATAACAATTGTCAAAGTGCTCTCTTTTATACTCTGTGTTTCCCACCGCTCCCCTCTGCTCTCTTTGGCACTGCTGCTGCTTCTTTTCCCATTGTTAGAAGCTGTCAATGCTTGTGCGAACAATTGACAATTGCATAAAGTTGGCAAGTTAGCAAGTTGGCAGGCCATCCTCTCACATAGTTGAGTTGGCCCTGTTTACATTTGTCTGTGACTGTCAAGTAACAAGTTGTGTGCACATATGTCTGTGTGGCACTGTGTCTCCTTGCTCTGTTTGTACTCATTGTTGGCATTTGGCATAATTAAACGCAGCTGAAAGTCATGTCAACATGGCCTCACACACACACACTCACACACTGACATACACTATATTGTAGCTGTTGTAATTACACAAATAGACATAGCGACACTTTGGCACTTGAGCACGTCTATAAGTATGCAATCTCATCCTCATTCGCATCCTTTTCCTCACACATGCTTCTCTTTTAACATCCTGTCTGCCAAATTTAGCAGATCGTCATAATTGCGGCAAAGCATCTATGAAATTTTCAAAAGATTTAACGACTCTGCCGCTTAAATGCAAATGAGCATTTAACTTTCAAATAAATTGAAGCGTTTTCATTTTTTTTTCCTTTTTATACCTACACCCTAACGTGGCCTAATGTGGTAGGTGCTGCCTGTTGGCATTTTCAATTATTAAGGCATTAATTATATTTAAGCCAAGCCGAAACTTGAGCACTTCAAAACGAACATTTAATGCCCTTGGGACAAGACTTCACACTTGAGGTGCGTGTGATGGGTCGTGTACCTGCCCCACATGTCCCACACGCTCCTATGTACCTCAGCTCCTACTGTATGTGACCCACAGGTGGCCTCGCACTCCACACACCAAGACACACACAACCACACTTCAGCTGAGGTTTTTTGGTTTTCAACATCTGAGAACTTATCAAATTTGGTACTAGATAAATAATTAACCTGGCAAATTGGCTTGACTGAGTGTAAGTGGTTTAGGTATACCCTGTAAGTATTTTCTTGTCTTATGAAAGACTGTTATTTTCATGCTTGAAACTTCTTGTCTCTTCAAAGTTCAGCACACTTTAGCTCCTCTTTAGGCTGCACCTAAAAACCCTTTTCCTTTCCCCTTGCGCAGGGTATGAAAATGGCAATCAGTCAACAGCCAAAGCTCTGTCCAGGGAGTGCCTTGGATTCTAGTTAATGCATAAAAGTTATTAAAATTTTGCATGGCTCAATGCCTAGACGAGCATGTGAACTTTGCCAACTTGTGACCCAATTTTTCAATTGTATCACTTTATAAATTCGAGCAGCGAGTGCTCAAAACTCATTCAATTCTCAACTATAGCTTTCTCTGCTCTTTGCCAGATAATTGTCTATATATTGATAATTGTGAAATTTTCTCAACACACACACACACACACTCAATATATATATATACTCAATCACTTGTGGGTGTGTGTGTCGGACACTCCACTAACAATAACAACTTGAGCAACGAGAGCTATGCTAATTTCGAGGCAGCATCGTGCTCTATTGCCTGGGCAATTTGAAGTGATGCTCCTCCAACTGTGGTTGTGTATTCTGCTGGGTGGTTGGGCTGGTTTAGTGGTGCAGTGAGTGGTTGAGTGACTTGTTTGTGTGTCACCTGAGTTTAGATTGAGCTTTTGATTGCCTACACAGATATTCGAACTATCAACGTTAGTCGGATAATTAGCTGTTTCTTGTTTTTCTCCTCAGTCATGGGGTAGCTTCAGTTGACTTAAGTTGATTGCAAAATGCTGTCAGTCGTAATGTCTGACTGTGAGACAGTCCCACTGTCCAATTGTCAGTCGATTGTTGTAACCCATCTGCATTTGTAGCCTTATCACACGACACGACTTATCTACGATTCGATAGCATCGATTTTATGTCGTGTCCTCTATCGTTATTCATTTTTTCTCACTTGTCGTCATGCAAACCAATTTGAGCAGAAAACTAGTGACAAGCCCGACTGCCTTTACTTGGCAAACATTCAACTAACTCACACTTTTCAAGTGCTGTCTGTTTGCATATACAGAGCGAAGGGAAAAGAGATGAGAGAAAGGAGAATGAAAAGAGTAAAAAGTAGAATGAGCAGATAACTTGCGCAATTGCACTTTGCTTTCAATCTAAGTCCTTTGCCAGATTCCACACTGAGCCCCAAATCCGTGCTTGAGTTGGCCTATTGCAAATGGTTTCATACCGTTTGTGAGATACATTTTATATATATTTAATAACAGTTTTTTTGAATCTTTTTTCTGACTAAATAGAGAGCGTGCTCAGCTGTCTATACCTGCCTAAAAAATAATTATTTATGCAGTTGAAAAGTAAAATAATTGAAGAACCTACACAGAGAATTTTCAGTCCAAAAAGTTTCCAAAAAAAACTATATAAATAATAATAAACTAGTAAAAAGTTAAATTAGACTACCAAGTTCTAGTTAAGCTTCATTTGTATCTCTCTCACCTACGCCTTAAACCACTTAAATAGATATGTAGATAGCCCTGTAGTTTTTTATATCGTAAGCCCATCATACGGCTCAGTTGAGTCTGCAGTAATCGCTCATTGTTGTACGGCAATTACATGCTCAACTTGCAACTTACAACGCATTGGGTTGCATGTCTCGAATCCCGTACAACGAATAGAGTAATGCCAACAAATCCAACGACACGACCATAAAAAAATTGTAATGAAAGTAGCAAAAACGAGAAAGGAAGAAGACTGAAAAAACGTAGAGGAAAAAAATGAAAAGACGAGCGCACATTTTATGGTCAATAAAACGGGAGCCTTTTGGGTTTATTGAAACCCTTGGACTGCGCACTGAGAAATCTTTGGCTGCCATCTGACCCAAGGAAAAAGGGAGCAAGCGGGGGGCTATGGGAGAAAAGCGGACGGGCTATCAGTTGAAAACGGAATTGCAGACAACATAAAAATCAGGAATTACCTGCCATTTTCATTTGCTGCATGACTGTGTGTGTGAGTAGAGAGAGAGAGGGAGATGGAATATCAGGTAGACAGACAGTTACACATCATGTAGTGTGCAATTATAAGGCACACGTATGCAAACATATTGTGGGCACTGTGGTCAAACATAATGCGCAAGTTGAAGTGCGATAGGAGCAGAGACTTTCTACCCCAAGCGGCTTTAATGGACTGCAGGCTACTAACTAGTAGGTGTGTATGTGTGTGTGTGTGTAGTTGTTTGCATTCCCTTTTGTGGTTTATATTTGTGACCCAATTTATGGTCTGGCCACACTCGGGTGCATTGTTCCCATTGCGAGACTCTCATTTGTTTTGCGGCTCTTTCCATAATAATACTGGCTACTACACACACACACACACACACACATACACAGCTATTTACACACAAAAGTGCTGCAGGTCGTGTTTAATTCCAGCTAATTAAATTCAATTGCTGAGCTTTAGCTTTTTGTCAAGTGCGTATTTGGGCTTGATTCATTGAAATATATTTCAATTCGGCGAATACACTTACAGAGGACATTAAAAGCACTTTGAATGAGTCGCTCAATTTGCAACACATAAAAAATCACTTCGCAGTATTATAAATTAAAATAAAGAAGCTAGGAAACAAAGGCAAAAGTTGAGGCTAATTTAATATAGTATACTAAAGGTTAACTAAGTACTTCTACGGAAATCTGTACTTGATATAAAAAGCTACCATAGAAATAGGCTGAGAGAGTATTTCTCAGATTTATTTATCTATTCACTTGAATTTCGAGTTTTAGACTATTGTCAAAAGCCAAATCATGCGTACCAATAATGAAATGAATGAGTAGAGGAATTAATTATAATAATGAAAGTAAGCAAAGTCAAAACTTGTGAACAGAGTTTGGAATTCCAAGTCACAAATACTAATGAGAGCATTAATAAATTGTGTGAACATTTGGCAGTCATTTCGATTAAGATCGTGTAATCAATACGCTTAATCATACCCCACTGCTGACACGCCCACTTTGTCCATGATGTAATCCTAATCGAATTGTTGGACAAATTATTGGCGGAAATGTTTGCACATTTCAATTGTGCGACTGTGTGTGCGTCTGTTTGTGTGTGTGTGTGTGTGAAAGAGAGAGCCTAACAATAGGATTCGGTCAATAAAAACGCTCGAAATGGCTGAAGGGTAAGAAGTAGAGCAATCAGTGCATTGGCATGCCAAAAGCTACAATACTTAATGCCATTAATATTTTATTATTGTTGTTACTCGACTATGCAAAGATCCCGAACAATGGACAACGAAAACTTTTCATGCAAACTTGCTTCCGGGCAATAGAAAATACGGAATTTAATCCAAACACAACACACACACACACACAGAGAACGAACGACAACAATAGTTAGGCATGCAAAAATGTCTGGGAGCGTGTATTTGTGTGTGTGTGGGGGGTACCTATACAAGGCAACAGTAAATGTTCGTCGAGTGGATTAATAATTCAATTAGATGGCACTACGCGTCGTATGCGTTATATGCTTATCTTATACAAGTGCTTATCCGACAATTGGCATTGGCATTGGCAATGACAGCAGATTTACAAAACAAGCAGTAAAACAAATTGTTATCTGGGTTGGGTTATAGGCAATTGATCCAATTTTGTTATCTACAAACTTTATAAATTAGTTAAAAAATCTATTTATGCTAGAAATGTTTGTGGATTGTTTCTACACCCATTTCCTATAACCATTATCCAGTTGCCTGCTTAGTGAACTGCATGTGTGTGTGTGTGTGTTTGTGAGGGCACTGCTGTTGCAAGTTCTTTTCTATGCGCTGCACGCAAACTTACGTGCTGCTCATTATTTACATTCGATTGGAAAGTTAAACGTGCAAACAGCTCAACATAGTGCAAAACTTTATCGTACTCTTTTTTTTCTGATATTTGTAACGGATATGGTGGCTATATCCTACATATACCACATATATATTTATATAGATAACTCCTTTCCACACCTCTATCAGCTCAGCGTGTGTCTGCAGTTTCCATTTCCTTTGTACGGCACGTAAATTTCGTTTGCCAAATACAGGATAAAGTTTTTGGCGTACCTGTGCACCCTTTTCAAAAGTGGATTATGCATCAATACAATATACATATACCACATATATATAAAATAAATTAATATGTGTATATGTGTAGTCATCATGTGTGTTTGTCTGTTTAAATGCTGTGGGTGTGTGTGTGTGCCTTTGGTGTGATTGTGGGAAAAGTTTCACATGTGCGCGGCTTCTGCTAATGAGCCTGGCATTCATTTTCATTTAGCAGCTGCCAACTTAGAGACAGAGATGAAGAGAGAGAGAGTGAGAGTGAGAGAGAATGTGTATAAAATAAGATAAATAGAAAGGAATGAAAAGTTTCTCACTCTCGCAACTATTCAAGCGTTTTTCATAATTACTTCTATTAAATCCATTGTGGTTACAGCATTCAAAATGAGTTTTCATGTGTACTAATTGTCTGTAAATGGCATTAGCTAAAATAGATCTGAGTGCACTAAGCTCATTTATTAAATGTTTATTTTGTGCTTGCGCTTTTGTTTAAAAATTACAAAAGAGTATCTATAAAAGAGACCGCAATAGAATTTATTAAATCTCCTAACATTTTTTATTTTATATAAATTTAACTGTAATCTTTTATAATATTTAATAGTCACTGTAAAGCTGAGATTAATGACACTAATATGCCAATTTAAATGTGAAAGCCATAAAACATGAAAGTTGTTAATTAATCCAAATTAATAGATTACTTTAGTTGATTAAAATTGTTAGTCGACCTCATAAACGTAACAATTTGTAGACAGATAGTGGGAAATATTCTTTTGTTTGTGTGCGTTCGGTTTTGACAACATATTAGAACATTTGACGTCGAAAGGATAGTGCGGATATTTATTACACATACGCACCATAAACCACATGCAATCGGAGCAACATTGTTTAAGGATATGAACGCGTGTGTAATAAAAATGAAGTTCATAAAAAGCTTCTGGCTGTCGGTTAACGGGTGATGGCTCTTAACTGATGGCTTTTGGCCGTTGTAGTCGATCAAACAGTAAATTACAACAGCAGCTATAACAACAATAACAATAACAACGAGGACACCTGAATCTTTTGTGCAGGCTGAAGGATAATTTTACGAGCTCGCTCTATGGACATAAAGCTGGCAAAGCTGAATCCTGCAAATACTGAAAACCAATAACCGAATGCACAATCGATGCCCAGCAAAGAGCACATAAATTTCCAGTGTCAGAGGAGACAATCTTTTTCCTGTACCCATTCAACCAACTCGTACTCCCGCTTCTCCACCATTTCTTTCTCTGTTGCCTCAATCTGGACTCACCGTTGTGCCATCATAGCCATTTGTCAGCAGTTGAATGTCGATTTCAAAATCCTGATCCACTTTGGCGGTTGTCAATTGCAGCGGCAGGTGATCGGCGGCCATAAGCAACGAACTGTGGTTGTGACGACCGCCATTTCCATCGTTGCCACTGTCAGCAGATAGTGGACTGCTATGGTTGCTGGTTTTCATATCGCTTAAGCCACTGAAGCTGCCGCTACTGCTGCTGCTGCCGTGGGCGGTTGCTGCTGCTGTCGCTGCCGCTGCAGCTGCGGCCAATGCTGCAATGGCCGTGGCGGCACTCACTGCATTTGTCATGTTGCTGACAATTGTGAAAGGAATTCAAATAAATTGGGAAATGGGTTGGGAGTTGGGAAGTACAATAATGTGACCAGTAACTGGCCGTGCAAAAGTCCGTGTGATATTCAAACTCGACAACAATTTGCCAGCCAATTTCTGCATGGCATTTTGGCTACGATTCGTTAAAATTTTCTTGTGTAATTCTTATTATATTTGTAGCAGCACTGCCATCGTTACTTCACTCTTCACTTTTTCACATATGCATTTTCCATTTGGCCGTGCCTAGTCATGCCATGTTTTTCCGGATAACGGAAATTGCATATTTTCAACAGCTGCCATGTCATTTATTATTGGCCAAGACGTGACCCTGTGAATAACAGTACTCGGCACTTGCCCACGCCTTCCTGTCAATTATCAAATTGGGCACAAACTGTTAGCATTCAGTTAAATGAGTTGATTTTTTTTTGCTTTTTTGCGACTTAATTCGTTTGATTTTATAGTTAATTTCTCCCGCGCGATAACAGCGAATGCGATAACATTTGATCGACACACACTTAGAGCACACACACACATATACACGCACGAACTGATGCGTCGACTGCTTGTGTTGCTGCCACTATTGTTGTGTTGTTGGTGTTGCAGTTGGGAGCTGTTGTCGTTGCCGCGTCGGACTCTGTGAGTTGTGAACTGTGCGAATTGAATGCTGAACGTTGACTGTCTGCTAAGAGGCACGCACGAAGCAAGCTCTCGAGTCGCCCCAAAAGTCGCCGAGCACGAGGCCGAGCAGCGAGTGGCACGCAGTTGGATGCCGTGCGTTCATTTGCCAGCGCCTTGCGGTATGCAACAAATTTTGTAGCGATTTAAAAGGCGACTAACTGCGAAGTCAACGGCGATTCAACAGGATGTGAAACAAAATTGGTAGCAGTAGCGTGCTAACTGCGCAGCGCACACTAGAGAGAGCTTTCCAGAAGAGAGAGCGAAAGAAATTTCATGAGAGAGCGAGTTCTTATCGCGCGCTTAACACCTGTTGTGCCTTTGCCGCGTTTTGCTAGCGTTTTGTGTGCGTTTTTCCACCCGCACGCGTAATTTAGCCTCATTACTGCGGCCATGCGACAGCCTGAAGTGCATGTAATGAAACTAAATTGCCAGCACTGACAAATTGCACTTGCATAGCAATTTTTCAATTTCAATTCCGTCTAAGGCTACAGTTAAGCTAAGCATTTATTTTGGCACACAATACGAAAGCTTTACTTTCCTCCTATCACAACATAAATAATAGTAATCTCTGTCTGTCTCTTACAGTCTGAACTTTTAGAACCACATATTTTGACGCAGCCAATTGATGTGCTTTGCCAGATCTGTATAGATCACAGGCTGCGACAGATCACAGCGGTTGGCCAAACGTTGTCCCGCCGATATAACACCACGTAGCAACCAGACATCGTGTTCCTGCAGCATCAGACCACCACCAGAGTCACCTGTACACGGTCCAGCTCCTTGTTTATTGCTTGCACAAATTGTTCGAGATGTAACTCGACTGCCGCCCTCAGATGATTTAAGACCACGCAGACACTCCGTTTCGGTGACAATGTCGGTGTCCGTCATTTTGGCCACACGTGTATTTGCATTACCGAGTTCATCTGCGCCCCAGCCAGCCACATAGGAGGTGTGACCCGAGGGCAACTGCAGGCGATAGTTTTCATTCCACAGGCAAATGGGCTTGATGAAGTCGCCAAAGCTGAGGTGGAAAAAGCGATCAAATGTATTCAAAACTTAAGAAAATTCTCTTAGTATTTTTAAAATCGACCAACAACTCACCTTACGGCCGTTTCCAGCCTGAGTAATGCTATATCTGCATCTGTATAGTTATCCGGTGTATACTCCTCGTGAATGGTCAAAGTAGCGACCTGAATCAGTTGGCCAGCCGACACCAGATCCAATGTATTACGACCCAGTGAAACTGCTGTGCGTTTCGGTGACAGATCACGACTTCCGAAACGGAAACAATGAGCAGCCGAGAGTACAGTGGCTGCAGAGATGAGTGTGCCGCCACAGAAGAAAGAGTGACCGTCCTCCACACGCTCGAACAAGGCAACCATCCAGGGTAACTGACCCTGGGCCACTTGGGCACCTTGAAAGATGAGCGGTGTAGTTACTGGCTTCTCTCGTCCACAGATGCTACTGAGTTGAGACAGTCCAGGACGACTAACTGTCGCTGGTCTGGCAGGCTGGGCAGGTCTTGGGGCAGGAGCTGGAATTGGAGCAGGTGCTAGTGCTGGTGCTGGTGCTGGTGGTGGCGTTGGAGCTGGAAGTGGTGCACGTGTTGGAGTTGGAACTGGAGCTGGTGGGAATGTTTGAGGGTTGGCAAAGATTGGACCATCTTCTTGCTGCCACCTGGGACGCTGCGGTGTCTGTGGACGTCTTGGAGATTGTGGCACAAACTGTGGTTGCTGTGGACCCACACTAAACAAAGGCCCCGTCGTGGAGCGCAGTGAATGCGATAAACTGAGGGCTACACTGCTTGGAGGATCTGCATTAGGCAAAGAAGAAAAATAATAATTAAATACATTACATTTCTGTTTATAAACTTACACTGTGAGGCCCTGCAGACAACAACGTCGTTGATCCTCAGCAGTGTTAACTTGGGCAATACTCCAGGCGTGGGAAAGTCCACGCGATATTGAATCGGAAGTCCATTTCTCAGATTATACTTGACCGTCTCCTCGTCATCCCAGAGTGACAGACTGCCCACGTAACTCTGCAAGAGAAATTTGTACTATTATTTGCCACAGATCAAAAATAATTCCCCTTTTCGCCATACTCATATTTGTAAATCCCAATTTGTCACTTGAATAATGTGGTCGTTCCGATGTTATTCATTAAAGTTGTTAAAAAATGGCAGAAAGATGTAAGAATTTTTATGTCCAGCTGTGATAGCCCACTACGTTTAAATATACTATATACTAATAAATCAAGCTGGTAAAACCAACACATCTCTGTGCTTTTATTATTAGAACTACAACGAGCAAGATTTATAGCAGCAGTGTAAACATTTTAACCCAAACAAATGACAATAAACCGGTTGTACAACTTGGAGAACTCTAGCTCTCGCTAGAGTCTAGACATACAGAGAAACTGAGAGATTAATATGCGTATTATCATCTCCGATAATTTAGATTATCTAATTTTATAGTATATGCGAACAAAACGTGAATTCGACTAAATTCACAACTAAACCGCTAATAGCATATAAAAATAAATAACAGCTAGGAATGTAACAACTTGAATACTCTTATAATAATATTTATTTATTTTATTCTAATAGTAAGTGTATTATAAACTTAGTATAAGAGACTAATATGCATATGATTATAATAATTCAAGACTTGAAACAAAAGCCAGGAATTTTACTTGTAGTTGCATTAACTAGTCTCCCATTAGCTTAAATATGGTACTAATTTATTTACTTGTAACTAAAACATAGCTGAAACTTTGTTATGGTTTTGCTACTGGGAAAATCAGAAAAAACCAGCCATGTAAACAGCAAACGGGGTCAATGCGTGATAAGAAACAAAAACAACAGTTGCAGTTTGTGACGTTGCTTGCAAATATTTTTAATTCCAAATCATAGCTGGAAAATAGCTGGAAAAACTGTTTTTCCCCAGAGGATTTGTTACTTACCGAGCTTAGGAAACCGCGTTGTGAGAACTCTGCTCTGAGTGTATTTTCCTGGTACTGGGGACTATGTTGAATCGTTATGCGTCCAACATACTCGCGATTAAAGGACAGATACTCAAAATATTGTGGACATGCCACATGTGGCACCTGCTGGCCAGCAGTGGGAGTTGATAGCAAGAATAATATGTAGTAAATGCTTGGCAGTATAAGTAGCTGATTCATATTATTATTACGAAATTCCACAACCGATGCGACACAACGATTCAAACCGCATTCAAAGAGCGCCAAACGAAGACTGAGACTCCCGAGACAGTAAGCAACTCAGTGATCGATGAAAATCGATTCAATGAGACAATAAAAAACCTGTTGCTGTCTCTGTCTTTAGCTCTACAAGTCTCACTTTTCAACCAAGCGTTTAGTATTCTTACTCATTTTGTGCTCAGAGTGTTGCTTTGTGTCTTCCTTTGTTATTAATCAATTATTTAGTTGTATTTATGCATAATCAAAGGCCTAATCTCTCTTGTGTTTTGTGTGAAAATTATTCAAATACTATGTTTTATTTTTTTATTTTATTGTCAGCTTGTTTTCAGACTTAGCATATTAATTTACATAAAAATATGTATATATTACGTATACGCTGATGACGTATGCAACTCGTGGATCTTCCGCCACTTAATCAAACTGAAGTGCAGGTCAGCATTTAATATTTACATATATAAACTAACTACAGGAAGAACTTTACTTAGAAATAACAAATCTCTCTCTCACACTCTCTCGGTATCACTCGACTAACTCGTTTGGCATTGTGTTGTGGAATTGGTTGCAGTTATTCCCAGATGTTCTGACGTACCCAGGCAATATGCTTGGCCACATCGGTATAAACTGCCGGTTTTGACAGATCACAAGTATTCTCCTTGCGTTGACCACCAGCGATAACCGCTCGTAGCAACCAGACATTGTTCTCCCTTAGCATCAAACCACCACCGCCATCACTGGCACACGGTCCGGCGCCGGTTTTCTTGGCACAAATTGTATTCGATTGCACGAGGCGACCTGGCAACTCTCTCAGGCAATTGGATTCAGTGACAATATCTGTGTCGGTTATTCTAGATGTTTGGGTATTAATATTACCGGTTTCGTCTGCTCCAAAGCCGGCAACATAGGCCTTATACCCCGATGGCAGCTGCACTGGAAAGCTTTCGCTCCACAAGCAAATGGGCACTATGTAGTTGGTAAAGCTTTAAACATATATATAAAATTTAATTACTTATATAACTGTAAAGAGAATCTTCTTTGTCAACTTACGTCACTGGTGTGGCTATTCTGAGCAGCACAAGATCTGCCTTGGTGTACTCTGCAACATTATACTGCTCATGTATAAGCAGTTCGGAAACATTGCGTAGTTCTCCCTGTGAGACCAGATCAATGGTATTGCGTCCCAGTGAGACAACAACTTGACTGGCTGGTAAATCCCGTCCCGGATGACGGAAGCAGTGCGCCGCAGAGATCACAGTGGAGGCCGAAATTAATGTGCCACCGCAGAAGAATTTCAACGAATGTTCCACATTTCGCTCGAAGAGTCCCACCAACCAAGGAAGCTGTCCACGTTCCAGTGGTTTACCTCGGAAGATCAGTGGCGTTGTAGTCAACCTTTCACGTCCACAAATCTCACTCACAGGCTGCGATATCTGTGGTTCTAGGCTGTTGAATTGGGGCTGTGATTGAGGCTGTGATTGAGGCTGAGGTTGAGGTTGTTGAAACTGGGGTTGAGTTTGAATTCGTCTTGTTGGTTGCACGGCTTGAACTCTTTGTGTTTGTGGCACTCTTTGTACTTGCACTCGCGGAGTTGTGTATTCCTGCGGCTGTAAGTCGAAAATGGATTGATTCTCAAAGGGCGTGAACTGCACCGTCCTCGGAGGATTTCTCTGCGAGCCACCCAGAAACGCTAGAGGACCCACAGTCGAACGCAGCGTGTGCATTAAAGAAATGGCAGTACGTGGAGGTCCATCTAAAATGAGGGTAATTAATGCAGGTAATTAAGGAAAAGGAGCGTGGTCACTTACATTGTCTAGATGAGCAGAGCACCAAGTTGTTAAGCCTGATCTCCGTCAATTTGGGAGGACTGTTGGGTATGGGGAAGTCAACGCGATAGTCAATGGGTAGACCTTGTTGTAGCTTTGACGTGGTTGTCGACTGATCAGCAAACAGCGTTAAATCGCCCACATAGCTCTGAAAAAAATAATATATTAAATGAATAGCAGCAGTACCTAGAGCAGGCTCTACTAAATTAAATTCCATTTTAATTTACAACACTCGATTTGTTAGAGTATTCACACTTCTGCTGTCCAATTAAAAAGCAATTAATCTGCCCCGGGGATATACAATTCGCTTGGTAAAACCAGCAGCAGTGTTACCGCAAACTGGTTGGTGCTTGGTGCTTGGCACCAAGACAAATACCTCCATATAATTATGAGCATTCGCAAAAAGAAGCAAAAATCCAGCTACACACACTTGAGTCACACACTCTGGCTATTTATAATCAAGAATTCTGTGGAAGTATTCTCCAGATTATACACTCAGATTGACATAGTCAATTAGGCATTTAACTTATTGACTATACGTTTTACTAAATACACAGTCAATAAGCGTTAACCGCCACTGATAAAAACAAAAAAACCGACTAAAATAATCAGTTGTACCTACAAAGTCATAGGCTCCATACTGTGAGAACTGCACGACGAGATTATTTACTTCCAGGAGTGGATCAAGTACGACGGAAAGGTGTCCAATAAATTGCTGATTAAATGACAGATACTCGAAATATTCTGGACAGGAGATGGGCGGCAAACGTTGAGCCGTACAACGCGATATTAAACCGATTAAAGTAAGTAATAAAAGTTTTTCCATTGTACGTAAAAACTACACTCGCACTGACAGATCTAGACTATGATAATAATCAAATGAACCGAGTGTCTAAGTAGAGCACAACTTGTAAACTGAACCACACGCTCTGAGAATCGAGCTGCGAATGAATTGCGTTAAGTTCAGGTCATTAATAAAAAAAAAAATCCAATCGAATCGATGAGTCGTCTTATCGCTCGGAGAGCATCGATCACAACTGCTCCAAAGCGAAACCGGATAGTTTCCCAGTCACTCAACTACTCACTTCAGTCGGATCAATGAACTAAACTATCAAACTTGTTACTATTTACTTAATTAATTGTTTATGTTTCATAGTATGCAAATCATCGTCTTTGTATAGTATATTTAAATATTTTACAATTAACCATATTATTAAATTAAAGAGCATTGAAGAGTCGTCGTGACTCATGGGAATTTACTAGTTGTTAATCACATAAATATTTATTTCCCTGTGCTTAGAGCTTCTATTTGAATGAAAATCGAGTAAATGTTGTCATATTACGTTGTTAACATTATTAATTGTTAATTGTTGTTTAGCGGCGTCAGTATAACATTTATTGATTTTCCTGTTTGGGTGAATCTTCACCAGCACGTGTCTTTATCAGATCCAATTGAGATTATCTAACACTTTTGCAATTAAATTAACTTCATTACATGCTCATTAAATATATTTATTAGTAATGCTTAGTTCAGCCTAAATTCTGACGAATCCAATCCAAGTGCTTAGACACATCGCAGTACAGCACGTACTGCTCAAGATTACAGTGCAGAACGGAGCTGCGTTCCCCATGGGAGACAACTCCACGAAGTAGCCAGCGATTATTGCGTTTAACCATCAAACCACCGCCGGAATCACCCAGACACGGACCAGAGCCATCGAGGTTACCGGCACACAGCGTGCGGTCCATAGATAAGGGCACCTTCCACTTGCGAGCACACTCCGCTCCGCTGGCAATCTTAGCCTCCACAACCCTTGGGTATCTAGTCAGTGAATGTCCCAGATCATCTGTTCCCCAGCCAGCAATGGTGCCAGTTTCGATAGTCACTTCGCTCTCCTCGGATTCCCACAGGCAAATCGGACGAATGAGCTCATTAAACACAACAGGACGCTGTAGTGTCACTAGAGCTATGTCTGCATCAGTGTTCACCAGTGTGGAGTAATCTGGATGCATTACTATTCGCACTACATCCCGTCCCTCGGCACCCTTCTCATGGTAATCATCGAGATCATATCGACCTATAGACACAACTACGCGATCCTCTTTGATCTTGTAGACACAATGGGCGGCTGTGATCACCAAGGTCCTCGAGATCAAGGAACCACCACATTTAAAGGACAAGGCAAAGTTCTCCTTATGGAATATAGCAGTTAGCCAAGGATAAGTGCCCCTTGGAAACTCCTTTCCCTTCTGTATGAAGGGTGTGATTCTTCCCTCCTCACCGCACACAAAGGTTGCTGTTCGCACTGCGGGCACCGGGAAAAACTGTGTAGGAATTGTAGGAGCTAGGTCTGGAGCTGGAGCTGGAGCAGGTGGATAAAATGCTGCTGTTGTGGCAGTTGGCGCAGGAGTTGCCCAGGGCACAACTGACAGTAGTAACTGCAGTTGACCAAGTAGGACGAACAGCAGCTGCAGTCGGGACCTGCTCGTTGATTATACTGGAGATAAATGAAGGAATGGCGTCATCAGGTAACTGTTTGCCAGCGGGTGTATTGATGAACTTGATCTCCACATCACCAGCCTCTCGGAAACCATTAAGCACCGCGGGAGGATTAGCTCGTTGTCCATTGAAATCGATGACGTAAAAGCGATTAAAGTAACTGTTGGGCGCAGGATCTGTCAAAGGCATTGAATTACAATTGTAAACAACTTCAGCAATAAGCAGTCTACTCACAATCATTGGTGGTACAGAGTGCGGCACCATTGAAGACCAGACGTGTGAGCTTGGGCAGAACGTTATTGGCATCTGGCCAGAGATTCAGACGGAACTTGGCTGCCTGAAAATTGGCGCGTGCGGTGGAGTCGTCAGGGTATGGAAGTAAAGCACCAACAACAGCTTGCTGAGTATGGAACAGAATGCAATTTAGGGAAAAGGAAATAAAAAGAAATTTATGAAATATTTTATTATAAAAAAACTAAATATATATAGAATATTTAATGTTTTAAAACATTAGATAAAATATAATAAATAGAATGAATTTATTCAAATAAATAAAGTGGATTGAGAGCTTCTATAATTACTTAAATTAAATGTCTACTTAAGTTGGCTTGTAGATTAAGAAATCAAATCGAAAATACAATAATACAATGTACACTTAAGAAACCAAGTAATCCCGATACGTACATCTTGAGCATTCCGTTGCGAGAATCTCACATCGATGCGATTGCGGCCATTTTGTAGGCCAAGCGTGAACTCGCCGTAGAAGCCGCCGATGCCAGACTGACCGTACTGAAAATACTGAGCACATGCGTTATCCGGCAATTGCTGACCGGCAATAAATGTCAACAACAGAGAGAGAAGTTTCAGCAGCAGCAGAAAATGCGAATTCATTACGAGCTGTGAAGCGAAGTAAACGCGAATTCCAATTTGAAATTGATGTTGATGTGTAATTCGATATCTTGACTAATTGTTAAGAGCACACTCGACAAGCGTGAGTGGAAGATTGTAACTAAATAGCATTCAGCTTAGTGGCTAAGCTTTGATCAACTGTGATCAACTGTGATCACCTGTGATTAGCGGTGCTCAGCTGTGCTCACTGAGAATCGATTACAATTTCCAGTGCATCTCGTTGGTTGAGTCAGTATGCTAAGTAGAAACTGGAAAGACTGCATTGATTGAGTGAAAACAGTGTCTGCCAAAAAGTATTTCCTCTACATTTGGCTACATAAACGTGGGAATTATCTAGTTAAACAGGCAGCGCTATTGTTTATTTGCATAAATTATTTGTTTGCAGACTATTGCTAAGTGTTAACTCAACTCCATTGCCAACTCATCTGACAATATTCTTCTCAATCCAGCTGAGATGCCGAGCAACATCACAATAGATGACGTATCGCGTTAAATCGCAAGTATTTCCCGCACGCTGAGCCAGTGAGACGATGCCTCGCACCATCCAGCGCTTGTTGCGCAGCACCATCAATCCTCCACCTGAGTCACCCAGACAGGGACCATGACCCTCACTGTTGCCAGCACAGAGTGTGCGTGGAGTGAGGAAATCCTTGGCCGTGACCATTTCGCGTAGACATTGTTCCCTGGAGACAGGTCTCACGTTGACAGACATGGGAAAACGTGTGGGCTTCGAACTGCCATCGACTCCCCAGCCGGCAACTGTGGCCAGTTCGCTATCATCGATGCCAAGTGGTGTGCTCTTTGTCCACAGGCAGATGGGACGCACATAGGTCGAGTATTGCACATGTTCAGAGAGTATCAATAGACCTACATCTGAATCTGGCACTAGATTGCCCACAAAGTCCGGATGCGGCTTCACACTCTCCACGGTCATCAGTGTGGCATCCTTCTCCGGATGCAACGTCACATCGTGGCGTCCCACATAGACCCTCAGCTGAGATGGCGTCAAACCATAGATACAATGTGCTGCTGTTATCACTGTGCGTCCAGAGATCAATGTGGACACACATTTGTAGGACAACTCAATTGTTGTGGGATCCAAATTGGTATCGTGATACAGAGCAGCCAGCCAGGGGAAGCGTCCTCTTGGCACATTCTCTCCGCCAATCTGCAGGCCAGTGAATCCCTCCACTCCACACTCCGCTGGCTCGGGATCTCTGCGTGTCTCCAAAATAACAACAGGTTTCACTGTGGTCCTCGCTGTGGTTCGCACTGTGGTCCTAGCTGTGGTTCGCACTGTGGTTCGCGGATTCAAAAATGGATTATTTTGTCCACCGATATAGGTGCCTATCGATGGCTGGGGTTGATATTGGGAACCTTGATTTGTGGATGACGAAGAATATACAGCCAAGTGCAGCTGTCGTGTCGATGACGATGAGGGAGGTCCATCTAAAATCAATTAAGAATATTTTTATAAGTAAAAGTATTAACAGTTTAATATATGTAATGAAATGTGCGAATATATGTATCAAATATGCTCCAACTAGTTACACAAAGATGTGTAGCAATCGCTTTGCGAATCGAAGTCTTCTATCGGTTGCTGCTCCCAATAAATTCCACTGCCTGCCTCAAGCTATAACGTTGCCATAGAAACGTGCATATAAACACAGTGTAAGATAGAGAAAGAGAGCGAAAGAGCAAGAAATGGCTAAAGATGCAGCTAGAGATTCACGCTTAATAGGCTAAGAACTTTGCGTAGCGTAAGAAAACAAGTTTACATATAGAGAGTTGTAGCACTTTAAAGAATAAAAATATTCACGAAAAAGGAACTGCCTTGAATGAAATATGGAAATACCCTATGAAAGTATATATTAATAAGCTGCTTTGGGTGTAGATACATTCAGCAATTGCATATCGAATCGCTAATTAAAAGTTTTGAAATGAAAGCCTGAAATAATTAATTTAATTGTCGAATCAGTGAATAAAAAACAGCGAATTACAAATGTTTTCTTGCAATTTGAAATTAATTCATGCTTCTTACTCCATCTACTCAACATACTAAAGGGAAAATCCTAAAGTATTCGCGAGCGTAACTTATTAAAATGTTTATAAATGCTATCAAATAGAACTAAATTTAGCTTTCTCAGAAAACTATCAACGATACAAGATCTGACTGACCATTTTCTGCTTGTCAGTAGCAATCGAGTTTACCTGTTGACATCATTGCCGCCTATGGCTAAACGTGCTTACCCACTTCATGGTGCCACTCTAACCCCGAATCTTATTATACTATATTCATAAATTCAATCAATCAAGCACCTACTTGGGAATTCACGGTGTCAAACACAAAAAACTTGTCAACAAAAGAAAAAAGAGAAAAAAAATAAGCAACGCTGATAAAGATTACTCACAAGAAGAGGCTGAGCAGAGTTCTTCACCATTGAGTTCAATGAGCACAATCTTTGGCAGCTCATCCTCGTAGTTATCGAAACGCACAAAGGTTTCGGCACTGCCGCCATCGTGCATACGCTGCAAAGCCGTCGCCTTGTTGGGATACGGTGCCAAATTACTCACAGTGCCGCGCTAGAATAAAATAAAAAATTAATTCAAATTAATGGACATTTTGGTAACTATTTAATAAGCAAATACACTGCACTTACCCCATGTGCGCCGTGTGAGGAAAAACCCAGCGTCCAGGTAGCCTCGCGTAGTCCACTCTGAGTCGGTGTGACATGACCAATCCAATGATTACCCTGTCGCTCGTAGCGAAAGAGGTTGTTACAGTTGTTCGGTGGCAGTCGCTGAGGCTCCACAAAGCGTAGACACAGCCCAAACAAGCTAAGAATCAGTATACGTAGAACGTGGGCCATCAGAAATCAGAACTGTTGCTGATAGCGTCCGAGGGAGAACTGAATTCGGTTCGATTACCGATCAGTTCTGTAGCATTAATCGGAGTTCTCTGAAATACCAGATTGTCTTTCTCTCACTCTCTCTCTGTCTCTTTTGTGCGCTCTTCCACACGCTCTTCTATTTGCTTTGATGATGCGTCTGTCGAGGACTGGTTTTTGATTGGGGCTTTGCCCAAACCCCTTTTCGCTTACATTATGCAAGTTTTCAAAGAGCCGGTTCATGGGTCAACTATATATAGCTAATTATCAAAGTTATTAAAAATTTAGCTATATATTTAAATATTATATAGCTATGTGACTGTAGTAGTTTAAGCAGCGAATACGCTGTTTGCTTGAATGAAACATGCTTTCACTCTAATCAGCTAATGACGCGTTTTGTTTATGTTTTGGTTTTGATCCTCTCTCTGTCTCTGTCTCTGTCTCATTCTTTACGCTCTCTATTCTCTGCACAAAACTGGTTCTCTTTGTGGCATATAATTCGCCAGATACATATACATTTTTATACATGTAGTGACTACGTCAGGGGTATTCCCCTCTTACTAACCACAAGCTCTCACCTTACTCATTGCTTCTTATCGCCAGCTCGCAATATTGCCATTGACTTAAAGAGAACTTTGTGCGTTCGTTTATTAGATGAAAAGTTAAAAGATCCTATCGCCGCGACAAAGGCAACTTTTAATATGCCAAGAGCACGTATATATACATATATATTGAGAGTTATGGCACATAGCAGTAAGGTATTTGTACACAAATACATATAAATACATATTTGTGTACTTGTTTAAGTAGCAAAAACTTTTAACAACAATAAACGCACACAAACTCAATTTTTAGGTGAAGCAGGAGCAAGTTCTACTGGCTTCTACTTCCTTCCTACCTCCTAGCTCCTTCCTCCTGTCACCCCCTGTCATTGTTGTTTTGGCTTCGAGGGTTTCCGTACTTTTTTTCTCACAGCAACTTTTATAATCAGTTTCAAGTTTGTTAAGCTTTTGTGGTAATTTGTTGCAGGATTTGCGCGTAAATTTTATTTCGTTTTACCAAATGAAATACGAGCATACTTGCCGTTGTTGACCAAGTTCAGTTCAGTTTGGCCTAATGGCCAAGACAGCCCAACATTTGACACTTTTGACAGCCCCTTGAGCCTATTGAACCCCCCTCTATATATATTGAGACATCCATTTCCGAGCAATTTGATTGCAACTCAAGCTGAATTACTTCCGCTGCAGCCAACTTGCCAGCGGCCCTCCGACCACACTGCCTTAGTGGCAGGAAGTGCATGTTTGTTGCAATTTCAAAGTGACTGGCACTTGAGGTGTTATGGCACACATTAATTGGCTGAAACCTCAGACGACTTGGCCAATTTGTTGGCAATTTGCAGCTACGACTAATACGGAATTCAAGCGCTCAACAATTTTTATTTCTTTAGACTTTTCGTAAAATTTTGAAGGTATCGCAAGTGCAAATACCCCGATAACGTGAAAATACAAACACGAACGCATCGGCACAGACTTTGAATAGCTCGCGATCTTTGGCCTCCTTGAGGCCAGTATTCAGTGAGCTCTGCAATTCCTGATGCCAAGTATTGAGCGCATTCTCTTCGATTAGCATGGTTTGGAACACATTTAGCATCTGCAGATGCCGTTCCACACGCGGACAGCGCACGAGCACCAACATTTGCACATATGGACGAAACTTGACCCAACGTTTGAAGTCCTCCACACAGATCTCGGTGCTGGCATCAATCAACATCAGTTTGCAGTCATACTGATGTATGGACTCGAGTATTTCACGCTCCATCGGGCATAGGAATGTGGCACGCAGCTCAGGTGTTAGCGTGAAGCCCATCTCGTGGCTGGGTGTTGCCATTGTCCAGGGATACTCACGATTGGCAAATTGATAGGCCAATTTCTGGCGCCTTTCGCGTTTCTTGGGCAAACGCTTCACTTCCTTGTCCAAACTGCGTATGGCCTTAGAGCCGCACTTCTCATAGTCTACAAGTGCAGCTGTTGTCAGCTGTTCGGCCGCTGTATTCGCTGCCTTTAGAGCCTCCTCCTCAGAGTCTTCTTGCCGCTTGGCTGCGCCACAGCAGAGCAGATCATGTGGTGTCTCATAGCCGGCATAACCAACTTTACTCAGCAGCGAATGCCAATGAAGTTGATCAAATGCTTGACGTGGCACAAAATATTTGGAGGGCACAGTTTCCAGCTTACATGGATTCTCGTTGAGTATCAATGGCCATAGCGTATCGAAGAAGGAACTATCTACAGGATTCTCACTGTCTTTTCTCTTACTATCCCCATCGGAGTCCATGCTGCGGGCTTATTTCTGTGTACTTTGAATTTCAATTAAACGAATTTGTTGATTTGTGACAACAAGTGCTCGTTTTGTCTAACTGACAAGCATTTCATTCATTTATATGTATGTGTGGAATTCTCATTCCACGCTAACATTGAGTATTTATCGGGGCAACGAGGCGTATGCGCAACAATTTCATTTTATTATCAACGCATAAATCAGCTGCTGACTCGCATTCACTCCCCATCACTCCCCCTCTCTCTCCCACTCCCTGCCCTTTTGTCTCTGTCTCTTTGTGGACATTTGTTTATATTTCTACCGAATTTATGCACGCTCACAGCAATAAGAACAACAACAACAATTTGCGTAAATTTTATTCCATTTCCTCCGTAGGTAGCCGCCGATCGCCGTCGTTTTATGAGCCCAGTCTGAGCTGTCCTTGATTTTATGAAGCACTGTTAGCACTGCAATATGCCCACAATTTTCATTATGTGGCGGCTGAATAAGACACAGTGGGCGTGGTTGCTCCCTGCCAGAGATTTTCCCCATCTCTTTTTGTTTTTGTTTCTTTGTATTTCTGCTTGGGCTCATTAGCTTTTATGACTTTGATTTTATTGCCATAGCTCTACGGAGAGCTATGTCACAGACATGATGCTCGATGGATATGTAACATATAATTTACTTTAATATAAAGAACAAGTAAGAAAAGTACAGTCGAGCACGCCCGACCGTAAAATACTCTCTGCATTTTTTCGCGATTTAATTATTAAAATCGGTCTAGAGATATTACAATGTGTAGTACTTGCATTAAAACACGTTGAAACAAAAACAATCCAAGCACAATCAAACATACATCTGTTTGTCTGTATGCGAATACACATACGAAAGGCAATATATGATGCATATACATGTATGAATGTATGTATTCAGCGCGGCCAGCGACTGCGGGCAGCGCTGCCGCCACGAAAGCAAACATGTGCTTGTATGTTTCTGTCTCGCTTGCACTCAAACATTGATATGAATGCTGCAGCGCTGCCGTCACATGTGCTTGTATGTTTCTGTCTCACTTGCACGCTGCCGTCACATGTGCTTATATGTTTCTGTCTCACTTGCACTCATACATGATATTGCATTCGGTTATCAATATTGTAACGCTTCTAGTGTTCTTGTTTATAGTGCGATTTCAATGCGCCTTTCAGGATAGTTTGATATAGTTAGTCTTCACACGAATTATAAATTACAATACTGTACTATATTAAAGAATGCCTAAAAAGTTGAGAATTACTTTTATTAATTGTGGGAAAACGGGGCGTGGCAGTCCAAAAATTTAAATGTCAATGGTTTTACGCTGTCACTAGCAACCTCCATACCAAAATTGGTGATCCTAGGTGCAATAGTTATTGAGATATTCGGCCAAAACACCAATTTTTTCCGAGGTGTGTCTAGTTTTTTGCTCATTGTGGGCGAATGGGGCGTGGCATCGAAAAAAAAAAAGATTCTTGTATTGACTGACTAAATATGTGATCGATTGAGACCAAGCTCGAACTTGTAGCTCTTACCATCTCTGAAATCTGTTTGTTCATACGGACGGACAGACAGACAGACAGACAGACAGACAGACGGACAGACGGACATGGCTATATCGACTCGGCTTGTGATGCTGATCAAGAATATATATACTTTATGGGGTCTGACACGCCTCCTTCTGCCTGTTACATACATTTTCACAAACCCAATATACTCTTGCAGAGAGTATAAAAACTAAAGTGAATTACTAGCTGGAAAGTTGACGAACTAGAAATACCCTAAAACTTTAGGGAAGACACAGGTAGGAAAGAAAAGAAATAGAAATAAAACTAAAGACTAAATGAAGGCTAAATAAAGAAAGGCATTGAAAGTATTATGTTGGTTTTAGAACAGTATAAAAAGTTTTTCAGGCTATGGGCAAGGGTAAATCATAAAGCCCATAACTTTTATAGAAGGCATGTCTTTAATTTATCAACCAGAATTTAAAAAAATCTATAAAAAAGCTTTACATAACTAGCAAAGCGTTAAAAATGTAGTTCCACAAATTAATGCCTTAAAAACTTTCTACAAAATGATTTAAAACTGATTAATTCCAAGTTCCCTTCAAGCAACTGCAAATTAAATACCTGCAGATATATCGTTGCCGTTAATTATGCCTTTTGGTACCTGTGATATATGTGTACCATACAGATACATATATTTCAGCTAAACAGCGCTAAAGGGCATTAGAACATGTGTTGCATGTCGCGGAGCGTTAGCTGTGCGCCAGACATTGCGTATACGCCGCATGTGTGCAATAAATTTGGCTAAATCAATTGTGCGTGATACTTTTAACACACTTGG
Organism: Drosophila acutilabella; assembly: GCA_035046005.1. Lineage (NCBI taxonomy): Eukaryota > Metazoa > Arthropoda > Insecta > Diptera > Drosophilidae > Drosophila > Drosophila acutilabella. The sequence continues at coordinate 8,508,653 of JAWNOK010000003.1, forward strand.
CTGACTAACTGACACGGCCACACATACCGCCCACCTGCTGGCCACAAATCGAATTCAAAATCAAACCCAAAACTCTTATAATTTATCCTTTTGTTTTTGTTTTTCTCTTACCATTTTGTGCCTTTGTTTTTTGTGTCCTTTTTTTACAGCCTGGTAAATTTATGTGCGAACAATTATTTCAAGTTCGCCGCCGCAGCAGAAATTTAGTGACGAATGCTTATTTTACGCTTCAGTTTTCAACAACTTATTGCAAATGTGATTTCCACACACACAATTCAACTTGGGCCAAAATCTTTTCTCTTTTGAGGCGCGACGGTGCGAAAATTTGATTTGTGCCTCGAGGCAGAAACAGAAAAAGAAGCTGAAGCTGAAGCTGGAGCAGAAAGCTGAATCTGGCGTTTTAATTTAATTCTGTTTTGGGTTCGACTTTACCGACATGTGCAATGTAAGATTTATGGCAGACCGTTTACCAATAAAGCACCGGCTGCGCTCGAAGTCGCTTGTCCTTTGGATAAAAAGGCAAACCGAAATTGGTACTGTTTAAAGGTAAGGAGATAAGCTTGATCCCGAATGACCAACTTAAAGTTCTAGTAAAAATTGTCAATGCTGCTGCCAGTCGAGAGCATTTTTAAATTGCTTGGAACAACAAAATTTGTGTGAGCTATTAAAATGCGACAAGAATTTGACGACATTCGCCTGCTGGCAGAAATACCAACAAAAGAATGTATAAAAATTTATTTCTGTATTTATTGTGCTTTATTGGGGCACTCAAAACCCATGAAAAGTATGAGACAAGCAAGAAACAAGAAGAAAAATAATAAAAAAAAAAAGAAAAAAAACAGAGATGCCAAAACAAGCGCAAGCAAACAAAAAGCAAAGACAAGTAAGATCCATATTGACATAAAAGCCAATCATTTTAAAATAGCTTTAAGCAGAGGCGGCGACCAGCGTCAAAAACATCAAAAGCTTTTCGCTCTCTAGACCAAGCAACAAATAAACAAAAACAACAAAATGAAGGAAACAAAACAAAACAAGCGAAAAGCAAAACACAGCGAGACACTGTCAAATTTAAGACCAGTCCATGCTGTGAAAATTCACGGAAGCTCCTCCGAACTGACAGCTTGTCGGTGAACAGTTTATTCAGTTATGCATTGCGAGTAACCCTCCAAAAAAAAAATAGCAGTTGGAAAACCCGTTGCGGAAACCTTCATGATACAGTCAGAGCCACAGCAGCAGCCACAGCATTATGCACTTTGAGTCCGCTGACTGGAATTGGTCGCTTTGAGCCCGGTTTTTTCTGCACTGTTGCCCTTTTTGCATTCACAATCAAAGTAACCATTTTTGGTGCAACTCTAGTCAACAAACTCTGGTTTTAGTTGTAGTCCACAGTAAAAGTAAAACTCTTTTAGAAATCAATCACAAGATCGCTCAAGTGTAAGGCGTATGATTAATGTGCTGGAGGCTCACATCAATCATCGATGGATTGAAGTGCAGTGCTCCAAGTGTAGCTAATAAATCACAACTAATCGTAAGTCAACTGAGCCACATTATAGCTTATGTGCCAGACTAAAATTAAATTTACAACAATCATTCAATATTTATTAATAATTTTTCAAAATAGCCAAACAAACCAATTTTAAGTTTAGTAATTAGAAATCATATAAAAAGGGAGGTCAATTCAGGCAGGCGAAGAATTTTATTTGTCAATTTAAATAAGCAATAAAAACACATATTTCCTGCCAGTAGTTTCAACCCACTTTAAGCTGTAATATTTTATTAAATTATTTGGTTTAATCCAGCATTTAACAAACAATTACAAGAATAAAAGTTTCAGTTTTTAAAGCACACCTAACAAATAGTTGATACATTTTACAACAATACTTTTTGTACACATTAGTAAATAGTTTTCATTTTAAATCGATTACAAACAAAGCGTTATGATTGCAATGCCAATTGCAAGTTTATTTGTTTATTTATTTTTGCACATTTGTAGTCTATACTAATAAACATGACTGTATCAGAAATCCAAACGAAAGAAATGCATGAAAAACATTCCTTGGCATACGAAAATGTGCAATATTCAAAGGTAAATATTTAATGTTTGTCTAGCAAAGCAAAAAATAGCACGAGCATGTACAATGCATTCAACTCAAGCAGCCACACATGAAAAGGACTCAATCAAAGTGAATGCAGCTGCGGAGGTTGCGAGGTGAGTGGAGCAGGTGAAGCAAGTGGTTCAGGGTAGTCTATGAGTTCAAGGATACAAAGAAAACCATATTCAGTCAATTTGGCAAACACTAAACAGCCAAAAGGTGCGTCACGGGTAATATTATATATTATATGCGATTAGGATTAGACGGACTAAAACCATTTACCAAGTGGATGGTGGATTTGGTTAAACGTGTTTGCAACATGTCACAAACTTGGCTGGCAACACTGGCAAAGTTTCTTGAGCAACATTTACACGCATGTTTTGGCAAGAGCAACCACAAGCGCTTGAGTGACTGTGCGCATGATAAACTGATTGAATGACCAGAGACTCCAAGTCTCTGTTGCATACTTTAAGGCACTGGAAGGCACTTTGCGGCTTTAGTTCTATCGATTTTGGCTACCTGCTCTTGAGAATCAATTATCCCAGTGGTTTAATTTGCAGACGCTCATCTGCGAGTCAATGGGGAAACGTTAACCCTTCAATGGTATCTTAAAGTAGCTCTACAATTGCTTTGTGTGCTCTATCTCTCTCACGTCAGTTGCATGTTAACTGCAGTGCTGGTCTACTATGACCATGGGAAAACTTAACTTAATGCCAACGGCATGTTGGCTCAATGAGGCTCATTATAGTCTGTTTGTATTTGGCTAAGACTATAGCTTTAGCTTTCGGTTACTTGGTGAGTTGGCTGCCAAAGTAGCCTCAAGCCGAGATCGTTGCACAAACAGTTTTAGCTCTGACCCCAAAAAGAGCCTCATCGCATAAAAGCCTTGGTAGTGGGTAGTTGGTAGTTTCGGACAGTACGAGGCTTTGCACGAAATTAAATTTACTTTCAGTTAATAGCATTTGTGTCAACTTCTATTCATTTAGTATATCAATTATATTTATTGATTGCATGTATTCACTTTTCATATTAAATATTCAGTTTTTTCCGTTCGAATTCATGGCAACAATTCACGCCTGTCGATTATTTAAAACAAATTTCAGTTGTCTATTTTTCTGCCATTTTTGTTTATATACAGTTTTTCGCCTGTTGTCAATTTGTGTGTGTGTGTGCTCGGAAATCAATATTTAAACAGTGTACGCTCGTTTAGTCCTTGCTGCGTTGCGAGTTGAGTCAGTGAACGTTTAAAAATAAAATCCAAACTCATTCAACTCGTTCAACGACTCAATAAATGTTGCAAATGTGCTCGTTGTCGCTGCGGTTGCTTATTTCTCTGGCTCTTCCATTTTATTTATACAGAGACAGAGCGAGAGGGAGCTTAAGCGAGTAAGAGAAAGAGAGAGCGGGAGAGACTTAGAGGAGCACGAAACGAGAACATGTCCTAGCATGTCTGCATGCTGCGCTTCGCTCGAGTGTGTAACAAATTTCGTTTCAACATTTCAAACGCTATTTATCTTTATTTCTCTTTCTCTCTTTCTTTCTTCCCCTCTCTGACACTGCTGCTGCTTCTACTTATACTGATGTTTGTTATTTGCTAACCGAAATGATATATACGTACACTGCTGCCCACAGTTATCATTAGTCATGCTTTGTTTCACATACACAACACACACACACACACACAGTCGCACACATGTCCAACGGTGCGTATGCTTGATATGATGGAGCAAATGCCTTGACTTTGCCTTAACTCTCTTATCGATTAGTTTCCACAAAAAAAAAAGAAATGAAAACTTTTCGCTTCAACTTTTCAGCCATAATTCAAACAAATTTTCAAGTTTTATTAAAATTGAGCACGCCGTCAGCAAAACTCTTCAGTTAATTACCTAATATTTGAGTTGTGCTTCAAGTGCTTCAACTAAATTAGCAACAACTTTTTCAAAATATCGACAAACTTTTGCCCCAAATAGGCAACTCAATAGCGCTAAACGTTTTATTACCCCCTCCTCCCGCCAAAAAGCCCCAGGCAAATGTCAAGTCCCATTTCCAACATAAACTGCACTTGACGTAAATCGCAAACATTTTTGAAACATTTTTGCAGTGGTAACAAATGTCAAGCGGCAAACAGCCGACGATCCCTTTGCTACCCATAATCACAATCTATTAGCGTCAACCCGAGTCGAGTCCCTACTCAATGCCATATGCCATAATTGACACAAAATGTCCCTGAGCGTGCATATTTACGCACCTAATCAATATGGTCACTACAACAGCGGCTGACTGACAGCCTCAGCAGCCAAGTAACGTGTTACTCCCAAGGTAACTCTTCATAAATTATTTGGCGACTTAATTAGGCACAGCTCGGCGGGTTTTGGCCAAAATCATCTCAATATTCACGCGATTTCACAAAAGTTTCGCCTTAAAACTTTTGCCAATATTGACAGAGTCTTAACAGTCGGTGGTTGGAGATTATGTTTGTCTTTAAGCCGCAGACAACACAAACAGTCAAGTAACATCATCATAACCACGCGAATTTTGGCAAAATAAATCGGATTAGTTTGGATTTGCGTTGTTACTTTAAATAAAAGTATTTTTAAATTATAGTTAACTTTAAATTAAACTGCTTCTAAGCATTAGCTAAATTTCTCTGACTCTGCTTAGAGTTTTAAACATACAGCTTTTTCTGATGTATTGCAAATTGAATGCGAATTCAATAAAACGAACCTTTTAACTTCTGTTTGAAATGAAACTTGGCTTACATCAAATATTTAGAAGCAGCTTGGCAAATGCTAACAGTTAGGACTAATGTCAGAGTTTAATATTTACGCACAAGTGGGCTTATTGAATGATTTACAAACTATTGCAGGCAAGTTCAAGTTGCCGTTCATGTTGTTCAAGGGCAAACAAGCGGAAGGCGCAAAAACAAGTTCTAAAACATCCGTGTAAAATATACAAGCTTAATGGGAAATTCTGTTGTAAAGCAAATCGATGTGGGGCCAAGCCGAAGGGTCGCTTAAACCGATTGAAACAATAAACTGAATGCAGAATGCCTGAAAGCCCACTCAGTTGAGTTATCTACTTTAAGTTGAGCCGATAACTTTATACGCAACAACTCCATTTGATTGATGAGATTTATGCCTGCAGCTCGCGCTTAGAATTGTATTTTATTTCATTTCGTTTCATTTTATTTATTTACCCTCCTCTTGCCGCCTTTCAACGTGTTTCCTCTTTCAGTGCTGATCCCCTAAAAAAAAGCAAACAAAAACATTTAAAGCGGCTCAGAGACAATTCCATGAGCATTATATATGTATATATACTGTATATTATATATATTATTGTATGAGAGGAAATCAAGTGGATTTAGTGTCATAGGACGCAATTTAAGCTTTATCTTTTAGTCATTCGCATTCGCATTGTCATTTCCCATTGTCATTTTTAATTGGCTTCGTTTTTGTGCTTGAAATTGAAACTTGAAGAGTTTGAGTGGCATTAATTAGTCGTTTACTTACCATCGACTCCTAAAATTCGAGTACTTCACATCGCAGTGCACCAGTTGAATTTCATTTCATATTCTTTGTCATGACAACAAGCTGAAAATGCAAAGAGTCCATCCCCATAGTCAGCTGAGCTTTGTTCAGTGCCTAAGAGCTTAATTACCACGTGCACAAAAGTCAAAGGCACCAGGTGATGTCTACTGCTTTTCATGATGAAACTCAGTGCTTGACTTCTTATTCAATGCTGTTCAACGTGGCGCATGAACTTTACTTGGGCACTGCAGCTAGCAACTCTCAACTAAGAATATATATGGACGCACAACTGTTGTGTTGGTGCTTAAGACTTAAATTTGCTAAAATGGGAACAATTTTGAGTGTTTTTAACTTATATAAAGATCGGTTATTCCCTTAGCCATGGCTTTTTTAAGCTTCGTAATGAGCAGTTGAACAGTTCATACTCTGCTTTACTTATGATACCAAAAGAAAGAGAAAAGAATTTCATTAGTTTCGTTAAAAATTAAAATTTTGTTATATTTTATTTGCCAAACTTTAAAATAAATTTGTTTTAGGAATTGTTTCCTATATTTTTAGTGTAGCATACTTTTCAGCGCTTCGCTTTCAACTGCTTCTGCAAGCAAAGAAATGTTTGCCTTGACTTTGCAGCCAGACATAGACAACTCACAAACACTTATACACACCCTACGACCCACACACCTAAAGAAAAAGTTTAAGAGTGAGCGGCGCAGCTGAAGACAGCATTTTGCAGTTGGAATTAATTTGCTTGCACTCATTTGTTTTGCAGTCTTCGTCGTCGTCGTCGTTGTCGTCCTTGGTCCCCTTTGTCCTTGTCAGGCTGTCAGAAAGACTGTCATGAGCTTTGGCTTGAGCTCTTTTTGTTTGTCCACGCTTCAAATTACAATTTTCGCTTTTTCTGCTCATATTTATTGCATTGTCATGCCACCTGCAACAAGAGCGCTGCAAATTAATTTGTTCCACTTGATCATAAGCGTGCTTCAATTTGTATAAGCAAACCCTTCAGGCTGCAACAACTACAAGTTATACTGTAAATAATACAAAACTAACACCAGAACTGTCAATTGTTTTCAAGTGGCAAGTAGAAAATGCTTAAGGTTTTAAACTATTCCTTGACCATTTGCATTTTCTATAGGATGAGCTGAACATAAAGATTGCATTTGCTCAACTTGCGCTACTTAAAGAAAGTTTAACGCTTCAGCTTGAGTTCTTGTCGCACAGATGATAGTCTCATAATGGAAGCGCATAAAAAAGCAGTGAATTAAATGCGTAAATAAGTAATAAGCTAATAGCACTTATGCGGCATGCAACATGCAATATCCAAGTTGCATTTGCCACTTGCTGACACTAAGCCACATTTAATGTTTAGCAAAACAGACACCAAACACCAGAAGCAGCAGTAGAAATAGAAAAAGAAACTGAAACATGAACTGAAACAGAAACTGAAACAGAAACAACATCAGCAACATGAGGTTAATAAAAGTTCTACGACATTTTGACCTGAAAAATATTATAAAATATAAAATGGCTACCAGACTGTTGCTCTTATGCTGTTCTTGTTGTTTGTGCGCTCCAGCTGCGGCAACAGCCTGACAGTGTGCTTCAAATAGTGGCATAGTAAAATATTTACTTTGGCAGCGGCTGCAACGACAAGTGGGCAGGCTGAGGTCGAAAGACTGAGCGTTTTAGGGTTGTGGCAATGTAGGGTTGCCAGTGCTGCTCAACAAAATGAAAAGCAAAAGCCGGGCAAGCAGAAAAAATTCATTAAAAGGGATAACGACTCACATAGTTTGTTGCGGTCGTTGCCATTGCCGTTGCTCGTCCATGTGTGCCACTGCGTGTGTGTGTGTGTGGGAGTGTGTGTGTGTTTGTCAGTATGTAAGTATATGTGTGTTAAAGGATTAAGGATTTTGGTAGCCATTTTTTAGTGGAATTTAATTACAAATTATGTGAAGCGGCAAAGCAGTTAGACAGTGGACCACTCGGCTTTATGTTGGCCAAAAACTGGCACAAACAGCTTTAAGCGGACTGTCTACTTGTCTTCCTATCTCTCTTTGAGTCTCTCTTCCTGTCTCCATGTCTCCAACTCCGCTTTTAGTCTGTCTGTCAGCTTAGCCTAGCAACGTTGTGACACACTTTAAGTGGCCACAGTTCTAGCCAAATTCCTTGTCCACACAAATCTGCGCTAATTAACGAGCTTTACTCATTAAAAGCCAAATATGCTTTATTTCATTAACATATTTAATTACTTAGTGTTCAGTTTACAACTGTTTGCGTTCCCCAGCTCAACGGCAGCGATTTATTTCAATGCGTTTGATTTTATTCAATTATTTAAACTGCATTTACAAATGCAATCGATATTGTTTTTAACTTTTGTATAACACTTTTTTTGCAACCTAATTATTGTAAATGTTTTTCCTTTATTCTATGCGTTTTATGCATTAGAAAACTGCGCATTTATTTATTTATTCAATTCAGTAGGGAAAGAGTTGTGAAATTGTGCTTTAAAGCAGAGTTTAGAGAACTAAATTAAGTTAGGAAATAAACAGCAATAATAATTTAATTTCTGGCTCTCATAGAAATTACGTATACGTACTTTTTTGTATAGTTTTAGAATTATTTACAAATCTGGTTTTAATGCTATATTTTTTTAAATTTTCAGTAGTTCAGCAGTTCATTTTCTATTCTAATGAATCAGCTACGTGGAATAAAATCTAACGATTTAATTGGACAAGCAATGTCCTGCTCTTGACTACCAAAATAAAGCAGCAAAGTGTAACCAGCATGATAATCCCTTCAGTGTAATATTTAATTATAATTTTGTGATCACAAAATTTGAAACTCACATTTTTGATTTTCCACGCGACGAACACGATGGAAACTTTTGTAAATTAAACACAGTTCATAATTCAGTCGCCTTGTGGCCACGGTGGACTGGTGGCAAAGTTAAGCCGTGACTTGCCACATGCACATGCAGTTGCTCAACTTGCTGCATCACTCACTTGAATCTGCAGTGGAAACTTGCTGACTAAGCGGACCACAGAGAGCCACAAGTGCAACAAGAGAAACAACAATAAAAGCGACCAACTTGCCGCACGTAAGCAGGAAAATTAAAGAGCACAAGAGCAGATGGAGGATTTTTAATCAGAGCACAATATATACACGGCACTTTTGAATATTAAAGAAGGATGAAACATGGAAGACGGACGACTTAAATCAAAGCAATCAACGCTGACGTAGCTGAAGTGGCAGCTGCTGTTGTTGATGCATTCGCAGCTAGACGGAAGATTGCACATCATTCAAGTGCAGCACGTGAAATTTTTGGCATTTGCCATCAAAGCGAAAGAGTGGAGCTAAGTGGAGGGAAGTGCTGGAGAGATGGGGCTGGTAGTTGGTGGTAGGAAGGCAGGAAACTCAAGAATGCCAATACCATTCGGCAAGAGTCCTTGTACAGCCAAAGGAGAAATCAATTTGTGCTTTGATGTTTCACTGCGATTCAAGTGCATTGCAGGATGCAGAGAGAGAGAGAGAGAAGAGCACTTCAGGCATTGGTATTGGCATTGCCTTTGCCCAAAACTTTGAGTAATTCATTTATAATATTACCCATACGCCATGTTCGACATGAAGACAATTAAATTATGCAGGGCAATCAATGGCAATGCCTGTGCTTTATGCTATATAGTATATGCAATTAATCATATTGCACGCAATAACATTGCATTCTAGTGGCCTTGACATGTACAGCACAACAAGTTTAAGCAGCATTTAAACACAATCATTAGCCATATTACCGCTGGCAAGCAGCAACGTTTGCTTTTGCTGCTTGTCCACTTAGTTTGCAACATAATTAAATTTATTATGCAAAAGGTAACAAGTGAAGCAGTTTCCTTATTGTTCTGCTTGTTGTTTTCCCCGGCTGCTGTTCTCCTCTCCAGCACTTTAAACGACTTGCGCTTCCTGTGCTGGACCCCGTGTTCTACTCACTTCCTGCACTTTATTAACGTTCTGACGCTTTTAACGCATTTTTAATTTGAAATTCACTTTTACAACGCAAACCAATTTGTTAAGAGAGTAGTGTACTTTGCTACCAGTTACTGTGATTAGCCAAAAAGTAGCAATCCACTTTAACCAACTCTATTCGCACAATCGCATTGCAACAAACTTGAAAGTCGAATGAATCCGTTGCGCTGTCTGCCTCTGTCTCTATGCCCCTTTCTCTCCATCCATTCTCCTTCTGTCCCCCCATAAAGTTAGCTAATTAGACTCTCTTTCAGGTGTGTTTACGCGAGCTGCTGTTGTCTGCCCTTCGCCTGTGAAAGTTTCGCCAAAAACGCGCTCAAATTGTTCGCACGACATGATGCAGCTGAAATTGGTGTAACTGCTACTGCTGTTGTTCCTGGCCACTGCCAAATGACGCTAGACCAAAATTGGGTGACCATTTAGCGGGCACTGCTAATTGGCAGACATTGTTAATGACAGGCTGAGGACTTAGTGGGGAATACGAGTTATTAGCGACAAATGTTGGGCCACCAATGCTACAATCAGATATTAAGTATACGCAGCGTATGCGCGTTTAAGTTGGCAGTAAGGAAACATCAACAGTTATGAGACCTGTAGCTCTTGCTGCGTATACGTAATATGCAACTTGAATGTCAGAAATTATTCCCATAAACTGCATTTCAATATTAAAAAATATTCCAATTTATTTCATAATCGATGAGCATCAATAATCCTGTCTATACTTGAATTTATCGTCATTTTGATTTCACTTGTATTTTGCATCCAATAAATTGCAATAAATCACAAAATCAAAGTAAATGTAGCAAGCTACAAATCATTTCAACCATTACGTGTCGTTTAAGATATGAAGCACATCCTGTGGGTAGGTAACGTACAAGACCTGCAGAGATAACAAGTAAACGTAACGTATACGCAACGTACGCCACATACACTAAACAGCACTGGCAACTTGTTATTGCTGCTGTTGGTCAGCCAAACAGCTTAAAATATTGAAGTTCTTTTACTTGCTCTCTGTCATTCCTACTACCTCTTACTTACTCTTCTGTTTATTTCTCTCTCTCTTCGACTGCCATGTCTGCTCTGTCTTAACATGCATTTCCACTTAAATTAAAGCCAACAATTGCCATTATTTCTCATTTGGCCTCGACTTTTCTTAGGTTAGACGACTTTTAGACAGGCTTTCTGCACAAATTAAAATAAATTAAGTACCGAGCAACTTGACAAACCTGTGAGTATTTGGAAGCTCTCGGGAACTAATTAAATAGAAGAGTTTTTCAGCATTGAATGTATAGAGGAAAAATCGTAGCAATTATGGCACCTGCTAACCGTAAACTGAACGTATCTCAATTATGTGTAATAAATAATAAAATATGCGCGCCGATAAACGAGAATAGGAATGCCAAAGGGACACCAAAAGAGATAGGCCAACAGAGTCGGAAACGGAGATGAAGACGGACACGGAGATGGAGACGGAGACAGGTCTCTTGTTACGTGCGGATACGCAGTTGCGTTGCCTTGGCATAATTAAGTGGATTTTAATGAGCGTCGAGCCAAGTGGGACCCACAAAGAGAATATGCAATGCTTTGGATTTTGATTTGTGGCCACTTGGGTTGGCTATTTAGATTAAGCATACGCAACGTGCCACAAAACACAATTCATAAATGTCACAATGAATAAGTTTATACGAGCAGAATGAAGACTGCACAGTTGACTTTGGATACAGTTTAGTTTATTACAGTTACGTGCCACTTCAAGAAGACGCAGTCGTTGCTTTCTTCTTTTGCTTTTTCGTTTTGGTTTTACTGCTGGGTTTCGTCTCAGACTCAGACTTCTCCTGCTGTTCCATTATGCGCTGGAATAACACTACGTTGACATCATCCAGTGCACGACTGTTGCTATTTAAGTTGTCGATGTGCACAGGCCAAGTGCGCTCAGTGCTGGGCACATTGAGCTTATCGAGCAGACGAGTGGCCAGCTGTGGAATCATTGGCTGCAACACAATACCACAAATCCGCAACGCATCCATTGTCATGGCGATGATTGTCTCGAGGCGTGGCGCATTCGGTGCACTGCCGCCGGCCTTTAGTTCCCAGGGTTTGGCGCACTCAAAGAAATTGTTGGTTGCATGCAGCGCTGCAATGACCGTGTCGGCCACCAAGTGGAAGTGATTGCACTCATAATGCTCCTCACACCGTGCTGTAAATGCAAAAATATGAAATGTGAAATGGGAAATGGATGGCAATAGTTTTCAGTGGCTGACTCTGGCTCACAAGTGCGCACTTGTAGTTGTAGTTATTGCCCGGAAGTGTGCCAGCATGGCAACTTGGCTTACTCCTTTTGGCCACTTCAACTGTTAGCTTCTCAAATATTAAAATGATTTACCCGCCAGCTGCAGCAGCGCCTCCTGCATACGCTTGGCTGCATCCAAGCCCTGCAACAACTTCGCCAAGTGCTCGGCATGCGGTGCGGGATACATTTGTTGTGGATTCAGCGACTTGGCACAAGCGCGTGATAACAGATTGCCCAAAGTGTCCGCCAGCTCGGAGTTTAGTATTCGCATCGCTTTCACGTGACTGAAATCTGCAAAATAGAAGGGAAAAACTTCTTTACTTGCCTGCAGTTGACAGCGTTTCTCGCTGCTCATTAGAGCGTTATTTACCCCTGGGTGGCACAGTGCGTATGAGCAATGTTTGTTGATTGTCAGCTTAAAATTTTCGCATTGCACAAACTCAAATAATTTACAAAATGTAAAGGGAATTCAACAAATGAAACTGCATTCAGTTTATTGCATTTAAAAATATCTGCTTTAAATATTTTAAGTCGCTTAGTGGAAGCAAAGCGATTTCAACAATTTGCACAGCGTCCTTTTTGCCACTTGCTGTGTCAAATATAAATAGATAAAGACCAGATGTTCACAGAGTAAACTAGAAATTTGTATGCTGTTTGTTGCCAGGCAAAACTTTTTCAGTTTCATTCAACGCGCTGTGTAAACAGCTGAGCTTTCGCGCTTTTGTTGTCAACAGCAGTTCTTGAGTTTACTGCAGCTTTCTGGAGTGTATTAAAATCACGATTCGGACTTAATAAAGGAGCTAAGGGCAGTCTGGTTAGAAATTCATTAAGTGTACTACATTTTGGGCAATAAGTTGGTATAAGTCTTGAAGCAAATAGAGATAATATGTTCACTACTAAACTACATTTAAATCTGTTAAATTTACAAGGTATTTTAGCATAGTATATATATTTATACAGGGTATAAAGTAGTCTACCTAGCCTACCCTACTTACTTGATTGCACAAAACACCTTTTAGTGAAATGGTTGCCTGCTTTTGAATAGCTGTCAAAGAGCATTATAAAATAAATAAATGTTGAGCAATTAGCAGTGTGGCTGCAATATTTACCTGCAATAAATGAGCACACCACACACGCGACACCCACACACCCAGTACACAGGAAACCGGATACAAAAGCGAGAATATTAGTTACGGATCAATGCTAATTGGTATTGGCCATGATTATCGACTGTTGATTATCTGCACAAAATGCAGCTAAATTGCACACAGACCTCATTTATTTGCATGGCTCAACAAATTCGCATAAAGTTCAACGACAATCATTTCTATATATATATATATTGTGTGCGATGTGGCATGCAACTTTAATTAATATACATTCTGTGAAATTTGATTTCGGATTTTTGAACTGCGATGTGCGCGATGTTTGGCGACTCAATTGTACAATCACACCATGACCGATAATCAAAGTTGGTCAGCCATAAAATACACGTATTGGCCAACAATAGCTTGTGTTTGTATGTCTGCTGTTGGTAATTAAAAATGTTGCTGCAGTTGCCACAAATTGCCGCTGAAATGCAATCAATTTTACACCTAGTTTTGACACCTCTTCGAAAAATTGTGTCCAAAATGTTTACTAATTAGTTTCGGGCCATCGATTTGTTCATGGAAGTCCACAAAATGAATTCAACCAAAAGCAAAGCAGCAACAATAATAGCAAAAGTATAAAACAACAACTACAATTGAGGCACTGGTATTATTCAAATCGTTTGGCTATAGAACTTTATGTGGATTTTTGCCAGTTTTGGGAATTGCATTTCCATGCCAAGTGATTCTCGAGCAGCAGACGGACAGCAGCTGTTCTGCATCCCCTAAAAAAAAAGAAAGAGTGGAAGAAGCAGCAAAACAAATGCATATTCAAGCAGATTGCACACACACACTGGCACACACACACACTCAGGCACACACACTCGCATCCAGCTGAGGTTTTGCCTGGAGAATCAAAAGTGTTTCCTCTTGCTACCCACTTGTTTCCTCGCTTGCTCCACATCATTAATGCAATTGTGTTGTCGCTGCTGGTGCATAACTTTTTGCAGGCACTGCAGCAGCAAAGTCAAGTCACCGAACAACCTGAATTTGAATGCCGTGCACTCACAATCAACTCAACTCAACTTAACATACTTATGCACACGTGTATGCACATAGAAATACACACACACACACACAGTAAAGCATGTAAAGTTCAAGCTGCGGCAACGTCTATACACCCATTATACCCTAGAAAAGTTGTAAAGTTTTATTAACTTAATATTTTCACTTTTCACTTTGTTTCTTGGCAAAACTTTGAACAGCTTAAAAGAGTTACAGTTTGAAATAACAGCCAAGGCGTCACATTAACAGGCGCTGTTAATGTGCTGTTAAGTGGCATAAATTGCTTAACTTTTGGCCATCAACACAGTCTGGCATACCCCACTGCCACAGCTGGGTATAACTCATTTATGCAATGCACCAGAAAAAGGCTCGAATTTAATTTCCAACTGAACAAAATTTGATTTCCAATGCATTACATTTTGATGAATCAAAGGAGTAGGATGAGCTCGTTGGGGGCATGCAACATTTGGCTAAAATCAATGGCAATCGAAGAAGCCAACACATAAGTTGGCCAGGCTAAGTGCTGTTTTGGTAGCAATTATGCTGCAATGCGTTAGCAGCTAATGTAATTGCCACAAGGAGCAGCCACTAGGAGCTGCGTCTTACCACATGCCACTTGGTAGTTGCTATTGGCCATTTGTAGCTGGTTTTAACGGGTTTTACGTGTGTGCAGCTCCGCAACGGAAACTGTAAAAGCGGCTTTGGTTATGACTCTGTCCACGGTTCGACGGGCCCTTAAGTCCTACTGGGGGGATCAGTGGCAAGTTGGCACATGTTGTGGCATGTGGCATGTGCAACTGCAGGCGCCACAACAACGGCAATTTGTAGAAAGTTTTGCACATGTTGCACAGGTGCACGTGACTGCCGCAAGTTGCAAACTCATCGTGCTCGCCGTGTGTCTCAGACAAATGTTGTTCCACTTATTTGGCATAACATAAATAATACTTTTTGTTGCATGCCCCCAATGCACGGCCAGACCTTAAATTGTTTAAATGACTTGTCGCACTTGCTGCATTCTTTTTGCCAGCCACTGTGTCCTTGCCACACAACGCCTCAATGGCAACTTTGCTGCCACACACACTCGCTCTCTGTCCCACTCCCACTCTATTCCTCTATCTCCTTCTTGCTACAAAGTGGCACTACATGGGCGTGGCAGTGGCAAGTGTCGACGTCAAATATTTAAACACTTTTACGCCGAACCAAAGTGCAAACTCGCCCACAGACACAACCAGAGTTGAAGTCAGGAATTCTGGCTTTAAACCTGCAGCCGTTGAACTGAACTGAACTGAGCTCAACTGATGTAGAAAGCGAATACGTGTATATATAATATAGTTTATATAAAATGATTTTAAAGGGTCATGTTAAACTTGTGACTGAGCTGCTTGGCACTGGGCACAACTTTCTTCAGCTGTCTAAATACAGAAGTTTAAGCTGATACCCGGTGTGATTTATAAGACGAGGGGATTGATCAACTGGTAATGAAATAAAGCAACAGACAAAAGGCAGTTAACTATTATAAATACTGTGTATTTCAGTCTTATAAGTCTGTTACTTTGAGCTACAAACTGATCACTGACAAAGCACAAAAAATCACACTTAAAGAAAGCTAAAATCTAAACCAACTACAGCCCATTAAACAGTTGAGACTACTCCTTTGCTGCACTCCTGCCAAGTCTTACATTACGACATGTTTAATCAGGGCTTTATGAGCTCTAAAAACAAGAACTTTGCCCTGTTAAAAGACCAGCAAGACAAAGATTAAAAGTAGGCCAAGAATTATGCACACGACAGACACGACAGGGAAATGTGGAAAAACAAAAGGAAAAACTCAAGAGATTTTCGCATTGCAGCTGGTGAAAATTGTGCCAAAGATAAGAAGAAGTTTTGGGTATTCCAAGAGTCCCCAACCAGTTGAATTAAATGGTGGCAAGCCAGCAGTTCGCCATTATGCCATTATGCCACTCTGCCACTAAAAGCGATTGTTGCACGAACGTTGAAATCGCGCTTCATTTGCTCACAAAATTGCATATAGAAGCGGGTGTAGTCCCTCAACCGATGCCTTGGACCCCTGCCAAATGCAGTTTCAGTGTTGCTGGACAGCGTGGGGGTGTGGGTGGTGTGCTGGGTGAGGCCGAGCCGGAAGTGGCGCCTGCGGGCAGCTGCAACGCGACCAGCGTGGCAGCATTTCAAAATTAAATTGTTGGTAATGAAAAGTTGTGCACTTAATGATGGTTGCCCCTAGCCACTAGTTGCCACCACTCACCACTCACTAGCCACACGCCCTCTCCTACCCCCTCTGCTACGACTATGGAAAGCCATAAAAGAATCTTGCAATGGAAAACGGATGTCACCAATCAGACGAAGCGTTCGGAACAAAACTTATTGAAATGTGATTGAAATGTTTGTGTCCATTGCCCGAGGCGTGCAAAACAGTGCCTGTCACAAGTATTTTCCACTCAAAAGTTTGCTTAATTTAATAATCTTGGCGCTGCCACAGCTGCCAGTTTTTCGCACATTTTTCTTTATAATATGCACAATATTAACGAGATGCGCGCGTTCAAGGCAAATGCAATAAAAAAGCTACAAAGAATTAAATATTTGTGGCAGGCCGACAGTTAAATACTCTATCTGCTAACAGAAGTAATTGAAGGCGCTATCCTAATGAAGCAACCCCTTGGTAAATCAACGTTTCCACAGCTTCCTTTGGTGTCCTCTACTCCCCCACTTGAAGTGTTACAAACCCCATGGCACTTGCAGCATACCCTGCTCAACAGGCATTAAAAAAAATGCAATTAAATTAGCCGCAAGGCATAAGGCCATAAAAATAAGCAGCAACCAGGAGTTGGCAGTCTGATCCAAAACTGCACGATGAAAATTGAATAAAGGTAGGGAAAAAGGGCAGCAGGGGGGTAGGTAGGACAGCCAGAAGAGGATGGTTGGGTTGTCAGAAAAGTCGGTAATAATAATTGAAAATGCAAAATTAAATTTAAATTTAAATTGCTGGCAAAAACAAAGCAGACGTCAAGCCAAGCTATTAAGAAGCGAGTCGGGAGCCGGGAGTCGAGAGTCGAGTGTTAAAATTGAGAGCTCAAAGCTGAGGCTCATGAGCCTACGTTCATTTATGCAAATTGAATGGCGAAAAGGTTAAGGAATCAATCAAATTCTATGAAAATGTGGGCGTGACAATCAAACACCAACAACAATTGGTACAAGAGCAATAACGTCGTTAAAGTTGATGACTTCTGGCCGTGCGTCGAGGCGTGTTAATTGCTTTTGGGCCAAATTATGTGGGTGTTGCTGACAGCGGGGCGTGCTAGGGGCGTGGCCAGCGAAAACAATTGGCGAAACGGCTGATAATAGATAGGGCATTACATGAGTTACAATCGAAATTGAGGCAGGGACAGCCTCAAGTAGTTTTCAAAGCAACTGTTGACCACAAAGGGTTGAGTAGAGTGCAGAGTGGAGAGTGGGGTGTATGTATGACAAACTAATCATATCTGGCAGCAAGTTACATAAGCTTCAAAAACTTTTGCCTGTCTGTGAGGGTCTAGGAGTCTAGAAATCTTATGCAAACACGAAGGCTAATCTTAAACCAAGTTCAAGCAACAACAGCAAACTTGGCAACCGAATAAACAAAAGTCGGCAGCTTCTGACAGACCAAAAACTTTGCAACAACAAGAACAACAACAACTAGCAGAACTACAACAACTAAAAAACCAACTTCTTTTTTGTTGTATAAATTTGTATGCAAATGGGAAACAAAGGTACGAGCAAAACTAACGAAATCAGCCAAGTGACGACATACATTTGCATGTAATACAGCACTGGGCATGCAAATAGAACTGCTAGTACTTGTTAACATAGAAAATAGTAGTATTAATAGAGGTGTACCTAATATACTGCCCAGCAGTGTACACATTTACAAGTCTATGGAGAATACTTACTGCCATCACTGTGCGCAACACCCTCACGCAGCAGAAAGTAGCGCAGACCCTCCATGGTGTACTGCTGGGCTGCCTGCACGGGATCCACAACATTGTGCTTGCTCTTGGACATCTTCTGGCCATCCACAGTCCAGTGCGAGTGGACGTGCAGCTGCTGTGGGGGCGCCAGGCCAGCAGCCAGCAGAAAAGCTGGCCAATAAATGCCATGGAACTTGAGAATATCCTTGCCAATCACCTGCTGGGCAGCTGGCCAGTGACTGGAAAACTGAAAGCAAGAAATAGAAAGTCAAAGCTTAATTTGAACTCAACCCAATCTCAACTCACCTGTTCATTGGGATAGCCTAAGGAGCTCAGGTAGTTGATCAAGGCATCCAGCCAAACGTAGACAGTTTGGGTGTCATCGTTGGGCACAGGAATCGCCCAATGCACACGATTCGACGGGCGGGAGACGGAGACATCGGGCAGTGGTTCATTCAACGTGTCCAGCAGAATCTTCTCAAACTTTGCTGGTCTAATGCGTGCCTCCTGCTGCACCCAGTGACGGACATCGTCCTGAAAGTCCGACAGCCGAAACATATAGTTCGTTTCCTCTGTCCACTCCACTGGATGTCCAGATTCTAGAGAGTAGCGAGCTCCACTCTGCTCGTCCAAGCGCAGCTGGGAGTCGGTGAGAAAAGTTTCATCCGAGACACAGTACCAGCCACTGTAGGCTGCCGAGTAGATGTGACCGCGTGACTGCAAAGCTTGCTGTAAAGAATGGGAGTTGATATACCTTCTACTACAAGGTGTTTTGCTGCTACTTACCCAGAAATGGGACACCGCCAACTTGTGCCGCTGCTCAGTGGTGCGTATGAAATCGTCGTGCTGTATACCCGCTGCCTTGAAGACATCTCTATAACGCATCGAGATATCATCACAATACTGTGCCACGCCTACATTGTGCGCCGCTGCCGCCTGTTGAATCTTCGTGCCGTGTTCGTCTGTGCCGGTGCAGAGCCGCACACTTTTGGATGGATGAAGCAGACGCTGGTAACGACAGTGAGCATCGGCTATAACCGCCGAATAAAGGTGGCCAATATGTGGAGCTACAAAGAATGTTTTAATTCATCTATTCTTTATTTTCCTATTGTTATTCAACAATTCCAGTTAGCGCTCTTTGGTCTCACCTGCGTTTACGTAGAATATTGGCGTTGTTACGTAATGTGAGCTTTTGCAGCGTACTCCTACCGCATGTATGTATTTTATTTTACTCAATAACATTATAAAAACACTTAGTTTAACTTATAACGGCACTCTAACTAAATTATAAATAACAATTTGCCGGCAACTTGCAAAACAATCAGCT
Source organism: Drosophila acutilabella (assembly GCA_035046005.1). Lineage (NCBI taxonomy): Eukaryota > Metazoa > Arthropoda > Insecta > Diptera > Drosophilidae > Drosophila > Drosophila acutilabella. The sequence goes on from JAWNOK010000003.1 coordinate 8,528,025, forward strand.
GTTGGACCAATGCTGCCCATCGCTGTTAGGAAACAGCTGTTGAGTGGCAGCATTGCTGCACAGGGTGTTCAATAAATGTTATGATTAACAGGCAACTGTTAATGCCTTAAGAGCGCGAATTTTTAAAACAAATAAAATATGTAATTTAAATAAATAAAATAAAAGTAAACTTAAAAATATAAAAGATAACAAGCGAAATCGAGTAAGTTAACTACATTTTGGTGGAACTCGCACGCTTAGCGGGTTTCTTCAACTGCCGCCAGTGAAAAGCAGTGCGTCTCGCTCTAGAAGCTTTCTGTTTCGCTTCCACTGCAGCGCAGGCGGCTTTGTAGGCAGCGCTCTTGGTCTTCTCGTAGTCGTGCTTTGCGTCGGAAATTTGCCGGTTCAAGCTTTCCAGACGATTCTTGGCCGCTTCAAGGAGTTGCGTCTTCTCGGCTAGCTCCTGTTGTGCCCCATTGGCCACGTTCTCAATGTTGCCCAAGTTGACGGTGGCCGCTGCCACCAGGCGTTTCATCTGACTGAGCTGTACCTGCGCCTCCTGCGCTGCTTGCGTGGCGGCATGGGCATTCGCTTGGGTGTTCTGCAGCGATGCTGTGATCTCAGTGACCACCGCATCCGCTTCGCACATTTCCTGCTGCAGCTGCTCCACAATCTGCTGTTTGCCCGCCAGCGCTGCCTCTGCCGCTCGCGCCGACTGCGCCGCCCGCTCGGCCAGCTCTGACTTGACCTGCATGGCAGCAGCCTCTGCCGCGGCCATTTGGGCATCGCTTGCGGCTCTTGCCTCCTGCGCGGCCTTCTGGGCAATGTTCGATGCTTTCGTCTTGGGATCCCCACCGCTAAGGGGACTCTTTTGCTGGGTACAACCATCGCCTTCCCCGCAATCCGAGTACAGACTGGATATGCGCTGCTTGTTAACACCCTCGCCAAGAGGCTCTCCACAACTATAGCTGTCCAATCGGGGAATTGCTTGCAGCAGTACGAGAAGTAGAAATAACACTGTACGGTAAAGCATATTCCAAGCAGTTCTGCCTCGACCACATGCCAAATCATTTCGACAGTTGAAGCAACTCTGACTTTATTTTCATACCCTGTAATCATTCTCATAATACGTCAGTGACGCCACTTCTGCACTGCGTCACTCAGCGGGATCAACTGAAGCGAACAGTCAAGTCCAGGCCGTATTTATTGCTACACACAGACACACACTTACATACTTAACTCACCACTGTGAACTAAGCTACAGTCTACAGGGTGCTCTCCTAATTGACTCTTTCTTTGCGCTCTTTCTCTCTCCCTTTCTCTTAATAAAACTCCCACGCTTGCTGCTGTAGGCGCCTGTGTGGTGAGTTTCAAACGCAAGCTCTCTCACCATTTCACTATGCTGTGCTTAACATTGGCTGCTCGCTTGCTCCAAGCACTTTAAGCGAGACGCCACTGTTGCTGTGGCCTTGTTACTCACCGATTTGTTGTTGATCCCGCGCTCATTAAGAGCAGTGCAGCTAATCAACAAAGAGAAATCTGCGCTTAATCTCTTAATCATTTTTGAGTAATTACTTTGTGCATGTATGCCTTAAAGCTGTTTATCTCTTCGAAGTGTAGCTTAAGAAATATACAAATGTTAAACTTTAATCTATGAAATAATTATCAATGTTGAACGCTTCTTCTGCGAGACATGCGTCGAGTTCTTTGAGCCTTCTGCTTAGCCTCGACAGCCGCGCAAGCCGCTTTGTAAGCCGCCTTCTTGGTCTTCTCAAAGTCCTGCTTAGCAGCTTGCAGTTGATGGCCTAAGTTCTCGACACGATTCTTCGCCGCTTCGAGTAGCTGCGTCTTCTCCGACAGCTCTTGCTGAGCTCCATTGGAGACATTCTCGATGTTACCCAGATTTGTGACCGCTGCCTGCACCAACTGCTTTAGTTTCTCCAGCTGCGTTTTGGCCTCAATCGCTGCATCGTTGGCGGCAGCTGCATTCGCCTGTGTATTCTGCAGGGAATTGGTAACATCTTGGACCACAGCCTCGGCCTCATGGTGCTCCGACTCCAGCTGCTCCATGATCTGCTGCTTCCCCGCTAGCGCTGCCTCCGCAGCTCGTGCCGATTGCAGCGCTCTCTCGGCCAACTCGGACTTCACCTGTGCCGCTGCAGCCTCTGCCGCTGCTAACTGTGCATCATTCGCTGCCTTTGCCTCCTGAGCTGCCTTCTGTGCAATGTTAGAGGCCTTGGCTTTGGGATCCGTTTTACCCAGACTGTTGCCACAGGTTTTGGGGCTGCCGCAGTTGGATCCCTCCCCTGCCTCCTTCTTGCCAGCCTCCTCATCCAATTTGACCAAGTCGGGATGTATGTCCAGGTTACGCTTGTTGTACACCTGTTAACATTAAATCATTAGTTGGTCCCTTTAGGGGCTAAGACATTAGCAATCTACTGACCTTGTCACGCGATCTGAGGATATAGCTCTCGGAGACACTGCCAATGTTGAGGATTATAAATAAGGAAATATATAGCATTGTGCCGATCGGTTCTAAATTATTTTCATTACCTCAGCTTGAATGTCACTTTTTTGAAACTAAAAACAAATCTAAAGTGGAGCTCGGGAATTACAGCTTTGTCGAGGGATAGGATCAAAGTGAACGTAGGATAAAGGAGTAAACTCTTCCCTTTTAATTGAAACTTTATAAAAAATATATAAACTTAAAAGGTTAAGATTAAGTTCGGCAGGTGCCGCCTGGATTTCTTTGTGCCTTTTCCCTGGCCTCGACTGCGGCACAGGCCGCCTTGTAGGCCGCCTGCTTGGTCTTCTCAAAGTCCTGTTTGGCGCACTCCAATTGTTTGCCCAAAGAGCCCACTCGATTCTTGGCAGCTTCGAGTAGCTGCGTCTTCTCGGCGAGTTCCTGTTGCGCAGCATTCGACACACTCTCCAGTTGACCCAAATTAAAGATCACCGCCTGCACTAGTCCCTTCATATAGTTGACCTGATTCTTGGCTTCAGTGGCTGCATCTCTGGCCCCAGCTGCGTTCACCTGGGTGTTCTGCAGTGACTCGGTTACCTCCTTCACCACAGCCTCCGCTTCATGATGCTCCGTCTGCAGCTGCTCCATAATCTGCTGCTTGCCCGCCAGCGCTGCCTCAGCGGCCCTTGCCGACTGCATCGCCTTATCGGCTAGTTCGGTCTTCACCTGTGCAGCTGCAGCCTCTGCAGCTCCCAACTGTGCATCATTCGCTGCCTTGGCCTCCTGGGCCGCCTTCTGAGCAATGTTCGAAGCCTTGAGCTTGGCATCCATCTTTCCCGGTAATTGGCCACCATTTTTGGTGCTCGCGTTGCAGCTTTTAGGCTCTGCACCTTCATCCTCCAGCCTGACTTGATCGGCGTAAATTCCCTGGTGTCGTTTGCTGTAGAGCTGTGAATAAATATTAATTGGAAGGGTGGCAAGGGGAACACAAGTAGTCCACTAACCGTAGAGCTCTCGGATAACAAGCCAAAGTTGAGGAGCAGAAACAGAGAGAGGTAAAGCATTTTGGCAATCTTTTCAAATTCATTGTCAAACTAATGAATGTCTGAAAGTTAAAACTTTTCCAACTCTTAATGGAGATCGGAAAATGAGGCTAGAATTTCAAGTCATGTGTTTCCTTATTATATTTATATCGGCAGCATATGAATCCTACGCCTCGACGTATCCATTGCCAAGGCACCAGCGAAACAAGCGTCTTAGCTCCTACGACTGCGGTGGACAAGCGGACGGGCAGGAGGGACATGAGGACTGTCACACGATGCGAAACAGCAGCAGCAGACCCGCTAACTCCAAATCGCGGAGCACGGGTATCGCAGTGAAGGCAGCTCAGGAGGCCAAACAGGCTAACGATGACATGGCCAGCGCTGTCAAAGTTGCCTCCGATCGTATCAAGTTGGAGTATGCAGAGAAGGCGGCGACTGCGGCCAAGGCAGCTGAAGCTGTGCTCTCCGCCAAGCTCCAAGTGCTTCAGCAGCTGGAGATGGAAGTGCGTGAGGCGGAGATTGTGGTCCAGGAGGAGTCCCAGGAACTCTGCTCCGCCGAAGCCAACAGTCAGTTGGCCCTGAAAGCCCACCAACAGGCCAGGGACGAACAGAAGTTGCTGCAATCTTGCCTAAAGGTCGTTCGGGAGAACTATGCCACTGCCGAGCAAGTGTTGGCCGCCTGTCAACAGTCCATGGCCGACAAGACGACGCTCATGGAGACCGCCCAGCAGCGGGTGGCACTGCTCATTCGACAGCTGAACGAAGCCCGCAGTGACTATGCCAAGACACAAAAGGCGGCCTACAGGGCGCTGTGTGCGGCCAACGAGGCCAAGGAACGGATTCAGCACTCGGAGGGTTGATCAGCGAAGGGTGCAAGATTGATCAGCTGATCACAATGTATTTGTTTACCATTATATATTTTTGTAACCCCACTAGTTTTTATTTTTTAGTTTATAAAATAAATTTGATTGATAATTTAAATATTGTACACAAAATGTCTCATATATTCCATTGAATTTGAAACCTTCACTCTCCTTTTAAGTGGCATACGAGCATTGCTCACAAAACTCATTCCGTTATTCCTTATGTTTCAAGCAATAGCAAAGAGCTGTCGACTTTGATCTGACTCCGCTAAAATGCATAAATTAATAACAAATTATATTTGATTTTAAAATAATTTATTCTGTAGTTTATTAAACTTTTTTCTTTAGGGAATAAAAATATAAAATTCCTTGACGTTGGGGCAAAAAGTGCCTCCGTCTGAATGGCTGCCAAAAATGCTATGGAACTCTTTGCCTGTACATTCGTGTTTCTTTTTTCTTGTTTCATTTTCTTTTTGCTTTTTTCATTACTCTTTTCTTTTGATTCCGAACCGAACAATGTAAATAAGTAGAGTATAAGATAAAGATAAGTAGTTAAGAGTGATAGACATTGGGTTTGATTGGTTTTGCGTTACCAACATAAAATACAAAACGAGCTTAAAAAACTATAATAGAATACAAGGGGGAGCGTTGCGGGGGTTGAAGAAGTTGCTTAATAAATAAGGATTACTTTTAAAAGCCGGCAATTGTTGGCTGACACGAATAGAACAAAAAATTGTACACAATTTAAAAGGCTAAAATCAGCTTAAAAATATACATTTAAATTACAATTAAAATTTAGAACACAAGAGCTTAATGCAATTACAATTTACATGGACACGTTTCAAATAATTGTTAATTTTTTAATAATAATAATTATAATAATAAATATATGCATATTTGCGTTGCCTTTTCGTTTATATAATTACAATTGGTGTTCATTTAATTTGTTGTCTGTTCACAAAATAATTTCAAATGGTGATGCTTAGTTGCGTTTTTATTATGTTTAATGTTTTCTGTTAAATATTAGGATATAGGCCCAGTGAATATTCATTTGTTTATGTACTTTAGTTGTAGTTAGTTGGATAAATTGCAACAAATGTAAATACTCAATTCATTTTCTGTTTTTCATATTGTTTGTTGTGTTTTGTGTGCATAATTCTCATAATTCTACCATAAAATAGTTTCATCTTCTGTTTGTCTGCTTTTGTTTATAGAGATTTGTTGTAACTTATTGTTAGTTTTATATTTATTTATATATGTATATTAATTACCTAATGCTTTTTATTGTGAAGCCGTTCTAAGTATTTACAAACTAACACAAGCCCCTGTAAATAATCATTTAATTGTTGTTTATCCATTGATCAGAACTGTAACTAATGCTAATATATAATATATTGTTGATCTTGATCGTAATTATGTTAATATATAGAATCTTTCAAGCCTTAACATACTGAATTTCATACAAAGATATATTTATATATCATATACATATATATATTTGCCATATACAGTTAAACGTTCTCCGCTGAATACTGAAATCATCGAGTGTGTTGTTGTGTTATGTGTGTGTTTGTTTGTGTGTGTGTGTGGGTGTGCAGTTGAGGGTTATATCAATTGGGTTATATATATATCTTGACATTTACATATATATGTAGAATAATATCAACGCTTTAACTCTTAGATTTACAACTTCTACTTAATTATTTGTATGCTCTATAATGAAAATGTATCACGATTGACCAAAACTTAGATCGAAATAACCGTTAACTACACATGTTTCTCTGCCTCTCTCTCTTCTCTTCTTTCTCCTCCATTCTTTCTGCTGCTTCTCCGTCTGCTCCTCTTTATTAGCTGAGTATGTTGATGCTTCTGTGATTTCTTGTTTGTGTTCTAATCTAGTTTAAGTACTTGCGACAACGCTTTGAACCACATGAACAGGGTATCTTCTCGTCCTCGAATGGGAACTTGTAGTCGTAGGTCAGCTCCTCACCCTGCACAATGCGTCGCAGCGCAAAGATTATAATGTGTTTGTGGCCAAGTATATCGACGACCTTTGAGTAGCAATTCGGCTAAAAAGAAGGTAATAGAGATGATGTTTTACTACTTTGTTTATAGATTAATTGAAGTTAATCACTTACCTCACAGGAGTGATTGATGAAACGTGCCGCATTGCCACGCATTGTGGCATCCACCACCAGATTGTCGTCGATCTTGAACATGTAACAGCCAATGCCACGACTGTCGTAATACCGCTCCCGTTTGTCCGTCAGCGTGGAGCGTATGAGTTCTCCGGCGTATTCGATGACCATTTCACCTATTTTAGTAGCAGTAAATTCGATAAATTTACAGTTTTTTTAAGGAAATTAAGCAAAAACTAACCTGCTTCAATGTCCTTGGTGCAGTAGAGACCACGTCCATGGATGTGCGAGCGGAAGACGCCAACGTAATCCTTGTAGGTCTCCTTCAGTGTGCGATACTTCATGGCCATGGGAAGATTGCTGCCAGTGCCGCGTCTACAACAAATTTAAATGGGAGTTAAATAATGAAGGTTACTCCAAACTCTTGACCTACCTGGGCACCAGTTCGTTGTCCGAGGGCTGAACAAACACCTGAATGGGCTGCTTGCGATGCCTGGACGCCAACCAACTGAACATATCGTACTCGGATCGACTGCTATAAGGCTCACAACGCGCACTCTCGTATGCGTTCTCCTGCAAGTCTTCCTGATCGGAGCCGTAGTCCATGAGCGTCTGTCCATCACCGCCAGCGACTAATCCTGCTGCACTTCCTGCAGACCCATGTCCCGCAAGATTAACACCCGCCGCAGTGGAGACATTGCAGTTCCTCTTATGATACTTTGGAGTATATTTGGCACACTTCTCCACCCCCGGTAGCTGCTCAATGAGATACTTGAGGGCATTGGTCTTCAGGCCAATCATCTGCACGCCACTCATGTCGGCGAGCGGACCCTCGGGCAGTGGGGTAAGACCATGGGCACGTCGTGCCACTTGCACCGCCTCAAAGACCTTCTCCCAGATCTCGGCAATTGAACTGGACTTGTAGGTGAAGCCATCCTCGCTTTGTATCTCGTACAGCAAGTGCGGTCCACTGATCTTCTTGGGATCACGCATGGGCGGTGGTGGCTGTGGTGCAGCTGCCGTGGGCAACGCATTCTCCACCACCGAAGGTGGCTGTTGTTGCACAACCTCTAGCTTGGGTTTCTTTAGATCCTCCAGCTCAACGCCAGCCTGCAACTGCTTTAGTTGCAACTCATGAGCCTCGGCCATTTCATTGATATAACTGGCTGCTGCTTCCACTGCTGCTGTCTCCTCTGCGGTGGCAGTGAAGGCTTCATCGTCTGTTGCCACGACACCAGCTCCCGTTGTGGCCAGAACATCCTCGACCATTTGCTGATAACCCGCACTCGCTTCCACCGTTGTCGCTGTGGCTATGGAATCAGCACAATCATCATTGGTTAGATTATCCAGAATCTTGCTAATCTTCTCCTTAACGGCTGGTTCTTCGCTGTCGGACATCTCGTGATCGTTACACGCCGAGGTGGCCATCTTCAGGCTGAAATCATCGTCATCCTCCTCATCGTCCTCGGCTTCTTCGGCATCGTTGGCATTCTTAAGGCTGGCATAATGATCCTCCGTGTCCATGGGCACCGATTCCACATGGAAACCATGCTTCTCCAGCAGACAATTCTCAGTGGATGTGAGTTGATAACCACCATTGCTGACCATTTCCATTTCCAATTGTTGTTGCGGTTGTGGTTGCTGCTGGCAGTTCGTAGCCTCGATGAGCATCAGATCGTTGCTTTTGGGTTTCTCCTCCGACTCTTTCTCATAGATAGCCTCATTGTAGTTCGTTTCGAGTGGTTGTTGTTGTTGCAGCTGCTGTTGTTGTTGCTGTTGCTCCTGTTGCAGTTCTTGCACTTGCATCACTATGGGACTCGTTGGCACCACCACATCCTGCACCACATTTGTCTTCAGCTCCGTCTCGTAGCCCGGAGACTTTTGCTCCAGTTGTGCATAGCATTTAACCACTGCCTTTTGGGTGGGTGCGCCACTTGCCACCGGTTCCTCGATGGATTTGGGCGGTGTGGGTGATTGCACCACCACATCAGCATCGAGTGGTGCTGGCTCCTGGCGCTGTTGCATTGGCAGCACACGATTTGTGGGTCGACTGTTGATCGTTATGCTGTTTTGTGGTGCCACTGTGCTGTTGGTGGTGCCGGTAGCACCACTAGCTGCCAGTGGTTGCTGTTGCAGCGGTATAACCACATTGGTGGGCAAAGAGTTGCTCGCATAATGTTGCAACCGATTCACATTGCCATTGAGCAACAATTCCGGTGTTGGTTCCAGCACTTGCACTGTGTTTTGAGCCACTGTAGCCACTGGTGTCATCACGAACTGAGTGGTTGCCTGTGGTTCGGTGACAATACTGATGATTGGTTGTTGTGCGGGCTGCAGCTGCGTTGTCAACTGCTGTTGCTGCTGCTGTTGTTGTTGCAGTTGTTGCTGTTGTGTTTGCAGTTGTTGCTGCTGCTGTAACTGCTGCTGTTGTTGTTGCTGCTGCTGCTGTTGTTGCAGCTGAGCTGGCAAACGCTGTGGCAACATTGTCACTTTGGGTAACTGATTGACAGCTGCTGCAGGCTGTTGCTGTTGTAGTTGTTGTTGCTGCAGCTGCTGCTGTTGTTGTTGCAGCTGTTGCTGTTGTTGCTGCAACTGTTGCTGCTGCTGTTGTTGCATTGCTGCTGATGTTGCATTCATTTTGGCAGCCGTCTTCATCACCTTAGGCTTCACCTCAACTTTGTGTATGGGTCGTATCAGATTTGTTTTCTTCTGCAGCGGCTTGGAAGCAATACTTGGTGGTGCACCACAAGTGGTGCCCGTTTGACCCACTGACGCTGCCTGTTTCTTGAGCTCGGCTGCTTGTTGTTGCCGTTGGTATTGTGCTGCTAGCTTCAGTTGATTGGACATAGCCTTAGATTGCACTTGCTGTGGTTGCTGTTGCTGCTGTTGTTGCTGCTGCTGTTGCTGGTGGTGCGCAGTGGTCGGCAATACCTTGTTTATCACCTGCGATTGTTGTGGTTGTGGTTGCACTTTACTCAGCACCGATACAGGCGCCTTTTGGGCACTCGTCTGCCGCTTTAGCTGAGTCACAGGTGGAATCTTTGCCGTGACCACCAGTGGAGCACCATAATCCGACATGTTGGTGCTCTGTGCTGTCGACGTGGGAAACTGAAAGTTCGCATTCTGCAACAACTGTGTGGTTGCCTCATCCTGCATAGTTTGCCCCTGACTCTGTTGCAAGACGCTGGTGGCATTCAGGAAACTTCCTCCATTTCCAGCCGCATCCACCGCATTGTTAAGTACCACATAACCAGCCGGAAGATCCACAATTGGCTCGATTTTGCTGGCCTGAAACACCTGTGTGGTTGTGGCTGAGAAGCTGGCATTCTGGCTGAGCACTCCCGGCATCGCAGTGGATACAAACTGCTGTGAGGACATCACTGTATTCTGCACAATCGTCTCGAGTCCGTAATACATTGGCTGAGTGGCAAGTATCACTTGTGGTGTGGCCGTAGCAAACTCCAGCCCAGTTGGACCACCCGTTGTGGCACCACCTAGTATCAGTGGCTGCTGTGCACCACCCGTTTGACTGCCATCCCCAGTGGTTAGCTGCAGCGTCTGTGGTTGAATCAATGTGCCTATCACCTGTGGTTGTGCTAACATCTGCAGTCCCGAGTTGCTGGGTGCTGTGGTCAGCACAAGATTTCCACTGGCATCTGTCTGCAGAAACGTGGCACCACCGCCAGGCGCAGCTGTTGTAAGAAACGTGGGCGTGGCCGTCGCTTGCTGTGGCTTAAAGTCGTTTGTCGTCGGTATCGAGATGTATTGCAATGGCTGATTCTGGCTGCCGTCTCCGGTCACAAACGAGATAATGTTCTGGGGCTGCGTCTGGGGCAGCAGCAACTGCGGTGCCTGCGGTTGTGCATTGCTCTGGAACAGCAGCTGTGGTTGAAGGAGGTTCTGGCCCAGCAGCTGTGTGGCTCCATTGGTAGTCATTTGTATGGGCTGCTGCAGATGTTGCTGCTGCTGTTGTTGCTGCTGCTGGTGCTGTTGCTGATGGTGCTGCTGCTGGTGATTCGGCTGCAGTTTTGCCTGTATGGGCTTTACTCCATGCCCCGTTTTGAGCTGCTTCTGCTTAGCTGCTGCTGTCGCTTGTTGCCCTGCCTTTGTGGCTACTGTTTTAAGTGGCTTTCCTGTGCCCCTCAGCGGCAACACGATCTTCTTATCACTGTTAGTGGCCTGCAACGTTTGGTATGTGGTTGTTGCCGGTGCAGCCGTTGCCTGCAACAGCTGTGTGGCTGTACCGTTGCTCTGGGGCAGCTGTATGAACTGCTGTGTGCCATCGGGATTGGTGGACAACGCTATCAACTGTGGCTGAGCTGTCGTGGGTTGAGCAAGTGCAAATCCTCCGCCAAGATTGGCCGCTAAGCTCTGCAAAGAGTTCGCGTAAAGCTGCAACTCATCGTTGGCATTGCTGGTGGCTGGTGCTGCATTGGGTTGTGAGAGAAAGAAACCATTGCCCAAAGCCTGTGGCTGCAATTGTAATCCCTGCAAGCCCTGTAATCCCTGTACTCCAAATTGTCCTAGGGTCGCCAGGTTTTGGACCTGCGGGAAGGAGGTCTGCAGATAGTTGATGCCGCCGGCGTTGCCCAATGTGGCAGCTGCCAGTGCTTGCTTCTGCAGCTCATTTAGGCTCTCAGCACTGAGCTGTGCCGCAGCTGCAGCCGCTGCTGCTGCCGCTGCTCCCGCCGTGGAATCCGACTCGGATTCGCTGGTTGACATGGGTTCACAGCCGGGAAGATGCCGCTGAAAGGAGTCGTAGTTGCGGTAAGTGCACTGGCAACGCTCGCACTTCACTTGACCCGTGAACTGTGCCGTGGAGAGATTCCCATCACCGCCAATAATGCGAAACTCCGTGATGGAGTCATCGACGCCATCCATTTGCATGATCTTCATCTTGGCAGGCTCTACTTCCCGCGTCGTTTCGCTCTTCTCAAAGTAACGCTTGGCCGCACTCCATGTGAAGCTCCTGCCCTCCGTGGACATCTCGCTGATGGACTGTCGCCGAGTGATGCCCGCAACGGTGGCCATCTCCTTTTTGCTTCTCTGATTCAGACTCAGGAGCACACCTTCGGCCAGATTCTTAGAGAGCTTGCGTCGCTTGAAAGCCGCCACGCTGCTGCCATCCAGTTTGGCCCAGGATCGAGCTGGAGCCGCAGCCGTCTTCTTCAGCGCCGTCTTGGCCTGGCTGGAGGTGCGTGCAGCGGATAGCATAGCATCCTCGACCGGATTACTAGCAGGCCAGCAGTTGCTCAGTTCCAGCTGCTTGCTGAGACTGTTCGAGTTGCGTGTGTCCTCGTCGCAGATGCTCACAGAGCTGCCGCCAGGTGCCTGAGCTGTGGTGCCATCTTTGGACTGCTCGCTCATGGCAAAGAGTTCGGCCTTATCACCCAGATCATCGTACATAAAGATGTCCAGCATGGAGATGCCATCGAGCAGTTCGTGCGGCAAGTCCTCAAAAATTGCATCCTTAATCTCTGGTGGCAGCAGATCCGCGTTCTGCTGTGGCTCCTCCTCCGTGTTCTCGTCCGTCGGTACATACGAGTTAGGAAACTCCGCCCAGTCCGTGTCCAGAAGGTCACTCCTCGCCAGACTGTTGTGCCAGCGGGCAATCTGTGCTAAGCCCAGCTGCACCAGGGACCCATTGGCATTGCTGTGATCCACGGTGAAATTGCGTCCCGCATCTAGAGTCAGTGTGGTTGAGTAGCTATTCTGGATGGTGGTGCGCACAGTGTACTCGACAATCTTCCAGGGCTCCTTCGAGGACCAATAGAGGCGACTGCAAAGAAAATTGATGGGCACAATTGCCTCAAAGGAGTCAGAGAAACGAGGCACAATTGAACCCAGTTGCCGAACTTCCAGCGAACCTATGTGAAACTGCACCTTGACCGGTTCAATCAGCTTCTTTCGCTTCCGATCGAGCTCCACGTAGACTGGTCGAGAAACCTCAAAGTTCGACTCGTAAGTGACACTCGGAGAACCGTTTGATTTCAGGGCATTTCGAGCATGAGCCGGACAGTACATGGACTTGTCGGTGAGAAAGGCACACTCGATGCTTCGGGCACAGGGATAATGATAGTGTTCGCCACAGGATTTGACATTGCAGCCGACAGTGGCACCTCGATTGCCACACACGGTACACTTGATCATTCTGCCACGTGCCACAGCGCTGTGAACATTCTGCAGGGATCCGTCGATTTCCTCGAAGACCTCGGCCGACCACATGGCACAATTGGTGTGGACCCAACAATCGTGGCCACAGTATAGAAGTCTCGCTTCCTCGCCGGACAAACCCTCGCCACTCTTGCGGCAAAAGAGACAGACACGAGTGTCGAGACGGGTTTTCAATGCACAGCCACCCAGATCGTCCACATCATCGAGTGGTATGTCAAGCACACCCGAGCGAGGAGCATGCGACGTTGTCTGGTGCTCCGTATATGTGGAGGGTGAATCCTCTAGCTCCTCGTAGCCACACGACTCGAACATGTCCTCCTCGAGGGCATCTGTGCAGGCCTTCGTCTCGTTCTGAAACCAGGGAAACTGCTCGCTCAGCAGCTCCTTGTAGGCAATGTCGAGTTCATCACAGTTGCTCTGCTGAATAACCTGGCTCATGTCGTAGTTGAACTCCGCCAGAGAAACATAAGCATTTCCAGCAATCTTCTGTTTAATGTCCACCAGACTGAAGGAATGCGATTGACTCACTGGCTGGAGGCAACTACATGGCACTGGTGTCGCTGGCTTCGGGTTGGCACTGTGTTGTTCCTTGAACTCATAGACATCGTCGCTGTTCTGTGATTCTCCATCGCTGCCGAGGCCGTTGTAATTGAACTGCAATGCCTTGGGCTGCAGTCGTCCCTGGCCATGAGTCTTCCCAGTAGATGCACCTCCAGCGGATGCAGCACAGTTGCAGCGTAGTTTCTTGCGCGGACTCAGCTTTAGCAGAGGCACACGCTTGCCGGGACTTGCTCAACAGTTTAAGTACACTGTACAAACTCGACTTGAACTCCTCCATGACAGCCTGACGCCATTCGTCCGCCTTGTTGCGAGAAACATCACAGCGACGTGCACACTTCTTGCAGATGAACTCGATGGATTCGGGTAGAGTGCTCAGCAGATTGTACTGCTCATCGCTGAGTCCTTCGCACTTGGAGTGCACCCATTGATTGCAGTCACCGCATTCCATCATCTTCAAATCGAAATCATTGTCATCGTAGCACTTCTGGCAAATGGGACAAAAGTTGCCCTTTTTGCGCAGTTTGAAGCAGGCTGTGCACATGGGCAGGTTACCCACAAACTTGGAGACTTTTGTCGTTGAGCAGGATTTGCATTTGAGGCAATTAACACAGATTAGTGGACGATCCGCGCCAAGTAGACGCTTGCTGGTGCCCAAACAGGTGCTGTGATAATTTTTCTGGCACTTCTGACACTTAACCTTCGAACCCGATGACATGTTGCAGGTGTAACAGACCGTGCAACGTGGACACAGCCAGTTCAGACGTTGTGTCAACTGATTCAAGGCTGAATTTGTTGTCGCTGACATGACGCAGGCGGCATTCGTTGATGTCTCCAGGAGACTGTTCATCAACGTGTCGTCGAAGGAGCTTTGCTTCAGATTATATTCATCCAATACACAATACTGATGATACGGTTCACAGCAGCAGGCACAAAAGATCAACGGATCCAGACCCGTTGAGCCACAGAGAAAACATAGCGCACGTTGAGCCACCGTCTCCGTTACAATCAAACCAAATCCAGTTTGGCAGACCTCGGCAGGATCATAGTTCTCCCAGAAGTCAATCGATATCAATGTCTTCTTGCGACTTACTTCTTTGGCCAAGGCGCGACGAGTGGATTGTTGAGTGTTCGCTGCACTTGTGATATGTTCCATGTTCCTAGGCTTCTTGCTGGCCAGGAGTCCACCTCCAGCGGATGCTACTGTTGTGGCATTTGCCGAATTCCTTGTTGTCACCTTGCCACCCTTGCTAGGTATCTTCTTAGCCTCTGTCTGGATATGTGATTTGTTGGACTTGGTCTCGTTGGTGTTACAGCTGACTTGCTTGGCAGCAGCTGGAGGATTGGGGTTGGAATTCGACAACACCTCATCTGGTGTTTTACAGCTGGCACAATTATCGTTCTCATCGGTGATCATACGCACGGGCGTCGGAGACTTGCAGGGCTTCTTTGTAACAGCCACTTCGCGTGTTGGCTCAGGCTCTGTGGTTTCCACTTCTTCCTCTTCGTTCTCGTCGCCAAAGGTGGCTAATGGCTGGCCCAGCACAATGGATGCACTGCGACAAACATGCTTGACTCGTGGTCCCTTCAGGTCTATTCGCTGTCGCTTTAGATTCTCCGGCGCAGCCTCCACAGTTTCGTTTGGAATACTTGTTGAGGATTGAGTTGCACTTGAGCCTGAGTTTCCATTCGATGTCGTCGTTGCCTTGCTCCTCCTTTTGGGCATCAGCAGATGTTATCGTCTCTGTTGGCTTCTTGGCCACAGGACTTAACAGTTTTTCGCTTTCAGCTTCCCTAGACTTTTCCTTCTCGTGCTTCTCCTGCTTGGCTTTGCGGGTTGACTTGGCTGGCGCAACCACAGTTTCACTGGGACCAGGGACCGTACTGGGACTTAGCACAGAATCGCTAACCTTCTTCTGCTCGCCGATCTTCAGGAACAGAGGTTTCTCGAGTATGGCAGGTCGCAGCAGCGGAGTGCTGCCGAAGGTTACATTGTTCTCGGCCAGAGGATTCGACTTGATGGAGTTCACTTTGGATTCTGTGCTAGATTTCCACATTATCGTCGAAGAACTCGTCGCTGTGGAGCTGCTTGGGCCTGCAAATCTCAGACCAGCTGTTGGTGAGAGTAACTCCAGGGACTTATCGTCCTTGGGTGTGACGTCATCCCTCATGCTGTTGGGTAGCATGCCACTCATGCGATTTCTGTGTCCCGATGGCAGCTGGAAGGCAGCCAGGCACTTTCTCAGCCAACAGGCCGTGCAGCGCGCCTTGTAGATCTTCTTGAAAATGTTGGAGCTACCAGCGGCAGAGCCAAGAAAGTTCATCAGATCGCTGTTGAGTGGGCTTACTGTACAGTTGCCACCTGTGGTAAGTAAATCGAGATTAAAACGTGAACTCTAGACCAAAACCAGTAGGAAATGTGTACTTACCCTCCTTGCACCTAAGCTGCTGACCGGGTATCCCGGGTGTGTATAATTTGCAGACTTTGCTCATTCGCGAAATGAACTTGCAACAAAAGACGCAGGCAACAGCGCCATATTTGCGCTCCAGCGGTGCATCCTTGTTGTTCACAGCAGTAGCACACACGGCACAACCCAGAGGCAGAGCTAGAAATAACAAGATTACAGTAATTTACAGTAATTGAATATAATTTGAGATGAAACTTACCTGAATTGGTGCTGTTGTGTGAGCCAAAGTTAATTGAGTTCGCTGACGTCGTTGAAATGGCACTTGAGGATGAAGTCGATGCGGCCAAGAGTAGCCCAGACTTGGCAAAGGGTCCACTTTTGTCCGATTGGAATTGCAAACGTGGCTCACGTAGCACAAAGCTGCTGTTGAGCTTCATGCTGCCAAAACTGGAGAAGGTTTCCTTGCCCAGTTTAACACTTAAAGCCAACGACGTTGAAGCCGAATCTGCATTAAGTTCGCCTAGACCAAAGTAATTCTTGGGCTTCGTTTTAACACTTGGCAACTCATTGGAGTTCTTCTTGCTGCTTATGCCGCCAACATCAAGCAATCGCTTATTGGGCTTAATTATGCGCGATGAACGCGTACTGCGTTTTGGCAACACAAAGTGTTTGTCCATCACCAGCTGCCTGTCATCGTTGTCCTTTTCCTCGTTGCTGCCTGTGGCTGCTGTTTCTGTGCTCTTCTCCGAAGTGGTTTCCTCGTGGTCATCCAAATCATCATCGCCGTTAACGTCTTCCATCTCCAGGTCATCGCTGCTGGCAGAGCTAAAAATAAGAAAAAGTTTAATTCAGTTTAAAGTACTCTTAAGAAAAGAATATATTAATGACAAACTCCAATGATTTGCAACTCTTTTCTGAAACTTTGGAATTTAATCTCAAATTTAATGATGTCTCGACTTTCTGAGTTTAAAGAACAAACGAACCAAGTTGTAGAAAATTCATTTAATTACTTACAAAATTTGTCTTAATAAAGCAATTAATTTAAGTCCTTTGTTCTTTTCAACTAAATTTTAAGGAAATTCTTAAATTTCAAAAAGTGTTGCATACCTCGGGGCTGCTGCTAAAATCCGACCTTAACTCAATTATAGTAATTAAATGAAGACTTACCCATCATCCTCGTTGTCCTCATTTGTTGGCTTGCGAAATGTGACACCGCCAGAGACGACATCCTCATCCTCCAGCGGGGCGCCAAAAGCGCGCGACAAACCAGAGCCAAAGAGACTCGTAGAAGCCGCTGAGGACGAGGATGAGGCAGAGGAGGATGTACTTGTACTTGTTGAATCATGTGCAGATGCTGTGCTAGATGCCGGCACCGATCGAAACTTGAGCGAGTTGAGCTTATCGATGTTGGAGTTCTTGTTGAGTATCTTGGAGAGGATCGATGGACGCACAATGAACTCGCTGCCCCTCAAATAAGTAAGCGGTCGGTACAGGCTATCCTTCTTCATGATGGAGACGAGGGGAATACGGTTATCGGGATTGTAGAATCGCTTAACCACCGACTTGTCATCACTGGTCTCGAGTATGTTCTTAAAGGTGACCGTTTTCTTTTGCTTAGTCGCCACAGTGCCTGCAGCATTTGTGGCACCACCGCTTGCATTGGAGCTGCATTCATTTGATTTGTGTGCGGTGTCATTGGTGCTACTGTTAGTGGTGCCACTGCTGCTGGTGGTGGGGGTATCCGTTGTCGCCTCATTGGTCATCTGATCGTTGGAAGCCATTAACTGCAAAAATGTATAACGAGAGGTTTTTAGCGCTGCACTTCATAGTCAGAGTCGAGTTGACTCTCCCACAGCCAATCAATAATTCAAGCAACTAACTACTTGCATGCTCGTAAAACAAACTAAAGCAACCACCGCATGCAACCACTACGACCACCAACACCAACACCACATACATAAAGCCAAGAAGCATGCAAAAGCAAAAGTAAAAACAAAGCAGAGCATAAGAAACAAAAAAAAAATAAAATAAATAAACAGGGTTTACAGGGTATAAAGGGGATTGGAGCTGTAGCAAGTGCAAGTTTTGGGTGGGGTGTGGGGAAGCTGAGGGGAAAAACAAGTTATGTTGCAGGTACAGGTACAGCCTGAAGAAGAAGCCAAGAGAGGGCCAAAAGCGAGCGCGAAAACGTCATAAGAGCCAATTAAGCAGGTAAGCGAGTCAGGTAAGACAAGGTAACGTTAACATATACTACTCGTAAGTCAAGGCAGACAGTCAGACTGGATGTGGAAGGGTAAACCGGTGTGCAAGTGTAACTAAGTGCAACTTGGGGCGCATAATTTAGTGGCGATAGTTTTTTTTTGCCAAATATACACAAAGGGAGGGTTAAGCAGGGAATCATTTTTTTTTATATTACTTATTTACATTTGTCTGAAATGGGGCAGCAAAAGCAAACAACACGCAACACACAAAAGGCGAGGCACTAAAAAATCAGTGAGGAAAATCGGTTTTAACTTAAATGCTATATTCTTTTACATATACATATAGATATATATATGTGAGTGTGTGTATAAAGCGTTTGCGAAGCAGTGAGAGAGGAGAAAAAAAAAAAACAATCAACTTACCATTGCAACGTCTTCGTTGCTGCCACTGCCACTTCTGCAACCGCCTACTGCTGCCACTGTCGTTGCTGTCTCAACCACTTTAGCCTCAACTGCGGCAAAGGGGTTTGTTAGCAGCCCTCCGCCTCCCATGGACCCCACTCCCCCAGCTGCACTCGTCGACGTCACCGATGACGCTGACGCTGACACCGACGCTGGCGTCCCAATCCCATTTCCATTCCCAGTTTCAGACGATGTTGCTGCTGATGCAGTTGTTATTGCTGCCGTTGATGTTGTTGTTGCTGGCGTCGTAGGAGCAGATGATGATGATGAGGGGCAATTAAGTTGCAATTGTTGTTGTTGCTGCTGCTGTTGCTTGAGTTTCGACGTTGAGGGCAACATTACCTCGCCTCTTGCCAGATTCAAGTTTCGGAATTTTTTATTGCCTCCTTTGCGTGCACGTTGCAGCGACGCACTGAGACCCGGCGCAAAGGCAGCAGCAACTGTTGTTGTTGCTGGCTTCTTGTCATTGCTGCTGTCATCATCGTCATCGTTGTTTGTGTCCTCGTCGAGATCAACAGCAGCCTCAATAAAGTTGCCTTGATTTTTGCATTCCTTGACCTCTGTTGCAGTTGCAACTCCTGCTACGGTGGCTGCATTTCTGTGGTGGCTGCTACTCTTGTCGTTGCCACCGCCACCGCCACCGCTGCCACCGTTTACACTGCCGCCATTTGTTGTGTTGCCACCAGCGGTGCCATTGCCTGTGGTGCTGCTCCCACTATTCGCTGCAACATTGCTACTGCTGCTGTTTGCATTCGTGCCACTTGTGGCAGCACCGCCTGTTGGGGCATTATCATCATCATCGTTATCACAATTGTTACTCTTCTCGCGTGTTGCAGATGCAGCGCTTTGTTCGCTCTGCTGTTGTTGCTGCTGCTGCTGCTGTTCCGCTGCTGCTGTTGTTGCTGTTGCCACCGCAGAATCATCCTCGAGTTGCAGCACACTTATCCGCTTGCGATTAATCGACTTGGATGGTTTCCCGGGGAACTTGGAGCGGCCCATAATAAACACGCACTTGGCTCAGTTTTTATTTGCATTTGCAATTCGTTGCGTTGGCTACGTTGGCGGCACAACTTTTCTTCCTTCTTGCCTCTTATTTTTCTCTGTGCAACAAAACACAGCACAACACAAGCCGCTGAGGCTGCAAACAGATAAATAACAACAAATGTTCACGTGAGCCCAAAAAACAGACCGGTATTTGCAATGAGACAACGACAACTACAACAACCACACACTAAATGCAATGAGTTGCAGTCAAAAGCCTGTAAGCGAACTACGTTTGGAATGCGTCAATTTCTCCCCTTAACTCTCTTCTTCTTCTCTTTCGTCTTCTGGATGTTGTTGTTGCAGTGGTTACTGATTCCACTCGACTCCCCACTCGACTTAACACGACGCCACTCGACTCGATTCGACTCGTTTCGTATCGTTTTGTTCGTTTCGTTTTACTTCGTCTTTGGTTTTTCGTTTCTTTAGCTCGTTTTCGCGCGCGTTCCTCGCTCCTTGCTTTGCGAATTACAACTACTAAGCCGAATGTGACGTCGGAACGTGGCAGCCGCTTTGCCTTTTGCTATTGCTTACGCTCTTTCGTTTGCTTACTCTCTGATTCACACACACATTCACATACACAGAGCACTCTCTTTAGTTGCGCTCTCTTGTGCTCCTGAAAACACTCGAAAGGTGCAATTGCAGCTGCCTTTGTCTGGCTGTTGTTATTGGTTCTGCCTGCGTTTGCTCTGCCGTCTGCCGTCGCAGCTCCTGCTGCCATGTCTTGCGTGACCACCAGCACACACTATTAAACCACCACCACCTTTCCACGCTGCCTACCACTAAATATATATTTAAAAAAATAGAAAAACAAATGTAAAACGTCACTCTGGACTCTGCCTGCTGCTCCTGCTTATAGCACGCGCTCGTTTTTTTTTTTTGTTTTCGTTTTTTTGCAGACTCCTTTTGAGCAACTGCCCTCGTTCTCTTCCGTTCACACTCTCTCTCACACTTACACTCACACTCCCTGTCTCTCTTAACTCCTCCTCCTCTGTTTGTGTTAATCGTTACGCGTTGTTTCGCTCCCGTCAACGTCTCATCGACGTTTTAAGTGGTTTTTCTACTTCAAACTTGAACTTTTTCTTCTACTTCGCAGGATTTTCTTGCTATTGTGATTGTTGTTGTTGTTGTGCTGCTGTTGTCGTTTGTTGTTGCTGGAAATTAAAATTCTTACTCTTGTCTTGTTGTTGTAGCCCACACTACCCCGGCTCCTTAGCCAAGTGGTGGGTTTTCCTTTATGACTGCCCTTTTACGACAGAGTTTTTGTGTTGTTTTCTTTTTTCTCTTTAGTTTAGTTTGTTTTTTTTTTTATGGCAAGTTGAGAATGAAAATTCTTCTTTTTGCGCGTTTAGTTTTTCTGCGTTTTGAGTTTTTGCTCGTCGTATTTACAATTTTCCACATTGCTGTACTTTCGCGGAACGTTGCTTAGCTATGATGATGGTCTCATGGCCTCATCATCATCAACAAGAACATAATCATCATCATCATCTTTGAAATTATCATCACATTATCATTACAATCATAATCGTGATCATGATGAGTCTCCGCATCATCAACATCAACTACATCATTTAATACTATTCGTACACTCACAGTCCCCAGTCTTAGACTAGCACACTTTTTGCGCATCGGCTTTTATATTTCGTTTGGTTTTTTGCTTGCGAATTTTGTCTTAGCAAGATTTTCTTGAATCTGGAAAAATGATTGAAGAAGAAGGGGAAAAACAAAGTAGAAATTTATTAGTTCGCTTCGTCGCAGTTGGCAAACAAGTTGAGTTTTTACAAAGCGTGTGTCTGTGTGTGTGTTGGTAAGTGCAGATGGGTGGGTGTATGGGTATGCGTGTGTGTGTGTATATGTGTGTGAGTGCAGCAGGAGCTGCATATGACGGTTAACTTAATGGCTGACGAAATGAGATTGAGAATAAGGTGAAAAACGTTCGACTGCTGACCACCCCAGGCACCTCCACCTCCCACTCTCTTTTCCGCTCTCTTACTGTTGCTCTCTACACCCCACACTTTTTCACCCAACTTAGTCGTTGACTTGTTATTGCTTTCCTTTTGTTTTGAGGCAGTTTGCTGCATGCATGACTCAGTTCGTGTGATTGTTTTTATTTTATACTCTTTCACTGACTACTTTGATTTTATTACAATGCTTGTGACGTTCGCAGATATTTAAAAAATAATTTCAATTTTGTTCAGTAAATATTAATATTACTCAATTAATCTTTTATCATCTCTAAAGATAATTAAATCAACTGAATGAAACTTACTAAACTAGTAAAAGTTTTCACCTGGAATCCCGATTATTTTCTTATCCCAAAACACTGACTACCAAAAATAATCAATGCATGAGCACATACGTCGGATAGGGTATACAATCTTCGTTACCCCTAAGCTAGCTTTCTTTCCTTCTTTCTATTTCAATTTTTTTCTTCTCAGAGGTGTTTGTTTTTGCCTAGAGGCACACGACCCACAACACACAACGGCACAATTACCAATACCAATACTTATGCAGTGACCAGTTACTAGTTACCAGTTACAAGTCACTAGCTTGCTAGTTACTAGCTAGTAGTTACTACTATTTTGCTGGTTACGGTTTCTGGCATCCACTGGTCAGCGGCCATTTAGTTTGTTAGTTAGTTATGCAGCTAGTCAATCATGTCAACTGTACACCAAAGTGTTTGCATTTTTTATATGTACTATGTAGTTGTTTTTGGCTTTGCTTTTTAGCTGTTTAGCTGTTCAGCTTTTCACGTTAGTCGGCCAGACAATCGTTTCTCATTTTCATTTTCCATGCGCATTTGTGTTAACGTTTGTTATTTCATTTACGGCTTAAACGAACCGTTAACAAATTCCCTTTAATCTTTAGCGCTCTACAGCGGCATGTGTGAATGAGTGAATGAATGAAGTGAATGATGTAAGTGCAGTTCGATGGATGAATGATATTTGATGTATGATTATTTGTTTATTAATTTTGATTTGTTTTTTCTAAATTATAATCCATTACTCTCTGCTTATAAACTACCCTATAATTACAAGTTCTATTTAGCTAGTGATCACTGTGTATTTACCCAATCAATTTACACTTTATTCAGCTGTAATTAAATGACATTATGTGAGGGAAAAGGCGGTGATTGATAATAAGCGTTTCAATTTGTGTAATAAGGCGATGATTAGTTTGATAATATGATGACAAGCTTAAATTAATATGTTGTTTAATTAATGGTTTACTTAAGCAAACTTATGTTTACGTGTGTGAGTGGGGGTGAGTGTCGTTCAACAAGGCAATAATGATGACGAAATTCATATAAATAATTGAATCTGATACTAAATTCGTATTGTGAATTAGAGGAGTATTATGCAAATAGAGACATGACAGATGACATAACAAACTAAAGGTTAATTCGCTCAAGCTCAAAACAATTGTCAACAATTTAATACACACACTCACACACACACACACTTAGGCTAAGCGCAAAAACTACGCTTTTAGATTGCAAATTGAACACAGAGTGACACATAAAACTTTGCAAACTAGTATTAATAACAGTGTTCAGTGTCTTGTATGTGCATGTGTGTGTGTGACATCAATTAAGTAAATCGCATATAATTACACATGTATGTGTTTGTATGCCACATGGCTGAGCTAAGCTGAGAAATATTATTGAACTAATCAATAAAATCTCGCTAAAGATGACAAAATGCGAGTCGAGAAAAACGAAATGTGTGCACAAAGCAAAGATGAAAAAGAAGAAGTAGAGGAGGAGGAGATACATTTAAAAAGAGCAATTGATGTTGAATAATTTGAATGCTACAAATAAATAAGAGTCACGCGAGATGCGTAGAAGGGGTAAACAGGGGCAGTGGGAGACGGGGTGGTGAGATGAAGCCGGAGATGGAGGTGAGTGACAACAAACTACATACACGCACACTCACACGCACACATTTAGAGTGGTCGAACGAACTGGCCAATTCGTGCGAACCAAAACGAGTCAATTTACAGCCGATTCAAGCCGATTTGGAGACGAATCAAAACGAAGTCCAGCAATCGTGTAAAAACGACTATAAAAAAACAATAACAACAACAAAAACAACGTTAAGGCGCGAGGCCGCACACACACCTTTAATTTAATTGCCATCAATTATGGTAAAAAGATTAAGAAATCAAAACAAGCGCAAAACGTAAAGAAAACATGAATAACGCGAATGAGAAGCAAAACGAAACGAAATACATACAAGACACACAGACGCATATACGCACACATACAAAGACGCGTTCAGACAGGTAGGCAACAAGACAGAGACGGAGACACAAAACTTGCAAATTGCGAGTAATTGAGCAGATTAAAGTCAAGCAGCGACAGCGACAGCAACAGCAGAGGGAGAGCAGACGAGACAGACAGCGAGGTGAGTGAATGACAGAGCAAGGAGTGGAGTGGGATGTGGTAGATTTTGTTGCTTAGGGTGGAAAGGGAAGGTAGGAGGTAGACAGCAAGCTGCACTACACAGCACAGCGCTCGGTGCAGGTAACGACGACGCCAAGATGTCGATTGAAAGCCGAATCAACTGACGAACGATTAAAACGTGAGCATAACAATCACAAAAGCACCAACAACAAAAACAAAGCTACTAAATCGACATCAACATATAAACACGACAGACAAGTTGGGCAGCAAATAACACAAATACACATGTACACCACACAGGCATACCGATATAGATACGTAAATATGTAAATTTGCATGAAATTATGCAAAAAAATATAAAAAGTCCCAAAAATACATGTGCAGGCACAAATGAGAGCACATCAAGAGCGAAAGCAAAAAGAGAAGCAGAACTCAAGAGAGCGTGCAATGAAGCCGAACATAAAGAGAAAGCCAAATCGAAGGCAGCAGCTGAAGAATTTGAATTAAACACCAAAAGACAACAAGCAACAAATGTGTTGTCAGTGAGAGAAAGAGAGCGGATGAGCGCAAAAGAGAGCACTGAGGTGGGGGCCAACTATCAAAGATGTAGCGTGAGAGAGGGAGAGCAAGCATGTTGTTGCGGGGGTGTGAGTGTACATCTGTTCGTATGTACATATTCATATGCATGGACGTGTGTCTCTATGTGAGTGAGGCGAAGGTGAATGAGGTGCCCAAAAGACGTTTAAATCAAAACACGCAACAAAGGTGAAAGAAAATGTGCCCGCCAATATGTGGGAGCAGTGCGATATTATGATGTATCTCTAGAGTGTGTGTGTGTGTGTCTGTTTGTGAGAGCATGAATGAGCAACAAAAGTTAAGCATGAAACGCAGTTTGATGCCCAATTGCCACGAACACGAAAGTAGAAGAAGCAGCAGCAGCAGCACCAACGGCAGCCAATGTTAGCTGTTGTTAGCTGTTGCTGCCTGTTGTTGCTTGTTTTTGTTTGATTTGGTTTGGTTTTATTTAATGGCGGTGGCGGTAAACGATTGTTGTTGGTGGTACTGGTGTTGGTGGTGGGTTCTCTTCAGCTGCAGCAGCTGTCGCATGTCGTCTGTCCCATGTCGCATGTGTTACCAGTGTAAACCTTTAATTTGCTTAGCTCTAACAAAAGCCAAACAATAAAAAACATGAACAAAAATTTGGCACATTTGCGAGGTGTGCTCAATAAGTTGATGATCAACGTTGCGTACGGAGTTTAGCGTTCACTGTTCAGCGAAGCGTAAAATAGACGGCGAATTTGCGACGTTCGATATTTAAGGCGTAGGCATATAAGTGTGTTAATATGTGTATAATCGTATGCATGTGTGTATGTATTAACATATGAGCAATTACTCATTTGGCGCGTAGTTTTCTCACGCTCACAGCTCACTATAGATTTGGCTGGAATTTGACTTTTTTGATCGACGAAAAGGCCACAGGCAAACATGGCGTCAAGAGAGCAAGAGTGCGAGTGTATGAGTGAGTGGAAGACTATGCAAATAAAAAGATACAAATGTATCTCTAGTAAATACATGCACAAATGTACAAATATTTCGTAATTATTCATCAAAATTATCATCGACAACGACTACGACGACAGCGGTGGCTACAGCAGCCCCCAGCTAACAATGCGGCCGGCCACGACTAGCACAACAACAACAACAGCAACAACAATAACAAAATATCAACACTGAGAGAAATAACAATGTTAACAACAATAACAAAAACAACGAAAACGTTGCGCTGTCGTAAGCACAGACAACTCGGGCCAATCGATTTAGCTGCTTGGCAGTTTTTCATTTTATTGTAGACACAGAAGCACACACACATACACACGCACACACCTACAGACAGACAGACAGGCATACGTACGTCTGTGTGTACATAATTTATTAAAAGTTTAAAAAGCAACGCAAATGATCAGCGCAATTTTAGTTATAAATACCAGCACTTGGGTCTTGGGTGGGTGCGTATGCGTGCGAGGGAGACGGAGAGAGACAGACAGCCGAAGAGAAGAGGAGAGAGAGAGCAACGAGATTTGAAATGAGTCGACAACAAAAACAATTAACTGTAGATACTCAATACACACATTAAATGTTATTTATTGATGCTGTTTTTATTGCCAGTTTGTTTGTGTGCTTCTGCGTGTGTGTGTAAGTGTGTTTGTGTTGGGCTACTGTTGTTGTTTTTGTTGATTTTGTTTTTCCAACTTGCTTTCTATATTATATGCAAATGGCTGTAAATAACACAACGACGTAGATAAAACCGCATTTAAAATACTTTACACAATACTAACAGTACAAGTTGTACTCGTAGATTTAAACTATTTTAAGCAACAACTACTCGGACTATACTACATAGCTATCTAGCTATAAATCTATCTATGGAACAACAATCTAATGTATGGTGAATGTAGTGTTAGTATTATAATTGTGTCAAAATGCAATTGTTGTTAGCAACGATGTGATACAGATACAGGCTAACGGCTGACTCATCTGGCCAAAAACAGAAAACCGATTGAGCCGACGACGCCTATTTATAATGTACATATTATTTAATTACCTTTTGTTTTTGCAAATGTATCCAACTTGTGGGGACGGGGGTTAAGTGTGTGTGTGTGTGAGGGGCGGGTTGAATGTGTTGGGGGATATGTGTGTTAAAACATACTTTGTCATACACGAAATGCAAAAATGCAAACACAATAACACTAAAAACAACACAAACGCAGCACAGTAAAAACACGACTTGTTCAATATTCGGTATTTTTCGTTTTTATTTTCGTTCACTTATTTGTTGGGTTTTGCTTTGCTCTCGCATTCGCCTGCTTGGCGCGCGCTTGCTCTCTCTTACACAAAACAGACAACATACGAAAACACACACATGCGACTCTCGTTTACGCTCTTATTCACTCTCGCGCCCGCGCGTTATATATATACATCAGCGTTTACGTGTGTGTGCGTGAGAACGTCTGTATGTGTTTTACGACGATGAAAAAAGCCTGCCTCTTCAGAAATCAGGTTTGCAGCTTTTTATTTTACATTTTAAAGGATTTAGTAATGCGTATTTCATTACTAGACACTGCACAGATCACTTATTAACACTTTGCACAATAATTTATCAATTATTTACGACATATTTCCCGTTTTTTCACGAAAATTTCTTGAGCAGCTTCGCAACGCTCGCTGTTGCAAGATGTTATCGCTTATCGATAATAACAACTCGTCCCTGGCAAATTGCAACAGCATCGATAGTATCGATGCTTCAGTTTTCAAAATACAAGTAAAGTTTTCCATATAAGCTAGTTAAGCAGTTAATTCTAAGAGCACATTAATGCGTAGTTGTTGACGAACGCAATAATAACCGCTTATTCAGTTGATTAAGGATAACATTAACTGTTGACTACTCTGCTGTTATACTCAAAATGGCGCTGTTCCCGCGTAACTGTAATGTAAAGGCGACCCCTGTCGGCATGTTGTTAAAGCTGCTTAGCTTTGGCGGTTTATTTGAATTATAAGCAGTAAGGCCGATTCGAAATGTTGTATATAAATGAGTGTGACTAAAGAATTGGCTCTGCCTAAAGCTAGTTGTTCATATCTTTATGGAGTTGCAGTTCAGTTAGTGTTCAAAATGCTGATGTTCTACATGTTAATGTTCTGCGCGGTGGATGCAGCGCTGGGTTCCTTGACTGCCACCTCGACAGATAAAATGCGTCGTGTGGTGGAGGGCGAGGATGATCTATTAAACGATTTTCGCATCTACATAGAGGTCGTAGAGGAGAAGCTTCAACATATACGCATGTGAGTTTAATAAATTATAAATGTTAAAGGGTATAAAATTTTAAAGTTACCCAAAAGAATCATTGATGATGCACTGAAGCGGGAAAAGGAGGCCAGTTTAAATGCTGTGGCCTACGTGTCGAATCCTTTGAATAGTTTTCCACTGCTGCGTAGAATGCACAGGGATGCTGCTAGTTTGTATAGCTATCTGAAGGAGGAGGAGGGCAAAGGTGAGCAGAGGTATACCTAGAAATCCCTCAATTGGGAGTAAAAGCGGATTTTCTTCAGATCTGCAGCAGATAGCGGACTATAGTCTAGATGCAGTGAGCGATATGGATCTGGAGCACGCTACCATGGGTTTACTGCGCATACAGGATATACTCAGTCTGCAGGAAAGGGACCTGGCCTCGGGACTCCTAGGCGAGAAGCAATACAAGTAGGTTTCCTTTGGGATTAAACTCCTTTTGGAATCACTATCGGTTGCTTTATTTCAGTGGCAGACTGAACACTTTGGACTGCGTTGCTGTGGCCCGTTACCTGAGGGCACAGGAGGAGGAGGAGGACGCGGAGCAGTGGCTGAAGTTGGCACTGGAGCGGTACGAGGAGACACCCGAGCGAGTCCTGTCACTGATGGGCACAGAGCGTGCTGAGATACTAAAGCAACTGGCAATGATTCAGAATCAAAGGGGTTAGTTTCACTTCCAAATAAATTGAGTTGCTAAGGGTTGATAAATTGATTGTTGTTGTGATCGGTTTTATTGCAGGAGATTGGCAGGGCATGAGGGAAACCTATAATCAGGTCGTTGAGCAACCGGAAGCGGAAACATTTATGCAATTTACTCAGCAACAAATCTTGCATGTCGCCAATTGTCAGCGGACACTCGCGACTTCCGGTTGTGTCCTCATTAGGGTGTCACTACCACACAACAGACACCCCCTTCCTGCGCCTGGCACCCTTCAAACAGGAGCAGCTGAGCCTTGATCCTCATGTCGCGCTCTTTCACGATGTCATCTCTAATGAGGACATCGCTGAACTGCTGCGCTTAGCCACGCCCCTTTTAAGGCGTTCCGTGATGGGCACTGGCAGAATCGATGGACGGCGTAGCGCTGCGAATGCTTGGCTGGATACAAATGACTCGCTCGCCGTTAACCGTGTCTATAGGAGACTCAAGGATTTGACTGGCTTGCAGCTGAGTTCCCGCAAGACACTTGAGTTGATCAACTATGGTCTGGGTGGGCAGTACCACCTGCACTACGACTGTACCTACTGCGAGAAGCAGGTGAGTCTCTAGGAGGGTGGAGTTTCTGCTGACCCAAGTAGGTTTGGTAGGCAAGGTTAGAAGCTGAAAAATATCCTAATTTAAGGCTTTAAAAAATTAATTAATTATTTCAAAAGTAAGGCCTTTTCGTATATTCTTCAGCACTGGATTTAAGTACAGTAAAAACTCTCATAAACAGACACCTACCACAGCTCAGATTTTTGTGAACACAAGTAAATTGGTGGCTGTAACCTAGAGCCTCTAGCTCGTATAGTCTCTGAGATTCAGGAGTTCATACGGACGGACGGGCAGATGGCAGTCAGGCAGACAAACAGATAGACAGACAGACAGACAGATAGACAGACAGACAGACAGACAGATAGACAGACTGATTGACTGACTGACTGATTGACAGACAGACAGACGGAGAAACAGAGAGACATTTCTAGAGACATTTCTATATGTCTCGCCTGTTGATGTTGATCAAGAATATATAAAACATAGTTTGTGGGGCTAAAGAGTTTACAGGTGTTTAAGGGGTTAAATGGGTTAAAGAGGTTAATGGGGGATACGCCTCCTTTTGCTGCTACGCACAATTCCGCTCTGGTAAACCTAACAGAACCCTGTACTCCTTTGGTAGTACGCTGTCTAAAAAGCATATCCCTTAGGGCTCTATTTATGTATTTCTTTAAATTCCACCAGTAAATAAATATATACCAGGTCTTATCCCATCTCAAACCAACTCTAAATCCCTTACAATTGAATAACTTTAATTTTACACAGTTCAACACACAACTCGTTAGTTAACTTGATTTTATACAAATTAGGCTCAACTCTGCCTATTTAACCCCTTCTCATTCCCCTACTCGTTCCCCTACTTCTCCTCTTTACAGGCTAAATTACAGGGTGACATGATTGCCACCGTGCTGCTCTACGTAAGTGCAAAGTTTTCCTTTCTTAATTATTGTTAAATTCCAGTTTTTAATTCCCTGTAGTTGAGCGATGTGCAATCGGGTGGATTCACCTCCTTTCCCATGTTGCAGCTGGGCGTGCGACCTACAAAAGGATCCGCTCTCGTGTGGCACAATGCGAAGAACGGCGATTGCGATAGGCGCGTGTTGCACGCTGGCTGTCCAGTGCTACAGGGCAACCGCTGGGGTTGGTATCACCCTTCTTATGTGCTGCATAACTGTAAACACTTTTAATACAATTCGCTTATCTTTTCAGTGGCTGCAAAGTGGTTCGAAACAGCAGCACAGAAGGGAATCGTTTGCGAAGTTTAAATAAGGGAAACAAATGAAAAGACAAAACATTTTAAGCAATTAAAATAAATAAAATTATATAAAATTAAATAAAATAAAATTAAACTTTTGCCCAGAAGGGAATCGTTTGCGAAATTTAAAACAAATTAAAATAAAAAACATTTCAACTAATTTAAAAAATAAAATTATATCAAATTAAATAAAATTTAATGACATTTTTGCACATAAGGGAATCTTTTGCGAAATTTAAATCAGATTAAAAAAAAACATTTTGAGTAATTAAAATAAATAATAAAAATGTTTGCAAATTTTAATAAAAACATTACCGGGCTTAAAGATTGAGTAAAAAATCGAAAAAACTTAAAATTGTTCTAAAAATAAAGACGGAATTTATTAAAAATATTAACAAATAACACAAAATATTTAAATACAATAGAAAACGGTTATACCGACTCCGCTTAAAGCGTCCGTCCGCTTATTGCGACAAAAATTCGATAACTTTGTTGCTCCCCTTCTCCTTGGTCTCCGTTGGTCTCGTTTTGGTCAAAGCCTCTTCCGGTTATAACGACGTAAGGTCATCGGTACCTTGAGTGTCGTTATAACCGGATTCTACTGTATATTTTAGATATATATTCAATATAATACAAAAAAGCTTGAGTTCATTTTAAAAATAAATAAAGCTAAGAAATTTGTTTAAATATTTTTCAGTTCACGGGGGTGTCTAGGAATGCGACAAATTTGTCTCAAAGTCAGTGGTAAAAAGTTAATAAATATTTAATAATGAATTTAATTAATTTTAAATATTTATTTATTTATTTTACTATGATTTATATTATTTTTTTTATTTCTAAATATGAATATTATAAATTCAACAATAATAATAAATTCAACGCTCACATTACTAGAAAATCTTTTTTCAATCACCTGTAAAAACTTGCTAAAAAAAGTTATTTATATATAAAAATTTAAATAATTTTTTTTTTATGTTTTTTGCGATAATTTATTCAATAATTTTTCGTTAATTATATTTATGCACTATTTTATAGTATTCGTGTTTAATTATATGCAATTTAACATTATGCGACATATTTTTTGAGGGGTTTTCTTTTGGTTTTGTTTTTGGTTTTCGTTTTTTGGTTTTTCGCTTATTTATTTGGCATTCGAATCGACGATTTTAATACGAGGGGGGCGGAGGGGGTGGAGGGAAAACAACATTTATCGTGATACGTATGTAAATGATATATTGGCATTGTGGTTTCGTATCCTCCACATACTTATGCGTATATATATATCGATATGTATTAACAGAAAGTCGGAGAGTATGGGGAGCAGAAGCGGAGAAGAGTTTTGGTATCAGTGTGGGGTAGCTGGGGGGCGGAGGCGGAGGCGGGGGGTATTAACACCTGTAGGAATACTTGATTGCCGGCTCACGCTCAGTTTTGGTATCACGCGTCCCACGGTGGCAACCAAAGTGGCAGCAACAGCAGCGGCAACAGCAGCAGCTGCCACGTGGCAACTGCCCCGCAGGCAGCAAAATTACGCGGCGCCTCTTCCAGACCTGAAACAGACAGAGGGAGTTGGGAAGCGTGTGAGTGCGAGAAAACAGCAAACAAATTCTCAACACGAGAGAACTTACCGCCAATGTAATTTGGATGCTCATCGTTGCTCGACGAAGCGCCCGGATGAAGCTTGATTTCTGCAAAAGGAGAACAACAACAACAAGAACAACAAGTGCACACATGAGAATTGTTTGGTTTGGCAGCGAGTCTAGCAAAGATTACGCATACGCACCGTACAGCCGCAATGTACCCTCAGCACGACCCAGCGAATTTGTGCTGACGCAGTGATAAGTGCCCACGTCGGAGGCTGAAAAGGAACGCACCACGAGCAACATGACGCCGCGATAGCCATCGCGCTTCTCCGTTATCCCATACTTGGGCCTGCAAACATGTACAGTGGGCAACAATGGGTGAAATGTGTTAGTGTGGTACAGTGGGCATACGCTAAATTCCAGCTAAGTCCATTTAAAGGAACTTAAATCGTGGAATACTCTGGAATTTTACTTTTCTAGGAATTGTGCAGCTTTAAATGGAAATTTGTAGCCATTAAAGTAATTAAAAATTAACAATTCTTTGAAAAGTCATTTTAGGATAATAGAAATGATCTTTCCCTACTTTACAAGTGTCCACTGTATTCGATTTAAACGCATAGAAAACTCACCCATCGAGCAGCATTTCGGGACCGGGCGAACCGGACTCGAGACTGGCCGTTGAGACGCTGGCAAAACCACTGGATGTTCGCGCTCCTTTCAGCCAGTAGGAGACGGGCGAGGGTGAAGCCTCCACCTGGCACTCCAGCTGCACATCGGAACCCAGCGGGGTACCCAACAGCTGGCTAGGTGCACGCACCATAGGAGCAACTACAAAAGCACAGTAGGAAGTGAGTAAAGTGGAGGGTTTGTTTACAGTAGGGGGTAGCAGGGAGTAGGTGGGCAGGCGAAAGGGGTAGGAGTGACTACGAGGCAATGGGAGGGAAAGAAATTAAGTAGGAACATGTAGGAGGGAGTAGAAGGAAGTAAAAGGACGAAGCAGGATGTAAAACATGTGAGTAAGTTGAAGAAAGCAGCAGCAAAGAAGGAACGTCTAGGAAGAGAGTGGGCGGAAAAGGGAGTAGGATAAAAGTTGAGGAAGAAAGGGAAGTAGAACGGAGTTTTAGGAAGTAGGAGGGAGCAGGTGAGAAGAGGATAAATAAGGAGAGAGGGAGAGCGAATAGAGGAATGAAGGAGTATGCAGGAGAAACAGACAGTGGAAGTGGGAGTGGGAAAAGTAGTTTATATATGGAGGGACATGGTGGAAGTAGGGCTGAAGAGAAGGAAGGTTAAGGGAGTCTGCGGTGGGAGTAGTGGGAAGGAGAAGTAAAGAGAAGCACCTTGTCAGGATTTGGAATAAAAGAAATGCGACTTACATTGCACGCTTAAGGAGACACGTTTGCTGACAGCCGGTGGCACATCGTTGCTGGCAATGCACAGATAGGCGCCCATCTGACGACGCTCCAGCCGCAAAAGCCGCAGCGACGACCCATTGTAGGTCTCCACTGTATAAACAGAGACAGAAACAGTTAGCATAGGTAGGAACTAGCCCCGTCCACCCCCCTACGGTACCCACCTTTCATCAGCTCCCGACTGCCCGGTTTGCGTATGAGTATCATTTCGCCATCCTCACGTCGCCAGATGACACGTGGCTGGGGATTACCAGTGGCCTTACACGTCAATGTCGAGTCCTCGCCCTCCTGGACAGCCAGATCAGCAGAAGACTCCTCGTTAATGATGTCAGGTGGCACTGCAAGTCAAATACCAGTTAATCCACTACTCACAGCAGTCACTAGACAGACGCTTACCTTGCACATCGATGCAACCGACTTGTTTCTTCATGGGACTAGTGTTGATTTGGCACATGTAACAGCCGCGATCACTTTCACGCAGCTTGCTGATCTTGAGTTTCCAGCTGGGAATGGTTGAGGAACTTAGTGAACATTCAGTTCTTTAAAGCGTTGCTTCACTGTACTTACGTGTGCATATCCTGATGCATAACACTGATCCTGGCATTGTGCGTCACAACGCGTCCCTGCAGCGCCAGCACCGTTTGATCCGAGGCACGCAGCCAACCCACCTGCAGATCAGCGAAGGGAGAGAGAGAGAGTGGAGGAGAGTGGTAAGAGTACTCCAAGTGTCTTAAGCAAACCGAATTGACCTACTTTATTTTTGCCCAGATTGCGCACAGAACAGGCGAGAACTGCCTCACGACCAGCCGGATACGTGACATTGTTGATGAAGCCAATAAACTCCGGATCCGGATCCAGCTGTGAATTTGGCTCTGTGCGGCGCCGCACGTGGCCATTAGATTGAATTAGCATACACGTACAGTGGGGCAAATTGGGCATTTTAATGCACACACACTTACCATGAATCTGTTTCTGTGGCATCCCATTGCTATTGCCACATTTGGCGACCATTATCAAAATGATAAAGAGAGGGCCTAAATGCCACTCCATTTTGTAGTCACTGCTGTACTGCCCCTTTCCCCTATCCCCTTCACTCTTGTTGTTGTTATTCAAACTGATTGTTGTTGTTGTTGTGGCTTGTTTTTGCTATTTTGCAGCTGATGTTTGTTATTTGCTGCAGATGTTGCCACTAGTTGTTGTCGTTGTCGTTGTTGTTGAATTTCTTCTTATTTTATGACTGTTTTTTGTTGCGACTGCCGCAATTTCTATTTGCATTTGAATTTTCGATTTTCTACTTCTATTTCGATTGCGATTGCGATTTCGATTGCGATTGCTGATTCCTATTTTTCGATTGCTATTTGCCGCTTTACTATTGCTGCTATTGTTGCTCTCCGTTGTTTGTGCAAATTTCGAAAGGGACTTTGATTTCACTGCAGCTGCATCAATCCCAAGTGCTGTTGACATCTGAGTGCGGAGCACCAAAAAAGACAGAAAAGAATACAACAAAAATTCAAACATCAAAAATTGCTACCAAACAAATTTATTTAACAGTATTTCACACACACACCACACACAAGAGCCATTGGTGTTGGGCTTAAGTGCTTCAACTGAAAAGCACAACAACAATAAACCGTAAACAACAAGTTGGCAATGAGTGTGCTCGACTAGCAGCTGCTCTGGAATCAAGCTGAAAATTTAAGTAGTCAATAATTTATAGCTGGAATGTGCTAAAAGTGTTATAGTTGGCTTTAAATATACTCTAGATTTATTTATTTTATTTATTAGGAGTTGAGTTTCAAACATAATTTGTTAACATAACTTGAGTTAATTGCTCTGGCTGCTGGGGCCTTTGGCTATAGAGACTCTAGACAGTTTTATATTTACTATAATAAGAGAATTTTTAGACATTTGTAGAGTAAACTCAACTCTTAAAGAAGCTTAAAGTAAACTAAATATATATGACATTAATTTGTATGCAGATAAGAGTACAGAAATCCAAGCAAAAGTTATGTAATAAATAATATCAGATATTGGTTTACCTTAATGTGGAATATTTGACTGACAAAAACGAATTTTTAAAAGTAAATATTTGAGTTACTATCACCATAATAAAATATCGGCGCTTAGCACAAGTATTAAGGGCTTCTTAATTTTTATTTATTTTATTTATTTTTTTGAATAATTAAATTAATTATTTTATTTCATTTGTATTTATTTATTTTAAATTATGTATTGCTGTAAAATCTGTATTTTAAGGCAGCATTTTCTAATACCGATCAATTTCTGTGTATTTTATTTAAATTAGCTCACAAATAACTAGACAAAAGTTAAGTTAGAATTGAGTAAGTTTACAAATAATTAGATTTTGCTTGTCTGGCTGCCAAAGTTGACCAAAATAAACTTAATAACAGTATGAAATGTGTGTTAATGCAGATGTTAAGTTAATGTTAAGTAAGAGTTAAGAAAAAGACTTATAACATTAAACAAGAGTATTAGCATTAAAAGCAGCTTTAAAAGCAGTTACAACTGCCCACCAACACAATTAATACTCCCTACTACACACACAATATATCTGCTGGGTATGCGACAGTGGGGAGTTGGGCAGAATGGGGCGTGTTCTGGCTAACTTGATTATTTGCAACGCGTCGCAGTTTTACAATTTTACGCAGCCTGCTTTTAGGCGCGGCCAATATTGTGCTCTTTATTCGCTGGCCCCGAACTCGAACCCCAACACGACCCCCAACGCGACCCCCAACACGAACCCTGACCTGACTCAACCCCGAACCCCCCACCACGCCCTGCTTTGTCAGCCCACAAAGCAAAGTGTTGGCTCGCTATCTCGCAGCAGTTTCTTTATCCGCAGCTCAAAGGAAAGGCAAATGCAATTTTGCAACACAAACACGAATTTATGGGCAAGTTTCGCGCCTTGCCCGGAAAATGCTGGAAAATGTTTATATGTAGAAAAATAAGAAGAAGGAGAAGGAGAAGGAGATGGGAGAAAAAAGGGACGAGTTTTCCGCGTCAGCCAAGCCAAAAGGTGCAAAATATGAATGTAAATATTAAAAAAGTTTCAAGACGCAAAAACTAACGAGGTGTTCGCTCATTTGCTTTATCCGCCCAACAGCCCATGCAGCTGCCACGCCCACTAACAGGTCGTGCTGCACTTTGACGCGTCTGTAATTTAATTTCTGTGTGAAATTGAGCACTCGGCTAATACTAAATTTGCACTAAAGCAGTTAGTAAGCTCTCAGCGTAGGGAATTGGCCACGTGCCCCAAACTTGTAGATGACAGAAGAAGTTCCAGGTGTGAAGCAGTGGGGAGAGGGGTAGAGGGGAGTGCCTTGCAAACTTTTGACGAGGTGTCAATGTGTAGCCTCTGGGCATGAAATCCGCAACGAATTTTCCTTTCCACTCCCCTCGGTTTTCCTACCGCTGCAATTCAGCTGCGGAAATGCGATTTGCTTATTGAATTAGCTTTATCTTCAGCTTCGTCGTCAGCTTCGTCTTTAGCTGCATGAAATAGCGACAGTTAAGAAACTCGAACTGCGATTTGAGCAGCAACTGGAATTGGTATTGGATTGGATTCAAAAGTGGTACTGCATCAAGTCCCTGCCTCCTATCTCCTCCTCTTTACTCTGCTCCTCTCCACTTCTCCCCCTTGTTGTTGTTAGCTTAACCACAATTGATTTATTGTATGTTCTACTGTTCAAGTGCTGCAAATAAACTTTATACTATTCTGTTTCAAACTGTACACAATTCAATTGTTAAGAAGTCTATACAAGTAAAGGGAATGAAATCTTCTTTATAGCATCGTTTTAAGAATCTTTATTCTTTGGCAGAAAAGTCATTAGGAGAGGAAACTGGTTTAAACGACTATTAGACCAAGGCATATCATTATATCATAACTCTGGTAGATAAATAGATAGATAGATGGATAGATAGATACATAGATCGATAGATGGATAGATAGATAGGTAGATAGATACATAGATCGATAGATGGATAGATAAATAGACAGATAGATAGATAGATAGATAGGTAGATAGATAGATGGATAGATAGATAGATACATAAATCGATAGATGGGTAGATAGATGGATGGTTAGAATTCATTGCTAGTTTTAAATAAGTCACAGAGTATCTATTTTAAGATGTTATAACTCAGTCAAATGTTGTCATTTGTTCAAAAATACTAAGCCTTTCTAAAATTAAGATAACTTTACTAACCACAATCAAAACTTGATTTAATTTTTTCATAATCGACAAACATTTTATACGTTTTTAGGATCAATTTATTATTGTTATAGTTCTGTCTCTATCCAGTACAAAAAGTTATATTGATCAATTATCAAATATAGTCTTTTCTATTGTTTTTTCAAATTCCTTCCCCTTTTTGACACATTTCTTAGACTTTATCTACATCTTTTCCGTTTCCTGACTCTTCCAAAAAATCTTCTTAAATCTTTTCAAATAACTTCTAGTAACCTTCTGGCTATCTTCCACATAACTTTCACAATTATTGCAGACACTTGCTAAAATCTTCTACCTTTGAAGTTACCTGCCAAACTAAAACTGCATTTTTTGTTGCTCTTTTTGGAGCCTTTTTGCTACCAATTGCTTACAGTCAGTCAGCGTCTTGGCTGATTGTGGGTTCAATCGGTTTAACTTAACCTCTCAATCCCTTTGAAATTTTCATAAACTCCGCTTGACTTTCGACTTGATTTAAGATATATATAAAATATATATATAAATATGTATATGTGTAAGTGTGTAAATGTGTGTACATTTGTGCCATTTGGAGACTCAGGCAGCTGGCAAGTCGGTTTACCTTGTTGCTGTGGCAAAAGGAAAAGTTCCCGATAGCAAGTTTCTTTTTTGTACATTTCAGTGGCCATAAAAAGCCAATGATAAGCGGCTTAGCGATAAAAAAAATAAAGTAAAGAAGGAGGAGGAGTAGGAGCAGAATTGTTACAAACCGGCAAAAGTGCTTAACAGTAATTATGCTGTACAGCATTAAAACATGATGATGGATATAAAAGTAGCAGCAGTAAAGCAAGTACAGGTAGGTACTAAGGCACCTACAGGCAGCTACAGGCACCTACAGTTAACGCAGCGTTACCTGCGTTGAACAATTCTATTGTCTTTGAGTGGAGAAAAGTTTTCGAATTCAAATGAAATCAAATCTCTTTCACTAAATTTGTGTTTAAATTTTAACTAAGCGGAAAATAGCTGCACAACTACAACTACAACTCTAACTCCATCTTCATATCTATCTCTATCTCCATCTCTATCTGTATATTTCCCTTTTTTCCAACACTTTTCTCGCTGTCAGTGAAAGCAAATTTGCATCAGCACTTAAGAAAAGAGAATATTTAAGAAGGATACCGAAAAATGTGCCACAGCGCGAACATAAATAAATTTGCCGTGTAAACAAAAAGCGAGCTAAAAAAAAGATGAAAGTAAACACAAAAAAGGCTAAAAAAACAAGCTAAAAACTGCGCCAAACAAATGAAAAGAAGAAACTGCAAATCAGCGCAGTTTGCTGCAAGGTAAACCAACAGCTGGCCATTGCAGCAGGGAAAGAGAAGTGAATAGTCATAAAGAGTGAGAGGGAAAGAGAGAGACAGATAGTGAGTGAGAGAGGGGAGTGGTGAAATAAACGAGTGATGCAATGTCACAGAGCGACAGCGAAAGGAGCAAAGGCGCAGCGACAAAAGTCGTTTGAAGTGTTCCACAGCTTGCAGAAAGAGCAATGAAAACAACAACAGCAACAACAACAACAAAGACATGAGCAATTGCAACAACAGCAACTACAACAACAACAACAACAACAGCAAACACTTGAGCTATGAGCAGAAGTCAGCTGCAAGTGCCAACGCCAACGTCAATCTCTCAAATGGCGGACATCGTGTGCTGTCAAGGCGCATACACTTTAACGCCTGACTGGAGATGAGGAGGGGAAGTGGCAGTGGGAGGGAAAGGAGTGGGGGAAGTGAGGTGAGTGGAGGTATGCAGGAAAGGATAGAGCGGCAGTGGGCGTAAGAGTAGTAGGCACAGCAGAAATAACAGAAGACAAATTGAAGGAGCAGGAGTACAAGGGGAGTAGGGAGGAAGGAGCAGAGGAATAGGACTAGAAGCAGCTACAGTAGGATCAAGATGAGAAACATGATTAGGCGACAGAGCCTGATGTAGGAAGTGGAGATGTAGGAGTAGGAGAAGGAGTAGAAGTAGAAGTAGAAGTAGGAGTAGTAGTAGGAGTAGGAGTAGGAGTAGGAGTAGGAGTAGGAGTAGGAGTAGGACTGGGAGTAGGCATAGGAGTAGGAGTAGGACTGGGAGTAGGAGTAGGAGTAGCAGAAATGAA
Organism: Drosophila acutilabella; assembly: GCA_035046005.1. NCBI lineage: Eukaryota > Metazoa > Arthropoda > Insecta > Diptera > Drosophilidae > Drosophila > Drosophila acutilabella. The sequence continues at coordinate 8,567,459 of JAWNOK010000003.1, forward strand.
TAGTAGTACACAGAAAAAATCTCTATAAGTGAAATCTTAAAATCATCTTGAGTTTAAGCATAAATTTATGAAGTAAAAATACTTTTAATTAAAGTAAAAACTAACTATCAAACTTATAGACTTTAGCTTAATAGTCTAGAATGGAGTTAAGACTATTCTAGAGAACATACACATATATACTTCCCATAGCATTAGTGGGTGCATTCACTTCGTGAATCAGATGAAGCAGAAGAAAGGAGCAAAGTGAGGAGTCAAAGGCGCAGAAGAAGCAGCAGAATAAGCACTTTAAAGCGCCGTGATGAGCAGCGCCAAAGCAAACAAGAGAAAGTTTGAATGAAGCAACGGCAACTCCCCAAAGTGGTCGCCAGAGGGAGCCACTGCAACGGTAGGGCGGGTCAGCGTCGCGGAGCGCTGACAACTCAACGGCAAATGACCGTCAACTCGATGACGCTGCTAAGCGACAAAGCAATTTGACTTCAAAATGTGCTGAGCACTTGCATATTCTGAATGATGACGTTGTTGGCCAGGACGCGTGGGCGTGTCGGCGTGTCGGCAAAATAACGTAACGCCCCCTAGCGACAGCAGAGGCAACTGCAGCTGGAGTAACGGAGGCCTTAAAGGATCAAGCTTAAGCTCATTTATTTAAATTAAAACAAACACTGCGGGAGGTAACAAAAACGACAAAGCAAAGTGGGTGGAGGTGGCTGGTGGTGGCTAAAAGGGGGAGTGGAGTGGCACATGGGGCACAAGGGCTGACAGCGCTTAACTTTAACACACGGCAACTCAAACTGAAACCCGCCTGAAAGTCATGACTGAGTGCATAACTACACACAATGTGCAGAGCAGTGTGTGTAGAGGACTCACTCTGTGTGTATGTGTGTGTGTATTTATGTGTATGCCTGCAAGGCAGCTGCTCTGTGTATGTGTATGTGTGTGTGTGACTGGCATAGAACTTTGGCAACATTTCCGATTGCCAACGCCGGCTTTAGCAGCCGCCATTGTCCTTTGTCCCCTTCTTCCCTTGTTCTCCCCCTCTCCACAGCTCCCTACTACTGCCCCTGTGCCTTGTCCTTTGTCCCTTGTCCCTTGTCCTTTTGCTCCGACTGCCTGTTCCTGCCTGTCATTTGTCCACTGCACAAACAGGGGCAAATTGTTTGCAATAATGCGCGTGCCAAGTGAGTTGACTCTTCCTATCTAACCCAACGAAGTGCCCCACCACCCAACCTCCTACCTACCAACCTACCTACCCCTGCCACGCCCATTAACAAGCTGACAACAGCACGCGGCAGGTGCAACAACGCTCTGTCTGTTGTCCCTGCCCCTTTTGTTCCTGCTGCCTCAAACCCACTCCGCTGTTTGCCTGTCTGCCTGCCCCTGGCGTTAATGATTTTCATTGCAACAGCAACAGTAACAACAACAACAACAACAATGTGAACAACAACAAATAACAATAATAACAACAAATCGAGCAAACAAACACTGACAAGTGCAATAAATAGCGCTTGCAAAGTTGAAGCGCAAAATCACAAAATGAAAATGTTAATTGTTTGTCTCACTTTTTATTTTGTTATACCCTGTAGCCAAAGTAAGGATAGGGTAACATGAGCACGAACTTGAACTAGCATGGAAATAACTTAAGGTAAGAAGAGTCTAATAAATTATAGTAAATAAGTAACTAAAATAAATAAAATTAAATTAATAAAAATTATATAAATTTGTGTCTTAAATTGTACATATTTGAGGAAAGAATTTAGTTTATTATTCGTGCTAAATTGTTATATGTTTGTCTAACTACATGGCGTATACTTAATATAAGTAATCAACATCAAACCGCTACCAATAGCTGACCGTAAAATGCATAACTAATTAATAAATACTCCACTTAAAGTAAGCAGAGAGTAACTATTTAGAAACTTAAGCTAATGCATTAATAACTAGACTGAAACTAATCAATTTCTAGAAACCAAAAAAAATCAAAGTAAACGTTTGCCTAAACTTCATGCTTGTCATACCCCTTACTCTAGGGTATTTGCTAGTCAAACACAATTTAAATTGCAGTTTACTTGATTTTATTTGTATTCGCTTTCAGTGTTTTTTGTTCTGTGTTGTGCAGAAAAGTTGCTCGTTCAAATTTTTTATTGCAATCGTCGAAAGTTTTTGATGTGGCGCCATTAGTAGCCAATTATTGGCGACTTTTTACGCTCGAGGTAGCGAGAGAAGGCCGAGAAGGCAGAGAAGACCCGATAACTGATAAACTGACTCGTAGTCTAAGCCAGTGATTGAGTTTGGTAGTAGGCAGCACAGGCTGTTGGCCAATTTATATAGAATGTCAGCAGCTAGCAACTGACTGAACTCACTGGACTGACTGGACTGACTTGACTGCATTAAAAAGTTCAATAATGAGCGACTAATAACTCAATTTCAGCAAAAAGAAGCCCAAAAAACGAAGGAGCAGTGAAAAGAAAATGTTATGCGCTAATTAAAATAGCGTTGTCAAAGCGAGAGAAGCAGAGAAAGATAGGAGAGAGAGGGAAGATAGTAAGGAGAAACTTGGCAGAAATGCGATGACTGCATTTTAGCTTAATTAAACATTGGCGTCTCACTTTTAATTGATTGTGAGCAAACTGAGTGAGACGTAGAGCGGCAACGCAGGGGGGAAGCGTGGCAAATAAACAATTTAACTAAATGCGCCGCAAAGTAGGCAACGCTTTTAGAACTGCGAGACAGCCGCTGTTTCAACCGCTGCCTCAGCCTTCTACTACTATGCGCTGCTGCCACAAAAGCCTTGAGCATTAGACGTGGCATGGAAATGATGCTTGCAAAGTGTAAATGTAAACACAGTAGCAACGAAGGCAACGGCAACGGCAACGGCAACGCTGTGGCAACAAAAGGCCGGCAAAGGCGTCGAGCACGAACAATGCGTGGCAGCTGAATGAATGCTGAAATGGAGAAACGGCGGCACACAAAATTGTTGTGGAAGTGGCAAGTTGCACGAGAGCCTGGTACAGCAATGAATGAATGAATAGCAAATGGCAATGATTGTAGGTTCACTTTCTGCCACTACAGTGGGTAGGGGACACAGAGAGCGCGTTGAGGGCGGCAGAGCAGTGGGAATCCGAGTACAATTGTGATAATTGCCGTTGTCTCACACCTTTGCTTTGTTTTTTTTTTTTTTTGTTGTCGTTGTGTGTGTTTTTTGCCGGCAGCGGGTCGTGAAATGATGACAAGCAAAAGCTCTTCCGGCATGCTGCCTGTTTGGCTGCCACACTCGTAGGCATATAGCATAAATACACATGTGCCACTTCCCCAGCTACCAAACCGATCTGCCACTCCTCCCACGACCCCCCCCACATTACCACTGACATGCCACTGCCCAACTGTTTATTCAACAATTTCATTGTTTACATTTATGTTCGCTTAGTGCGAGTTGTGTTTGAGTGTGTGTGTGTTTGTGTGTGTGCCTTGCGCCATGTGTGTGCCTCATCTATGTGGCAAAACTTTCTTACATACATACGACTTGCGCCTCCGCTTTCCCTCCGCCTTCTCTACACTTAGTTCCCCCTTTCGTTTACTTCCTTTTGGATAAAAATTTTCTTTCATTTTGGCGCTTTCTCAACTTTTTTCGCGCACAATTTGCATGCGAATTTGCCGCTGTCTGTTCGCCCCGAAAACTTTGGCCCCTCCATCCGTCTGTCTGTCTGTCCGTGCGTTCGCCTATGTCCTATGCCCTGTCCTCCGTCATCTCATCCTGTCTCTTGCTCTCTGCCTGTCCTTTAGCTCGCCGTCCGTCCATTTGCTGTCCTCCGGCTTCATGCGCGTGCCTTTTACTGCACGACTGCCACTTGGCTGTTGGCTACCTCCACTCCTCTCTCCTCCCTTCACTCTCGCTGCTCCACCGCCGTTTCGTGCAGTTTTTCTTTCATTTTTTATGCGCCGTTAACAACTTTTGCTCGGTTTACTTTTTCCGTGTCGAGCGGCGTCGCTTCTTTCAAACTTTAATTGTTGTTGCATGTCCTTTTGCGCACTCCTCGACGTCGCTGCATTCCCTCCCTCTGCCCTGTCCCCACTCTGTGCTCGTTCACGTTGTTGTCGTTGTCGTTGTCCTCATCATCATCGTTGTGCTTCTAGCTGTTACTCCTCAACTTGCTTTTCTTCCCGCTCTTCTTGTTGTTGTTATTTTTCTGGCGTAAATTGTACGCCTCACGTTTTTACGCCTGCAGCCAAAGGACACCCATCTGCATACACACACACACTTACACACTCTTTCACATATGTACACACACATGTGTGTGTGTGTGTGTGTGTGAACGTCTGTGGCATCGGAAGTGTGAAACTGAAATTGAGCAACTAAAGGACTAAAAGACTCCGGCAGTTGCCTACTTGCCAGCATTGCACGCTGACTCAAGACATGACCAATAACTGTACATAATTAATTTTATAAATATACAATAAAAAAAATATTAAGCTGTTTGCAAATAAATTATGAAGAAAATCTGTCTTTAAAATATACTATATAATTTTTAATTAAAATAAATATTTTAAGATATTATTGTAGTACGCATCACAAAAAAGCATCACACAGCCATACTCAATCAGCTGATAGAATATAAGTGGAAGTATAAGTATAAGAGTATAGTCATGAGTAGAAGAACGAAGAGTAAGAAGGAGAAGAGCAGAATGTGAACGAGTTGAGCGAATAACGAAAAAGAGCAGAAGCTTTAGATTAAAAAAACAGCAAGAAGAGTGAAAGAGTGAAATATAGTTTGTAATCGAATAAATTACTTTGTGATAAAATAAAAGAGAAATCAACATTTAAGTATTAAACTTGTGATTAAATAAGAAAGAAATATACATTTAAATATACATTTAAATATCCATTGAAATATAATATGAGTTAAGCTTTGCTTTGCTTATTAAATTATAGTATGTAGCTTATTTTATATATATTTGATTGTATTTTATATACATTTGATTATCTATAAAATAAAATATTTAGCTGTTTATAAACAGCAATTTTTGTGATTTTCTCATTTAAACTGCTTAAAATTATTATAAATTTATAGACTAAATTTAACTACTAACTAAAAGATTTTAAGTGTTTGAAAACAGTTTCCTACTTAGCTGAAAAGCTCAGCTTAAAAAGTTTTGCAAATAATAAAAATCTTTAATTTTATCCGACTTCCACAACCATAAAATGCTACCTGAATATACTCCTTTATTTATTAACACTAAGCCACTAAAAAACTTAATTAATTGCCAAAATCTTACTTCAAAATAAATTATATATTTTGTACTCCCGTTTGTAACACGCTGCACCACTGTGCGAAGTCCTGTGCATTCATGTTCATTGCCAACGTCTGTTACTGTTAAATGTGCGTGCGTGTAAGTATCTGTGTGAGTGCGAGGGTGATTCTCTCTGTGTGTGTGAGTGTGTGTATGCTCGACTTTATTTGGTTTTGCGTAGCACTTGGCATTTATTTGCCCACACCGAGACATGCCACTGCTGCTTGCCCCCACCACGCCCCTCACCCGCTTATTTCCCCCACAACGAAGAAGGAAAAAACTTTGAGAAAGAGAACAGAAAAAAGTTGGTTTCGAAATAGCTTTAGGGAGTTTGTAAAACGCATTGTGCTGAACGCTTTCAGCGTTAACTCCATTGAACTGGGCACGCGTGTATCAGGCCCCCTCCCCCTACCCCTCCACCACTCGTCGTTGTCTGTTGTTTTTATATTTGGCGATAAGAGCGGAAGAAGTGGAGAAGGAGTGACGATAAGATAACACACATATGGTTTTATAGAGGGCTCTATTTGTTTGACATGTGCTATCTAATAGTCCTGATTGAACAATCGTTTCGCAAATTTCATTATAATTGAAAGCCACTCACAAAAGGATCCGATTGCAGACATTTGTTGCTTTCCATAGACGTATGCGATAGACATACACGCGTTGAAATCATAGCGCATGCAATATTCATTTAATCCCACTCAAAAAGAGTTCACCTCAAGCGCTGGCGAGCTCTGGTTTTTATATTTTCAAGTGCAGCTTCTCCATTTCGATGACATTTAACTTAACTTCAAATAAAGCAAAACAATTTATCATAATGAATTCGAGCTATTTATTCGCTTAGTACGTCGGTTTGTTTGTTAATTGTTGTTTCATTTGGAGTTAAATGTAATTTAATTTGATTTATAATTATTGCAGCATATAGTATAAATATTCGCAAAAATATGTGGACTTTTTTTATATTTTAATTATTAAAAGTTTTCAGATGAAATTAACAGAAAGTTTATATGTTATCCCAAGCGTTCTGCCTAAAACTAAATGGTTAAATCTTACATTGGATTGGTAGATTTATGAGCTTAGCAAACGATGTAATGTGGCTCTCTAATCAGCCGATAAGAAAACTTATTTCCAATTTAAACTGATTAAGCTTTTGATTTTGTAGTATTATATTTAAAGGTCTATTTCTTATTTAACCATATTTATAAACTACACATAAAATATAATTTAATACTTAAATGTTCATATCTGTTTTATTAAATCACATATCAGTACTCGACTTACTATTCTTATTTGTAAAGCTTCTAGCTTTTCTTCGTGATTCGCTCTAACTAAACTCGTTTACACTCTCCTCTTCTCCTTCTTACTCCTCGTTCTTCTGATCATGCATATACTCTTATACTTATACATCTACTTATACTCTAACAGCTGATTGAGTATGACCGTGTGATCCCTGGCCTACAACAGTTTGCAAGTATGTCTTTCAACTGACTTCAGAATAAACCAAAATAAAGGCTTATATGCCTTACCAAATCATTGTAGTTTATGGTTAGAAATTGTAGCTTAAAAGCAATACATATTTTAGACAGTTCTCAAATTGTTCTAAGATATTTATCAGTGCTGAAACTATAACAAACAACATATCCAAAACTAAACCAGTAATAAAATCATTTCCTATCAAATCAAATTATAAACACTACCCAATTTAAAGCCCGAAATTATTACATAAAATTGAAACACTTTTTGCTTAACTCTCATTACTTTAAACTACCGAAAAGCGTTACCCAAAAGGACACCCAGCATAATTAAAGTAATTACTTGCCCTGCTGCAAACTATCAAATTTGGTAGCACAAAAGTGTTGATAAATTTAAAATTAAGTACAGACTAGTCTTCAGACGCCTCAGAGACTGAAGCAGATGTTGGCGTTGCATGCAGCACGTTGCAAGCTGCAAGGAAGCCATGATTTAAATACAGACTGAATAATTAGTTACCGAAAAAAGAAGCGACTGTTCATTAAAAAAATAAACTACCCATCGCTGTCTCTCTTCCACTCATCCTCTTTCAGTATATGCTATCCCTCTCGCACATATGCTGGCACACCGTTTCATGGTCTGATTGTTCGCAAAAGGAAACTAAAGTTGTGACTGCAAAACGTCGACTGTTTTGTGGCTTTTAGTGCTTTAAGAATGTTTAACAATTGTTGAACTGTAATTGCCGCTGCTTGCTGCATTCGTTACCATAATTGCTGTTGGCTTAATTTCAACTGCCGACTTCCGGACCGGCAACTTCAACTCCTTTTGGCTTGTACAGTCTTCGTCTCAGCTCTCAGTTCACTGTTCTCAGTTCACTGTTTGAGCCAGAGTCTGAGTCTGAGCCTCAGACAAACCAACGAGTACGACAACAACGACGACAACAAGAAAACCCATTTGACTTACAATCTTGCCATGTGAATGTGTCTGTGTGTGTGTGTTTATTTGAGTGTACTGCTGTGTGTGTGTGTTGCTCATTTGGTTGGCTTTCTTCGACTGCAAGCTGCTTTGGCTCCTTGGCCGGACTTGCAGCCTCTACTTGCCTCACATTTGCGGCTGCTTTTGTTATTTTTATTGTCGGCTGCTGGTTGAAATTCAGTTCGTCTGGCTTTGGCTACGGCCTGCTTTGTGTGAGTGTGTGTGTGTGTGTATAGGTGTATTTGTGTGTGTCTTTAAGCTGCGGGTCCTGCCTGCCTGCCTGGCTACCTTTTGTGCTGCCTTCCAGTGCAACTGCTTCGACATTCAATGCTCATCAACGCCACATTTGCGTGCTCCTTTAGCTGCCAACCGGTGTCCATAACCGTGTGTGTGCTACTGCTCTCCCTCTCTCTCTTTCTTTCACTCACTCCTCCATCACTTTGCCCCTCTTTTCCCCCTCTGCCCACAAGCATTTCAACTGTGGCATTTGCCTGCTCGCTTGAGCAGCAATTCAACTGTATGTGCCTACACTCTCCTCTACTTCTGTTTCTCTCTTTTCTTCTCCCTTCATTCCCTCCACTCTGCCCCTCTTCTCTTCTTTCTGTTCTTCTCTTTGCTCTGTCTCTGTCTCTGTTTGCATAAATGACTGCGCCTGTGTATTTGGCATGACTCTTGAATTAATTTTGCAACATTTTAAATTGAGCGCAATTAATTGCAAAAATGTTTTATTTTAACCCACTTGCATTCGTTGCACATGCTGTATGTGTTGTGTGTGAATGTGTTGTGCTATGTGTGTATGAGTGTGTGTGTGTGTGTGTGTGTTGAATGTTTGTGTGTATTTGGGGTTTTTGAATGTGGCTGCTGTGCATTTTGTGTAGTTGCATTGCTCTCGTTGCTGCTGTTGTTGTCGCTTTTTGTGTGCAAGTGCGAACACGCGCATTCAAGCATATGCAAGCCCGACTTTCCCCATACACACACACACACAGACGCACACACACAGACGCTCACACTCATGCATATTTTATGCCTGTGTGTGCGTTGCTTTTTTCTATAGTTTCCAGCGCTCTCAATGCGTTTGGACGTGTTGCCTTTTTGCATTGCTTTTTTCCTTTATGCATTTGCTTTTATCGCGTTTTCTACGCCTCACACACACACACACACACTTACACCCACACGCAGTCCATTCGCATTGCCTAAAAGTATGCAGCATGCATTGAAAGGCTTTTTACATGACACTCTCTGAACGCTTTTCTTTTCTGCTCTTTTTTTTCTGTTGTTTTTCCATTTTTTTCTTTCACTTTTCTACCCATTCTGTCACCATTTGTGCTTCTACTCGGCACTGGGCTGCAGTTGTTGTTGTTATTACACTTCTGGTTGCTGTTGCTGTTAATTTTTGGACGCTTCTGTTGCATTTTTGCGAGAGCATTTCAGCATTTTGTAGCCATGCGTTTCATTTTGGTCTCATTCGAGTCACTTTGCATCTACCAAAGGGAGCGTGTGTGTGTGTTGGGTGTGTTGTGTGTGCGTGCCTGTTCGTGCAGCGTCGCTTATTTATATCCAATTGTTCATTTGTCTTTGGTTTATGTTACGCATACGTCATGTTTGCCCATATTTTATATTTCTATATGTATCTTACATTATGTGTGTGTGTGAACAGCAACTACAACTGTATGCGTACTTACAATCAGAGTGGTGCGCCACAAATGTAAAATATTTTTCGTTATATTTATGCGTGTTTTCAGTTTTCCCTTTATAAATTAAATGTGTCACAGCACTTTTGGTAGCACAATTTTCATATCGTTCCCTTGGACACGGAAAATGCATTTCAAATTGGTATTGTTATTGTTATTATTTGTTGTTCTTGTTCTTACTGCACTTCCACTTCTTATTCCTCCTCTGCTGCTTGCTTAAAAGTTGTGCTCAACTTATTTGAATAATTGCAATTACTTGCTTTATTATTCATCAAAACTTATTGTATTTTTGTTTGCTTAACCCTCGTTAGATAAATCTTTTAATCAATTTTGTTGTGTACCAAAATAAAAACAATTTTGCGTATATTTTAGTTGGCTTTTGGGCGTTATCTAGTAGCATAGTAACTACTATAGATATCCTAGAGTTTCTCAACAGTAAAATATTATTAGTTTAACAAATTTTCCACAGCTTTTCAAGTTCGTTTACTTCGTCACTTAAAGTTTACGCTTTCATAACAAATTGATTACTTTTTGTGCCTTAACTGTTTGACATTTGTCAACAGTTTCTGACACTGTGCATCTTTCAATCCATAGTTGCCTTTATTCTAGACAGGGTATATTCCCAGAGCCTTCTATAGCATGCCAACTCAATCCACTTCTATCCACAGTCACACTTCCTCCCACCAATACCATTCAATTTCATCCCCATCGATGGGGGACTTCAGTTCGCAAATCTCATCGCACATGCATACAATTCTGCACTTTCGCTTTAGTCGAAAAATAAAATGTAATTTTTCTTTTCAATGTGAAATTTTATCATTTTGTTTGTTCAATTGCTTTCATTTTGCCTTTCGCAATTCTCGTTGCTGTCTTTTTGACAATACTCTAGCAAAGGGTATAACGAATATGGGTTGGATTTGGTAGTACGACTTTAAAAAGAAAGTGGATTTACTGTAGTGGGCTTATAGCCTGAGAATTCGACTGATTTCTAGTCATTTTAGGGCTCAAGAACTTATTTAAAATTGGCAAACAAATTAGTTTTCTTCTTGAAATATATAAAAAATGTGTAAGGTGTCTTAATTTTAAATTTAGGTTCTAGAAACCGATAGAGCATTTAATAGTTCGCTTTTTGAAATGCTATTTTTTCTTTTTTTCCAAATATATTTTTTTTTGTTCATTGCTGCACAGTATTTTTGCATTTTTTATGTAGCCGTATACACTTGCAATGGCAACAAATATAATAATAACAACAGCAACAACAACGACAACAAAAAAATGGCAACGACAACAAATTTGTCTTGCAAAAAAGTTTATTTTGTCTGTCACATTTTCTTATTGTAGTTGATAAACTTCCCGTTTCGTGCAGAAATCCTGAAGGCAAAGCGGGAGCGGAGCGGGGCAATGGCAAGTGAGTGAAGAACAGCAGTGAAAGGGGAGTGGAAGTGAGAGAAGTGAGCATGTCCAAGTGCCTATGACTGTTTATGGCCCGTCAGTCAGTCTGTCTACGTGTGTGTGTTAGTGTGGGTGTGTGTGTGAGTGTGTGTGTGAGTGTGTGTGTGTGTGTGTGTGTCGACATGTTTTCGTTTTTTATTATTCAGTAAATCAAATCAGTTGCCTAACAACTCAATCCAAACACTTGCAGCACGCGCCGTGGACATGCCCGAAACGGTACACTCACACTCGCACTCCCCCTTACCCACTCCCGCTTACCAACTCCCACTTACCCACTTTGTGTTGGTAGTAAAGTTGGCTCAGAGGACATTGGGCCAACTCCCGCTGCTGGGCATTGGCTCATCTTTTAGCTTTCACTCAACTGCAGCATGTATCTGTTAGATCCATCTCCATGTTTCATCCTTCTGTCTCTGCCTCTGAGAAGCTGTCATTGCCATTGTCGTTGTCGTTCTCGTTGTCGTTGTCGTTCTGGTTGTCGTTGTAGTTGTCTTTGTCGTAGTCGTAGTTGTTTGTTGTCCAACTGATAGTTGCTGTTGTTATTGTTGTTGTTTTTACAGTTAAGTCAATATGCAGCCGTCAAAAACAACACTTGATACTTTTGTGTGCTACTTGTGCCATGGCCAAGACCATTTCCCAGTCATCGGCCCCTTTTTGGCCTCCTTCACTTTGATTACTGCTCACAGTTATTGCGAGTTTTCTTTCAGTTTTGTTTGCAAAACTTCTGCACACAAATAAACAACAAAACCGACGCTGAAGTTGCCAATAGAAAAGCGTAACGAATTTATGGTCATATCAACAAAGAAACAAACAAGCAAAACACACACACACACACACATATACCTATACATAAACAGAAAGACAGGGCTAATACTGGTTAAGCAAAGGGTGACCATAATCGACTTATGTGCATAAGCCTTTGCCCAAAAGAAAAACACGTTTGAACTAACAACCTAAAAAGCCATTGGAATCATGGCTCATAAGCGCCAGCAAGATGTCGTATCAGACAGGATTTTCTAACAGACTGTCAGACTGTTGGACCGACAAGTCAGCAAATCAGTTCGTCAGTTAGTCAGTCATACAGTCAGTCAGTTGATTCACTACATAGTTGAGATTCAGTTGAATGTGGCAGCTTTGATGACTTCAGCTTACAGCTGCAACAATTGCAACAAAAACTGTGTACAAAGCGGATTGTTAACCAACAGGCAATACCAACAACAACAAGCGAATCAAAGTGCCTAAGAGTTCAAAAATAAGGTCATTAGTGACTTATAATAAATAACCAAAAAGACTGAATTTAATAAATTGATTTCAAACTTTAACTTGCAAATTGAACGACTGTTTTTGTTTTTCTTTGAAGAAATTTATAAATTTATAAATATTTAACAGCTCAAAGTTATTTAAAGCAGCTGCAGCGGTGTGCTCTCTCTCTTGTGGTTTGTTATAAAATTAGTGAAAGCTGCAGAGTTGTTAAATATATTAACATGTATCCTGTTTACTGTTGAGCTCAACTTTTTCTTTTACAGTGGGTTGTAAAAGTTTTGCTGCAGCACCTTAGCACTAGTTGTATGCGCAGTTGCTTGCTCGCGTCTGCGACGAATTTTACACTACAAAAATGCAGCGGGAAAGTGGAGAAATTTGGAAATTAAGAACTTAAAAAATTTGAAGCTAAAAAACATGCATCAAAGTGGGTGTTACACGCTTCTTTTCAAAGTCTTCCAGTCAAAATTAGACTTAAAAAAACTGTAGTATACTTTTGTGCGCTTTTGTAAATTAGTTAGTCAAAATTTGAGCAAAACTGTAGTCTACTTTTGTGCGTTACTTTTAATTACAAATCGAAAGCTATAAAACTATTATAAATAAGTTTAGATTAAAGATAGAGAAACCTTTTAACACAACACATGATTAATCTAGTTTTTAAAACTTTAAGATAGTTTTAAAACAACTTTTAAGTCTTCAAACCCAGCAACTATAGAGCTTTGATTACATTTAAATCATAATGATAATTAAATTCGCATCAGTTTGTTTTTGAATCAAAAGTTGCAACAAAAGTTTCACATATTAAAAACCATAAAAATTCTAAAAAACAATTTAATATTTTTGTCGGTTATGCGCATTAGAATGCTTAAGTTATTTGCCCATTATCATAATGCTGTTATCGACAAGGCGTTGATGATGTCTGTCGGTCTGTCTGTCTGTCTGTTTGTCCTACTGTCCCTCTGTCCGTTCAGTGTGGTCATTTTGCAAAACACTTTTTTCCACTGTCTTTTTGACTGATCCGAAATAACAGAAGTTGGCACGTAGGCGGACCGTGTGCGTCCCTCGACTATATATGTATAGAGCCAGGGATGGGAGCTTGCAAGCTGAAGCCGAAACTGGAACTTGGACTGGGAATTTGTGCTGTTGGAAAACCTTTTTTACGATTTACGTGCCATTTCCCTTGGGAGCGAGAGACGCTGCCACTCTCAGATGTCCGCGTATCCCTCAGCCACCGCCCCCCAACTGGGCTGCTCCGCCTCATGTATGGCTTTTAATAATGCTCATATTTTTATGGCTCTGCCAGACGATGGGCGGACTAAATCGGATCGGAGTGGCAAGACGAAGAAGGCATCAACACAGTTTGTGTGATTTTTTGTTATATGTTTTTTTTGTGCTGCTGTTGTTTGTTGTTTTGCAACTTTTGTTGCTTAAATTAACAAGGATCTGACAATACACACATACACACATAAACACTCCCAGGTGTGTGTGTGTGTGTGTGTGTGTGTTTGCTTATAAACGTAGAGCAAACATTGATGTTTATTCTGTTTTGACCCAAATCCAGTTTAATTGAACGCGCAGCAAAGCGTAAAAGCCGCGAGACGTTTTCAGTTAATAATATCATGCATTTTTAATTATCAAATACGAATTCGCAATTGGAATTTAAAATTTTAGCCGATTTTGGCAACAGCTATAGGCAGCAGCTAAAAAAAACTAGCCAGCAAAAAAGAATCAAGAGAGCAAACAATGCAAAGTGTTTGCATTAAACCAGCAGCCTGGAGTGTGTTTGTTATGGTTATTCCCAGTGTTATTGTTGTTGTTGTCGCATATGTGTTGTTTTTTGTCCCTGGGCTTATTTGTTGTAATTCAATTTGATTAAACAAATTTTGATCAGCTGAGCTGAGTTGATTATTTGAGCTTTCAGCCAAAATTTGACTGCCAGAAACTTTCATTTGCTGTTACGCTGAATATTTAATGCAACGCTTTTTATTATCCTTTTGGCGCAGCTACTGCCACACACACACACACACTGACAGTGTGGCAAAAACAAAGCTTCAGTCAAGTTTAAATAAACTTTTAACTTGAGGCATCAACGCAAGTTCGGTTCGAATTGAGTCGGGCATCAACAGGAGCAGCAACAGGAGAGACAAGTGGAGGGAGGCGTGTGGGGAGTGGGCGGTAGAGCATTCATCTGGGGAGTTGTCAGAGCAGTGACGTGTCGTCTCTCATCCCTTTATGCAGCACAGTGTCCTGTGGCCCATTTGCCACTTGCTCAGTGTTTGAGGCAACAGAGGCGTCATCATCATGCCGCCTTCTCTCCCTCTCCCTCCGTCCTCACATTGTTGTTTTGCTATGTTGAGGGTTATTTGCGGGGGTTTTTCGGTTCGGCAAAAATGAAGTTTTTCTTTTGCCATGAATTGATAATGTACACATGTTCATATGTGGCAGCGGAAGGGCCAGAGGGCAGCCAGCTGAGTGGTGAGGCGGGGCAGCTGCTGATATTTGCATAACCATATACCGTCTGTATATGTGTGTGTGTGTGTGTGTATTGGTGTGTGTATTTGCAGATTATTTAGCCAAAAGTTGAAAGGTATTCGAAATTTTGCAACCAAAAACTAAAAACAAAAAACTTCCCCTGAAAACTTTTATTAAGTTGAAGATATTTTGTTGAAATTTATACACATTTGCCATTTCTCTTACTTACTGCCACACCCCCCAAACCTGCTTCCCTCCCTTTGCCTTTTCGCACATTGTCTTTGGCCTTTTTTTTTGCGTGTTTTGTTTTTTGCTGTTCAGTTGGCCGTTAAAAAACTACAAGACAAAATGTCTGGGCACAACATTTGGCATTTCTTCTACTGCGTGGATTTCGCTTCATGGGGATTTATATTTTTAAATGGAAAGTTAAGCTTATAATAAACTGTGAAGAAAAACTAGCTGCTTATGCTTTTTTTCCCTCTATCTTTTCCATTTCTTTCGCTCCTTTTGCGTTCTTTATGAGATTTCTTTGGTTATACTTTTGTTCTACGCTTTTTCAAATAAAAGTTCAACTCAAATATTGCCTCGTTTCAGCTGGCCACCCACAAAAAAGCAGCAGAGAACTTCTTTCGTTTCCTGTATAATATCTATGACTTGTACAAATTGTCATGACCTATATACTTATGTTCAAAATACGACTATATACATAGTCGCATAACTGCAGCTCTAACTGCAGACAAATTAAATGCTCAATAAAATGAAGATGAATTCAAAAAACGCAATTAAAATGGCAATATTATTCTTAAATAACTCAAAAATAATTAATTTGTCCATTTACATATGAATTGAATTATAATAAACATAAATAGTTTGAAGGGGTTGAAAATGGCTGTGATGGAAGTGGAGATACTGTGTAAATTGGGGAACTTTTAAGTAAGTAATTCGTTAAATTTATATGCCCTTTAATATATGCATTATTAGTATCGAAATGAATTACAGAATATTTTAAATATTTATACAGCATTTAATCTTTGTGACTTCTGCTAATCCCTTTGTCATTAACTACTAAACTTAGTTGCCTTTGAGAGTTGTTACTAATTGAACTCAAACACTAAAGCTTAAGGGCTTTCAGTGTGTTAAAGCCATAAAACTATATTCATATTCACATGTTAATTGCATGTTTTATATAATAAAATAAAAATATACCTACGTTTAAGTGCCTCAATCACACCAAACTAACCTTTTGCATGACTACAGGGTGTGGAAAGACTAACGCAGTTATTTCAAACATAACAAACATACCACGAGAGATAACATTTGAAATAACCAAAGCGATAACAACAACAACAACAACAACAACAAAAACTACAAATAAAACAACAACGAATGTAACATCTAAATCAAACGCAAAACATTCATTAGAGGATATTAGCATGAAGTGAAAATCGATAATGAAAAGCGGCCAATAAATTACAAATTATTGTATAAAACACAAAAACACAATGTCGCAATTTTACAAACGAGCAAGAAACAGAGGGGGGAGTAGAGAGAGAGAGAGGGGCATAGAAACAGAGCAAAGGATTGTGGTATGTAAAACTAGCGCATGGGAAATGGAATTGGTAATGGGAAATGGGGGAAATGAGGGAAATGGGAAAGGCGTGTGGGCCAAATAGTGTCATTTGGAAAACATATTTATAAATAATTTGCACGCTAATATGCATTTTATGTAATTAGCGGTTAAAATAATAAATACACAACATAATTATCGCCCATTCGTTGACCGCACAGCGGCTAACGACAAAAATGAACTCGACACGAGCGAGATACAGCAGCATATACAGATAAATAGATATAGATATATATATATTTGTACTTTAGTTGTATATTTATCGCTGCATGTGCAGCTATGTGGGTGTGTGTGTGTGTGTGTGTGTGTGTTTGTGTTGGGGGGGTGGGGCATTAAGGCATTAGCACCGCAAAAACATCAGCTAATTGTGCATTTTAGCGATAATAAACACTGGCGACAAGAGTTTATTATTTCAGGCTTGGTCGCATTGCGTATACGCAACGTGCGCCACGCCACGCCGAGTCAAGAGCTCAAACAAGTGACAAAAGTTTGACAGCGCACTCACACACACACACAGTCACACACACACTCTGAGCTTCCTAGGGCCAAATTAATAAGCGACGCATTTATTAGCAGTCAAATAAAGAGATAAACGTCACTCATACGCACCGTGGTATGCGCCCTAGAGCAGCTGCGCTACTGCTCACCCTCTTTACCCCTTGCTAAAATATTAAAATATTTAATTTGAATGGTAACTGGCAACTGTATGGCATGCCACGCCCCTTCCCCTACCCCTCCCTTGACATTTCCATTTCCCGAACACTGGCATATGGCAAATATTTCAAGTAGTTAAGCGCATTAGCGGCACTTTTGGTTGGCTTTGTCCTGGCTTCATCATCATCCTGTGCTGTCCCCATCTGCAACTGCCAGTTATCGTTTACATATCGCACATGCCGCACATACGCAGCGTCTGCCGCAGCCAATTAAAGTTCTTAAGCCCCTTCGGGTCACACTTTCCATCTCACCAAACTGATGCTCTACTGTTACTCTTGGAACTGGCATCCATTGCAATTGTTTAATGAACTTTTGCAACGCTCTAATAACTTCATTAACAAGACTGAGTCACAAAAATTGCCAGAGATGAGCGTAAAGTTTTAGCAACATCTCATTGTTATTTAATTTCAGTTTGTAAAATGTTTCCCATGTATTTTTGCATTACATGAATTGCTGTCAAGGCCCAAAAAAAGCATAAAAAAACACTAGTAACGAATTACAACTAAAAATTGCTTTGCATTTCCTATGTTCAACAATTAAATAAATCATGTTCTGTTTTAGTAATGAGCGGTCACAGAGGCAGCTCAAATATTAATGTCATGTCAAACAGCAATTACAACATGTAACAACAACAACAACAACAAATTGTAATATTCTTTGACATACAACGCACACTTGAGCAATTTGGCAAATAAATATCATATATTTATATTGTATATATTTATTTATTATTATTATTTCAGCAAATTTGTCATTGATAACAACGAGGGGCAGTGCTAAGCGTAAGACAGCTCTGAAAGTTGGCCAAAAAGAAGCAAAATTTGAATATTTAATGCATTTTATAATCTTTTGCCGAATGTTTATCGAACAATGGCTGGCTAAATCTCAGTCAAATGTATCGTATACAATAAACTTGCCACACGGCTGCCACAACTGCAACGACAACAACGGGCAGCAACATGCAACAACAGGCAGTTGCAGCAATTGCAGATAGCCATGCATGTTAACAAAATTGCTGACAATTATCGTATGCACACATACATGTACTCACTTGCACACAGTCAGACACACATAAACAGTTTATATAAATTGCAATTTAATAGCAAATGGTTGTGCTTGGTTTTGGCCTTGTTGCTGGCCTGGCCTGCCCTGGTGCTAGCCAGTGCCAGCCAGTGCCAGCCAGATTGAATTAGCCAGAAACAAGAGACAAGAGCAATGGCCAAAATGGTTATTAAATTTACATTGCATCTATCTTTTCAGTTGACTTTCATTAGTTGATTTCATTTCGGTTAATGCGCATTTCAAATTTCCAAATATCGTTCTTGAAATATTCATTATACGCCCCCTCCACCCCTACCACTACACACCCCCTCGCCCATTGCTGTGTTATTTGTAATATCAAATACTCTTCATTTGAGTTAATTTAAAGCATATTTCAAGCACTAAATTAAATTAATTTATCACATTTCCATGTGAATATTTCCACATACTTATGCTCCAAATGTGAATGCATACAGCATGAATATGTTTATACGCCACTCTACATAGCTCTATATACGCATATCCAATTTTAATTCAGGCATATTAACATTGATTCAATTAAATAAATATTAATATTGATTATGATTTTAGGAACTAACTCAGTTGTGACTCTTTGATTTCGTTGAGTGCTGTCTCTCTGTTAAATACGAGCCAGAGATGTTTTCATTAGATAATTATCATCAACATTTAATTAATTTAAGCATGTTTGATTATAAGACTGGAGTTGTCTTTCAATCATTTAATGAATTGTATTTCTTATGCTGATTGTTTTTAGTGTCAATTTCTTGTATTGAATAGAAAAGTCTGGTGCTTAACAGCTGTTTAAATATGTTTAAAATTTCTTTAATTTTTATTCTCTTTTTTCCCTATTACTTCCTCTAGCAACTCCGCTATTTTAAATACTTCTAATCACACATATTCATGTAAATTAAGTAGCAGACAACAATGGGAATTTCTAAGGAAGCAGCAAGTAATAAATTATTAGTTTTTGAAAGTGCTTATCAAGATTTATGATCTATCGATTTATGCATACGTTAAACTATCTGCAGTCTCCTTTCCTCCTTGTCTTCTGACTCCTTGCCTTAACATTTTTTATTTCTTATCATTTATTTATGCATTTTTAATAACCAGAGACGAGACACAAAGACAGCAAGGTGGCACAGCTGAACGCAAGTGCCGTGCATAATAATAATTATTATTATTATTATGAATACTCGAAGCGTACATGTGAATAGTCTTAAGTTGTTTGCATAATTCATGTGCTCCATTAATGGAGTTTTGCTTGATAATGATTGAAAAGTTTCACTTGTATTTTTTTGGGGTTTCTCGCAGTGCAAAACAAATCCTTTTCACTTACTCACACTGCACTCTCTCTCTCTCTCTCTGGAGTTGCTGTCTCTGTCGCACAGTTACTTTGGCACAAGCGGATTTCCGTCAATGCCTGGCACTTGAGAATTAATATCAATTTGTATTCATTTGTGAATATTACAAAAGGATTATACAAAATTAATTAAAATTTGCACAATTTACGTTCAAGCAGAGTGGAGTTGTAGGAGGAGAAGGGGGTGGAGTAGGAGGAGTTGGCGGTGGCATCAACGGTTGTGGCATCAACATCGACAGCAACTGCCGCTGTTGCTGTGGCATCAACCGTTAGCTTTGTCGTCTGCTTGTCGTGGGGATCTGTGGGAAAACTTTTGGACAGCTGGCGAGGCGCGAGTGTTGCCGCTTAATGGAGTTTAATCGCATTGATGAGCATCAATTAATCATGCCGCAAACGCAAGTGACATTCCACACACACACCCACGTATATATTGTCGTTTATATGTACTGAAAGATTTATTCAATCGCCCTCTAATCCTAATCGACAGAGCCCAAACTAAGCCCACACATTACGCATACGACACGTACAACCAAAACAAATCGAATTGCCAATTAAAAAGTGCCAAGACGAGTTGAGTTGCCAATTACAACATAATCGAAAACAAACACCCAACCCAAAAAAAAAAAAACAAAAGAAATAAGAGAAAAGAGAGAAAAGAGAAATCTTAAAAGTAACCGCACACTCAATAAACGACATCATTTGTACACTGTACAGTGAAGCGTCTAAGAACTTTAAGCACATTGCACACCTGTCGCAAAAGGGCAGGCGATTGTGACTCTGTATATTCTTGTGTATACAAGCCATTATCATAATATGTGCCACAAAAGATGCCGAAGGAGTCTCTGCCAGCTAAAGACGACATCGATGACGAGGCGACACAAATACACTGACACGTGTGCAGACACTTGAAAAAAACTTTAAATTGAAAGCTGAAAATTGGGACAGGCTTTGAGAGTGAAAAGCTTAAGCTTGGCATAAAATAAGGTACTTAAAAATAGTCTTTTTAAACGGAATATACATTTTATTAAGCTTAGAAACCTTTATCAATGTTTAATAATATTTTAAAATATTTTAAATTAATTTTTTAGTTGCAAAAAGTCTTTAAGTTTATAAATAACTAATTAGTGAGTACAAAATAAATTTTATAGTTCCACTAAGATTACAAAATGTTTATCAGAATTTCCAATTTTAAAACCAGTTTCAATTTGTGCAGTGTACTTGAGAGCTATAGCCATTCTGGTTGAGTGAAGCACGCGATATGATGACGATGTTGATGGTGGAATGGTCGGATGGCGGCAACAGTTCGTGTTCGCATAACTGAGCATAATCGACGCCTTTCGGTTATAATTAACTCATTAAAGTGAAACGTCAGCCGCAGGATGTGGCATTCGCTGACAGAAGGCAAGCAGCCATCAAAGCGCACACGTAATCCGAGACACACAGTGAGAAATGTAGTAGCAGTAAGAATGTGGGTGGAGTAGAGAGAGAGAGAGAGCTAAAGAAGACTTAAAGGCAACAACAACAACAACAACAAGAAAGCACTAAGAAGCGAAGCAACAGCTGCTAATAGCTAAAAGCTGGCTGCTAACCAAGCGTAGCCCACACACACGCACACACACACAGACACACATGAGCGTATACTCGTAAATAAGAAATGAAATCAAAGTTAACATTTTGTAAATCTGGTTTTTATAACTTTGGCGCACACATGAGATGTGAAATTGCAATTAAATTAATGTCACGCATACGCCGCGTCTAACGCGCGTTGCTCACACTTCTCCTGCTCCCACTCGCTGTGTAACAGGAAAAGCGGAAAAGCGGGCAAACATAGCTCAGGTTTTATTGCTGAGCCACAAACAACAACAGCAGCAACAATTAGTGCGTGTTGCCAACCAGCAGCAGCAACAACAACAGGAACACCAGCTGCTACACATAAATACAGTGATATAGCCAGAGAAGGGGGAGAAAGCAGAGTGAGAATTGTATGAAAGGGAATTTGAGGGAAGCGTGAAGGGAGCAACTTGTGTGCTGCATATAAATCGATGCTGATGTTGTGAAAATTTGCCAAAATAACTACAGACATACTACACTTGCCAAAAGCAATTAAACTGCTAAAACCACATTTTGTGCGAGAAATAATTGCAAAAATGCCAAAACATAAAGCCAAAGCCCAAAAAACACGCATTTGGCTATTGGCAAAAACGCACGGCCTAAAATACATTCAAATACATAACAACAACAAATACAACGCACTCCAAGGGAATGAGCAAAAAAAAAAGAATGGAAAAAGAAAAACAGTCACATGCCGCGTTGCCAATTATAATAACATCCTCCGCACACACACACATGAAGTGGGCGTGGCATTGCGTGCCACACTGATCGAAGTATTACCTAAAAAAAGTCAAGAGCAATCTATAGCCCTGGACAAAGAATCCGAAAAAATATTGCATGAGAAGAGATTTAATTTTGCAAGACGAGTTTCAAATACTCTTACTTAAGCTGGGTATCTAGAGGGTTAAAGCAACTCAAAAGCAATCAATTTTCTTGTAGAAAATATGTTTTCTTTGTTTACTAGATATATGTATATATTTATTTAAGGTTTCATTTATTTCTTCATTAAAAACTTCAGTAAGAATCATTCTTAGACATGGCGAACCAATGGAATCTTATAGTTATTTATAACTAGTTTTTCTTAACTTCTTTTAAAAGCTTGGACTTTTTTTAAGACCTAAACGAATTTTATTTAGTTGAATGATTTTCTTTAAACTACCTGCTGATAAGTGAAGATTAATGTAAGTAAGATTTAGGCATCAAATTTTTAAAAAATTCTAAAAAATTCTTTTCAATTTTTAAATATAAATAGGAGTATAAGATTAAGTAAAACAATTCCAAGAGCAAACTTAAATAAAATCCAGTTTTAAGCTAATCAAACAACTTAAACAAAACCCTCAACAAAGTCGTTATACCCTGCTTAAATCAAGTGTATAAACTCATATACAAAAACGGCAAAATTCCAGCAACAAATCAAATATATTATAACGCAAAAACAAACCAAAGTCAACGCCACTTCCAATAACAATAACACGGCCTGGCAAATGTATGATGTCCTGGAGTGGGAGTCAAGCCCAAAGGGGGTGGAGCAGGTGGCAGTCAGGCAGGGGGACTTCAGGCATTTTCTGACAGAATGCCAGCATTCGGTGGCACATTTCGGTTGCGGTGGCTTTGTTTACACTTTACAATAGGATTTTGTGTGGGCTTTTTCACTCGACATTTTGGCATTGTATTCGACGAGCGATGAGGAAAACTAATGCGTAGCAGAGTGGGTAAAATTTTACGAAAATCATATAAGTTTCATTAATTAATTACAATTGAAATGTGAATCCACACAACACATGTGTCAAAACGTGGATTTGTACCCAAAGCAGCACAAATATCGATAGACTAACAAAACCAGACAGAAGAGCAAAGAAAAAATGAGAAAATATATATATAATAAAAGTAGGCAACAATTTATCAAGTGAAGATATATCTATAGATAGATATATGTTGCACCAGCTGATTGACAAATTCCAATCGACTTGCTGCTTGTAGAGGAATCAGGCAAAATAACAATTGGAATGGGACAGACTGAGGAGGGTAAAAAGGGAGTGTGGTAGGGGGTGTGGAAGTGGAAGTGGCAGTGGCAAAGAAAATGAAAACGACAAAACAAAATGAATGGCAATCGCGGTTCAGTCGTCGCCAGTCGCGCGAGTGAAAGACAAATTAAGATTATAAAAAAAGGAAAAGAAAAATAATAATAAAAAATACAACAAAACAGAGAAATGCGAATTGATTGATTGATCTATCAAAAATATACACACACACAGTTCGAGTGTGTGTGTGTGTGTGTGTGAATGTCTGTGGCATCCCTCGGCGCGTATCTGTATCTGCGACAGCGTCGCCTTTGTGATTTGACAGACAAACTGACAGCAAGACGCGGGCTAAGGGCAATGTCGCGGACGAAGAGACACACAGACAGACAGAAGCAGGCGAAGATGGAGACAGAGAGACAGACAGACAAGCGGCGACCTGTGACTGCCTGTCGCCATTTATGTATGCGCGTAATTCAGGCTCTACCTTTCTGCCTTACCTTATATATATATAAATACAAATACATACACAAATATATATATATAGGCATGTGCCTATTTGTGAGTGTGTGTGTGTGTGTTTGTGTGTGCGACACGTAGCACATTTTATTTTCCAAGTAATAAATCAATTTTCCGCACCACTAAAAATGAAAACGAAAAACGAATTGAAGCTGAAGCTGACGCTTCCTATCGACTGAAGTGTGTGCGTTTATGGCTAAGAAGCTGGAGTAGGGCCAACAGTAGTGGTAGGGGTTTGAACTAGGAGTGGGTACTGTAGTAGGAGCTGGCATTTTTTTGGGGTTGCCGTTGGCTAGAAGGCGGTCACAGCTGCTTGGACCGAGCAGTTGGGGGCAACAGTTGGTGCACCTGAGAAGAGCGTAAATTAAAGTCACTAAATCAAAAAATTTTCTTCCCCCAACAACAACAACAACAACTAGAAGTAGAAGAAGAAGAAGAAAGAACAAAACACAAAAGTGAAACGAAGCAAACGAGAAAGTTAACATTTGTTTACGTGGCCGCGTCAACTATAGCACAAGTGGAAGAGGGGGGAGAGGGGTGGAAAGGTGGTCAGTGGAGAGAGCTAGAGCTACAGTCATTTATTGGCCAAAAGTTGTTGGCCAAAAACGCAACGCATAAAGGCACGGGCTTCAAATGAGCAGCACAAAGCAGCAAAACAGCTAAAAGTAAGCAAAACAATTTGCTGTTTTCTTCTACTTGTAATTTCTGCTGCCACTTCTTCTTGGCCGGGCCAATTCGACTTGGGCGGTGGCAATTTGTTTTGAGTGGGGTCATTGTGGCAAGCGGCAAGCTGCGGCGTCAAAGGCAGCAAAACAAATCAAGTCAACAATCAACAGAATACACACACACACAGGCACAGAGCACATACTCACAGCAGTCTATATATATACAGACATTGGGGCAGACACTCTGTAAAAGTTAATGTAACGGCGCATTTAATTGCACGCACGGAGCACTCCTGCCTCTCCCAACCCCCCCATTGGACAAGCGTAACTTTCTTTTGGGCCAAGACACAGACACAGACACGAACACGAAGTCGAACACTTACTTGGCTTTTTGGCCTTCGCGCCCATTCAGGTAAGTAAGTAAAAATGGCTATTAGCCAAAGCATTTTATGTGGCTGCTTTGGTCCATGCCACGCCCA
The DNA here is from genome assembly GCA_035046005.1 of Drosophila acutilabella. NCBI lineage: Eukaryota > Metazoa > Arthropoda > Insecta > Diptera > Drosophilidae > Drosophila > Drosophila acutilabella. The sequence goes on from JAWNOK010000003.1 coordinate 8,592,114, forward strand.
GTTTGGCTTGGCTTTCGCTCCCGCTGCTGCTGTTGTTGTTGTTGTTGTTGGCCTAATGCGCTTTGCTATTTTTTAATTATAACGAAAAAGTTACCTGCAAATGAAAAGTAAAAGGGCTGCCAAGACGCCGTGCCAAAGTAGTCGTAGTTCTAGACGTTGTAGACGTTGTCGACATGGTCGCATCTCCGCATCCGCATCCACATCCCCATCCGCAGTCGCTTCCGGTAGCAAAAAAGATGCGAAAGCGCTGCTCTGCAACAGACACACTTAAATGCCTTTTAGCTGCAGCAAACGGGGCGCAAAACAGCACAGAAAAAATAGTTCGTAAAAGCTGCTGTCAAGGCAGCAGTGACTACTAAAGACCCTGTAATTAGGCGGCAATAGACACTTGAAGAGTTTGATTGGGATATTTTAAAGACAATCGATTCTTAACTTGGTTCTTTAATGACATTGTTTGGATGATCATAGCCACTACTTCTCTCTCGTCTCCTAGTCTCTACTTGCCAGCTGGTAGCCCTGCTTCAAACTGTAATGCCTAAACCTCATCTACCCCCTTAACACTTTTTAAAGTACAGGGTCTCGATATTGTGAAATCGCTGGCAACAATTTTAATTGCGTAAAATGTGCGCTCTTTCTCTCTCTCACTCTCTCTCCTCCCTACCTCTCCCTCTCCCTCTCCCTCTCTCCACCCTCTCTCTAGCTCTAGCTCTAGCACTTCTCTATCAGTTCTCTCTTGCGTTCCGTTGTCTGTGCTCTGTCTGCGACACAGCAAAGACCAAAAGCTGCAACAAAATTAAATTACTCATTCGCTCAGTTGGTCAATGTCGGCAGCACTCGAGACTGCAACGGATTTATTGTTAATTGGAAATGAGGCATGCTCGGACTATTTGATGCGCAAAAGATTTCCACTTCCGCCACTCAACAAGAGACCAGCAACAAAAAAAAGTAGTAGAGCCCGTTACTCATTTCCCCCCCACTCCCACTCCCCCTGCTTAACCCCTTTAGTTTTCCAATTCAGAGAAAAACGCTGACAAATCGTACGCGTAATTAGAAATTAAGTTCTTCTCATTGCTGTGGCCAGCTTTTTAGTTGATTAAGTGCCGATGACCAATCGAAATGGTAAACTCCAGAGTTAAGTGCCTCGTGAAACTTCAGGCTTAATATCCAATCAGTGGGATAACACTCTTAACTATGCCATTTAACTTGTATTAAATAGAAAAAATGTTTCTCAAAATTAATGGGGAAATGCTTTAAAAACTTTCCCAACTCAAATACTTTCCAATGTAGTGCTAAAAGTACACTTTGCAAATGAATATATTTGAATTCGAAATTATTATTACGTATACGCTTCGTTTTATGTTAAATTTTTAAAGAAACCTTTGTGGTATTCACTTTTAACACAGTCAAAACTGCGGTAAAGTAAATAAAGTCGCAAATTTAACCCAATGATATCAGCATATCGTAATTTATGGAATTGAGAGCTACTGCCAGTTATATTATAAGTGAAATCTATCGTACAGCTGGTAATTAATATGCAGACCACAGACAAATCTTTTCAACGAAGGAGTAAACATTTTCTTTTTCCTCTGGACGCAACGGAATTTCTGGCCAATTGGTTGTTCTGGTAGAATGGCTAATTGGCTATCGTCTCACATATAGTGGGGGAGTTGGAACCTACAGTGACTGATAGAGTGAGAGACACATAGAGTGACAGAGGGGGAAGAGAGAAGAGAGAGGACTGGCGCTGACCAAAGTGGCAAGCAGTTAAATTACTTCTCGTTTATTTTAAATTGTGAAAAATATGTGCGAATGTGGCAAGAGAATGTGAGAAAAGAGCTGAAAAAAAAAATGGAGAAAGGAAAACAGTACAGAACCCAGAGACATTACAAGATGATGATGATAGTCGAACAATGAGCGAAATTCAAACGAATACCAATGTGAATACACGACTGTGCATACGAGTACAGGCAAACGCTTGCAGCAAGAGCCAGTGCACAACCACACGATGAGAGTATTCCACAATTTGCTCCGAAATTTGCACGCTGTATTTTCAAATAATGCGAAAACTTTTCGCCTATGTACAGTAAAAGATACGAAAGAAGTTTTGGGGTAAAGCGGAAAGCGGAAGGGGTGGGCGTGGGGTAGGGAGTAGGGAGGTAGTGGGAACTACCAACCAACCAACCAACCAGCAGCAACAGCAGCGGCGGCACTGGCAACGGCAGCTTTCAATATACTTTTGTTTCTTTGCCTCTATTGTCCTGCATTTGCGTGAAATGCAATTTCTCATATTTGCATAACTGCAGACAGCAGATAGCTCAAAATAAAGTTGATATTTTGCAGTGCAGTGTAGTGTGTTGTACAGTGTAACCCGGTTGCGGTTGCCAGCATCAACAACATCAGCAACACAACAACAACAACAACAACATTGTTCGCAGCAGCTACAACTGCAACAACAACTTTAATATCGCCAGACTGCGCTTCGTAATTGCCCCCGACCCCAACCCTAACCCCAACCCAAACCCTTAACCCTTTAACCCTTTAACCCTCTATGCCCTACGCCCTTTTAGCCCCAATTGCCCTTTTCGCCGCTGCCCCTGCACAGTGGTTTGGCTTATCAAAAGCAGCTGCACAAAATTTGATTATTATTTTAATAAAGCTTTATTTAAAGTTATTAATTTAATCTGCTTCCGAATTTCTACTACCATTTTAATCAAATTTAATGCATTTTATTTCTTTTTTATCATATAAATAAAGGTAATTATTAAATATATATTCAATTATGTACAGTATTTGAGAGTTGTTTTCACTTAAAGCTTAAACTTCGTATTTATTTGTCTAATCAAATTAAATGACAATAAATTTAAAACCATTTTTGGATTGTTCTAAGCTGGCAGTAGGCAAAATATCAATATAAACAGCTAATGCTTGAAGCAGTTATTTTTGAGACATGTAGCTTTAAGCCAGCAGTTATGTGATCTGTTTAAAGTTTGTCAAGTCACTTGATTAAGTCACTAATTTGCAATTGAAAATCTGACTCATTGCCGAAAGTCAGCGATTATTTGCCAAGCACTTCAGCCAAATGAAGCACTGTGCAGTGTCAGCGTCAGTTGCTGCTGTCGCTGTCGCAGTCGCAGTCACTGCCGCTGCAAGCAGCGCAACAGAAACGCGTAACAGCCGCGCGAATCCTTCCGCTTGGCTCATGTACGCAGCACGGCGGTTTCCGGCGTTGCAGCGGCAGCGGCAGCCGCGCAACAACAAAATTCAAATCAACGGAGTTACGCGCACACACAATGACCAAACACACCAACACACACACGAGCGCTGTGTGGGTGAGTATGTATGACAAAGCATACTTTTAGGCGCAAATAACAGTCGGAACAACGGAACAAGCGAGAAAGCTAACAACTGTGTGGCGCGAGAGGGAGAAACAGACCCGCTGGACATCTAGCTGGGAACTGCGGCTATTCTATTAGTGCGCAACCAAACACACACGCCCACACACACACACACAGGCACACAGCCACGGCATACGTAGAAATTATGGAGGCAGGCAGAAGCATACCAAATTATACGCACAAAAGCAAACAAGTGGACCAAGGGATATTGTTCAGCGAGTCCTGCGAGTGCTGCGAGTCCTCTATGTGTGTGCCCTCTGTGTGAGAGTCCAGCTGGGATTGCGGCGCTGCTGAAATCAGCAATGCCAACAGCATCGATGGCCAAAGCAAACATAATTGATATCGTAATCAATTCAAAAATCCAGCAAAACTAAAAACATCACAAATGCTGTGTGAAAACAACGTCGTCATTCAACGTACCATGGAACATGGCAGCGTCTGGCCACAGTGTGGCATGTGGCAGCAATGCGCACGTAGCGCTTGACACTTTGCCACATCCCCGGCCCTAAGAGTGTGTGTTGTTTGTGTGTATGTGTGTGTGATGTGTGGCAGTGCGTGCCACTCAATCAACTCTGAAAAAGTCTACAAATATTAGCCCCTAATGCCATTGAGACCAGAGCCAAGACGTTGCTGCTGCTGCTGTCGCTGCTGCTGCTGCACACAGACTTGCCCCCAAACTCCGACATGCCATAAAAAAGTGGAATTGTGTATAAAAATGAAGCAGCAAAGCAACAACAAAAACGAGAGGCAAAAAAAAAAGTGGCAGCTTCAAATAAAATTGTTGCGACAAAGGCTACAACAACAACAACAGCAGCAAAAACAGCAGCAAGGAACTAAAGGAGCAGCCAAAGGAGCTGCATCGGGCACGACGATAACATTAAGAAGAAGTATCGAAAAAATGTGTAGTGCCACACACAAAAAAAAAGAAGAGAAAATAAAAAAAAAAACAGAAAAAAAAACGAGACGACGACGACAAGGACACAAAAGCTGAATAACAACACAATCAAGCGAGGCAAGCGAGCGCGCCAGCAAGGATAAGGGCGTGTGGCAGCCACTGAGGGAGTGGGAGAGGCGTGAAGAGAGCAGCAGAGAGCGGTTGGGAAGCTAAAGAGAGCGAGCAGCAGACAGCAAGTGGGGAGGAGGGAGGGAGGGAGCAGCGGAAGCGTGTCTGGGCATAGGCGGGCACACTGCATAACTTGCCAGCGCCAGCGACAACGACAGCGCCACCGAAAGCGGCACGTAATAACATTTTTCTAAAGAATACAAAAAAAAGAAGCAAGAATGTTGGAGTAGAGCAGCAGTGCTCGGCTGTGAAATGCCCAGTAGCTTTAGTTTTTAAGCACAAACTAGTTTTAGACTTTTATACCAGACAGTAACTAAAATATAACAGAAATTCATGTTATTCAAGCGAAAAGTATCTAAAGTCTGTGAGATATATTTCTACAAATTAAACTCAATATGTTCGCTAAACTTCATTTAAACTAAAGTTATGCTTAACTTCACATTTTAATTAATTTATAGTTATTGTTAACTATATATAACAAAAGATAAACTTAACTTTAGCTTGTTCTTAACTCATGTATATTGTTAACTTTATGTTTACAATAACTTTCAGTTGGTTATTGTTAACTTTGGGATTCCTTTAATATTTAGGTATGCATAACTGTTAGTTACAGTTCACTTTAAGTCATAGTTGACTTTTAGTGTAGTTAGCAATGAAAACAGTTTAAAGAAGAAGTGTTATAGGAGCATACAAGATAAAATCCTGATAAAACAGATTAATTTACTCCAAAAGTAGTGGGGAATATGACACAACTTATCAGTCACATAAATACTTTGATACTATGGAAATACCTGCTGCCTACTGTGACACATATTCCCACTGAATAATAACACCCTCTTGTCTGTGCTGCACTGGGCATATAAACAACGCAGGAAAAACGACTTGAAGCTAAAGACGAAGACGTCAAGCGTAGCCAAAGCCGAATTCGACGTCCAGGAGCTAAAGCAGAGACCAAGATGAAGATAGAGGCAGAGAAGTTACGGGTCGGGACGGGAGGGGGTAGTAGATGGGAACGCCGATGAAGATGTAGACGAGGGCCGAGACTCTGGCCTAAACTAAAGCCGTTGGTAGAACGTGCGTGGCGCTTGTGGAATGCTGTCTGGAGACAAGTTATTGTTTTTGATTTCATTTTTCTTTTTTTGTGGCGTCTCCTTAAGAGGGAGTGTGAGAGGGGGCAGAAATGCGAATCCGTGTGTGCATATGAAGCTGCTTATTTCCATACAGGAATGTGTGTCTCTCCTCTCCCAACTCCACTCTACTTTCGCACTCCACTGAGCCACACTCGAAATTGGTTAGTTTGGCTAATCGAGGTATTTGCTAGCGGCATAAGTTGGATTTTCTTTTGGATTTCGCATTTTTATGGCTAGATGGAAAAGTGCCTACGGCAGCCATATGATTATGACTGTTATTATTATTATTATTATGCTTATTATAAGTGTTATTATTATTATTATTATTATTATTAGTATTATGAAATGCTTCAATAATTTAAAAGTCAGCTGAATTGGAAATTATTGCAAATGGACACGTGCGCTTTAGTGGAAAAACCCTCAACTAAATTTCCACACGTTAACTTGACCAATTTCACGTAATAGAATTTCCAAATTTAAATCTGCAGCTCAATATTTTAATCCCAGACAGTCTGCATTGAGCGCTCCTTTGTCGAGTGGGCGAAACCGGCTTTCTTTTTAGGCATTTCCTCTTTTGTTTACTTTATAAAGTGCTCAGAAAAAGGCAGAAAAATAAAAGGAGAAAAGCTTACACTGAACACGCTTATTTTTTGGTTATTTATTTATGCTAAAAGTTTGGTATAAAATTGAAAATGTTTGGTTTAAAAATAAAATAAGTTATTTTTACATAAAGTTACTTATTTTTAAAATATTTCAAGGTAAATTTAATAAAGTTTAATGAATTTTTAGTATAATTTATATTTCGTTTGTTAGAAATTCAAATAAAAATATAATATATATATTATATAAATTCTACTTTTGAAATATTTATATTCTATTATGTAATAATTAAGTCACTATAAGGTATAGATTTTTAATAATCAAATTTTTGACACAAGAAAAAATTTTAAAAGCGAACACATTTCCCATTAAAAATATTAAGTATACAATATAAAACTTCCTATCCCTAATTAATTTGCGTTTAAGCTGTGTAATCAAAGCTTGAAAAATAGTCGTTTTTTAAAATTCAATATTACCATATTGAAAGCAAAGAAAATGACTAACCGCACTCAATAAAAACAAAGTGAAAAAATACAAAACATTCGATTTGGGGGAGCGAAAAAGTGGCTAGGAACCGAGTCGAGTACTTGTATATCGCGATAATAGACACTCATCCATATCAATCAATCATTGCTGCCTCGCAATATAACTTGCGCAATTTGTGTTGTCAGACACAGCGGCATCATTAGGCTTGCAGCATTTCAGCATTTTCCCCATTTCACAGTTTCACCCGCAACTCTGGTTTTGTTACACTCTGTAAAACTAACTTTCGCAAACTTTCTAATAAAATAGCCCTAGCTACAACGCATTGCTTGGCCCCAAGGTGTATGTGTGTGTGTGGGTGTATGGGTGTGTGTTGTAGTGGGGGAAGTGTAAGGAGCAGGGACGAAGAAACAACTCAACGCATCGGCAACTGCTGCTAATGTCGTTGTTGCCGCCGGCAAGCTGAAACAACCATAACCACAACAGCAGTAGCAACTACACAGCTGCAACTACAGCAGCAGCAGCTGAACTGCAGCACTGGCAGCGGCAACTTTGCTACTACTTGCAGCAGTAGCAGCAGCGGCAGACAATGATGTCGCCGCATTACATTCAAGCCAAAGCCCAAAACCCGAAGCCCTTTACTCAGTGTTAGAGTTAAGACTCACTGTCTCCCTTCCACACACACACACACACACACGCACACTAGCGCACACATTTACATTCTCAACAGACACAATGCAGTTACAATTTACAAGAGAGCGCGCGCAACAGAGTAAAAAGCTTTTACTCTTCAATTTTTTTTGCTACTGCTGCTGCTGGCTGTGGGTGCGCTCTCTCTCCCTCTCTTACGCTCAGTTGTTCGTTTCCACTTGTTTCAGCTGTGCTCACACATGCACATGCCAGCACACACATAAACACATACATGGCCGCAACATCCGTTACAATTTTTTACGACTCTCGACTTCGTCTGGTTACTGCTGCTGCTGCTGGTGCTTCTGCTGGCGGTGCTGCCGCTGCTGGTGCTGACGTTGATGTTGATGCTTTTGGCGGCAGCAGCCACTGAGATGCTTTGTGGTTGCGCTATGGCTGCTCTAAGTATGCGTATGTCTGAGCGTGTGTCTGTGTGTGAGTGTGTATGGGGGTGCAGGAGCATGTCGCATTCAAGGATTGAGTGAATTTTTGTGGGTTGCTTCAGTAATGATATGGAATGTGTTGGAATTTCAAGAAGTTACTACAGATTTCTTTATTTATTTAAATGAGCAAGCAGCCAAGGAGCGAGTCAGCTTCCACTCACTTCTGCCCTACCTCTCTCTCTCCCTCTACTCATCTGTCTTTGACTTTATTTCTATGTTTAAGTGTGTGTGTGTGTGTTGTGGTGGGCAGCCAGCCAGCATCTTCAATTGACTGACTCGCTGACTCTAACTGTCTGCCTGTCTCCTTGTCTGTCTGACTCTTTGTCTGACTGAACAGCGTACAACTAAATGAGCGTTGTTATCAGTCTTTGCCGCCTCCCAAGCGACTGTGCTTCCTCTTCCTCTCTTTGGCTCTCTCTCTCTCTTTCTATCCTACTCTTCCCTACGCTCTTTGTGTGTGTGTGACTATGCGTGTAATTGTAACGGGAAGCAGCGACAGCAGCAACAGCAGCGCTGAGCCAGCAACTGGCAACTGGCAACCGGCATCTCGGCCAAATTTCTCGACCATCTCTGGGCCAAAAGTGAGGAACCAGCAACGTCATTGAAATTTATGCACGTTGTACATTCCGTGTAGTGATATTTGTATTGGGAATTAAAACTATGCCCTCGGGATTATAACCTAATTTTGGCACTGTGCGTTTTAGCCTCTTCATTTGTAGCACCATCAACCTGCCTACTCTCTCCTCTCCTCTCCGTCTCTCTCTCTCGCGCTGTCTCCTTCCTGCCCGTTGTCTGGCATTGTTGCCCGTTTTTGCCATTTTTACTTTTCATTGCTCTTGTTTCCGTGTAATTAAAATAAAGGCGTGGAGTAATTGCTGAGGTCAGTCGTCGAGTACTTTCTCGTACATAATGCCAACTAAGCACAGAACGCTCACTCACAAATTAACACTTTTTTTTTCTTTACTGTTGTTGTTTTGCTTTGTTTTGACCAAGTTAAGGTTTTCATTTCTTGTACGGGGTGTATTCCTTGGAGCTACCGAATTGCAGATAAAATTCTCAGTTTAACACTTTGTTAAAATGCTGCCAAGCCTCGAGGTCCAATTTGGACCATAAAAATGTTGCAAGCCGTTTGGCCATTTGTGCCAGCCGGACTTTCGGAGCACGTCTATTATTATTGCTGTTGTTGTTGTTGCTGTTGTTGGTGGTGTACTTGGTCTTGATGCGCTTGCGGTAAATATCGTTAACATGGCCATCAATAGGAAAAGAGCATACGCTCGACGAGAGCCTTAGACCTACATTTCCATGCTAATTGGTTTGCCAATGTATACAAGTCTTTGGAAATTGTAAAGCCAGCACTTAACACGCATTAATTGGGCGACAGCAACCGAAAGAGACAGAGTGAAACAGACACACAGAAAGGCAGAGAGAGAGAAGATGAGAGACACAAAGTAATCTGCTCCTTACAATGCTCAATTGTCCTCGTACACGAATATATGAAAGTTGCAAATTGAATTTCGGCTATTGCCAACTGCAAATCGGAACATTTATCTTTCTCGACTGCAATTCGCTTCCATTTCAATTTGCATTCAGTTTTGCTTGCCAGATTTTGTAACTTTTCTTCGAGACTGCCTGCAATTTGTAGCAGTTCAGTAATAGATTAAAGATGTTTCGATTTAACTTCGTTGCGTAAATTGACTGACAAAGGAAAGCAGGTGAGAAATAATTTTAATTAAGGTGTCTCAGTGTTGATGGGATAAAAGAACATTTTGTACACTATCAAAGTGTTAAAAGTGGGGGACAAAATGGGACAATTCAATAGCATTTAAACTACTTTATTGGATTTTTTGGTAAATGTCTTGGGTTAAGATAAAAAACATTGACCAATCTATGATTTTAATTATGAAATTGTTGTCTCATTCCTTCACTTTTTCAAACATTTTTTCATTTTACCAACACTTCGTATACGTAATAGCCAATTGGCAAGACTTAAAGAAACAAGTGAATATTGCTACCTTTAATTAAACCGACTTTTTCAGACCCTGTACACAAAATTTGGGAAATTACTTGAGGTATTTTAAAAAACAAAAATAAATATCTTTCCATCAATTGTTCCACAGTCGGCTACGTAATACAGCATTCCCTTTTAAACAAAATTTGTGCTAGTTATTAAAGCAAATACTGAAAACACAATATCTCTGGCTTTGTCTTTAAACATTACAGGGTTAAAAACTGTTTGTTTTAGGCCTACATGCCAACCCCAATTCTATTTGCCTGCTGTTCAAACTTTCAGCCATCTTTGTTCACTCTTTAGCCTTTCGTTGGTTTCTTTGTTTCCTGTACTTTTTTTTTGTCTTCTGTTCTTTCTTCTGTTGCTTTTCATTTGCAATCACAATTGCATGTCTGAATTGGCAACACATTTGCACCCACATATCATTGATGAATGCTCTGCAATAGGTATTCAAATGACATCTATCTAAGCTATTCATCACCTGTAGTTATTTCTAGAAATAGAATTTATCCAAGAATTTATAAAGAGATTTTCCACATTTTACTTAGTTTTCATTGAATTTAAGCAGTCGTAAAATATTTTATTTTATATTCTGTTGATTTATTGGCAGTTGTCTACCCTTCTTGGCATAATATACCCAATTATATAACTGAAATCAATTGGAAATTGAGCATAGAAAATAGCTAAACATTTAGTTTGTCGCATAAACTAAAACAGCAACTATTCAACACTTAGATAAACAATTTGCAGAAACTTTTGTGCGACGAACTCGCATTTAATTATTCATTCATAACACCAAACTAAATTAGCAACTTTGTGGTAAACGAAAACTTTGCTCAGTCTGGGAGACAGACTATCAGACAGACTCGCAGACAGTGAGTCATAAAATTGAGCCAAAGGTCGATGATGGCAATCACAATAATAATTTGAATTTTGTGAAAATTTCTGAAAATTTCCGAAATTTGTGAAATTTGTGAAATTTGCAATTCGAAGCTAAACAAAAAACTGTCATAAAATACTCGAGAAGAGCTAATAAACTAATTTGTTTAATAGGGTACAGTGTGCAGGGAGTACAGTGCACAGTGGGCAGTGTCTACAGTGTACAGTGGGCAGTGGTCTCAGTGTACAGTGGGCAGGTTGTACAGTGTACCCTAAACCCTCTCTGTTATAGAGTATTGTGCATAATTAAATGAGCTTGTTAAGCCGGAAAAGACGACAATTAATCAGCAGCAACATCATTTATGGTCATAATGCACAAAAACCAGCTCGAAATTCAAATGCAAATCCCCCAGAGGAAGCGAATACCGGACAGAACTCTCAATTCTTCTCTCTCCCTTTCTCTCCCTTTTAGTCGCCCATTGGTGCTGTCGCCGTCTCTGTCTCGCATGGGGACAACCTGCTTATTACCGGCAAACTAAGCCAAATTGTACGCTCAAGTGCCATAAAGCCATAAAGTAATCAAAGTTGATATCAAAGTACCACACTGCTAACTTATGCTCTCATGTATTCAATTAGGACAGATTTCGAATGGTCGTGTCCCGTGTCCCGTTCCCGACCGTGTCCTTCTTCCTAAGTCCTGCACTACGTTCATTTTGAAAGAATTAAGCACTTTTGTGGAGCGCAGCTGTTAAGAAATTACCGCAACTCCATCTACTGCAGCAGCTACTGGCACAGCTCCTGGCTGAGGACGCCTGCTTCTCCTCTAACTCCAACTCCTTCTTCGTCTGCTCCTGCAGCTCCTTCAGGAACTTTCAACAACTTCCTATGCCCAAAGTTTCCACAAATTAGTTATGCAAATTATGTGAGTCGCCTCTACCTCGGCAGCAACACCAACAGCAGCAACAGCAGCAGCAGTCAACCGCCAAAGCAACAACAACAACAACAATTTAAGGTTACCAAGTTTTGAAATCCGTATTTAAAACAATGGCGGCCTGAGCTCAGTTCATCTATACTCAGCACCCGAAAAATGTTTGGCCTAAACTTAACTCAACTAAAGGCGGTAAGGAGTTGGGGAAAACAGGGGTGGGAGAGGGGTAGTTAAGGAGTAATGGGGTTGGCAACTCAATCCCTGGTCCGATTAGCTCGCATAACAAAGCAGAATTTGTGTAAGTTCCTATTTAACATGCTTTATGCATTCCTCAATTATAAATAGATTAAAGTCCAAAATAGACTAAAGTTAAATGTTAACTTTCCGGCCGAGGCGGACACCATTCACAAAGCAATTAACGCGCCCCGAAGGAAGCGACACCCCCAAAAAGTGAGGTAGAGGAGTCGGCAAGTGGGGTAAAAAGATGAAGCCCGAGAGCGTTGCCCGAGTCAGAACTCAATTTAACTGACTGCCAACTTTCACAATCACTGCCCATCATCAATTTCAGATTTTGCTGTATGTTGTCTGTAGGAAACGCAGGAGTGGGAAGTCGGAGTAGGAGACCGCCCGTCAAGTCAGTCAGACGGAGAGCGGGACAGGCAGACAAACGGACAGACAGGGGTAAAAAAAACGAAGTGAAAACAATGCTGAAACGTCCAACTCACAAATGTTTATACAGGCAAGAAGAAGAATCAGTAAAAGTAGGGAAAAATAACCGACTATAGGTTGATCTGTCTCACTGTATGTTTTGGGCGTGTATGAGTGTGTGGGTGTTTGGGTGTGTGTTTACTTAAGCGTAAGCCTCACACCACCCACACACACACACACACACACTCGCACAACAATAACAAGTCAGATAAAGCAGCCAGCCAAAAGAAGAAACCAAACAGGAGCTGAAAATACAAAAAAAAAAGGGTTTCGGGCCGTCTTAAAGGATTGCTCAAGTTTTCGGTAACCAATATGTAAATGTGCGTGCTGTGATTAAGCACAATAGCCAGGCCAGCACAGACCAGACCTGGCCAAAATCATGAGCAGCAGGAGATGAAGCTCAAGACCCCTTCTGCAGACAGAAGACACTGAGATGGACAGTGTTGAGTAGGGGCAGTGGGAAAAGTCTTTGCTTAACCTAAAACCTAAAACCTTAAACCTAAAACCGAAATCTAACCACAATTTGAAAGCGCTGAAAATGTGAAACCAAAACAAACTGAAGCTCTAAGAAATTTTATTCAAGCATGCGAAAGTTTTAATACACTTACGGTTAATAATTCAAGTAATTGATCAAAAATAAAGTTAATCAAATACAAATAAAATAAATTTAACTTGTTATTTTGACTTATTTAGTTTGTTTTTGTATTCTACATAATTTATATATAATCAATAACTATTTTATGAGCTGTATGTAAGTTTTGTTTACAATAAGTGAAAATTTAAAACAAAAAGATTTTTATCTATTAAAAAAAATGAAATTAAGGAGCTTAAAAAATGTACTCGTATTTTTAGGAATTTATTAAAATAGTTTTCTTTTAAAAATTACTCACATTCGTATGCTTTACTGCTGAAACTGGTGCAACGACTTCTTAAGTAATTTTAAACCGATTTTCACACCTGTTGTTACACGCTACACGACCAAATAACAATACCCTTCTGAAGGCTATGAAAACGCAAGCAAAGTCAATGGATGGAATGGACAAGGCTAACTTTACACACCTCAAGTGTTTGTTTAGGTTGTGCCGAAGGGACACAAAGACGGTGAAACGGACGTAGGGACAGACAGACAGACGAATGGATGGATGAATGGACAAACGGACAGACTGACAGCATTCATGGCCATTTGCTTGCCTTCATCTTGTGCTGCTGCTGCCTCTTCGTCTTCGTCTACTGTTTCTACAACTGGTTGTTGTTGTTTTCGGCCGAAGGCCACATAAATCTTGTCTTGCCAAACAAAAGCCGCCGCAACGATATGCGGCCCAACCGCCGCTAGATGGCGCCAAAAGACAATGCCCGAAACTATTAGCGAAGAAGGCTTCGTCTTCACCTTGGTGTGCTCGCGTGTGTGTGTGTGTGAATTTTTAAGGGGCACGCACATAAATTGCAACCGCCAGGTGAGCAATGCTAGTTGCCGTTGCCACATTGGCGGCGCCTCCATCTCCCCCACTCCCACACCCACACGAACCCCACCAACGACACCTTCTCGTGATGTATCACACAAACAAGACACAAAATGTATTTATGCTGCTCAGTTTCAGGTATTGGGTTGAGTACTGGTTAGACCCGAGCTGGGATTCAAGCTGTATCTTATTCTTCTTCTTGTGCTTTTTCTTATGGGCATCAGCCGCGTTCCGGCCGTAATAAAAACTAAAATCCGCACAACAATATGTGCGAGGATAATGCCATTTCCGTTTTATGTGAAATCCTCTCAGTAGTCCGTGTCCGCATATCCGTCTAACAGTACACCTCACCCCCCTCCACACTCACCCATCGCTCCCACTCCCATGTGTATGTGTAGGTGCGCTGAACGAGTTGAGATACACGGAGCCGAAAAAAGTGTGCGGTACCCCAAAAGTTTTTCCGTTATGGCACTTTTGGAATGCGGTGCGGATAAGCAAATGGATTTGTGGGAGGACACCTCCAAAAAAAAGGTGTTCGGTGTTCGGGCTGGCTTTTATGGATTGGCATGTGAAAACACCTTGAATAACAGCTAGTACATGCAGATAAAGCCAAACTTTTTCATTTCTTTCTTTTCTATCTATTGTTGAACCCAAATAAATGAAGATGCGTTGAATCAAGCTGAAGAAACCAGCTCAAAAATAAAAAGATTACCAAAAAGATTAGCATAAGAAAAAAAAAATATAAATAAATAAATGCACAAACTTTCTGACGAAATAATTTTATTATAAAGAGCAGACTTTCACACAACACCAAATAAAGAATATGCTAAATTTAAGTAACAAAGAACTTATGTTTTTAAAGAATAGAAATTACTCACAAGAAACTTTTAGTTTTCTTAATCAATTTCACTTCATAAATTTGTAAATACATATAAAATGAAAAAGGTAATTTTAATTTTAGTTTTAATCATTCTCAAAACTTAGTTAAATCTACATCAATCTATTAGAAAATATTTTTAAAAATATATAAAAACAACTTTTGAAATTTTACTTAATTAAAAAATATATTATAACCTTTTCCTGTCCTAAAATAGTAATTTAACCATTTTATTACCTTTTAAAACTACGTATTTTATTTTCTAACTTATTTTTAGTACTTTTTCCATTAAATTATTTTAAACTTTTCCAAACACAAATGCTCTGCGCAAAATCAATTATTAAACATTTAAATGACAAAGCCTATTATTAATTTTTTGCACATAACGCACACAAAAATACGATTTATTAAACAATCTATGAAATGTGCATATTTAAAAATAACATGATTTAATTTAAATACAATAAAATACAATAAAAGCCATTAAAATGCTAGAAATTATCAAATGCAATTATTTTGTAGATAAATAATGTGCACATAAACTATTTAAGAATAATGGCCTAAACGAGGAGATTTATTACAATTAGTTTTTATGCTCGAGGCGAAAGAAGCAACAGAGAGAGAGAGGGAGGGATAAAGAGGTGAAGAGAGGGGGACTCACATTTCTTACCTTTTGCAAGATTTTGTGACTGATTTCGGGTCGGATTATGAGAGCCATTCATTAGCAGCATTCTCAGCTTATGGAGGACTTCAACAAAGTATCTTGTCTTGTGGCTAACTGAAGTTTTCTCCTACGTTTTTTTGGGGGAAACCTGGCTAAGGGCGTAACTGTAAACTGGGCTAAACAGCTAACTGCCAACTGGTAGTTGCTAGTTGGTAAAATGTAAATGTGGCATAGTTTTTGCTCAGTGTGTGCAAGTATGTGTGGGTGTGTGTTAGTATGTGTGTAAGTGGGTGTGTGGCAAAGAGTTGAAACAAATGTACAAGTTTTGTGCGCTGCGAGCGGTAAAAAGCGCAACGAAGAATAAGATGAGCAGATGAAGATGGAAAAAACGAAACGGAAGAAAAGCGGAAGAAAAACCATAACTAAATCCATTGCCATAGCCAAATCCAAAGCAAAGTCTGCGATGCAAATAGTAGAGATTATGGGACTTCTCCGACTCTAGAATGAATATAGTAAGAACAAGAAAATGGAGATGGAAATGGAAATAAAGATGGTGGCAAAGCTAGAGACGAAGATGGAGACGGAAATGGCGGATGTGTTTCAAGGCAACATTCGAGATGCACTCGTTGTGTGTGTGTGTGTGTACGAGTGTGAGAGTGTGGCACAATAAATCTTACAAGGGTGCCGAATGGTCGGGTAGTATCGAAGCTGCCACTCCCCCCAGACCCACAACGCCCAGTTAAGGTACTAAGGGAGTGAAAACCAAAACCAAATAAAACTGACATTATGCGAAAAGCGAAAGCCATAACTAAAAGTTGGGCTAACATCTAGCAAATATATATATATAGGTATGTACATGTGTGTGAGTGTGTGTGTGTGTTTGTGGCATGATGGAGCGGCAGTAAAGTTGATACTGGCGCAAAAAGGGAAAAATAGCAAAATAGAAATGATAGCGCCGAGTTCCTAAGGTCTGTCAAGGGACGTTGGGTGGAAGGGGGAGTGGACGCAAAGAGCACCTGCAAAATACGAGGCGGAAATCGAGTTTGGCAAAAGGCTTTTACCTGTGTCTGTGTTGTTGTTTGTTGCACGTGAAACTCTTGCTGCAAGTTATGCAAATGTTCTCACAGTTGCCTCCAAATCCAGTTTCATTCGATGATGCTGCTGCTCCAGCTTCCTCCTCCCGCTGCTGGTACCGTTATTGTTGTTGCAATTGCTGCTATCAGTTGAGAGCAGCGTCCTTGTTGACTTTGCGCGTGCTAATGACATTTGCTTTGATTGCTGCTCGCTCCAAACTGAAAACTGTCATTTGATTTGATTTCTAGCTCAACTATATATTTTTTATGCACATTTATATTTTATATTGGATTTCTGAATTGTATACGGTTTTTTAGCTTTCCTTTTCCTTTCTTGTTGTTGTTGTTGTTGTTGGAGTTTGTCTATTTATTTAATTTGCATGCAATTTTCAATTTTTATGCGAATTACTTTGAATTGACAGCAAACGATGCGCACATAAAGTCAGTCACACAAACACACTCACACCAGACTCACTCCTGGCAATACACACTCACACACACATTGGCAATGCACAATAGAAATTGAATTGCAAAATTTGTTTGCCAGTCAATCGTTGCAGACGAAGACGCTGATGGAGTTGACACTGGGATTGAGAGGTGTGCAAAAGGGCAGCCGGGAGAGCGTCACAGTCGAAGTCGCAGTCACTGGCAGTGGCACAGTCGGTAAAGTGCGCCACGTTCATGCCAATGTCACAGGCAAAGCCACAGTCACTGTCACCGTCACCGTCGCCGTCACCGTTACAGTCACAGCCTGAAGAAATCGCACAATTTGGCGGCGAAAATGTCAAGTATTCAGAATGCCACGACCGCGTCGAGGACGACAACAACAATAACGCGTCGGCAGCAACAACAACAAGAACGCGACGACGACTGTCACTACAATGGGCGGCAACAATAACAACAACAACAACAATGATGTGCCGGCAAATATGCACGCACACACATTTAAGTACACGCACACACACACTT
The DNA here is from genome assembly GCA_035046005.1 of Drosophila acutilabella. Taxonomy (NCBI): domain Eukaryota; kingdom Metazoa; phylum Arthropoda; class Insecta; order Diptera; family Drosophilidae; genus Drosophila; species Drosophila acutilabella. The sequence continues at coordinate 8,609,484 of JAWNOK010000003.1, forward strand.
GTACGCTGAAGAAGTCGAGAGTGTTCAGTTGCAGTAAAAAAATGTCTGGCAAACAGAGGCGCGAAATCGCGACTTAAAAACTCGACACGTTGTCACGACGTTTACCAAATGATTAACGATACGGTGGCTTTGTCAGCTTCCGACAATGCGACCGACTGCAACGACGAACGCTCTGAAACTGAAACACACACGGATGCTGAACAAAGCGCACAGATGCGATGCCAACGAAGACTATCCCAAAGCCGTAACCGAAACCGATAACGAAACTGATGCCGAAACCGAAGTCAGTAAACGAGCGCCAAGCCGAAGCTCTGTGTACGAACAATGCGATGCAGGTCCTAAGAGAAGCAGACAAAGACAGAGAGCGTGAGAGAGCGATGGCACTGCTTGCTTTTTGGGATGCTGCTCAGAGAGGCTGCAATAACAACGTGTGTGTGTGTGGCGACTGCGACGTTGGCAGCGCCGACAGCAGCGGCAGCGACTAACGTGTGACTTCGTTAAATTTCTGCGGCGACAGCACACAAAACGGATTCGGAAGCGGAAGTAGCAAGTAAGCGAGCGAACGAACGAGCGAACGAACAAGTGAGTAAGCTCAGCAGTGGAGTGGTATGGGCTGGGTGGAGAGGGGAAGTGAAGGGAGCTTATACTGAATAGCGGCGACCGACAAGTGGGCGAGAAGCGAGGCAAGGCGTGGATGAGCTGCAGGAGAGACGGCGACGAAGACATAGACTGAGATGGAGACGTAGACTGAGTTGGGTGCAAGTAGGCGAAATAGGCGAAGTAACGCGAAGTGCCTTGCCCCTCGTCGAGTAGCAAACGCGGGGACTATTTTGGCTGTGGCAACTACTCGTACATACTTTTGGTAACCAACATGGGTGGGTAGGTGCAGCGGAAGGGCGGACAGCATCAATATTCACATTCGCACTTGTGCGAGTATTTTCTGATTTGCTGCAATCGCATTGCCAACAATCTTTGCAACAACAACAGCAGCAGACAACTGTGGCAGCAACAACAGCAAACACCACCGAATGTGGCAAACACATAGAGCAAATTTTCTAACGGATGTTTAGCAAATCTTTTTTGCGCCGGATACTAACGGTGTCTTCAGCACGACGATACACGGATACAGATGTAGATATAAGCCATTGGCACAGGTAAATGTGTGGGTGTTTATGTGTGGGTGTGTGAGTGTGTGAGTATATCGACAACTAATAATGGCATTACATTTATGCCAACCTGTATTTGCTACTGTCTCGTTAGTCGCCCTCTGTCGTCGTGCCATATTTCAGTTTACAGTTTTCATTGCCTGCACTCACAACACTTTTTATCCCTGCCGCTCTCCTTCACCTACTCCCCTTTTCCACACACTAAAACTGTCTCTCTCTGTCGTTCGCTCTGTAATTGTATTTTGTTTTTGTTTTGCTTTACACATTCTTTTTACTTCTGTTACTTTTTGCAATTGCACTGCACACTCTCGTACATATACACACATGGGTAACTAATTAGAAACACTTGCCATACTCTTCCCTTGCTCTGGCTAAACATACGATTTGTATGAGGGTGAGTGTGTGTGGTGGTGTGGGAGTGGCAAATGAGAAGATGTGAGCCCAGCATTATGGAGGAATTGGCAATTGCTTAGTTGATTTTCATTGACTGCCCTTTGGCAATGTGGGGGAAAGGGTGAAAGGGTGAAAGGGGTAAAAGGTGGGGGACAGATATTGCAGTTGTTCGCTGTCATTAATTGGCTGTGGGTTGCTGTACTGGTTGTTGCTATAGTTTTGACTGCTATACAGTTTTCTCTTGCTCTTCCTCTGTCTCTCTATCGTTCGCTCTGTTTTGTGCTGACAGCAGTGAACGATCTTACAATGGATAAATGATTGGCCAAACGATAGAAAGAGCTTTTAAGCTAATGGAAATCAAGTGGATCGCATGATACTATTTGTGTATCGGACTTTAAAAGTTCTAATTAATTTAATGCACCTTTGAGTTAATATTCTTATCAATTATTCACTATCAATTTACCTGTATTTTGTATCTAATAGTTTTTTGCTGCTATTGGCAGCTTTGATGCTGTGCTCTTTATTTGCGGGTGCTACTTCATTTCCTTGTCATAATCAGCTTCCGTGCTAGGAATTTTAGTGTTCCCTTAAGGACCTGCTGCTGCCGTCAGGCTCGTTTATTATTCAAAAGTATTGCGAAGCTCTTCAATCGTGAATACATCCGGTTTTTCAACCGCATATTGCAGTTTTTGCCCATCGTGCACTATCGGATGTCTTCTCGACTGAACCAGAAGCAACCAAAAAGTATAAAAAAAAAATTTAAGGTAACAACAACAAGCCCAAAAACACTCAAACTCCGGACAGTCTGAACTTATAGCCTGGCCGAGACCAAGAGCCACAGACACGGACACAGACACGGACAGAAGCAACAAACAAACAGGACATTGAATTTGTTTTGGGTTTTGATTTTTCGATTTAAAATTGTTCGTTTCAATGGCCTGAACGTGGACTTGGACCAGGACCAGGACCAGCAGCAGCAGCAGCAGCAGCAGGACAAGGAGTCGGGCCTGAAACCGATTGAATTGGTCAAATGGTTTCATTTTTTTCCATTTGTTGTTGTTATTTTTGGCCAAGTTGTGAGGTGTTGGAAGAAGCACATTTATTTTTTAGTTGCATTGCCAGATGCACACAAAATTCCAATTGGCATCTTTCAATAGAAAGCTTTACCAATAATATGGGCTACTCAATAAAGTAATTTAGTGTTATGACTATCACACAAACCTATACATAAATAGAAATATAAATATATTTCCACTCGAGTGTGTTGCTAATATTTACTATGACAAAATTTAAGATTTATTAAGTATGCCAATCATTTAAAGTTTTATTGCGACTCTTGAAGATTTTCAAATGTAATTTGGAAATGAAATAAAAGTAAAAGACAGAAATCAGAATCAATAAATGAAACAATTATTATTTTAATTTGCATATTTAACACCTCAAATGATTTCATTGAAGTGATTTCAATTAGCAATTACTATTGAACTAAACAAAAATATTGTTTTATTTCATTTCCATAATTGACAGAATCAGTAACAAAATATTTCTCACAATACAAAATTAATTAAATATTCTGCTCATTTTGTCTCTTTTGCTCATGTATGACCCAAATTGGTTTTAAAATAGAAATACAAATTTGAGTTTTACTTTCATTTATTTTTTTTTGACCCCTGATAAGACATAACCTCAATTTCAAATGTATTGTTTTAAAGTATTTTAATTTAAAATTTTTAAACTAATTTAAGCTAGCTGGCAATTTAATCAATGCCATTTATTTGACACAGCTTCTTTTAATCATTTAAAATTTAAGATCTCGTTAGCTTTGCACCTTGAGGGTAATATTCGCACATAACCTCATTTTGTAAATGTATAATTCAAGGATTAATTTGACTAATTTTAGCTACAGGATATTTACATAGCATTCAATGTAAGCTTAAATTATTTAAGGCAAAATTTTGTTCCATTTGAATGGATAGGAATTTAAAAAATGACTAGTCACATTTGGAGTACATAAATGAGGAGTTTGATCGGCTGCGGAATATCCTATACTCACGCTTACAATTTGAGTTGCAACATGAACCTAACGACCCTACTGCGTGACGTACTCTCGCTACATGGTATCCCAGTGCCGCTATAATGAGCAGCGCAGAGCACAAAGTAATGAACTTTGTTGCAAGCATGTGACCGCGAATGACATGTAGATTAATGTTTCCTGCGAATGAGCTGAAAGGACCTGTCGAAACTGGTCCAAGGATAGCGAAACTGCGATTGAAGTAACCAGAAAAACAGCATGGAAAAAAGACTGTGAACTAAAGGAAATTAATTAATTAGTAGGAGTGGGATGCATGTGGAGGAGGACAGCAGATTAGGGGGTGTGTAAATGTACACACATGTTAAGACTATTTAACATGTTGTCGATTTCAAATGCAATGCTCAATAAGACATTATCTTAATACCCTGTAGAAAGGGTATGGTCAGCAGAGAGGTGGGTAAGGTTGGAAAATATTTTGGAATTAAAAAACAATTTTTAAAACTAGTGAATACATTAGTTTATATTGAATATATGTACAAATATCTAATTAAAATTGATTAAAAAAATTACATAAAAAGTTAACAAAATTTTTAAAATTTTAGTGTCATAGCATTGAGCTATTAAAAATCCACAATCGGCACTAAATTCTCCTTTAAATATATACATTCTTTTAACTTCAAACACAGGGTATCTCTAGATCTCTCAACTTGTTGAAATATTTCTTATTTATTTTCAATGCTTTGAGCAGGACAACAATTAAGGCCAGTTGGAGGAGGCGTGGCAGTCGGAGCCGGAACTGGGCCAAAGGTTTGTGCCGCAAACAGCAAACAACAAACAGCGAGTTGCATGTTGCGTGTTGCAAGTTGCGTGTACTTCGAGTTGTTGCCTCAGTTTCCTTAGTTGCCTCAGTTCAGCGTGTTTGTTGTTCACGCTCGTTGCATTCGTCATTGCAACGCGTTGTCGGTGTCCTTTGAGCAGCCGCTTTGACTAACGGTACTCATTGTTTTGCTGTTGTTGTTGTTGTTAACGAAGAAGGAGAAGCAAAAGAAGAGGAAAACAAAAGATGAAAACTTGTTTACCAGTTTCCATTGCTCTGGCCGCCGCTGGCTTTGCTTTAGCTATAGTTCCGTGTTATTGTTTGTTGTTGCATATCCGAGACCATTTTCAGCATTAAAATACAAAGAGAGGCAGAGAGTGAGAGAGGGAGACAGAGACAAGCAGAGTGGGTAAGAGAAAGAGAGAAAAATATCTGGTGTGTGTGAGAGTGAGCGACTGTGAGTGTTATAAATTTCAACTTCTTACTTCAACACTGAAATAGAACAAATAGATTATTAAATCAAAAAATAAGTTGATGACATTAGTAAAATAATATACAAACTAGAAAGAAAATAGTAATAATATTAGTAATAATAATAATAATAATAATAATAATAATAATAATAATAATAATAATAATAATAATAATAATAATAATAATAATAATAATAATAATAATAATAATAATAATAATAATAATAATAATAATAATAATAATAATAATAATAATAATAATAATAATAAATATTTAATTACTAGCAACTCAAAGAAATTTTCAAGTTTCCAATTTCAAATAATTCTAATTTTCGTATCATAAAAGAGTTAACCATAATTTTCTCGCCGTGTAGTGCATTTAACCTTCTTAGGGCTCTCAAACAGCCTGAAGAGTTGCTTGGCTGCTGCAACCCTGGCAAAAAAGTTTCACTCTCAAGCTTAGCAGCTGAGCCTTAGTTTTGGCCCAAGCGCGCTCTTAGCCACATTCTCCAACAAGTTACAGAGTTGGAGTCAGATTTGGAGTTGGAGTCACAGTAACAACCACAGCTGGAGTTAGAGTTTAGAGTCAGAGTCAGAGTTAGAACCATGGCCAATAAGAGCGGCTTTTTTGTAGCATTGGAGGCAAAGGATAAATGCGGATTCTGTTGAGCTGCATCGACTTTTGCTGCTGTTGCTACCGCTCTTGTTGTTGTTGTTGTTGTTGGCTCTTTGGCAAGTTTTGGTTGCCACTGCTGCTGTTGTTTACCAAGTTTTTGCTTTTGCCTTTGCTACTTTCCCACTTTGCTGCTCTTTGGACTAGAGAGGATTCGGCTTCAGTTGGCCTGGCTTGGATTCGGGTTTGTTCATTTCTTTTGGGCATCCTTCCTTTCTTTCTTTCTCACTTACTTTCTTGCTTTCGGTTTGTTTGTTTGTTTGTTTCGCTGCCTGGTGTTGCCGCAACAGCACATCTTGTGGCATACACAATCTGCGTTATCGAGTTGATTGATATTTTTAAATTATGTGCCCGCAGTTGGCATAAATTTAAATTTTTCGCCTCTTTGCCGAGTTTTGTGGGTGCTAATCCAAGGGCTCGACGCTGTCCAGAGCGCCGTGTCAAAATGCCAATCGAGCGTTGATGCCGCCAAGAAATAGCAAGCTCATAATGACGTTCTTGCTACTGGTTGATTGGTATTGCTGTGGCAGGGGGGAGTCGGAGTGGGAGTGGGAGTGGTAGTGGGCGTTGGTGTGAAGGTGGGTGTGGCTGTTGGTGTTGGTGTCGTAGCATTTTCTTGGTTACACTTTGCTCTTGTCGATTTTAGCATAAAATTAACATTAATTTACTTGCGGTCTTTGAAGTTATTGTCAGCAACGTTAACTGCGGTGGCAACGTTGCTGCTGCTGCTGCTGCTGCCGCTGCTGTTGTTGCCACGCAGTTGCTGCCATTTGCTTTGTTCTTGTTTTTGAATTATGGAGCATTTTTGATATTGTGTTCCCTTCCCCCTCCACTCCACTTGCCCCCAAAAAAGATTGAGAGAAACGACCAAACAATGCGCTGCCAGCCATTACGCTTCATGCATTTGGATTTCTACAGCAGCAACAGCGACGATGATGACGACGACGACTACGAAGTTGGCTTATCGAAGCGTGGCACAAACGTTATCGGCCATTTCCATTAAGAGGAGGCCGTTTAATGAATTCTAAAGTGATGCCAGCGTCTCAGTAAGCGTCGCAGCCAACGTCGCCGTTGAAGGATGTGCGTCCGGCATTGAAAAGATTCGGTTCGATTCGATTTTGGCTTTTCAATTGTTCGCACGGCAACAAACGGCGGCGGCGGCAACGACGATGACGACGACGACGATGCCAGCACCCAAAACTAATTTGCGGGTAACGTTTTACGGGTGCAGGACCGGAAATGGTTGAAGCCATTAGGCAACTTGGTTATCCAGCGCAGAGAGGGAGTTTGAGAGGGGTTTTTAAGGCCAGAGTTGAGTGCTCGAATGGCTTATGTGAATTGGCAGTGCACATGACGATGCTGGCATTTTGATAAGCCAGCGTAACAAATTTAACGCTCTGAGTCGAGTCGAGCTGAGTTGAGTTGAGTCAACCATTGGCATTGATTAACTATATACATACTAAGTGTGTATATAAGTATTTCACTTTTTGTTGGTCGACCCCAAAAAAGTAGGCAATACTTTTTTCACTTTGTTTTGTTACTTTGATTACGTGATGGATTCGAGTCATTATGGCTTTGCCTTGATTTGCATTGTTTTTCGTTGGCTTTCAATTTGATCAGGCCACACATATACAATATATATGGCATACCCATAACCATATATAACTGTATTTGTTATTTTGGGCCGTGCCTTGCTGGCGTATGCGTAATATGCTCACGTGAAGAAGCTGTAAAACTAAATTACGGTAAGTTGGCATTACATAAATAACACTAGTCAATGGGAATTGTTGAAGCCAATAATCGGGAAGCATTAAGCCAGGTAAATGTTTAGCTAGACTATGAAATACCCTACAAAGAAGTGGTAGTTTTGTAAAGCTTTATTTCAATAGTTTCAAACTTGAGCTAGTTTAAAGCTAAAACAGTTCCGGAAATACATTCTTCTTGCTTTCTGCTTCTTCCCGCTTTTCTCACTCATTGAACTAACAGTTGTCTTTAATACACATTAAATATATCCGAAACTGAACAAATTATAAATTATTTTCATTTCATTTAAATGCTTGACAAATTGTTATTTATATGTTTAAAGATAATCACTTTAAGGGCACAGCTTTAATACCTGTTCAACTACCAAATGGCATTTAAACAGGGCGTATGTGCAATATGCCAAATTGGCTGCTCATTCACGTTGCTTTGGCTTCAATATGCAACATATAATAACGCCACATGCAACCACAAAATGCATGCAAATGTGCAAATCAAATTTGTTGTATATATGTCACGACACACACACACACACACAAACGCACACAGAGTCACACACGCATATGGCTAAAAGCCACTTACTTAAACGGATCAATATAACTACGGAATGCTGCGAAATTGAATCAAGTTTCTTCTCACATTACGCAGCTCTAAATGTGCTTCAAAATTTACTGAACTGAATATCAATAAATCAATCCATCAACTTATCTATTCACATATTGCAGCAAGAGTCAAGTTGGCTAATTACTACTGCGAACTGTTTGGCTAGAAACGTTTAAAAATGTTGCCACAAATTGCCAGATTGAATGCACTCATTCAAATTGAACTGAAACTATTTAAATGCCCATTTCAATTGAGGGTTAACAGTTTGGGAAATTGGCTTAAATGTCTCACTTTTCAGCAGCTACATTTCAATGAAATCTGTTGGCTAATAAGCCAGCTTGTAATGGCTTTAACTGCTCATAATTGCACAGCAATCAAAGAAATTCTCGTATTTACAAATTTATAAATTGCTGTTGTTAATTTGAGCCTAGGAATTAAATTAAAATAACAATTTAAATGATAAAATTTTTGACTTGTTAAGCTCGTTGGCCAGCGACATTTGAAATTGATTTAAATTTATTTAATTGATTAAACTTGTTGAAGGAGCTGTTCAAATATTAAGAGCTATACAAATAATTTTGATGGTTAAAGTTTATTTAACATTCAGTTAAATATATTCAGCTAATTTTATGTCAATTTGGCAGCAATTTGACAGTTCAATTTATATTTATTTTTAAAATAAAATAATTGCCAAATATTGTCATTCATTTATAAGATTATTTCAGTAAATTGCATAGGTGTAATTTTAAATATTCAGTATTAAAAGCTAATAATTTATTTATAGGCATATTTTTTAATTTTATAGAAAGCTTTATAAAAAAAACAATTAAGCTAAATTTTGTTGTTGTTATTTAAAGTTTTTAATCTTTAATATTTTAGTTTTAGATAAGTATTAAGGCTAGAATTAAAGAGATTTTAAATTATTAAAACATACTAAAGTGTTGAAGTTGCATACAACTCTTTGGTCTTAAATCATAAAATAAAGCAAGATTTAATAGTTAACTACTTCCAGTTAATTCAATTTCAATTATTTACTCATAACTGTGCAAACATTGGCTAATAAGGCTTTAACTTAGACTAAAACCGCTCAAAGACTGTGCATGATTCAAATAACCGAGAACATAATTGAAATAGCTGCTTAGTTATTAGCAGCACGACAGCAGGCGTGGGGTTAAGGTAGGGCATGGTGGGGAAGTGTGGCTGTATAAGGTCAGAGGTCGTCGCCATATAAACAATGCCAAGCGAACTTTAGGAACTGTAGGTAGGAAGAGGGAAAAGCGAAGAGCTGAAGAGGTGAAGGCTCATGCCAAAGGGCATTGCGGAATGCAGTCAAACAAATGGCAGTTCAAAAGCGATTTGAAAATAATGCCAAAGACAAATAACATTACCTGTTACACACGCACACATACAGAGAAACCCACACACACACACACACACACACACACACACACACACATACGTATATAGTGTGAGCCTTTTGGCGATGTCGGCTTATTTATTTAATCAACACTCCACAGTTGGCTTAGTTAGGTTGTTTTTTTTGCTGCTGTTGTTGTTGCTGTTTTTTTTGGTCGGTATGCCTTTAAGCCAAATAAAGTGCGACGCTTAATCTTTGCCACATTTTATCAATTTAATTATTTCAATTTGAGCGTAAGCAGCAGCAACAACAGCAACGACAGCAGCAACCGACAATTTCAGTTCCAGATGCGACCCACACACACACACACGTACAGCACAGTAAGTGAGCAGGGTGAGGGGTAAACATCCACTAGCATCCTGTCTGTGTCCTGCCAAGCCCTCTCCAACCACCTCCAGTGTATTCCTCCTGGCTAAAATGCGCGCAATCTGCGCATCAATAAACGCTTTAATCTCTGCTTGCCTGCCATGTTCCTGCTCTTACTGCTCTTGTTGTTGTTCTTGTTGTTGCTGTTGTTGTTGCTGCTGTTGCTGACTTACTCCATGTTGTTGTTGTTGTTGTTGTTAGCTGGTTGGCCTGTCTCTGTCTGTGTGTCTGCCGTTGAGCTTTGACCTAAAGCGATTCAATAATCAACTGCCAACAATTTTACCGTACTTTACTTTATTTTCACGCTAAACTATCTCAAAGATGCGAGCTCGAAGATACGCTACAGCGATTTTTTGTGCGGATTGCAAGCAAAACCATTTTACCCCACACACACACACAACACACACCCCCCTCTGTGTGTGTGTGTGTGTGTTTGTGTCTGCCTTAGGCCAAAAGTTACCATACTAACTTGTTTTTATACTCTCTGCAAGAGTATATTGGGTTTGTGCAAATGTATGTAACAGGCAGAAGGAGGCGTGGCAGACCCCATAAAGTATATATATTCTTGATCAGCATCACAAGCCGAGTCGATATAGCCATGTCCGTCTGTCCGTCTGTCTGTCTGTCTGTCTGTCCGTCTGTCTGTCTGTCCGTATGAACAAACAGATTTCAGAGATGGTAAGAGCTACAAGTTTGAGCTTGGTCTCAATCGATCAGATATTTAGTCAGTCAATACAAGAATCTTTTTTTTTCGATGCCACGCCCCATTCGCCCACAATGAGCAAAAACTAGACACACCTCGGAAAAAATCGGCGTTTTCGGCGAATATCTCAGTACTATGGCACTTATGATAACCAATTTTGGTATGAAGGTTTCTAGTGACAGCGTAAATGGATTTTCATTTAAAATTTTGGACTGCCACGCCCCTTTCTCCCACAATTAATAAAAATTGTCCTCAACTTTCGTTCCGTTTTTTGGCTTTTATTTATATAGTACAGTATTGTAATTAATAATTCGTGTGGAGACTAACTATATCAAACTTTTCTGAAAGGCGCATTGAAATCGCACGATAAACAAGAAAACTAGAAGCGTTACAATATTGATAACTGAATGCAATATCTTGTATGAGTGCAAGCGAAACAGAAACATACAAGCACATGTTCGAATGTTTTCGCTGCCTGTGTGGCGGCAGCGCTACCGCATTCGTATCAATGTATGAGTGCAAGTGAGACAGAAACATACAAGCACGTGTTCGAATGTTTTCGTTGCTTGTGTAGCGGCAGCGCTGCCCGCAGTCGCTGGCCGCGCTGAATACACACATACATACATACATGTATATGCATCATATATTGTCTTTCGTATGTGTATTCGCTACAGACAAACAGATGTATGTGTGATTATGTTAGATTGTTTTTATACTCTCTGCAAGAGTATATTGGGTTTGTGCAAATGTATGTAACAGGCAGAAGGAGGCGTGGCAGACCCCATAAAGTTATATATTCTTGATCAGCATCACAAGCCGAGTCGATATAGCCATGTCCGTCTGTCCGTCTGTCCGTCTGTCCGTCTGTCTGTCCGTCCGTATGAACAAACAGATTTCAGAGATGGTAAGAGCTACAAGTTCGAGCTTGGTCTCAATCGATCAGATATTTAGTCAGTCAATACAAGATCTTTTTTTTTTCGATGCCACGCCCCATTCGCCACAATGAGCAAAAAACTAGTCACACCTCGGAAAAATTGGTGTTTTGGGCGAATATCTCAATAACTATTGCACCTAGGATCACCAATTTTGGTTTGGAAGTTCCTAGTGACAGTGTAAATGCTTGACATTTAAATTTTTGGACTGCCACGCCCCTTTCTCCCACAATTAATAAAAATTGACCTCAAATTTCGTTCCGTTTTTTGGCTTTTGTTTATATAGTACAGTATTGTAATTTATAATTCTGTGGAGACTACTATATCAAACTATCCTGAAAGGCGCATTGAAATCGCACGATAAACAAGAAAACTAGAAGCGTTACAATATTGATAACTGATGCAATATCTTGTATGAGTGCAAGCGAAACGGAAACATACAAACATATGTTCGATGTTTTCGTTGTTGTGTAGCGGCAGCGCTGCCCGCAGTCGCTGGCCGCGCGAATACACACATACATACATACATGTATATGCATCATATATTGTCATTCGTGTGTGTATTCGCATACAGACAAACAGATGTATGTGTGATTATGCTTAGATTGTTTTTGTTTTAACGTGTTTTAATGCAAGTTTACACTTGTAACATCTCTAGACCGATTTTAATAACTTAATCGGGAAAAATGCAGAGAGTATACTACGGTCGGGCGTGCTCGACTGTACTTTTCTTTCTTGTTAGTTTCGAGTTCGTACGACATCATTTTACTTTAAGCACTTAAATATACTTTGTGCCCACACCCACCACTGCCCCCGACCCCTTACACAAAAAAAAAGGCACTCCCCTCTGTACCCCTCACTCCAGCATCGGCTAAGCTATTCCATTCTATTCTATGCTATTCTGTTCTATTTTATTCCATGTCTCTCGAGCAGTCCGCACTTTTTATATCGGCAAAAACTTTTGTTGCTCTGCGAGTTGTTTGTGTTTTTCTTTTGCAGTTTTCAGTTTGTTTTCCCCTCACTCGCACTCCCTAATCTCTTCCGCTCGCACTCCCTCTCTCTCTCCCTCTCACACTCGTCTGTGTTCCTATATAGTATATTTATACCCTACACTGACAACCAGCATTTTTTTATATATATTTTTTTTTTGTGCTTACTTTAAGTACTTTTTTTTCACACATTAAAATTTTAACACACATTTTTTATCAAGTGTGTAGTGTTTTTTATAAAAAGTTGTTAGTTATTTTTTGCAGTGTATAGATTTTACTGACTGTGTTGCCGTGTTTGCCTTTGGTTGATCTAGAGATTTCTATGCTAGCTACCTTGGACCAATGACTCGTTTCCTTCTGTAGCTCCGGCTGCCTCCTCTGCTTCTTCTTTCTTACCCGCAACGGTTTATGAGTGTTACCCTGGGGGGCGTGGCGGGAGCTGGGAAAATCGGAAAGTGTCCCAGCGTCAGCTTCGTTGAGGCGTATTGAAAATGGCATAAAAATCGCATTTGAATGTAGTCCTCTCGCTACCCAGGCTGCGTATGCTGCAGGGAGGGGCAAGAGGGGAGGGAGTGGCAGTGGTGGTTCGGCCTCAACGCGCCACTTTTGGGGGCAGGCACGTTAAGTCAACGGTCGGTCGACCCTTTTAGAATCTGTAGCGCATATAAATTTTTACCCACGATGTTGTTGTCGCCGTTGCTGTTGCTGTTACTGTTGTTGTTGTCGCTGTTGTTGATGCCCGGCGACATCGTCGAAAGCCATTGCCCAGCCAGCATCGCCTTCGCATCGTTTTCGGCCTTGTGGGGCATTAAGGCAAATCGGGTTTAATTGAAAATAAAAATTCTTAATGGTCTTTAACCCAAGATTATGGTGCTGTATTGCTTGCTTGTGCTTTTAGTGGCCTCTTTTATGAAATGTGAATGTGTGTGTGTGTAGCTGTGTGTGTGTGTGTGTGTGTGGCAACCCTTCAGCATGTTGCCACAGCTTTCTTTGGCGCCTCATTGCTGTTGTTCTTGTTGTTGTTGTTGCTGTTGTTGGTCAGCGCCATGCGCCATTTTTATGTCGCCGGAAGTGGCGTGTAATCGTTTTTATTTTGTAATTGTTTTAGTGGCACTTCCTTTCGTGTTTTTTTATGTGACGCCAGCTTCCTTTTCGGTCCTTTTTTTTATTTTTCGCTCGCTTTTACTTTATTCCTCCCAACGTTGTTGTTGTTGTTGTTGCGCACTTTTGGGGCAAATAGGTGGCCTCATAAATCAAATATGTCACAGCAATTTAGGTGTCAGAATTTTTATTTTCTTATTTTTATAACATTTTTGCTGGCCAAGACGATGCCACGCCCACATCCACACCCACACCCACACCCCAGTCACAGCCCCAAAAAGGGGCCAAGCCGAAAGGGCAACACAAATGCGATGCGTAAAACCCACAAAAAAATATTTAAAGGCCCCTCTCCCGACCCTCCCTGCCAACGCCTCCTTGTGCCAAAGTGGACAGCATTGGGTTAAAGGATGAGTTGGAGATTGGGTTGGCAAGTGGGTGTGGCTGGCGGGGCGAGGCTATCGCTGGCACAAAATATTTTTCCAAGGGTTCGAAATTGCGCACAAGAAAAACGCTAAATTTAATGAAAAAAGTTTCATAAATATGGCAATGAATTTAATTAAACGCACAAACACACAACAACAACAACAACAACCAAGCACAACAACAAAGAAAGAAAAGAAGGAAAATGCGAAAAGCGGCTGTGGGCGAACACAAAAAAAAAAAAATTGGCTGTGAGAAAGGAAAACACATAGCATGGAAAACAAGCCGAAAAATGTCGGCGCACTAATTACGCGAATTAAACGTCAATTTGCAAAAACAATTCGTTTACCGAGCATTCAGCATAAAGCATAAACAAGCCAACCTGACTATGCCATGCCCTGTAAATGCAAATTATTGTAACTTTTCTATAAGCATATTCCACATTTTCAATACCACTTTATTAATTTAATTATATAATAATTATATAATAATTGTTAATATTTCTATGGTATAAAATCAGTTTTTAATTGTCAGAAGTTATTTTAAATGTACAATTTATTTAAAATGCTTTATTTCAGTTGGTTTTCCTTTGCATAGTTGACAATTTTCATTTGCTTTTCGTTTGTTTTCAATTTCACAGAATGCAACTGAGAACTTCATGAACTTTATGGCAATATATAATTCGTTATTTATAAGATTTATTAAATACCCTGCTGGAGTCTCAGGCTTACAAAACGGGTATATTGGAGTTTAAGAAGCAAAAGCAAAAGAAATTATGAATTAAAAGTATAGAAAAAGTACAGAGAAACAAAAAATATTATTAATATCGAGGATTAATAAGCGGTATGAATAGCTGAATAATACAAGCAATAAATCAAATGTTCTTGCTTATATTATACAGATACCGAATAACAGATGATTGTAATAAGTAATTATAACAATTTAAAAATATATACAAGTGTGTAAAGTTTAAAGTAGCATCAAATAAGTAATAGTTAAGCAATTGAAGTCACTGAACTCTTCATTATTCAATAAAGTAGAGAATCACTATTAGTTAAGCTGTCTGTGACAAATATTTTCATCAAGTTGAACTCATTGTAGCTTGACCTTATTGTTGACTATGTCCCACTACGTTGTCAAATCTATTTGAAATACAATACTATTGCTCATTTAAATTTTGTCTCAAACAAATAAACCAAGAATTAAAATACTTACTGGGAAGTTAGATTTCTAAAAAATACTTGCTTTCCATTAACTACTCTTTAAAATCTCTAACTAGAAATTAGTATATTTAATGAGCGTCAAAGATTCCTACTCCTAATAAAGAAAAACTATTAAAGAAGTAGTGAATTATGTATGGATAGCAGCACAGTTCACCTCAATGAACTAGACCAACTTTTGGCTTCCAAACTGTGTGAGATTAATTAGCAAAAATACTCAATAGAATTGCAGTAATTGAAAATGAATGAAGAAGCTTACGACACTTGAAAGTTCAGGTTGATACAGTTCAAGCTGATGAACATAATGATGAAGAAGTTGATGCTAATGATGTTGCTGCTGCTGTTGTTCTTATTCCTGTTGCTGTTGCTGTTGCTGATATGGTCGTGACTGGATCAAATGTCAGTTGAATTAAGTCAAATTATCTTTGAATGAGTTGCCGTGAATATTTTTGGCATAAGCCACAAGCAAACAGGACCAAGTTCGAGTTAAAGTTGTGGCAGTGCAAGAGTGAGAGTGGAAGAGAGGGGGATAGAGAAAGAAAAAGAGACAGAGAGCTGGGGATTCATTAACTGAACGCGCCACGTTCCGTTGTTTGGCCGAAACTTTTGGTGTTGTTACTTGTATTTTGTGGGCCAGGGCCAAATGTTAATGAACATCATGGCTTCTGAGCCAGCACAGATACAGACACAGAACCTACAGTCCTGCTGTCCAACCGTCTGACTGTCTGTCTCTCCGTCCATCTGTCTGGCAGTACATCATTGTAATTGAGTGTTCATTAGCGGTCGAGTCGAATGAATTTTGGCATATTGGTTGCGGGCATTTCTCGCTTATTGGCAACCATGCCACGCCCTCCCATTTGTATGATGGCAAGGCAGCCTCATTATCGTCATCAAGTCATCATCTTTATACGCTAATATTTGTGATGTACGCGCCAAACTTTTGGCCAATTTTATTGTACATTAAAGCCAACAGGGTCTGACAAGCAGCACAGCAAAAAGTGGGCAAAGAAAGCAGCAAAAGGCACTGTGTAGGGGATGTAACTGGGGTGGGGGGCTGAGGAGCAGAGCGAGAAGTTTACAAATATAATTTTGTAAATGTGCGTTATGGCAATGAAAAGGACGCCAACTCTTTTGGCCAAAACGGCGGCGGCAGGGAGTAAGCCAAGTGGACAGACATGGGGTAAACCAGGCAGGGAGTGGGGCCAAAAGCTGAGATTGTTAAGGACTGACTGCCAAGAATAACAACAAATTGTTGGCCATGTTGTTGTTATTGCTGTTGTTGTTGCTGTTGCTGCTCAAGTTTTTTGGCAGCGCGCGCAACATCTGACTTGGATTTGATTAATTCTGAAGTCGGTTTAACGGCTAAGCACTGGGGCAGGGGTAGCCAGAGGGGTGTCAGAGGGGTGCCAAAGTGGGGGCGTGGCGGAGCGTGAAGGGTACTCATTCATTTTGCTGCGGCTTGTGCGCTGTCTGTTGGGGTAAACTTTGATGAGCAACCAGAGGACGTTAAGCTGAAAGTAGCACAAGTAACAAGTTTGATTATAAAATGCAACAACTGTAAATGTTATCACAGCGCCAATGTACGTACAATAAGAACAGGGAGTAGGGAAGGGAATAGACAGGAATACAGAGAGACAGAGAGATGAGAAATGGAGGGAGAGGGAAGACAGCTAGTGAATCTGGAGTCCCCACACTTGGACGCATCATTGTTCTATTAGTTAGTGGCTTTCTCTCTCTCTCTTTCTCCACACACACACACACACTTTCTCACTCTTTCTCTACACATTCTCCTACTCTTTCTCTATGCATTCGGGCTGTGCAACTGTCAACACAAATTAGACTCATTGAGGTGCTTCACAATCTTTGCAGAAAGTTGGATTACATTTCAAAAAACACATTCCCACTTGCCTTCGCTTATTCATTATTTGTGCCACGCCCCCTCACCCCTCCCACTCATCCTCAGTTCTTCTTAAGTAGCTAGACATAAACGTCTCCCAAAGCGCTCTACAAATGTTGTGTTCAACATAAACTCAAGCACCTCTCAGCGGACTTTGAAAGCTGATTTTATGGTTTAAAAAGTAATTACATTTAAATGCAGGAACAAGTGACTTTGTCTGTAACATATTTAATAACAAAACTGAAGAACATTTAGCTACAAATTATAAGTTTAATATTAAGTAATTTTAGATTGAAATAAAGCTAAGGAAAACCCAAACCAAAGAGCGTCTATAATGCCAGCTAAACATTAGTAGCTCATCCAGTATTTAGTAGACACATTTGATAATATTATGGCAGTAAGTTTTCAGTTCAATTATCTCATCAGTCTAAGCTTTTCGTAAGCTTTGCGACTTATCTTCAACAGAATTTGTAACAATCTAAATGCAAATGGTTAAAATCACTTTTGACGCTGACTTTTGCCACAAGAAGTTTAGTGATAAATCCACTCGCAGAGATGGGAACACACACACACATAATCAAAAAGAGAAGTTTTTAAACTTTTGTCTAAAACCCTAATGCACAATGCGAATAAAGAATGATATAGCTAAGCCCCGACATAAGACACCATATTATTGTTGTTGTTCTTGTTGTTGTTGTTGTTGTTGCAGTTGTTAGTGCTTCCGTTTTGTTTAGCTGTCAATCTAAAGCAGTCTCTTTCTCTGTGTGAGTGTGTCTCGGAGACAAGTGGGTCTACTAGATGGTAAAGGACCCCTCTTTCCCACTGTGTTGATAGTTAATTTCAGTCATTCAGTTGGAGAACCGTATGCATTTGTTGCTGTTACAAACTTGAGTTATGTGCATGTCATTGTGTAACTACACTCGCATAAAACTCATTTGCCAAACAGACATTGTCCAGCTACAAGTTGGACACCGACCAGGACCAGTACCAGGACGACAACCGAGCCAAAGGAGGAGGAGTAGTCGAACAGAGACGAGTCTCAGTTCGAGTCTGAGTCCGAGTCCAGCCATCGTCATTATCATTCAACTATCTAACTGCGACAACGATCAAAAAATACCAGAATATTTCCCTTTTGCAAACAAAATAAATTAGAATTGAAATAATTCATAGCAAACTTTGCGTTTTTCCTAGTTTTTAATAAAGCAAACGCCGCTGTGCAAACTTTTGGCCAGCGGCAAACGCTGCGTATGGGCAATATGCAAAATGCCAGCAGTATTCAGCAGTGGAACAGGAGAGGCGTGGACGCGGGGGTAGGTGGGGTAAATTTTGCGGTTGGACTCGTTGCAAGCAAACAAACAAGCATAACAAAATGAAGGAATAGAACGGAACGTAGCGTAACGAAACGGAATCATGGCTGAATCCTGAGCGTAGCTAGAGCAGGAGAAGGAACAGGGACAGGGAGTGTGGCAGGGGGGTAAAGAGGAAGAGGCTGCGACTCGGGGACAAGCTCGACCAGCGAGAGAGCGAGCCAGCGATATATAAATAAATAAAATTTCAAGGATGCGTGCGCTTTTATCTTCGCAACTTGCTTTTGCCTTTTGCCTTCTGCTATCTGCTTCACACACTGCACACAGCGGGTATATGCAGCACATGACAAGCAGCTGTGACGAGTTTTTTGAAGGTTTTTATACAAAGAATTGTGTTAACTAGCACCTGTTATGCTAGGCATAAGTTAATTTATAATGAGTTGGCATATGACGCACATTTTCGACTAAAGTCCGTTCAAATTTCTTTAAGAGTTTGAAACTAAAAATATTTTACTTAGATACATTTTTTTACTATATCACCTTAATAAAAACATTAATTGTTTTTAAGAAAATATATTTTTTCAAATTTTTTTTTGTACTTATTTATTTATTTAGTTACTAAAGTCCTTCAGTAAGTGTATTCAGTTTTCGACTTGCTATACTTCCCAGTTTTTCTTTTTTCTCTGGCTGTTCTTTATATTTTTTGTATTTTATTTTTTTGTTATTACATTTAGCTATGTGCAGTTTTTCATATGTTGTAAATAGCTTTCGCTTCCAACATTTCTACCCCAAAAACTTTTTGTGGCAATTCAAACTAATGATTAAAAATTTTGCAGTTTGTGTTTTGCCTTTGTGTTTGTGCTATGACATTTCATCAGCATAATAATGATGATAATCATCATGATGATGATGATGATGCTGTTGCTGTTGTTGATGTTGATGCTTTCAGTTCTATGCTGTTTAAAAATATTCATTCATACTTGTTTTGTCCTTTTCATCAGGTTGAACTTAGAAGTCCTTTCAGAACAGTCCGTCCGTCCGTCTGTCCGTCCCACCGTCGGTCTTTTGGACGGTCAGCAAACCACAATTTGAATATATAAATACATTTTAATGATGTCGCCGCTCATTAATCATAATCTATTCATTAATTTTTGAACCCTCCGCAACGTTGTCGCTTCCCTTGTCTCTAAAAATCTGACTGACATGTCAGAAAATCTTGAATAAAATATAAAATGTTTGGACCTTTGTTTTACATGAAATTTAGATAGCATCGCTAACAAACAACAACAACACAGCGAACAGAAAGCGGAAACAGATACAAATAGAACACGACATGGCAGCTAATTAACGGACAATTTTTTTTCATTTGTTTTTTCTGTTTTTGTCCTTTCCATTTTTTGGTGTTTTTCATTTTTCGCCACGCCTGGCCACCTGGCCAATTAGTGAAAAGCGACCACACCGCCGCTTTTCTTAATGGCAATGACAAATTTTTTGTATAAATTATGTATTACTTAGCTCCGAGATGCTAAAACGCTTACGGCTCTCAGTTGAGCTCAGCTCAGCTGAATGTCCGAAAAGACTGTTAAATATTTGAAAGATAAGTATACGCCCAGTAAGCCGGCATGCCCAAGGATATCCAAGGATGTCCAACTATACCATTGGGATGGGCGTCGCCTTACACAAAATGTGACCCATTAGCTGCTTTCGTCTTTTTTTTTTTATTCCTATTTTCATTTTATTTTCCTTCTTTTTTTTTTATTAAATTCAAGCACAGTTGTTCGCTTAGTTCGTCTATTTTCAGTTTTTATTTTTTGTGTTTTATTTTGTTTCCTTCTTGATTTGATGGGTCTCGAGAAATCGAAGCGGGATAATTTGTCACTAGAGAGAAAATGGTGAAACATTAAATTTGGCAAATAAATGGACACTTGTTTGTCATAACGCTGCAAATGCGTCCAAATAAAATGAAAATGAAGAACCAAAAAAAAAGGCAATGGCAACAGCAACAACAACAACAACAACAACAATCGACTACGATAGCTACGATGTTTTCCGAACATGATGAAAAAAAATATTTTTAAAAATGAAAAACATGACCATTTTCATTTGTGCAATAAAACACAAAACAACAAAAGCAACTATGAGCTCAAAATCTATAGAGTATCGGCAGCTGAATGCCCTACACGCTTTTCTTCTTCAATTTCAATTTCCTTTTTGGGGGTGTAGCTCTGAATCGTTTTATCGAGCTACCAGAGCCAGCATTTTTAAGTTATTGATATATTGTTGTACTTTGTATTTAAATAGGTACAGACTTGTTCGCCTATATGGCTTTAAATATTGCTTTAAAATTACAGGAATTTCAACTTTTCATAGCTCAACTTTTATTAATAGTTGAGTGTTCAAGGCAGTATTTAACAGTAAAATTGTTATTAGTTTAATCTTAGACAGACAGAAACAAGTAAGAAAGGCTACAGTCGATCGAGCCGACTGTAAAAACCCCCTCCCCCCTAATATTTTTTTTTTTTTTTAATAAAATTTTTTAAAAAAAATTAAAAAAAAAAAAATAAAATTTTTTTTTTTTAAAAAAAAAAAAAAAAAAAAAAAAAAAAGGGGGGGGGGGGGGCGGGGGGGGGGGGGGGGGGGGTTAGGCCACCCCTCTTTTTTATTTTTATTTTTTTTTTTATATGTGTGGAAGATGGGGGTGTGTGGGGGGGGGGGGGGGGGGGGGGGGGGGGGGGGGGGGGGGGGGGGGAGGGGGAAGGTTATTATTTTTTTTTTTTTTTTTGTTTTTTGTTGTTTTTGTTGGGTGGGTGGGATTTTTTTTTTTTTTTATTTATTATATTTAATTTTTTTTTTTTTTTTTTTTTTTTTTTTTTTTTGTTTTTGTAGTTATAAATATTTTTTGTAATTTTTTAATTAATTTATTAATTTTTTTTTGAGGTGGGGGGGTATTTTTTTTTTTTTGGGGGGGGGGGGGGATTGTTATATAGTTTTTTGGTTTTTGGGGTTAATGTGTAATTTGTTGTTTTATAATTTTTATAAATTTTTGGTTGGTTGGGGTGGTGGGGGGGGGGGGGGGGGGGGGGGGGGAGTAAAAAATTGTTAAATAAATAGTATTATTTTGTTTTTAGTTTTTGTGGGTGGGGGGAGAGGGGGGGGGGGGGGAGGGGGGGAGGAGGGGGGGAGGGGGGGGGAGGGGGAGGGGGGGGGGGGGGAGGAGTTAATGGGGGGGGGGGGGGGGGGTAAAAAATGAATACAGTAAAATTCGGTTATAACGACACTTAAGAGACCGACGATTTTACATCGTTATACCTGGTAGACGCTTTAACCAAAAGTAGAACAACGGAGACCAAGCAGAAGGGGCCCAACAACTCATAGAATCTTCGTCGCAATGACCGAACAGACGCTTTAAGCGGAGTCGGTATAACCGGATTTCACTATACTTATTTATATTAAACAAAACTTCGAATAATTTTGTTGAATCTGACAAGAAATATGTTTTTAGACCCCGTACTCTTTAAAAAAGAGTAAAGGGGGTCTATTAAGTTTGTCAGAAGCGAGATGTGCGTAACAGGCAGAAGGAGGCGTGGCCGACCCCATAAAGTATATATATTCTTGATCAGCATCAACAGCCGAGTTGATATAGCAATGTCCGTCTGTCCGTCTGTCCGTCCGTCCGTATGAACACCTGGATCTTTTAAACTACAAGAGCTAGAGACACCAAATTTGGAATGTAAGTCCGTTATTTTCTCGAGCAGATCAAGTTTATTTCAAATTGTTGCCACGCCCCTTACCGCCCCCGCAATGAGCAAAAAACCAGACACACCTCGAAAAAAATTGTGTTTTAGGCGAATATCTCAGTAACTATAGCACTTAGGAGCACAAATTTTGGTATACAGGTTCCTAGAGACAGCCTTAATATAACGCCATTCAAAATTTTGAGCTGCCACGCCCCCTTTGCTCATCAGAAATAAAAGACTCTCCAGCTTCAACGCCTTTGTTCAGGCATTAAATCAAATAGTACAGTGTTGTAATTTAACATACGCTTAGAGAATTACTATTTCTAACTTTCCTGAAAGTGGCATCAAAATCCTATGTCAAACAACAGAGAAATTACGGTTCAAAGTCGAAGTTATTTTAAAGCAAAATCACTGCATGCGCGCAACACATACAAACAAACACAGAAACATACAAACATATGTTCGAACGTTTTCTCTACCTGCTGGCGGCAGCGCTGCCCGGAGCCGCTGGCGGTGCCGACCAATGCTATACATACACACATATGTATGAGCACACATACTATTTGCAAATAATCGGAAAAATGATAGAAGAGGAGTGTGGTGAATGGTAGAGTTGCGGCGCAATGTGGAACCTTCGCATGGATCGCGGGTTCGAGTGCTGACTATGACAGTTGTTAATTTATTTATTTTTTAATTTTAATTCAAAATGTAAATATTTAATTTTAATTTTTTAAATTTCATTTAAAAATTTTAATTTAAATAAAATGGAATACTATGGGAGTACGGGGTCTTTTACAGTCGGCTCGATCGACTGTAGCCTTTCTTACTTGTTTAACTTAGATTTCTTGAAGAATAGTTTCTCTAAAAATACAGTAGTTTTTTTAAAGCAAACTTTATGAACATATCAGTTGTATTTCATTGGAATTTCTTATTAAAAATTATTAAAAACATTAAAAACATATAAGAAATTAAGCCCCAGATAATTTTAAATTTTTTTACTATCAGCCAAAAGATAAATACAAATCAGGTTACGGAAAAAGTTATAAAAAACAGTGTACATAAAAGAGTTAAAAACGAGTTAAAATAGAGTTAAAAAGTGCCATTGATGGTTATAATCGAAATGGAGACATGATTGGAGCAACATTTAATGCCCATAATGTCCATATGCCATTATTTGTTGCTGCAGAGGATTTGACCAAAAAAATACAACGACAGCAGCAGTTGAGAGCAGCAGTGACAGAGGGGGGAAGGAGAGGGGAGTTCGGGGCATTTGGCAAACGGCAAATGGCAATGGCAATGGCAATGGCAAAAAGTAAATAAATCGCTTCAAATTTTCGCATGGGTTGCGAGTCAGGGGAAAACTGCTGGGAAAACTGCTGAGCACAAACGCGCTCAACTGAAGCTAAAGCTCGAAACTGAAGCTGAAACTGAGGCAAAGTCGTAGATGTGGCAAGCAGTTTGTGTGTGTGTGTGTGTTTGGCAGTGTGCGACAGGAGTTTTTTTTGGTGCCTCGAAGCGTGGAACCGTAAGTAGAAGAAAATGCCGGCGTAACTGCAGCGCAACCGGAGCGGCGAAGAGTTCCAAAGCAGGCGAAGGGGAGTGAAATGAAGGAGAAGTGAGTGAAGTGAAGGGAGGCAGAACTAACACCAAACTCTCAATTCGCCCTTTGGTCTTTTATTGTTTTTTGTGTGTTCTCGTTGTTGTTATTGCTGTTGTTGTTGGTGTCGTAGGTTGTAGAGGTTCTGCTTTTGGTTTGGGACATTTCTCCCTGGCACTACGTACCAGGTGCAATCTATCGATTCGCTTGCCCGCTTGCCACCTCCTGTTACCCAGTACTCACCACCCAACCCACCTACCCCCTCTTGGTTCGCACTGCTGTCTCCAGTTGCTGCTGATGCTCGTTATTGCTGCTGCTGTCCGAGTTGCGTTGCTGCTGTTGTTCCCTAGTTGTTGCAGTTGAAATATTTACGATGTACGTTGGGCTATTTCACTATTTGTAGCTGCTCCCCTCGTCACTCCTCCGCCCATTCTGCTTAAGCGCCCACCCTTTGCCACCTCTGCTGCTCACAGTCTGAGTCTCAGTTGGAGTCGGAGACACACGCACAAGTGTTGCAAATTGTTGTTGTTCTTGGTGTTCCTGCTCTTGTTGTTGCTTGTTCTTGCTGCTGGCTGTGCGTCACCTATTTTATTGTTTTCTGGCTTGTAACGACAAAAACAAAAACAGTTGCACCAAAATGTATGAAATTATCAAATAAAAGCAAAGGCATAAAAAAACAAGCTTATAGAAATATATATAAAAAGGTACAACAAAAGCTGGTCGACCCACGCATACCCTGCACACAGTTCAAACAAAGTTTTAATCAATCATTAAACGTTGTCGGTTATGCCTATAAAATAAACAAGCAGTGCAAACTTTAGTGAAATGTAAATTGTGTGTGAGGAAAGCTCAAAGAGCGGAAACAGTAAAGCAAATAAAGTAGAGAAGAGTAAGTGTATTTATTATGCCACAAAGTATACCCTGTATACATGCAGCTATGAGCTACCTGTAGAGCTGCCAAAATTACCACTTTACCTGTCTCGTTTGACGTTTAATTAAAGCATGCATAAAAGTTACTTAACAAGTTACATGCCTGACAGCTATATGGGATTTTTTCTAGCACTATCAATCAATTGTAGCAACGCCCATTAGCCCGAAAAAAGGCGGCTGCACACAGAACATATTTTAAAACAATTATCAGCGTTGTTTTACACTCTTAGTGCTGTAAAAACTAAGTGCAAATGTCAACCTTACTTTGCAATACATTTAATGCAGAAAAGTTACAATAGCAAATCGTTTGTTGGGAGTGTGTAAAGTTAAGTTTATTAGAATAAAGTTATAGAAGATAAATCTAAATAGTTAAAGAAATATATTTTATAGTTCGATTTGATACAATTTTGATTTAAAATTTGCATGCAGTGAAATATTTTAGCCCCAAAAAGTATGCTACAAAATTTAAAAGTATTTTAATTGAAATAAATCAGGGCTAAAAATGCTAAAGTTATGTAAGCTACTAAGCTCAACCATTCTACATACCCTACCAACAAATGTGTCAATATTACAGGGTATCACGAAACGCAGCACGCGCTGCTTTCATTTATAATTTTATTTATTTTCTCAATGCATTTTGCGCAAATAAAGAAATAAAATGCGAGAGCGCAGAATAAAAAAAAATATACAATAATTTGTGCAAATTTTATTTGCCGGCACTTTTCATTATTTTCTGTTACTTTTTTTGTGAGTGTGTGTGTGTGCGTTTCTTCTCCACTTTTTTTTTGTATTATTTGCAAAGAAGAAAAGCGGCAATCAGACAAGCCAAAGTGGGAATGAGAAAATAGTGGGTAAAGTGGGAAAAGGGAAGGAGAAGGGCAAAGGCGCAGTAAAAGTAAGAGGAAGAGAGAGTGGGAACAGGAGTATTTTAATAAAACCACAAGGCACACACACATACACTCACGCATGCACACACACACACAGTCACACATACTTTGTTAAAGGCAAAGAAAGCAATTGAGTTGCGTTGAAGTGGCATAAAGTAGTAGCAAGTGGCGGCCATGGTTGTACTACCGTAGTAGTTGTAGTTGTTGTTGCTGTTGTTGTTGTTGGCATTCGGTTTGCTTTTTAACCATTTTGTTTGGTCTTTGCGTTTTCCCTTTAGGCGCACAAGCGGATCGCAGCGCATCGCATCGCTTCGCAGCGCAACGTAACGCAACGCAGGTGAAAACGCAGCCCGAGCTGCTGGCAATGAATGCCGCATGTAAGCAGAGCAGAGCGGAGTGGAGTGGAGTGGAGCAGAGCCAAGACAGCGACAGATGAGCGGAGGAAGGGGCAAAATGTAATGGGAAATGAAATGAATGAATGAGCATAAGCACTTTTTTGTGTTTGTTTGTGACTGTATGTGTGTATGTGTGTGCTTGTCTCTCTCTGGTTTTGTTTGTTTGTGTCTCTGTGTATGTGTGTGTGTTGTTCGTTTGTTTGTGGCCGCAGACAGAGCGACAGAGAGACGCAACTGAGATGCTGCACTTCAAATTAAAATGCGAATGCAAGCGAAAACTTCAAAAGAAGCACTAGAACAGAAAACAGAAGCGCAAACGAGATACTAATAGACAATGGTAAAGCCAAGTACGGAGAGCAAAGAGAGTCACACAGAGAGAGAGAGAGAGAGGGAAGGGTAAATGAAGAGAGATGTATAGGGATAAGCAGTCGTGCAGAAAGGGGAACGGGAGCAAAACTCTATACAACGTGCATATGCGCTGCAATTGAAAGGCACATAAACACACTAACACACTGCGCCAGCGAAAGTGTCTGTGTGTGTGTGTGTGTGTGAGTGCAAAGGCAGCCAAGGATAAAGTTAGCGACGTCGACGACAACAGCAAGCGCAGGACATACAAATGCACTTTGGACGTGGACGACGCGCGCTAAATTCGCTTTAATTCACTTTTCATACAAAACAGCAGAAGCAGCAGCAGCAGCTGCGACGGAGGCAGAGACAGCAACAGCAGCGACACCAGTAGCAAACAGAGGCTGAGGCTGAGGCTGAGTCTAAGGCTGAGTCGTCGGCAGCAGCACAAAAGCACGCGCGGCACACACAGACAGTTGCACACACACACACAAATCTACACGCACACACAGAGAGACACAGGCACACACAAACTCATGTTTGTTGTAATTAATTTAAAATATTATTACAAGCGCGCGCGAGCGCTAAACTAAGGAAAGAAAACAAGCAACAACAAAAAAAGGAGTAAGTAGAAGCAAAGAGCGGAAGAGTGGAAGAGAGTGGAGAACAAAAACGAGACAGAGAGACGGCCATGGACACGCAGCAACCGCAGTGCGAGTGAGAGCGAGAGCATGAAAACTAGAAGCAGTGACAAGGCAGGGCTAAATAATTATAACCCACGCGAACTGCACACGAAGCGGCAGACAAACAGGCAAACAAGCAAACAAACAAGACCGAGTATGGAATTACAAGAAGACTGACTGGGAGACAGCTGCACAATGGGCGGCAGTTGACCGATTAAATGAAATTTAGTCGTTTGATAGCAAGCATGAAATTAACATAGCTTCTACAGCTGATCGCACTGTTAAGTTAACAGCCAGCTGAAACCGCTGTTAAGAAGCAGTTGACACTTATCATCTTACTTAAAGACATTTATGCTAAATTCTTGCTATAAAAAATCAAAAATCTATCAATTTTTTACTGAAAACTCTGAGATGAACAAGCTTTAAATCCCTAAAGTTTGGTCTCACTTCCAAATTATCAGAGAAAAGCTAATAAAATATATTTTTTAACTCCCAAGTCATTAATAAATTCCAAAATTTCAGGCAATTGCACCACAGTGGGCTAGGGGAAAGCAGCATGTGATAGACATAAATACATAGTAACCTACACACTCACACAATTTATACAATCACACGTAAGCTCAACGTAAAACAAAATACCCTCAGTCAAGTTTTTTAATTGACGTGCAAAACGCGACCAAGTTAACGTCGACATGCACTACGAGCGAACACAGCAAAGCAGCAACAACAGGAACAACAACAACAACAAATCAACAAGCTGTGACTGCAATGCACACACATATCAAACATATAAACACACAATCACACACACACACACTCATACCCATGGAGTTTTTTGGGCAAAGCATGCCCGACACGCCAGACAGTGCGCCAAATGCCAAAAATACCGAAGTCGACGAAATTGAAAAAAGTAATAAACGTAAAGCTATTACAAAATCTGATAATGGTCCACCGCTGGCAATGGAGCGCAAATGCCGGCACACTCAAACACACACATACACACAGAGATGACGCAGGACAGCAGAGCAGCAGCGAGACAAAACGAACATAAACAAAACGAAAATAATAAAAGAGCGTTAAAGAGCCGACAATAGTAAAAGAGAGCGGGCTGCCGTCAGCTGCTGTGTGAAACAAAATGGCATTGAAACACAACAAAAATCATGTTAACGAATAAAGCAGCGATAGAGCGAGAATGGGGGGAAATGGGAGATGGGAAGACGCAGCACGCGGCTGTGGTAAAACCGGGAGCCAAAGCGAGTGTAACAACATGCAGGCAAGGGGCACATAAAAAACCCTTACAATATGCAGCTGCAGCGTCAGCGCAGCATCACCACCACCAACAACAACAAAAGAAAAAGCATGGAGACGTCAAACATAAACATTGTGGCGCGCGTGCTGCTGCTGCTGCTGGCGCTGCTGTTGCTCCTGCCGCGTCGGATGCCGCTGCGCTGCTGTTGTCCCGAATCGTAGCAAGCGCAATATTAATTTCACGAATGAACAACCCTTGAATAACCATGCACTTCATGTGCCGTTATTATGGCTTTGCTACGTGAGCCATCGACTAAGCGCAAGAGAAGCAAACAGAGAGCGCATAAAAACCAAAGAGAGCGAAAGCGAGTGACCGAGTGGAATGCAATGAAAGAGCATCAAGTAAGCAAACGGAGAGCGAAAGCTTTTGCGAAATTTAGCCGAATGTCAAGCCAAGCGAAGCGAATTAAGACGAACGACAATGTTGCTTCGTTACAAATCGGTTACTGTCGACTGTCGGTGGTATGTGTGTGAGTGTGAGTCTATTTGTGTGTGTGTGTGTGAGTGTGCGTGCGTGTGTGTGCAATGCTTTTTCATTGTGCATTTCCCAGAGGTGCATTTTTCTGAAAATCTAATTTGAGAGATTGAGATTGTTTGGTCTTTCAATGTTCTGCTCGCTCGTTCGTGTTGCGACGCTTGCAATTTCAGCCCAGCCATACAACAACAGCCATTCTTATATTTATGTACACACACACACACACACACACTTACACACACACACACATGCTGTGAAACATATTGGGGAGTTATTACTCAGCTGGTTGTCTGTCTCGCTGTCTGTTTGCCCCGTTTGCCGCTTACTTTAATTGGACGCGCGGGCGTTACGCTGTCGTAATTTTTTGAGAAATCTACATACACAGAGCTCACTTACTCTCTCTCTGTCTCTCTCACTCACTCACTGTAGCACTCTGTTATCCGACATCCGCATCCGCATGCCACATCCGCATCGCAACGATAACGATGCGACGCATCGCAATGGCTTCAATCATTGCGCGCAGCGCTCACTGCGGTTTGACAAACATTTTTCACTGGCTGTGCAAAGCCAGCATCGTCGACGCCGCGTCGTTCCTGCCACAATGCCACACACACACACATGCACACACACTAACATATATGTACACCCCATCAGAGACGCCCTATATGTTTGATGAGTGTGCGAGAGTTTTATGGCTGTATTGGGAATGAGCTGTTCAGGCCGAAGCAAGCTAACAGCTTCAATAAGAAGCAGGCGGAGTAGCAAAAAGAGTAGAAGAAGAGGTGTGTACGGATAAGTGGCAAACAAAGGGAGTGGAGAGGGGGGATGGTGATTGGGTTATGCTCTGATTTTAATTTTGAAATCATACAAGTGCAGCAACTGCAAAGTGATACATGTGGATTTATTTATTTATGTATATACGTGTGCATACACATACATATGTATACATATATCTAGCTATAACTGTATTTCAATTGCTATCTCTCTCCGCAAATGTGTGAGTGTGTGTGCCAGTGTGAGTCAGTGTGTGTGTGTGTGCCCGTTATGCGATAAAGCGCCTTACAGGATTTGGATGATGGCTGGAAGGCAAGGCCGCTTCTGTTTGCAATTTGATAAGCTCTCTGGCATTATTTTTACGACATTTCTTTTTTGACATGATGGCAGTCGCCTGAAAGTATGCAATAAAAATATCAA
This sequence comes from Drosophila acutilabella, assembly GCA_035046005.1. Taxonomy (NCBI): domain Eukaryota; kingdom Metazoa; phylum Arthropoda; class Insecta; order Diptera; family Drosophilidae; genus Drosophila; species Drosophila acutilabella. Next base: position 8,639,305 of record JAWNOK010000003.1, read on the forward strand.
TGCTAAGCCAATGTGTAAATCAGTGAATCTTATTGTTTTACATTTTGCCCCCTTTTTATTTATTTTGCTTTGTTTTACTTTACTTTTCTTTACGTTCACTTTGCTGCTCTTTCGTCTCTTCTCTGTCCACTTATTCTCACATCTCACATTCAGTTTATCATTTGATTATTTTGCATTCCTCCAGAGAAAGAGCTGCTTCAATCGGCGAAGTGGATATAGAAAAAAGACAGCTACGAAATATATATAGCATTTGAAACAATAGAATTCTGCTGCACTCGAGCATAGAGACATGAATTGAAAATGCTTTAGCAAAATTCATGCTGTCGTGGCTGCAGCAAAGCCAATATTTTAATAATACTTTTGGCAAATATTGTTTGATTCAAGGCTTAAGTTCGTCTAACAAGAACTTTATTATTTTTTTCATTTACTCGCTTTCTTTGACTTTTAATTTTGTACAGTATTAATCACTGTATGCCTTACTGCTTTTTTAATAAGATTAACGTTTGGAGAGCTTAGGGATTAAAATGGCTTTGGGCAGCCACGTTTAAAAAGGAATTCATTACTTTTCGAGATTATTATTTTAACTAATATTCATTTTATTACAATTGGATGAAAGAAATGTAAAGTATGCTAAAGTTGCTGTATAGAAAGTTAGAAGTTATCAAGAATTAACTGAAAGCATAGATAACAATTAATAATATAATTAGTTCAGAAAGAAAACACATAACTTTCAAGCTAATTTTATAGATTTGAATCATTTAAAAATATATATAATGAATAAAAGTCAAATTTAACTTGTCCCAAAAATATGAAGCGGCTGCTTTTATTGTTGATTACATAAATATAAGTAAGCATACACACACAGCAGTGTGTGTTTGTACATGTGTGTGTGTGTGTGTGGAGTGTGTTACATGATCAACTTGAGCTTTGTAAGATTACAATTTACAAACTAAACTATACAGATTTTGGATAGAGCGCTTTTACCGACCATAAGACTATACACAATCATGAGTAGCACTACAAACTACAACTTAACTATTGCGAAACAGAGTAGAGACAGAGTAGAGAGAGACAGAGAAGAAGAAGAGACTGAACCTCGATATTTATATGATAAGAGACTTTAGGAGACTAAAAGAATAGAAGCTTGACCAGTCCGTAGAGCGCCCACAAAGTCAGCGAATAGACGATGCCCAGTGTAGTGTAATGTAGAATCATCATGCTAAAAAGATTTCAAAGAGATTAAATAATATATTTAATTTATTGGAAAACAAACTACACCGTTTAATGCGTATTATCGATTCGGGTAGATTACTGGGATCATCCTTGACCACATAGAGACGCAGTCCATAGAGGCTCACACGGAATAGATTTGGCCAGTCCAAGTCCCTCATATCGAAGGCAAACAATCGCTTGTCCCGATCATCTAATTTATCGACCAAACGTCTGACGTTATCGTTATCGAAGCGAAACTCATTCGAGCTAAAGAATTTCAGCACATTACTAAACTTGTGTATTTTCCGATAGATTTTGATCATTCTGTAAAAGGGGAAATCAATTTGAAGTGGGGTACTCCAACAGTTAATAGTTTAAACTTAACCCACCTGGGTTTTTTACCCATTAGCACCATTATCAAATCCATGAACATGGCGGGCAATGTGTGGTATAAGAAGCACAATATGTGATACTGCCACATGTGTGGCACAATGGTGAAGCACGGATACCAAATGGACTTTCGCATTGGTATATCGTTGACATGTTTAAAGCCAGTTTCCATATAATTTCGCCAGGTAACCATATTATCCGCATCCGGCACATAATTATAAATTGGCGGCGTTTCATAGCTAAAAATATAAATGGCATATAAATTTTGTCAGGAAAAATGTTGAAGAAAATTAGCATAAAAATTTAACTGCTTTTAATAGAGTATTTTAAATAATTTTATAAATTTAAGCATACAAATTTAAACTGAAAATTGTTCTTCATTTCTACTTACGTATTTCTGGCCACATCCCAAGCGCTGGCCAGCAAAGCATTCACACACATGTCTACAGGGACAATGTGCGCCTTGTTGTCCATGTTGCCGGTGAAGACACGCAAAACACCCGATCCAATGCCCACAATAACGCCACAGGGTCCATACATATTATCAATCCAACCAGTCACTGGTTCCCTATAGCTAGTAATCACTGTAAAGCACAAAGTTAGTCGAAACTTTTTATAAATCTTGGCTTAAATTGATTTGAACTTACCAATACCCGGTCTGAAAATGGTAACAGGCAATTTCTGTGCATGCTGCTGAATGACATCCTCGGCCAGCACTTTGGTATAGGTATATGTATTCGGATATCCCTTGATTATCGCTGGCGTCAGTGTGTTCAGAGTGTGCTCATCGAGGCATTCTGTCAGCTTGAATGCATTGTCGCCAGTCATCATACAATTGTAGAATTTCTCCTGAATGTAACGCATGTTGCAATGTGCAAATGCGGTGGAAACATGCACCAGAGCCTGTTGATTAAACAAGGGATTTCAATTAAGTCAAGTGATGTGAGCTGATCTGTATAATCAGCATTGATTTAAAGATTAACTATTTGAAGACCCCAAGAAAACTGTCGCTGTCTTTTCCTACCCACTTTAGTCTCTAGAGAAAGCCTCTCTCCCGGTCTTACCTTGAGGTGAACAATCTCTTTGGCCAGCTTAATGATCTCCTTGGTGCCATGCACATTGATGGCAATGGCCATTTTGAGCTTCTCATCGAATCTCACTGTGGCTGCACTGTGCAACACAATGTTCACGTTCTCCTTGATGGTCTCCCGCTCATTTGGGGAGATACCTAGACCAGGCAGCGAACAATCACCGCTAATGATGGTGATCTGACAGCGATACTTTGGATTAATCTGTTTCATTTTGGCAAAGACCTGTAAGAAAATCATAATTAATTAAGTAAGTCTATACAAAGTTGGGGGTAACTGAATAATTACCGGATCATTGAAGAGATCCTCGATGCGTGCATGTGCGTCCTTGCCCTTCTTGGTGCGTATTAGCAAATAGATTTGTGCCACTTCCGTAACGCGCAACAGTTTCTCAATAATAACTGCATGTAAAGACAAATCAATTTGTTTGAGTATGCGTTGTACTACATAAATAGAACATGCACAAAGCGTTTTCTATGCTAGTCGATTTCTAATCGATTATTCAAGTCACGTGCTGGATGTTAACTTACTTTTGCCAAAGAATCCAGTGCCGCCAGTGAGAAAGACGCCTTTATCCTTGTAAAACATTTGCATGGGCGACTCATCTGCAAAGATCAATGCAAACAGCCATTAAACAATTAGCCAATTTGTGATGCGCATCATTGTGTTTCACAGGCAGCGTCACTTCTCTCCGCCTGCCACGCCCTCCAGCGTAGCTGCCACATTTGCTTGTTTGCCACCCACTTGAAACGCGTCACGAATTTAAATGTGCGCCCCAAAAGCCACTTCAATTGCGCATAATTCACGCCAACACACACACACACACACACACACTCAGGCTGGCAGGCTGGCAGTTGCACGTAAAGCGGCATTTTGGCATGTGGCTGCATTTTGGCCATATGTCAAAATGGCAACAACAACAGCAGCAGCAGCAGCACTCAAAGTTAACGCCAATGCTGACATTGTTGTCGTTGTTGCTGCCACTTGTGGGCCACTCATAAATATTTGCAAGTTAGCAGCTCGTCGTGCTATTCATCTAACATACAATAGCAAGACACACACGCACACACACACACACAGTGACACACACACACACAGTGACACACTCGCACATTGCTCGCATCTTGAAGTAAACTGAAGCTGGGCCTAATTGCCAATCGACGACGTAAATCACTGTCACTGAATAGCTTATACAGGCACTTACACACAAACAAACAAACAGTCACACACACACACACACACACACACACACACACATCGAGCTGGCCACTCGATAATTGCATAATAAATGCAACATTGTTAAGGACTTGCGAGTGTCTCTGGTTTCACTCGGAACACCCGTCGCTTTGGCATCCAACGGCGTCAAAGACAACAACAACAACACACACACAGCGACACACACATACTAGTACACACTGCTACACACACACACTCGGGCACACACATTCATATTCATAGAAATATATAGCTGACACCTAGAGGCGACACTCTTGCAGTCGCACTCATACACAGTAACACTCACACACTCACACAAACACACACTCTCACACCGACACACACTTATAGCCAAAAGCACTTGGCACTCGCTCACTCAAATGTTTTGTTTACCTATGCTAATTGGCTTAAATGCAACTCAAGCGCACTTCTCATCGCGCCAAGCCGAAACTGAGCCGCTTGTAGCCTCAACCCCTGACCCCTAACACCCAGCCTATCCCCTACCCTACCGTAGCTGACACCATTGTTTATGAGCGCTTTGGAATCGAGCTGAGCTCCTCACCACCCATTGCCGCCCCCGCCAACGCCTTGGCGTGCGAGTGCGAGTGCGGCGTGCGCATTTAAAGCTTTTTGAGCGCTTTGGGGCATTTGTTCAGCGACAATGCCAGACAAAATAATAACAACAAGTTTGCACGCTAATGCTGAGAGTGTGCTAGACAGCAAAAAACGCTGTGATTAGAAAATAAAAGTAGTAGGAATAGTAGTAGCTACAGTCCAACGAGATAACTCCAGAAGAGCAATTACCGAAAAAAGATCAGATAATTCAAACCAGTTTACTAGGAAGTCAAAGAAGATTAAACCATTCGTACTACTAAGCTACTTACTTTTAAAGAAAAGTGTATATAATATAATCTTTCAATAAAAGTTTCAAAGTTTAGTTACTAACTGGGCTGTTTATACTGGTCATGAATATAAATTGTTCATGGATTCGGACACTTATTCTTCTACCTCTTAAAGACAATTGTTGTTTGGAAAACCCTTTAGACTTTAATTAATAATTTTTCTTTGCTGTAACATATATTTTATTTCGTATAATTAATTATTATTCCTTTATATCTTTATCTCCTAAATGAAATGAATTAAAATATTTTAATTTTAATTCAATAAATTGAAAATTTATTCTTAAAAGTATTGAAATATTTCCAAAATATAGTAAATAATATATTCAGATTAAAAAATCTTTTTTTTTTTAGATCCAACCAAATCTTTCTACTGCTTTAGTTAAGCGCCGTCGCTAAACTATAAAACTCCTGCATAATTTGGCTACTGAGCATAACAACAACAACAACAATGAGGGGCACAATAAGAGCAACAACCACAACACTAACAACAACAGCAGCCACAGCAACAACAATAATAACAACAACAACAACACAAGCGACACTTTGAGTGAATTGTCAACAATTGTGTTGGCTCTTTGGATTTGCGGGCCGCTGTCTTTGTTGTTGTTGTAGTTATTGTTATTTTGTTGTTGTTTTTGTTTTTGTTGTTGTTTCGCGTTGTCTGCGGCAGACAAAAGTCTGTCACATAATTTGTCAATTTCAACCATTTTCTTAGCCCACCCTCGACAAGACAAATGTAATTCTTCATGAATGCTTATTGTTTTCTCTCATTTTTTTCTTTTCTGATTTTTAGACCCCGTACTCTTTAAAAAAGAGTAAAGGGGGTCTATTAAGTTTGTCAGAAGCGAGATGTGCGTAACAGGCAGAAGGAGGCGTGGCCGACCCCATAAAGTATATATATTCTTGATCAGCATCAACAGCCGAGTCGATATAGCAATGTCCGTCTGTCCGTCTGTCCGTCTGTCCGTCTGTCCGTCTGTCCGTCTGTCCGTCCGTCTGTATGAACACCTGGATCTTTTAAACTACAAAAGCTAGAGACACCAAATTTGGAATAAAAGTCCGTTTATGATGTACGCAGATCAAGTTTATTTCAAATTGTTGCCACGCCCCCTACCGCCCCCGCAATAAGCAAAAAACCAGACACGCCTCGAAAAAATTTTTGTTTTAAGCGAATAACTCAATAGTTATGGCACTTAGGAGCACCAATTTTGGTACGCAGGTTCCCAGAGACAGCCTAAATGCAATGTCATTTAAAGTTTTGAGCTGCCACGCCCCCTTTGCTCATAGGAACTAAAACACTCTTCAATTTCAATGCCTTTCTGCAGGCATTAAATCAAATAGTACAGTGTTGTAATTTAACATACGCTTAGAGACATACTATTTCTAACTTTCCTGAAAGTGGCATCAAAATCCTATGTCAAACAACAGAGAAATTTCGGTTCAAAGTTCACGTTATTTTACTGCAAAATCACTGCATGCGCGCAACACATACAAACAAACACAGAAACATACAAACATATGTTCGAACGTTTTCTCTACCTGCTTTGGCGGCAGCCGCTGGCCGCGCCGAACAATGCTATACATACACACATATGTATGTATGAGCACACATACATATTTGCAAATAATCGGAAGAATGATAGAAGAGGGTCGTGGTGCAACTGGTAGAGTTGCGGCGCAATGTGGAACCTTCGCATGGATCGCGGGTTCGAATGCTGACAATGACGATTGTTAATTTATTTACTTTTTAATTTTAATTCAATATGTAAATATTTCATTTTAATTTTTTTAATTTCATTTTTAAATTTTTATTTTAATAAAATGGGCACTACTATGGGAGTACGGGGTCTTTTACAGTCGGCTCGATCGACTGTAGCCTTTCTTACTTGTTTGTTTTTGTTGTTGTTTTTTTTTTTGTCTTCTCTTGTGAAGTTTTACGGAACTGGTTCCCCAATTTGCTTCTCTTTTTTGCTTGTCTCTCTCTCTCACAGTCTCTTTGTCGGTTTTTTGTTTGTTGCTTGTTGTTTGTTGTTGTGATTTCGAACCTGAACCTGAACTTGGGCTCATGACCCTGGCCCAGGCCCTGGTCACGGCTACAGTGTGCCCTCGCTATGGTCACTCACCCTTTGTGCCAGTGATAAGCTGGCAATGATCGTCCATCGTTTTCGTATAACCATTACGAAGGTTCATCAATTTCGCCTCATCCATGCTTTCCAGTAAATTTCTTTCTCGAACTGTAAAGAAAAACAATAGGGGAATTAGTAAATATTATTGTAAATATTAAGGTAACTTTATAAATGAAAGAACTGCACTTAAAGCGACTTCTTTTATGCCTTTGCTTAGCTAGTAAACCCTGCACCGAGCACTGCAATTACAGGGTATAACTAACGAGCTATTTGACTGTCTATAATTACAGACTTATAATTAAAAGAAGCAACCAGTTTCTTAGCTAAAAAAAAGTCTTTTTTACGCTGTTGCTGATTTCATGTGCCTGATAGCGCTTTGAGTGCACTTTTGGTCACAATTTCATAACATCTATATATATAATTGGTATATAAATCTTAGAGAGCACAAGTGCTAGAAAGTTCCGTCTTCTAGTCACAAGTATTATTTATGTGCTACTTAAAATATCCAATATTTTTATACTATTTCTTAAGCAGTTACAAGTCTTAACCGTTTAATACGTACACTCCTTGATCGATATAAATTCGGGCTTTTCATATTGCTCCAACTGAACAATCGGCGGTTGTGCCATAATGAAAACTCTAGTGTTTTTACACCTGTCCTTGTGATTGTTACGAATTGTTTTGGGCACACTGGTTGTGTACTCGGTTTCTAACTAATTAATTGGGGATCGTTTCAATTGAAATGATTTTTGGGCAATTGCAAGACCCGCGGCGGTCTCCATGCGACTGTTTCGTGGTGACTAAAAATCAAATTTAAGTGAATTTCGTTACAAAATTTTAATTAAAACTTTGGTATTGCTTTTGTGTGCGCCATAGAACCCAGTGGTGAGTGTGGTAAACAAGGGGGGGCACTGGGAGGCACTACAATTTCTAATGAAGTGCCAGACGCACCTGTTGACATGCACAGAGCGAGACAGAGCGGGACAGAGAGAGGCAGCACGCCAAAGGGAGACAAGAAAGACGAATTGAAATTAAAACTCGTAAAATTTTAATAAAATTTATGTTTTAAGGCGATGAATAAAGCAAAACCCGAATGCTGCTTTTAATTAATGTTTTAATTCAGCCAACTGTTGATTAAGTAACCCAGACAAATATAAAAACTATTTTGTAGGTGTCAAAGAAGCTATTGAACTGTTAAATATGCATGCGAACCCTTTGTCAGACAGCTATTAAATAAATTGAGCAGCATATGAGCTCAGTGTAAGTCAAAATACATATTCATACAGTGAGTGCTAGTAAATTGAAAAACCAGCAGAGTCATGCTGAGCTTAAAAGAGCTGCTCGGCTTGGCTGTTGCCCAGTATAGACTGGAAAAAGTTTTGATAGCTAAATTAAGTAGTATCTATAGTTTTCAATTCATAATTAATACAAATCGGCACATATATACCCCACTACCGCACTTACAGGGTGCGCTAAAACTTTGCTCAAAGTAAAGCGATAAACAAAATGAATTTTTTATTTAATAAGTGCAAAATTCTATGCGGTAACTGAAAGTTAAAGACGGTTTCAAACAAGGTGTGAAATAATTGAATAAACCAACAAAGTTTTTAATTATTATTAACATAATCAAAGCATGAAATTATTCATAGTGCACTTAAACGTGTGACTGGCAATCAATTAATAGAGCTCAATCTATCAACAGGTTATTTAGGAAACTAATACTAACTAGTTAAGGTCTTAGTAGACACTTAAGTGCGACTAAAGTCAAGTGGATTTGGCATACAATTACTAATAATATTCAATGAACAGCTCGACGCCGGGGTCAGTTTTCAATTAATAATTGAATTGAAGTAGTGTTCATAAAATTGTTAAAAGAGATGACGTTGTATAATTTTAATTGTGTGTGCAGAGTAAAGAAAAAACTTCAAAGCGAAAAAAAACTAATAATGATAATTGCAAGTTCGACGACAACTAAATGCATTAATTACTTGATTATCAGCGAGGCAATGAAAATCTACTTATGTAAATGGAAGCCGTGCGAGAAGGGACAAAAGCGAAAAAGTGCAAAGAAAACGATGCCAGACTTGTAAAATAATTGTAAAGCAAGAGATATGAAACCCACTGGGCACAACACAAATAAAGAGACCAAAGAGTGGGCGAAAAAGAGAGAAGAGAAGTGAGCAAAGAAAACGAAATGAAAATGAACATTAAATAATTTGAGTGTCGAAGTCTCGCACAATTAACCCATATTTGCAGAGCTTGCAATGGAAACCCGCTAGCCAAAAAGTCAGTGAGTCTGTCAGTCAGTCAGTCAGTCAGTCTGTCAGGCAGCTGGCCAACTAGCATGTTGCATTTCACACCAATTGAGAGGGGATTTCCCAGCCCCCCCTGATCATACCCTGCTGCACACCCTGTACACCCTAGCACACCCTGTACTGCGCTTGGCTTGGCGCGCACTCATTCGTATGAATGACGAAAGCGGCAATGCGGGAGCGAAAGTGAGAGCGAGAGAGGGGGAACCCGAGGTATTGCTGTGGGGTGTTGTAGGGGTGGCAGGTGGGCAGGTTGTATGCTCGACTGACTGGGCAGCTTGCCAAGCTGACTATTTGACTGACTGACTGACTGACTGCACTGACTGACTGAATTGGCCTGGCTAGCAATGTCGGCCAAAAAGCAACCACAGCAACTGATTGCACCACACCGGCGACCACAATGCTACCAACACCAACACACGACATCAAAACTGAACTCAACTCAACTCAACTGAACACTGCAAACGCATTCTGCACGAATTTACCGGCTACTACAGCAGCGTGATACCCTTTTCCAGGGTAGTAGGGTGCATTGAGGGGGTGTTGCTTCATTTTGCATACGTATTTATACATTGTTTAAGTACAGGGTATAGGCCAACAGCTGCAGGCGTTGACTTTACGCAGCTTTTGGTTGCTGTTGCTGTTCTTATTGTTGTTGTTGTTGTTCTTATTGTTTACTTGTTGTTGCTGTTGTTGTTGTTTGTTGTTATTGTTTGTTGTTGCCGTTGCTGGCGCTTTGTCTGTTGTCTGTTGTCGACACCAAGTTCCATCGGCGATGCACATCGAAGCGCAGCTAATTGAAACATTTTGCACAGTGTGACAAGAATGGGTTTTAATTGCATCAATTTAAAGCAGAGCAAACAAGTGTAAGCTTTAGTTTATTGAATGAAAAATATAAATCAAGTCTATTACAAACTTTTCCATACTTAAAATGCAATAATCCTATTAGAAATGAGTTAATATATCAAGTATAGTGAACTGCATATTTAATTGGATAATAATTGTTAAACAATTTGCACTTGTTGCTTAGAAGACAGGCTTTATAATTATAGATAATCAATCGAATTAATAGTGATATTTACCGATTAATCAATTTATGAGATAATTCAAGTAGAAGTGTTGGAAGTACTCAGCTTTCAGCTATTAAAATTATTTTTAGAACCTAATTAAACACTCAAAGAAAGGTAACAATTATTTAAATATTATACAGCAGAGTATTATGGATTATTAAAGAAGAATAATTTATATAATAATACATAGTTTTATAGTTTAAGTAGCTTTATTATAATTAATAAAGAATTTTAAGCAAATATCTTATTCGATCGTTATTAAAATTATTAAAGTTATTATTAAATAAATATCTAATTTGACTATTATTTCCAGAACTCTGTTCCAAGCTCAAACTTATGCATCAGCCAATGTATCTATCAATAAAATACCCAATTAAAACTTTATATTTATTTTATAAATAAGCAGCTACGTTTAAAATGCTTTGCTATAAAAATTGAACAAAGAGCCGGCAATACAATTAATGCCGTAATTAATAGTGTTACCGATGGTAATTACATTAGTGATGGTAATTGAAAATTAACATATTTAATTACCAATGCGACTAATTTAAATATCAATTCAATTGCAAATGCAAACGGCAAATTTGAATGAAAATGAAAGAACGTAAATTAATTGTGAAAACAATTGTGAAACAATGAGCAACGGCTAACAAACGGTTATGAACCAGTTTTGAAACGGTTATAATAGGCTTTTACTTGTAATTAGCTGTGTTATTAATCTATACAAAAGTAAGCATAGTTTAAGCGACTTGGTGCCACTGTGCAGCTGCTGCTTGGCTCAATATCAGACGCTGCCGTTGGCAATTTTGATACTTGCTACTTCTTGGACTTTAGCGCTTGCAACTGCAAAGAACTCGAAACAATGGCAGCAACACACAAAAGTATGAACCGCAACAACAAACGCGGCCCCAAAAACTGAAAGCAATGCAACAACAGTTGCAACGTCCATGTCGCTGTCGCTGTCGCAGCTGACGTCGCTGTCGCCGTTGCTGCTGCTGCTGCTGTTGACGTCAGCTGTGTTGCAGCGCATATTTCAATGAAGCCAAATGCGAATCGAAGCGTCAGCCGCAGACGACGTTGTGTCTCGCCTGTGTTTGCCACAGTTGCCACTTGCTGCATGCCACATGCCGCTTGCCTCATGGCCCCATGCCTCGTGCCTCGTGCCGCATGCCACCATTTGGGGAGGCTCGTTCGCTTTGAATTTTATTTAATGCTTTTGTAATAAAGTGTAAAATGGTGAAAAAGTGCAAACAACAGCAATTGGGGTGTGGCCAGAGGGGGCGAGGGGCAAGCCAAAGTGGAAAGCCCCATTGCATAATATCAACAACATCATCATCAACGGTAACAACAGTAACAACAACAAGGCGAGTAAGAAGAACGGCATCCAGCAGCCACATTAAAAGAAGAAGAAATAATTAACAGCAACAGTTTGAAAGTCCATAAAGCGAAAATGGCTGTTGTTGTTGTTGTTGTTGTTGCTGTCCACTGGCAAGGACAGAAAAGTGCCTCCCTCTCCTCACCAGCCAACAGCCTCACCCGCCACTCCGCAAATTCCACACCGCACCGCATGTGGCATGGCCATACAACTTCCGACTTCCGACTGGCTGACCGAGAGCTCTGTGGCCTGCTCTCTACGTAGATTGTTTGTTGTTGGAAAAGTGGGAAAACGGGAAATGGGAAATGGAAACTACCAGCTGGGAAAAGCCACCCACTGAACGAGGACAGAAGCGAATTCAGTGCGAAAAATGTTCGTTAAATCTATTAAAAGATAATTACGTGAAGACAAATGAACGGAGGCAAAAGAGAGGCAAAGGCGACAAAGAGCGGCAGCTAGATAGAGAAAGACTAAGAGATAGAGAGAGACAGAGTGTGTGCTGCACACATACATATGTACATTGTTATTATTCGAGTTCAATGATACGATAACGCTAATGGATATGGATATTGATTATAGTTTTTATGCTGCTGTGAATGCGGTACGAACAGCTCTTCAGCTCTTCATCTCTACAGCTTCTCATCTGCTTTCTGCGCTGATAATGATAATTTTGATTATATTGATGCGTCATTTTATGAGCCGCAATGGTATTGAAATTGAGTGGTTTGTGACAGCTATCGCCTTGTTTATGGCAACCATGATAATGGCACGCGTTGGCGAATAAGATATTCATGAGAGAAATTCCAATTATTAGCTACTCTAATATGTCCCTTTCTGCCTGCTGTCTCTGGGAATACTTTGGCTTAATTATTATGACCGTTAAGCGCGTTAAGTGACAAGATTGCATTGCGTATACGTAATTATGGACATTAACTTCATATGAAATGCATAAAGTTGCACAAGAGTTGAAAGAACTTTTATTGATCAATACTTTTATAAATAACTGTGCGACTTATTACATCATAAAGCTTTGAGACAATTTTCTTGAACAAAGACAGCGATTCAATACAGTTTTCATTAGGCTCAGTGTTAACATGGAAAACCCACAAAACGACTAACTGACTACAAACCACATTGCGTATACTTACTAATTTGCGAGACTGGCTGTCATTAGTTTGTAAACTTTGTAATTAGATAGAGAAAAACAACAGGGAGCAAATATTTTTCAAAAAAACAACAATAATAAACAAAAACTTGCGTATATGTAATTAGTTAGAACATCTAAATGCAAATTTTAGCTACAGCGACAACAAGCCAAACAGAAATTGTATAATTTGAGGGATCAGTTAAACACTTTGTACAAAATACGCAATCAAATGTTTATAAACAAATTACAGTAATTTAAAACAGACTTTAATTTGCATATATCGCTAGACTTTAAAAGAAATGCACTTCATTAAACGATGCTTTAAGCACAGAAAAGAGGCATTGGGTCAACACGGCGTATGCATAAAAAATAATAAATAAATTTCAATTGTTTTGTTACGAAAGAAAGTGCAATGAAATACAAGTGCTAGAAAGCAAACTTAACAACTACAAAAAATTTAGTAAATGTTTGATATTTCAGTTAACACCCTGCTGTGGATTGGTCAGAGGTTAGGCCAATTGCAGCTGTGAGAAACGACAACTCTAGAGTCAACGAGTCAACGAGTCAACGAGTTTGCTAAATAAGTAGGTAAGTAAGTAAGTAAGTACTCATTGTTAGGTTTACAGTGTGTGATATTAAAGTTCTTAGCATGTGAAAATAATAAAATGCTAATCAACTTTGGGCCAAGAGTGTCGCAAAAGCTTAACTCTTTTTGTCTATCTAATAATATGTGGCACGTGTGAATATGCCACACAATATGAGTGTGTGTGTTTGCGTTTCTATTATCTAATTAGGAATTTTATGTAAAATGACAAACATTTGCAATTACAAATGCTACGTGACGCGATAGAAACTTGGGGTTTTTTGGCCAATGACAACATTGAAGCTGTTATCAGTTTGGCATCTTGTGGATTTTTGAGACAAAATGTGTTGCGCATGCGTAAAGTGTGAGGTAGGTTGGGGAAAGACTTGTCGAAGAGAGGAGGAGGGGATTAGGGCCAAAGGGGAAACCCAACAACGAGGCCAACTAATGAATGCTGTCGTTAGAGTCAGCGTCAACGTCACATTGTTGATATGCCTCATTGATGCCATTGCGGTTTCGGTGCCTGGCTGCCTAACTGCCACGCCCACACACACGCACACACTCCGACACACACAATGTGCGCACCTGAGTGTAACCAAATGCTTGTTGTTGCTGATAATGGGCCTGGCCATAACATTTATGTATGAGTTAGGCAAATATTAATAAGCATCGCTTCGCTCTCACAATTGCCACATGTCCAATAACAATCGCATCAAATCAAATAAGCCAAATGCACATAATCCACTATTCCCTCCCCTTTCAAACTCCCCCTCTCCCACCGCTTTAAGTTTGAAAGTGAAAATTGCAATAGCTTCCATTGTTGCTGCTAATTATGAACATGGTTGCATGCTCAATTGAGATAAAAGCCATTATTGCGAATCAAAGATACAGATAAAAGCATTAAGCGTTAAGCATACGCCGCGTTGTGCAATTGCATTCATATGCACAGATAGTGCGAGTTAGTTGCATTGCTTTTGACTGATAACATGCATTAACTGTCGTCTATTATCATTTAAGTATCAGCTAAGATTAAGCACATTGCATTAAGTAATTGCGTGCGTATATTAAGCATACGCAGTGTAGTGTAGCTTAATTTAAGCTAGGCTGCTATGCTTGACAAATGTAAGCATGGAGGGGTAGTACAGTTAAGCTATTTAGACTAACTAATACCCTGTAAAATGTGTTTTTAAGCATATCGACTAAGTTAGCTCTTTTGTTACTACTTTTACTTCTATTTTCAGCTTTGAAAAATATTTTAAAATATTTAAAATATTTTTTAATGTTCTCCAAGAATTAATAAATGTTTTAGCGACTTTTCCTTCATTCCAGGGTATCAAATTACGTTCCTAATATTTTCCATTAGCCAGTTTAAAACAAAGACTGATCACATACATTATACTACATCTATTTCTCATTTAATTTATAGCTAAGACATGAGTTTATTTGGGTCTAATTGCTTCATCAGCTGCTGCCAATTGTCATGCCAAATTCAAGTCAAGATTTATTTACAATTGTGCGTAATTTCCGTTAGTCAAACGAATTTGGCTGCAATTCAATATTTTTACGGCTGTTGAAATAAAATTAATGTAATTTAATTTTCAACATTTTCACACTGACGTTGCCAGCTAATTAAATTTGTATTTAATTCACGCAAAGCATTTTCTTAATCAATTTTAATTGTTCGTTGCGCTACAATTATTGCGCCTATTAAATTGTGGCTAATATTTCAAAACTATTAAAATAAAACTCAACTACGAAAAATCAAAATACCCACAAATATCGTCGGATTTCAATTGTAATTACATAATTCTCACATTATCAATGACAGCGGCCAAAAATGGGCAACTAAAAGCTTGCCAAATCCATGCACAGTGAGCATAATAAAATAATAATAATATAATATATACATGCACCGTTATACACGTAATTTATATTAATTAATTGGTTTTTTCCTTTTGGCCAAATAGCCGGGATTTGCTGAAGGCCTAAAATCAAAGCGTTAACAATTGGCGGCTCTGTTTGCCGAGCACAAAACAATAAAATCAACAAAAAAATGAGTGGAGGGCGTTGTAACGACTAGCTGTTACCCTGTAGTTGCAAAGATACTGAAGTTATAAAGCTAAACAGGTATTTAACCCACTGTGTATACCCCATTTAGTTACCCCCACTGGGTATTGTAAATTAAATAAATTTGTACGCTTATAAATTAATTCATTTTCAAGCATTCACAACTTGAAGTTTCATTTGAATTGCAACCGTTTTTTATTTATGTATTTGCATTTTTTGTTTGCTTCCGATTTGAGTTCCTTTTCCCCTGCAAATATTTGTTTTGTTAATATTTATGTGTTTACATATTTTAATAATATCGATAAGTATTATTTGTTGTTGTTGCTACGTATTTATGTATTACATTTAATTTATGTTTAAGTGCTTTGTGCTGATTTGTGTAGCCACAACAACTGTATTTTGTGCAGTTAACTATTTTCTTTTTATTTACACATAAATTGCATTTTATTTGCACAACACCACACTGTGCACTGTGGTTAAAAGGCGGTCCAAATCGGTGTATTACTGATTTATTCAACAAAAATTTATATCATTGAAATGGCATAAATAAAGCGTAGTTTTAAATCGTTTGAAATACAAAACATTTATTTAAGTAGCAACTCAATTTAATTGTTAACTGATTTAATCAATAAAATTCAAAGTTTTTCATGCATAAATTATGCATTTAAAAAGTCACAGTTTTTTTTATTTACTACTGTCTTTATTGACCCAATTTACATGCCATTTAGCTGTCATAAAAAATAATTGAATTAATGTATCTGTTAGTCTTTTCTACAAATGACATGCTGTAAACAATGCAAGTTTATTTTTATTACCAAAAGAAGAATTTTGATTGGCAATTCCACTCATAGAAATTTACAAGCACTTTTAGTTGTTACAGCCATAAAAAGTTAGCATAAATTCAATAAAATAAATATTAAGGCATTTTAAAAAGTCATAAATGAAACCAAAGTGAAATTTTAAACGGGTTTTGTAAATTTCATGAAAAGTCTTCACCTATTTGCAGTTATTTATGCACCCACAAAGGGGAATGTAAATTACGATTACTTCCAAATAATCAGGAAGTCGGTTAAATGTATTAAATAACGGTATTAGCATTTTCCGGTGCTTTTCAAAACTCCTCAGTCAAAACCTCAGCCACATAAACTGCAGTCAAGTTCTTCGACAGTTGTAAGTATATATATATAAGAGAGTACATACATATCCAGTGGAGCAGGGGGTGGGGGAGGGGCACTTGGCTGAAGAAATCACGTCATAAACGTGGCGGGCACGAATTATTTACAAAGCAGGCGAAAGCCCAAAAGAGGTCCCAATAAAATAACAATAAACTATGTCACACTTTGGCTGCCTGGGCAGGAGGTGTGCGTGCGTGTGTGTGTGTGTGCGTGTGCGTGTGTTTGTGTGTGTGGCAAACCATAAAAACAATACAACAACAACAACAAGCCACAAAAGCATAAACAATTGTATTACAAATACGACTACAAATGCATAAAGCAGCGCCTACAACAACGAATGTCGCTCGCTTATAGACGATTATTTATTGTTAACGATTTATATTTGTTGTTGTTGTTGTTGTTGTTGCTATTGTTGTTGCTGCAAACGCTCAGATTACAAAGCTATATCTGTGCATTTGTATGTGTTGTATGTGTGTGAGTGTGTGCTTGTGTGTGTACGTGCGAACGCTTGAGTGCGAGCACCAGATTGCAAGAGCTATGTCAAAAGATACACTGCAAGAAAAGCTTAAGAACAAGCAAGAACAATGGTTTAAAAATATATAAATAATATTTTAAAATATACATATAACTGTTGAACAATATTTCTAAATTTAGGGAATTGAACTAGACTTTCAGTTAATTAAGTAAGTCAAGCTCAAAAAATCCAAAAAAAAACTGTAGATAAAAAGTTTGTGTCTATGAAAACTATTATCATGTCTTTGAAAAAATATTTTTAAAAATTTTTTATTTATTTTTAAGTATAATATATTTAAATCTGACGTATTTAATATATATCTTCGTGTCTGCATAAGAAATTTAGCTAAAGAAGCTTGTTTACAAAATGTATTAACAAAAAAAGGTCTGTATCAAATAAGCTGTGAGCCACTGTAGTCTTCAACATACACACATTAAACTACTAATTATAGGTCTCTAAGTAAGCAAAGTACACGCTAAAAAATCCAAATCTCTTTTTAAGAAAAGTATTCAAACTATAAGCTTTTTTTATCAGTGTAGTGCGGCAGGTTGCGGGTGGTTGCTTGGGTGGTTTTGGCTGGGTATTGCTGCCTACACATCGATTGAGCCTGATTGCCGGCTCAAGTGTCGGTCGCGTCACACGGCTATACAGTGGGCGTGGCACTGTGGGGGGAGGGAGTGCTTGCAGGCTGCGAACGTGAGAACAAATGCTGCTACCTCTTGGCTGGCTTTGGCCAGCTTTGACTTTCTACTGCTCCCCCTTCCCAGCGCTGCTACACTGGCTTGACTTTGGGCCTGGCCATCAGGCACAAGTGTTACAGTTTGTTTTCCCACACGTCGTCGGCGTCGACGTCGTCGTCGTTGTAGTCTCATCGCTTTTCGTCATCGTCAACTGTGCGGCATGTTTGACAGCAATGAGTGCTTGACACGTACAAAGGCTTTTGTTTGGCCTAAGTGTTGTTGTTGTTGTTGCTGTTGTTCGTGTTGTTGCTCATCTGGCAGTTTATCTTGCCATTGTGCATGTTATTTAGTGTTCGCTGTGGCTGCTTTGTGGCATCAGTGTACACTTTTCTTTAGCCACTGTACAGCAACTCTCGATGCTATAACTGTATGTGGTTATCTGCGTCTGTAGCTTGTATCTGTGTATCTGCATCTTTGCTTGTCAATTATTTATCTCTCTCGCACTCGAATTTCATAGAAATTCATTTGCTGTGTTACGCTTAAACGACAATTTGTTGCCTACTTCTTCTTTGTTATTTTTGTGGGCTCAGTTATGTTATGTTGTCCGTTGTTGTCAACGCCCAATTCATTGACTCGGATTTCCCGCCCCAGTTGGCAAGCTGCCAATGCCCTCCAGCAGCAGAGAAACCAATCTGTGCCTGGGAACAACCCCATCAAGAGGGTAACTGAACAACAACCAAACAACCAAATAACCGACTGACCCAGACAAAGTAGCACAAAGATGTTTTACTACTCGACTGTTTGTTGCTACAATTTGCTCATTACTTTTTATCACTTGTACGTCTACACATAACCTCAGAAAGGTTCTCTGCCCCTACCCCCTTACCCACGCCACACCCCCCCTTTTCCACAGTCATATAGCAGATATTGGCCCTTAGCCCCAGAGTAAATTGTTGCCCCTTTTTATACACTTCTACCTACCGCCCTTCCCCCTCTCATCTATTGTATTTTTATAGCTCTTTCGCTGATTTTTCCATTGTTAATTCCTATGATTGCTGTTGCTGTTGCTGTATTGCACCCTCCAAAAGCCAAAACGAACTGCAAATAGACCATGGCTAAGTCACAACCCACAGCAGCAGCAACTAAAGCAACAATAATAATCATAACTGCAGATACAGTTGGAAAATTTTGTATGTTTTGTGGCCACAAGCACTTTTACTCCCCACTTTTGATTTCCTCATCCAACATATAATTATGCAATTGTGGATACGGATACTTGATACATTATGGCATAAAGGGTAAACGGAAATAAAGGGACAGGGGGTGGTAGTGGGGATAGGTAGAGCATGCACTTTACCAACTGGACAGTAAAATTTATTTAGCTCATTTTTATGCAGCCCACAAATAGCATACAATTTATTTCGCTTGTTGCAAATCAAAAATTTCCATAAAATCAAATGTTTGCCGAGGGCATAAACAACAACCACAAAAACAACAGCTGCTGCTGTGGAATAAATAAAAGTATTTAATGCGACATAAAAGTTATTACTTCATTTATTTTAAAATGCAAATAAAATTGTTTGTGGCCTTTTGATTTCATTCATTTTTTTCTTGCCTTTCATTATACGCTCTCGACTTTTGTATCTCAAACTGAATCGGAGTCTGCAGCTCGTCGTCTCCCCTCGATTCTCGTTGTTGTTTATGGATTTTTAAGTATGCTGCATATTAAATAAATTAGAATGTTTAGCCCAAAAATGTTTGGCAACTGATTCAATTATGTATTCACATTTGTAGTCTGCCATTCGAAATGCTTCAATTCAATTAAATTTATTTCTTTTGATTATTTTTTGAATGTTATCAAATCGAGTGAGTTTATGTCGCATTAGTTGGACTTTTGAGTATCGATAGACACTCGTTGGCTGCTCATCGAGTGCTCAGTAGAGTAGTGTAAGTCTGGCAAGGCCCAGCAACATGAATGCATACAAATGAGTTTATTTGACTACTTGAGTAATCGAATATCAATTTGTAATGGCTATGAGCCATGCAACAACTGCTAAGAATGCGCTTTTTGGGGAGTGATGGGCTCTAAGATACCCTGTAGGGAGTTTGTGTGCAAGCTAAGGAGTAGAGCAGCTTTAATAAAATAAATGTACATGGTTCAAAGAGCACATGTTAATTTAATCAAGCTTATTTTAGAGACATAAGTATAAACATGAATTATAAATTAATAATTCTTATTAAAATAATCGAATTTATATTAAAGTCAAAGTCTTAGTAAAGCATACCCTATTTCCCTAGCTACAGGGTATTTGAAGCAGAGCAACAATTGAAAGTCAAAGGTTAGAATTACATATGCAGCTGGCAATATTCCAAAATCATATTGTTTTTCTCTTGTTATCTTTTGATTTTTAATAAATGCTTAAGTAAAATCCGAGTGTGCTCATATTCAAACCACTGGCTTTAACTCAAATAAAACTCACACATACACACACACACACACAGGCACACCCCCTCCGCACCACACAGACACTTGAGAGCTAGTAAAAATGGAAAATGCTTTGCGTATTTGCATAAGAAAACTAAAGTTAAACCAAAATCAATGATTGCTCGAGCATTACTTGAAAGAACTACAAATGCCACGCCCACTCTCTCTAGGAGTTGCCTCTGGCCAGAGATATATTGAAACATTGGTAAAGATGCAAAGATGGGAGGAGCACTAGCTGGTCGTAGTGCTGGTGGTTTGGTGGTGCCTTTCATATTATTATTTTATGGTTGCCTCCAGTTATGCATACTATAACCATAAATATGCTCTGTATGAACAAGCTGGCAACCCATTGGAGCTACTACGAGCTGGCCCATAGCTGATAGAACTGAAACTGTAAGCAGCGAGCAACAAAAGCATGTGAATAATATTTTGTGCTTGTATTAATGCATCCTCATATTTATACTATAGCTCAAAACAATAAATAGTAAAAGCTGGATTATGATTAAATCGATTTCAGGCGAGCGTATTTGCTGGTTGGCACAAAACGCCCCTGCAGCTTCCTTGTAATCCTATAGAAATGTACATGTATCCAATCGAGTGTGTGTGTTGGTGTGTGTGTGTAGTGGTGTTTGTTGTTATTGTAGCCATTGGTTGGCTGCCTTTGAGTGCAATACGCCCAAAGATAGGCAACGCCCACGCACGTTTATCGATTGCACTTGTTCCCTTTTTACAAACAAAACAAAAATAAAAACAAGAGCCAAAAACAGGAACAGAAACAATATAGAAACGACTTACTATATTTGAGCAGAACGAGCAGTGAATACCCTACAGAGCAATAAACACGAGAAAAAGCCAAAAATTAAATACATTTACCTTTAAAACTTCTATTATTTTTATGTCTACTTGATTCCTACACTGACAACTCTGCTCTCCTTTTCCCTAGCCCCTTTTAGCACACATAAAGCTTACTTCAAACTACCCCACAACTGCCATTTATGAGTACAGGGTATAGAGCAAGGCGCAAGATAGCATAAAAGTAACAGCTCGCCTGATGGGCAAATGGATGAATGTTGGTTGTAGAGGCTGCCTGGCTGTGGAGTGCTTGGTGGTTCCCATTTGGTTGGCTGAGTGGTTTACTGCCACCCCACTGTGTGCGAATACGCATATTTATTAATGCAAACATAAATGTTTATATTACTTACATACAAAACACTTTGCGCGCTAAATAAATACGAATACTCGTACTCGTAGTCGCAGTCGTATACGCAATATTCGGGGTAACATAAATGACTGAATTGCTTCGTTCTCCCTGCACTCACAATTAAACTGAATGAATGTATTCGAAAGTGCAGCAGCAAAGACTCCGAGCACCTCCTCCGCACTCCCCTTCCTCTAGCTGGCTGTCTACACTACCATTAAAAGCTGACCAGTTTTGGTCATGTAAATATTCATGAGTTTCCACTCCCCTACACTCCCCTGCACTCCCTTTTTTTCTAGTTTTCCATACACCGTTTTGCTTGTTGGCTTTTTCACACCCATCGCATCGCAGAACTTCCGCTTGTAGCTGTGCGGAAACTTTCGTTGATTAAGAATCAACTTGACGCGTCGAGTGAAGCACATCAATTAGCATTAATCTTGTTGACACAATTGTTTTGCACAAATCCAAAATCATATCCAAAAATCTAGTGTTTATTCACAAGTATATACATATACTATTTATATAACTGATTTCCACAGCTCTGAGAGCCCCTCAACTCAGCACACAATCTCTTCCTTTGACACTGACTCTGTTGGCATCTCACGTGGCCACTGACCGTACTAACACATATATATAACCATATGCGTGTGGTTGACTGCGGTGCGTGCAATAAACTTCACTACATGAATTCTCCACTGAATTCCGTTTGAAACCCTGCCCACTCCCTTACACCGCTCAGCCACACTCTTGTGGCATCGCTTTTACCATATCACACTGAGCTGCTCTTTGATTTTATGATTTAGCATCGAACGATATACGAATTGATTTCTGATTTTATTTCATTATTTGATTTGATTTTATTTTTAATATTACTATATTTCTGTCTTTTTTTTTTACTACACATACAAATTGCAGCCGGGAGCATTTTGCATTGAGATATGATCAGCATGTTGTGCGCTGTCGCGGTTTGCAGCTCCATACACTCACTTGAAAGTGCATGCATTAAAGGCAACGACTGGCATTCTACAGTAGCAGGTTTAAGTTATTTAAACCAGTTTGTTTAATGCTTTAGTTGTGGCTTTTGCATATATAAATAGTTAATTAACTTAATGACAATGCAGCTGTCATCCCTAAGAGAATAGTTTATTAAAGATTTTATTACAAAACTATATTTAGCAGACAGCTTACGTCTGCTCATTTTAACGCAAACTTTAACACTTTAAGTCATTCTTAATGCTACTTTTTGTACTCTAAATATAAATTGTTTAATAAATCATAATATTCCATAACAAAACTCTGTAATTTCTATACATTAACTACTTATATGTCTTAAGTGTCTATTAAAAGAGTATCTCCTCTTCGTTACACCATTTGTTATGCACAGTTTATTGTATTTTGTGGCTTTTCTTTTTGATTCGCTGATTTTTGACCAGCAGCGTTTGATTTTCATGACTTTATCTGATAGCTGCTGTCCAAGTGAGTTATGATATGCACAGTGCGATATCAGTGGTTAGGGTATAAAGTTGACCAATGAATTTAGTATGAAATTGGACTTGAACTTTCTGCTTTAAGCAATTACCACCGCTTAGTATAACAATATTTATAAGATGATCTAACGCCTTGTTACAAACAGGGCCAGTTAGTACACAAAAAACTTATTAAATAGGTACAGTTAATTAAATACAAGGGTGTAAATTCCCTAGCTCATTAAGAACTACATTAAACTGGAAGCTTTTTCAATTTAGAAGCAAACAATTCAAATATTTAATACACTGTAATTTGCTTTGAGGGCAAACTTCGAAAGTCAACTACTGGACTATAGTATTGAAATGTTATCACGTCTGATGACGCAAAAAACTAAAATTAAAAACAAAAAACAGAAAAAAATGCATTATAATAAGTAAATTGTGAGATTTCGTAAATGGGACTGGGCCGCGATTGGTAAACAAAGCACAGGAAGAAAAGTCGCGCACACGTTCCGACATCCGAAATGCTGCGTAATGCATAACAATACGAGAGGTGCTGACCAGGGAAAGCCCTCGATCAACGCACGTTTGTGGAACCGTTAAGAATGAACGGAGTAGAAACTTGAATTGGTAACTCATTTTGACCAACACTTTATGTGTGTCGTAGTGTGTGTGTGTGTGTGTACATAGAAGGGCTTGAGATTTAGTGGGAAGTTTTCTACTTTATGAGAATCTCGTACAAACACCGAGCACCCAACACCGAGCACCAACGAGCATTGAGCACCGCACGGCAAACAACTTTTATTTTCACATATATCTGTTAGATACCACGTACAAAATGTGTACGTGTGTTGTCGTGCGTTTTGATATTTTAAACAAATATTTAAAACAAATTACCAAAGCGCAAAAGAAGCACGCAAATGTATATAAAAAGCCAAAAGGAGGTAAACTGACAGTCCATGCACAGTGGGTGCGGTAGGCTAGCAAGCGAACAAATTTTAACAATGTGAAGTAGTGGACAAAGCAGTAAAATCATTTGGAATAGTTTGAGATGGGCTAAGAAAGCAAGAAGGGAAGCACAATAACAAACTAAATGAATGAAATGAATGAAATAAAAAGAAAGATGAGAAAAGATTGAGAGGTAAATAAAGGAATTAGGAGAACAAGAGAAGGTTCTGCTGAAAGCAGTGGAAGAGATGACAGAAGGAGCACATAAAGTAGCTAAGTGAGAAACAAAGGGAGAAGTTTAACGTAGAGCAGAAGAAAGAACAGCACAACAGGCAAACTGAGAAGAACATAGAAAGGAAAACTAGAAAGCAAAAGTATGAAGAAAGATTTGAAGAGCATGAAGTATGAAAAACTGGATGAGAAAAGTGTTAAGAGAATTTTATAATAATCTTAAATGATGAAAGAATTTCTAGAAAGCAAAGTTTTCATAATTTACTAGCACTAAATATTTGATGTCCTACAACAATTTGCCTGTGCATATAAATTATTTGAAAGCCAGCAATTAGTCAGGCACGAAATTGGCTCAGTTTAGACCCACTGTGCTGTGGTGGCATTGCTTTGATTTATTTACGAGCTGAAAGTTGGTAGCCACCAATGGTGTTGGCTTTTAGTTAGTATCAGTGCTGCCACCACGAACACACACACACACACACATGCATAGATATTGAAGAACATGTATGTGCATGCATACTTGTAGTTTTGAGTGTGGTCACTGTGGCTAATATGCACACACAGAGGCACGCACGCCTTGTGGCTTAGAAATTTTGGAAAAAGATACAAAGTTTATTTATTTTCTTTTTTTCAGTTTTTGTTTCTTTTTTTTTTGTATTTTTTTTTCTAGTGGACATTGAGGAGACTCGAATGTGGTGCGGTGGTCGAGTGGTGCGTGTGGGCGAGGGGTGGGCGCGGGCAGTAAGAGGTGTGGCCAAAGTGGCTAACAGCAAACGGGCCAGCAGCAAACGAGCTAACGTCTAACGGCTGTGAACCGACAGCATTTGCGACTGTTGCGCATAAATTGTGCAAACAAAACGTACCGAATAAGCCGAAATGGTTGTGGGCCAAAAAAGATGTAGCCAAGCGAGAGCTGCACTGAAAAAAATTGTAGTAACTTTAAGGCTGAAAGTTTGGAATTTTTTTAAAAGACAATTTATTTGCCTAGTTAAAAAAAAAGAAGACTAAATTGAAAATAAATCTGTAATATGATTTATAGATATATTTTTTTAAGTGTAGCCTAAAATTATCTAATCAAAAAGGCTTAATGGCTTAAAATCAGTCTAATAATTTAGTAGATAAGCCTACTTTAGATAGACTTTAGGCTGGCATAGTATTTTTTTACAGTGTACTCATTTTTTGACTGAAAGGCGTGCAGTATTTGTATCCATGAGCTACAAATAAGCCAACTTAACAATCAACCGCTGGCACTTACTTAATAAAGCATCAAACTCAATGCGTGTGCGGTGTGTGTGTGTGTGTGTGTGAGTGTTGGGGATCGTGATCAGTTTGTCATCAGGCTGTGGAACCTGTATGTCAGCCTAACTGTCTGACCGTCTGTCAGCCTTCGCGTCTGACGCTTGCTGGCCACAAACATTATGTCAAACCAGTTTAAACAAAAAAATGAAATTGTAAAAAAATAGTACGTGTGTAGAGCCTGCAATTGATTGAAACTCCACAAAATTGTCAGGCAACAGCGAAAAATTTGGATTGGTAGCGGTATTTATGGTGGTGCAACTACCTGATCTAACGTAACCACCACCAACAGGTGCAACACACACACATACACCGCTTCGTGCTCTTATTAAACACACACACACACATATATATATAATCATTCCAGTTGCGTTCGTATATAATCCGAAATAGGAAAAACTTTTGCTTTTTCCGGAAATGTTGCCGGTTTTTCAGTGTTTCTGTTTTCCTTTTTATTTTAATTTATTTAATTTTTTTTTTTTTTTGATTTTCGTGCAGGTTACAGGTTCTCTCTGGCAGCTTGGGGAGTAACAAAACCGGCTGAAAACACTCTGTTACAATTTGATTATTAAATTTCCATTATTTTAAAAGATTTCATGTATCGATGGAACTCTTGTGGGAAAAAAAACATGTGCAAAAAAAATGGTGAAAAAAGATAAAAGGGGGAGAGAAAAAATGTATGCAAACTGCATAAATGCTTCCTGAATCGAATTTAATTGTATTTGGTCTATCCAACTGCAACAGAGTCAATGTAACTATAGCTGTAACTGTATCTGTATCTGCAACTGTATCTATAACTGTATCAGTCGAGTTGTCCATCCATCTGTCAGACATGTCTGGTGTTTTGCATCCGTGAAGCGACATGCAGCGACATGAAGCGACGCGTCGCGTCGCGTCGCGACGAGATACAAACTCGACGTTGCGGCTTTCAGGTTTAATTGGCTGCGGAAATATTCCGTGTGATTACTTAATGAGAGCCAGCTCGTGTTTATTACACGAAGCTTCACTGTGCTCCTCAACTAAAGTGCACAAAATGTTAAAAGGTTAACAAATTACACTCGCAACAAGAGCAGCATTAACAACAACAGCAATAACAGCAATAACAACACTAACAACATTAACTACAATGCTGCCAATCCACATTTAAATTATAAAAGAACAAAAGAGATACAAAAAATTGTATTGAACAAATTTACACTGGAGGGAGGAGGTGGAGAGAGGGGCGTGACAGGGGGCAGTTGCTCGAGTGCTCGCAGGGCGTGTGCATGTAGTTTATTATTCAATTATGCGTTCATTAAGGTACATAATTATTAATTTAATTAAAGGTAACAACATTACTCGATTCGGTTTCCCTATTACTCATACTGCAATCTTTGAGCTTTTGTATCTGTTAAATACAACAAGAAATCATGCCTATAATTAACACAGAACTACAACAATTGTGGCCAAAAGTGCTTAACTACTTGACCTTAAATTATAAAATACATGTCGTGCTTAAAGATGTTTCAATTAAAAGCATTTCGATTTTAAAGCGACTTAAATTTGCGAAGTTGATAATAAGACAGTAAAGTGGTTAAAGAGTGATCGAAAAGGAAATAGAGGGATAGGGAAAAGGGTAAAGAGGGAGAAAAGAGGAACCGAAGTGTGGACAGTATAAAGGACAGAAAGAAGGATCGAAAGATGGATCGAAAGAAGGATCGGAAGAAGAGGACAAATGAATGAAAATTTAAGATGTTTGTTGATAAAAAGACAGTAAAGTGGTTAAAAAGTGATCGGAGAGGGATCGAAGAGTGATCGAAGAGGGATCGAAGAGGGAATAAAGGCATAGAGAAAAGGGTAAAGAGGGAGACAAAGATAGACTGAACGAAGAACAGAAAGAAGAATCGAAAGAAAAGGAGTAGAAATAAAATGAAGAGGTAGAATGATTGTAAAAGCCGAAAAGATCAGATTTGATATTTTCTAAGACGGGGCAGAGGTTAAGGGGAGGCAATGGGCCTAATAAATCGAATTCAAAGAACAAAAGACCAGAAAAATACATACGCTGAATATAAAAAAATCATAAAACAATATTTCATATTCCAAAAATTAATATTTATATTTAAAATTTTAACAGTAATCATTTACTTTATTATTTACAACATTCTTTGGTACACTCTGTATGTAGTACTCCTCCTGTAACTTATTGTTTGCTGAATTTATAGAGCCCGTTATTACAAACTGAATTCCACGGAAGCTATAAGATAAAGTAAGCCAACTAAATTTAAATTGTGCATATTTGTATTAAGTTTAATATGCCAATGTGTGCGTACCATTGGAATTTGTTTGAGATAGCTCAATAAATACAAATGCTTTTCACTCTAAAACAATCAATACAGACGGTTTTGATTTTTATCGTTTAAAGTAAGAGACTACTTGCTAATCGGAAATATTTATAGTAACTGGAAGCTGCCACGCCTCTATGAGTCAAGACAAACTGTGTGACAATACTACAAAATAAGAGTTTGCACAAAAAACACTTGATTCCAGAGAAAAAGGGGAGAGGCAGGTCTCAGTGTCTGCCTTTTGCCACTAGCTGTCTCTCTCTCTCACTCTCTCTCGAGAACCCAAGCCAATCTACTCACCAACTAAATCTCCAGCTGTCGTGCCAAGAGTCAAGATTAATCTAAAACAAATATCACATTACCTTGAATGAAACGAATCCCTCAATTAACTGGTAACAATGTGTGCATTATTTGGCCAAATCGTACAAAAATCTTTGCTTAATGCGGCATATCAAATTCAGATTAGTTTAATTGCTGAGAATATCCAAAAGGTGTGTAAGTATTTAGTTTAGTGGTTTCTTTTATTACATTTCAGATAAAATGAGTTCTTTGTTTAACCTTGAATTTGGCCACGTTAAAGAAGCCTCCTTAACAGTCTAGTATGAGACATAGACACACTTGTAGATGCATAGATAAATGTATCTACAGCACATAACCTTTGTTAAGTACTCTCGGTTTTAGTGCGCTGCACACAAAGATACTTTTGATGATGAACTGTAAATCTGAGTTTTATGTTTTCACGTTTTAGTCAAGGTACTCGTCATTGTGGTCTAACTGGCTCTATGTATATATGGGCTAAAACGGTAATGACCCAATTGCTTATGCTGGCTAACGTTTATGGCCAAATGCATAATTAAGAAGTGCGCATAGATTTGGCTTATTAAATCCAAGATACAAACGCATCTAAAAACACACACACACAATTGAAACGACAATCAAATATTTATAACTGCAGGGAAAACGAAAACGACGCGAAACATGAATGAATTTAACGTTTAGTATTTAACCTTTTGAAAAAGTCACACAGCAGAGCAGCAGCAGGTATAAATAATTAAATGGTGAGTGTGCTTCTTGGCCAACAAGTGGCCACAACGATAGCTGGCAAATTGTCTGTCTGTCTGTCAATGTATCTTTCAGTTTGCCTCTCTTTCTCTTCCCACTTGCTGTATTTTCTAAGCTGCTCTTTTGACTCTTTTCGACACTCAACTCATTCAGAGTTTCGCTCAGGCACAGTCAAGGTATTCAGGTGCATTTATTGCAATTAAACACTTGTTAATGCCAAAAGCTGTTGGCCACAAGCAGCAACAGCAGCAGCAATAGTAACCACATAACGATATCTAGTAGATATACTTGCAGCTAGTTTAATACATTAGCTTTAGTCGACAATTCGCTTAGAATTTCAATGGCGACCAGCAGAAAGAGAGCGAGC
Organism: Drosophila acutilabella; assembly: GCA_035046005.1. Classification (NCBI taxonomy): domain Eukaryota; kingdom Metazoa; phylum Arthropoda; class Insecta; order Diptera; family Drosophilidae; genus Drosophila; species Drosophila acutilabella. Next base: position 8,668,535 of record JAWNOK010000003.1, read on the forward strand.
AAGAGAGACCCCAAATAAAAGCCATGCGCTGACCTTGTCAATAGTTGCAACTGCAACAACTGCAGCGACAGCGACAGCGACAGCAGCAGCAGCTGCTTGCAACTGTTGTTGCGGTTCAAGTGGTTTTCCTTGTGTTTGATTTTACAATTTTTCAAATTTTGCGAACAGCAGCAAATGCTGCTCCAGGCATATAATTAAACTGGCAAGCAAATTGTGAATACACACACGCCAAAAGATACAATTGTATCTTGAAATCGTCATAGCGTCAAATACTTTTTGGCCTGTTGATTTAAGCGTTAGCGCAATATTCGTACATTTATCGATTACAAATCAATTTCATACAATTGCGCATCTCACGTAACTTGCGACTCGACCTCGACTTGGACTCAGTTTTTTTTTTTTTTTTGTATTATTTTATTTCTCTACGCCATTGCCCAAGTATTTTTGGGGTCGACGCTTAACTTGGGGGGTGGTGCCGAGCAGGGAGCTGTGTGCAACGCATTGCTGCCGGATTACACGATTAACGCCACTTGCATACAAATTGGCGCATTTCAGTTTGCCCATAAGAGTGCGTGTGTGTGTGTGTGTGAGTGTGCTACCTGTGCTATCCGTAAGATACAGATACGCGCACTGCACTCGTTAACGTTTTGTGCGGTATGCCTTTGGAATCTTTAGCTGTGTATCTGTAACTCTTTGTGTATCTGTATCTGCGTCTCAGCCAGACTCTGGGCATTGTACGCCATTTGGTTTGCTACCAGTGCTCGCAAATGGCATAAACAACGAGGCAAACGAAATGAAAACTGCAAGGTGCGATATATAAATTACACCTCGATAAAATTGCATGCAAATTTCAGTTCTAGCCAACAAAACAAATGCCAAATGCTTGTAAATACTTAAATATCTATATATAGAAATGCATCCTGGTGCATCCTTGAACTATTCCCCTGTCAATGGCATTGGCAATCCCAATACCAAATCGCAAAGTCCGCATCTTGACGTGACGACAGCATAAGTAAGCAGCGCATTCGCGGGATTTGTCAAATATTTGTGCAACGCTGCGCTCATTCATAAAACCATGGCCAAAAGTCTTTGGCTCCAACTTCAGCCTCAACCTTATGCGCCATCAATATCTGTCTCTCGCTCTCTCACACTCCAACTGAAGCTGTCTGTCTCCGTCTCCGTCTCTGTGTGTGTGCAGCGCCGCTTGTGCAGTTTTTACGCCTTTTGCAAGGAAAAACAAACTTTTTCAGACTCTGTGCAAAGTTCGGCAAGTTTAATGCTGTTTGACTTTGATTCAATATTTGCATCGATTAAGTTTTTTTCAACTTTTGTTTTTTTACTTAGCTGAAAATCTATTGGTAGCCACTTACAGCAAGAGCAATGCACACACACAAACACACACACATTATAATATAATTTTATACACTCGTGACAACAGAAAATTTTAAGCACAAGGCATTTGGTGTGGCATAAATATTCTCAAGAAATGCATTTAAATATTTTTAAGTATTATGTACATTATTTATTATTATAAGCTTTGTAAACACGACAATTTATTTGCACAACTAATTGCAATTTACTTAAATTTTTTAGCCAACATTGTACCACTTGGCGTATGCTTAACTTGCCTACCTAACTAAATTATATCAAAAATGATTTTAAATTAAATTTGCTACAGATTTTTATTTTTTAAATCATTTAATAAATTTATTTTTCATTGTTAAACTTATGAATAGACAATAAATTCGAAATGTAGCTCTTTGGTAAACATTGGCTTCAATTAAGCAGCTTTTACTGTAGTCGTTCAGCCAAAACTGCAACGAAAGACAAGCACGTGCCTGCATGGTCGAGTCAGCTCATGTTTCAAGCGAAGACTCAAGCTTTTGGTGCATGTTTTAACCGTATAATTAAATTCCCTCGCTCTTGCACAAGTTTATGGCACGATTTGCAAGCACTTTTCAATAAAACTTATGCTTTTTCAAAAATATTTACAAATTTTTTGCGATATGTAAAAACTCAAACTGTCAAACAAAATGTGACTGGCTGGGATATTATATGTTTTTTGACACCTCAAGTCTCTCAGCTGATGGCACATAATTGACAACAATTTACAATTTCAATTTAACAAGCAAACTATCAACTTTGATTAACGCTGATTATAAACTTTTATTATTGTTATTTTTTATATTTATTATTTTCATAGTTAAAAACTCGCTGGCAGTTTCAATAAAACTTCACACATGAACGACAAAACGTTTTGCATATTTATTTTATTTATTTATTTTTGAACAGAGCGTTTTTTTCATGGCAATTGGCCAAAAACGAAATATGCTGAATCATAAATGTATTTAAAACATAAGCTGGTAATACACGAATTGGCTTACTCACGGCTATATTCCAAACGGTTATTCCAACGACCTGTAAATGCGATCTGACCAACTTAATTGTTATTGTTTACAAAAATTTTTCGCCGATCAAAAATTGTCGTCGTTTAAGCTTTACACGTACGTTGGAGTATGTGTGTATGTATGTGTACTAAATATAGTATATCCAAATAGTATTCACTGCAATTGGCTGCACACTTTCGAAAGTTTTTCACGTTTTTCACATTTATGTTACACAATTTAGCTGGCCAACGGGGGAATAGACTACGAGTACCCAGTTAAATGTTCCGAAATTGGGAAAATTTCCCACCGATTTTCTTGGGTTTTGTTTTTTTTTTTGTCGATTTTTTGCGCGCCAAATGAACTAGAGACACCAGCGTACCTGGCTTATTGCTTATTACAGCTTAATTGTTAATTGGCCGTTTGTTGTACGCGTTCCAGAACCGCGCTCCCAGGCAGACGAAAACAGACTCAGCTTAACTGCGGCTTGCGAAAACGACAACACCTGACAGCGGGCCCAAAACAGCGGTCTGACCGCGACTTCACAACAGCAACAGCAGCGGCAACAGCAGCAGCAGCAGCAACCACAGCAACTCTGGAGACCGTCGCAGTCAACGTCTCAGTCGCAGTCACCGCACTTGCAGCGTTTGTCTACGACGCGTCGTCTGGCGGCGACTGCAGCGTAAAACGTAGGCGGCGACGTCGATAGCAGCTAATAAAAGCCCGGCTTAAAAACACACAATTGCCATCTCCAGTACTCGTTTTGTACCGTTTTAACCACAAGTACCACTTTCAATAGCTGTGTACCCATTAAACATTTAGTATGCACAGCTTTTACAAATGTTTGTTTTTCAGCAAAGCAATCAAAAGGTAATGAAAATATTTTCATGTGATTGAATTGCCGTTTACCTTATAAAAATTACATTTTAATAAAAAGAGACTGCATAAATATTTTGCCGTTATTTATTAACTTAATATTTTATTTGTAAAATGTTTTACCAAAGAAAAGAAAAGATGCTTGTGGATTTTAAGTGAAAGCAGGAATAATTCTTAAGAAAATGTATTTAAACTAAAATGCTTTCCTTTTAAAAGTCTACTTTATATTATTCAAAATAAATTTGAGTCTAGTAAATTTTCGCCTTAAACTTTGAACCAAATTTAGCAACATTTTTATTGATTATTTTATTTTAACTAATGAGTCAATTTAGCTATAAATGTATCCGACAATTGTTCAGTACCATGGTAACCTTACTAATGCATCAGTAACAAGCAACGATTCGAATGTACCAGTCCAACTGTACCTGTTGCTATGTTATCGAGTGGGTACATTGAATCCACTACCTACTGTGCTAGTACCACTGTACCTTTAGCAGTAACAATGTACCAGTTACCATGTACTCGCTCCAATGTACCATATCGAAATTGTACCATAAGTGGCAACGCTGCCTATGAAGCTGACGCTATTAGCGTCGCTGTAACTGTCGTCGTCGCTGCCAACGTCTCCGTCGCCGACGTCAGCTGCGTAGTGGCTGCGTCAGCGTCAGCAAAACTGTTAATTAATTACCTGTGCAAAGCTGCGACTGTTAAACGGCACTTGAGCACATGGTTTATTTGGCTTAAAGTCTGCTCTTATTATTGACTTTAAGCCAATTACCGATCATGTAATTGGCCACAGTGAGAGCAGTTGAGAGAGTGAGTGAAAGAGTGGATGAGACAGTGAATGTTTGGTAATTGAATCATCAGTGGGTGTACTCATACCAAACTCGAACATACCATACCAATTGAATCGCATCCACATCCGTCAAACTGAGTCCTACTTTGTATGCCTGCATTGTGCGACCGAGACGTCGTTTGGCGTTGTTCGCTCATAAATTTAGACGCTTCTCAGTTTTTGTTTTGTATTTGTATACTTTATTTTGTTGTTTTTAGTAATTTTCCTTTATTTTCTTGCTAGAGATACGTATACAAAAACAACAGGCAGAGGCACAGATACAGTGTGTATGGAGTGTATACTCGCATTCTATGCAGTACACAGTACAAATATGTCTGAGTACACTCACTCTTAAAGCCTTAATCGCAACGATGCAATCAATCACGTAATTGCCAGCGTGTTTGTTACGCCGTTTGCATCTGTATCTTGTCATTGTATCTTTTTTCGCACAACAAAAGCGCACAAATCTATTAAACTGAGATACGAATACAAGTGTATATATAGCTACTATATATGAGTACATGTACACATATAATTCTGTGTATTTCTCTCTTAAATAAATGACAAACAAAAGACGCATTAATTAAATTTTGTGATTATTGTTGTCGTTGCTGTCGTAGCTTTTGTTGTGTTTTGTTGTTGCTGTTAAAGTATTTTAATGATGCCTTCATATCGAATTATTGCGTATATTCATTCTGCATGTAGTATTACTATGTTATGTTCCTCAGCACATGCTACAATTTGTAACTGCTTAATTGCTGTCACATTTCACAATTCGTGGCAACATTAATTTGCCACAGATATTACGCATACGCCAAGTAGCCAGCAGTTCAAGTGAAGCGTAAAGAACAAAGATTACGCGTATATTCAGTTAATTTCAACTTTCTTTATTTACTTTAAAGCAACAAAGTAACAAATTTACTATAAAATCAATAAGATAAATAATTTGAATTTAATTCAAAGTGAGCTGTTTAAAGTCCATTTGTCTAATTGTTAACTAGTTTTCTAATACACTTAATTACAGCCCCCTCCAAAAAGACAGTCAAGTGATATTTATGTGCAAATTGTACAGTGATATATGGATATAAAATCTCAATTAGATATTTTTGTTTCGGGGCAATCAAAATACTTAACTGAGAACAACAATATTAGGAATTCTGTAGTGGAACACGCGCTCTGCTCTGTGCATATAACTAGCTTCATTTTGGGATTGTCTATTTCTGATACGCATTGCCACCCAAATGGCCAGTTGGGAGGTATGAAAAGTAGTTGATAGGCGACGGCTATTATCAGCAATTATGATGAATAATGTCAAGTGGGGGATTCGACAAGTCACGGTGTCTCTTTGGCATACCAAGTTCAACGCAAAAGTAAACAGAAAAAATAAATAAAAGCCAGACAGACAGACAGACAAGACTGTTAAGCATAGTGTACAAAAAAGCACGAGTCTGAATTAGCAACATTTCGGCAAAGTAGTCGTAATTGCTATTGCGGATTTGTACGTTGAGATACAGAAATAGATACGAATGCATATGGGGAGAATGAGATAGGGAAGTGAGAAGTGTTGGGAAGGAAGCGGCGAAAAGGGAGCAGAAAGTGGAAGAAGTGGGGAGTAAGATAGAACTTAAAGATGACTCATTGAAAAACATTCCACTTAAAGTCATGTGTGGACTTTGTTGATACGCAAAAAAGGCTAAAAGTGTTATTATTTTCATTATAAATTTAATCACACAGTGCACATAAAGGGAGTTTATAAACAATAGTTTTTATAGGCTAAAACTGTAGTGCTTTTGGTGGAGTATGTCACTTTCCATCACAAGTTTTAAACTCTTTCAGTGCCTCATCATACCTCTCTATACCCCAAAAAATAGAACTAACTTGCACCTAGTCTAGTCTAGTGTAGTACACCGCTTGTCACTAGATAATTACCAGCTACTCTTAACTGTTGGCTTAGGGATCAATGATGTGGAACCCCATGATATGGGGATGGGAATGGGATTTAGATTTCGCCAGCATTGACGTGATTTAACAACGACGCCTGTGTCAAGTTGCCTGATTTATTTTATGACTCAACACATGAGCCGGGCGTACGACTTTAATTCCCTACATATAAAAATACCTGTCATGATAGAATGGCAAAAAATTACCAACACTTGGCTCCCAAAAAAAACACCAACAACAACAAGAGAAACAGAGAAAAAAATCCATTGAAATTCAGAGCGAGTTCTGGCATCGGCCACAGCTACAAATCGCGCAAACAACTCGACTGCATTTCGCATCGTGTAGCCATCTTTCACCAGCAAAGTGAGTGAGAAGAGGTACGGGGGGTTGCGGAGGGTTAAAGCCGGAGCTAAGCTACGCTATGCCGCCAGAAGCCAAAAGCGGGGTGCTACAAGCTGCTGGGAAACAGCGAAGGGGCGAAGGGGGCGTGCCAATAAAGTCCCAAATGCGATTTTTCTAAATGCATTCGAGTGTTTTATTTATGCTGCTACTCAATGTGTGTGTGTGTGTGTGTGTGTGTGTGTGTGTGTGTGTGTGTCTACACGTGGTGTACACGTGCCGCTGTATGTGTGTGTGTGTAAATATTGCAATAACTATTCATTTAAGCGAATAAACAAATGCTTTTTAAGTGCAATTAAGCGGTCACAAGATGATTACCCAAATAAATAATGAATTTTATTCAAGATTCAAACCAATCGTAAAAATTTGAATTTTTTTGGAGTGAAATCAGCTATAAATTTGTATAAATTTCCCACACTTCCTGGACTAACTTGTAGGTAAACTCCCGGCATCATTTGTATTCCGTCTGACTTTTGGGCAAATAAATTATAACACGAGTAGATGTCTTCGTTTCAGGGGATTTCCTTGATGCAAGTAAAGAATATTTAATTTTCTGCTGACTGCAGAAGTGTCTGTGCTAACAGCAACTCCTTCTCAAACTCCAAACAGGGTATAAGCTAAGAGTTTGACCCGAAATAAACAAGAAATTAAGCAGGACATGTGGGACAGTACAGTGGAGTGCACTCAATCCTTACATACCCTGTAAATCTCTTACTTATGCACATACTTCATGTTTCTCCAAGTTTCCTGCTTCCCACTAGTAATACCCTACCTACAGGGCATACTTATATATTTACTTAAATTAAATATGATGAAAAAAAAAGTGGAAATTGCATGAAAAACAAATAAGAAGCTGTGTGCAAAGCGTGTGTTTATACTTGATTACGTTGAAGAAATGCAAACTAAATAGGAAAAAGGAAAACTCTTTAAATGCACTCGAAACTCAATGAAGTGCACTCTCATATTTATTTAGCTTCCGTATAAGATAGGTATGGTAATGGCTACCTTATTGCCTAAGTATTTGCATTGCTCTTTTTGAGGAAAACTTTATTTGCTCAAAGACCACTTTATAATTCTACTCTCAAAATGTATTAAATGCTGCTCAAACTGCTTGCACTATGGTCAAAAGCACATTAAAATAATAAACTTCAAGTTTTGTATAGTCACTGCTTAATATTTACAGCAAAGTTAATATAATTACTTATTTTTAGTTAATGCATTAAAAATTCTATTTCCTGAAACAATTTAAAAAAAGTGCTGCATACTTTTTGGAGCAAATTAAATCCCGATTTGGCAGGAAGTTGGTAACAAATATTAGCTGATATTAAACTAATAAAGTGTATTTAGTTTGTGCTAAAATCCAAGCCCCATGGAGGGAAGCTGTCTAAAACGATTAAGTGCATACAGCCAAAATTGATGGTGTCTAGTTAACAGCCATTGAACGATTTAATTGCAGTTAATTGAAAAAAGATTACCACAGACATTGTTTGGCAGCACATGTATTTAATTGTGTGTTTCAAAAACCAAAAAACAAACCAAATAGCAAACCAAAACCAATACCAAACCAAACTTGTAGCCAACAGATGATAACAGCTCATCGAGATGAAAAGTCGACTGACATTTTCAATTTTATTGCTGCTGCAGTTGCAATGTGTAGGAAACAAAACCGAAACCAAAACCAAAAACCAAAAAAAAAAAAAGCCAACAAAACCATAAAAGTCTGTCTGCAAATAATAAGATTGTGTACATGTATTTTTCTTCTCTTTTTTTTTTTCTTCTATTTACAGAATGGAGTTGTCTTCAAGTTGACAAATGCCGTCTGTGAGTCGTACAACAAAACGTGGATTGAGTTCAATGTCTGCAGATTGCGGGCTGTGAGTCGGAACAAGGTCATGCTCAATGTAAATGTCAGCCTGCATCAGCCAGTTAATGATGTATTCATTAAGGGACAACTGATGAAGAAGGAAAACGGCTATAAGCCCTGGCTCTACAGTGTTGCATTTAATGGCTGTCAGTTTATTAGGCGTAGAAACAATCCGGTCGTTCGACTCGTCTGGGAACTTTTCAAGGAGTACTCAACACTAAATCATACCTGTCCCTATTCTGTAAGTCTAAGCACATGCTTTAATTTATTAAATCATTTAACTTATAATTTATTAACAGGGTGAACAGCTAGTTAAAGACTTTTACTTGCGTCATGAAAAGCTGCCCAATTCAATGCCAACTGGCGACTATTTGGTAATGCTCACCTGGATAATGAAGAAGAAGAAACAAGCGACTACTAATTTTTATTTCACTTTTGTAGAAGATTTGTAAAATCAATAAAAATCAACATTGAAAATAAATATTAAACTTGAATAAAGCATAAAAATTAAATGAATTTATGGCCTTTATTTGCTTTGCTAGTTTAAATTCGATTAATCGTTTAACTTTTTATAAATTAACGATTAATTAATTATTTTAAACTTTGCACTACACAAGAAATTAAAAATCAATTTATTTTGCTAAACAATCAATGAACTGAAAATAAAACTTGCTAAGCATTAAGCTAAGTGGCTGATATTATCTATATATTTTATGATTTAGAGCTAAAACTTTAATCTTTAAATAGCCTAAAATTAGCTCATAATGGCAAATCCATTTATTTTTTCTATTAACTAGAAATAAATTAATAAACAATTTTCATTCGTATTTCAAACTTCGTTAGACGACAAACATCATGCAAGGCAAATTTGCCATATTAGTCCTACTTCTAGTATTTTTCAACATACCACAACCAAATGTAAGCTTCAAATTTTATTTATATGTTGTTATATCAATAATTTTCATAATTTTAGAATGGTATTACCTTTAAAATGACGAACGCTGTCTGCGAATCGTACAACAAATCGTGGGTTATAATCGAAAATTGTCGACTTCGTGCAGTGCAACGCAACAAAACAACTATTAACGCAGTTGCTAACTTTCTTTACCCCACGAATTCTGTATCACTGCGACTGCAAGTTCAGAAAAAATTCAACGGCTATAAGCCATGGCTAATTGATGTTACTGTCGATGCATGCAAGTTTTTAAAATCACAAGCCAAGAACAAAGTAATTACCCTCGTCTATAATTTGTTCAAAGACTATTCTAATATCAATCATTCGTGTCCTTATGTGGTAAGTAATCAAATTATTTTACTTTTTTATTATATTTTTATATTTAAAATTTTACAGGGCAGACAAATTGTCTCAGGCTATTATGCGAAGGCCAGTGCACTTCCGCTTAACTTGCCCACTGGCGATTATGCGCTGCTATTGACCTGGATGTTCTACGGAAAAATTCAGTTTGTTACCAATATTTACTTTACATATGTCGAGGATTTTTAATTAATACTATTAAATCGTTTATGTGTCGCAATAAAAATTAATGACTGGGCTCAAGTCTGAATCTAGTGTCGGCTCGAATTTAAAAAATAATTGAGCGCTAAAGGAACAGGTAAAAATTATTCGGTGCGCCACCTATTACCTAAGTGTGAAAATAACGCCATCTATTTTTAACATATACAACTACTTCTTCGATATATACAATTTTAATCGATGTATCGTAATTATAAGAAACATCGTTGCACCGATTCCGTAATCGATTTCGGTTCCAGCTCTAATTCTATTGATTACTAAAACAAAAAGAATTTGGCAAAAACATTTGGGGATTGTTGCAAATCTTACTTGACACATTTCTAATAATCTTTTAAGCCAGCTAGCATGGACGTGATTAACAAATTCTATTCGTCGGCCGTGCAGACAGTCTCGCAGTTGTCGGGCGTGCTACCTGGCAACAATGTAACACGGGAGTACGAAGTATTGGATCAAGTTTGCACAGCGGGTGTGGGTAAGTGCTTAAAATAAAAATAATACGCTGGCATATGTGAACGTAACTGATTGATTGAATAATTTTATAACGATTCAGGACTCATGTGGAAGGTCTACAATGGGCATAAGAAGAGCACAAAACAAGAGGTTTCAGTCTTTGTATTTGAGAAAAAAATTTTGGAGCGCTGGTCCAAAGATGATCGGGAAACGATGCTCGAAACGCTGCGTCGCGGCGTCCAGCAATTAACGAAAATCCGTCATCCACATGTACTTACCGTACAGCATCCGCTAGAGGAGAGTCGCGACTCACTTGCCTTTGCCACAGAACCAGTGTTCGCCTCACTTGCCAATGTGGTGGGAGACTCGGTGCGTTCGGACAAGAAACTATATGATGTGGAGATTCGTCACGGCTTGTTGCAGCTATTCGATGGTCTACAGTTTCTCCACAACGATGCCAAGATCGTGCATCGCAACATCAGTGCCGAAACCATTGTGATCAACAAGAATCGCAGCTGGAAACTATTTGGTTTCGATTTTTGCATAGCCAATCAACCGTCAACAAATGGTACACCTCATTGGCCATGTCGGGAGCACAGCACATCGTTGCATGTGCTGGCACAACCCAGCTTAGAGTACACAGCACCGGAGCTGGCCTTGAATAGCGTCAACACACCGGACAGTGATCTCTTCTCGCTTGGTAAGCAAACATTCACGTTATCTTATAAATTTTTAAATTATTATTCCACCTTTTAGGCGTACTTATCTTTACAATTTACTCCGGCAAACCCTTGAAAATGTTCGGTAGTGATTATAGTGGCTTTCGACGATATGCAAACGAATTAAATCAACGAAAATATCCACCCATGAACACAATTCCAAATGAGTTGACTGAAAGCCTTAAGGCCTTGTTGCACCCCAGTGCCAGTTTGCGGCCCAAACTGCACGAACTGAAGCAGATTGCTTACTTCCAAGACGTGGGCGTCAAGACATTGAGTTATCTGGACTCTCTATATCAATGGGACAATCTGCAAAAGTCCAAATTCTACAAGGGATTACCCCAAATTATACCCACGTTGCCGCATCGCGTGAATTTACATTCTATCTTACCATATCTGGTAAAGGAGTTCGTGAACTCACCCATGATTCCGTTCGTGCTGCCCAACGTGCTCTTAATTGCGGAAATGAGCAGCCAGCGGGAATACTGCGATCATATCTTCTCTCATTTAAAGCCCATTTTTAGGCTTACGGATCCCATACAAATTTTGTTAATATTTATGCAGAAAATGGATTTACTGCTTAAACTAACACCCGCGGAGGATGTGAAGCAGAGTGTACTTCCACTGCTCTATCGCTCTCTGGAGTGCGATATGCCACAGATTCAGGAACTCTGCCTGGGCGTATTACCCACATTCTCCACTCTCATCGATTACAATGCCATGAAGAATGCGGTGATACCTCGTATCAAGAAACTTTGTCTGAACAGCAATAATGTTTCGGTTAAAGTTAACTGCTTGATATCGATTGGAAAGCTTTTGGAGAATCTAGACAAATGGTTAGTCCTCGATGAAATTCTGCCCTTTTTGCAGCAAATACAAAGTCGCGAACCCGCTATCGTAATGGCCATAATTGGTAAGCAATCAGAAACACCAATTGATTCCTCATTACATGTTTTATTATGTTTTGCAGGCATCTATAAGATCGCTATGACAAACACAAAGCTGGGCATCACCAAGGATGTGATGGCGCACAAATGCATACCTTTTCTGGTGCCGCTAAGCGTGGAGAATGGTTTGACCATTGCTCAATTCAATACGATCATAGCGCTGATCAAGGAAATGCTGGGCAGAGTAGAGCAGGAGCAACGCGAGAAGCTACAGCAACTGTCTACCATACAGCGGGACAACAAGTAATATATTACTTAAACTGCCTTTGCTGCACATATTTTATTTATTTATTTAATATTATTAGACCCAAGGATGCTTCCGAAATATTAGCCACTGAATTGGAGAACAATACGCTTTCGCCTACATCAAGTTTTGGTGGCAGCAATGGCAACAAGAGCGATGATGACATGTTTTCCGGCTTTAGCGTGGGACAGCCAACTCAATCCGTTGCGCCAAAGGCAGCAGCTTCAACAGCACCAACATTGGCGCCAGTCAAGACCAGAGAGCAGCTCAAGTAGATGACGAATCCAATGCTTTGTGGCAAGAAACTAAAGTCAAGATTTTCTTATTACAGAATAACGCACAATACAACGAATGATGCAGCATCGAAGCCGGACATGTTTTCCACATTGATGCAGAGCAATCTAACTGGTCTAGGTAATGCCCAAGGAACAGTGGCAGCAAGTGCCGCATCAGTAACTCCTCCGCAGCTTTCGATGCCCTTCAATGCGGGCAGCAACAATAGCAACAACTGGCACAGCGCAAATCCTTTGGTTATGAATCATATGCTGGCCTCACCGCCATCCAGCAATAGCAACAACAATAACTTCTCTTCGCTGGATGACTTGGATCCCTTTGGTGCTGGCAACCAGGTTGCCAAGCCAAACAGTATGAATGGTGCCAATATGTACACGCTGCAGCAGCCAACAGTTAACTACATTTATCCAACGGGTTACAACTCAGCCAACAGCAGCGTGAACAGTATGCTTCTCAACAAGCCGATGAACATGGGCGCAACTGTCACGCCCACAACCACATTGTTGCCACAAACGCAGTTGGCACAGTCCACGGATAGCAAAAATCTGAACATGTTATCCCAACAGGACATACTTAATTTCTTAAACTAGACACGAAGTAGACACATCACAACATTCCCATGTGGGCCAAATAGGCAATGATTTAACCAACTATTCCATAATCTAAATTAACTATCTAAATTATAAATGTCAATGCATGAATCTGTGTGTGTATGTGTACGCTTTGGTGTGTGTTTGTTGTGTGTGCGTGTTTGCGTGTAAATTAGTTAGTAAGGTTTTTTGCTCGTTGCAATGTTCAACAAAAATATCAATTCTATAACGAATGAATGTATTTTAATGTAATTTATTGTTAGTCTAGGCCAAAACAGTCAACCTACTATTATTATACAAATACATATACATATAAATATATTAATATATTGTGCAATTTGCTCCTTAGTGTATTAGAAGTACACAAATTAGTTAAAATATACTTATACATATACAAAACTATATAATCAAGTAATTAAACGAAAACTTTTTAATATGTTATACATTCATTTATTCATTCATTACATTCTGGCTACCATTACAATCTGAGCATTGCAATTCTACAACAATTTAAAATATGCATTACGCTATAACAGTGCTGTTTTGGTTTGGTTTACATTTATTTATAAATATATTTATTTATTTATTACTGGGCTCGTAGAGTATCCTTAACTAAGTGCCCCAAAAGCTAATTAACAAATGTTGCTTATGGCATAGCTGAAGGCGAGTTTCTTTCCCATCGTTGATTTGTTAACTCTCATTTAGGTTTCGACCAAAATGTGCGTGAAGAGACTGTGCATCTTCCGTTCGACTTCCTTGTAGACCAGGGAATTGAGACCATCGGAGTGCATGCGCAGCGAAGCAGAGCGTAAAAGTGCCATACGATTTTCATTTGGAATCTCATGTTTGTGCTTGAGCATTGTATACTCGCTGTACGCTGGATCAAATCGGCAGATTTCCTCGCCCACAACCTTTAGGCGCTCGTACAGATCATCGTCTTCACCACCCCAGCCATGGTACAGATTGGACATGCCGTTTATCATGTTAAATTGTGAGGTACTTATTGCCACCACTCCGCCGAAGAGAGTCCGATAGGGTAAATGAAAGCGCCAGCTGTCCAAAGCGGAGCTCATGTGGCGTGGCTGCTCTGAGCACGCATAGATTTGACCAGAATTCAGTGGCATTAGGTCCACGTCGTGCAGTATCAGACACGGATATCCATAGTTGGCTGCAATTTTGGCGCCAATATTAAAGAGCATGGCACGATTAAAGGGTTTGCGGTCGCTCTGCTCCACCACGAAGATGCGATAGTGGATAAGCTGCAAGCGTAGGTAGTTGTGCATATAGCTCAGGAATGCTGCCAGTTGCTCCTGACGATCTCGGTACGGCACTATAATAGCCGTACTGTATTTAGCACGGCAATCTTCCGGCTGGTATTCACCACCTTGGCGAATTTCTTCACCGCGATGGATTTTCTCTCGATGATATGCATCATACACGAAGGAACTGCCTGCAATTACCTGTTTGTAGGTGCAGTCAGGTGCAAGTTGCATGGACACATTCGGCGTCGTTGCTCCCAACAGGGCCTCCTCAAAGTGCTCTCTGTCAATGTAGTCATAGCGCAGTGCAAATCGATGAGGTAGAAGAATGTACACTAAGAGCGTCAGAGCGCCACTGAAAATAAGCAGGTCATATATGTGAAAATTGTGCTGCCACAGCCTTATGAACATTATTCAGGATTATATTATTAATGCTATTGGAACGCGACGGCTCATTGCTGCCGTTTATTGAATATTATAAAGGCTCGCCCATTAAAGTAATTAATTTGCACAGCGACAACAAACACGGGCTTGGTTCGTTCCTTGTTATCGAACGGACTAGAACTGCGATATCAGCTTATCGATGTATCGTATACATCTCATATCGTGGTTCACTAAAGATGACACTCTGTCAATTAGATAATGGTCTACATTGATTTGAATTTCAATAGATTAATATATGATTCCAAGCGAATCAATTGCTTGAACTAACAACAGACGTTGGTAAATAATAATATTAATTCCTGGAGTTTATTTTATTATTAACACATATACATACGGGTTAAAAAGACATATGTTCGTTCTTCAATGGTCTAAATCACACTAAAATTTTATACAGCTGCGACGCGCCTATTGATAAATTGAATTACTACCATAAATTTGTACGCAAATATACCCAAAAAGCTTTGATAAGATATGGAGAAACTTTTACAATACTAATGATTGATCAGTTTGGGAAAAGTTTTTCAGCACAGTTTCGATAATTGATTACACACTTGTATACTAATTAAAACAAAATCTGTTTATAAGTAAAACTGTCTAGAATTGCTGGTTTTAATGCACGTACAGAAAACCTATTAGCACCGGTCACTATGTAAAACACGAGAGCCCTATGTATAGAACCCCATGTGAAATGATAGCATTTCGTCGATAAGATAATTGCTCACCTCTACTCAAAACAGTCGCTCGCAGTTCGTTAAGCTGTTAATACCTATGCATATTATAGTCGATAAATAGAAATGTGCAACGCTTACAAATATTTTGTTTGCTTAGCATTATGCTGCAATTATATACTCGGATTACACGCCGAAGAATATCATGCACAATGTTTGTTAAGTATATCAGTGTTGGTGGATCGATAATTAAATTAATTAATTTTCAGTTAAGAACTGTACGGAACTAAAGGAATGTCCGGATAACTCCATTTGTACCAGAGTTGAGGAGCATTTGAGGTGTGTTTGCTGGCAGGGATATCATCAACATCCCGAGTGGAAAGCGGGTGACATCGATAACAACGAAACGGAGTATTGTGCCAGGGGTGCAGCAAACAGAACCGTTATTTACCACCGGCATCCAGCAAAGAGAGACAATTTAGCGGTAGCAATTCTATTGATTTTATTTGGAGTCACTGTAGTTACAGTGATACTTTATTGTGTGGTAGTCCTCCGTCCGATAAGCCGTACCCGGGCAGCATATCGTCGCATTCGACTACGGAGTAGCAACCATCGCCCGCTCATTGAGTTTGACGATATCGACTTGAGCTATAAAGAATCCGAAGGCATAGAAAACATATCGTGATTGTGTGATACTTTAATAGAATTATTAAAAGACTGTATATTACTTAATACCAAATATATTAAATAAACAATTATGTTGAATTTCAATTTGTCAGCGCAAAAACAGTTGGTTTTCGATCACTTATGAAGTCTTAAGCAAGAACTTATCGATATCGATATAATTATCGCACGAGCATATTTGGTTATCGTGCAGACACCGGCTGATGCACGCACATAATTTCATTTGTTTATCCAAAGTAAATGAATCCCTTAAATATTTCTTAAGCGTTAAATATAAGAACCTTCAAAATGACGTCAATTATTAAATTACACACTATATCCGGCGCCATGGACGAATCGCCGCCGTGCTACATACTACAAATTGATGATGTGCGAATATTGTTGGACTGCGGCTGGGACGAGAAATTTGATCCGGTCTTTATAAAGGAGTTAAAAAGGTAAAAACTTGCGTGGCAATAAAAGTACAACACTAACGCATTCCGTTGCAGGCAAGTGCACACACTCGATGCCGTTCTGCTTTCCCATCCGGATGCATATCATCTGGGAGCACTTCCGTATCTCGTGGGCAAACTGGGTCTCAACTGTCCCATTTACGCCACGATTCCCGTCTTCAAAATGGGTCAAATGTTTATGTACGATTTGTACATGTCACACTTTAACATGTACGAGTTTGATCTGTTTTCATTGGACGATGTGGATACGGCCTTCGAGAAGATTACACAACTGAAGTACAATCAAACAGTTTCTCTGAAAGGAAAGGGTTATGGCATATCCATAACGCCGCTCAATGCTGGTCACATGATTGGCGGCACCATTTGGAAGATAGTCAAGGTCGGCGAGGAGGACATTATTTATGCCATCGATTTCAATCACAAAAAGGAACGACATCTTAGTGGCTGTGAACTGGACAGACTGCAGCGTCCATCGCTGCTGATAACCGACGCCTACAATGCACAGTATCAACAAGCCCGAAGGCGTGCGCGCGATGAGAAACTGATGACCAACATACTGCAGACCGTGCGCAATAATGGCAACGTTCTCATCGCTGTGGACACGGCGGGTCGTGTGCTGGAGCTAGCGCATATGCTGGACCAGCTGTGGAAGAACAAGGAATCCGGATTAATGGCCTACTCCTTAGCGCTGCTAAACAATGTCAGCTACAATGTGATCGAATTTGCCAAGTCACAGATCGAGTGGATGAGCGACAAGCTGACCAAAGCCTTTGAAGGAGCGCGCAACAATCCCTTTCAGTTTAAGCACATCAATCTCTGCCACACACTGGCCGACATCTACAAGCTGCCGGCAGGTCCTAAAGTTGTGCTGGCTAGCACACCAGATTTGGAGAGCGGTTTCACCCGAGATTTGTTCATTCAGTGGGCTGGTAATCCAAATAATAGCATTATTTTCACAACACGCACCGGTCCCGGCTCCCTGGCCATGGAACTCGTGGAGAACTCCACGCCGGGCAGACAGATTGAGCTGGATGTGCGACGGAGAGTTGAATTGGAAGGTGCTGAACTAGACGAATATCTGCGTACACAAGGCGAGAAACTGAACCCTCTTATCGTTAAGCCAGAAATTGAGGAGGAAAGCAGTTCAGAGTCAGAGGATGACATTGAAATGAGTGTAATCACAGGCAAACATGACATTGTGGTTCGATCCGAGGGTCGCCATCATTCCGGTTTCTTTAAATCCAATAAACGACACCATGTAATGTTTCCATACCATGAGGAGAAGGTAAAATACGACGACTACGGCGAGGTAATCAATTTGGATGACTATCGGATTGTGGACTCCAGCTACGACTATGCGACCAACGATGACCAAAACAAGGAGAATGTCAAAAAGGAAGAACCACACGTGGAGCAACAGACCAATGGCAATATGGACGGTGACGTTCAACTCCTGGAGAAGCCCACTAAGCTGATAAGTCAACGCAAGACAATAGAGGTGAATGCTCAAATCCAACGCATTGATTTTGAAGGACGCTCCGATGGTGAATCAATGCTAAAGATTCTATCACAACTTCGTCCGCGTCGTGTCATTGTAGTACATGGCACAGCCGATGGCACCCAGGTGGTGGCCAAGCACTGTGAACAGAATGTGGGTGCCCGTGTCTTTGCCCCACAAAAAGGAGAAATTATCGATGTGACCACGGAGATTCACATTTACCAGGTGCGATTGACCGAAGGCCTTGTCTCACAACTACACTTCCAAAAGGGCAAAGACGCCGAAGTGGCCTGGATCGATGGTCGACTTGGCATGCGATTGCAGGCCATCGATGCTCCCAATCAAGCTGAAGTTACTGCAGAACAGGATGTGATGACACAAGATTCCAAAACTCTTACACTGGAGACCCTGGAAGTGGACGAAATTCCCGTCCACAATTCGGTGTTGATCAACGAACTCAAGTTATCTGACTTTAAACAGGTCCTCATGCGCAACAACATCAATTCAGAATTCTCTGGCGGCGTCCTCTGGTGCTGTAATGGCACTCTCGCTCTGCGACGCGTCGATGTTGGCAAAGTGGCTATGGAGGGCTGTATCTCGGAGGATTACTACAAGATTCGTGAACTGCTCTACGAGCAGTATGCCATTGTCTGAAAAATACAAAAATTATTAAAAAATGGTCAATTGTTTTTATTGGTGTTTCCCGTGATGTCTGGCGGGGATTTGATAGAATTATCAAAACTTTTTTCAATTTATGATTCAAATAAAATAAGTTTTATTAATCTTTAATCCAATGTCTAGAGGATAAGATTATTCTACAGGAATTGCAACATGGGATCTTCAGTGCGCGTCCGTTTCTTTTTCCACTCCTCGATTTCGTCCTCGGTGGGTGCCTTCACATCGTACATGCTGTTATATGGACGCTTGCGATCATCGAGCTCATCTGGAACTTGCTTAGATTTTTTAGATGAAGTTTCTCTTTCCTTTTCCTTGGCTTCCTTGTGCTTCTTTTTGTTCTTTCGCTGCTCCTTGGCCTTCTTTTTCTTCTCACGCTTTTTGGACTTCTTCTTGGACTTTTTGCTTTCAGCTACGGACGCCTGATCCTCATCTTCGGACGAGTCTTCTGAGTCAGGCGCCGAATCAACTTCAGACTCAACTGGAGGTTTCTCTGCATCTGGCTCTTCCTGGACTCTTGCCAGGGCATCGGTTGTCGGAGCGCTCATTGCAATAGGATTCTGTTGCTCGGCGTAGCCTTCGGGTTCCTGCATGCCCACACAATATGAGTTCTTGATAAAGGATTTGCAGCATTTGTAGCCCCAGCGCCCGGCATTCCAATAGCTTCCCCATATTGTGGTGTGGTTATTTATGTACACATCCTCCTCGTAAATGCTCCTCGCTTTGGGCTTCTCAATGCCTTTGATAACTTTGCCACTGCGCGAGTACTCCACATATTCCTCCGTTTGGGCAAGTAATAGAGATTTAGATGGCACTTGCAGATGCTCCTCTCCGCCATATTTTTCCACAATGTCTGTCTTGGTCTGCAATGGATATGATTAATAATTTGTTTCAAAGATTAGCTTAATTTTACTTACGCTTGACTTGAACTGTTCCTTCTTTTGTTCGTATTCCTTTTGCAGCAACTCCAGTTTTGTTGGCTCGGCCAGCAGATGCACATCGACACCTTTACCATGTGCCTCCCAAGCAAATAGTTGTGCTGTGGCCTGTGCTGTTGTGTCTCCAGAGAAACGCACAAAGTTCTCACCGGCAAACTCCGCTCTGGAAATACAAAAAACAGTTTAATAAATGCATCTAAACGTGAAGCATCTGCACTTACTCTTCCTCTGGCACCGCTGGATTGGGATTATCACGCATGGAACGTGTCTTGGGATCGTAGTAAGCTGAATTTGGATCCAAATTACGCAAATACTTTGCAGTATCTTCTCGAATACGCAAATTACGCACGGTAATACGTTGCTTGGAATCAACTTTTGTGCCCGGCATGTCCACCTCATCCACATATTTGTCCTCGTTGCCTTCCTCGTCCGAAATCTCAGCATCGGGATCTGCAAAGGCACAGAAGTAACCAACGGAAACTTTGTCATATTCATTGAGTACTTACCATTCTTAAGTTTTTCTGCTTTGAGTTGTCGCTTGGCTTCCTCTACTTTTTCATACTCTTCGATGATTTCCCGATGATTTGCGGGATCATAGGAGCTCCAGCGATCACGCTTTTCGTCGTAATTAATTGATGCATCGTTCACAATGTGCTCGTCGTGCACAACAATTGATTCGGCGTATTTGGCTTGTACTTTACGTGGGCGTTCCAAGCAATCCTTCCTCTTGTGAGACATTGCACCACAATTTTCACATGCGCCTTTCCGGAATTTGGTTACCAGTTTTGTTGTGTCCAACCCCTTGGGTGCTCTGTTGTCCAGCTGGCCTCGTTCATCCTCGTGCTGTGGCCGCTGATGTTTCAATGTTGGCCCCTGGGAGCCGTAGTACCATGGAGCGTTCGAAATATACTGCGGAATGTGTGGATTTATATCGCGACCTTCCTCGTCCACGGCAGCTGGTGCGGTACCCGCTTTTCGAGCCTCTTCCAACTCCTTTGCTTTGCGCCAGTCCTCGCGTGACTTCTTCTTAGGTTCTTCTTCTGCATCTTGGTCATCCTTGTTGTGGATTATTTGCGACACAGGTGTACGAATCGCACCAGAACTCATTGTAATTCCGTTTTAATTAACCAAAGTAATCAATCAGCTTGTTTTGGTGCCAGTGTTTTGTTCGTTTGGCAATCACATTATTCCAGTGGAATGGGAAAACAATTGTTATCGATAAATACATGCAGAGGTGCGATAACAAAAATATACAATTGGAATAAAACGTTGACGTGAGAATGGCAGTGACCGATATAATAGTGACTGGCAGCATTGACGGCGTCTCATTCGTGTAAAAATTATACTACAGTGCAGACGCGTCTATTATCCAAAGGCCACTAAATTTCGATTTAGTTACAATCATTCCACGCATATAAACAAATACTGTGCCTTGTGCATTTCTACACGCAATTAATAATACTAAGGAAAAATCGATTAAATAAAAATGGTAATTACAACAAAGAGTGTATCGCGGCTGCGGCGCAGCGCAAGCTGCTTGCCAGCAGCGGTTTTGACATACTGTATGTAGTTTATTGCGCGTGCCTCGCATAGCGACCTTAAATATTAATGCGTCTATGGACCACGTAGCGCGATTCTTGACTAATACTCCTACCTACCTACGGCTGCAATTGTGCGCGGTTTTTTTCAAATAAGGAAAAATTTACCAGTGTTATTGTACGGTTCGGCGGCAAATAGTTCATGCTTAACCTCAAACTCAAAGTGCTAGTGTCAATTTTGCCGCCACCATTTTGTGTTTCTTATTCTTTGCTTATGTGTGCGCTGTTTGTGTTATTTTCTAATTGTCTGCTTAATTCTCTTTTCTGCAGGCTGGAGGCAAAGCGGGTAAAGATTCTGGCAAAGCCAAGGCGAAGGCGGTTTCACGTTCGGCGCGCGCGGGTCTTCAGGTGAGTTTACTGTTGTTGTCTGTACCAAATACATTTTTGGCGCCTTTTTTTACCAGCTCACCCATACACACGCACACACATTGTAAACAGGGTGCGTTTGCATGTATAAGAGAGTGAATGTGATTGTTTGTGTGTGTGTGTTTGCAGAGAGCTGGGAAATAAATTGGCTTGCATGCTAGTTGGGGGTAGCAAAACATAAACAAGAAGAGAATTATTATACTGATGCGATGTTTATTTTGTCTCTTGTGTGTAGTTCCCCGTTGGACGTATTCATCGTCATTTAAAAAGCCGCACCACATCGCACGGACGCGTTGGTGCCACTGCTGCGGTTTACTCTGCAGCCATCTTGGAATACTTGACTGCTGAGGTAAGAATTTCCCGCCCAATAGCTTTTAACGGTTTCTCATGCTTTGAAGCGTTGCCAATTGGCAATTCTATGAATTTCTGATTGGAATTTTCAAAACAGTCGCAATTTGAATGTAAATTAATTTATTAATATACTTTTTAATTGTTTAGGTTCTGGAATTGGCAGGCAATGCATCGAAAGATTTGAAAGTCAAACGTATCACGCCGCGTCACTTGCAATTGGCCATCCGTGGAGACGAGGAGTTGGACAGCCTGATTAAAGCCACCATTGCCGGAGGCGGTGTCATTCCGCACATACACAAGTCGCTCATTGGCAAGAAAGAGGACACCGTTCAGGATCCACAGCGGAAGGGCAATGTCATTCTGTCGCAAGCTTATTAAGATCATTTCTAACTGCAACCATTTTGACCATTTCGGAATACAAATCTATACAATCTATGTTTTAAAGAATATATATATATATAAATATGATTACAAGAATGAATATGTAACGCATTGGAAAATTGATGCGTTGTTGTGAAGCATGATTATTAATTCTTAAACAACAACAATAAATTCTAAACAGGGCCCTATCCATCCCTATCCCCACTTTTCCCCTCTATTTTCTACTCCAGCCAGCATCAACACATGTACACACCCACAGACACACTCTCACACTCACACCAAGAAACAAATGTAAACTTAATTGTCAAGTAAAAAAGAGTAAATACAAAAAATATGTAATGCAATGTTAAAAAGAGAATGAGCCTAAAACTAAAATGAAAGCAAAACTTAATTTAGAGCAAAGTAAATTACACAAATACATTTACATTTAATAAAACTTTAAATAAAAAAGTAAACAACAAAAAAAAACAACCACAACATTATTGTTATTGGACAATTTATTAGAAAATTGTTGAAAAAATAAAGTTTGTGCACGAAAAGTAGTAAAAATTACACATTAATTAATATACATGATGTATATTTATATATTCCAAATGAATTCTAACTCTGATCTGATCGAATTATTACAAACTGGAAGTCAGCTTAGCCTAGCAGTGGAGGAGCCGCCTTCTGGACATCGTCGCAGCGCTCCATAAGGTCATCGGCATCAAGTTCCAGGCAGGCACCCCATTCGATTAGGGTAATGCGATGATCCTTGTTGGAATCGCAAGACTCCAGGAAGGGAGCAATGCAATGCTCCAGACTAACCAAAGGAGCACGAATGGGGAACAGCTCGTGACGGGATACAGAACGATCGGTGTCACCGTCCAAATCACACCACTTCCAAACGGCAGCATTGGACCAACGACGTGAATTGTTTGTCTCCGCCTCCAGTTCCATTTGCATGTAATGATCGGTAAGCTCATCACGCTCAGCCAGATCACGCATCACGTTGAAGAGCCAGTCGCGCATGCGACGTGGGAAATCCTTCAGATCCTCACCATCGCAGACACGCGACTCATGGCAAGCACCATAGTAATCAATGTGCAGATGGGAGTTCTCTGGGTTACGGCAGCCGGGATCCTTGATGTCACACCAGCAGCGCTGCTGGTACACAGCACAATCCGATGGCCAAGTCTCGTTCTTGTTGGTGCAGACATGACGACGTGCATCCGACTCCTCGGGACACTCGGGAATGCACACACACTCGGGCTTAGTCTTGTTCAGCTGGCAAATGCGACCGGCACCGCAGTGCATGGTCTCGCAGGGATCAATCTCCACCACGGGATTCATAATGGTGTGCTGTACGTCTGCCAATTTCTGGGCAATTTCGTTCTCACGATCCCGATCTTGATTCTAAAGAAGGAAAGGTTTCGTTAAGTTTCATTTAAAGTTGGTTAAGAGTTTGCCTCACCTTGGCCTTCTCCTCGAGCAGCTGCAAGAACTCCTCATCGTTATCATCAAACTCGGCAATGTCCTCCAAGTCGATGTCTTCCATAATATCCGCCAGCTCAGATTCATCAGCTCGCACCTGAGCCGAAACTGCCAGGAGCCCCAAACAGAGCAGCAGCCAAATGGAACGCATTTTCAAGCGCGATTTCTTATTGACTGCAATTTTTCAGAGTTACAACTATTAAACATGTCTCTACATGACTAATAGGTACTAAAGTATTCCATAAGTAATTGTACAGTGAGTTTAATTAAATCTTTTATTTAAATCTGTTATCTACTTATTAATATCTTTTCGATACGTTCCTAAATTCCCAAAGACAATTTTTAACTTTTCCAATTACAGAAGGTTTACGACTTTCACTTCTAAATAAAAATAAAACTCTTCCAATAATCTTATTGCCCACTGTATATACGAAGTCCTATCTCTATGTATTTTGTACATATGTTTTATGGCACAATCTCGTTTCAAATTCAAAAGAGGTCAAAAGGCCAAGCGATTGAGTTTGTCCTTCATAAATGGGCAGCTGAAATTTAAACGCATTTCGCGCTTTTTCCGAATTATTCTCGGATTTCTCAAGCGCTTGACTTGCGGTACTGTACGTGAAGCGTTTCCTGCTGTAACTGTAAATGTAACCGTAAGCCACCCCATTTCCTTGAAAGCGAGCAACAGACAAATTTCTCAGCTCACCTGAAGGTGTATGTGTGTGCGCTTGTGTGTGTATGTAAATTCGACGTGTTCAATCGAGTTCAAAAGGTCATTTAACAGGAAGTTGCAAAATTCAATGTAAACAATGCAGTGTTATTGTACTCATAGGCTGCAACAGTGCGGCAAAGTCTTTTGGGGTGGACCAAGAAAGGAAAAAGAGGCTGATTTCTTAAAATCCTAAGAACTTTTGTCTTAAAATAAATAAATTCTTAAGAACTTTGACGTAAAGAAATAAATTTGTTGTTAAAGATTTGAAAATTTTATAAATAAACAATTTTTTTTATAGTTTTTCTAAGGATCTGTCAAAACTGTATGTAAAAAATGCTTAAATAGTATTATTTTATGTTGTTTTTAAAAAGTGTAGCTATTCCAGCAAATAAGAGGCCAAACTATCGAGTATTTAAAGATAATTTGCGACCTTTAGTAACTTTTCTGTAAACTTTAATACAGTCTGAGGTACTTAGAAAAACCTATTCATAAAATATAGGCCTTAGCAAATTTTTTAAATCTTAAGGCTAACATTTCTGGCATAATTTTGGTCCACCCAACGAAAACATTTCCAGCTACTTCATCTTTGGGGCATGTCGCACACATGTTCTTCAATTGAAATTTCGTGTATATAAAAAAGCTGCTCAAATCAGTCTATATATGATGTATGTACATAAAAATGAGACAAGTCGTACTATATATAGAACAGTTGTACATAAAAGTATATATTATACCATATGAAATACATGTACATGTTCAGCTGATTAAAGCTTGACCTTAAATGCTGGGTTAAAACTAAAACTAAGACTATGTTCTTATATTCGGCCCCTTTAATAATCAGCATGAAATGTCGCCATGTATACAAAACTATACTATAGTATAGTATATTAGTTAGTTCGTTGCACAACGACCGAACTGCTCTCAGTTATCACTTGAGCAATGATTCGGGCTTATCTGTCGCCAGAGCTTCCGTTTTGGGACTGGTTGGAGGTTTTCTGCTTGATCGTCACTATATAGTATGCTGAAACTGGCACATTGCAGTGAATCTTATGGATTACTAAATGCACACACACCTATAAAGTTCCTGGAATATTTCTGTTGATGCTGCCTTGTTTATGAGAGAGTGAGAGAAAAACTCGCATCATTTGCTGCAGTTTAATTATAACGAAAGACCGACAAAGAATGACGTGATGCATTGCATATAGCCACAGATATTTCTATCTACAAACACACACACACACACACACTACTATGCACCCCAACATTCATTGTAATCAAAAACTACACTGTGCTAAAAACTAGACTAATAAAAAACTTTTATGTTTTAAAATAAATTTTTAGAAGAACTAGAATTTGGCATTTGAAAACTGCTATTCATTTTTATCTCTAAGTGTAAAACATAAAATCGGAAATTCCAAGTTTATTATTTCGTTGCATCAACGCAAAGACTTCAATGATTTCCAAAAGAGATACTATTACTAACACAATTTTAGTGTCAAGTGTAGTGTTGAGTTCGCGGAACTGCACTTTCATACGAGTACTGCTGGAATCCACAACTAACCTTGTAGCACTCAAATGGACCGTACATAAATTAACCAAACACTGACATTCTAGTTAAAGCTTCAAATTTTCACAAATTGTGCAAATTAATTGTCGATACGCAACTGAATTGAGTTCAATTAACTTTCATTCCACTGATTGTTGAGCATCAAATATCAAAAAAGCGTTTTATGCTGATCTGGCAAATGTATCTGCTGGTGTTTCTTACTTAACCCAAAATCCCGATTTAACGTTAGATCGGAACAGGTAGTCCATAAATTGTTTCTTCGTCTTTGAAAATACTTACAATATTTGATTAAACTGTTTAATTATTCCTGAATTTCGATCCAATCGCGACGGCAGCCGACGAAAGACTGTTGCTTGGCCAGAGCACTTGCCGGCGATAATACGTAGGTCGGGAAATGTTGGATTGGATCGTATGGGATTGGGTTGGTTTGGGGTCTGCCAACTTGTTGGCTCCCAACATGTTCGTTGCAATAAAAACACATAGAAACCGTTTTGTTTTTTCTCTCGTTTGTTTTATTTCTTCTCGATTTGATTTAAAATGAAAACATATAAAATTGAAAACATTTAAACTTACCCAAAAAGTGGACACTTTTTTGTTTGGAATTCGAATTCGGTTACTGTTCGTCTCAGGTGTTCAGGGATTTTGGTTTTGGAAAAGAAACATTTGTTTTTGTACTTTTAGAAGTGCTGAATAAGTGTTTAGTATTTGGATTAATATTTTTAAAATATAGAGAGAAATAGCGTTACTTAAGCAGTGAATAATATTTTTGGATGAGCCTAGAGAGAGATGGTCAGAAGTTTCTGAGGGACAATTACTTACCTGGGGAGGTCTTGAGAAATACATATACTATATGTAATTAAGTCTAGGGAAGAGTTGAATCTAGATCTGGATATAAGGCATACGATATGATTAACTAAATTGTTATTTTAAGTAGTAGTAGTAGTAGTAGAAGTAGTTGTACTAAGTACTTAGTATGCTTCCGTTGTTAAACGAGACTTACTTAAATAGTCAGCTATTTTATTGGACAGCTCAAATAAATAAGTAACATAGATACATACATAGTGTGGGTTTTAATTTATTGATTTATTTAAAAATAAATATATATTTATATTTATATTGTTTCCTTTTTGTTTTTCTTTTCTTCATAAATTTATTATAAGTATTCATAGTTTATTAGTGCTAAATTAAGCTGCGAAAAATAGGGACTACGCTCTCTTAGTTACCCCATACATAATTAATTAATGGATTAATGCATACATAGTATTTATACCTATATCATTCCGATATAGAAATCATTGTAAAGCCTTTGGCGTGCGCTACAAAAAACTTAAGCATAATATCGAGAAATAGATATAATTTTATATAAATATATATAGTTAAAGCAACATCTATACTCATTCTATAGCTCTATAGTCATAAAATTATTGCTAAACTTAGAGTTCCATGTCGTGGTTCAGTTATAACACAATTTTATAAATACTTGTACATTATTAGTTATCAAATAAATTAATTTCATCGAATTTGTCGCACAAAAACAGTTCTTAGTTTTCATTTCTTTTTTTCTCATATGCTTTTGATTTTTTTTCCCTTTTTTTTTATTATTGTTTCTTCATCTAGATAGATCGAGCTTTAAAAGTGTTCAGTGTTCAGTGAGAGGAAACCGTTCAGAGCTTAACATAAGTATTGGGGGGATTAGAGTGTATATATCATCAGACTGTCATATACTTCATGCGTATATATACATTTGTTTATGTATTTAAAAAAAAATAAAAACAATTGACAATTTTGATATCAACTCCTTAGCATTCTAGTATAGAATTTATTATTATTTTATCTAGAACTCGTGCGTTGTTCACCAACTTTTCCGTTTGATTTTAAGTTTTTTTATTTATATATTTTACTGGACGTATCTCATGTTTTGGTATTACGCTCGAATTGATCCCAGTTAGGAAATTACGAGTAGTATTTTAAGGCGTCTAATAACTAAAATACTATAGCAGAGCTATACAAAGAACTTTATATATATATCTAATTGTATAGCTCATAGAAAAGCTCTGGCTAAAGCTGTGAAACATTGTCTTTTTGTTTTGTATTTGTCATAATTTTAGTGTAATTAATTTGTATTGTTTTATAAAAATACAATTGGTTTTGTTGGTGAACCTCGCACACCATTCATTCTTCATTTGATTTCAATTTAAAGACTGAGTTACATTTTAGGCTTACTTAAGATTATAATATATATATAATGTATATAGTATATTTCATATGAGAATAGAGAGTAATGTGAGGGACTGTGTGTGGACTGCATGTGATAGAGAGAGCACTAAATTTGGCTAAATTCTAAGTTTACATTATAGTAGTTTATAGTTATTCAAAGCATAAAGTATTTATATATTCAGAAAATAAAGGCATGGCAAGTTAATCTCTAAGTGAAACGCAAAAAATAGCAATACAACTTCAAGTTGTATTTAATAAAAAATAAAACAAACAAAATAGAAATTAGAACTTATTTTTAAGTTCATTAAATATTTTGCCTTATTATAATTCATACATAGATGGATATCAATCATTCAATCAATAAATAACATTAGAGCTTAGACTAAAAAGAGTTTAAAAAGTTGTAGTTAGTTGTCCTAGATAAGATAGATAGAGAGACAACGGTGTTAATATAAAGATCCTGTTTCATTCATTAAGTTTATGTTTTGCTTAGTTAAAATTTAAGTTTAAGTTACTAAGCGAGTGTGTGTGTCCTAGCTTATAGCAAGCCTATTTGTTTAGTAACAGTAACAGTAACTGTATCATGTATCTGTATCTTGAACTTGTATTTGTATCTGTATCTGAGTTTTTGTGTTGCACAAAAGGCACACACAAAGAAAGGCATCTAAATTAAAGAGAATTATAAAGATTAGTACGTTGACATACTTAAACATATTTGTATATATATTAAGATCAAGAGAGAACCACAGCAGTAGTCAGTATTTGGTACCTTAAACTTGGCTCTAATTGGACTAGGCTTAAAACGTACCACAACAATGACAAATGGCAGAATGGCGGATAACAGATGATAGCCTCTTGCTCTACTTACCCCTCTAAAACAAAATTAACGTCGATATTTGCTATTGGCGCTGGCACCGGTGGCCACCGAACCATTGGATACATTTTTGGGCACAGGACCTGACGATGGCCCATTGCCACTTGGCGGTGGAGCAGCAGCATTGTAGGGCGCATAACCAGGTGCTGGGGGCTGTGCGTTATCTGAAACAAACGCGTAAACGCCATCAATGACAGCCATTCCAATTATAACTTGATCCACTTACGGTAGCTGCTGGGCGGTGCCGCTGTGTACGGATTCATGCGGTTGCCGTTCATGTTGTTGTGTTTGGTGGGCCCACCGCCGTAGTTCTGCTGATAGCCAGTGCCGAAGTTCGGCGGTGCCGGTTGCTGTTGCGGTGGTGGCGGCTGATGCGGCGGTGGTCCTTGTGTCAGCGGCATGGAACCAGGCACCGGCGGTGCCGCCGAAACTGGCATATTCCAATTGCCCACCGCTGGTGGTGGTGGACCGCCACGATGATGATTCACAGGCGGTACACCCGGTGTAGGTGGCTGTCCAGCAGGTGGACCACCCCATTGATTGGCATGCCACTGCTGGGCACCTGGCGGTGGTGGCGGCGGTGCATTCCAACCGTTTTGTGCAGGTGGATAGGCGTTCCATGCATTCATTTGCGGTGGAGGCGGCTGCTGGTAGTACGGCTGCATAGGCGGCGGTGGTCCCCAGTAGTTGTAGTTTGGTGGCGGTGCAGACATTGGTGGTGGCGGTGGCTGGTGCTGATATGGAGGCATTTGCTGCGGCGGAGGCACGGGGGGACGGTAACCGGTTGGTGGCATATTTGCCTTTGGTGGCGGCTGTTGTTGCTGCTGCTGCAGCTTGTTGCCATTGGCCGCAGGACCTCCCTGTGGCAATCTATCTTTCTTTTCCAGATTGTAGATGGACTTCTTAACATCGACGAGCACGTACTTAATAGAGTGTTGTCGTTGAACTGCAAACAAGTTACAGAAGATGAAAAGCGAGCGTTGAAATTAAATACTAATCCATATACTCACGTATTGCCTTGTCCACCGCATCATAGTCATCGAATTCAATGAAAGCAAAGCCTCGGCGCTTGCCTGTAGTCTTATCTGTTAATAGTTTCACTGAGACCACATTTCCAAATTGCAGAAAATATTCACGTAAACAATCCTCGTCATGATTGTCCTTCAGTCCACCCACAAATAACTTTTTAACCGATATATTTGTTTCGCGCGTTTCACGCTCCGGGCGTGGCAGTGCACGCTTTGCCTCGACAGTTCTAGATAAACGTAAAATAATTACATTATGATTTGCAAACACACAAGTTTACGACTTTTCGCACTTACTTTCCGTCGATGATATGGGGCCGGTTCTCTTGCGCAGTATCAACCATAGCGGACTTTGTGTATGTGATAAAGCCGAAACCACGAGATCTTTTTGTAGCCGCATCTCGCATCACAACAACATCAACGACTTTGCCCCACTGTGAGTAAAACACTTTAAGGGCCTCCTCGGTAGTGTAGGGCGCCAGGCCGCCTATAAACAGCTTACGCAAATGCTCCAGCTCACATATATCCTGCAGGTACGTACAAAATTATTTACACAGTTGGGTGGTTGAATATGCATGTGTTTGTGTGTGTATGTATGGGTAGTTTTTTTTAACGACAGTGTGCGTGCGTGTGCGGTGAATTGCTGGATTTTAAGTTCAACTTACATCTTCGTCTTTGATTTCAAATATTTCAGGTGTCGCCTCATCAGCGGAGTCCTCCAAATTGATAGTTTGTGTTGTGTTTGCCATAGTTGGCGCACGTTTTATTTAATTTACAAAAAAAATGCAAAACTGCAGCTCGTTAGACACGCACACGCTTCAGTTGTATTGTGTCGTTCAGAACTAGCTCGAATGAACTGCTCACTTTTGTGAACAAGCGAGCGAACAAATTCCCGATGCAGTGGTGCCAGATCAATTTTTTCCGCCACTGATGTGAGTTGATTTTAATATTTATATGAGAAAATTGGCTAAAACAGCAGCTGGTGGTCTTTATTTAATGTTTACATGATTTTAAATAATTAGCTGTAGTAAAAAATGTATTTAGTTTAGCAATAAAATGCTCAGCAGATTATTTCACCGGCCACCGGCATAGTGCCGAACGAACGCAGAGCTACAGGTTCGAACTACTGAACTGCTTCAATTGAGCTACGATGAACAAGTGAAGTGTGTCGGCCCTGGTTTGTTATTGTTGCGCAAACTCTCGGATTCTCGAATTAAGTCATTAAAATTCACATTTGGGTCAAACTCAAAAAGAACAGATGTCAAAACAGTAGCAAAAACAAATGCAGTTAACGTAGGTAAGTCGCGTGTATTTATGGGAATTTATAGGAATGTTTTATAGCTGCAGTTGCCATGGAACCTGCGTACTGCTTGTCAGCGCTGCAAGATTTGGCGGCTAAAAAGCCGAGCGCCACGAAAAAGGCCAAAACAACTTTTCAGCTGTGAATTTATGTGTAATTTTATTGTTAATGAGTTTCTCTTAAGATAGCAACTTAAGTGTTAAATAATTTAAAGCTCTATAAAATATGCCAAATGCTTAAGTGCTAGCAAGAATTTATAAGCGTCGGTGGTGGCACAAAACGGCGACGACGCTGCTCCTCCTCCTGATCCTGCTGCTGCTCAGTGTGCACTGCGCTGCTGCTGCTGCTGTTGGTGTAGTTGGTGCTGGTTGAAGTGGTTGTTGTGCCGCTGCTGCTCTTCAATGTCGGCATAATTTATGTCCTTAACCAACGGTGCTGGTAACAAAGACGGCAATGACGTGGGCGATCCATAGTAACCCACTCCAGACGCCCACGCCGGCTGTGCCCAGGAGCGCTGTGGTGCTGGACGGAGCGGTCGTCGATGTCGCGTAACTCGTTTGGCCCATAATAGTGCTCATAAAACCATTGGCCACGACAAAGTTCCTGCAAATTGATTGTATCGTGCATTACATTAAATGAGCCAAGTTTCCAATGAACCCAGGAGGAGTACTCCCTACCCTTCCCCCTACCAAACCTATCTAATTGGGTTTGTGTGCGCGTAAATGTCGTAAAATTAATTTCGTGTTAATTTTATGTGAGTACATCAATTAAATTTGTGACATTCTTTGAGTTACTTCCGTGGCCAATTTAAGGACCCTTCCCGTTTAAGGGTTGTTCCTATTTTTCTGGCACATTTTATTTTTGTCTTTGACTCACTCACCTGTAGTGCTGATCAATTTGCGCTTTCTCAATCCTCTTGTCCTTGGCCCGACGATTCTGAAACCAAATTTTGATTTGTGTCTCCGTCAAGTGAAGCGTCTCCGCGAGCTCAAAGCGTCGACTCCGCGAGATGTACTCATTGCGATGAAACTCCACCTCCAATCTGAGTGTCTGCTCTGTGCTAAATGTGGTGCGTTGTCGCCTCTGACGTCCTTCCTTGCGCCGACGACGAGCCACTAAAAAGTAGACAAAATGGTTAGGAAATCCAGCTCAAATTCTTGAGCGGCACAAACAATAGTTTCGTAGGATAATAGAGATGTCGAAGCGAAATTAATCTTACATTAAGAAACCATCAAATTGTGCTCAGCCCTTGGTTAACAATAATAGACTATTCATGGCATAGTTGCGTGAGCTCAAGTTAAACAAATAATTAACCAGGTTAACGCCTTCCGCCCTCAACTGTCCTCCCTTTGTTCCTCCCTTGCCACTCCTACATCTCTCAATTTCCCAACGTTGATCGCGTTTGTAGAGCACATTAAACTGCATTTTACACGTGTTCTTCCACTGTCTATTAGCTTCAGTTCTACTGCCTCCTGTTCTCCCCTTCCCTGCCCTTTTATAAGCTCGCATCCTCCCACCCTTGTACAAACTCAATCTGCGCCGGGAATCTGTCGACAATGCCAACAGCTGTCTGCCATCCTCCCATTGTCCTTGCTCTTGTTGTGCTCATAACAGTCATCATAATTATACACTCACCATCATGGGTATTCGAGGTTTATCAAAAGGTTTTTATGCTAAGTAAAAAGTGTATTAATTTCACTCTGAACATTATAAACAATTCATCAGAAAATATTAGTTTATTAACTTTAAAAACACATGGAATAGTCTTCATGGTGTGTTTTAGAAACAATGTTATTAAAATTAATAAAAATTTGGTTTTAAAAACAATATTTTAAATTATTTTTCGTTACTAAAAACTTTACTATTTCATCTTTAAAAAAATTAACAGGCTTACAAAATTCTAAAATTTATTTGCACATTATTTTTATTAAAAATTAAATGTATAATAAATCAGAAAATCATTTTACAAATGAGAATATATTTAATATACACTTTTTATATATTTTATAGTTTTTATAATGTATTAAATATGTTCTAAACTATTTTAAAAACCAAAAATAATGCATCTAGTCTTTTTAGTTAACAAGCACTGATAAAAGTTTGCTTCATTTAACTAAAAATAATGTTTTCTATACAGTTTAAATAATTTATTTTACTGACAATCCATTTAAGGGTATCTTAAGATGCCTCATATTGTAAATAGATATTTTTGTTTGCATTTGATTGCGGCGTCAGTGTTAGCCAAGCGAACATTATGCTGTAGCCACGCCCATTGCCATTGTCTGTTTCCCTTACGCTGATTACGCAGCCTAATTGTTGTTTTTCTTCCCGCTCCCCGCTACCACTCCCCCTCTCTCTTACCTACAAGTGAAATCTGTAAAGTTTTTCCCACTTTTGGCGAGGACGAGCTAATCCTTGGTTTGCGCCTGATTACCCTTTGCCTGACTAACTCCCAACTTGCCTAAGCTCCTGGCTTTGGCTTACACATATTTTTTTGTTGCTTCTTTTGGATTCCACTCTCTTTCTGTCTTCTTCTTTTTTTGAAATCACGTGTGAAATTCGATACGACAAGTGTCCTTTTCAGGGACTGGGCACAAGTGTTTCTCGCCCATTCTCTGTGTGTTACTTTTTTTTAGGTTTCCTGTTTGAGCTCAATTACAAAGTTTATTTTTTTTTTTAACAGTGATATGCTTATTACCACTGTGCAGCGCACATTATTAACCACTGTGCGTAGTAGTTACCCCCTTCCCCTTCGCTCGAACGACCTTTAAGCGTTAAGACCGCAAGTGCATAAATGCGAGTTTTTACAGCTGAATGAATTTTAATATTTTCTTAATTTCTTTCCATTTTTTTCTCACTCTCTTTCTCTCTCCTTTCTCCTTGGCTGCTTTCTTATTATTTTCCTGCTTCTGCTTCGGCTGCGTTTTTCATTTTTTCTTCAATGATTTCGCTACGAGTCCAATGATATTCAATCACTTTTTGTTTTCGTTTTTTACTGAGCTTTTTTTAAGTTCCTGCGGAACTAAAGTTTTTTTTCTGGCGTTTTTTAAGTTTTCCTAATTTGTGCAGCTGCAATTTAAGTGTGTGAAAGCGTGTGAAAGTGCTTGCACTTCCTTTATTGCTAAATTGATCACTTTTGGCTCATTACAGGTGTATTCGCAATGCTTGCTCCCATGTGTTTCTGCTGCAGGAGCTTCCGGCTGCTGCTCCAAGCGAGAGCAGGATTAAGAACAGCTCCCATCAGGTGTATGGCAGGCAATAAGGAATCGAACATAGAGGTAAGTTTGAGACTAGACTTGATGCATATTAAAACAGCTGTAGAACCTAAAACGTTTTTGCTCCCAAGACTTCTTTAGATAACTTTTAAAGCTATCTTTAAAACTTTCTTGTTAAAGCTTTTAACTGGTATTGAAGGAGCTTTTAATCTATTTTGTTTATATACGATCTTTAATACACTTTTTTTCCTTTTTATTTTCTTCTTTTCCCCAGATTCCCCCCGAACCCACCACCTGCTGCATGTCGGGATGCGCCAACTGCGTTTGGGTGGAATATGCTGAGAGTCTGGCCAAATTATTGGGTGACAATGATGAGCGTGCTCGTGAAATCGTGCTATCCAAAATCACTGATCCCAATTTAAAAATGTTTCTGAGTGTGGAGCTCAAAAACTTGAAACTTATAAGGGAGCAAAAGGCGGCAGCGACTACAGAAAAACCCGCAGAGACACCAAAATAGTTCAAATTCTAGCACAAAATTTCAAGTAATTAAAAAAATCAAAAGTAAATAAGAAGTTCAACTAAATTTATAGTTGTTGGATAGCTTATGCAAAACTCCAGTCGGCTTAAAACGGAGTCTATTATTTATTAAATTATATTATTTTGACAACTTCATAAATCTCGCAAGGATATGTTCAAATATTTTTATTTTAAAAATGTTTAAGCAGTTATAAAATGTGGTAATTAATTACTGAATTATCAAAATATATTTTTTATAATGCTTTTTTCTAGTTTAGTTGTTGATATAGAATAGAAAATATTTGACTAAAGCTTAGCTAGTCAATTTATTCAGGGATATTTAGCATAATTTTTAAATGTTAAATAAATAAATGAAAATAAATTTTGTTTCTTAAAAATGTTTAAGTTATTTATTTTTTAAATATTTAATAATTTAAAATTCACTTACAAAAAGCCGAAAATCCCGCTGTGATGTGGGGATCAGTGGTGAAACCAGGAAACCCCAAGGCCGTCGGTGAAGCGCCGGTTGAGAGCGCTCTGTACGCCGTATACTCCGCCGGAGGAGCATGCAGTTCGTAGGGCGGACAACCGATTAAGGAAACGCGTTCGTCACTTATCGAAATGTCCGGAGAGGATGCACTGCCTCCGTCGCTCTGATAAGGAGTCTCGAGGTGAGTACCAACGTCGATGTCACCGTTTTCACTCTTGTGCGTCCGCGTCTCGAGATGCCCGTAGAGACGTTCAAAGAACTGCCGCGGAGACGATGGACGTTGCGGTGTAGCGATTTGTGTTTTTGTCGGATTCGGCGATTTGTTAATGTCATTCGCAATTTGTGGCGTGGATGGATTTGGTTGCAACATCTTGAGCACTTGATTGAAACCGTTAGTTGTGATAAGCACCTGAACTAATCACCTCAATACTCGACGAGCGACTGAATTTGTCATTACTTCCGATGTCGAAGTTGACCACAAGGACTCAGGACGCAGGACGCCATGGTCAAGCAGACAGAGGCGCTGATAATTTTGTGGCATATTAAAATCAACAAGCCGCTTAAAATTGTAGTTAATAAAAAACACGATGCGGCGCAACTGATAAAAAAAAGAGCGTTGCGCTCATTGGCTAGCAGTTTTCTTTTTTCAACCCCTGGTTTATTTCCGTTTTTAAATGTCCGTTAAGGGTAGTAAACAGGATAAGCGCCGCCCATTTTTTTGCCAAAGCAGCATATCAGATAGCTTTATTTCATACAAAATGCGTCACCCAAATAAACTGATTGGTATGACACTCCAGCGCAAGTCTCTACTTTAGTTTGATTAAAGTCAGCGTTCTTAGGGACACGTGAATACTTCGAATGTATTATTTTGTGGTAATTTTTAAAACAAATACAAAGACTTATGCTTAATACTTTTAAAAAATGCATGAGAAACCAAAATAAATTTAAATGCACTAGCGCCGCTTAAGGCTGACAGCACCATCGAGTACCAGCCTTTGGTATCGATACAGTTAATTAAAAAATACTTATGTATCGAACCCGTGACACATAATTCATTGCCTATCGATTCCATTTCAGATGTGTTATCGGTGCGGCCGACCATCTCTACATTATTTTTGGCTGCAAAATAAAATCTAACATTCTTGATTGGTACAATTGAGTGAATAGACCAAATAAAATGTCGTATCAATTGTATCGCAATACCACGCTGGGTAATACCCTACAGGAGAGTCTCGACGAGTTAATACAGGTAAGCTCAACCCACAGAACGCTTTAAAGTGAAACATCAGGTTGAGACTGCAGCTGCGTCGCAAACAGTCCAGCGTCACTGTCAACCAAATATAATTGTTGCACATTTGTCATGAGTTTACTAAGTGTAAATGTGACTGCACCTTAAACTCAGTCACGCGTAACGAATTAACTATATTTGCAAATGAAAAATTGTTTTTACTTTATTTTATCAAGTCGACAATACTTTTCATGCACTTGAACCCTTAATAAAACATATGTTTACATTAGCAAAGTGATTCAAATATGCATTTTGTTTTATTTTTAGTATGGACAGATAACTCCCGCTCTGGCCTTCAAGGTGTTGCTGCAGTTCGACAAAAGCATAAACAACGCATTAAATCAGCGAGTCAAGGCTCGTGTCACATTTAAAGCTGGAAAATTGAATACATATCGTTTCTGTGACAACGTCTGGACCCTAATGCTGAACGATGTGGAATTCCGAGAAGTGCATGAGTTTGTCAAGGTTGACAAGGTCAAAATTGTTGCCTGCGATGGCAAGAGTGGCGATTTCAACTGACAGCAAGAGAAGCCAACAAATAACGTTGCAACGCATTCTACTTTTTAAGTTCTATTGATAAGGTTGATTCGGCTGATTTTAACTGTGAACTCAGCATATAGTGGAAGTAAACTGTTAATTCAAAATATGTCTATCATTTGTTTTCTTTTCAAACGTATAAATGGGTTTTTAAGCTGTACATTGAAGAATTGATGTGCATTGATCAAATTTGACTGCTATTTCGAAGCTAATATTTGATTTGAATTCACCCGCTACGAAAATTTTATAACAGCACATAATCAATATTGTATAGCTGCTATTATTGTGGGCCTTATAAGTTACATACAACATTTTCGTTTTTAATAATTAAAAACTTAATTAGTTGCCTATGGATCGATTAATTGTAAATTTGTAATTAACAAAGGCCTGGTATCGATAGATCCTCAATTCCGATTACACATGCACTTTACAGAGA
Organism: Drosophila acutilabella; assembly: GCA_035046005.1. NCBI lineage: Eukaryota > Metazoa > Arthropoda > Insecta > Diptera > Drosophilidae > Drosophila > Drosophila acutilabella. The sequence continues at coordinate 8,706,576 of JAWNOK010000003.1, forward strand.
CAATCGATATAAAAGTAAGAGTTTGTTAAATATACTGTATTTTACATGCCTTTTTTTTGCGTTTCTCATAATTTATATAAAATAGATAATTACAAATATAAAACACATTATTATTATCAATTGTGTAATCGATATATACACACTATCGCCTGTGAAATTATCGTGGTTACCTTTCGACTATCGATATTTCGATAATATATCAACATCCCTAGTTTCGGTGTACAAAACGCAACAACAGCGCGTCGTGTTCGCACGGAGACCGCCGCTTGAAGCATATCTAGAATTTTTGAAACGGCAAATTGTTATAATCGAACGTCAAATCGCAAAAGTTTTAATCGTTGTTATAAAAATATAACTTGAAAGTGTTTTAAATTATTGTAGTCAGTTGCGAATGCATATCAACTGCAAGCTCGCGAAATGCAGCAAAAGTTTAACTGCGACAAGTGAAAAAGGGTGTAAAAACGTACGAAAATATTTCGATTGCAATTAAAGTTGCTAAATAAATTGTTTTTCAAAAGGTAAAAATACAATTGTGTGCTCATAAAGTAAAATCCACTTGCTTTGGCTTGTAGGTGTATCTATATACATAAACATGTATATGTTAATTTACATACATGCATGTTTGCGTCGTGTAGACTCTGTGAATGTGTGCGAGTGTGTGTGTGTATGTAGGTGTGTTGTGTGGAATTATTAGTTGGTCTGACTGAGCGCAGAGAAAACGGAAAAAGGAAAAGGCAAACGCGTAAAATATATAAAAAAAAAGTGCATTCATCTTGAAACTGCGCGTGTTAATATTGTGTTTGATTTCGACCAAAGCAAATAATAACAGTGAATCAATAAAGTGGTGCTGTAGTTGTTGTTGTTTTGCTGCTGTTGCTGTTGCCGTTGCAAAGCCCTTGAAGTGTTGCAGAAATGTAGCTACATACATACAAACAAACAAAAATATATGTATGCATGTGTGCACGTAGAGTACCGAAAACAGAAAACAAAGTATAAAGGAAAGCAAATCACAAACGACGTTGTTATTGTTTTTGCTTTTTGTTTTTGTTGCGTTTGAAGTGGCCGAAACTGCATGATTAAGCTGTATAAAACGCAAAATATAAACAATAAATACACACACACAAACACCTAGACATGACGATGTCTGTGTAGAACTTTGCGCTTTCTACTTTTGTATTTGTTGCTTTTATTGTTAACAAGTACATTTTGTTATTAATTTTATGGCATTCATATTCCGTCTTGTTTTTTTGTTTTCTGCGTTGTCTTCGAGTCCAATTGGACTCCCGCTGAGTGGCAGCAACTTCTTAACGGAATTTCAAATATTTCTGGCAAAGTGCAGCTAAAAATAACAACAACAATAATTCAAACTAAGCAATTATAACAAATTCTTCTACTTAAAAAAGGTTTAAGAATACATCGTCAAAATTGATTTCCGTCGGATCAAAATCTTTACCTCAAAACTGGATTATAATAAATCCGTTGATATTGGCACGCAGCAGGAAAACAATTCTGGGGTAACCAACAAAATGGTCAAACGGTAAGTAAATGCATTCAAAGTAATGAGTAAATATGACAATACTGTACATCATTCAAATATTGATAAGCATATTGCATTTCCTTATCAACGCTGCTGTTGCTGGTGCTGCTGCTGCCGCCGCTGCAGTTCATTAACCCATTTTGTATTGCCAAGAAATTAGCGAACGCCCATGCGCATATCCATATCTGTCGTAGACATTATTTTAAAAGGCTATTTTTAGATTTATTTGGATTTATTATACTAAGGACTGAGTCTATTGAACTTCTGTTTGACTGGCTGATAAAAAAACCCCAAGAATTATAGCGCACTTTATTGTTGTTAATTGTTTAGCTGCAGGGTGTGATGGGGTCGGGGGCTTGTTTTTTTTTTAACTACGTCGCAGTCTGTGTTTCACTTTGTTTGAATGACTTTAACCATGTTCCGAGCATATTTAAGTGCTCCACCAACAACCCCCAACGTTGTCATCAGAAAGAAGAATGGAGAAAAACACACCCCTCTCTCAGCTGCAGCCACCACCACCACCAACAACACCAGCGGTGGAAACAAACAGATCCAACACACTCAGGCGACAAGCGGCGTCGCATAAATTTTGTTGTGTGCGTTTTCCGAAAAATCAAAATGTAAAAGCACAACAACAACAACAACAAATGAAGAAAAGCCAACGCGGCAACAGCTCAACGCATGCGCCTTGACGTCATATGAACAACAAAAACAAAAAGAAACGACAACAACCACACGGCTGTGTATGTTTTTGTCTGCAATTTGATTTTCTACACAATTTTATGCTTTCTCATCTGTTCTGAACACTCCAAAATAGCAGTCCTGTTTTGAAAAAAAAAAAAAAAAAACACTAACAGCAACAACAACAAAGAGAATGAGCAGCAGTATGAGAACGACAGCATAAATAACTGCATACGTTGCACTCTCTCGTATGTTCGCGTGTTTCCTTTATACCTTTACACAAATGCATTCATACATACACATGCATATGTATGTATGTACATACTTACACATATGAAGATGCTCTTCTCTTTGTCTCTTATGGACTCATGCTTGTTGTTATTTTAGATGTTAGCGGCGCTGTGCCTCTGCCTTTGCTGTTCTCTGTTTCTACCTCGAACAATATTTTCCATTACTTTGTCGCGATGTTTGTTGATATTTCTTGTGTTCCCCCAGTCTCAGCAGGTTCTTGTTGCATTTTTACAGTTGCTTTTTCGGTCGCTTGTCGCGCCCCCACTCAGCCCTAAACCACTGCACAGGCAGTCACGCAGGCAGCATCATTTACAACGACAACAACTGCATCGATTCTGGTCATTTTATTGTTTTTTACCTGCTTTGTTCGCCTTTTGTTTTGACCACGAGCACAGTAACGCAGTTGTAGTTAAGTTTCCTGCCTACCCGGTTGCTTATTTATCGATATTTATCAGGCGCTGTCTTATCGTTGTGGTTGTCCCTCTCTGGCGCTCTCCTTTTCTTTCCAGTGCTCTTACTTCCTGATGCCGACCTGTTCGCCTGGTTGTTGTTCTTGTGTTGCTGCTTCTCAGTTGCCGATCACCTTCCAGCCTTCCATGCATACACATGTATTTCTGTACGTGTATGTGCTTACATCTACCCGCATTATTGTAGTTGTTGTCGCTGCTGCCTCTGCAGATCTTGCTGCCTGTTTGCATTATTTTGTGTTTATTAAATTTTTCAAACATACATATACATATATATATTTATAAGCATGTATGTGATGTGTGCATGCAGTTGCCTGCTTGAAAATTTATTTGTCTGCATCCCATTATACATTATGTATGTATGCATGCATATGCATGTAGTATGCACTTGTATTGGTGAATGTCTGCGTAGTCAATGGATAGCCTGCTTACCCTTCCCACTCTCTCTCATTCGCTTTCTCATTTGCTCTCGCTCTATCGCCGCTCTTTGCTGCTGTTTATTCTTTTCGTTCAGTTTGGCGATTAAAATTAAATTTTAATTCCGTTGTTATTGTCTGACTGCTGTTCCTGCTGCTGCTGCTGCCGTTGTTGTTGTTGTTGTTGATGGTGTTATTATTGTTGATGTTGCAGCCATTGCTCTGTCTCCGCCTCTCTTTTTCATTGAGCATTGCTTTGTTTTACGACTTCCTTGTTGCCTGGCAGCCAATCTCCAGTATTTCCCTTCCTACATTCTCTCTCCACCGCTCCAGTCACCTTCATCATCATTGCATGTTGTTAGCCTGTTGCGCTTAGCAACATTCTGCCCATTTGTTAAGTGCAAATTTATTTATGAAAAGCTGCCACACACGCACACACACACAAGTGTGCATAATTAACCGTTATTATTCATACTCATGATTCATGAAGCTGCTGTTGTTGTTGTTGTTATCTTGATGCTGAGTTTGGCATTTGTCATAGCGTGGGAGCAATACACGTACGTACCAACTTGTAGATACAAATGTATCTATGTGAGTAAGCACGTAACTATTTATTCAGATTTTAAATGCACAGTTTGTAAGCACTGTTGAAATGTTAGTACAAATTATACCTATGGACCTAGTTAGATTAATTGGCTGTAGACACAAATGTATCTTTCCAATCAAAATTATCTAGAGATGTGTTTGAATGTATCTATTAATCTATTGTTTGAACTTCCTTAAGTTCAATGTATTATTATGCACTAATGGAATCATATGTGCACGAAATCCAAAGGTTTTTATTTAGAGTGCTATAGATTGTTTATTTTTTTATGGTGTTTAGAGAATGTTTACCTGTAATGTTGCCCCCAGCTTATTCAATAGGCCTTTTTGCATTCAAGTTAAGCCCTGAAACTTGCTTGTTCTTCTTCGATTACTTTGTATCTGTATCTACGTATCTGCAAGCGCTTAGCTCTAGCTTAGTTCAACGTAGCCTTAACATTTTGCATTTGTTTGAGAAAGAAAAGCTGACAGGCAGCAGAAGCTAGAAGCTGCTGCGTCAGCAAACGTTGCCTTTAACATTATAGCTTTTTTTAATTTTTGCGTGGCAGACAGAATGAGCCACAAAAGCTGATAAGAGGCAGAAACAGCAGCAACAAAAAAATTACCAACTAAAACAAAAACAGAACTAGTAGGAAGAACTACAGTCCAACGAGATGACTGCAATAGACCCTGCACTCATTTTGTTTTAAAGACGTAGAATTAATATTAAGTATATGGAATGCTAACAAGAATTTCTTTTAGTTCGGGTTTAACAAACAGAATTGGCCTTTAGTACATTTGAAGTACAGGGTCCTTCTAAACTGTATACTGAATATAATCATTCAAGTTAAAATATGTACACGTGACCTGGTTTTGATGCTTCATGCACGCGGACTATAATTACAAACGTTGTCTACACACATGTGTGTGGGTGAGAAAGTGTGTGTTTGTGTGTGATAAGAAATGTGTGCTTAGAAGCGTCAACAGCAAAGTCAGCAGTTGAAATAAGTCAACAACATTTCACTCGTCTCGAGATTAAAGAACTTCGAATCTTTATCCCACTTCAAAGTGCATTCAAATAAGTTTAACTCAACTTTTCAGATGTCAAAGTTCATTGTCAAAATATTGGCCTGTGTGCCGTACTGTGCCGTGCTGCGTTTAACTGTAATATTCGCTGCTGACCGAACTGGCGATGAGTTCAAAGTTCATGTGGCATGCATCTTCTTTTATCAGTCTCCATCTCTCATGGAACCCAATTTGACTTTTGCGTGCATTGCCATTTGAACTCGACTCATCGCAAAATTCCCGGCAAAAAATCTCATTTCAAGAGTTTGCGATAATCAACTAAAGGGGATTTTTGACCCATTTAAGTTGCATGTTGGAGACCCAAGTGAAAGTTTCCTTAATTTTCTTTTGGTCGATAGTTTTTGGTTAAGCCATTTTACAGCAATTTACAACAATTTACGACAAATTTGCATTTGGGCTTTTCATGTGAGTTTGAAATGTGTGAAAAATGAAAGTGAAAACGTTGAATGAAAAATTCATTTAACGATGGCGCTGATTGGATTGTTAAAATCCAAAAATGATGATCAATTGTAAACTTAGTTTGAAGTAGATATAAATAATGTACTTGATTAATCATTTTATTGAGTGCAGGAAATTCAAATTATGTTGTTAATGATAAAAACGATTGTGTCATGAAAATAAATGTTATTGGGGAATTTTCAGTCAAAAGATTAATTGGATTTTTTAAGTAGATCAGTTTTTAAAAGAATGGGTGCTACTTAAGTAACTTTTAGGGTGATTATTAATCTTACAACAGTGTTAGGGGAAAACTTATGTATTATTTATATATTAAATTTGAAAGATACAGAAAAGAAAACTGTTGAGTATTGAAGTATAGTCGCTATAGTAGTTACAAAGGAATATTTATTTAAAGAAATCTTAAAATAAGGCTGTATAACAGTATTTGTCCAGTTTATAATCTTAACTAGATAAATATCACTAAATTTAATATTTTTTTTCTATTATTTAAGGAGTATCATCTTTTAACAAGTTTCCTAAAACATATTAAAGTTAACAGTAATGTTAAGCATGTTAAAAGTGATTCTATCGATGTTAACATTAATGTTAGTGGTGAATGTTACTGTTAATGTTAATACAAACATGTTTCCTATGTTTTTGGACTATCTTTAATAATATATATAACTATACTTTATACATTCCGAAATTGTCTTTAGTGCAGGCCTGTCTTTATACATATACATACATTAAACTGAAAGCATTCCCATGTGAAACAGAAAGCGCAAAAAATAGGGGAGATGCAAAAAATATGAAATGCAAAAAAAAAGGAGCTGACGCAGGATACGTAATACTGTGTGCAGGATATGAGCGTTGCTGAGTTGCAGCTGCAATGAGAAACTTGCACACATCCTGTGCTCTGTTCCCAGTGCAGCAACAACATAAAAAGTGACAACGTTGTCGCAGGCAACAACAAGTTGAAGAAGAACAACGTGAAGAAGAGCAACAAAAACTTTGATGTCATGTCGTTGTCATTAATATATGTAGATGCAGAGCCCCTCAGACCACAGACGTGGAACTGACAAAATGACAAACTGACGAACTGACAAACTAACAAAGCCGTCATGTCTGGGCTTTTGGAGAAGGCGTTCATAAAGAGGTCGCACTGTAGAGGGAAGTGGGCGTAGTGTTTGTGCCTTGTCTTTTGCTCTAAGCTTTTGTGCAATGATTTGACCTTAATTCGCTGCTGGCACATTGCACTTTAAATGCACACACGCGCCATCTGTTGTGTCCTTTAAGAACTTTGAACTTTTTGTTGCGAAAAGTGTTTCCGCTTTGCGCAGCGTCTTTATGCCACTTATGCTACAGTAAAACCTGTCTAAGAATCCTTTGTGAGTTTTTGTTTTAACTCCATGCGGGTGCCCGCAAAAAACTTGAGGAAATGGAGGTCATTGCTCTTAGCTCTTCGCACTTGAATGTTATTAGATATCCATTTATAATACTTACAAATTCTCTCTCTTTCTCTTTACAGGTAAGTTCCGCTTGAATGCGCTTCTATTGGTACTTAGACCCACACGTGACCCACGAAGTTGGAATTGGGTTTGTCTTCAGCTTTAAAATATGTATCTGTTTTTTTCTGTGCTTAAAATATGGCAAAAATGCTCAATGTCTTTCTCAGCTCTTGTTGAGTTTTCAACAATTAATTTCCCACACAAGCTCGCAGAGATGACAAGGCACCAAAATGGGGAAATTCCTAGCCCACAATAGCCAACAAGACAGAGACACACACACGTACACACACACTTAGTTATTGTTCATATGTTAAATACGTTTTCATTTTGGCAACACTATTGTGGGCCGTTGTTAAAGTCTGTCTCTATTTGCACTTTGTACCGACAATGTGTGGGATTTAAAGCAAAAAAAAAAAACAGCTAAAAAGAAGAAGCAGCAGCACTTTGAGCACCTCAAAAATAACTCAATTTGGCCTTGTACACTTTTAGTGGCTTTTTGCCACTCGTACAGTTAACTGTTAACTGGCCCAATTACAAGACCACAAAACTATGTGAAAATCGTCAGCTCATTTAGCTAACACTCGAAATGTGTAAGAGAGTTACATTAGCTCTATAAAATGCATTTAAATCTAACAAATGGCAATTAAACTAAGACATTTATTGCTAACTTTAGCTATAAAATCAACTGTACAAGTGTAAAGTGATTTAGAATGGGTTTTGAAGGAATATTTAAGTTATTTATGAGACTAGGGAAAAGGTAGAGTGGGTTTCTAGGATTAATAATGAACTTTTATAGGCAATAAAAATAACTACACTTTATATTTTATAGTAGAAACGTTTGCAATTACTTATATAAAGGTTACATGTATTTTACAACTTTATTGTAGGGTATCTGTCAGTCGAAAACTCTCTGTAGTGGACATGCTACTTAATTATAGTTGTATAAATTGAATTGAATAGTGATAAGTTTTAAAATTGTTCGCTTTGCTTATCTACAACTCATTCATTATGCGCTAAAACTAGTGGGATTTAGTATTTAATTTAAATACTAAAATATTCATGGGCATGTGTGGTAGTTTAATTACCATTACCGGATGTTGTCACACACACACACACTCCTACCTGTTAGTCCTGTTAATTTGGCTTAAAATGAAATCTCTTGAATGTTTTTAAGCTTTAAACTGCGATAGCTTTTTCCTCCCTCATCTCGTGCGTCAGTTCTGGTATTTTCTGGTATATGCTTAGTACATATTTAATACTAAATGCGGGCAGGTATATACATATTTGATGGGTATTTTCACTCCCCCAAGTAAACTCGGTTTTAGCTCGCTTGTGTGCCCATTTAGTGACCCAATTAATCTGTTTACTTGCATAATTTCCACGTTAGTTAATGCGTATTTGCAGTGGTGTGTGTGTGTCTGTTTGTTGTGCGCGTTACTTTTCGCGCAATTTTCAAATTGCAAACAAAGTTGATGGAACCAAACGCCGACGATGAACAACAAAGGCGCGACTTGGTATTTTTGGGTAGGTTTTCTGGTCTTTGCCTTCGTCTCTGGTCTGGGTCTCTGGGGGATTGATTTGTAACTGCAACCAGACACACTCATAGGTACACACACCGAGGCACACACTCATACACACGCGTCTACTTGATAACTATTGTTGTGGCGTTCATTGAGCGTTATTGTTGTGGCTTTGCTGTTGACCCACATTTTTGCCAATATGTTGCGCAGTTTGTGCAACTCCACAGACCATCCAGAAAGGGTAGCACATAGGGAGAGCGAGCGAGACAGCATTGTGGAATAGAGATTTTTGTAAAAATAGGATGAGGAATAAAAGATACATTATATGTATCTGTTACTATTGTATGTGTTACTGCGGTTTAACTGAGATACATAAGCTCTGCTACTAAAGGCTTTTCTATACGCTGAGCAGAGTTTTATTTATTTAATAACTTCGTTTTAATAAATTGCGTAGTCTGTTCAAAACTTTTCGTCTCCATTTCATTGGTTTTCGAAGAAGACGATTTCTTGGAATTTTAATCTTTATAAATGCCGCTTTGTTGTTTGGAATGTAGCAGAGTAGCTTATGATGAAGTTAAAATACCCTGCATCTGGCTGAGAAATAAGCAAATACTATTGCTATGATTTTAAGGAATTAAAGATACTTATTATTAGAAGTATTAAATATTAAGAGACATTTAAGTAAAGTGTGTGTATACACAAAACTCATCTGTGTATCTATATCTAAATTGTCTGGCATTCAAGAAAATATATCTTAATGTCATAAGCAAGATAGTCTCTCCCTGCATCTTTCTATATTTCTTTCTCTTTTTGTCCTTTCTCTTCCTCTATGATTTCCATCCTAAACCGACCCAAGCTTAATCCCAATGAACGGATTAGTAAACTAGCTTAAACTTGCCAAATCTAAACAAAGCAAGATTTATGACGATTTTAAATCTGCTACAAATCATTGTTGTAGTTGTCCTTGGCTCAACTGTACTTATTAGAGATGTGCAAGTGCGTAGGCAAACATCTATATATTGATTACCTGCATCTGTGCGATGACCTTCTCTAAAAACGACTTGCATCAATTTTAAGCTCGAATATATCAAAGATACGCCTCATCATGCTCTATACTAGAGAGTATATACACTCTGAAAAGTGATTATGTTCAATTGTGTATTTATTTGCAAAACACCATCAAAGTGCGGCAATTAACTAACAAATTGTTGAGGCAGATCAGCGATTAAAACATGAAAATGCTTTTATGCGAAACAACAACAACAACAACTGCAAATCAAACAATGAAACAATAAGTGTTTGCTCCGAAACCTAATTATTCCAATTAATATATACAACAATTACAAATTGTATGGGTAAAAGTTGCACAAATTGGAAAAAAAATGAAATAAAAGTTTTTATAAGCAGCTTGCAAAGTGAACGTCATTAATTTTAATACACAGAGCCCATAAAATGGCCATAAAGTCGAGGAAATGTGTGCAGTGTAGTAGACATGAGAGTAATACGTCATAGACATACAGATACAAATGTATCTAGCTTCTATGGAGTAGACCATAAAGTAAATGCAGGCATAACTATAAAATTAAGGGATTTGTTACAATATAAAGAAAACAAAACACAATTTCTCAGCTATAATTAGTTTAAAGATACAGTATCTTTTGTTGCTTATTCTATATTTAATTCGCTAGAAACTGAATGTATCTGAAGGAATGCAAAGTACAAATAGGCAGATAACAGATACAAATATTATTTGTATGAAATGTATAATCATATGTATTTAGTCTAAATAAATGAGAGTGCAGTAGACGGCAGTAAACGAATAGTAGATACGCTGTAAACACTTGGGGTACAAACGATTCTTATCAAATATTATACTTATTTATTAGTGTGCTACTAAAACACCCTTTCTAGCTGCCAACACAGGGCCAATACAATAAAGAAATGTACAACAATTGAAGCGAAACTGAAAACACTCTCGATGCAACTCGAATCAACTTGAAATCTTTTAAGTAGCTATGATTAAAGTAGCAGCAGCAACAAACAAACAATTTTTATTGGTCTTTTGTGCAGCTCAGTTTCAATCACAGTCAAAAGAAATGGAAAATTAAATGGAAATGAACAGAGAATGAATAAAAAACCCTCAAAATAAAATAAGAAAAGAAAAATGAGAAAAATAAGAAAAGAAAAAGATCAACTCAAGAAATGCGTCATAGGTGGAAAAGAAACTGGTTTTCTTGCTGCTAGTCGATGAGGCAATGTCGCTGACCAGCTTTCAGGTGTGCCAAGCTCCCACTGTTCACACAGATACACACACCGGCACACACACACACACTCCCGTAGCTAGTTGCATGAAAGTGACGCCGCCGTAATCGTCGCTTGGCCTTTGTCTTTGGCTTTTTGCACTGATTATGGCAATTGCAAACAATGCGAAAATGAAAAGTCAAACAACAATAAAAGCAACAACATGTGATGAAAATAAAATGCAACTTGTCGCTCTTTTTATGTGTGGCTGTTGCTGTTGTTGTTGTTGTTGTTGCTGTCGTCGCCTTGAGACTGTCTGCATCTATGAGTTCAGCGTCTGATTATTGACGACGTCAACAACTGCGTTGCCAGAGTGTTGTTGACATGAGCTCTCGATCTCGCTCTGGGTCTGCTCCAGTCGTAGCCATAAATCCAAGCCACATCAAGGTGCTGTAGCCACTTCCCGCCATCGCTGTCGCTGTTGCTGCCTCAGTCGACGTCTCTGCTGGCTGTGTGCACTGCACTTGTCAGTTCGGTTTGTGGCTACGTTGCCGACAAAACTGGCTACTTGTCATGGATGCCATGGCCTGACCATAACAGACTCTCTACCTTTCTCTCTCTCTCTCACTCACATCTCTCTCGCTCTGTCGCATTTGCATTTGCATTACAAATATAGACATGTATGGACATGTCTATTTGAGCATGTATTTTCATCAATAGGCGCGCTCAGCAATTAAATATAAATTATCTGCACGCTTTGGCGATTTGAGAAATTCATTGAACATATATCAAGATACAATCCAATAACGCTTATGATTATGGCTCAAACACAAGCGACGGTATGTTAGTCATACTTATATTTGTATCTGTATCTACAGCTGTATTTGTATCTGTATTTGCGTTGTCATAGCAAATTAAATTTTATGTGCGCTGTTTGCGTTGATTTCTTAGCTGTGTTGAAGTGTAACCTCCGAAAATAAACCAAAATTACTTATAGATCTAGCTCATTGAGACGTCTTGTTAAAAAGTATCTATGACTTGCAATTGAGGATATATACTATATAGTTTCAATGCTTATCTTGTTATTGTTTGTAGTGTTTGATACACAACTTTGAAAATAGAATGAAGTACGAGTGTAAATAATGTGTGGGATTATTATTATAGTTGAGTAGAGTTGGCTAAATATAAAGTAAAGTACTTGAACACTTAATGGTCTCTAAAACAAGTTGAAAAGCTTGATCACAAAAGGTTTCAATGAAAGCAACAAAGAAAACTGATCAATCCAAATTGGTTAATTATGAGTTAATCATGTTAATCCTAAGCTGCTTATAGCGATATCCATTCCATTATTGTAATTCCCTGTCCATATTTGTTTCGATTCGGAAGTTTATTGATTCTTATCGGGTTTTTGGCAATTCCCAGCGATAAGAATCATGTTTTGGCCGGAAACACGCTGTGTATATCGCAATATTACGTTAGCGGAAATCCAAAGAAATTCCAAAGAAATATAATTAAACAATGTGCCATAACAAATACTTAAGCATACTTTTAGTAAGCACATGTATTTGGTACTTACAAAGGGCTAAATAAAAGTTTTTGGGCTGGTTTGGGTTATTTTTTTGCGTCAATATCCGTTCCAAATTCGTCAGAAACTCAAACTCGAACTGAAATTGAAAGTGGGCATGGTAAATTTTACTAATGGTTTTCTAACAGTACCGTTAACAAAGCCCCCTCAATGCCAGAGACTCAGGTACCACCCTAAAAAAAAAATAAATAAATAAAAAATGAGTAAAAAATGAAATGAAAAACTTACACACACTCGCGATAACCTTTGGCTCACTCACTCAACGTAATCGCATCGACAATTTCTTGGCATTTCGTCAGCCTTGGATGGTAGTAGGAGGACGGCGGGCGGTACGAAATGGAGAAACTAGAACGGAACTGAAGCGCTTTCAAAATGTAAAAACGTTTCTTGCATTAGCAAAATTGAAGCAACAATAAGAAGAAGAACAGACGGTGGTAGACAAGGGGCTTAAGGTTTTTCGGGTCGCCAGAGGGCGCCACTTCAAAGTATCACATAGCATTTCACAACAATTAAATTTATGGGCCTATCCTAACTGTCGGTCTCTTGGTCGCTGCCATTTGACATTTGCATTTTGTGGGGAACTAATGGGCAGTAGGGGGTAGGGGAATTGGGAGTGGAAAGGGGAAGCGTGTCAAGTATTTTGGGTATTACCGGGGACATTTTACGGATTTGGGAACATTACTTTGACAGCTTTACAAATAATTTCTCACATATCACTTGTCGCGTTCTTATTTTTTCTCGGTTTGGTGGAAAATGTGCTTTAGCAAATTGCGACCCCGATGGTCCTTAAGACCCACCGAACCCCACAAAGCCCCTTCACGACCCTTCTCCTTCGTACCCCAAAATAAAAGCCAACCTTTGTCTGTCAAAACGGGGTAATCGGAGAGGAAAGGTAAGTGGAGAACTCAAATGCCACAAAACACGTAATGATAATAATATGCAGAAGCAGGGGGAAACACTCAGCTGAAGGAGGTTGCGGAGGAGTAGGTCTGCAGAGGTAGGGACGGGTCGGCACGGCTTTTTGGGGGGCTGTAGGAGCTTTGTGGACTGTGCTTGGAGACTTGGAGGCTTTGTTGGTGGAACTTGTGCAGTCTCAGTGACATAATCGGCACAGTTGGCTTGACAACAACTGCTTTGCAATTCCCACTGACGTTGTAGTTGTAGTTAAAGTCGGCTAGGAAAATGCCTCTAGTGGCGTTACTTTAATGGGAAAAATGCTTAAAGCTTTTTGGTTAAAAGTAAATAATGTAATGCTGAACTTTATAAAATTTAATCAGCATATCGTTATTATAGAAATTCTTGAGCTTAATTTTAATGTATTTTAACAAGTGATCAGTTTAGCAGTTAGTACACAGATTGCTTTAAAGTTATTGTATTATATTAAATAACTTTTAGCCATTTTTTGGATAAATGTAGGTTTAAAGTTAATCAGCAAAGTAATCGAATCCCAGTGCGAAATGTCTATAAACTTTTAATGCACCGTAATTACAGGGTGTCTGCTGCAATTCAATCACAACTTTCTTGAAATCATTCGACATGAATATTTTGTTGCGGTCTATTACAAAGATTGCAGGTCAGTCCGTGGCTGACCCATGTCTGACCTTTGACAATACGACCCCAATAGAGACTGACCTGAGTGGAAATTTGATTGACACACAATACACTCGTATCAATCTGCAATTACAATTGCTAAGAAGAATGTAAGTAACTGTGATTTCGGCCAAATGTCACAGTTACAGTTACAGTCCCAGTCACAGACAGACAGACAGACACATGATTATTTATATTAAATGTCAATGAACCAGACTGAACGATTGCTATAAAACGCGGGCATATCCAAGGGATTGGAATTGGAATTGGGTTGGGTTCAGTTTGGATAAAGGCATGTTGATTGGAAGAGTGAAGGATCGAGACTGGATAATGCTGACAGCGGGGCATATATCCATGTTTTATGGCTTTATTTCAATTTGGCATTAATTGGCGCACGAATTTTGTTGCTCACTGTTCATTGTTCGTTGTTTGTTGTTGCTAAAATGTATTTCATATTCGATTGTTGTTGTTGCTGTTTTCCTTTATGCATATTTATGGCTTTCGCTGGCCCGCGGGCGTAATCAGCCACAACAACGACAACAACAACAACAGCAAAAGCAGCAGCAACAACAGCTGGAGCTAAACTTAAAGCCATCAAAGCAGCTGGCATCGTTTTGGGTTCAGGTTCAGACTCAGGAACCAAGATATATACGTATATATACACTGGAGAGAGGTATGCTTGAGTGACGAACACTGCGCTTGGTTGCAGCCTGGTCCAAACTGAGCTCTCTTTGGCTTAGACTCTGCAGCTGTAGCTGTAGCTGTAGATGTATCTGTATCTGACGCTCGCTATGCAGATTGCCGGCTGCAATTTTCAATGCATAATCAGCAACAACAACATTTTGCTACGTGACGAATTACGTGCAAAAATTGCTACGCTAAAGAAAAAGGCAACAACAAGTACAAATGCGCTGCAGTCAAGTGTTCCCTTCAGCTCAAGCTTTCAAATTTGCCATCCTCTGTGCCCAAAGATACAGCAATATACACGTTAATAATAATAGGTTGAAGAGGGGAAAAAAAATATTTGTAGAAAACAGTTTTATAAATAAATAAGCGGCAGTAAAGTATAACTTTGTGTAGAAGATTAAAAGATGTGAATTTGGGCACAGGACTGTTAGATAGATTCAAACAAAAGAAATACTTTAAGCAACAACTTGTATTAGAGACTTAAATGATATTAGTTTGTAGTGAATTTATAAGCAGGGAATAAGTAGATTTCGTTGTAAACTTGGAAATGTATTTTTAAATAGTTTGTAGGGGAATCGCTTTTGTGAATTTTAGATTTACTTGTTTAGTTACTTTCCAAAACCTGTCGCTACAGACAACATCAATAAATAATGTTGTGCTGTGACTTTTTAATAAACCTAATGGAAAATCTATAGATAGCTGTGTGCAGAACTTTTAAAGTTTTGTTTAAAAGAACTGAGAATTTGATTTCAGATACACACATAATTTTCTGCCATAAATTTGTAGATGCGCGAACGCACACAGTTTTTTTTGTTGTTGTTATTGTCTACATTGAAGTGATCCCGTGAGAATTTAGTATATATACACATATATCTTCTTAGAAGTAATCTGCAGTTGTGTGAGTTGTGTTTGCCCTTTCATGGTATTGCTGTCAAGCAGTTAGACATGTGGATTGGGAATGGGAAACGTTGTTTGGGGATTGGCTACAGAGAATACGGGGAATGAGGTACGGTGCGAACTGGGGAGTCCAAAGTCAAAGGCTTCCCTCTAATGCGCATATTCTGAAAGCTGTCTTTCCAGTTGATTGTCCAGACAGCCCCCTTTGAATGTCACGTACGCCAAGTCGGCCAACGCTTTTATTTTAGCTTTATGCCAAATGTTATTGTCCCCACTCTGTCTCTCTCTCACACTGCCACTCTATCTCTTTCTGGTTTATAGGCACGCATGCGCTGCGCATACATACGAGCATAAGTTTTAATCAAATCGCAATTTTGGGCCAAAAAGATCGCGCGATACAATGTAAAAATGGTGTTGTGTAGACTGCCTGGAATAATGGGGTTGCACTGCAGTTAGCCATGGCTTTAACTCTGCTTCTCTTGAGTCAGGCAGCCAGTCCAAGGAATATTCATTGCTGGCAGGCTTGAGTTTTTGTTTTTTTCGCATTTTTTTGTGCATTTTTTGCAGGTGAAATTGTGTGCAGCGTAACGTATTATTAAATTGGCTTGATTATGGCCATGGCCAACAGCAAAAGCAACAGCAACAGCAGCGAGCAACAGTCAGCAGTAAAGCCAAGGCGGGTGGGCGTGTGCTTTTTTGGCTCACACACACACACACACACACACACAAACACACGCTCTCAAAATATAAACCAATTTTCAGACCATTTCCTGTCGTGCCAACCCGCGACCCGCGCTGTTGCCAGCTGCCCCAACTCTGACTCTTTCGGTACCACACCGAGGCAATTAAAGTGTGTAAGTGTGTGTGTGTGTGTGTGCGTGTAAACAGGGCTGAGTAGGGGACCGTGTTTTTTGGACTATAATAAATCTTCCAGCGTAGCCAAAAATAGAGAGAGAGAATGCGTTTGCTTTTATTTTGTTTTTGAATCTCGTGCATTTAAAGTGCAGCGTCGATAAAGCGACCAGAAATAGACGACGAGAACAAGACAATCAATAAAACTAAAAAGGTCTGCTGATTGATCTACGAGCAGAGTTGAGTAGAGTCAAGGTAGTACATAAGCATGCACTGGAAAAAATGCTTTGAAATTATGATTTAGACCTTAAATAAGGAATGAATATAACAAATTTAAAGCTACCCTTTTGTTTATAAAACATATTTCATGATTTAAGCATATATTTCTTTATTAATTTTTAAATCCGTTATATTTTTAACAGTGTAGATACAGGAATATGTGTGTTTTCGAGTTAATTTTCCCCCGCCTGAACAACTAAAAGGGCAACCCGCCCTATGTAGGTCAAAATTTGTGGGGACTGTACGCCTCGTCGATCGTCAAAGTGTCACAAATTTTGATAATGTCTATGCTTTTTGATAAAGCACTAAATGTACGTACAAATGTACTTTAGACTTTCCTATGCAAAAGCTAATAAACATTTGTATATTTGTGTATTTATTTAATTCATAAATGAATGCGATTATTATCTAGATTCTTGTCATATTCCAACAGAGCTTTGAGTGCCGTAACTTATCATTAACCTGTCCGACATCCAAGCGACTATTATTTATTGTTATAACATTTTTTGCGGCATTTCTTGTTGTTATAACATTTTTTCTTTATGCTTTTCTACCTCTTTTTCTTAGCTCTTTGCTTTTTGCGCTTCTTTTCATTTCGCATTATATCATAATCATTTTAGTCACGCGTTTGTCACGACAACTTTTCTACCTGCAAGTTGCAGCTTGTGCAAAATTATTTAACGCACTGAAAACAGTTTATAAATTAAAATTATATCATCTGTTTTGCTTAAATGTTTATTTGAAAATGTAAAACTAACGACCAAAAGTCTCAATTTCCGTTCACTCATTAAGCAAATGCTTCCAAACGCAGCTGAAGGCGGTGCGAAGGGGCATAATTAAGTGCCTCTGACTTTGAAAGAATAGGGGTACTCCCCATAGCAAAAACACCCACACACAAATACTAGCCAAATGACCCACGAGTCCAAAACAAAAGCAGCAAGTGCCTTTTATATTTATTATTTGTGTTTTAGCCACATTTTGTTTGCTCTGTTTCTGTTGCTTTTGTGTTTTTTTTTGCATTTGTTTGAGCTTTAATTCATTGCTATTTTTGGGTCTTTGGAGTAGGGGAATCATAATGAGTTTAACAACCTGCTGCCATTTATTTAACCACTTTTATTACAACTGAAAATGTGGCACTGTAGTAATAGTACTTTATTAGGTATTAACAATGTGTATGAGCTAAATGGAGTAAGGAATTTGATTAGCTTAAAAATCGAAGACAAAAAGTGAATAATGCATTTCTTTTTGGCAAGCTTTTCTTAATAGTAATTGTATTTTATTTGCCGAATTTTCTTTATATTTATACATGAATTTCCCTGATATACTTGCTGTGTTTCTAGCTGTCTTTACAGTACTGTGCCATTGATGCTTTTAATTTTTGATGACAACATATGTTAATTAATGAAATAAGCAAGAATTATGACAATTGCTTAGCAGTTTTTAATTTCTTTTTATCGCAGATACACTCATAGTAAGTCGTGATATGAACCAAGCCCGTGGAATTAACTTAATCACCCATTTTATAATTACAGTGCTTGATCGGCAGAAATGCAAAGAGTGTACAGAACCTTTAACATTGTCATTTACAATTTGCCATTCATTAAGATCCATTGCCTAAGCTCGTCATTAATTTCGTAATCACGCAGCGAATCGCATCGCTTGATTATATTGTTCTCCATTCTCTCTCTCTCTCTGTCTCCCAACTATGAATCCTATCCCGAGTTTTGTCTTTTGTTTATTACAAATAGCGACGTTGGTCATAAAATATGAAATTAGCATATTCATGATTTCATGGCTGATAAACTGCAGTCTTAGTTGAGTTGGTTCGTTCTAACGCGTTGAGCACTTAAAGTTCAATTCTATCTTCCGGATTACAGCAAAAGAAAATTGTGACAGTCATTGGCCCAAATAAGCAGCACAGCACAGCCAGACACAATGGCAATTGAAGTTGGCCAAAAACGTTTACACAAAAAAAAAAAAGCCAACAAAAAGCCAGACATGAAAATTGAAAATGGCAATACGTGTACTGAGTATTATGCTCCAACCGCATGAAAAGCGAAACTAAATATTAGCACAGAAAATGTGCTACGACTTTAGGCGACTGTCGTTTTATTTTTAGTAACGACTCTCCCCATCCCTAAAAAAAGAGCGGGAAAAAACAGCCAACGTCATGAAAACTGTGGAAATTGTCAGCTTGTAGGGAAAATGCATAAATGTAGTAGGCAAATCTAGGTAAGCCCAAGAAACACAAAAATAAAAATAAATGGGAAATTTGAGATAGCAGCAAGTCGAAAGAAAGATACTCTTTAAATCTAAATGTAGGAAGACTATAAGTAACGAACTGGTGTTGAAAGAGTAGATAAGAAACATTGAAGATAATAGAACGAACGAGAGAGAGAAAAGCAGATAAAAGCTTTGATATGATAAAGAAGAAAGTACAGATATTGCACTTTGATAAGTCACTCCTAAAGCAGGGCAAAGAAGTAGAGTTTAACTTTGAGTAGTTAAAATAAAATTAAATTTACTTTCAATACATATTTAAGCAGATAACGAAATGCTGATTGCAATAGAGATAAATAAGTTATCAACAACAACAAATGAAACTATGAATAGATAGTTGATCAGATTGAGTTCAAAACAAAGATATTAAAAACATCTGATAAAATTCTAAGAGCTTGAGGTATGAATAGATTGATTATCAGATGGATTTAAAAAATAAAGATATCTGATAAAATGTTAAGAGCTTAAGGTGTACAACATGTCAGAGTCCTATTACGTATTATTTGGACCTCATGCTAGTTCCGTTTCTTATATTCGATATGCACCTTTTGTTAGGGTATTTCCATAGAAGTGGCTGCAGCATCGTCCAAGGCGTGCACAAGAGCAGACATCGCCGGCTTAAGATAGTCATGCTCCGTTTGTTATTATTGTTGTTGTTGTTGTTATTTTTGCTGCTCTTGTTACCATTGTTATAGTTTTAGCCGCCGTTGTCACCTCGTGTAGAGTTGGAGTGCTCGCAAAAAATTTGTTTGCCCAAAAAGAAAATATATAAAGTTGAAAACGTGCTGCTGCATGGCCAAAACGAAAACAATTTCATGCAAACGAAACGGAAGCAAAAGCCAAAACCAAAACCAAACGCAGCCAAACTAAACTAAACTAAACAACGAACGACTACGAAGCAACTTCTGAATAAGCAGACCGGCTAAAATAACACACACACATGCACACACTGTTACTAGTCATTGTCATTGTTGTTGTTGTTGTTGTTGTTGTAAATAAATAAATGTTATGCAAAATATGAAAAAACAAAAACAGAAAAGAGTTGAAGTTGTTGCTGTTGTTGGTCTTATGTAAGTGACAAAACTAAAACTTACTACAAAACAAATATTGTGGCAGAAAAGTTGTTTAGAAATTGACAAGATGAGATTTGCATAATTAGTAAGACGTTGCTAACCAAACGAGAGGGGCGTGGCGCACAGCTGATTGACTAACAAACTTAACCTCGCAGCGCGTCACTGTGAAATGTATCTTGTATCTGTATCTGGAGTCTGTTCTAGCTGCTTCGTTTTGCTGCTTGCGAATTGTTGGCATTATAAAAAGTTATGTGAATTTCAGCTGCGCATATTTTATGCTCTGCAACTCTGTTGTTGTTGTTATTGTTATAGTTGTTCTCTGTACGCTTTATGCTCGAAATTCGCTGGAAAAACAAGTTTCGTTGTGTCCAGATCTCAGACCCGAACTGAACTGGTGTCTTTAGTGTGCTTAGTATCTTTGTATCTGCATGGTTGAGAATTTCATTCTTGAAACGTAAACAGCTGTGCCGAAAGCCGCCACAAAAACACACGCACACACACAGACAGAGGCAGACAGCTACAGATACGCACGCAGATATATAGATACAGAGCTACAGATACAGCTGCTACAGCTTTGGTATATGAATGAAGCACATTGAAGTGCCATCAGCAAACCAAATACAGCCACAAATTTGGCCATAAAATATGGTAACAAAACACCTGCCATGCATCAACTGAACACAGCAAGAGTGAGGGAGATGGTAGTAAAGTGTGAGTGAGATGCAGATAAGGGCAAAGACAGTAGTGCATCATTGGGCACCTGCAAAAAAGTATCTGCTGTCTGCAGGTCCCCCTTTGTGTCTCTGGGTGTCCTATGCCATTGTGTTTCCCCTTGTTTATTTTTTAATCTTTCATTTGCACTTTTCCTTGTTGCTGTTGACAAGCGTGCAACATTGCAGGTTGCATATTTCAGTTATTCAGCAGACATTTGACATGTTCACAATCAGCTCAAATTTCAGCAAGCCAAGCAAACATTGTTAATACATGTATACCTGAAACACACACATACGACCAATAGCTATAGATAAGCTGCATATAGTTTATTAACTTTGTCGCAATCTCAGGTGTCTTGTGTCTTGAGTTTGGTCTTGATTTGAAGGCAAATTAACAGCGCTCATTACATTGCAGGAAACATTAACTTGTAGTATGCTAGTAATGACAAAATTACAAAATATAATAAATCATTATTAGTCCTCAATTTAGACTAAGTTCTGAAACTTATAAAATAGTAATCCTAAGATGAAACCATTAGCTTTAAAATTAATCTACCAAAGATTAAAAAATATAACCTTTCCAATTACAAGCTGAAAACTTTTCTTTATCAATAACAAAACCAAGTAATGAATTTCCTCATACTGTTTCGCACCATCGCCGAAGCTTTAAAGTGACGTTGTAGGAGCTTTTGCAATCGCACCACTCAAAGGCAGACAAAGACCGTCTCTGTTATACAAATTGACCTTTGGTTGGCAACACTGTACTTGGCCCTTTTAGTGGTAGAACTGAATAAAATTAGCTAAATGCGTTTCATGGGGCAATTAGAGTGTTATACTGTGTAATAAACAGAATGCAACCGACAAATACACTTACCTGGGCAAGTAAAGGTAATAATCAAATCAATTTGCATAAAGTGCCACGCCTCTTTTGGGTGGAAGACCCCAACGGACATGAACCTTAAACGCAAGTTGAACTAAATAATGAAAAATAATGTAAACTGGCCTGATTTTATATGTCACGCCCTGTTCCTGGCCCACTCCCACTCGCAGTCCCCCTCTCCCTTTCTCACCCATTTGCTCCCTGTGTGGCACTTGTTAGCATGCAATGTTAGCCGTTTTTTTTTGCCGGCTCATACGCTGCAAATGCCACTAAGAATTTATTGTAATGCGATTGTCGGTTCGTCTCAGTTGCTAACTCTGACGCTGAGTCTCAGTCTGAATTGCATGCATGAAAATGCGGCAGAAAAAAAAGTAGAAAAATACACGGAAAAAAATCGATGCAAGCTGTTGTCAGGTAATGCCTTTGCGTGTTTGTATTTGTTTGTGTGTGTTTTCGCCTTTCACACACAGACACACACACACACAGATATGCAGACTTGGTTAAAAATTGATTTCCCGCTAAACAGATACAGATACAGTCACAAATACAGCTAAACAGATACATGTACGCAATGTCTATGTGTTTGTGTTTGTACACTGTGAACTGTATCTTTAGCTGTGGGCCGCCGTATCTCATAGATACAATTCGATTGGCGCGACTATCTATAACTTTACTTTTTACACACAACTTTTAGTATCGCCATAATGTTGGCTTAGTTTCGAAATCGTAGTCTATGCAAATGCTTACACCACAACTACAAATATTCACCTAGATAGATAGATAGCTAGATGGGGAAATAGATACATTTCACGCGTGTGTGTGTGTGTGTGTGTGTATGTGTTAGGTTCTTTGGCTGAAAATCGATAAACACAGCTGATTCTTTGATTGAATGAGAAATGCTTGAGGCAAATGAATTGAATAATTTCTGTGTTTCTTCTTCTTTTTGGCCCTTCTGCTTTTGTAATTTATTTGAGCTTGAAATAATTGAGATTTATGTGGAATTCTGTAAGGGCAATAAGTAATTCTCTTTTTATGCCGACTGTTGTACAAATATTTACTATAAATTTAAGTAGTTTTCAGCTATTTTGTATTTCTTTTCTCTGGCCTCTCAGATGCGATTCTTGTTTGTTAATTTAATTAAATGTCTGACAGTCAAATGCCAAACAGAGATAGCAGTGCATCGACCTCTTTGTCTCTCTCTCTCTATGTCTTTAGAATGTTGCCACAATTAGAAATAATGCAAGCCTAATCAATTTAACCTAGTTTTTTATTTCTTGCTGCATTGTTTATAACTTGCTTTTTAATTAAACGCTGCGGGCAATAGCCGCAGCCTCAAGGTTTTCAGGGCCTCCATTGTTCCAGTGTCCTAATAAAACTGGAAAACAAATAAATAAATAAATAACTAGAGGGGGAAGTGGAAATGATAGAAAAGAATCGATTGCAAAACCTAGATTTAATGTGTGTAATATGGAGCAATTGTAATTGAATATCTGTTGAAATTCATTACGGGAATTGCAGCAAAACGATAGTACTATCGGCAGTACTATCGCTTAGAAGAGTTTCAAATTTTATGATGTTTAACCTGTAGAATTTTTATGCTTATTTCTAACTAATTTATTTGTTGTCTTAAAGTGTTTTTAAATAAACTTTACGCCATGTAATTTAATTAAAACTGTTTATAAAAATAAACCTTTGGACAGAAACTGGTTTGCTAGGCATGAACATACGATAGTTCTTATTCGCTCTTTCAAGTGCATTTCGTATAGAACAATGGACAGTGTGGTTATGATCTATTCAAGTTCTCACTCCGAGTTTTGTAATGCTCAGATGCATACATCATTTGCTTGGCTTAAAGGGCATAATAAAGCTGTTAGAAATGTACAGGCGGTTGTGTAATAGTTAAGATGACACATGGCATTGTTGCATGTCGCATGTGGCATGTGGCATGTTGCATAGCAACTAAGACAATCAGATGCAAATCGTGTGCCCAATTGCATTTTGGCCAAGTAATCTTGGTAACACATGCGCTTACAAATATATTCTAGCTGCATGTTAACTAACAGTGTGCTGTTTGAAGTTTAACAGGGCGCTGTTAAAAGCCTTACATGGCGCTGTTAATGACGTTTGACATTTGATTTATGTATGCTGATTTGTGGACTGTAGACAGAGACGGATGAATTTGCAGTTATATGTGGTATGTGTGCGTACGTGTGTAACTGTGTGTGTGTGTGTGTGTGTGTTTATCCTTAACAAGGCTGCAGCGCTAATTTGATGCCTACCGACAGGGAGACAAACATGCAACAACATTCCTATTTACCTAGCACGCGCCACCAGACTGTGCACCTCGCCCCTACCTCACAGTATCCCCTTTTTACCCCCCACATTCCCTCCCTTGGCTGCTCTTTGTGCGCACGGCATTTCTGTCTGCGCTGCACAATTTCAAGTGCTCCTCTGCCCCTCCACAGCTCCCTTTCCTCGTCGGTTCTCTCTCTCTCTCTGTAAAAAAGGGGAGCAAGTTTAAATGCAACGAGCAAAAATCAATGCAACCCCAAAGCAGCACGTACCCGCTTCCCACTTTCCCCATCTGCCCCGTACTGTTTTTACCCCAAGCGAGAGTATATTATAAAATCCATTTACCCGAAAGGGGTGGCCAGGGGCAGGGATCTGAGGTGAGGTGCTTTCATGTGGGCGTCAACCGGCGCCGTGCTGTTTTATTAGATTGCTGTAAATAAGTTTATGACGTGCCCCAAAAAACAAGCAAGAAAAAAGCTAGATAAACTAACGAAGGCAACTAAATTTTTTTCAAGTGTAATAGGAGATGAGGTGGATGAGAAGGGAGCAGTGAGGATTGACAAATGTGCAGCTAATGAGATGCCGATGTTATCCATGGCATCGATTGCTCATTAGAAAAGCCCTTTGCCTAGTTATTAGTTAATTGGAGCCAATGCTTCAGTTATATGCATGCACATGCATGCAGTAACATGCACATTTCACGTACATTTCTATGACTTCATCCATACCGTTAGAGTCAGTGTCGCATTTACAAAGAGCTGAAATTGAAACTGAAAATGTGGAAATTTGTAATGCACTTTGCACATTGCCAGACATCGAGGAGTCTTGGGAGTCATATAAAATGCACAAACTATATATATGTAGATACATATACATATATATTTCCTCATTTGAAATTCTAGTTGGATGTGGATGAGGAAAATGCTTTGCAAATGAGCAATTTCTTTGGCATTTTTTTCTTAAGCAACGAAATTGTTTTTGTTGAGTTGATTTTATTGTTTTTATCTTTGGTGCTAAGAATAATGCCAGTGAGAATTGCGTCATAAACAAGCGCTTGAAGGCAATCTTCTAAACCCACTGAATGCATAATATTAAAAAAATATACATATACTTTCCCATAGTTTATAGTTTTGCACTTTATTTGAGTGCATTTCCTTAAGAAGCTTTCCGCGTTTATTATATTCTCATTGAATATTCTCTATTTACAGCACCGACGGCACAGAATCTCCCATACTGGCTGAAGACGGTGGCGATGGACACGATAAACCCCGTTTACGATATGGAGAATTAGTTATACTTGGGTAAGTCACAAACAGAAATCAAAATTCAAGAAAATTTTACCTTGATTCCCGTTTTGAGTTTGATTGCTTCGCTCTTTCAAGTTCAAGCGCATTTTCATTTCATAATTCCATTTTATAGTCATCAGAACTGTAAAAATCTTTACACAGTTGCAAGCTGAATGAATGCAGACAAACATCGTTTTGGACACACCCAAAACAATCGGCTATTCAATTCACTTAGTCTGCATTCTGCTAAGACATTCTCAAGGGCGTTGCACAGTGGTTCAAAGTGATTCTAGAAGCGATTTAAAGTAATACCAAGTCAAAATAAATCAAAGTACATGTGAAAAAAATATTTAAGCGATTTTTTAAACTCTAAATTATTTGTTTAAAAAGAATTTAAGTTGCCTAAAAGTATTTTTTGCTTTGTTTTTCGTGTATACTTGCTCCAGTGTGCATTTGGCGTGATGTCAAGCTGTTACCTGACCCGTGTAAGCCCCAGAATATAGCCACAGCTACGGCTCTCTATACAGCTAGACAACAAAAGGCTTAAAACACTAAACGTTGCTGCTGCTGCTGCTGCATGTTGCATGCTGCATGTTGCAACTAGTTTCAAATCGAGTCAAGTTAAAGTTAAAGTTGAGTCTGCCACATAAATTAGATTCACCGCTGGCAGCGAGCGTGGTCAAGATTGATGATATTGGCCGGCAGCTGAGAGACAGACGCTTGTAAATCTTGATGTCGGTCTATCTGAGCACCGTCTTTGGCATCGGCTTTGTCTCTGGGCTCTGGTCTCTGTTCGCTGTCTGGCTTGCTGGCCAAAACGCTTGACATTGCGCTGATTACTGTTGACTCATATGGTAGACATATATGTATATATGCTTGTATGCAGGTATTGTGAGCTTGAGTCATTGTCATTAGCTTAACGTTCTGTTAATGGAAGATTTCTACTTGTTGTTATCTCTTAACACTTTTTAATTGCTCACACAGTTTTGTTACTGCGTGTCTATGTGTGCGTCGCCTTGCCACAGAGTGTGGCAGGTATGGCTGTGTGTTTATGAGTGTGTGTGCGTGTGTAGTACTCCTAATGTGTCAGCAAATCAATTTTTCATTTTCGCCCAGGCGCATTGTGTAAACGTTCAGTTTTGCCGCCCACTTTAATGGCTTCTACCCCGCACGCCAGTGCTGTTAATTTCGCTTATTTAAAGCTAGATTTCTCCAAAGGTCAAAACTCTTTAAATTTATGAGAACGGTTATTTTTAATATTTGAACCAACAAATTAGTTTTACAGTTTTACTTAAACTGCATTTACTTCGAATTTCTTTGCGATTCTATCTCTGTATGTTATTTTATTACATTAATTTGGTTTTTACTCACTCCAGCTATTTTAGCCTTTTTGAAATTCCGGAAACACTGTCGCACACGGAGCTACAATAGTTGATATCTGATGGATAGTATCGCTGTTCACATCCAAAAACCTGTATAATGCCGTCAAAGTGTTTGTTGCGTATTCCCCTACCGAAAGTCTTAATTATGTGCTCTCGTCTAAAAACAACAATCTTTTATTGTATTTTTGCCCCACGGTCAGCCCCGTTGCTAATGCGTTAAATATCATTTACAACTTCTTAAATGCGCTCATTAATATATCAAAAAACATTAAAGTCACAATAATTACATACCCCCCAAAAATGTCAACATTTTCAACATTTCCCCCCCAGCTTAGATTTTATTTAATGTTTTTTTTTGTGTTCTCTTCTGCCTTTAGTTTTGCTCTCTTTTATTGCTTCTTCTCTGCTTTCCTTTTATTGAAAATATATTTGTAATTTTGGTTTTTGTTGATTTCTCTTTGATTTTCCCAGATCTTAATGCTGTTCAGGACTGAATTTGTTTATTTATTCCCTTTGGAGGCACAAAAATCTATTTCCAATGAATCCGTTTCAATGCATGTTGTTTTTTTTATGGTATCTTCTCAACTGGTACTTATTTATGTGCGTATGTGTGTGTGTGAATTCATCAGAATATATCGAAAATGTCAGTTCATAAAATCGTTCACATTATTATTGATATTTTATGTTTAGGCTTTTTTTTATTATGCTGCTTGGCCCCTCATTAAATTGTCAAATCTTAGGTAGAATCAAAGCTGCGAAAGCCCTAAGGAAATACTTAGCAGCATGTGTTAGTATGTGTGTGTGTTAAGTAGGCAGGGGGTTGTTAATAAAGTTTGTCTAATATATGTAATCAAAAGTAGTTTTATAGCAAGAAATTTTATTGGAATATTTATTATATTTTTATTAATTTAAGACTTTTTAAAACCTAGAATAAATGAATGAATGGCATTCCTGCGAATTTTCTTTAAATTTTTCAAGACTAAGTGGAGTTCTTTAAACACTCTACCAATCCATCGACACAATTTTGTTTATAGAACTGTCGAAAACTCTTGTAACCACCCACGTTGTCCAGAGCACCCTTTGATTAGTGTTGTGCGTGTCGATTCTCAAATCGTTGAGATCAACAGCTGTGCAATGTTATTAAGAGATCTCTTATAGCAAATCCCTTTGACATGTTAAATATATACTTTATATATACTATATGCGTATTTATGTCTGTGTTTATTCGTATAATTTGTATTCGCATGGGATTTCAATAGCATTAATGATCCGACATGTGGCTGATGATAGATTCTATCTGATAATTAACGTATTCAAAATGAGATGCGCAAAAGCTTTTAAGTTATTACAACTAATTATCTTCGGACATAAGTTGAACTGTGGGCGTGGCACTGTTAATTGCACATGTACTCACTCAGAACTTGACCCACAAAACAAATGAATTACATACTGTATAGAAACAGTTGTTCAGAATTTGTTGTGTAATAACTACGAAAAGTTAAATTTATTTTTTTCCCCCAAAAAAATGAAGCAAATTGGGTCACCTTATCGTATAGCATAAATCAAGCGAAGAACGTTAAACTCATAAAGAACCAAATGTGTTTCATGTTGCAGCTACAATGGCTACTTGCCACAGGGCGATCGCGGTCGTCGACGCTCCAAATTTGTGCTCCACAAACGGACAGAGCCGAGCGGCGTTAAACGATCCAAGCATTATATCGTACAATCACCACAGACATCCAAGGCCATATTGGATGCCAATCAGCACTCGATATCTTATACACTCTCTCGCAATCAGGCCGTCATTGTTGAGTACAAGGAGGACACGGAAACGGATATGTTTCAGGTGAGTTCAACTATCTTAAGACCAGCAAAATTGAAAGCCCTAAACTCGATTGATTTGTTAGCCTTATTTGCTAGTTCTTAGCCTTCGTAACTACCTTTTTTGGCACGTTGAAAAGGTCAAACAGATAGTCAGATACTTTGTATCCTCGTTGACATTGGCCCACAGCGACTGATGAAACGCCGATAAGCTATTGACATTCATTATTAATATTGATTAACGCTTGTGCTTTTGGCCTGGCCAACACTTTGTAATGCCATTTGCACTTCCTTATTGAACTGAAGTGGAAAAGTAATACCAATATTGCATGATTTGGCATTTAGTAACGAGAATAGTTGAACATAGTTGATAGATTGCACAATACGCGATACACTGAAAAGCATTTCTGGGTCAATCAATAGAGGAAATCTTAAGCAATCGGTATGTGTGTGTGTGTTTTTTCAGGTGGGACGCTCCTCAGAGTCGCCAATTGATTTTGTGGTTATGGATACGCTGCCCGGTGATAAGAAGGATGCTAAGGTAATGCAGAGCACGATTTCACGTTTCGCCTGCCGCATTTTGGTCAACAGATGTGAACCCGCCAAGGCGAAAATCTTTGCCGCCGGCTTTGATTCAAGCAGAAATATATTCTTGGGTGTAAGTAAATTGAGTGGATTATAGAGGGCAAGAACATTTACTAAAAGTGTGTTAATATTTCCAGGAAAAGGCAACCAAGTGGCAGGATAATGTGGAAATCGATGGCTTAACCACAAATGGTGTTTTAATCATGCATCCCAAGGGATCCTTCTGTGGTGGCAATGCCAAGTGCGGACTCTGGCGTGAATGCTCCGTTGGCGGTGATGTCTTCAGTCTGCGCGAATCGCGTTCGGCACAACAAAAGGGTCAACCCGTGAGTTCTAGAAAGTAAATAGAGAAAACATTTAACTAAAAGCATTTTTCTACCATTTAAATAGATCTACGATGAATGCAACATCTTGCAGGATGGCACACTCATTGATCTCTGTGGTGCAACATTGCTTTGGCGTTCTGCCGAGGGATTGCAACATTCACCGGTAAGTATTAAATGGGAATAAACTTTAAAATAAACAACTTGTAACATTTGTTGACATTTGCAGACCAAACATGATTTGGAGAAACTAATCGATGCCATCAACGCTGGTCGTCCACAATGCCCGGTGGGTCTAAACACATTGGTTATACCACGAAAAGTGAATATCAATGATCAGGTGAATCAGCCTTATGTGTACTTAAACTGCGGCCATGTACAGGGTAAGTAAAGAATGTAATTATAGCGAAGAAAATAATTGTATTAAGCATATTTTAATCTGATTACATAGGCCATCATGACTGGGGTCAGGATGAGAACACTGGTGCACGCCGTTGTCCCATGTGCCTAGAACTGGGGCCCGTTGTTACCTTGTGCATGGGCCTGGAACCGGCCTTCTATGTGGACGTGGGTGCACCCACGTTTGCATTCAATCCATGTGGTCACATGGCGACTGAGAAAACTGTCAAGTAAGTGACAATGTGACAAATATGATTACCAACCTGCATCTATATCTTTCCTTTTTTCTTTATTTATTTCAAGGTACTGGGCAAATGTGGAAATACCGCACGGAACCAATGGCTTTCAGGCCGTTTGTCCATTCTGTGCGACGCCTCTGGATGGCGCGACTGGCTACATTAAATTAATTTTCCAGGATAATTTAGATTAAAACCTAATGTATATGTATATGTATGTGCATGTGCGTGTGTACAAGTGCACATCTTTCTAGTAGATATGTATTTGTAGTAATTGAACAATGTCGAAGTTTGAAGCAGGCATTAAAACTAGGCTTTATTTATTGTAATGAATTAATTAATTATTATACATGTATGGAAAACAAAAACAAAACAAACAAAAAAAACAAACACTACAAGAGAAATATTATTTATAATTAAAGTAAAATTATACACAATAGTCGCAAGTACGTGTGTGTACGTATGTATTTGCGCTGTGTGTTTTGTAAAAGTTAATTAAAGCTATAATTGTAATTTGTGCATTACAAATGTTTAATAATTATTTAAACGCTTTCATTTACAATACATCATCATTATTAACATTCATGCAATAGATTTCAATTGCATGCCAAAACACATTTATACATAATTTGATGTTATTTTGTTTCCTATATTTGTCTGTTGTATAAATTATTTCCAACAAAAGCAACAAAAAGAAAGAGCGAAGCAAACTTTAAACAATTATACGATCGATTCGATGGAAAGATTCGCAGCTATGCAATAATTAATATTCAATCAATTGCAGTTATTTGAGCTGCAAGCTGCCTAAATAAACTGTGTATATGTAATTCTGTAAAAATATAAGATTTAAACCTAATTTTAATTCTAAACCAACCGTATCTGCAACAAAACAAGATAACAAAACACCAACAACATCAATTATGTTTTAAATTATAATATTAAAAAAAAAATCAACCTTAACGTATTTCTCACCAAAACTAGAGCTTACATATTAATAAAACAAAATGATCACGTTTAAATTTACATAATTACAAATTCACATGAATTGCAATAAAATTCGAAACAAAAATTATGTACAGTTTTAAAATTTGCGGAGATTTGAATAAATTATAGTAACGAATGCATTAGGAAGCATTTATTGAAAATTACAATCAATATCTGTGGATATATCCACAACTAATTGTCTCAGCCTTTTCGTACATTCATTTGTATGCATTCAAATTCTGCCTGTACGCATTATGCATTATTATTATGTTAATTACTATTATTACATTACATCATAATATTATTTGTATTATTATTTTGTATGCGAAAATGAAAAAAAAAACACACACTATGTGTTCATAAAATGTTGCGACGCGATATGTTAACAATTACAAACATTGCAAACAAATGAAAAGTAAATAAAAATAAATTGTAAAATAAAAATATTTAGCGATACACATACGAATATACATACACGCGAGTATATTTTGATTAAAAGCGCGCATTGCATAAAAACAAATGTTTATTGGCTCTTATTTTGAGATAATAATTTACTTAACATTGGGATTTAATTTGATTTGATCTGAAATTCAAATTAAACCAGGGCTTCAGTAACCGCCAACAACAGTGTTGAAAAATAAGCAACTGTTCAATGCTGCAAAGGGCTCGATTATTTATTTAACATTTTTAGATATCGATAACCTAAAAATTAAGCTGTTGATTTTAACAGCACTGTTATTATCAGAAGTCAGTAATGTTAACGGACGGGAAGGCGCAAATGCGATTCCGAGCTATCAAACATTACACGCTTTGACGGCTCGTTATTCCGGATACCAAAAATGACACGCTAAGCCTTAAAGTCCTTGTTAGAGTGGAAAAACTCGAAGAGTCTGTTTAGTCTGTGGCTTGGCCAGTTGACCGAATAACTCTTCTTCGGCCAGCAAAGCGTTCGCCTTCAGGGCATCTTTAAACTTTCTTTCATAAATGTCAAAATTCTGGAAATAATTGAAAGATCATTTACAGGTTAATTTGTTTTAATTGGCTGCAGCAACTAGGTCCACACAGGCTCCACAGTTCCAATGCTTAAAGAATATTGCTTTTTGGCAATCCATTGTCTCCTTTTATATTCCAGCCAATGTTTTCGCCTTTTCTGGTGCACAGAGTCATTCGAGATTACCCACTTTCATATTGTTTAGTGTGCGAAATTTCAAAAAGACCAAGCCACAGCGAACTTTGCCAAATTATACTATATAGAGATACATTTTATTCGAAATCCCCACTAAATATCTACATTCAATACAAACTAAGGTCCAAATCCAAATGCTTACTAAAAAAGTACTGTTACTACTCAAATTTTCTTCTGAACTTGAGATTTATTATTTATGTCGGGACGGCGCGAACGCCATTCCCGGCTACCAAAAATTACACGCACGAGTTATTCACATTAGGAATAATCGCAGAGGTCAACTCAGCCGAAAGTGCAATGACCAAGCCTCGCTCCGGAGGAACCGCCTTCGTGATCACGGTTAACCTCTACGCCAGGTAAGTATGCTCTCCTTAGCTCAACAACGGGGTTTCCATAGTCTGTGTGCTAGAACAACTTGGGAATTCTTAGTAGGATGTGTCCAAAAAAATTGACGCTAAAAGTATGCAATAAAAAATATTCTCTTACTACAAGCGCAGGCGCACAAAAGTATACTATATTATTTGTATAGACAACATTTTTAGCTATGGTAATTGTTTTAAAATAAAAGCGTATTTACTTTAATGCTTTTCGAAAGTTTATTTAACCTTTTTGCTCAACTTAATAACTAACTCGTTCTATGTTCGTCAAATAGGTGTCTGGTTGGTGTCACATCTTACAACTTGAAATATTTGGTGAAATAATCACTGAAGAAGGTGTAATCGAACTTGCCGTAGTTCGAGTATCCCTTGTACTTGTAGTACGGCTCCATGGTATCCACGTGGTAGATGGAAACATCCTTGAAGTACATGTTGGGCACGAAGAATTCGTACTCATCGATCTCGCGATCGAAGGGATAACCGAATGGCATGTTATCAATGAAGCGAGCTCCGGATCCAATGCCGCAAGAGTAGGTGTAGTCAAAGGTGGAGAACTGCTCGTGGGTGGGAGCGTTGTATGGCACAACCATGAAGAACATCTGCATTGGCACACCCTTCTTCCAGCCCATGGGCAACACAAGACGATCGGGGAATCCGCAGTGGGGCTCACTGATGTCCAGAGGGAAATCGTATTTGCCATCGAAAGCCATCATCACGTAGTAGTAGAGTTCGCTGTAGGTAGTGCGATCCTTGACGGTCCAGTAGAAATCGCTGGATTTGCGGGAAATCACGTTGCTGCCAGCCTTCAGTTCGTAGAGGAACTCATCCACTTCCATGAAGTTCATGCGGTTCTCAGCCAAGGAAATGATACGTCCGAACTCATCGAACTTGGGACCGATGGAGGCACGGATAACGACCTTCTGGACCCTGTCGGACTCCACGGTATAGGTGAAGGTGTAAGGCTTGTGGTTCAGGCGCATCTGACGGGCATAGAGAGACTTGTCCCAAACGAATTTACCCTCATGGAAGACCATCTTCTCGTTCATCAGATTGGTAACATCAAAGTCAACGAAATCGAAGTAGGTGACCAGTTCGCTGACATCCACATGCTTCAGGCTGACACCGGGCATCATGAGTTCCTCCTTGGTGTATTTGGGCAGGTGGTTGTTGAACTCGATGTAGACCTGGTCAATCGACTTGTAGAATATGTAGAACATGGGATCACGCATCATGGTCTCAAAGTTGAGCATGACATTGGGGTAATTCTCCTTCTTGTTGTAGTCCACATCGGTGGTGTAGAATTGGTAGAACATCTTGTCCATGCTGTCGATGTTGCCTTGCAGCAGATTGCCGATGTACTCAATAGCTTCGGGTTTGCGCAGATCGATCATGTGACCATCGAAAGTCTTGTAGTATCCCATGTCAACAACGTTGTGGATGCGTTTCATGAAGCCGGTGATCTTGTCAAGCATCTCGTAATTGCCATAGGACTCCAGTTCGTAGTAGTTCTTGCGGTAGCTGTAGCCAATGCCATTGTAGTAGATCATCTGAGGATCGTAGCCCATCTCAATCTGTTGGTACCAGGAGAACTCGGGGATCTTGCCGTAGCCATGAGACAGACGCTCCATGTAGTAGCGGGAAAGCAGTTGGTGGACATTGTAGATCCAGAATTCACCCCGACGATCGTTCTTCAGACCGAAGGTTGTTCCATCTAAGAAGAAGGAATAGTACAAGTTTAGGTAGTACCAGTAAGTGTTCCAGCCCAAATCTTCGGTGAAGTAGGACAGTTTGGATTCCTTGTTGTAGAATTTAAGATCCCGAGTATAGTCAACTGGCATCCACCAGACCTTAAGATCCTTCATCATCTGCTGCCATTTGGTGTCCTGGTTGAACTCATAGATGTTCTCGCGGAGAATGTACTTGTCTTCGCTGTACCAGTGCTCGCCCAGACCCATCAGTTTCCACCACTGCCACATCTTCCAGTCCTTCATGTAGACATAGTCACTGGCATAACCGTGTTGCTTGAAGAAGACATCCTCGTTTTCCTTCTCGTATATGATCATCTTGCTCCACATCTCGGAGTCGAATTTCTCGGCCTCAAAGACGAACTTACTGTTGAAAAACAACTGAGGGAAAATCTCATGGATGGACGGCAGAATCAGGCGATGGAAGTCCGGACGGTGGATGACAGCCATAGTCAGAGCATAGACAAACATGCCCTCGTTCACGTGCATGCGAGCCCAGCAGACGTTGTGCTTGAATGTCTCCAAGTCCTTGGCAAAGTAGAAGAAGTTGAAGAGTCCGCGAGCCTGTTCGGAATGGTACTTCACCAATTGACCGAAGAACTCTCCCTTGGGCAGCAGTGAGTGCGTCTTGTAGTTCTCGAAGAAACTCTTCATGTAGATGTCATATTGCTGGGATTAGGAGAAAGTAGAATCGCCTACAGATTAGCTTGTGTCTTCAATAGAATTAGATTTAACTTACGGTATAGTAGGACTGATCAAAGTAGAATTTCTCGCCATACTTGAGATCCTCGAACATCAGTGGATCCCCGACGCGGTACACAACCTCGAACAGGAATTTCTGCTTCGTCGACGGAATTCCTTATCGGCCATCTTCAACTCACGTGTATTTTGGAAACTGTTTGCAGCAACCAGACCCAAACAGGCCAGCAATGCAAGGGCGATTTTCATTTTGATAATTCGTTTAGCTCCTTGGATGCTCGTGATGCTTAACTGCTCCCGATTTGATACTTAACTGGGAGTCCGATGACTAAAGACTGTTGCTTTTTGGCAATTCATCAGCTGCTTTTATATCCCAACCAATGAATTTCTCTTACATGTGCCCAGAGTATTTAGAGCTTAGGTTTTTTCAGGTGTTGTCAAATGTGTATTTTATATTTGTATTGTTTTATATGCGAAAATGAATAAACATACACCATAGGTTCACAAAATGATGCGAAAACAATAAAAAACGGTTATCTTCGGATTGCCGAAGATTAAATACCCTTGCAGTCATCCATATTGCGATAATTTGGATTAAATCACCAATTCTTCCTATGGCAGCTATATGATATAGTTGTCCGATCCGACTGAAATTTGATCGACAGATGAAAAATAAATTTGGTTCAAATCGTTCAAGAATCACTCAAAATTTTCATACTAAGCATTTTTAGCATTTCCAACCGATTGTTCCTATGGGAGCTATATGATATAGTCATCCCATCTGGCCGATTTTAACAAATGATCAACAAATACCAAGTTTCATTAAGATTAAAACAGAGACTAGTTTGCATAGAACAGACGGACATGGCTACACATATATCGACTCGGCTGCTGCAATGCGTTACAAACTTCGTGACAAAAACAATATACCCTCTGCAAGGGAATTAAAATATATATTGAAAATAAAATAATAAATAATTAGCGATACAGAAACGAGTATTACAAACAAGCAAGTATAGACTTAGTAGACGTCTGGCTATAATTTTCGGGTGGCTCCTCAATCGTGATATGTAGGCAGGCAGTAACGTCCCCCACTTTTCTTACTTTGATTTCCAAAACCACCCTTGCGCATGTAACCAAGGCGCTCCAGAAATCAATCTTGGAAACTTAACCTGTAATGTTCTGGATTTTGGGATTTTCTAGGAAGGGGAGAATTTGTATTAATGAGATTTATTATTTATTTCGGGACGGCGCGAACGCCATTCCCGGCTACCAAAAATTACACGCACGAGTTATTCACATTAGGAATAATCGCAGAGGTAGTGTTGGGTTGCTATGAGTGAGGAAAAAAAGGTTGGGAATGGGTGTTTTTTTTTTTGTTGTTTTTGGGGGGGGATTATGAAATTTTTTAAAAAAAAAAAAGAAAAAAAATGATAATTATTTTTTTTTTGTTTTTTTTTTTTTTTTTTTTTTTTATTTTTTTGGGGGGGGGGGGGGGGGGGCGCAGAGGTCAACTCAGCCGAAAGTGCAATGACCAAGCCTCGCTCCGGAGGAACCGCCTTCGTGATCACGGTTAACCTCTACGCCAGGTAAGTATGCTTTTCTCAGCTCAACAACGGGGTTTCCATAGTCTGTGTGCTTAGACTGTTTGGGAGTTATAAGTTGTATAGAAATATTTTTGCGGCTAAAAGTATGCAACAAAATTATTCTCTCACAATAAGCGCAAGCGCACAAAAGTATGCTTTGGTATTACTGTTTTAAATAAATTGTGTTCATATAGAAATCGATTTTTAAATAAAAAGCGTAATTACTTTGATGCTTTTCGAAAGTTTATTTCACTTTTTTGCTCAACTTAATAACTAACTCGTTCTATGTTCGTCAAATAGGTGTCTGGTTGGTGTCACATCTTACAACTTGAAATATTTGGTGAAATAATCACTGAAGAAGGTGTAATCGAACTTGCCGTAGTTGGAGTATCCCTTGTACTTGTAGTACGGCTCCATGGTATCGACGTGGTAGATGGAAACATCCTTGAAGTACATGTTGGGCACGAAGAATTCGTACTCATCGATCTCGCGATCGAAGGGATAACCGAATGGCATGTTATCAATGAAGCGAGCTCCGGATCCAATGCCGCAAGAGTAGGTGTAGTCAAAGGTGGAGAACTGCTCGTGGGTGGGTGCGTTGTAGGGCACAACCATGAAGAACATCTGCATTGGCATACCCTTCTTCCAGCCCATGGGCAACACAAGACGATCGGGGAATCCGCAGTGGGGCTCACTGATGTCCAGAGGGAAATCGTATTTGCCATCGAAAGCCATCATCACGTAGTAGTAGAGTTCGCTGTAGGTAGTGCGATCCTTGACGGTCCAGTAGAAATCGCTGGATTTGCGGGAAATCACGTTGCTGCCAGCCTTCAGTTCGTAGAAGAACTCATCCACTTCCATGAAGTTCATGCGGTTCTCAACCAGGGAAATGATACGTCCGAACTCATCGAACTTGGGACCGATGAAGGCACGGATAACGACCTTCTCGACCTTGTCGGACTCCACGGTGTAGGTGAAGGTGTAGGGCTTGTGGTTCAGACGCATCTGACGGGCATAGAGAGACTTGTCCCAAACGAATTTACCCTCATGGAAGACCATCTTCTCGTTCATCAGATTAGTAACATCAAAGTCAACGAAATCGAAGTAGGTGACCAGTTCGCTGACATCCACATGCTTTAGGCTGACACCGGGCATCATGAGTTCCTCCTTGGTGTATTTGGGCAGGTAGTGCATGAACTTGAAGTAGATCTGGGCAATCGACTTGTAGAACATGTAGAACATGGGATCGCGCATCATGGTCTCGAAGTTGAGCATGACATTGGGGTAAACCTCCTTCTGGTAGTAGTCCACATCGGCGGTGTACATATGGGCGAACATGTACCAGAATTGGTAGAACATCTTGTCCATGCTGTCGATGTTGCCTTGCAGCAGATTGCCAATGTACTCAATGGCTTCGGGTTTGCGCAGATCGATCATGTGACCATCGAAAGTCTTGTAGTATCCCATGTCGACAATGTTGTGGATGCGCTTCATGAAACCGGTGATCTTGTCAAGCATCTCGTAGTTGCCATAGGACTCCAGTTCGTAGTAGTTCTTGCGGTAGCTGTAGCCAATGCCATTGTAGTAGATCATCTGAGGATCATAGCCCATTTCGATTTGTTGGTACCAGGAGAACTCGGGGATCTCGCCGTAGCCATGAGACAGACGCTCCATGTAGTAGCGGGAAAGCAGTTGGTGGACATTGTAGAGCCAGAATTCTCCGCGACGATCGTTCTTCAGACCGAAAGTGGTTCCATCCAAGAAGAAGGAATAGTCCAAGTTCAGGTAGTACCAGTACGAGTTCCAGCCCAAATCTTCGGTGAAGTAGGACAGTTTGGATTCCTTGTTGTAGAAGTCAAGATCGCGAGTATAGTCAACTGGCATCCACCAGACCTTAAGGTCCTTCATCATCTGCTGCCATTTGGTGTCCTGGTTGAACTCATAGATGTTCTCGCGGAGAATGTACTTGTCCTCGCTGTACCAGTGCTCGCCCAGACCCATCAGTTTCCACCACTGCCACATCTTCCAGTCCTTCATGTAAACATAGTCACTGGTCTGATACTGACTGGCATAACCGTGCTTCTTGAAGAAAACATCCTCGTATTCCTTCTCGTACATGATCATCTTGCTCCACATCTCGTAGTCGAACTTCTCGGCCTCATAGACGAACTTGCTGTTGAAGAAAAACTGAGGGAAGATCTCATAGATGGAGGGCAGCATCAGGCCATGGAAGTCCGGACGGTGGATGACAGCCATAGTCAGAGCATAGACAAACATGCCCTCGTTCACGTGCATGCGAGCCCAGCAGACGTTGTGCTTGAAGGTCTCGAAGTCCTTGGCAAAGTAGAAGAAGTTGAAGAGTCCGCGAGCCTGTTTGGCATGGTACTTCACCATTTGACCGAAGAACTCTCCCTTGGGCAGCAGTGAGTGGGTCTTGTAGCCCTCGAAGAAACTCTTCATGTAGATGTCATATTGCTGGGATTAGGAGAAAGTAGAATCGCCTAGAGATTAGCTTGTTCCTTGGAATGATTTAGATTTAACTTACGGTATAGTAGGACTGATCAAAGAAGAATTTCTCGCCATACTTGATGAGATCCTCGAACATCAAAGGATCCTCGACGCGGTACACAACCTCGAACAGGAATTTCTGCTTCTCAAGGAATTCCTTATCGGCAATCTTCACCTCGTGAGTCTTGTGGAAACTGGTTGCAGCAACCAGGCCCAAACAGGCCAGCAATGCAATGGCGATTTTCATCTTGAGGATTCGTTCAGCTCCTTGGATGCTACTGATGCTCAACTGCTCCGGATTGGATACTCAACTGGGAATCCAATGCCTAAAGACTGTTGATTTTCTGGCATTCCACCATCTGCTTTTATACCCCCAAAATGTGCATTTGGTATGCCCACGTCGCATTGAGGTTCACAGAGTCACCTGAGTTTATCTCTCAGGTGTTATCAATGGCTCAATTGCTGCGGTTGTCAAGCGACCTAAAAAACTGCTAAATCCGGACAATTAATCAATGCATGAATTGTTGTTGTTTTCGAGTTTATTTCTAGATTTTGATTTTTTTTGTTTTTGATTCTTTTTTTTTAGATTTTTTGTTGTTTTTGACTTTTGTTGAAGCTGCTTTTATTGACATCAATGTTGCAATGTTGCAATGTTTTTGTTTTTCTACCACTTATGAGTATTTGAAGCAAGTTGTCAATGTCTTGTCTCGATCTGGATTTACATACGATATAATACGTCAGAGGCTTATTAACTTTTAATTATTATTAAAATGGATTAGTTCTTTCATGCAAATACTTAAATTTTTGTTTTTGTTTTTTGATTTATTATTTAATTGGAGATAATGAAAGTTGTTTCGTTTAGTTTGTTTTATGTTTGCAGAGAAATGTTTGCTATCTAAGTTTACTTAAGTACATAATCTGATAATCGACATGAAAATTTCAAATATTTATATATATGTATACGTATGTATATACAATATATATTTGGGTGTGTATTTTAGTAGATTATTATTCAAGTTGATTAATACATAAATATTTAAATTATTTAGCTTCTTTAATCGTTTTCTGTCGCTGTTTTTTGTTTGTGCTGGACTTTTGTGCGCTTAACTGCAAAATCGTTTATCTGTTATCTATGTAGAAATATACATATATATATATATATATAGTTAAATATATGTGTATGTGTGTCAATTGCCCTTTCAAACTCGTTGGAGTCCCAGGTCGTAAGCCTATACCTCTGTTTATATACTTGTATCTCAAATGTTATTATCAAAATTTTCTAAGAACTCTCGACTTGGCGCTAAATCACCTGACATTTCCTCATTATTCAATTCATTTCATTTCTCTGCTCGTGCAAATTGTTTAAATAAATTCTAGTTATCGTTTTTTTTTTAAGATTGTATGTAACAAAAACTTAACAAACAAATTAATGACAGATGTATAATTAGTAATTGTGTATTTTATTCTTAAAGAATTCGAAAAATTCTTTTTTTGGATTTGTGAAATGTATTCAGATTCAGATTTAGTATATGTACATGTATTTAATAAGTATTATATAAGTATATAATGCATTTGTATTTTATATTTTTTATTGTTTTCTTTCTTTAGCTTTATGTATCAAACCCTTGCCCAAAATTTGTATCGTACAATTCTACCAAAAGGTATACAGAATACATATACATATCTTATATTGTTCAATATCAAACTAGTTAATAGTTGTATCTTTCGGATACATTTTGACATACGATTATTGTCGCAAAAGTTTAGCTGTATTGTTCTTCACATCGTTATAATAATAATAATAATTTGCTTAAGTAAAATATTTTAATTGTTGATAGAACAAAATATGTATACATTTATTTATATAAAAAACACACACACATCAATCATGCAAATAGATTTCAAAAGTTACAAGAAAAAACATTTGATAACAAAAACCGGAATCTCAAACGCCGTGTTATTCGAATGTATCTCAAAAGTGTTTTGGCGTTCCTTATATTCTTCTTCATTGTTATTATAATAAGTATTATTGTTTTTTTTAATTATATCATCTCTGTAACATTCTCAAGAAGCACCACAGTAGTCAGTAGCAATAAATAACTTCTATATTTTTTTTTTGTTTAGTTTTTCTTTTAGTTTTCTTTTTTTTGTAGTACATTTAAAATGTGTAAAATTATTGTATTGTTTTTCCTTAAATTTTCCTCGTTTTATCTCTTTCCTCATATGCATTTTATTGTCATATTTCGAGCAATCACTTAACGTATTTAATTCTTATCTTACAAGCAAAAATTCATTGCGCACTTTTAATTATTGTCATCGTGTCGCGTTTTTGTATTGTCGGTTTTACACTTTACATTGAACCGCATACGAACTATTCAAATACATATATATACTATATATGTATAGAGTTACATATATATATGTATTGCAAGTGGTAGTTGTTTCTAGAAAAGTTACAATTACAAATACAATTTGTGTGTGTAAATGTAGATGTATAAGTAAGATATTTCATATGTAAAAAAGTAGAATTCCATTTACGTAAATATACAAAGAGCATTCGTAGCACAATCATTCAGTGGCAGGCCTCACTGTACCATCCATCCATCCAAAAAACCCACCGAAGCACACACACTCTCACACACAGTAGTTTAAACAGTTTTACACCTTACAAATTATTATGAAGATATGTCTTTCAGATGATATTAGCCTGGTTGTTGTTTCTACTTGGGTTAGATGTATTTGGTGTTAGCCAAGATCTTCAGGCATGTTTGGAGTTAGATGTGTCAATGAAATTATATAAATTCGTTAAAAAAGATTTTAATACGGGACGAACTGGAAGCCTGAAGATCTTGGAACACGACATAAACCCAAAAAAACACTTAATGGCCAACAGACTATCAGGCAAGTCGAGGCTGTCTTACAACCAGGCTAAGTACTGTTAAAACTATGCAGAAGAGCAGGTGATTACGGCTTAGTTGCAGACTATGGGAAGCAGCACCTGCACCCGCATCCACCACATTGATCTTCCAGCCCAAGTTGTTGTGGGTGAAGCACTGCAAGTGTTGAGCGATTAGTCAGTAATTCTGTGCAAAATAAAATTCATGGACTTACCTGATAATACAGCAGATCGGGTGCATCCATGGGCACCGTCCAGTTCATGTAACCCGGCTCTCCGTCGTCACACTTGTAGATGAGCGTACTCTTATACTCCTCAAATGTGGCTATCTCCGCCGAACGATCCACAGTCCGATGCTCCCATTCGCAATAGCGTCCCGCTGTGTAAGAAGTTTTACTTTCAATTTAAATGAAAATGTAAAGTACAAAGCTACTTACCACCTGTGGGTATGGGATTGCCATCCTCATCATATTCCACGCCCGCATAGGCTGTCTGTTTGCGTGCCTCTAGG
Organism: Drosophila acutilabella; assembly: GCA_035046005.1. Taxonomy (NCBI): domain Eukaryota; kingdom Metazoa; phylum Arthropoda; class Insecta; order Diptera; family Drosophilidae; genus Drosophila; species Drosophila acutilabella. Next base: position 8,748,995 of record JAWNOK010000003.1, read on the forward strand.
CCGATCTTTTGGCCCAATCCTCCCTCCGGTGAGTCCGTAATGTACAAAGGATGATATCTAAACAGAATTGTTTTACTAATGGCAAACTTTAAATAGGTTATATAGTCCAACCTGGCTGGCTGTGTGGGATCATTGCCACCCTCAATGGAGAACTCGTAGCTGAGACCACGCTCCACAGTTATCTCGGGTATCAGCAGATCGTTTATGTACCAGGCAATGCCCCACGAAGGACTTCCCGTGATTGCCGAGTAGCCTCGTTTGCCTCCCGTGGGTCCAATGCTCGCTCTGAACTTTCGTTCGCCAACAATTTTGCGCGTTGGCCAAGGCTTCGGGCCGCTATCATCCTTTACATCGTACAGGGAGTTCTTGCAGGCATGGTCGTTCTGTAAATCATTAAGGATAATGTAAAGTTTACTTCTACAATTGGTTTTGAGGGTCTAAACTTACGCGCTTTGAGAAATTGATGCGTATGTCGTCCGGGATTGTGATCGCTGTCGGTGTGCAAGTGCGCATTGGCTTCCTTACGGGCATTGAGTGGACCCACAGCAGCGATAATGGATACCTCCCTATCAATGGGTATGGGCACATCGTAGATGGCTTCATTGGTTTGCAGTAGACGCTTGTACCGAATGCTGGTGACGCCGTTTTTGCGATCGCCACTAACTGCAAGTGATAAAGATGAGTATAAGGTAAGTATAAGAGTAGTATAAGTAAGGCTTCTTTGAACCTACCCACAATGACATCATTGCGTGCCCCAAGACGTTCATCGGGACAAACGCCACGCTGTCCATCGCACTGCGATAAGTCCGAAATGAAATAATCCTCAGCACGGAAGACACGAGCAGTGGTATCATAGAAAGCCACCACAACATCGGCCTGGGCCATCTGGGGACGTCCATTTGCTCCAGAGAGACCAAAGGCCATGTACTGCTCCTCGGTAATGCGTCCAAACAGTTCGATCTGCAAGTATTCGCCCTGCAGTTCCCACTTCACCTGCAGCTTATTC